>CM073514.1:24814074-26064074 GCA_037074495.1 Acacia confusa
AGATGTAGTAAGTTGTTGCATTTTAAACATTATTCCGCATTTAGGCAGAAGAAAAGGTTGCATTCTACCACATTATGACATCACATAACAAAACTAATATAATGCTACATCATTGGGGATCGTTTCTCTAAGCTAGTTCCACAATGCAATTGCAATGCTATAGCATCGTAAATGATGAATTGTTATGTGTTGTGTTTCACTAATCTTTTCTTGAGAATATTTTAGGTAACAAATATATGTATTTGAGCTAAACGTTTTAATGGTGGTTGACTAGGATTTACAATTATCTTTATTTTTGCAATTTGTGTAGAATAGAGTTGTCTTAAGAGATATGACTTGTATAGACTTGGGAAATTGATGGCACTAGGTTGAGTAATGTGTAAGGTAAAGTAATAGTTAGGGAAAATACATAATTAAACCACATGGAAGGATTTTTTAGTCTGAATTTTTCTTTAATTCATTGAGTATGCCCACTAGATTTAGCATTATCTTTGATTTGTCCTAGTTCTTAGGTTTAAGTCATTTTTCATTTAAGCATAATTGCATGTGATTGAGGCATTCGTTTACACCCCAAACCGCATACACCAATTGCTCTTATAACATTCCATTTGTCAACCCCTTTGAGCCATTACATACAGCTACGATAGAACATGATAAACAGTGTAGTAAAATTATCTTGATAATGCTACAACATTCTGGTTGAATAACAAATGTTGTGACAAAATGACGCTCTCAGTAAAAAAAAAACGATTTGACGCTCAAGAATTGAGAGTATGAAGGGTAGTAGAAAAGCAATGCTGAGCATAAAACATATGCTGAGCTGTGAGCTTGTCTAATAACCTGCTGTAGCAATTTCATTCTATTCACATCATCCATTCATATGGCCACCACCAACATTACAACCTTTGAAAGTCCTTTTAATGCAAGTCAACTCATCTGTAAAGTAATAAACTATTGAACTTTGACAAGCATATGGACAGTCTAGACTAATGGAGCTAGGCAAAACAAATCCCCTAAAGAGAGAGAGCGATTAAACACTTTACCTGAGAGTTTCTAAACACTCCCTGGCTGTATAGTTTATTTTGCTACATCTTTTTATCTCTGCTTTTGCCTAAGAGTACAAAAAGATAAGTGAGGGGGCATATTTTGTCATATATTTCCTATGCATTATGACTGCTTTAATGGTAAAATTGAGCTTAAATGTGATTGATCTATTGAAATATGTTAGAAATCATGCACATTTGGAAATAACGGATAAAATCAGTAAGTTGTTGCATTTTAAACACTATTCTACATATAAGTAGAAGAAAAGGTTACATTCTACCACATTATGACGTCGCATAACAAAACTGATATAATGCTATAACAATGGGGATCTTTTCTCTAAGCTAGTGCCACAATGTAATCACAATGCTATAGCATCATAAGTGATGAATTGTTATGCGATGTGTTTTGCTGATCTTTTCTTAAGAATATTTGAGCCAAACACTTTAATGGTGGTTGACTGATAGAGATGGAAAACAAAAGATGTAGAGAATCAATTAGAAAATTTATAGAATCTCGTGTAATTAAAGAAAGGATCAATCAACTAAATCTAGGGATATGAGCTTAACAGAATTGGAAAGCCCAGCTTACTAGATGTATGACGCAAAGGACCTGACTTCTAGAGGAAAATACGGCTTAAACTAAAGGCATTGCGAGTTAGAGAGTTGAGAATAAAAAAGGTCCAAAATTAGTATGACGTGACTCCGAACAAGAGAATAGGATCTATTGAAAGAGTTGTAGAAAGACTAATTCATATCAAAAGTTAGATGGAGATGTAGAAAACGTAGAGATGTCATGTGACAATACGTCTTTTACGTCATCAACCACTCCGGCGACCTTTTCTGTTTTATTTTATTTCTTATTTCCTATGATTTTTTTAAAAAAAAATTTTGATTGTGTTTCCCTCATCAGTCATAAACTAGACTTATCTTAGTTGAGTAAGGATGAATTCTTAAGTTGTATTATGAACCTAATTTGCTAGTTCCTAATTCAATCAATTCAATTTGCTTGATTCTGTTATATCCTCTTGTCTGTTAGTTTGCCACTAATAGGCAAGGTCAATGTCCTTAGCTTACAGGAAGGGAGTTAAGGTTAGACCTCTATTAAACAGTGTGTGCTAGGTGAGCTTGTGCAGGGCTTGATCTAAACTGTAAGCTACATGAATGGGTTTACCTTACATAGCCAATACAGTTAGGTTAAATTGACATTCTGAGCCTAAAAATCGCCATAGGAATATGGAAGAAGTAGAGCGAGGGATGAACTAACCGTAGTAGACTTTACTTCGTGAGTAAAAATATCACGTATTTGAAGCGCCCAAGCCCAACTTCAACTTCAATTAAAAAAAAATTATGCAAGGCCTAACGGGTTGGCTCGTGGCCCTCAAGGCCTAAGGCCCTCGAAGGCCAATTTCGTTTATCTCTTCAAATTTTTAGGCACGTCACTTGAAGGCTATAGCCATCGAGAATGATCTCCATGGTCTGCCCTTTCACTTAATCAAGCTGCAAGTGGTACTGGCCTCACAGAGGATAGGACTTTCACAAATATCGTTCATATACAGTCATATGAAGTGTGTGATAGAAGAGTTACCACCTAGGTGCTAAACCAATTCTTGAATCGGCTCCTAATCCTTCAGTCATCTCAGGCAATTGTCAAGTCCTATAATTACACATTTACGGATGGTACGTTATTATTTATCCAAATTCTTCATAATCTCTAATAATATTTCAATAGGCTCAATATGAATTTAATGAGCCTATATTAATTCCTAAGGGTTTCTATCAACCCTTGAAGATCCAACTACTCACTTTAGGCCTTAAATTTTTATTTTTGTCCTATAGCCCAATTTTGCTATACTTTGAAAAATCATATCTAGTTGTAAAAAATGTCAAAATGGGGTGTTTCCAAAGCCAATGTAATTATTGTTGAGTATATGTTTAAGGAAAAATATTACCGTCATTCATATACACGCACACAAATCCAGAATCAACAATAATTACACTCTGCCTAGAATTGTGTTCCAGAATCATAGGTCATTTTCAAAAATTCATATCTCCATGAATACGGATCCAAATTAGGCATATTACCTATCAAATTAAATCTCATTATATTTACTTTAATTTTGGAAGATTTTCATGGCCATTGGACACCATTTATCCAATAAAAAACATGACATTCTTTGACTGCCTCGTAAGAGCTAACACAAGACAAATTGGAAGTTTTGTGCAATTTACTTATAATGTTTCCAAAATCACTACCTAACCTTTATCCTACACAAATTTTCATTTAAAACCTATTAGAACTATAAAAATGAGCAAAATCACACTTCTCATAGGTCCCTTGTTGCCAAAATATATCAAGGGAGGAAAAAAAATTTGATTTCCAACTTTAACACCATAATCTAATCTCTAATCAATTCTAGTTTATTGTTTAAACCCTTAACCCATGTTTTAACCATTTATAAAAAATTGGGCAGCACCTCCCCTTATCATCTAGGGCTTCCAAAATCACAAGAAAATAACAAGAAACCACCACAAATACCAAATACACAAGAAGATAAAAATGCCTCTTACCTTGAATTAATCTTGTGTTTCTTAGAATTTTTCTTCTTCTTCTTGGCACCAAGGGTTTTGGGCAACACCTCTAAACACTATAGAAATACAACTTTTAGGGACTAGAAATAGGTTAGAAGGGATAAGAATCCATTCGCAGGAACTTACCTCTTGATCTCGGCTCTTCTTTCTTCCTCTTTCTCTTTGATTTTCGGGAGCTCTCTCTTTTCTCTTAGGTGTGTCCGACTTTGTGGGGAGGGAAGAAGTGTTCAATGGTTAAATTAAGGGTCCCAAATCGGCTAAAGTAGAGGGAAAATATTTGGGCTCCAACTAGTCTCATATTTACTAGTTTGCCACTTGGTTAAAGTCTAACTATATGGTTAGTGCTTCTTGGGTTTTTTCCTTCTTCCATATAGGTGCTTCTTGGCCGAACATTTAAGGTATAATTAGAGGTTTAATGAGCTCCTATTTTGTTCAATTTCCACATATTCATATAGTATTTAATTATACCATCATGCTAGCTTATTAAGACATATGGCAAGATAATCTCGTTTCCACACATGAGTCATGCTAGCAGAATTTTTAACCAACTTTGAAAATTCATATATGAGGGTACAAATATCCAATTGCAGTAATTTCAAAGGCCATGTGGTCATTAATAAGTTTATTTTTAGGGAAAAATACATTGGTCAAACACACATCAACTATGCCAAAATCACTATTTAATGTACACTAGTCCAAAAAAACATTCCAAATTTCAAGGCTAACTTCAAAAATTCAAAACTACAAATATACAAATCTAATAGGCCCATATTATATGTCAAGTTAAAGGTTAGGATTACTACTACAATCCTATCAATTTTCAAGGTCATTGGACATCATTTGGTGTGTCAAATATACGTTACAATTGGATTGCCAACATCAAGAGAAATCTCCTTTAGAATATTGTCACACTTCCTGAAATGAGCTTAATAATCTTCATAATACAAGCTTATTCTTAAGTCTACAGGCCCAAAATTCAGGATAATACACTTAGTTTATTATCTCACAAGTCATTACTCATTTTCATTAAGACATGCATGGATGTTGGGTATTCATTGGAAATGTGTATATATAAGCTTTGCTCATATTTGGAAAAGATTGAGATTTTAAATGAGGACTATCAAGCTACTAACCTAAATGCCATAAAGTAATAGGCATATAAAGTTAATGTGTCTATAGTTAAAGGCTTGATTAGATGCAATAATGAATATACACTTGTCATTGGTTATATTTTATGTAGATGAAACTATTCATCCTGTACCTGAACACCTTTTGCTTTGTAATAAAATGTATCATTTGACACTTTTAGAGTATATAAAGAAATGTAGGTAATTTAATCTGGTACATAGATTGATATAATGAAGTCAATTAAAAGAAATTGGTGACAAAATTGGTAAATGTCTGGGAATACTAACTTAGCCTATAGTTTTTCTTCTTAAGGAACACACTCAAGACAATTATATGTCTTAGATGAGATTCTAGTAAATTTTGTCTAAACCCTTTCAAAAATGTAAAAGTTGGAAGCTCAATTCATATAGAATTGTCTTGTGAAAGAAAGAGTGTTGAAGGAAAACATTTCGAAAGACTAAGATTGCATATTATGGTAAAGATGTAGAAAGGTCTTGAAAATTATAATGAATTGTCCATTTCATTTTAGGAGTAGTGTAGCATTTTTAAAATGTCAAATTATTAAGAAATGACATGATTAGTGGGAATGATCAAACTCTTTAAGGATGATCACACATAATAGATTGTAACCTCTAATTATGATGGAACATTGGTTTCACATGACACTCTCATCGTTAAGGTAATTAAATGTGAAACATAATGATGTTATGAAATTTTCAATTTGTCATTCTTGTAATAAAAAGTATCAATATTGAGGACTCTATTAATTATTAGGACAAGTATCCCAAAACAAACTAAGAATATTTCAAATTGATAGATGATGCTCTTATTAAACCAATTCAATTTGTCAAGATTGGGTTAAGACCAATTACAATTCAAATTTGGCAATTGCTACCAACTATACATTTTGTACTTCAAGTAATGTGACTAGAACAAATTAATTGATAGTGACCCTTAATTCCGAATAAAAGATTTAATTCATGATAGATATGTGAGATCTTAAGACAAACAATAAAATATGGATATTTGTAATGTTGTGTGCAAAACTGAGCAATACAAAGAAAGTTGTTTGTTGAAAGTCCTCTATCAAGAAAGAATTAATATATCAGGGGTATTTCCTCCTATGTTGATGTATGGATCCTTCCATATCTTCATGATATTTAATACATGTTTTGTGTTGGAATATTATTGTCATCTTTCTATTATAGAAATAGGGAGAGATATATATGGATTAAAAGAAAGGGTTAAATAAAGTATGACGAGAATCTAGTTAGCAAAATTGAGAAACTATCCTCCTAATACTGATAAGAAAGGTGTTATGATGCAATTACATACATGATATGGTTGAAAGCATCATAGTCTTGTTTATATATCATTAGATTAGTGGGAGTTGAGTCATCTATATTGAACAAAATGATTATTCACTCAATGTTTGCAAATTTTGACACATGCTTGCAAATTTTGGCATAAGATGTTATGCATAATTGAATAAGTATTGTTCATATTTGTGATATGATTGGGTTGAGTTTGTTGTCCTCTTAGAATACATAAAGAGACTATTCTCAAAATATTTGAGAATGTCATAAGTAACCTATGATCACAAGTATTTGAATATTCATGCATCGATGATAGTTGTTGTGAGTAACATATATTATGAAACTGTGATTAGATTGTCCATATGTCTCACACACACACACACACACACACACACACACACACACACACACACACACACACACACATCTCTATACACATATATCTACATATATATTTTTATATGTACATATATATGTAGATATACACATATACATTTGTGTACACACACAAAAACATATATACAAATATATATATATAGACACACACACATATACATATTTATATATGACACACACACACAGATATCATGGTATTGTTCTAATCTAATTTCCTAGGTGTAGGCTTGCTTAAATGTGCATACAAACAGGAAATATCATTGCAAGGGAACTTTAGGAGGATTATCATGAATATTCTTACTTGAATAATAATTGAAAAAGCTGTAAGTTATGAAGTATATTACAAAATGTACATTGAATCTCATTATTTACATATAGCAGAATGATTAGCTTTGTTTAGTATAGTATGATGTATTAACTATAAAATAGTTAGTATTATGGTACATCTTTTCATTTATTGAACAAATTACATTATAGAGGAGTACAAGATTGTTAAGTAGTCACTACTCGCTTAGTTCAACCATGAATTGCTTAATCTAGTCATTCTTAGAGGCAAGTTATAAGATTGCTAGTTAAAGAATTTCATCATGTGGTTTTAAATTAATTGAAACCCATTAAGGGTGTTGTGTGACTATAAAGTCAATAGGTTATAAACCAAAGTATAGATCCTTACATGAATTGCATGCATTTAGAGAGATTAAAGGATCAAATACCTAATTTATGAGATAGACCACAATGAGTGATCTAGATAAGGTATTGTCAAATGATGAAATTCAAGTTAGGATTTGTTGTCTCATATTGGTACCTAGTTATCATGATTGACTAACATTCAAATAAGAACTGAACAAACATTTAAGGTTTCTTCATTAAGTTTTAAACCGTTTACTAAGGGTGCTGCTACATAATATACGGAAGATAACCCTCGACTTACGAGGACTTATTGCCATGATTCTTGTAGCATAGCCTTAATTAATCTGGATAGGGCCATTGACATATAATTATTATTAGTTATTATCAATTAGGTATTAAATTGAAATATCTTCAGTATGTCAAGTTAGTTTAAGGCCAAATTCAAGATTAAGGTCACTAGCTATTATTGTGATATCTTTGATGGTGGATAACACAACTGAGCTTACGGTTGATTAATATACGATCGTTAGAAAACGTGGACTACTCACTCACCTAAGGTTACCTGATTAGCAGGCTCTTAACCTAGTTGCCATCATTATGTCTTATAACCAATCAGAAAGAGACCTGACACTTGTCTTCTATCTTTACTTTTCTTTACAACTCTCTTTTATCAGGATTTGTGAATTCTCTCTATGATCAAAGATTAGCAATGGTGAGAGGCATTTCTTATAAGTCTTACACTATTGATATAGGAAAGTTCATGTATTGTAATTTTTGATTTATTTATGTATTCCATGATCCCCTCCAACATACACTCTCTCAAGGATTGAGGTTCTTTAAGTACCTTTATGTAAATTTTAGGAAAAATTAATTTGCAAGTCTTTGTAGTTTACTTCAATTTTGAATTAGGTCCCTAGAGTTTTTCCCCCTTTTCTATTCGATCTTTTAAGGGTGTGTTTGGTTTAAGGGGATGGGAGGAATTTTGCTGCCCTCCCCTTATTTAACTACTACAAATTTTTAGGAGGCGAGGGAAAATCTTAAAAATTTTCTTCCCTTCCACTTATAACCCTTCCTTCTAAATTGGCATCTGTCCTTTTGTTAAATTCATTGGTTCTTTTATTAAACAAAAAACAACTCCTCCGTGCATTATGTGGGAGCAACATCTACAACACTTGACACATAGATTGACCTTGCATGCATTCATTTCCATTGCAATCACAAATCATGTACATGGTTGAAATTAACACAACTATTTCCTTCCATGCCTTAATTATTTTACATACGAAATTCCAACTAAAACTCCTTTGAATACATGACATCTTAAGCACAACTCCCTTGTGAGCTGACTGCATCTGCTACATTTCACATTCAACCAATGCACTTGCCTTCCCCTTTACCAATTTAAAGTTTTTAATGATAGTATCAACATTAATTAAAGAAGTCAAGAATTGCAACAACATCATCTATATTTCATTTTTCCAACTGAATGTCTTCTCATACACCAATGATCAATAACTTCATCATCAGCCAGCATCATAATCATTCGAGTGCCCTGTTTTGGTTATACACAAGTTAAAAATCATGTGAATATTAAATGAATATGACTAGAGTTTTCTTTTCAAAAAACTTACCTTATCATAAAAAATACAAAAGACTTGTATGTTAGTTCTCTATGTGCTTTGATGATAACTTACAATTGTAAGCCCAAGTTGAAGTTTGTCTTTGCAAAGTTGAAAAACTTACTGTCAAAGACAAACTCGAATTTTGGTTACAAAACTCGAATTTGGACTTGACAGAGAGTAGCTCAAGTTTTTGTAAACTTAGACAAACTCAAGTTAAGCATTGAAAACTCAAGTTTTGATCATACAGAGAGCTCCTAAGTTTTTCAAGACAAAGCAAACTAGAGTTTAGTTTAATGAACTCCAGTTTGACAAGACAGAAGAAATTTAAGTTTTCCAAGCTTTGTTGAAAACTCGAGTTTGTGTTCTGTAAACTTGAATTTGTAGCATACAGAAAGCTAACTAGAGTTTAGATCATACAGAGAGCTCCTAAGTTTTTCAAGACAAAGCAAACTAGAGTTTAGTTTAATGAATTCCAGTTTGACAAGACAGAAGAAATTTAAGTTTTCTAAGCTTTGTTGAAAACTCGAGTTTGTGTTCTGTAAACTTGAGTTTGTAGCATACAAAAAGCTATGCTCCATTCCAAGCTTGAGAAAAATTGAGTTGCCTTTTCAAAAACTATAGTCTTGACAAATCAGAGAAATCTAAGTTTTCCAAGCTTTGTTACAAACTTGAGTTTGTAACATACAGAGATCTATACTCCATTTTAAGGTTGAGAAAACTTGAGTCATGCTTTTGATAACTCCAGTTTGCATTTGCTAAATTATTTTATAAAGTTTTCTCTCTTATGAGGAAACTCGAGTCTAGTTTTGACTAACTCGAGTTGAACTCACAGAGAACAACCCTATATTTCTAAAGATTTGAAAACTCAAATTTTTTATTGCAAACTCTAGTTTGATTTATACAGAGAGTTTTCCAATTTTCCTCAGTTTTTGTGGAAACTCGAGTTAGACTTTGTAAACTCTATTTGAACTTTTTGAAAATTCCAGTTTATGTTATACAGAGAGCTTAACTCTATTTGACCTTTTTGAAAACTCCATTTTTGAGTTTTTAGACTTAAAATATGTTTTTATTATAAATGTCCAAAACTTGAGTTAGTCACTTAATGACTCGAGTTTAGCCTTTGCTCAAAACATGTCTCAAAGATCAAATCGCGACATTCTTCTCTGTATGAAGAAAACTCGAGTCAGATCAATGAAACTCGAGTTTAGTCTTTAGAAGAAAACTACAAAGTCCAGTTTAGATGAACTAACTTGAGTTTTTATTGCAGAATTTAAAATTCAAATTGCGCGAACTTATGAAATCTCTGTATTTGATCTATATACTTTTTATCATCACTCATTACTATTCCTAGCTATGTTTAACCAGTTTGTTAGTGAGTTTAAGATTATTTAAAGAGTATTAAAATGGAGATTCAGTCAAAAACAAAAAGCATGTCAGAATATTTATTGCAAAGTACAAATAGCTTGCAATCTTTTGGATAATCATTCTCTGCACGATACAAAAGGATTAATGCCTCCTTTCCTTAACTAGCTTTAGCTATTCCAACGAATTAATCTCCAGGAAGTCAACCATAAAATTATGAGCACCTAGATTAACTAAGTAGAGAGAGAAGAAGACCAAAGCATATGTTAATCCTTCCTTAATGTCCACAATGGTTATATTGAAGATTACAACGTCCATTTAATGCTTTCTTGATATATATAGAGTTGCATTCAAGTCTTTTCAACAACAAAGAAACTGAAAATGAACAACATTCAAGTTTTTCCAACTACTCTTTCAGTTTTCTACTGTTAAGTATCTTTTGATACATTGTACTTCAATGTTTACCTTTATCCACTCTAAGAGGGAGTTCATTTATTGAAATGAATTATTGTAAAGAATCTCAAGTTGTGGGACTTGGAGATTAGAAATATCATATTATAACTTGTAAGGGAGAGTGTATCCTAGTGAGAGGATAACTTTTGAGTGCAGAGTGTGTAATTGATATTGTGGGTTAATGAAAATCCTAAAGTGTCTGGGGATTGGATGTAGGTCATGGATTTGGACCGAACCAGTATAAATTCTTACGTGTCAAGCTTCTCTTAAATCTTCTCTATTGACCTTGTTTTGATTCTATAAAACAGAGTAATTTGAAAAAGATTTCAAAATTCTCAATTCACCCCCTCTTAGTGATTTGCTCCATTTACATTGTATAAAGAAAAATATAATAGAAGCAAAGTGTTTCATCAGTTGAGAATGTGATAGTGGACGCATCACATTAGTTATATAGAAGAAGCAGTTAATAACCTCCCTCCAATCACCTAAGCTTAAATCATTACGATCCACACGACTTTGTTTAAATGAAGAACTTCTAAAACATAATGCTCTTTTAGTTACCTTTTAAGTATACAATTCTCAAGATGCATCCCACGTGAAGTACTTATGAATAACAAAGCCATTAGGTGAATTTGTAAATAACTTAATATCTTTCTTGGAATCTTCGACGTCTAGAAGCAACAGTTGGGTCATTAGAAATTCTACCATCATATCATCTATATACCTACTCAAATAAATAACCAAACACTATATGATAGTTCCTATTTGATACTGGAAATTTTCCCCTCCCCTATCAAGGGATTAATCACCAATTAATAAATTTCGAAGCATCAAAACTTTAAAAAGAGAAAGAGATATATATTTTCATGTTCTAGTATTAGTATCATGACACATCAATGCTTCTTGGTAAACACATATATAAAGAAAGGAATAGAAGAAAATTAAAACCGTAACCTGAAACCACAAAGATGATTCGATGACGGAGAATTGGAGAAGCATGTTGACTTTCATGGGAGATCGACCACAACGGCATCACCATCACAGAGAATGAAAAAAGGATAGAGAGAAATACCATTCAATATCTACTGTGAAAATCATGAAGAATAAATAGATAAAGTAATAGAAAATATAAGATGAAGAAGAAACTTAAAATGAGGGGAATACCATATTATTATCTTTGCTAAGCCTTTCTTTTTTAGCTACTCTTAGGAAGAATAGACACTTGAAATGGGAGGCAAGAAAAGTAAAGTCTCAAAAAGAGGGTTTGATTTCAATTTCAAATTTTGAATTTTGAAAATGATGGATGGAAAGAAAAGCATCCACCTATTTTGCATAAAGCCAAATGCGCTAGCTGACACGAAGCCACATGACCGAAAATGGCTTGGGGATAAGCTAGTACTATTTTATGAATAGTAAAAGAAGAGGAAAAAAATGAATGGACTCAACTAAATGAACAAGTTTGATTCCAACAAACGGTGTTAAGATTCTGTTATTGAGTAGACACCTATATTCGAAACTTGCAAATTGACTCGTTGAATTTGTCACTTAAGCAAGTTGAGTTTTATTACATTCCTTCTTTCTTATTGGGTCTGTTTGGATTTCAAAATAAGCTGACTTTTTGTGGAAAAAAAAACCAAAAAAGATGGGCCAGTTAGAAAAATTCATGTTGGGTCTGTTTGGGTAACCCAGTGGACACACTGGGCTTATTAAGAAAAATCTAACTTACTGGACTTTTTAATAAGCCCTAACTCTAACCTTTTTCCAAAACACAACGTAGCTTTTGTATTGTGCTTCCTTTTTGTTTTTTTATCTATTAGTTGCTTCTTCATCCCATGCTTGATCAGGTGAGCAAATCAAGTGTGCTTTTTTTTTTTTTGTCTGTTACTCGCGTGCTTCTTCTTCATCTCATGGCTGAGCAAATCCTCTAATCACTCTTAGAGATTCCTCTTTTTCTCGTCACCTCCGTCCTCACTCTTCCTCCCCTTTTAGCTCATCCCTTCCTCAGTTGAAACTAGTGCCTCAGCTTCGCAAAGATTCCTTTCTGTCTTATCTTATCAAGCCCAAAGATTCCTATTTGCAAATCGTACTTGCCAGTCAAAGATTTTGTGCTTCTCGTCTTCAAATAGCGGGTGTCATGTTTCTTGTTTCACCATCCTGTGCTCAAATCAACCTCTTCAATCCAATCTCTCACTAGCGGAAGACATTGTAGCCATTACCCATTGCCAGTCGTCGCCTTCAGTCCATGAGTTTATCAGCCTCGCGTCATTCACTCACTCGATTAGCCGAAGAACCTTCCTTAGGTTTGATTTCAAGTTTATTTTGAGTTTGAGTTTGAGTTTGATTTCTAGAATCGTGAAATTTTATTCTGAGTTCGATTTCAAGTTGATTGAGTTTCTGTCCAATGAAATCGTGGAATTTGATTTTTAGTTTCCTTCCATCATGTTTGAATCTTGTAGTTAATTTTTTTTTTTTTTTTCATGTTGTTGTCCTCATGTTGTTGCTTTGTCTCTGTCTTCGTTGCCCTGGGGAGTAATTTTGTTTGGCCCTAGGTTACCTTAATATTATAATCCACTATGAAATGCTTCATGGTTGAGTCAAAAGATTTCATGTCTCTTTTGTCATGGTAGGCATATTTTGAGACCGCAAGTTTCTCATAATTGTTAGATTCCGTATGAGATAGTGGGAATGCAATGAATTTTTCAAATGTGAAGTCTTTTTTAGCCCCTATAGTCCTATACATACCATCATAACATATGCCTGTGAAGTTTTTATACCCTTTTTTTTATAGAAAGGGAGAAGAGATAGAGTGGGTAATATCCAGCTGTTTTTCGAGTCAACACGCTTTGCCAAATTTAGTCCAATTCATTTTCTGTAAAGGTTTTAGATATTTAGCTAATATCTAGTTATCTAATTATGTCCTTCCTTCCACTATCTGCATTGGGCGCAGGGCTAACTAGAGGCTAGAGCATAAGATTTATGGCTGCATTTAGTAAAGGAATTATGTGTGATCACATCTGACTTGGCCTAATTTTCATTTTGTTGATCTTTTTTCATTAAATATCTATCAAGTGATAGAATGAAATCACTACTGTTGGTTGAGTCATATTGTATCTGTTGAAAAGAAATTTGTTTTTTTAATTATTGCTAGTTTAAAGTTTGAATTTCAAATTATTGTTATTTCTAGTCTTTTAGGAGTTTAAAATAAATAGCAAGTTGTTAGGATTGTTTCCTGCTTTCTTGCTAGTTTGTTTCTTACTTTTTTGTTAGAAGTTGTTAATTTCCATATGTATAAATGTAGCTCAAGAGAAATTATATATGTACAGATGAATAAAAGCATTCAATATTGCAGTTTAAGTTATAACAGAATCTTTTTTTAAGAAAAAATTTAATTATTGATGCACTCGTTCTCTTTCAACTTTGGTATTCTTGTTGTTTTAAGATTGTTTGTAAAATTGAAAACCTTTTTTACTTTCTTCCATTCTATTTGGATATTTTGTTTCACGGGATTAATTGTGTCCATATATATGTTGAAAATCCCTGATTCGCTAAATATATATATATTTTAAAAATCTTAAGTTTATCTTGTTATTAAAAACAATTAAATTTAGTGTGTGTGTGTGTATTTTAAAGAAACAAATACAATTTTTTTTACATATAAATGAACTTTTTTTATTATATCATTGCCTTGGTAAATATTAATCTCTGCCACCGCCGCGCCGTTTAATTCGTCTCAGAGGTAAGGTTCTTTTCTTCTTTAAATCTTGGTGTAATGCTTTGTGTTCTAAACATATTGCTTAATTGCTCCAACCTCAACATTGGTGTCTCTGCAGCTTACCATAAACCGCTTTGTAGAATCTGGATTCATCTGTTTCGTTTCATTCTTTCTCCATTTTACTCTCTTGCACAAGCAACAAAAGCCTCATAATTAGTCTCTCTCTCGCTAATCCAATGATTCAAAGGTAACTTTTCGCTCCTTCCTTTTTTGCTTTCGGTATGATAGATGAAGATGATGCTAGTTGATGCTAAATGAACATTAAAAACAAAATCACATTTAAGTTGGGGATGAAAGTTCACGACTTCACGCTCTTTCCTAGATTTACTTGTGAGGATCAATTATAAAGGGTGAGGCTAAGGAAGGTCTTACACCTCTGAGGATTTATAAGTTTCCATATCCTGACCACATTGGATTTACTATTCAAGAGAGAATAAGCAGACTTCACCGTAGACTAACCTCTCTGCTTCTCCATGAGGCAGGACTTAGGAAAGAGGGTTTGTTCCACACATTTAATTATCCTCATGAAGATTTGAGTTCACTCCAATGGCGAGAACCACTGCGTTTTGTGTCAATGGTGGGCCTTACCACTTCTATATTTCCCACTTACCACTATATAGCCCACAAGTCATCATGATCTTGTATGAGCCTCCACCCCATTCTCACCATCCTCTCATAACTCTCCAACCATTGAAGGTTCCCTGTCTCTTCCCCTGGATCCCTTTTTAATTTGTTCCTAGTATCAAAAGAAAAGGATGCTGCTGCTTGGGCAAATTGTCTATTAGGGAAGTTATTTGTGTTGTTGATTTAATCTACATGAATTATCAATTTCTGCACTTGATGCAACTTTTCATGAGTTGAGTTTGATATAGATTATTCAAAAGAGTGTTTGTATATGAACAAATGTGTTTTTAATGAAAAATTTGGTTTGTATCTATGGTGTTTGATTTCTCTATCTCTCTCTTTTCTTTACAACGTCAAAGATGGCATCAAATGAAGTTGAATCAATTATGCCTCCTCTACCACAAGAAACAACATCTGAAAAAAAAAAAATCAAAGAGGGAAAACATATCCAAGTTGGGCGATATTGCAAAGAAATTGTTGAGGAAAATGGAAAAAAAGCTTTGGAGTGTGTTTATTGTAATAAGAAGGTCAGGGGAGGAGGTATCAATCGATTTAAGGCTCACTTGGCTAGAGAAAAATGGCAAGTAAAGGCATGTAAGAAGGTGCCGGGAGACATTCGTTTTCAGATGAAACAAAATATTGATGGCAATAAGAGTAAGAAAAGAAAAGTTCAAGAAGAATATAATGATAGTAATCATTGGTTCTTATTTTGCTCCTAGAACAACTCTTGAAGCTCAACCTTCATTGAAGAGTGTTTTGCAAAGCAAAGAGGCGAGGAGAAATGTGACCTTACCATCTCAAAATGGATGATTGATGTTGGTATACCATTTAATACAGTTAATTCTGCATATTTTCAACCAATAGTTGATGCTATTTGTAGCATAGGTCCAGGATATAAAGCTCCAAACTTTCACAAGGTTCGTGGTCCTTTATTAAGTAAGTGGGTTGAAGATGTTGACAAACTTGTTGATAGTTATCGCACTATTTGGAAGGAAACTGGTGGTACTATCATGGCAGATGGCTAGACTCTAATCGTTGTAGGCACTAATCGTTGTAGGCAGACTCTGATTAATTTTCTAGTTTATTGCCCTCAGGGAACTATTTTTGTGAAGTCTGTAGATGCTTCTCATGCTTCAAAAACTGCAGAGATGTTATATAAACTTTTTAGAGATGTTGTGTTATTTGTTGGTCCTGAAAATGCCGTTTAGATTGTGACTGATAATGCTGCAAACTATGTTGCTGCTGGCAGGTTATTAGAAGCAGAGTTTCCTAAAATATTTTGGTCTTCTTGTGCAGCTCATTGTATTAATTTAATGTTACATGACATTGGAAAATTAGAGGAGGTTAGTAAGGCGGTGGTTCATGCTTAAAAAATTACTAAATACATTTATAACCATTGTCATACATTGCACTTGATGAGGAAGCATACAAGTAGAAGAGAAATACTCCGACCAGCCCCAACTTGCTTTGCCACTAATTTCATTACACTACAGAGTATATTGAGTCAAAAAGAAGTATAGAGAGATATGGTCACATCTAGAGAATGGACAAGTCAACCTTATGCCAAGGATATTAGGGCTAAAGATTCTGTGGAACAAGTTTTAAACTCTGAGTTTTGGAAGAGATGTGCTGAAGTTGTTAAACTTACTGAGCCACTTGTTTGTGTCTTGCGACTTGTTGATAGTAAAGCTAAGCCAGCTATGAGTTTTCTTTATCAAGTTATCTTTAAAGCTAGAGAAGAGATGGTGAGGAGGTTCCAAAGGAACAAGAAGAAGGTGGAGCCTTACTTGAACATATTGGACAACTGTTGGGATTCATAGCTTCGCAAAAATCTTTATGCTGCTGGTTATTGGTTAAATCTAGGTTGTCGTTTCAATGATGAAGAATTTGAAAAGCTCAAATTCACAATATCTGGTCTTTTAGATGTCATTAAGAGGTATGCTCATAGAGATCATACTTTGCAATCTAATTTGACAAGTGAGATGAGACTATATAAAGGTGCTCAAGTGAATTTTGGAAGACCATCAGCTATACGTGAGAGAACCACCGTGATGCCAGGTAATATTAATGGTTATTCAATTTCTTTGTTTTTTTGCTTTTTTA
The DNA here is from genome assembly GCA_037074495.1 of Acacia confusa. Lineage (NCBI taxonomy): Eukaryota > Viridiplantae > Streptophyta > Magnoliopsida > Fabales > Fabaceae > Acacia > Acacia confusa. The sequence goes on from CM073514.1 coordinate 24,831,116, forward strand.
TCCTTTATTCTTATTATAGTTGTCTTTATATGCAAATGGAATGTTCTAGATCAATGATGGGAACTTTGTGGATGTGGAGCACCAAATTTGCAAAAGTTGGTTATTTGTATTTTAAGCCAAGCTTGTAGTGCCTAGGGTTGTGAGCGAAATTGGAGTGCATTTGAACACATCCATTCAAAGAAGAGAAATAGGCTATAGCATAAAAAACTTAATGATCTTGTCTATGTTCGTTATAACATAAGGTTGCAACAGAGGTATGTTCATTTCATTGTTTATTTTCTTTTATACAAATATATGTAAGTATTTGTGGTTTCAATTAATTTTGTTATAAACTTTGGCATTAAAGGGAGCAAAATTTTGATCCAATTAATTTGGAAACAATTGTGGATCATACTAATTGGGTATTTGAGGATTCACCACCATTATTAACTCCTCAAGAGGTGCATGTTTTACGAAACGACCTTACTAGTGTTCCCATTAAACCAACACCAACTGATAATGGTAGGTTTTTTTAGGATTATATTTTGTTTTGTTTGATCACTTCATAAATAGATCTTGATTACTTCATTATTAACTCACATCATAAATGATGTTATCATAGATCAATTAAATTTGGATGATGATGGTGATGATGATGATCATGGAAATGAAGCACCAAACAATACCTCACAAAATGCAAACCAAAATGAAGACAATGTCATTGATAATGTAGACCCATTTGAAGATACAGGTCATCCCCATTATTTTGATGATGATGTAGAGCCTTTCATTGATACACCACCTTTGGATTCCTGGCCATGATTTTATTGTGTTTGGAATTCGGAGGTTATTTTGTAAACCCATATTTAATTTTGCTCCTAATTAATTAGGTTATTCATGTTTTAAACTTGTAAAAAATGTTTTAGGTACTTTTATCTTTTGTAAACTCATTTTTTTATATATATTTATAAGTATGATTGTATACTTTATAAATATAGTATGGTTTTTGAAACCGGGTCATTGTTATGCGATTCAACCAGTGACTCACCGGTTCAACCAGTGACCCATTGACCCAGTACCCTGATCGAGTCGATGATCGGTCTGAGTCTAATAAGATTGATCTCGAAGCTTCTCGCCTTGATTTAAGTTGGCACAAACCCCAACTTTAGAATAATCTTGCTTTCAACACTCACTTCATAATTCTCTTCCCTCCCAGCTATATTTATAGGCAATTTTCTTTTCAGCCTCTCACTTTGATTTAAGTGGGGCACAATCCCCAACTTGCAAACACCTCACAAATTACACTTTCAATATTAAGTGCAATAATGTTCGATTAAAGTCTTCGAATGAAGTGGAATGCGAAAAAAAAAGTTATTTAATCTCTTTGACCAATATTCCAATGAAGTTGAATAAAAATTGAATTTTAATTCTCTCCAATCATGCCTGGTCATGATTGTGGAGTTCTGATGTACTAACATTTTATCTCAATGACATTTGATCTTTTACCAAAAATAAAAAATAAAAACAGAAGCAAACAACAAGAAATACGCAAAGGCAAAGAGAAAGGAAGTGAGTGACGATGTGATGAAAGGGCATATTGAAAAGAGAAGATGGGAATAAGATGGGCATAGAAGAGTCGATGCCAGTGTTGATATCCTGGTCTCGCACCGCCAGAGTGGCAGGAACGCAGGGAACATCGTGGGGGATAAGGTTAATGAGGTTAAGGGCCTGTTTCAATCTAGCATTTAGAGAATAGGTTTTGCAATTTATGAGGTAAAAATGATTTTTGGAGAATAGATTTTAAAGAATAGCTTTTGGGATTTGAAAATGAATTTTAGGGAATAGCTTTTGGATCAAAATGATAGTGTCTGGATATTCTTAACAAAATAGCTTTTTTATGGTCAAATTTGCTAAAAAGAATATTAACTTTTAGTATAATTGCATATAGAGGATAATGTTATACTTTGAAAAACATACATAAATTTATGTACAAAATTAAAATATTTAAGGGTATTGAGTGACACTGAAAAATAATTTATGATCTTCAAAATTTATTTTAGGATATTAAAAAAATATTTTAGGGTAATGATTGATCTTGAAAAAATATTTTACGGTACAGAAAGATATTAAAAAGATACTTAAAGATACTAAAAGAATACTTTATAATCTTAAAAATTTATTTTATGATATTAAAAAAATATTTCAAGATACTGACTAATCTTAAAAAACTAACGGGTACTAAGAAAATATTTAAACAATACTTAACGATCTTGAATTGTTTTTTGTTATTGAAACATATTCCAGGGTACAGATGAGTACTAAAAAAGAATACTGAAAGATATTGAAAAAAATACTTCATGATCATGAAATTTTTTTTGGAATATTGAAAAAATATTTCAGGGTACCGATGGATACTAAAAAGACACTGAAAAAATATTTCATGATCTTAATTTTTTTTTAGGATATTGAAAAGATATTTTAGGTACTAAAGGGTATTAAAATTTTTTTTTAAGGATATTGACTGGTACTAAAAAAAATATTGATGATGACAAAGTAGAAAGGGGAAAAAAGCTTTTCCCAAAATCTAGGTTTTGGATCCAAAAATAACTTCTGGCAAAAATAGGGGTGTTTGGTAAGTTTTATCCAAAACATAGATTTTGATGTATAATAACTTCTAGGGGGGAAATGAGTGTTATGCAAACTTGTGGCAGATTTGTAATAAAACCTAGCTAGGTTTTGTTTTCAAAACTTAGGTTTTGGAACCCTCCAAACAGCCCCTAAGGTAAGGTAAACTTCGGACAGTGACGTAAAATCATATGGTAAGCTCCAATGGTAAATCTGTAAGACTTTACTTTTATCAATAAATAGATAATAATGAAGTTTAATCTAATAATTAAAATATAAAAAAGATAACAATTTGATTTAAATATATTTTAAATTTAAATAATTGAAATTAAATACATCAATATTTATAATTTAATATACTCAACAATTGCTTTTATAATATCCATAAATAAAATGACTAAGCATAATCAAATCGAAAAAGTTAGCATGAGTTTAAAAGTGAATTAACATAATTTTATAAGCTAAAATCATAAAAGTAGTAAAATTGGTATGTGAAGTCATGAGTTTGACCGAATTTAAGAGTAACTCGACACGATTTTTTGTAAAGTAACAACGTAAAAATGGTAAACTAAAAGAGTTAACTCACAAATTTGCCAGTAATAGATGAGGTTCCTAAAGCAGGGTCTAAAGTATCTCACATCAAAAACTTAAAGGACCCTATATATAAAAAAAAAGTCTAGGGTCCTAATTCAAAACTCAAGGAATTATATAAGGACCTCAAATTAGATTTCCCTAAATCTTACAATGGTAAAATTTTCAGCCTATGTTTACTCGAGCATACTCAATTTAATAATTTGTTCAAGTATTCACAGAACACTACTTGAGTAAATATTTGTTGCTACTCGAGTAGAATATCAGAAAGACTATTCAGAAGCAAATTTCAAAGAGTGTTACTTGAGTAATAATATCGTGTACTTGAGTACAAGCCAATGAAAGTATGAAATCAACTTAGATATGATGTACTCAAGAAATAGGTAAGTGTACTTAGGTATAGTACTCGAGTACCTGTAAGAATATTACTCGAATATGATTGCTTTAAGTCTCATAAAATTAATCTGTATTAAGAATACTCGAGTAAAGATTTATGCTACTCAAGTATGCTGCTCGAGTAAGACAAACTTAATACTCGAGTACTACTTTTGCCATGTTAAAATTAAGTTCATGCTCGAGCATGACTTTCTATGTACTCGAGTAAGAGGACTATATTACTTGAGTAAGATCGTTCGAGTCACTTGAATTAAACCTGTCTTAGTGCTACTCGAGTATAAGGGAATGCCTACTTGAGTATGATACTATAGTAAGAAAACTTGCCTACTCGAGTATTGTCGTGAGAAGTGTAATGAAATGAACTTTCTATAATATTACTCAAGTATAGATACAACCTACATGAGTAAGGTACTCGAGTAACAACTATATGGTACTCGAGTATAAAACATCAGTTGTTTTCTTGTGTTTGCTTTTGACGGTAATCGTAAATTTAAATATTGAGGGTTATCTTTGATTTTTGTTTTAATGATACTTGAATTGCATTACTCTATTTCTAATCTACTTTTTGAGTATATTTCATATCATTAACCATCAGTTAAATGTTGATTATCCGAAATGAAAAACATGTGTCATAAGCATTTAATGCCGTCAGAAAATAGAGCCAACAAACAGAATGAAACCTCGTAGTAGACAAAATCATTCCTTCAAAACATACTTATTCTGACAATTATTCTGAGTCAACTTTTATGCACATATATGTTGACAACGAACAAATTAATGAATCAACGGTCAACTATGTCTAACAGAAACCAATATTGCCTGATGGAAGTTCGAACAAGTCACAACGGCTACATTCAAACCTTCACAACGACATTAATGGAAGATGGTATAAAAGCTCATCACATTCAATTCCGCGAACTACCAAAACTCTGCACAATTAATTTGACATTACTGAAATTTACTATTTCATTCACTTCACTTAATATCTTCGGATATTATTCTTGTACATCAGTTTTTATAATTTATCTACTCAATGAGGAGTTTGAACACTTGTTAATTATCCGTTTATCTATTGAATCTCAAGGTTCTGGAACCTTGAGTAAGGGTGTATGGATACAACTTGTAAGGGGGAATGAGTTCTAGTGTGAAGGATCATCTCGAGTACAGAGTGTGTAATTGTATCCGTGTTTGTGAGTTAGTGAAAAACTCAGAGCATCAAGGACTGGACGTAGGTCAAATATTTGGACTAAACCAATATAATCTATTTGAGTCCATTTTGTCTGTCTCAGTCTTTATATCTCGATTAACTTGTCTTAATCAGAAAAAGAATTTTTGAAATTTCCCATTTGGCATGATGGTTCGGAGATTTAAAAGATTCTACAAGAAAGATCAAGAATTCCAAAAGTTTCATAAAGGTAGCTATAGTAATGAACCCAAAAAGCCTATCATCTACTATAAATATAAAAAGCCAAGACACATCAAGTCAAAATGTCCTCAACTAAAGAACAAGGAGAAAGATAAAAAGAAATTCAACAAGTTCAAGAAGACTTATGTTTAAGCTATCTGGGGAGATAGTTCTTTTGATGAAGATGAAGGTAATGAAAAAAAAAAAAAAAAACTAGCCAACATATGCCTTATAGCTAAAGGAGGACTTGAAAATGAAAAGGTAAATGATTCTAAAGCATCTTTTGATGAACTTCTATCTGAATATAACTCTCTTCACTATGAATTTCAAAAACTTGCTAAAGAGCTTATTTCCTCAAAAATAAAAGTTAAAACTCTTAAGCAACAAATTCAAGATGTCCTTCCTCTGAAAGATAGAATATCACCTAAGAGGGGGGGTGGATTAGGTGATTTAAAAAATTTTCTTTTAATCCTCTGAAGCACTCAACAAAAAAAGGGATAAACAGAGAGGAAGAGATAAAGAATAGACACAAGAAGATTATATTGGTTCGGTCCAAATCTTTGACCTACGTCTAGTTCCCAAACTCTTTGGGATTTCATTATCTCAAAACTTGATTACATACTTTGTAACTCTTGAGTAATTCTCTCACTTGAACTTACTCCCCCTTACAAGTTGTAATCAAATAAACCCAATCTCAAAGGTTCCACAACCTAGAGATTAATACAAGATGAATGAATTTAAGACTGTCTAAAAGAGCAGATATATGATCACTAAAGAATATTAATATCCAAAGATATTGCTCAAACGTTTGTTACTCACATTCGTCTCCAATCTTCAGTCTACGTCGTCATTCTCTTTTTACATTCCATATTCCATTTGTCCATTGAGACTTAGGAATGAAGGTGGAATGTAAATGGTTGCAAGGCTTTACGTTGCACAGATAGTTGGCTGCCTAATTTTGGTACTTGTCTCTACTTTGCATTTAATGCTCTGACACATAATTGCTTTAATGCAATTTGGTGTTAATTCATATCAAATCATTTAAAACTCATTATCAAACTGATTAAATATAGTTAGGAATCGGATTATAATCAATGATTTACATATTATGAACATAATGTTTTTAATTTTCCAGAATATAGTGAGTCATATATCATTGACTCGAGTTAGCTGACTGGAGTCAAGTGTCATTGACTTGAGTCATCTATGAGCAACTACTAAGAGACATAGTTATAAAGGAATGTTGACTTGAGTTATTACAATATTAACTCGAGTTGACTAGTTTCAAAAACATCAAATAACGTCTTTGTAATAGCATGACTCGAGTTACTTAGTTTTTACTCAAGTCACATCAGCTTTGATAAAATAGGAGTTATCGGGTTTGGTCTTTGAAAAAAATTTGACACAGTAAATGACTTGAGTCATTAAGTGACTAACTCGAGTCACATTTGACCGTTGGAAAATTATATGAAAAGTTAAGTTTGAAATTCATTTCAGTGACTAGAGTCGCAATAGATTAACTTGAGTCAAGATACTTTGAAAATTGTTTTGCAATGTTTAATAAGAACTATGACTCGAGTTATCCAAGGTTGACTTGAGTTTCTATTTACTTGAGACTTATTTTGGTTTATTTCAACCAATAATGACTCAAGTTAAACTAGATTGACTCGAGTTATCTTTTCTTAGAAGATGACAGTTATTGATTAAGACAAATTTTAACATGAAAGGCTCTTGGACTTGAATCAATAACAGTCTTTTGAATTTACAATTGTCAATTATCATCAAAACACATAGAAACCTAACATCCTCCAGTTTGTGAAAAGTTTGTGAAAACTGTTTGGCTTTGGAGAAAAAGAGTATTTATCTTAACAAAACTCTTGAGAAATTCACTCAAAGCAATGAAATGCTCAATGTGATCTTGAAACAACAAAGATTTACAAATGACAAATCAAGAAATGGTTATAATCCCCCTTCGATTGAATTTGACATCCAATAATCAAGTAGAATACGAAGTGGTTTTGGCTGGCTTAAGTTAGGCAAAGGAGAATGGGGATAAAAAAGTCCACGTGTCAACTGAGTCTCAGCTCGTTGTGGCTTAAATTGAAGGAACTTACTAAGCTAAAGGACCCCTGTTAGTGAAATACTTGGGCAAAGTAAAGGAGGTTATGGTCGAATTCAATGAGGTAACTGTCACCCACATTCCAAGAGAAGAAAACACCAAGGCAGACATCTTGTCCAAACTAGCAAGTACAAAGAGCTCAAGAAACCATAGAATGGTGATTCAACATAGTTTATCTAAGCCAAGTTGCATTATGGTTATCTCGGTAGTCGAGGACTAGAGAAAGCTAATCATGTACTACTTGGAGAAGGGAATCCTGCCTGATGATTCAGTCGAAGCCAGATGATTGGTTTGAGTTACAGCCAGACATGCAGTTGTAGAAGACCAGCTATACTTCACGGACTTCCATTCTTTGATGTTGAAATACTTGAACCTGGAAGAGGCTAAGTACGTCTTGACAAAGATACATGAAGGAATAAATGGCCAACATATGTGAGTTAAGGCTCTATCCTGACGAAACTCAGTTCATTGACATAAATGATGTCCGAATTCCATATCAAGTACTACTTCGCCTCAGTTGAACACCCACAATTTAATGGCCAAGCCGAAGTAGCAAATAAAATTATCATTGATGGCCTGAGAAAGCGAATGACGGAGGCGGAATCCAATTGGGCGAAACAGTTGTATCCCATCTTATAGGGATATCAGACTAGTGTACAAACTGTTGGTTATGATTAGTTTTGATAATGTCTTATATAGATGCCATTATCAAGAGCAAAAAGTTTATATCATAAAGTTTATACCATATACATTGACTAATTGCTACATTTAATGTAGATTTGTTTATGTGGAGAAAGAACAAGAGAAGAGAAGAAACAAAAAGTTGATTCATGGAGAATAATCAAGAAGAGACAAGAAAGAAAGAAGAACTTGCTGAATAAACTAAGAAAATCATTATACAAGTTCTTATTTTGATTCTAGAAGTCTCCATGATCAAATGAAAGTTAGAACAGCTCAATTCAGAGTTAAAACAAGCATATATCAGGTTTTGGATGAGCAAAATCGAGTTAGATACTTAAAAGTCAAGTTTACTGCATTACTGGAAGTGATCTGCCTCTGGATTATGAGAAAACTCGAGTTTAGGACACAAAACTCGAGTCTGGAACTCAAAACTCGAATTAGTCACTTAATGACTCAAGTTTGTAGTGTTTTCAGCAACTCTGGCGTCTCTGGATCATCAAAACTCGAGTTAGCCAATGTAAACTCAAGTTTGGAACTCAAAACTCGAGTTAGTCACTTAATGACTCGAGTTACTAACTCGAGTTTAGCAAGCTTTCAGCAACTCTATCCAACTCTGTTTCACAATCAGAACTGGCGACCTCTGGTAATTCGATGATATCTCCCAAACCAGAGATCGGTTTAAGGTGAAATCAATTTTGTATGAAACTAGACATCCAATCTGGACAAATTTTCATGCTCAAAGAAGCTGAGATGAGAGAGTTATGAATTTTTGAAGTTGACCCATCTGTTAACGTCACCCAGCAGACCCAGAATCTACAAATCGAAATGAGCTGAAATCGGTGGCATATGAAAATAGACTCACATATCTTTCCAGAAACATAAAGATCATGGAAAACAAAGATCAAATGAGTGAGGTATGAATTTTTGAAGTTGACAATCAATTCAGGATGCTGGAAAAACGTTAGCTAAAGAACAGCCTTCGTTCATCGTATCATAACTGTCAGATTGCAATGAGTTTGGAGCTAATTCTTCTTGCATTGGAAAGAAGACTTAAAGAGTCTTATGGAGATAGGTACTGGATTCCAGGAATTGATCTTCATCAAGTCAGAGAGCAAAGAACTTGTGAGAAGCATATTTGATTGGGCCATAGAGAAGAAAACTCAAGTTTGTTTTAGCAAACTCCAGTTTTGAGACTTGACAGAAAGATATTCAATTTTACATAAAAGCCAAACTCGAGTCTGTACAGACACAGAAATGAATCCAAAATTTTCACATTAAGCTAAACTCCAGTTTGCAAATCAAACCTGAAGTCTAGAAGATACAGAGAGCACTCAGAATCCTAAGCAAGCCAAACTCGAGTCTAGATTCCCTAACTCGAGTTTAGACCAAACAGAAAGGAACCCAAAAAACTCAATAGAATCCCAAACTCTAGTCTGGCCTTCCAAACTCCAGTTTGCACTTGACCCAGATAAACGTCAAATATTTCAGTAGTCACTGAAACTCGAGTTTGCTTCCCAAACTCGAGTCTGAACCATAAAGAAAGATCATTCACTTGGCTACACTACAAACTCCAGTCTATGACCCTAAACTCCAGTCTAGAAAATCATGAACTTAGGCTTGTTCTTCAAACATAGACCCAAACTCGAGTTGGTCACTAATTGACTCGAGTTTAGCTTTCGGACCAAAATTCCATCCTAAGTCCAGAGCCCGATAGTTCTCTCTGTAAAAACCAAACTCGAGTTAGCTTTTACAGACTGCAAGTTTAGACCACTAATCAACAGACATGCTCTCTGGATGAACCCCAAACTCGAGTCTGGAAGAACAAACTCGAGTTTGCATCGGGAATTTTGAAAAATCAAATGATGTTGATTTGGGAAATCTTAATGGATCTTCTTGAAATTATTTCCTCATATGATATTATTGTTTCTAATGTCCTTGATGAAGTTTTGAGTGTTTTTCAGATAAGGTTTAGCCAAGATCAAGGTGAGATCAAGATCCAGGATAAATGCATTAAATGACGAACCTATAAGAGGGCTGATTCTTCTCCCTTATCCCAGATGTTCAGCTCAGACTGTTGTAACTCATAAGAATCATCTCAAACGGTCAAATTGAGTTTATGGAATGACAAGAATTCTGGAAGACCATCTACAACAACTAAATCCAAGATTCCAGCCAAGAATTGAAGAAACAGAGGAAAATATGCAACTGTCATATTCCAGATTTACAGCTGAACTTTGAAGAATCAAAGAGAAGAAAATGCAACGGCTAGTTCCTCTTCTTCATCTATATAAGAAGCCCAGAAACGAAAAACAAGTGACACAGATACAAGAGGGAGAACAAGAACAGCGACGTGTGTGGCACCCAGCCTTTGGGGCCTTTATTTAACCAAATTTATTGCGGAAATAGATCGAGGAGATTTGGACGACTTTTATTTATGAAATAAAAATTTCTGGAATTTACTGTTATATAAAAATACGGGTAAATTTTTCACGATTCGGTCTCATCCTATAGTTGGACATTAGATACAATAATCCAAAAATAAGCGAAATGACAAACATAAAATATATTACAGTAATCCCAAATGTCCAAAAGATTCAACTACTGTATTCCTTACAGCTACTTCTTGCTCTTTGATCCTGAACTGGTTCCTGTATCTTTCACGGGTGCTGGAGTCCAAATGAATGGACCCCAGGGTAACAGTTAATCTCATGCACATGAATGAAAATAGAAATGACATAATAGCACATGTTTAAAGCATGGAAGAAATAATCGTAACCGCAGTTAACGGCCAAGAACCGCAGCTCTTGTCTAGGACCGCAGCCCCATGAGACCTCAGCCTCAATATCCATGGCCAATCAGGATAATATAAACAGGTAATTCAACCAACATACATTATCAGCTAATATTTGCATAACATTAACATACATGATTATAAGATTAGAGTTACCTACCTCAACCTTATATCCCTTTCCTTTGTACTAAATTTGTTGGGATCAGATTATCAAGGTCTGCCTAAACATGTTTATCATCGCTGTCAGTCACTTATTTGAATCGTGAATAAACTAATTACATGAATTAGTTTAAAGGATTAAAAATTTTTAATCCTTTAATTTTCTTCTAACAATAATAAATTATTTATTATTTTTACTATTATTATTTGTTATTATTCTCATTATTATTATTATTTCAAATAATAATAATAATTCCCCTATTTAATATTTTAAGACACTACCTATCTCTGAAAATAATAACATTGTTTGTTATTATTAAACTTATCCTAATGATCTCATTAATTTATGCTTAAACGATCATAATCAATTTTTTTACTAACAATTAGTAACCCTTAAAATTACACAAATTCAAAATTTCATGAAATTAAAAATATACCAATTTATATCCATTGTTATTTATTACTACATGGAAATCCTCAAATCATTGAATTATTATTGTTACTATTTACTATTTATTCAAAATTATCTTAAACTAATTTCACCATAATCATTAGTATTATTATAACATTTTTTTTTTCGGCAAAACACGAATATAAATGGAAATGCTATGCATAAGTCTACTAATTATACAACTCTACTACGTACATATATGTTTATTAAAACTCCCAGGATATTTACTATGACTTTACATACTTATGGATATTGATAATAAAGTAATTCTCCTTACATGCATCTACTTGTTTTCATTTTCTTTCTTTCTTTTCACACAGACATGTTTCACACAACACACATAATAACGAACATACACACAAGATCACGTACACATATATGTTTCAAAAAGTTTTCCTTCTACTTGCATATACATATATATTTAACCTTCTTTCTCTTCCTCTTTTCTTTATCAGCAGTAAAAACATGCAAAAACATATATTTTATGCAACCAAAAAAAAACCGAACCTAAGTATAAAGAAAGAGAAACATCTATAATTACAAGAAGTAAAGGGTGATGACAGTAACTATCAGGCATAAGACCATACAGCAACTCACGTGGACTCTCATGTTTTCTTTCCCTTCCACGGCATGCACACACAGGAGCTTAATATATATATATCAGTCAAGTTCCAGGCAGCAAGCACATGATTATATATACACACTCGGCAAATCATTTCTTTTTCCCTTTTCCTCACTGGGCAACCCGATACACACCTATATATATATATTTTTGACTCCTCTTCATGCAACTCACCGAACCATCAAGAAGACATGCAACAACAGAATCATCGGAAAAAGCATGCAGCAAAACAAATCACAACAAACAGAGACAAAAACTTGATGACAGCAAAAATCATCACAGTATATATTTTTATGGTGATGACATTGCTTACTCTCTTCCTCCCTCTCTCGGCACACACACTTACAGTGTACTTTCTTTCCTTTTCTTCATGCATACACGACACATATATACAAATATCTTTCCTATCTTGTTTTTCTTAAACACACACACGTCCAAAAACATCCGAAAGAGAAGAAACATAGAGCAACATCGATCCTACATGAAGAGAAGAGTTGCCTACAATAACCCGAATCAGTCCCTGTTTTTCATTTTCTTTTCAGTTTCAGTTTTGATGACTTTATTACAGATTCTTTTTCAGTTTTATCCTGGCTAAACTACCGATAAATGGTTAAAGAATTTAAGTAAGGTGAGTTCTTGGACTTACCCGAAGTTTTTAAGCCGAAACCAGAAAGAATATCTCGCTGGCAAGATCCTCTGTTCTGTCGGTCAAAAACAGGGAAGAGTGATCCACTTGCTTTCTTCCTCACTTCCTCCCCTCCTCACTCTCGGGCCCTCTCGTTCTCTCACTTTCCTTCAGCGTTTTTCTCATACAGGAATAGAGGAACATAGGCGTGTATTTATAAACTTGATGATCTTCACATGCATGATAAGAGATTGCCACCTGGTCCATTACGTGTTGCTTAGCAGTTCAATTATGAATTACTGAACTTAATGAATGATTTTCGGTGAGCTGAAGAAAGGAAATGGGTTTTGTTTTTGGGCTTTGAGATTTGGTTGTTTGCTGGCCCTGATTTTCGGTGGAGGAGAGAAGAGAAACTGTTTTGTTGTTGTTTTTTTTAATAGCTTATTTTAAAATTCCCATTCTCATCTTCAATTAACTATTAATTCCTTTAATTAGGATTTTTGCATAATCATAGGAATTACTCATTTTAATTCCATAACACCACATTTATTTGCAATTAGACTTATTTGCAATTATGGAAATGAATCCATTAATACTTAACCCTATAATTACTATTCACTATTTATTTTCTTCTCGAATAAATTAAGGAAAAACTTAAATCTTAATTTCAACTATTTATTTTTCGCCCAAATTTATCATCTCATTCACATCTAATATTCCAATGTTAAGATCCCAGAAATTTGGGATGTTACAAAGTGAGCTTACACAGTGAAAATACCAATATTCTAACGTCTGCTTCATCTACTCTCTGAATATCTCAATGATCATATATCTAGCTTAGAGAGTGAGATTATATGTATTGTGCTTCAGTGTTTATTCACTTACTTCTGAGAGAGAAGATTCATTGTAAACATCCTATTATTCTGAGTGTTACTCAAGATTGGGCGATCTTGAGTGGGAAACACTTTGTTGTGATTACAGCTTGTAAGGGGAGTGAATCCGAGTGTGGGATTACTTCGAGTACAGAGTGTGTAATCAAGCAAGTGAATTGATTACGGTTTGTAAGGGGGAGTGAATCCTAGTGAGAGGATTACTTCAAGTACAAAACATGTAATCAAGTTCAAAGCAAATAGTGGATTGAAAATCTCAAGTGAAGCTTGGGGACTGGACGTAGGTCAAAGATTGGACTGAACCAGGATAAATCACAGTTTGCATACTCTCTTCCCTTATCTTTTACATTTCCAGTATATGCTCATCTTTGAATATCTAATTGTCAATTTATAAATTGCGAAAAGTTTTTTTAAAAGTTCCTAAAGCTTATCAAACACCCAATTCACCCCCCTCTTGGGTGATAGCCAGGTCCAACACAAACATTGACTCAGGAAACTCTGTTCAAATTGATGTACAAATTCGAGGTGATAATCTCGGTGGAAATAGGCTAGCCATCTTGGAGGTGAATGAAGGCTCTCTGAGAGGGAGAAGCAAGCAATAATGAATAGCTAGCGGTGGAGTTGGATGTAATAGATGAAGTCAGAATCACATCACATTGCCAGGATATGCCCGTTAAACAACTCATTGCACCAAAATACAATCAGAAAGTGAAGACTCTGTAATTTGAAAACGGTGACTTGGTACTTCGAAGAGCGGATGTTGGAAATAAGAATGCAAGAGATGGAAAGTTAGCCATGAACTAGGAAGGCCCTTACCAGGTTAAAGATAAGCTAGGCCAAGGAGCTTACACCTAGAGACACTAGACAAAAGGCCAATAAAAAGAATGTGGAATGTTGATAAACTGAGAACATACTACAGTTAAATACCGAGTTCCATAGCAAACAGAACTCGGATAAACTAAGTGTATTCTAGTTAGAAACCGTGTTTTATGTTAAATTTATTTTGTTTTAAGCATTATTTTCCTTTTTATTGGTTGTTTTAAAATATCTATTTCGGCAAACTAGTATCAAATAAATAAAGCAATTCTCAGTTGAAAATCATCTTGCAAATTGTTTGATGGATGCTAAACATGAATAAAATACCATTGAAGGAATAAAACCCAACTCCAAATAAAGAGATCACAAATGAATATAAGATATTAGGGAAGATGAACCTGGTCTCAAATATAATGAAGGTTTAAAGACAAACTTTCAAATTTACCTTGCATCGAAAAATTACCCCAAGGTAATGTGGTGAATTATCATGCAGACCCTGATCAGGTTGAAATGTTTGAAGTCTTGTTTAAAAACTAAGCTTTAAACATTTGACACATTGCTCTTACCTTGGATTAAATTCTTGTTAAAAATCCGAGAGACGGTGAGGATTTTTATTGAAAATCATCACTTATATGAGGCCTGGTTGTTAATACTAGATGAATATCTTAGCAGATTCTATGTAATATATTTTTGACTTTGTTCAAGTCATTGAATAGAGCTCTTACAAAACGTTTGGGTTCATATTATTTACAAACTCAAAAATAAAAACGTGTTAGTTTAATGGCGATAAGTTTCATGCTTATCTTTTAAGAATGCAATAACTGTGGAGACAAAGTTAGAACTATGAAATGAACTAAATTTCATTAATAGTCAATTTACATCCAAAGTACAAGGCAAATGCAAACAAATTCAAACTAGATAGTAATTTGGGAAAATTACAAAATCAAATAAGGGCTTCAAAACCCTAAGGAAGTACAAGTTAAACCTGCATCTCGACCTTTCAAGGCTTGCTATGTCATCCTTAGGTTTGTCATGGAAAGTAGGGCTAACAGATGTGAGGTCATTGTCAGCAGCAAGGTTAGGGCTTAGATTATGCCCTCAGTTGAACTTCTACCCCTTCCTGTACAGGGATCACCACATTGACCTCTTCCTCTACATTGCCTAAATCGCTATCCAACTGAGAGATGAATTCACCACGTGGAGACGAAGGGGCTGGGATGAGCTTGCCATCATAAACATAAGCCATGAAGTGGGACCTGACAACATTCAGGTCCATGCCGTGATTAAGAACCCGAATTTGCTCCATAGTATTGTTGAAGGCACCTTTCGCAGTGCCCTGTATCATGCCCAGAATCCAGGAGACCTTGGCATTGGCAACGTCAAGAGAAGCCTTGGCAGACTCTAATTCAGCCTTAATGTCCCCATACTTCATTTGAAGATTTTTCAGTGATTGCACAACTAAAGCGTGAGACTCTTAAGAATGGAAAATATCCGAGTTCGCCTTCGCTAGCTCCCAAGTATGCCTTAACTCGATGAAAGCCAACAAATATTTATGTTTCACTAACACAAAGGCATTAGCTACCCTTAGTGCCCTTATAGTGTACAATTCAATTGCCTAGAGCTCCCGTAGCTCAGCATCTGAAACCTTGACGGGTTTTGATAATAGCCTTTTGGGGGAAGAACATCAATACTTAACTCCTATGTCACCCTATCTGACTAAACCAATTTGTGGGGGACCGAAGGAGGAGGCAGAAGAGAGGAGGAGGAAGAGGAAGAGAAGTTGTAGCAACTTGATTACCAGAGGCCGTGACTACTTTAGAGTGATAGGCCGAGGTCCCTTAACTAGCCCTCGACCACTTTCTCGAAATCAGATCTTCATCACTCGCTCCAGCTCTAGCCCTCCCAACTTTAGGGGCCGATCTTTTATGACTTCTCTCTGTACCAACAGTAGTCTTACTGTGTTTCAGCTCATAGAGATAGTCCGATTGCTTTCCCATTCTTAGGTCTGCAAAGAAAAAGAGAGGTTAGGCACACTAACAAGACTGTGTTTGTTGACATATTTTATTAATGCCACTACTTTGATGGCATAAGAATTGTTTAATTCCTTTTCCATTAAGTCGTAGGAGCAGGAATGAAGTCGTGATAATCATGGGACTAATATAAAGGAAACTTCCCCTTAGCATCTTCAAACTCTGAGGATTTTAGGAACCAAGGACAACTTTCAGGAAAGACAATCACCTTAAAGAAGTTGGTTTTAAAATTCTTGAAAGAATTGATGAATATGCCGGAAAGTTTTTTATTTGGAGAACCTTGGATGGTCGTCCAGCCCTTTTTACTTTGGTCCTTCCTACTCGTCTGAGCTGTTTGAACAGTGAAGAAATAAAAGAAAAGAGGGATAGAGCATGAAAAGCATAATTGCCTGAAAAAGTTCTTGGAAGCTATTACAAAACCCCTACTATTAAGGTGGAGTTGGGTAGGGGCTAAGTGAATATGATTCAACACCCACATTTAGAACTCAATAAAGAGGAAGTAAATATTGAGCCAAGTAACTACATCTCAGTAGAAAAAGAAAAAAAGGTAAGCTCTTTCCTTCCTGACAGGAGTATAAGGCTCATCCGAGCTCGAAGGGGAAATAACATAGCCATTGGGTTTTTCAAGGTGAAGCATGACAATTTGAACCACATGCAGACACAAAAACTTAGTAAGCACCTCATTGATGACCCATAGAGATTTTTCCGATAAATGTCTTAGGGGCATACAACACCAGATTCCCTAGAGTAGCACTCTTCAATAGGACGAGAAGGTGATGATAAAATACCTATAATGATAAAAATAAATCAGAAAGTACACACAATATACCTGAAGCTAGAAAGCTAGGACTTGAAGAGAAAGCTAGTAAACGGGAAGGAGTGTTTGATGGAAAAAAAGCTATGCTGCTAGAAGTCGGGATGGTTTTTGACGCTAAATTATGTTGGTAGAAGGCCGAAATAAAATCAGCCTCTGCTTCTTGGCCCTTTGTGACGATATCACAAATGAGAAAAGCACAATCATCATAGGGCTGATGAGTTCATTTAAGCAGAGCCTTAAGCTAGTTGGCTATATGTCCTAAGGCTAGGAGGTATGTGATTCCAGGGTTGGTTGGCTCTCTCACTGACTCAAAGTTTAAGGATATAATGAAGGGAACCATGTGTTATTTGTGCTCTTATCTTGGTTACTAGGCTCTAAGGGATGGGATCATTTCCTACTACCCCTACTACTTTACCCATGAAGCACAGATTCTCGCTTCTCTTCATCAGTAAGGGGAACACCCCACAACCAAAATAGAGACCTCGGAGGGACTATCCGATGCAGTTCCTCCTCTTCCTCCGTAGAAATTTTACTTTGACTTAAAGATGATGGAGGAATGTCCTTATCCATTACTAGCAAAAAGAACTACTAAGAACATGTAAGGTGTTTTAGAAGAATAACAAGAGATGGACTCAAAAGCCCAACAACATAAATTGGGAAAAAACAGCAAGAAATTGCAAAGAAAATAGCAAGACATAAGAACAAAGGTTTGAATACAAGAAAAGAACCCATAACTCAATAATCTACCCATAATCCTATAAAATTTAGAACTACCGGATACAAATTATAGCAAAAAATGAAGGAACAACGGAAATACTTGTTTTTCAATAAGAGGTTGGAAGTGGAAATGCACGAGCTAGGGAAAGTGATGAATGAAGAGGTTTTGGGAGGAGGAATGTTTCTCTCAGAATGCAAGGGCAGCAAAGGCAAAAGTTCAAATAGAGAAGTGTAAGAGGAGCCGAATCACCAAGAGGGGGGTGAATTGGGGATTCTGAAATTTTTTGTGATTTCGCCTCTTATGGTGGTTAACCAAACAAAAACAGTGAGCAGGGAAGAATAGGGATACACAGCAATGTATACTAGTTCGGCCTAACTCCTTGGCCTATGTCTAGTCCTCAGGCGCCCTGAGCTTTTCACTATAATCACTTGATTACATACTCTGTAACTGTAAAGCAATTCTCTCTCTAGAACTTGCTCCCCCTTACAAGTTGTAATCAATGATCTCCCAAATCTCCAAGTCCCCCGATTTGAGATATCTTACAACCACTCAAATTCACTTGATAAAAACTCTCTTACAGAGCAGATAAATGATCACTAAAGTTCTATAGTGTCAACCGACACTCTATACAATAAGCACCACAATAAATGAACAAATTGAATCCTGTTTCGTTTTCAGCTCAGTGTTCTAGTAGAGACTTGAATGCAACTCTATTTCTACTTAGAGAGGTATTAATAGCCGATGTTTGCATTCATTTGACCGTTGGAGAAGTTTCCCTTCAGTTAGAAGCAGTTTGGTCCTTTCTCTCTCTACACTTGTGCTTGTTTCTTGACTTGTAGGATAGAGAGTGACTTCTAGTCGTTTATATCCGTTGGGATTGTCAGTCCTTACTTAAATGAAAGTCTCTTTATCCTTTTTCCACGTCGAAGGCTTGGTAGTTGAGATTACAGCAAGTTTAGTGGTGTGCATTTATGCTTCTGACAAGACTTTGCTTTTTGTGTTAATAGTACCTTTAATCTCTTTGAATCATTTGTAATTAGGCTGAAATACACTAGCAAACACAATAAACATATCTGGTAATGATGATAATTAAGAATATAAATCATTCAGATCATTCCATAAGCATTACATAGATTTCACAAATTTGAATTCTCAAAAGGCGCAACCAATACTCGAGTTTGTGCATCAATACTCGAATTTGTCACTATGCACTTAAGCCAAAACTGCAGTTTCTGAGTCTATACTCAAGTGTTCTCCTTCCAAAGACAAGACTCGCGATTTGAGCTTTAGAGTTCCTGATGAACTTAAGCCAATACTCAAGTATTCTTCCAATACTCAAGTTTTGGATACTTGATGAATAAATGCCCAAACCATCAAAATCGGAGTTTCCTCTCTATACCAGAGTATTGAAGGCTTAGAAAACTTGAATGCTCTCTGTATGGCTCAATACTCGAGTTTTAGTTTCAATGCTCGAGTTTCCACCTTAGTTTTGAAACTTTGAAAAATACTTGAGTAAGTGATAAACTGTGGTTTTCAAAAATGTGGTTCTCAATACCAAGGTTTATGGCTAATTCAATTTTAAGAACCTCTTTGCTTGGCTTAATGCTTGAGTATTCCAGTGATACTCGAGTTTTCATAAAACATTTAAATTCTGGAGTCAAGTTGGAAAACTGTCTTTTCAAATTCCAAACCGTAGTTCTCAAAACCGTGCTTTTCCAAACTGAGGTTTTCTGTTTTCAACTTAAAACTGTTTGAAGAGTCATGAGGGCCTAAACTCGAGTTTTCAAGTCAATACTCGAGTTTCCCTTGATGTAAAACTTGTGATGCTCTCTGTAACTTCCAATACTCAAGTATTCATTTGAATATTGCAGTATTGACCTTAGTTAAGTGCATTGAGCTGTTCTTTAAAACTCAATACTCGAGTTTTGTTACCAATACTCGAGTATTGCCTCAATCTGTAAGTTTTCAACTTCTTGAGACAACTCTTCATTCTTGATTTCACAATTGATTGTTATCATCAAAACCCATAGAGAACTAACAAGAAGTTGGGGGGAAAGAAGGTGTGTATATAGGGTAACCGCTAATGTGACCAAGAAAGATATGAATTTGAAGAGTTAGGGGCAAAAACGACAAGTCACTTAGAAAAGCAATGATGACATGAAAGAAAATACGTGAGTATTTAATGCGTGTAGTGTGCATTTAATGCATATGACTACTACACACGGCTAAAGTATGGCAGTTCCACTTTCTGAATAGGCAATAATGGCAAGCTGTCAATCGGCCATGATGATATAAGAAGAGGAAATGCAAGCTTGTCCAGAAATATGTGACCTCTCATATTTTATCCCAAATTATTGAGCATATAGCACCAATAGCCGAGATAAAAAAAGATCGAAGTCAATTTTTTGCTCTTGATTCTTCAGCTTAGGGGCAACCTAATGTGGGAATATGAGAACCTGGAAGTTTGAATTCGGCGTATGAAAATTCAAACAATCATGAACACGAATGAAATTCCAAAGCAAATAAGCCCTGATGCACATCTGGAGACAAGCCACATTCAACTTGGATGGAAGTTTAACAACTCAGAAATAAGGACTGGATTAGACAATGAGTACATCTTGGTAGCCTAGAGAATTTGACTACCGAACTGAGGGGCAACTATCACGGACCCAATAATGAGGCCCACTTATAATATGGCCTAACAATGGGCAATCCATATTAGAATCCAAATCAAATCTAAACCAACCTAAAATCAAGGAGATATTAACTAATCAAGCTATAATTAAGGATGTTGATCATGAATGGCAGCACCAAGCTTGGGACTTACAGCACACAAGGCCCATGTATCTAAGCCCCTAGGTAATTCTATAAATAAGGGATGAACCCTAGAGGTACGCATGTTCTCTCTCAGTTATCATTCTGTCGTCACTATGCACATACACCACCCGTTAGGTAAAAGCCATCTTGTTTGTATGGTGATCCATAGTACTCACTGGTATTTGACCCATAAATATCTGGGAGAGCTTACTGATCCAATATCAACCTATTAGCCCATTGGTTAGATATTTGTGTTCTTATACAGAACACATAAAAATTTACATAGACTTGTTTGTGTTAAATATTGTCACAAGTAGAAATTAGTTAATTAATTTAAACTATATTAGGAAAAAATTTACATATTGTTTAAGAAGATTTTAAATTTAATTTTAATTTTTATCCCAAATTATCACATAATACACAACACACACACACACACATATGTATGTATGTATGTATGTATGCATATGTATATATATTTGTGTGTACACACACACAGATATATATTTATACATATGTAGTATTTAATAAGATTTATGCTATTTTTAGTCATTTTCCATCTCAACAAACTTTTCAAACACTATGTCAAACAAATGCCCATTGGGGAAAAAAGTCACTTCAAACTGTTGGTTTTGATTAGTTTTGATGATGTCTTATATAGATGTCATTAGCAAGAGAAAAAAGTTTATATATATCATATACATTGGCTAATTGCTACATTTAATGTAGATTTGTTCATATAGAGAAAGAACAAGAGAAGAAAAGAAATAATGAGTTGATTCATGAAGAATAATCAAGAAGAGAGAAGAAAGAAAGAAGAACTTGTTGAATAGATTGAGAAAATCATTACACAAGTTTATAGATTGATTCTTGAAGTTTCTACGATCAAGTGGAAGTTGGAATGGGTCAATTCGAAGTTAAAATGAGCAAGTTGAAGCTTCCAGATGATTAATGAGTGAGTTACTCCAGTCATCCATGTGTTACTCTAGTAATATATGTGTTTTAGAAGCTTAATTTGCGTCTGTCTGATGACTTACTCCAGTCATACACATATTACTCCAGTCATATATGTGTTCTTGCGCTCATTACTCCAGTCGTCACTTAGTTACTACAGTAATATGTGTGTTTCAGCTGCTGAATTCACTTTTGTCAGATGATTACTGTAGTAATCATCAACATACTATAGTAACGGTTCAGACATAAAGCTTCAGGTTCGAAATTATTGCAGTAAGCCTCGCATTACTTCATTAATATGGGTATTCCAGCAACTGTGTTCAGTGTTTCACCTGGGTGACGTTCAGTAATTCAACAATATCTCCTAAACCAGAGACCGTATTGAGGTGAAACCAATTTTGGATGAAACTAGACATCCAAGGCATTATTCTATCAAATATTCAGGTCCAAAGAAGATCAGATGAGAGAGATATGAATTTTTTAATTTGACCCACCTGTTAACGTCCTGCAGCTGACCAAGGTTCAGTAATTTAAGGATATCTCACAAACTATACATTGAAATGTGTTGAAATCAGTGGCATATGAAACTAAACTCATACACATTTCCAAAAACATCAAGATCACTTAAAACAAAGATCAAATGAGAGAGATATGATTTTTAGAAATTTAGGTTATGTTCAGAATTCTAGAACTAATCTTCAAACAAGTGAAGAGTTGATGATTACTCCAGTCAAATCTCATTACTCCAGTAATATGTGGTCTATTCGCCTCTGTTTGCACATTACTCCAGTAATGAAATGGCTACTCCTGTAAGACTTACTCCAGTAGTCACTTACTTACTCTAGTAAGTCGATGTTTTTCAGCCACCTCAGAATCAAACCCGATAGTCAGTCACCTTACTCCAGTAACGTTTTTGGTTACTCCAGTCATCTTGGCACTTTTACACTAAAGTTACTCCAGTAATCAAAACGTTACTCCAGTAATGTCAGAGATAGAAGCAAGATGATCTTGAATTACTCCAGTAGCTAAATAGTTACTCCAATAAGATCGAAGACAGAAACAAAATAAACCTTAGTTACTCCAGTAACTAAGTTCCTACTCCAGTAAGGTCGAGACAGTAACTTTGCAAAACTGAAAGTTACTCGAGTAATTGAAGGCTACTCCAGTAAGTGTGTTACAGAAGCGATTCCTCACCTTGGTTACTCTAGTTAACAAGATGCTACTCCAGTCAAATCTATCGCAGAAACGACATGAACCTTAGTTACTCCAGTAACTAAATGATTACTCCAGTAAGATCAAAGACAGAGAGTAACTGACACTTAAATGACTCCAGTAACACATGAGCTACTACAGTAATGCAAAGAAAACATCAGTAAATCATCGTGCTCGTAAAGTGGAAATCATTGATTATGATTTCATTACTTCATATCTTGACTTACTATTATTCCTAACATTGTTTAAACAGTTCTCTAGTAAGTTTTAGATGATCAAATGAAGTTTGGAGCTGAGATCAGTAGGTTTTGTTTTGCTGAGCTGTAAAGTGACTTATCAGTATGGAATACCAGTGCGTGTGTCGGGGAATATTTGCAACTTGGTTTAAACAAATCTGGACTTCCCTCTATTGCCCACTCTGATAAAGGAAGATTAATATTATCTTCAAATTAAATATACTGCAGAATTAAGAAAGCAACAGACAGCAATGGAATCAACAAGCTGGAATCCAGAAATGCTCAAACGGTCAAGTTCATAGTGCTGTCCAACGTGAATATTTCCAGTGGAAATCCAACAGTCAAATTCTGATAAAGCAAGATCAATATTATCCTTGAATTAAATATACGGCAGATTCATAAAGTAAGAACCATCACTGGAATCAGAAAAACAGAGACGCTCCAAGAATCATACCCTCAGTGGACTTCTAACGACAAGTTCCTCAGTGGAGCTCTAACAGACATATTCTGGATAGAAGATTCAAATGCTCTTTTTCAACTATAAGAAGCCTAGAAACGAAGACCTCAATGAGCAAGTACAGAGACGTGAGCCTACACAGTGAAAATCCAATTATCCTAACGTCTTCTTCATCTACTCTCTGAATATCTCAATGATCATATATTTAGCTTAGAGAGTGAGATTGCTTATATTGTGCTTCAATGTTTATTCATTCACTTCTGAGAGAGAAGATTCATTATGAATCATTTTATTTGAGAGATACTCAAGATTGGGCGATCTTGAGTGGGAAACACTTTGTTGTGATTACAGCTTGTAAGGGGAGTGAATCCTAGTGAGAGGATTACTTCGAGTACAGAGTGGGTAATCAAGCAAGTATATTGATTACAGTTCGTAAGGGGGAGTGAATCCTAGTGAGAGGATTACTTCAAATACAGAACGTGTAATCAAGCTCAAAGCAAATAGTGGATTGAAAATCTCAAGTGAAGCTTGGGGACTGGACGTAGGTCAAGGATTGGGCCGAACCAGGATAAATCGTAGTTTGCATACTCTCTTCCCTTATCTTTAACATTTCCAGTACTTGCTTATTTTTGAATATCTAACTGTCAAATTATAAGTTGCGAAAAGATTTTTAAAGTTTCTAAAGTTTTATCAAACACCCAATTCACCCCCCCTCTTAGGTGATAGCCAAATCCAACTTTCCCAAACACAACTCATATCTACCATCTGACTTTTAGAAAAAAAAAAACCATCATGAAAAGTCCAAAAGAAAATGTAACTTCTACTGTTGCTATCTCAAACAGGCTCTTATTAGGTTAGAAGAGAATGAGATCATCAGTGACAAGAAAGAAGTGATAAATAGGGTTGAGCGAGCCACCCACAATCCAATTGGCCCACCTAAACTTGTCTAAAATTTTCCCATTTAAGCCCGCCCATAAAAAGTCTGTGATGGGGTGGGTTAAAATCTGCCAATTTAATTTTATTATATGTTAGATATTTTTTAATTTTGTTAACTATAATTCCTTCAAGCTATATGTTATTCTTATAATTGATATATGTTGTATGCTATATTTTACAATTAGATATGTGGAGATTAAGTTTCTACAACCTTAAGTATAGTTACTTATCTATATATGTTGTTTCCAGACTTGATTACATGTCATATTTTGAATTAGTTAGACAAAAGCTTCCTTAGTCGTTAAATTGGTAGGTGCGCATTAGACTTGTAGAGAATATAATATGAGTTAACACATTGGAACAACTTAAATCAATTATATTTATTAAATTAATCCATTGTTGTAACATTCCGATTTATGTTTTACTAAAAATCCATGTATATTACAAATATTTAATAAAATGTTGAAATTGAATTAATGCCAATATTTATTACATATTGTGACATTAATAATATACTGATTATTCCTAAGTCAATTTTGATAAGAAAAAAGGGTGCTTGTCACTTAGATAAATTAAGGCGTAATGACAACAAAGCTATGACATATGATCTTTCACACATGGGTAATAAAATTCAACACATGTGAATCTTATAAGGGACACATAATTCGGTGAATATAGAGCAAGTGAGGAAAAATGAAGACTTGAACATGTATCACGTATTGGAAAAAAAGTCAACAAGTCAAAATGCTATATGTCAAGCTATGAGGCAAGATGACACAATATCTTGCCCAAACAAGACACTAATTTTGACCAAATGGGAGAAAGGAGGAAAACGATGAAGCCTTGACACATTTAATATATGTCCAAAAAGAAAGCAAAGAAGGAGTTGTGAGGGTGGTTGAGGATGTTGTGCAAGAAGGACACATTTGGTGACTTGCTCATCTTCTTTTATACAACTACACCCTGCTCTTTCATATCACATTAGATCAAACACTCATCTTGCTTGAGAAGAGAGGGAGAGGCCGAAATTACAAAGGAAAGAGAGAGAGAGAGAGTTGATTACAAAAGAGAAAAGAGAAGAGATAAAAGAAAAGCCAAGGATTGATGTGAGTCACTTGGTAAAATTTTGTAACTCTTCCTTTCATCTTCTTGTTCATATTGTTGACCTTAATGAACAAACTTTTCTATGGTACTTTGGGTAAAGAGAATCGAAGATTTAGAGTAGCACAAAGGAAGTGGAAGTTTACCATAGTTCAAGACAAGACAAGTAAGTAGTGCTACAACCTCCTTATGCTTGTTCTTGTTATGATTATCTTTGAAAAATGGTTTTCTTTAGATTTGAAGTCATGAAACCCTAAGGGGTTATGCTATCCAAATTTCTAAAAATGAAAAATAACATGATCAAAAGCCAAACTACTAAGCAAAAGACAAAACCAAGTCATTTGTGAAGTTGGTTTGAAAAGTCTTTGATCTTCTTTTTTTTTTTTTTGTGAAGTTTCAGCCTAAGCAACAAAAGGGGGAAACAAAAGGATTTTCATTATTTTGAGTTTATCAATGGGTTTAAAATGAAAAATAGTATGGGAATAAGGTGAAAAGTGATTTTTGGAAGCAAAAGATTAAAGTTGTAAAAGTTGCAAAAATATGCTAGTCTTGGTTTTTCTGGAGGCAAATGACTTGTATGTGATTTTTTACTAATCAAATAATATCCAAAAATCATGAAACATTCTAGAAATAATTTAAACAGAGAGAGATTTATTTTTATAGGTAATACATATTTTTTGGAGCTCTATACAAGGAGTTACATATTTTTGAAAAAGACTTATGTTTCTAGAGGTGCAATATGAATAGTAGTGATTTTCCGTGTTTTTTTACTAATCAAATTATGTCTACAAATTATGAAACTTTTCAAAAATAAAGTAGATAGAGATAGATTTATTTTGATAGGTAATTTGTAATTTTTGGAGCTCTGTTCAAGGAGCTACATATTTTTGAAAAAGAGTTATGTTTATGGAAGAACAATTGAACAGTAGAGAGTATGCATGATTTTTTTTGATCAAATTACATTTAAAAACCTTGACACTTTAAATAAATGTAGTAGATAGAAAGAGCTTTCTTTTTATAGGCTAGAAGAAATTTTTCAAGTTTTCTACAAAAAGATGTATATTTTTTAAACTGACCCATGCCTTTGGAAGCATGACCTAAACAGTTGAGAAAATTTATTATTCTGGGGATAATTAGAAGGTTTATGATTATTAGGAGTATTTTTCCTTTACAATAGACATGTTAAGGGACCCACAACTTTTGGGAACACATAAATTGGAATTTTTAGCATTTAATTATGATTTTTCAAAGTTGCTAGATATTTCTAGATAGAAAGGTGAATAGTTTGAAAATAAAATACAATAAAGTTAAAAATGTAAGACTTATCCTATATAAATTAAATACGGACTCAAATGAAAAAGAAAACCCTTTTAATATTTTAAGAATGATATTTAATATAATACCTTACAAAATAAACAGGAAATTAATATTTATAATAGTTTTACTTTAGGATATTAATTACGCAAAGTTAAATTAGTAACTTAATCTCTGATTCCTTGTGTTTTTATATATTCTTTGTATATTCATGTCTTGTGGATTCTTGGCCAGGTTTGTATGCCCAAGTCTATGTGTTTCATTTAGCTAGCTATGAAGTATTGTTTTATATGATAATGTTGCATGCTTATTTTTCTAGCGCTAAGGATTTGTGTCCAGGACACGGAGCACTTGTGTGTGCTTAAGCCGGTAATGATACATGTGTTGTGAAAGTGGAAGAAATCACTAAGAGGGGGGTGAATTGGGGATTTTAAAAATTCTTTTCAACTCTTAAAAAAAATAAAGCTTAAGAAATGAATAACGAAAGAGTAGAGAAAGAAAAGCTCAGACACACAAGATTTATACTGGTTCGGTCTTAACCTTGACCTACGTCCAGTCCCCAGATACTTTCTGGGTGTTTCCACTAGTTCAACAAGTTTTTAACTACAACAATGAAGACAAGACACAATCCTAATCACCTAGGACTTTCTCCCCCTTACACCTTATAATTTAAATAACCCAACTCACAGGTTCCACAACCATGAGTTTACACAACCAAATACTTTAAAAGAATTTCAATCTCTCAAAAGAGTGAATATTGATAATCACTGAAGAACAGATAAAAGAATCACAATACAGACTTAAAAATGCAAATGTGTTCAAGTGTAGCTTCATTGTGTATCTTGTTCTGAGTCTTCATAGCCTTTTATAGCCTAACTAGATGAGCTAGCCGTTGCAATATCTTCTCCAACGTTCAGTTGCAAATCTGGAAAATGACAGTTGCAAATTTTGCTCTGTTCTTTCAATTCTTTGCTGAAATCCTGGAATATGTTGTTGCAGAACGTCTTCCAGATTCTTTGCCATTCCATGATCTTAATTTGACCGTTTGAGGTGATCTTAATGTGTTCCAACAGTCTGAACTAAACATCTGGGATAAGGGAGAAGAATCAGCCCTGTTCTTGATTCTTCATTAAATGCACTTATTCTAGATCTTTGATTCTCTCTGATCTTGTGATGAACCTGTCTGAAACTTATCAAAAACTTGATCAATAATGTTAGGAATAATAATGCAACAAGATATGATAATTTCATATTAACCCATAATGATTTCGCAGATTGATTTGATCTGGTTTTCAAAAGTTACCGATGCAAACTCTAGTTTGGTGTTCTAGACTCGAGTTTGAGGTTCATCCAGAGAGCAAGGTATGTTTGAAAGTTTCCTAAACTCGAGTTGACAAGTAACTGACTCGAGTTTGGTCCTTACAGAGAGGAAAGTCGTGAGTTGGTCTTGAATGAGATTTTGAACACTTGGCTAAACTCGAGTCATTTAGTGACTAACTCGAGTTTGAAGCTTTTATGAAAAACTTAAGTTTAAATTCACAGCTTCAAAACTAGAGTTTAGAAATGCAGACTGGAGTTTACAAGACCTGAAATATTGCATAGCTCTCTGTATGATCCAGACTCGAGTTTTGATATTCAAAACTCGAGTTTCAGTGAAAACTGAAACCTTTGAAAAATCTTTTTATGTGTAAACTGGAGTTTCCATTTTTCAAACTGGAGTTTTCAAATCAGTCATTTACTTGAGTGTTTTCTGTTTGAGCTAAACTCGAGTCACCAAAATCTTGACTCGAGTTTCAGTGTGAACTGAAACATTTGAAACATCTTTGAAGGCTCAAACTGGAGTTTTCGTTTTCAAAACTGGAGTTTAGAAATCATGTAATAACTCGAGTATTTTCAGTTTGTCCTAAACTCGAGTCTCTATAATCCAGGCTCGAGTTTCAGTGGTAGCTAAAACTTTGAAAACATCCTGTTAATCTTAAACTGGAGTCTCTGAAATCAAAACTGGAGTTTACAAAATAAACAAGAGCTCGAGTGTCTCTGTTATAACCCAGACTCGAGTCTTCTACATCCAGACTCGAGTTTCAGTTGAAAACTTTAAACTTGAAGACTTTTGTATTTGGTAAACTGGAGTTTGTGGATATGAAACTGGAGTTTTGAAATCTTGATAAAGCATTGAAGCTTCTGTTTGATCCTAAACTCGAGTTTCCAAAACATAGACTCGAGTTTACAGTTCTTAAGAATTTTGATTGCTCTCTGTGTAATGCAAACTCGAGTTTGTCTTACACAAACTGGAGTTTGGCCAGCTTTGTAAAAACTGAGCTTCTGTTTGTCAAGTCCAAACTCGAGTTTTGTTACCTAGACTCGAGTTTTCCTTGAACAGTAAGTTTTACAACTTACCAAAGACAAACTTCAAATTTAGTTTACAATTGTCAGTTATCATCAAAACACATAGAGAACTAACATGTTGTGTGCTATGTAGTCTAGTTACAGTGTGTTTGCTAAATGATTTCTTTTTATTTTGTAATATATGGAAGATCTATCATGTGTGATTTACACTTTTAATATGAGGTTAATTATGACCCTAAGATTCATCTGGTCACTGAATCTTAGATATACCTAAAGGATGAGATTTATTTTAGTGAATTTTTATATTATAATATTTTGGATTTTATATTACTAACTATTTGGCTGACATTAACATCGGATAACAGTATAACCAACATCCTCTAATAGGGTTAAACTAATTATTTGTGAATTTTAAATTGTATCACAAGAATATTCCTCCAAAATTAAAATTAACCATGATATGTCTGCGTATATATTATCAGTTACTCATCATCTAAACATTATGCTTGCTCTCTGTTGTAAATTACTCTGATCTGTTAACATTGTCACTCTCATAATTACATACTATTAGATTAATAAAAGATATAGGAACATAATTAGACATCATAATGGACATAGAATTTGGGGCATTACATTTGCACTTTTATTCTGTCATGTTTAATATTTGTATCCAACATTTGTGCTTCTAAACTTGTTTTGGTCTTTAGGAATTATTTTTATATTTTATTCAACATATAACTTGCTAGTGACTGTTGGTATGATTTTCTTTTATGGTAATCATGAATATAAACCTTATTAGGTGTCATATTAAGATTTTTTTTTGTGATGGAATATGCTTTTTTATTTAAGCTTTCCTATTTTCAAACTGAATCATCTTTATTTTTTTAAGTTTGATTTTATTTTGAAAAGACAATTGAGCATGACACAAGCTTCTTATTTTTAAAGATAGTTGAGGCACTTGTTTTTGGGATTCGTACACGCAACAGAATGAAATTTATCTAATAAATTACGAATCTCAAGAATAGGATCTATCAACAGCGTTTAAATCAGGTTAGTAATTAAGAATCGTACCTTTGCGAACTTGTGTGTTTGCTTTGTGAACTCGTGGGCTAACACCTTGGTTGATCAATCTCAAAGAGCTAACTCTACAAATCCACTCCCTCTACCGGTATCCACCACGAACATCACTTCAACATGAACGACTGCGTGCTTGCGCCTTCAAGCTTTTGTCTCACGTCTCTCTTCTATGGTTCTTTTATGGCCCTTCTGAAAATGGAAGAAATCACCAAGATGGGGGTGAATTGGGGATTTTAAAAATTCTTTTGAAAGATGTCTGAACTCTTTTTCAAAAGTTGAAAGTTAGATAACAAAAGAGTAAGAGAAGAAAAGCTGGACACAAAAGATTTATACTGGTTCGGTCTTAAATTTGACCTACATCCAGTCCCCAGATATCTTCTGGGTATTTCTAGTAGTTCAACAGGCTTTAATTACAACAATGTAAATCACATGCAATCCTACTCACCTAGGACTTGCTCCCCCTTACACTTTGTAATTACACAACCCAACTCACAGGTTCCACAACCTTGAGTTCTCACACAACAAGTAATCAGAAATGATTTTTGAAATCACACTCTCTTAAAGAGCAAATAATCATAAACATTGAAGTTTAAAAATATTTCGCATAACAGAGCTTAAAGATCAAAAAAGCAATTAGATGTAATTCTGTTATGTATCTTGCTCTTCGTCATCATAGGTATTTATAGGTTAACTAGTGGAACTAGCCGTTGCATTTTTTTCTCTAACATTCAGCTATGAATCTGGTAAATGATTGTTGCATATTTTCTTTTATTTCTTCAATTCTTGGCTGGAATCTTGGATATAGCCGTTGCAGATGATCTTCCAGTATTCTTGTCATTTCATGATCCGTTTTTTACCGTTGGAGAGTGATTTGGTTGATCCATAACGGTCTGTGTTGAACCATTCGAATAGAGGAGAAGTTTCAGCCTGGTTTTGGTCCTACATTAAATGCTCTTAACCCAAATCTGATCTGAAGCTTAAAACATGTTAATGTGATCTGTAACTCATGAACAAACTTATCAAACATATA
Source organism: Acacia confusa (assembly GCA_037074495.1). Taxonomy (NCBI): domain Eukaryota; kingdom Viridiplantae; phylum Streptophyta; class Magnoliopsida; order Fabales; family Fabaceae; genus Acacia; species Acacia confusa. The sequence continues at coordinate 24,862,311 of CM073514.1, forward strand.
TATGATGATTCGTAATCTTATTTAAGTGTAAAACACATCATGAGAGTGAATAAGAAATATGAAACACGCGAAGAGTAAAACAGAAATCTCGTTAGGCTTGAGTTTAACTTTGGCAAGCTCGAGTTTGTTCATGCACACTCAAGCATAAAATAAGTAGGCTTGAGTTTGCCCTTTAGAAATCAGTGTTTATCGTGATGAGTGCTTCAAAGTATTTTGGAATGGTGTACAGACTCGAGTCTATTAGTGACAGGCTCGAGTTTAGAACTGTTTGCACTGAAATGAGGCTTGAGTACAAAGGCATAGGCTTGAGTGTGGAAACTTTAGGTTCGAGTCTGTTCGGGCCATGAAACTTTGATAGCTCTCTGTCTGAGCCAAACTCGAGTTTGTAAGTGTTAGGCTCGAGTTTTCTTCAGCCAAATGCTTTTGAGATTTCTTTCAATCTGAAATAGGCTTGAGTTAATAACGTTATGCTTGAGCCTATTTTTGAGTAAATATTTGATTGCTCTTTGGAAGGGTCAAGCTCGAGTCTACTCACATGAAATTCTGTTAAAGGAGCTCTCTGTAAGACTTAGGCTTGAGTTAAGAAATATATGCTCAAGTGAAAATGTGACATGCTCTCTGTAAGGCACAAGCTTGAGTTTATTTAGGTAGGCTTGAGTCTAACTAAGAGCCAATAACTTAATTTGCTTTCTGTAAGACGTAGGCTCAAGTTTACCACAACAGGCTTGAGTTTGCCTTAGTTATAAACATGAAACTTGCTCTTTGTCACGAGAAGGCTCGAGTCTAATAAATTAGGCTCGAGTTTGTCTAAGATCAAAACACTTATTTTACTTTCTGTTAAGTGTAAACTTGAGTTTATCAATCCTAAACTCGTGTTTAACTAACATCATAAGTTTTAAATCAATTTTAACGATCTTCAAGTATGTTTGATCTTTAGCAACAATAAAAGACTTTTAGTTTACAATGGTCTGTTATCATCAAAACATATAGAGAACTAACACCTTCAATTCTCTTTTGTCTAATCCAATTACTTACAACCTAAGGGTATTTATAAACCTAATAGGCCGCATTAAATATTCAAAATCAATCTTATTAATTTTGAAATTGAATTGGAAATTAAATATGTCCAAACAATTCAATCCAATCTATTTATTTAATGCAAATTAAAAGCCAACTGATTTGATTTATCTTCATAAATCATATCTGAGATACATTATCTCAATTAGTCTAAATGATTAGCACTTAAGGCATAATTTCCAACAGACTCCCACTTACACTAGGTGCAATCATTATATATATATATATATATATATATATATATATATATATATATATATATATATATCCTCCTTAGATAAAACGTTGTATTCATTGAATCTTAGACATATCTTAGATTCAATGAATCTGGACATTATAGCTCGTGTTAGGCTATGATTGTGTGCAACCCTGTAGGCTCACATGAGATTGGTAGCGAACCAATATTGTAGTATCCCACAAGTTGCAAGCGTCTTCTAGCAAGACATTGCAATTACCCAATACACAAGAGGATTGATGATATGATACATCCTATCATACAACCATGTCACATCCCTTTTGTCACGCGATAATTTAGTCAAGGATGAAGTATGGACAGTGTTATCCTCCCATTCTTGACCATTACTTTCTCGATTCTTAAGTAGTCTAATAATTGAAATGGAAACTCTTTTCCATCATAGTATGACCATACATTTCTTAGACTCACTCATCGAGGGGCCCAGTATTATCTCTCTACAAATGTGAGGGACAAATTTCATCTTGACCATTCATATTCCTCTACATCAAAACCACTAATCTCGATCGAAGCCTTTATCATCACCTAGTCAAAAGTGACTTTTGATTAGGTCAAAGATCAACGACTCTCATATAGGAATCCATGATGATCTTAGGTCAAAGGGCATTGTGACGTGATTATACATGAGAAAAGCTTATGACTTAATCCATGCAGCTTTCTCATAGTGGGTCATCCCACACCTTGTACTCTTACAAGTGCCTAAGACTTTGATTCGTATTTCTATACCTTATCGAAGTCATACTGGTCTTATTTCATCTTTACTCCCGCATAGATGACGGCCAGGGACATTTAAGACAATCTTTAAGATACATCTAAGGATACAGTCATCATAATAAGCATGCAAATGATATGATAAAAAAAATGGAGAAATACTTTAAATAACAATAATGTTTAAAGTACAATGATTAGCCTTTCCAACAGAAGACTCCTACTTGCATTAGGTACAATCATTAATTTCCCTAATTCCTATTGTCCTCACATGATGTTCATGTATTATTTGTGTAAGTGGCTTAGTAAGAGGATCATCTGAAAGTGGAAGAAATCACCAAGAGGGGGTGAATTGGGGATTTTAAAAAAATTCTTTTCAACTCTTAAAAATGAAGCTTAAGAAATGGATAATAAAAGAGTAGAAAAAGAAAAGCTTAGACACACAAAATTTATACTGGTTCGGTCTCAACCTTGACCTACGTCAAGTCCCCAAATACCTTCTGGGTGTTTCCACTAATTCAACAGTTTGTCAATTACAACAATGAAGACCAGACACAATCCTAATCACCTAGGACTTGCTCCCCCTTACACTTTGTGATTGAACAAACCAACTCACAGGTTCCACAACCTTGAGTTCTCACAAACAAATGCTTTCAAAAATTTACAAACTCACAAAAGAGTAGATAAGGATAAACACTGAAGAACAGGTTGAAAATAACAATACAGACTCAAATTTCAAAGTATAATCAAGATAGCTTCGTTGTGTCTTTATTGCTTTGAGTTTTCACAGCCTCTTATAGACTGAATGGATAAGCTAGCCATTGCAATTCTTTCTCTAATGTTCAGCTGCAATTCTGGAGAACTGGCAGTAGCATATTTTGCTCTATTCTTTGAATTCTTAGCTGGAATCTTGGAATTTAGTTGTTGCAGAACGTCTTCCATATTTTTAGCCATTCCATGATCTTAATTTGACCATTTAAAGTGATCTTAATGTGTTTCAACGATCTGAACTGAACATCTGGGATAAGGGAGAAGAATCAGCCCTGTTCTTGGTTCTTTATTTAATGCACTTATTCTGGATCTTGATCTCACCTTGATCTTGGCTAAACCTTATCTGAAAAACACTCAAAACTTCATCAAGGACATTAGAAACAATAATATCATATCATGAAATAATTTCAGGAAGACCCATTAAGATTTCACAGATCAACATCATTTGATTTTTCAAAATCCCCGATGCAAACTGGAGTTTGTTCTTCCAGACTCGAGTTTGGGGTTCATCCAGAAAGCATGTCCGTTGATTAGAGGTCTAAACTTGCAGTCTGTAAAAGCTAACTCGAGTTTGGCTTTTACAGAGAGAACTATCGGGCTTTGGACTTGGCATGGAATTTTGGTCCTGCTCCTAGACTTGAGTCAATTAGTGACTGACTCGAGTTTGGGTCTATGTTTGAAGAACAAGCCTAAGTTCGTGATTTTCCAGACTGGAGTTTAGGAGACAGACTGGAGTTTTGGAAAGATGGTAGAAATTCGAGTGTTTCTCTATTTGTCCTAAACTCAAGTTTACAATGACAAACTCGAGTTTATGTTTGAGCTGAAGCTATTCAAATCTTTCTGTTTGGTCTAGACTGGAGTTTGTGACTCGAGACTGGAGTTTATAACTTGGCCTAGAACTCGAGTGTCTTTCTGTTTGGTCTAGACTGGAGTTTAGGAATCCAGACTCGAGTTTGGCTTGTTTGGAATTCTGAGTGCTCTCTGTATCTTCCAGACTTCAGGTTTGGTTTTGCAAACTGGAGTTTGGCTTGTTGTGAAAATTTCTGATTGCTTTCTGTAACTCCTCAGACTCGAGTTAGTCCAAGCAGACTCGAGTTTGGCTTTCTTCGCAGAAGTAAACAACTTTCTGTCAACCCTCAAACTCAAGTTTACATACCCAAACTCGAGTTTGCCTTTGACAGTGAGATTTTCATATTGCCAAAAACAAACTTCATATCAAGTTTACAATTGCTAGTTATCATCAAAACACATTGAGAACTAACATCATCAACATTGTATTCTCCTGGTACTTTGCATATTTGTATGTCACCTCTATCATTGATTCCTATGATAAGATGAAAACGCCTGAGTATATGCTTGGTCCTTTGATGTGACCTAGGCTCCTTGGCTTGCGCAGTAGCCCCAATGTTGTCACATAACAAGTCTATTGGATTTGAGATGGTAGGAACCACTACTAGTTCAGTAATAAACTTTCTGATCCAAACGGCTTCCTTAGTTGCATCTGATACTGCTATATACTCAGCTTCCATTGTAGAATTTGCTATAGTGCTCTGCTTAGAGATCTTCTAGTTTACTGCACCACCATTCAAAAGAATACATATCCAGATTGTGATCTTAGATCATCTTGGTTAGTTTGGAAACTTGTATCTGTGTAACCAGTCACACAGAGCTCATCACTCAATCCACCATATACCAAGAATAAGTCCTTTGTCCTTCTTAAGTACTTTAAGATATTATTGACAGCAGTCCAATGACCCTCACTGGGATCTTGTTGATATCTGTTGGTCATACTTAAGGCAAATGAGACATCCAGTCGAGTACAAAATATGGCATACATGATAGATTCAATGGCAGAGGCATATGGAATCTTACTTATGCGATCTCTTTGATCAGGTGTACTAGGACACTAATCTTTATTGAGATGGATCCCATGAGACATAGGCATGTAACCCCTTTTTGAATCATGCATACTGAATCTATGCAGTATCTTGTCTATGTATGTGCTCTGACTTAGGCCTATTAGCCTCTTAGATCTATCTCTATAAATCTTAATCCCTAGGATGTAAGTGGCTTCGCCTAAATCTTTCATTGATAAAGACTTTACTAACCAAGACTTGACAATCTACAAGGTAGGAATGTCATTCCCAATGAGTAGGATGTCATTTACTTAAAGCACCAGAAATACAATTATGCTCCCACTAACCTTCTTGTAAACACAAGGTTCATTAATGTTTTGAATGAATCCAAACTCTTTGAATACTTCATCAAAACGATGATTCCAGCTCTAAGATCCTTTCTTCAATCCATAAATGGATCTTTAAAGCTTGCAAACTTTACTAGATTCCTCTGGAGCACAAAGCCTTCAGGTTGTGTTATGTACACATCCTCAAGTAGCTTTCCATTAAGGAAGGCTATTTTGATGTCTATCTACCATATTTCATAATCATAATATGCTACCATGGAAAGAGGGATTCTAATTGATTTGGCCATTGCAACTAGGGAAAAGGTTTCATTATAGTCCACACCATATGTTTGAGTGAATCCTTTTGCAACCAATCGTGCGTTGAAGACACTTACTTTGCCATCCATGTTAGTTTTCTGCTTGAAAACCTATTACACCCAATGGTTTTTACACCTTCAGGTGGATCGACTAAGGTCTAGACCTTATTGTTGTATATGGATTGCATTTCATAATTCATGGCATCTAGCCATCTTTCGGAGTTTGGTCCCACTATGGCTTCTTGATAGGTAGTTGTCTCATTCTGATCAATAAGCAAGATATCACGACTTCTAGTAGTCAGAAGTGCATATCTCTTAGGCTTTTGTTGTGTTCTATCGGACCTTTGTAGGCCTTGTGTTACTAGAGCAGGCTCAACAACTTGTTGTGAGTGTTCTCTATTTTCCATTTGTGGTTCTACGTTGTTTTGTGACTCTTGAACTTCTTCAAGGTTCACCTTAATCCCATTAGTTCTTTTAGAGATAAATTCTTTCTCCGGAAATACACCATTCTGGATAACAAACACTTTGTGGTCGGTAGGATTGTAGACATAGTATCCTTCAGTTTCCTTAGGATACTCCACAAAAAGGCATTTTGAGGATCTAGATGATAATTTATTAGAGGCTTGTTGTTTAACGTATACCTCACATCCCCAAATTTTAAGAAATGAAAAACAGAGTTTCTTCTCAATCCATATCTCATATGGTGTCTTTTCAATTGCCTTTGATAGAAATCGATTTAGTGTGAATGCAGCTGTTTCTTGGGCATGGCCCCAAAAGGACGGTGGAAGATCTGTTTGACTCTTCATGGATCAAACCATATCTAATAGAATTCGATTCCTTCGCTCAAAAACACCATTCCATTGTGGCGTTCTTAGAGGAGTTAGTTGTGAGATGATCCCACAACTCCTAAGATGGTCAATGAACACTTGGCTCAAATATTCACCACCCCGATCAGATCGAAGTACTTTAATTGTTTTACCAAGTTGGTTTTGCACTTCATTTTGGAATGTTTTGAACATTTCAAAAGATTCAGACTTATGCTTCATTAGATAGATATACCAATACCTACTTAAATCATCTATGAAAGTAATGAAGTACATATAACCTCCTTTGGCATATGTATTCATTGGTCTACACACATCAGTATGTATAAAGCCTAATAAATTAGTCTCCCTCTGACTATGGCCAGTAAAAGGCGCCTTTGTCATCTTTCCCAATAAACAAGACTCACATGTATCAAATGATTAAAAATCAAAAGAGTTAAGAAATCCATCTTGATGGAGTTTTGAAATAAGTTTCTCATTTATATGGACTAGACGACAATGTTAAAGATAGGTTGGATTCAAATCATTTGACTTGATCCTTTTAGTAGCCACGTTATATATATGTCCATTATTAGGATGTTCTAAATTTAATGAATAATGACCAAAATGCAAATCACCATCAGCATAAAAAAATGTCATTATGATAAATAGAACATTTACCATTCCCAATAATGGAAGTAAAACCTTCCTTATCCAATTAAAAAAGAGAAACAACATTATTACTCAAAGCAGAAACATAAAAGAAATTGTTCAAAATTAACAAAAGCCCACAAGGCAAAACTAATTCATAAGTGCCTACAGCTAAAGCAGCAACTCTTGCTCGGTTTCCAACTTGTTAATCCACTTCGACCTTCTTCAATTTTTTACAGTCCTTGAGACCCTGCACATTTATGCAAATGTGAGAACCACACATAGTATCTAATATCCATGTAGAAGAAGTAGAAAAATGAATATCTATAACATAAATACTTAAAGAGATAGCCCCGCCATCCTTCTTGTTCTTTTCTAGATCTTCAAGGTAGAGTTTGCAGTTCTTCTTCTAATGACCAGGTTTATTGCAAAAGAAGTAGACCTCATCCTTCGAAGGCTTTGCCTTCTTGACTGCAAGTTTAGTTTCAAGCCTGTTTGACTCTTTGGTCTTACCAATTGAGCCATTACCCTTTCCTTTGCCCTTGCCTTTTTTTTCATACCCTTTCCTTCGTGCTTGAGAACAATCCCAAGTTTCTAAACCAGTCAAGAAAGTTGGTCCCATTTAGTTTGTTCTTCTCAAGGACTGATCGTAGTGATAATGTAGCAGTATTACTAGTTGACATGATTCTACAATTAAAATATATAAAGTTGGTTAGTAATCTCCCACTGAAATATTCAATTAAACGTGTGTGGGTAATGGTACTAGCGCCTTCAAGCTTTTCTCTCACGTCTCTCTTATAGGGTTCTTTTGTGGCTCTTTAATTCTCTTGTGTCTAATCCAATTACTCACAACCTAAGGGTATTTATAACCCTAATGGGCTACATTAAATATTCAAAATCAATCTTATTAATTTTTAAATTGAATTAGAAATTAAATTTGTCTAACCAATTCAATCCAATCTATTTATTTAATGCAAATTAAAAGCCAATTGATTTGATTTATTTTCATAAATCAAATTTGAGATATGATGTCTATGTTCATAAATCAAATCATTGATTTATCTTCATAAATCAAATATGAGATTGATATCTATCTTCATAAATCAAATCTGAGATACAATATCTCAATTAGTCTAAATAATTAGCCCCTAGGGCATAATTTCCAACACTTGTATGTGCCCAAAATTGGCTATCAAAATCCGCCCAAATTTAAGAACCTTGATATTGATAATTTGAATGTAATGCTTGAAATATTAGAAATTTATCATGATGGAATCGATTGATAACTATGTATAATTATGACCTTTTTATTTTTTAAAAAAAATGGTCAATATCTAAATGGGTTTCCCCATAACCTGTTTAGCTTGCCCATGTATGTCACAACTTGTTTAATTTGGGTTTAATAGGTTTTGGCACGGATATGGGCTAGCCAATACCTATGTATCAATAAAAGGGTGAGCTACGGGTTAAGGTATAGGCTACCCAACCTGCCTATTGCTTAACCATGATAAGTGAAAATTAAAATAAGGAAAATCCAAAAATAAAATCCGACATTCAAACACTTAACTGCATCAGGAAAAAAATGTGAACAATATTATATTGTGTTATTCTTTTATATTTCTTGGGTATTTGGTCAAACCCCAAAAAAAATTAAGGCGCCAAATAGAACTTGAATAGTAAGAAAAAAAAAGAACTAAGCATACACCAAACACTAGAAAAACCAAACTGAAAAAACTAAAATTGATTTGGATTGGTTCGCTCTTCGGTTTGATTTTACTCACCCCTATATATAGACAACATAATCAGCCATGTCTTTGGTAATGTGAGGCAAAACAATTTAGACACTTAGTTAATGATTTGTGTTCTTTTCTAAAGATATATCTTGTTATAGCTCAAGCTAATGGCGTGTATCACTTGTTTTGTATCATATGTCTTGGTTTACATATTGTTTACTAGTGGTAACATTCTTATTAACAACATAAGTAATTCTGTGAAGCTTGAGTCACTCCACCCATTTTTCGCTTTCAAGTTGTACAAGTTCAAAACTATATATAATAGTGAGAACTCATTATGCTTCGATATCTTTAGCCAAATCTTCAAAAAAAATCCAGCCACATATATACTTGTGTCGATGTTAGGTGATTCAGTGGTGAGAAGAGGTGCAATGAATGTAGTTGGTAGAAGAGTGCTTCAGATAAATCGAGAACCCAATTTGTAATTAGAATGCTAGTAACCCTATCCAGGTTAATGCCTCAAGTTTTATTCGAATTGATGCTGGAGGCCCTACTTGAGTTAATGATGTTGAAAATACCCTGGCTAATTAAGGCTAGGTTCAAATTCCTAAAGATCAGAGCCAACATGTTGAGGGTAATCGAGATGGAGGAGATCAAAACTGGGATGTGGTACCTCAAGCACAAAATGCCCCTAGGACATATAGAAGGAATTACAGTAGGGGGCAATATAACAATAGTCCCTTCACTAATGAGATTGTGAATGCTCCTTACTCGGAAGATTTTGATTCGGCCTTTTTGCCAAAGTACAATAGAAGTTAGTATCCATAATTCCATATTGATACTTTTGATATGGACATGTAAGTGAGGGGAATTGATGAGCCCATCATTTCTCAGATATTTACCATAACATTGACAAGAGCTACATAAACCTGGTTTCACACCTTGCCTACAGATTCAATATGGGATTTTGAAGATTTGGGAGAGAAGTTTTTGTTGAATTTTGCAACAAACAAAAAACAACCAAAGTTTGAGTTTGCTCTCAACAAGGTTAGGCAGCAACTAAGAGAAACACTCCAAAAGTACTTGGATCACTTTAAAGATGCCACTTACAGGTGCATGGATTAGAAGAAAATGTGCATGTGCACTTAATCGTAGCCAACTTAGATGGTTTATCTCAGCTGGCAAAGTCAATTTACAAGGACCCCCATCAAGACCCTGGTGGAGTTTAGGACTCAGTCAAAGAAATATCTAGAGCTAGAGTAAATAGAAATAGTAAATGATGCGTTAATGGAGAAGAGAAGGAGTCCACCTCCAAAAGGAAGAGAACAACCAGGAAGTCAAAAGCATGATTTCTACTAAAGAAACCTGGATAACAAATTTTAGGGTGGAAAGTATGGAGAAAAGTATGAAACTGAGAAAGGATTCGTGAAAGAGAAAGGAGTGCAGGCAAGGTAAAAAGAGTCTGCAAAGTAAGCCAGTAAACATGGTGGTGTTAGACATGCGAGAAGAAACTGAGATTCTGAGACAAGAGCCAAAAAGGGAGTTGGAGAATCTTTTGTTGGGTATTGAACCTTGGCAAGTCCCAAGAGTGGACAAAACAATAAACCTGAAGGTTAGAACCAGGTTGGAAGAGTTCTTGAAAAAGAACCAAGATGTCTTTCCTTGGAAGTCGTTACCAATACCTGGAATTGATCTTAAATTTTGCTATCACAAATTGACAATTTATCTCAGATTAGCTCTAGTGGCCCAAAAAGGATATAGGCTTTGGAAGAGCATGTTAAGAAATTGCTAGATGCTAAATTCGTATGGGAAATATAGTATACCACTTGGTTATCTAATGTAGTCATGGTAAAGAAACCAAGTGGGAAGTGGAGAGTGTGTATAGATTACACTGATCTGAATAAAGTGTGTCATAAGAATTCATATCTAATGCCTAATATTACTCAGCCAATTGACAACTCATTTGGTTTCTAATTGTTGTCCTTCATGGATGCGTATTCCATATATAATAGCAATGTACTCAAAAGATCAAAAGAAGACAACCTTCATAACCAAGAAGGCTAACTATCATTATAATGTGATGCCATTTAGGTTGAAGAATGCAGGGGTTATATATCAAAGGATGCTAAACAGAGTGTTTGAAGATCAACTCGGCAAGAACATAAAAGTCTATATTGATGATACAATTGTCAAGTTGGCTGACCCTGCAAGTCACGTTCGAGATTTAGAGCAAACTTTTGACAAGCTGAGGACTTATCAAAACTGGTTAAACTTGGCCAAATGTGTATTTAGAGTCCCAGCTGGAAATTTCTTAGAATTTTGTTAACAAACAATGGGATTAAAGTTAATCCAGATGAATTTAAAGTTGTCTTGGATATGAAGGCTCCTAAAAACAAGAAAGAAATCCAGCAATTAACAAGGAGATTGGCTACGCCGACCAAATTTTTGTTAAAGTTAGCAAAACACGTTCTTCACTTCTTCAAATTACTAAAAAGGAGTGCGACGTTAGAACCTAGATTGTGAAGCCGCATTTGAAAAAAAAAATAAAGAAATGCTTAGCTGCCCCTTTGATTTTATCTAAACCAAAACCATGAGAAATCCTAATCCTATATCTGTCTATTGGAGAAGAAGCTGTAAGTGCGACGTTGGTCAAGGAAACAAAAAATCGACAATTGCCCATTTATTTCGTAAGCAAGGATCTATAAGGCTCTAAGCTAAAGTATCAAAGGCTTGAAAAAATGGCATTTACCTTACTCACTGTAACAAGAAGACTTTGTCGTTATTTTCAAGGACATCAAATTGTTGTTAGAACAAGCCTACCAATTCGGCAAATAGTCCATGAGCCAAAATTAGTTAGGAGGATGATTAGTTGGGCCATATACTTGTTTGAATTTGATATCACAAATGAAGCCCGACATGTGATTAAGTCGCAAGAACTTGTTGATTTTGTAATGGAGGCAACCTTATCAAATAAAGGGGAAATGGAGTTGATACTTAGGAAGTTTATGTTTATGGTTCGTCAAACGTTAAAGGAAGTGGAGCTGGAATCATTGTTGAAAGCCTAGAAAGATTTTCGATTGAGCATTCTCTTCAATTGAACTTCTTAACATAAAAAAATCAAGCAGAGTATGAAGCATTGCTGGCCAGGTTAATACAAGCGAAGGAACAGGGAGCTAAGAAAGTTAAAGTCTTAATGGATTCTCAACTTATTGTAGCACAAATTGATAGAATGTGCCAAGCTAAAGGTCTTATGCTAGTGAATTACTTAAATAAAGTGAAAGAAGTCATGTCTGATTTTAAGGATGTGCTTATTACTCACATTTCTAGAGGGGAAAATACTGGAGTTGACATTTTGTTAAAATTGGCAAGTACAAAGAGCCTGGGTACCCACGAACCATGATTCAACAAAGTTTATCAGAGCCGAGTTGCATTATGGTTATCTTAGCAGCGAAAGACTAGCGAAGACAAATCATAAACTACTTGGAAAAAGGAGTCCTCCCTAATGATTTAGTTGAAGCCAAGTAATATATACGAGAGGCAGTCATGCAAACGGTCGTGAAAGATTAATTATATCATAAGGGTTTGCATTCTCCAATGTTAAAGTATTTGAACTTGGATGAGGTGGAGTATGTTTTAGCATAGATTCATGAAGGAATCAATGGCTAATACATGAGTGCTAAGCCTTTGGCCAGGAAAGCTCTACAGGCAGGATACTATTGGCCAACGATGGAGATAGATTCCAAGGATCATGTTAAGAAATTATTAGTTCTCTATGTGTTTTGATGATAACAGACCATTGTAAACTAAAAGTCTTTTAACATAAAGTAAAAATAAGTGTTTTGAACTTAGGTAAACTCAAGCCTAACTTCATAGACTCGAGCTTGCTCGTGACAGAGAGCAAAGTTCATGTTTTCTAACTAAGGTAAACTCGAGCTTGCGTCTTACAGAGAGCAAATTAAGTTATTGGATCTCAGTTAGACTCGAGCCTACCTAAATAAACTCGAGCTTGTGGCTTACAGAAAGCATGTCACATTTTCACTTGAGCATATATTTTTTAACTCAAGCCTAAGTCTTACAGAGGGTTCCTCAAACAGAATTTCATGTGACTAGACTCGAGCCTATGGAGTTAGACTCGAGCCTGACCCTTCCAGAAAGCAATCAAATATTTACTCAAAAATAGGCTCAAGCATAACGTCATTAACTCAAGCCTATTTCAAATTGAAAGAAATCTCAAAAGTGTATGGCTGAAGCAAACTCAAGCCTAACACTTACAAACTCAAGTTTGGCTCAGACAGAGAGCTATCAAAGTTTCATGGCCCGATCAGACTCAAGCCTACGTCTTTGTACTTAAACTTCTTCTCATTGCAAATAGCTCTAGACTTGAGCCTATCACTAATAGACTTGAGCCTGTGCAATGTTCCAAAATACTTTGAAACACTCATCACGATAAACACTAAATTCCAAAGGACAAACTCAAGCCTGCTTATTCTATGCTTGAGTGCACATGAACAAACTCGAGCCTGCTGAAGATTAACTCAAGCCTAACAAGATCTCTGTTTTACGTTTCATGTTCTTCATATGTCTGATTCACTCTTATGATATGTTTTACATTTATAAAAGATTACAAATCATCATATGTATGTTTGATAAGTTTGTTCATAAATTACAAATTACATTAACACGCTTTAAGCTTCAGATCTGATCTGGATTAATAGCATTTAATGCAGGACCAAAAACTAGGCTGAAACTTCTCCTCTATCCCAATGGTTCAGCACAGACCGTTATGGATCAACTAAATCACTCTTCAACGGTCAAAAACGGATTATGAAATGACAAGAATACTGGAAGATCATCTGCAACGGCTATATCCAAGATTCCAGCCAAGAATTGAAGAAATAAAGGAAAACATGCAACAGTCATCTTCCATATTTACAGCTGAACGTTAGAGAAGAAAATGTAACAGCTAGTTTCACCAATTAACCTATAAATATCCCTAAAGATGAAGAGCATGACACACAACAGAATTACATCTGATTGCTTCTTTGATCTTTAAGCTCTATTATGCGAAATATTTTTTGAACTTCTGTGTTTATAATTATTTGCTCTTTAAGAGAGTGTGATTTCGAAAATCATTTCTAATTACTTGTTGTGTAAAAACTCAAGGTTGTGAAACCTGTGAGTTGGGTTGTTTAATACAAAGTGTAAGGGGGAGCAAGTCCTAGGTGATTAGGATTGCATGTGATTTACATTGTTGTAATTAAAGCTCGCTGAGATATTAAAAATACCCAGAAGATATCTAGGGACTGGACGTAGGTCAAAGTTGAGACCGAACTAGTATAAATTCTCTGTGTTCAGCTTCTCTTTCTTCTCCTGTTTTTTTTTTAATTTCAAGTTTTTGAAAACTTAGATATCTTTTGAAAAGAAGAATTTTTTTAAATCCCAAATTCACCCCCCTCTTAGTGATTTCTTCCATCTTCAGAAATGTGGTAGTTGTCAGAAAGATGCCAAAATACTTTGGTCTCCCTAATTGAATGAAATCTATCTTAGCTTCATGGCCCTTTTTCAAATAGGGCATGGATTTCTTGAGACTATTTAAAGCAGCTATAGGACAATTACGGTGGCTTTTCGTGGCTATTGATTATTTTACTAAACAGATATAGGTTGAACCTATAATCACAATTACTTCATCTCAGGTGCAAAAGGTTCTTTGAAAGAAACATTATTTCTAGATTTGGAATCATAGTTAAGGTTGTTGTGGATAATGAAACCCAGTTCATTAACAATAGGTTTTGAGAAATGATGTCTGGATTCCATATTAAGCTTTACTTTGCTTCGATGAAACATTCACAATAAAATTAAATGGACAAGCTGAAGTAGCAAACAAAATAATTGTTGATGGTTAAGAAAGCGGATGGAGGATGCAGAGTTTAGCTGGGTTGAGTAGTTGTACTTTGTCTTGTGGGGTTAAAGAACTAGTGTTCAAACGTTAACTAAGGAAACTCCATTCAGGTTAACCTATGGATGTAAGGCTATGATCCTGGTTGGGATAGGTTAGCCATCATGGAGAAGAATGAAGATTCTTCAGGAGAAAGAGGAGAAGAATAATAACAAAGCTTTGGTTGTGGAGTTGGATTTAATAGATGAACTTAGAATCACAATACACTGCAACAATATGCCACCAAGCAACTCATCACAACCAAATATAATAGAAAGGTGAAACCCATGCATTTGAAAAAAGTGATTTGGTGCTTTGAAGGGTGGACATAGGAAATAAAAATGCCAGAGATGGAAAAGTTGCTGCAAACTGGGAAGACCCGTATCATGTTAGAGAAAAGCTTGACATGGAGCTTATATGTTAGAAACTTTGGATAAAAAATCAATTAAGAAAATATGGTACATGGATAAACTGAGAGTATATTACTGTTAAATCTGAGCTCCATGTCAAGTTTGTTTTGGTTTAAGTGCAATTTTCCTTTTTGGGATTGTTTAAAGTCGATTATATCAAAAAATTCATTTAATTAATTTCACAAGCAAATAAACAAAATTTTCAATTGAAATTTGTTTCAAATTATGGCATGAACAAATGAAAGAATGAAGTTAGGGAAGTTGAGCTCAGTTTAAGATAAATTGAAGGTATAACAAGAAGCCTTCATAGTCATGATGCATCGAAATGTTATTTCGGGGTAATGAGGTGAACTGTCACGCAGATCTTGATTAGGTTGAAATGTTTAAAATGTTGGTTAAAAACTGAACATGTGACAGATTGCCCTTACTCTAAATTGCATTATGGTCGCATAAATTGGAATGTTGTAAAGGTATAATTAAAAATCTTCACAAATGTGATACCTGGTGTTCAATACCAGATGAATATTTATGCAAGCTCTACATAATATATTTGACTTTCGCTCGGTTATTGAATAGAACTCTACAAATATGTTTGAGTTCATATAGTTAACTTATTTTGCATTGAAGATAAAACTCAAAAGTATACTCGAATTTTGAAAGGGGTGAACAAAGTTTCCAATTGAATATCAAACGAAGTAGAAATGCTATCATGATTAAAATTAATGTTGTTGAGACCAATGGGGAGTTAAATTTATATGAAAAAGCTAGGATAATAACCCGTCAATATTCGTTACAAACAAGTTCATTAGAGTGCCAAAAAGAAAAGTATAAATGAAAGGAGTACAAATGAAATCGTCATCTCATCCCTTTAGCTTTGAGGAACTTTAGCTTCTAGTTGAACCTCTCCACAAGTCGGGTCGATGACATGGACCTCTTTACTTCCCTCTTCACCTTGAGCCCCATCTAACCAGGTTACAGAATCACCGGGAAAGAAGGGGGCAAGATTAGTTCCCCATTGCTGACATAAGCCTTATAGTGTAGACCAGAGGTGTTTATTTTAATGCTAAGGTTTAGAAACTTGATTTGACTCAAGGCGTTGCTAAAGGAATTCTCCACTAAGTCCTCTAAAGTAGCCAAATAAGAAGAGGTGGCATTCGCAGTTCTAAGCCCGTCCTCAGCTTCTTTCATCTTGTTTTCAAGCCTCTCATACAATGTCTTGAAGTCTATCATCAATTGCATGTTAGCAACATGAGAAACTTGAAGAGCAAGGAAGTCCAACTTCGTCCTTTTCAAGTCCTCCTTCACCATAAGTAGTTCCTCATATGTTGTCCATTTCTGCCTTAACTGTCTGCAGCTTGTCATAAGTTTTGGAATACTTTGTTTTCACAGCAGCCAAGGTCTGGGTCAATAAGACAGCCTTCAAGGAATTCAATTGAATTTCCTGAATTTCTCAAATCTCAACGTCAAACAACGGCGTCGGCTTATAGAAGCGTTTCAAAGGACGAAGAGCAATGCTGAGCTCGTTAGTCACCCCTACTTCCTAAATTATGCCATAAGAAAGCCTAGTAGGTGGAAGAGGAGGAAATTGAGAAATTTTATCAACAGAGGTGTGCATACCATAGCCTAAGGTAATTTTTTATTTTTGGGTCGGGACTCCTTTGGTACTAGTCCCAGCTGCAGCCCTCATCAACTTCGGAGCCTTTCGCTTCCTTGTCTTCTCACTACTAGAAGATGCTTTGCCACAGTTTAACATAGCGAGGAAACAAGGTTGATCTCGAGTCGCCGGTTGCATCCCCATACTTGAAATTGCAAAGTAGCATGGAAAGAAAAGTTATAAATTATGAAATTTATTCCGAAAATAAAAAGACACAATGAAGAAATTGTACTCATTTTCGAATGTAACTCAACTTGAGACTTTGAAATGAATGAAGCCACGCTAATATGGCCGTGGTTTTTGATGTACAAAACTAGGGCTACTACCGAGTTGGCATCAGAATTAGATAGTTCCATTTCTATAAAACAATCAATCAAATGAGCAAAGTCATGGTGGTCATAGGTCCAATAAAAGAGAAACTTCCACTCAACATCTTTCAACTATAGGGAGTTAAAGAACCAAGGTTGTTTTTCGAAGTCAGCAACAATGATCGAGCCACGTTTGTCGATCAATTAAATTAGGTCCTAATTAATTATGTAGTTTAAGGTCAACCTAGGTCATTCTCCCAAGGAGCAAGCTGTGGGTTTTCTTTAGGACTAACTTTCAAGTGATAAAAGATGCAATGTAATGTAAATAGACCTAAACTAGAATGCAAAACACTACTACCTATATGCAGTCAACTAACTAAATGTACTAATGCAATTGACTCTTAAATCTATATGAAAATGAGACTAATCTATATGGATTTGAATGCAATTTTGGGGGGTTCTTATGAGAGAAGAATTGAAATCCTAATAAAAAGGTTGATGAAAAGCAAATAAAATAATAAAGATCTAGTTCAATTATATATCATGATGAAGGGGACAACTTAGGATTCACATGAAGTTAACTTTCTTAGCCCAAATTAATTAATTAGACCAAAGGGAGGTTAATGAGATCTTGAAATTAATGAGTTCAATTGCCTAATTCAAATATGGGAAACTCTCAAGCTCAATGACACATATTCCATTAGAAAACTCATAATGAAATAAGCGGTGGCTGGTTAAACTCATTAAAAACAAATCACATTTAATTCCAAAATATTCTTAGGAATATTATTTACAATTATCCAACTGAACAACTAGATAATTTATCAACCCAATTAAACAATTAAGATGATAAACCAAATTGATAATTAAAATAATAACGAAAACTCAATTAATAATTCAATTGACAATCCAAAGGTTGCCAACAAAAATCTAGAAAATGTCTCAAGCATAAAAACTTCAAAGTATCAATCCATTCCATAATAAATATGTTTGCAATCTAAAACTAGATTGCTCTCAATTAACACTGTTAGAACCGGCTGAACCCAAGAGGGGGGTGAATTGGGTGAAGATGAAAATTCTTGCAATCTTTGAAATTCTTTTCAAAATTTATAGAAATCAGTTCAAATGATATCAAAGAGTTATAAAAACAATATATAATCATTCAAATATGTATGCTGAAAATAAAGGAGTTTAAAGGAAGAGGATTGCAAACTCTGGTTTATACTGGTTTGGTCCAACCATGACCTACATCCAATCCTCAGGCACCCTGAGCTTTTCACTATTCTCCTTGTTTAACTAGGCACAAGAGACAAGCCTTTACACCCACAAGTTTATCCAGGTACTTGTGCAACCTTCACAATCTCCCTCAGAGACTCCCCCTTACTTCTCGTAAGGTTACAACCAATTTCCCACTCAAAGGTCACCCAACCTTGAGTATCTCTCAGAAAATATGGTTTAACAATACATCTTCTCTCTAAGAAGTGATTATGATAAACACTTAAGCTCATTACAAATGATATCACTCTCTATATGATAAAATATGAGACATTGAAAAACAGAGAGTGGGAGAGGATTCTGAATTTTGGCATTATGACAGTATAAGCTCACTCCTCTACCTTCTTGTGTTTTGAATCTGGTTCTATTTATAGATGAAGGTGTTCTAACCGTTGGAGATTATAGTCGTTGTGTTCAGAGCTGTTGAGGGAATGCAGCAGTTGAGAACTAGCCGTTATTTCAGCTTTTCACTTGACAACTCAGCATATATTGATCTTCATGAAATCCCTCGTTTGATCATCTGAAATGTGTCCACAAATGATGTAAATGATAACAATAAATGTTATAAATCATTTGGGTATACTTCTGGTTCATCTGGATCAGATTCAGGATTTTCGACATTTTGATTTTTCTGATGCTTCGTTGTAAACTCGAGTATTGTCTTAGATACTGCAGTATTGAGCTTTTAGCATTACTTCATATTCGTCTCTGTCTTCCCGATACTCGAGTTTTGCTTCCCATACTCGAGTATTGAAGATCCATTATCGTTCATAGCTCTCTGTCTGAGCTATACTCAAGTTTTCATTCGTATACTCGAGTTTTTCAACTTGTTCGGCACTTTGGTTGCTTTCTGACTTGATAAAGCTTCTAAATTAGCAAACCAATCATCCTCATATAGCTCCTTGGTCTTTCTCTCCAAAGCAACAAGATTCAGCTCAAAGATCGTTGGATTTCATCTGTTATGATCCAATGTATGAAGTCTTGTTCTTGACCAGCGTTTTTGCAATGTTCTGAACCATTAGTCAACTTTCGAAGACTATATCTCTCTTGTCTGATCTTCATTCTTGTTGAATCAAGTATTGATGGAAAGCCTTATATGTCTTCTTTCAAACGCCACTGTTTTCAACTCATTTTGTTTTTTAGATTGAGAGTTACACTCAAAACACTGAAGCTCGCTCTGAAGTATGGCGTGAACATTTGATCCAACTTTGGAAATTCAGGGCTCTTTGATCTAATCTTCTTTGGACTTGAAACTTGTTCAAAATGACGTATTGGATATCTAGTTTCAGCCAAATTTGATTTCACCTCATTCCGATCTCTGGTTTAGGAGATATCATCGAATTACCAGAGCTCGCCCAAAGCTGAACGTTGAACAGAGGTGAACAAAGTTGCTGACAGAGATGGAAACTCGAGTTTTCATTTGGAAACTTGAGTTTTGTTGAGTCCAGAAGTGCTAGAGAAGCTGAAAACTCCTGATACTTGAATATTTAAGTTCCATACTCGAGTATTGACTCCCATACTCGAGTATTGACCTCCATAGCTCAACTTTTGACTTGGAAACTCGAGTTGACTTCCAAACCTTAATTTTTCAAACTCTAGTATTCAAAACCTCAGTTTTCTCCGTCCGGAAGCAAATTTTTCCAGTAAGCTTACATACTCGAGTTTTGACCTGGAAACTCAAGTATTGACTTTCAAAACCTGATTTTCACTATCTTTCATTCTAAATTGAGCCTCTCCAACATCTACTTGATCATGGTCACTTCCATAACAAATCTTGGAACTTGTATAACAATATTTTCATCAAGTTTTTCAATGTTCCATCTTGATCAACCTTCTACATTTTCTTCATTCTTCAATATCCATAGAGCCAAGGCTATACTGAACCTCTTCCAAAATATATTGTGTCTTCTCTCTGTTTCCCATCTTTTGATCATTCTTCATTCTATCCATCAACTTCTTCTTGATTATCCTTCATAAGAGAGCTCGAGCTGATCTTGGATAATGATGATCCATTCAAAACACTCTTTCTTCAATAATTTCTCCTCTTCTTCTTTTTCTTCTCTTCCTTTTCTTTATCCTTTTCTTTATCCTTATCTACATTAAATTCAAGAATTCATCAATGAAGAAGATAACCATATTGCTCAATCTTTTTGCTTTTACTAATGGCATACATATAAGACATCATCAAAACTTAATTATATCCAACAAACACAACTTGAAATCTTTTAAAGCTAAATTATCTCAAGTCTTGAATTAAATAGATAAAAAGAACAACACTCCCTTGTGATCTTCATATGTAAGTTCTAGGTCCTAGCTTCCTCCATGCTCTTCCCAAGTTGCCTCCAAAGGGAATTAAGCTTCTATCACAATCTCTCTCACGCCCAAATTATCTTGTGAAGCCATGGCCATGAATTGATAGATGAATGCTTGAATACACCTACTTGGCTTGCGTGAATAGATTGATGAATTGGCTTGCGTGAATGAATTGATGGAATTGGACGTGGGACCCGTAGCTAGATGAAGAATTGAATAATTGATGAATTAGCCTCTGCGTCTCCGTCTCGCGTGTTTATTGGCTCCGTCTCACTCTTCATCTTCTTTCTCATAATCTGGTGGCATGGTAATCTCTCAAACCTAGCAGCTAGGTTAATTAGAAAGAGAAGGAGAGGAGAGATTTTGGGTACCAACTTGAGCCCAATAAGATTTAAGGAGCCTAATAAAATTCTACCATTGGATTTCTTTTTGGCTTCCCTGAAAAATTCTGCACTATAGGATATTCTAATATAGTTTTTATTGGCAGAGATTAAATGAAATCATGATATATCATATTTAGAAATATTATTCAATCACAAGATAATAATTAGAATATTATTAATTTAAGCCCAATAATCCCATAATTAATTCAGATATATATTATTTCTTAAAATTGGCTAACAATCCAAATATTATCTAATAATTCCAAATTAGCCTAAAATAATCCCTTAAATAAATGAATAAGGTGAGATAAAATATAAGAAAATTGGAATTTATCAAACAACCTTAAAATAGCCATTTTTAAAAATATTCAAAATATACAGTGAAAAGTGAAAGAGAAATATCACCTAAAGGTGGTGAATATGCGATTTTGAAATTCTTTTTCAGATTTAATCAAATAAGTATTTTAATACTCCTCACTAAGTACAAAAATGATAAACACTAAAGTACAAGTATAATATCCAAGATATTTAATGAGAATGAATGAAACATTAATTAGCAATAGATTTGAATTGATTACGCAGAGTTTCAGTAGATAGAAGAATTGAATGTAGTGAGCTTTTATAGCTTCTTCCATTAATGTTGTTGTAAAGCTTTAGAAGTAGCTATTGTGACTTGTTTGAACCTCCATTAGACACAGTTGGTTTCTGTTAGACACAATCGACCGTTGCTTCATTAACTCGTTTGTCGTTGACGTACTTATGCAGAGAAGTTGACTTAGAGAATTGCTGGAATAAGTATCACTAGTGCAAAAAAGTGTTTTAAGACCGCCTCATTTACAACAGAGTATGGACGCCCCGGTCTTAAAGATATGACCAGTGGCAATTTTGTAAATATAAAGAACTTCTTGGCCCGTATCAATTTTTAAGATCACCTCATTTACAGCGGAGTATGAACGCCCCGGTCTTAAAGATATGATTGGTGGTAATTTTGTAAATAAAAAGAACTTCTTGGAATGTATCAATTTTTTGATAGATCTTAAATATATTATTCAGAATGCTTAAAAAAACAACCGCTCTTAAAACTTTTATGAAAAAGATTGAAATATGAATTACATTATAGATAAATCTCGTACATCCCCAACTTATATTTTATGTGGTAAAAAATAATAAGGAAATATTTAAATATAATCGTATAAAACTTTTAAGATCAGACATATATAAATGACGGTCTTAAAGGTAATACTTTTAAGAGTGGATGTAACTTCTACCCTGTACTAAATAATGAGAAAATTTAAACTAATAGTTTATTACTTTTAAGAAAAGACATAAATAATAGATGGTCTTAAATGTTAACTTTTAAGACCGTTGTTTAAGTTACTCCGGTCCTAAAAATGAAAACATATACTTCTTCATGCGAAACCTTACTTACAACTTACGTCTTTCTGTTTGAACTTTGAAACCCTTGTTCTTTTTTCAAAACCCTCCTTCCTTTTGCATTATATCTATTCCTTGCCAGCCACCACCATCCTTGTTACTTTCTCACTTTCTTAGGCGTTCCTCTTTTTCACCACCACTCTCAACCTCTCCTCCTTTCTTGAAAATGAAAGGAGAAAACCATTCTCTTCTTGTTCAGTCAATGCCAATTACTGATGTTATTGGTGTGAGCCAGAATGAACCCTCTTCATCTCAAAATGAACCTTGTAACTGCCCTACATGTCGTGGTAGAAGTGGCACACAAATGAGGGACATATCCGTAAGTCGGAACACTAGGTCAAAGCTTGAGATTTAGTTTAATGAAAGGTTAGAACCTTTCGATCCGAATAAAAACAAATATAATAGTTTTCTCGCCTATATGGCACACAATAAGGTCAGCATCTTGATAGATGAGTGGAAAAATGTGGACTGTCGCATAGTGAAGGATCCTATTTGGGACACTATCTGGCTTACATACATTGTCCCTGATTATGAGAAGTTGAAAGACAAGACATTGTCTAATTCTGTTGATCGGTGGAGGAAGTTTAAGACCTTTCTAGCCAACACCTATATTTTTGCCGAGGATCAGCCTCCGCATAATCCTTAAGACCAGTACACATTTATTGATCAACAAATTTGGTTACAATTTGTTCAGCTTTGGACCACTACTGATGCTTTGGTGAGTTCATATTTAATTTTGTTTGCTTATTAACCTGTGCGGATGTGTGAATGTTATTGTGTTCGTCTAATCTTGTTAGTTAGATGGTTTAATGTGTGAATATAAGTATATATTTCCATCCTTTGTCCTGCATTAGAGGAACATGTCTTAGTTATATCCATGTCTGATATGTTAACCGTTATTATATTCTTACTTAGTTCTGTTATAGTAGGTAGTGGTTAGACATTGCTATTAGTATGTTAGTCCTATACAATTCTATATATTCCTTAAATAAAATGTTGAAACTTGATGAAGTGAATTTGACTAGTGCTTGAGGTTCATATAAAGCAAAAGTTCTCTAATTTCTATTAGTGAGATGACTTGAATTCATAATTACTAGTTGTTTTCAATTCTGATTCATAGAGAATGGAACAAGTACAGGAGATAGGGAGAAAGAATGATTGCCTGTATAGGGCTTCTTGCAGCGAATATGCAAAGTCCGAAAAAGAAATGATGGAGGCCAAGTGGAAGAGATTGGTAGAAGAAGATGAATCCAATCCTTCTGCGATAGTTGATCAGTCGGCATCCTTAATATGTCGTGAGGATTTGTGGTTGTATATTTGGTAACAAAAAAACGGCGCCTACACGAGTGAACAAACTCGTATAGTGGCTGAAAGAATTGTAAGTATCATTATTGTTATTTTTTAGTTACTAAACATGTTTCATTACTAAGCTTCTTGTTATTTGTATATTACAGGAAGATCTTAAAAGGAAAGAAGCAGAGGGATCCATTCTTAGAAGTATTATTTTTTAAAAAAAATAAATTAATAGACTTTTAGGACCTGGTATAAGATAAAAGATCGGTCTTAAAGGTAATTGAATGGAAAATAAATTAATATACTTTTAGGATCAGGGATATGTTACTGGCTGGTCCCAAAAGTACTTTAATGAAATAATAAATAATAGACTTTTAGGACCGTGGATATGTCACTGGTTGGTCCTAAAAGTAATCTAATGAAATAATAAATAAAAGACTTTTAGGACCATGGATATGTTATAGGACAATCTTAATACACTTTGCATATTAACTCCTGTGGTCCTGCCTTTATTATCCTCCTCATGCATCCTTTCTGTCCTTCTTCACTCCTCATTACCTTATAACTCCACACTATGTAGCTCTCTGCCCATCCTGCCCTAACTGCTCAAACAATGGTTAGATACAAAATAACCCCTCGCAGAGGTACTCCTGAATCTCGTGCCTTCTTTAGATCTCTTGTTGGTTTCGGTCCAGTGCGTTCTATTCCGACTAAGGAGTCTCAGGTCATTGGACCCACTGTTATTTCGGATGATGAAGAGGTTGACGGCCCCCTCCAGCCTTCAGACCATGAAGAGGTTCCCGCTCCCCCTCTCCAGCCTTGTGACAATATTCACCAACCTCCTGGTCCTAGCGCTCCCCCTCTTTCCTCTGATGATGAAGTGATACTAATGCTCATAAGACAGGAAATTGCTAATCTTCTGCGCAAAATTTTTGCTACTGAAGCCGATATCTCCAAGACATTAGCTGATAATAAGCATTAGGATTTTTAGTCATATTATATATTATTTTTGTTAATTTTTTAACGTAAAAATTAATAAGAACTAAACTTATATTTTATTTTTTTCATATTATCAATTAAAGAAAATGATTATTCTCCAATCTCCAGTGTTCCTTTATTTTCATTCAGTTGCTGTTGCAATCTTTCGTTTTAATTTTAAAAAGTATTTGACGTTTAGGACCGCAGTTTTATAAAACATGCAGTCCAAAATTAAATGAATTTTATGACCGTAGTATTATTAACCTCCGGTCTTAAAATTTTCAATATAATTTAAATTAAATTAATTTTAGGACCGCAGTTTTATAAACCTTCGGTCTTAAAAAGTTCAATATAATTTAAATATATATTTAGGACCGTATTCCTTTTAATTGACCGTCTTAATAATATCCCAAATAATAAATGTCTCTCTCGCGCCACTCGCGTGAAAAAATTAAATTTCCCTATATGAACTTCTTTCGTCAAGCCGAAAGTGATTACTCAGGTTCTATCTCCAGTGTTTGTGTGTTGCTTCGTTGCTACTTCGCGTTGCTCTCTCAATAACCACTTTCTGGTTCCTTAGCTCAACATCTAAAGACCATGCTGTAAGAGTTGTTTCGGCTATATAACTGTATGATTTTCCTGCTTATCCTTCTGGGTTTTTCATGGGTTGAACAAAATCGATGAAATGTTCTTGTGGGACCTACCCAACTGACCAACAAGTATTTTTAGGTTACTCTTACTGTCTACAACATTAACGTTTGTGGTAGCAAAAGAAAGACTCAACAAACACATTTGAACTTTTATGCTACAGGTGAATCCACAAGACCTACTTGTGATGCATTTAATTTCCTCATCATGCATTTATTTTGCTTCTTGATTCACTGTGATACATTTATGACCATAAGACAAAACCGACATTTAGCTTATATATGCTATTTTAGTTGGCTTATTTTATATACAAGTTTGAGTTTTTTCAGATTAAGTATGTTAAATATTTCCATCTATAAGAATTCTACTATGGATCGCAGTTGGATAAATGCTTTACAGACAAGTATTAAATATCAGAATGAGGTTAGGGAATTTATAGAATTTGCTAGACAAAATGCCCATGATGATAGTGGGAAGTTTTATTGCCCTTGTTTACAATGTTTTAATAAGAGGCAACTAAGTCCTGAAGTTATACACACACATTTAATTTGCCAAGGATTTTGTAAGACTTATACACTATGGGTATGGCATGGTGAAAAAATGCCAAGTAGGTTTCAACATGAGGAAGTGGCATCTGATGATAATGACACGGATATGGATGATCGCATAGAGGAGAAGAGGCTTTTCATCAATCACATGCATATGCTAATATGTTTACCTCCAGCCCTTGATCGAAGACTTGAAGATGTTGTGGGAAGAAGGTGTCGATGTTTTTGACTCTTTCAAGAAGGAGGTCTTTAAAATGAGAGCCATGATATTTTGTACTATAAATGACTTCCCAGCATATGAGAACTTGTCAGGGTATAGTATAAAAGGCCATAAAGCATGTCTGGTTTGTGAAGAAGGCACACGCTACCATTAACTTCAACATGGAAGAAAGACGATTTATCTTGAACATAGAAGATTTTTTAGATGGGACCACCCATATCATCGATTAAAGAAAGCCTTTTTTGGTGGCCAAGAACATGAAAATGCTCCAGTGGCATTGACTGGGGAGCAAGTTAAAAAGCGGAGCAAATCACCAAGAGGGGGGTGAATTGGGGATTTTAAAAATTTTCATGACAGTACTCTGCAATGTATGCGCTAAAACAGGGATGAACAGAGGTAAGAAGAGGAAAGCAAGACACCGCAAAGATTTATACTGGTTTGGTCTAACTCCTTGACCTATGTCCAGTCCCCAGACTCTCTGGGATTTCCACTATCACTCACAATCAGTTACACACTTTGTATTTGAAGTTATCCTCTCACTAGATACACTCCCCCGTACAAGTTGTACACTGATATTCTCAATCTCCAAGTCCCCAAACTTGAGATTCTTACAAAGAAATAATTTTAACAACAAAATACACTCTCTCTAAGTGTAGATAATGATAATCACTGAAGTACAGATTTCTCTCAAAGTATTTCATAGAAAAACTGAAATGCTAGATATAATCTTGTATGTTTGAACTTCTATTGTTTTCCTGCATTTCTGAGCTTCCTTTTATACTTGAGGAAATTCATTTGAATGTTGCATATCAGAATATAGCTGTTGGAGCTCATCTGGAAATTCTGACGTTAGACACCCACTTAGAATTTGACCGTTCTGAGAATCTTCAGCTTTTATTTAGTGAGGTCTGTTGCTTTCTTATCCTGAGATATATTTAATCTGAAGATAATCTTGATCTTCTTTATCAGAATGGGCAGTTGGAAGGGTGTTTAGATTTGTTTAACACAAGTTGCTCATATTCCCCGACAAGAACGCTGCAACCCATACTGGAAAATACACTTTACAGCTCAGCAAATCAGCTCCAACTAATCTTAGCTCCAATAACTCATTTGATCAACTGATTTCACTGAATAAACTGGTTAATCATGAATAAGAATAATAATGAATGAAAGTAGGAATAGATTCAGGTAATTGACATTGACTAAACCAAGGTATCTCTCGTTTTCCAGATAATTTACTGTAGTGAGATACTTCTTATTGAAGTAGATCAGTCTGATATAGAGTCTGAGAACTTTTTGCAGAGTAGCTTACTGGAGTCATCTCGATGTTACTGGAGTCATCATGCCTCTGATAATATTCCTGACTCAAGGCTACTGGAGTAATACTTAGTTACTGGAGTAACTAAATCATGTTTCGCTTCTGTCTTCAGTTTGACTGGAGTAGCATAAAGGTTACTGGAGTAATCTTAAGTTATAGCAAGGAACTTACTGGAGTAACCATTCAATAACTGGAGTAACTAAGCTTTGTAATGTTTCTGTCTTCGACCTTACTGGAGTAGTCATTGCATAACTAGAGTAACTTCAGTCTTGGAATGTTACTGTCTTGACCTTACTGGAGTAATGGATTGATTACTGGAGTAATTAAAGGTCATTTTGTTTCTGTTTGTCATATTACTGGAGTAGTCATTTAGCTACTGGAGTAGCTAAAATTCATTTTGTTTCTGTGACAAATATACTAGAGTAACTATATCTTTACTGGAGTAATATCGGGCTTGGATTCTGGAACTTATCTAACAATGAAGCATTACTGGAGTACTTAAGTGATAACTGGAGTAACCTTACTGGAGTAACAAAATGCTTACTGGAGTAACGTGTTTCACACTCGATGGCCCATCGGGTTTCAACTGGAAACAACTGAAGCAAGACACCTTACTGGAGTAAGTAAGTGACTACTGGAGTCACTCTTACTGGAGTAGCTGACTGCTACTGGAGTAATGTCTTTATAACAGCAATATTCAGAGAACATCATTACTGGAGCAACAGGAACATCACTGGAGTAATAAAACTTGAAAAGATAATTTGAATGCACGCTTATTACTGGAGTAACTTTTCACTGAAATGCGATTTAACAAGCCAAACTACTGGAGTAACGCACGACTTACTGGAGTAAGACAAATTAAAAACAAGTGATATTACTGGAGTAAGGTTTTTCAAAACTTTTGCTAATTTTTCAGAAACTTAGTAAGTAAATAAAATCAAGATCTTTATTATTTACAATTGTCAAGTTATCATCAAAACACATAGAGAACTAACACAAGTGTATGAAAAGGTGAAAAATATATGTGTCGTCTACGATAAGACTGCAAAGGGTAGAAAAGAAACAAATATATGGAAAACAAGATCGGTATTATTCGATCTTCCATATTGGCGCAACCTTGATGTGAGACACTGTATTGATGTCATGCATGTGGAGAAAAACGTATGTGATAGTATTGTTAGCACGCTTCTCAACATACAAGGTTGCAGAAAGGATGGCGTGAAGGCAAGATTGGATTTGCAAGAAATGAGAATACGCGAAGACTTACATCCAAGGTCATAGGGTAACAAAACTTATTGTCCCAGGCTTCTCATACTTTGTCTAAGGATAAGAAATGTAGTTTTTGTGAGTGTTTGCATGACACAAAAGTTCCGTCGGGGTATTCTTCAAATTTTAAGAGGCATATATCGATGAAGGACTTGAAATTGGTAGGCCAAAAATCTCATGATTGTCATATCTTGATGCAACAACTACTCCCAGTAGCTATTCGAGGCATAGCCGAGTATGATCTTAGACACATTTTGACTAGGCTTTGTTTGTTTTTCAATGCTGTTTGTAGTAAAGTGTTCGAGATTGAACAATTGGATGAATTGGAGAATGAAGGATATCTTATCTTGTGCCACCTTGAGAAGCTTTTTGTTCTTTCATTTTTTGACATCATGGTTCATCTAATTGTTCATCTAGTGAGGGAGATAAAGTTGTGTGGCCCTGTCCATTTACGGTGGATGTACCCAATTGAAAGATCTATGAAATTCCTAAAAGGGTACGTGAAGAACGCATACCGGCTAGAAGCATCAATTGTTCAGAAGTATGTATCTGAAGAGGCCATGGAATTTTGTCACCATGCTGAAGGGGGTAGACGAGGGGCTTCAATAAAGAGTGTGGATCCTGATGAATTGTCACAAGTCCACTTATACATCTTGAATAATGTTGATAAAGTTCAAGCCAGCATAGCTGCACATAAAGAAGCTGTGAGGAAAGAAAATCCACGAATGACTACACAGAGATTGATTAGGGAGCATAACAGAACATTGCAAATTGGTTTAAACAAAAGCTCAAGGGAGAGGAATCCGTTTCTGAGACAATCAAATGGTTAGCACGTGGTCTTAAGGTTGATGTCATAAGTTGGAATTCGTATGTGATCAACGATTATACATTTTACATGAAGTCCCTAGATGATAGGAGCACCGTCCAAAATTGTAGTGTAATGTTAGAGGTTGAATCTATCCACTTCTCCAGTTTGAAAGACAAGTAGCCTAAATTGGCAGTCATGCCATATTACAGGGTTATTGAAAAGATTTGGGAGGTGGACTATGTCGTGATTAGATTTCTCATTTTCAAATGTAAGTGGGTTAATGCCAACAATGGTATTTAGATCAATCGGCTAGGATTTACGTTAGTCGATGTCAATAGTAGAAGTTTTGGAGATAAACCTTTTATTATGGAAGATCAGGCGAAACAAGTTTTTTATATCACCGATCAAGCAAGTAAAGTGTGGTCTGTAGCTCTCCAAGGAAAAAGGGTCACCGATATTGATGAGGAAAGTCATGCAAATTATGGTCTTCCTGACAGTACTCCTTTTTCAAGGGATCTACCAGACATGAACGAAGAAGATGAAGCAGATAATGAACCCAGCATAAGGAATGATCATCAAGAAGGGATATAGGAGGATATCCCTTTATAAAAGAGTCAATTTGTAAGGTAACTACACAAATCTTTGAAAACTTTAAGGTTTTAACACTATTATATTCCATCCATGTTTTTAAACAATGTCACTAACTCTATGAAGTTTGTTCTTGTTTTATTTTAGTGTCAGGATCTAATCCAAAGGGACATGCATGTTATAAAAGAGGATGTTACGTTCTTGGATGGGAATCAGATGAAGGCATGTGAATATTGGGCATGTATGTAGATTTAACATTTAAGTGTTGTATATCTTATTGTAATAGCTTATTGTATTTGTATTTGTAACTCATGGTCAATAATATTTGTATTATGCTTTTTCCCAATTCAATTTATTCATATTGTTCATAGGTTGAAGCTTAAAGTACAGCCTTTTATGTGCTGGATTGGTTGGTATATGGATTTGTGTATAAATGATCATTCAATTTATTCATAATTGTTCATAGTTTGTAACTTAAAGTATACCTTTTATGTGTTGTATTGGCTTGTATGGATTTGTGTATATATGATCAGGAAGAATAGAACAGGGAAAAAATTCAGAAAATTTAGACCGACAAAACAAAATAGCCGGTCTTAAAGGTACAACTTTTAAGACCGGATGTATACGGATGTACTTATATGCGCGGTCTTAAAGGTTAAGTAAACATATTTGATATTAGTGAGGTATTAAAAGTTGGCCTTTCAAGACCGATGGTTTAATACGTCCGATCTAAAAAGTTAATCTTTAAGACCGAACATATTAAAAATCCACTCTTGAAAGTGAGTCTTTTAAGACCGCGTATACTTATTCGTCGGTCTAACAAGCCAATATTTTTTAGAGCGCATTTATTTTTGTCTGGTCTTAAAAATTAGAACTTTTAAGAGCGGCTAAAGTTTTGTCCGGTCTTAAATATTGAGCTTTAGGACCACCAAAAAAATATTTCTGTTATATTGAGTATCACTTTTAAGACCTGATGTTTTTAAATGTCTGGTCTTAAAAGAGTTTATTTAAGACCGATTTAAGTCTGATTTTAAAGATATACTTTTAATACCGACTGGAACAAGACTGGTCGCGAGTCCGGTTTGCGGATGCCTCTTTTGTCCGGTCTTAAAAGCTTTTTTTGTACCCGTGGTTCTTCCTTTTTCCATCTTTCATCTTTGATCAATTTTCATCATTTAACTTGAGCTCATTATTCTCTGCAGTTTCTACCTTCTTCAATTTTTCCTCCTCTTCAATTTCTTCTTACTGAAATCTCATCTCTTGATCATTCTCCATAATTCAACTCTTTCTTTCTTTCAATTCTCTTAAACATTCTTCACAAATATATTTGAACTAATTTTGAATTTCATTCAATAAATTCTTTCTTCTTCAATCTCTCCTATTTTTCTTGATTATCCCCAAAATCCTTTGATAACTACTTGCTTCTTTCTTCTTTCTGTCATTCAATACTTCTTTTATTGATCTTCTTCTTGATCACTCTTCATAGATGAACTTCACATCTTTGTTTCTACATTAAATTTAAGAATTAGTCAATGAAGAAGATAAACATAATATACAAGCTTTTTGCTCTTACGGCATCTATATAAGACATCATCAAAACTAATCATAACTAACATTTAGCAATTTTGATCACTCAAGTTAATACTGCTACCAATTGCTTACTGGATTTATTCGTTGTGAAATTGATGTGGTTTTTTTTTTGTGAAATTGATGAAAGATTAATGAATTGAGCAACCATTTCGAGAGGGCCAGCAGTTGTTAAACTCAATTTCGAGCTCCCTTAGCACCAAGGCTATGGTAATTAACCTCTCTCTCTATATATGTCTCTAGTTTGCTTTTACCTTGATTTTTAATATAACATGTTTCTTCCAATTTTGCGATGCTTTTTAACATTTATACTATGAAGGAAAAATGAGTATTAGGTGAGCTTTTGAACTAAAAAAGAAACCATTTCAACATTGTGCAGAGACTGGGTGGTTATACTATTGGCCCACAGTTTCCTTCTGACTAAACATGTTCATCTTTCTTGGAATAATATGTTGTAGTTTTATGCATCATAGATCATCGGGTTTGAGATTCCCCAATTCATTTGTATAATATCACTTTGCCCAAAGGCCACAATGAGTAGATTCCATGTTGAATTTGAAAAAGGGGGAAAAGATTTTTGTCTAAATATAAGTGTTAAAAACACTAAAAGGTTTAATCTTCAACTAATATTTTGTAGTCAGTGGAAGTATTCTTGATCTAAAATTAGAACTTTCTGGATCATAACACGGACAGTTGAGGGACAGAAGAAGAAGCTAGAAGAAGGTGAGCAAATGCTAAATGAGCGAAGGTTCCTCATTTTGTTTGACATACAGACTCTGTGGAAGAGTTTGTTAAATCTGAGCCATAAGTTCATGTCAATCATATGTGTAAGGAACTTTACATGAGGCTATTTCTCAATACATTAATAGTTTTCTCCCTTATCAGCAGCAAAGCTGCAGATTATTTTTCTGAAGTTGAGATTGACTCAAAACATCTAATAGACAATTCTGCCAGGAAAACACCCAAATCAGACAATCCTCCGCCAACTCCTATAACCAGGTTTAGAGGAGTTGGCGGCCAAGCACTCAGAAAAAGAAAAGAAAAGAAAAGAGGAAAACAAGGTAGCCCCTATTCAAATGAAGCGGTAACACTTGATAAATTCATAATGAAATTCCAGTGAAGATGGCTAAGTATAGGCTTGGGGGACCTAACGAAATTTTACACCGCCAAAATTTCTTGATGATTAACACTATTTCACTTTTATTGCTACAAATACTCTTGCATTTTTATTTCATGATAGTAAGCATTATTGATGATTAAGACTATTTCACTTTTTCAGTGCCCAATATGATTCCAAATACATATCGTATGGTTGCCTTAGAATCATATAAGTGCCGGGATATGTACACGTAGCGGAATTAGAAATTTTATGAATCCTATCAGAGGATTTATCAATGGCGTTTAAATCTAGTTGTTTGATATAAATTGTACCTTTCGAATGCTTGTGTATGTCTATTCAATTTGATCTCGTGAACTAACTACTCGATAAATAGAAGCTAACTCTACAGATCCACTCTCTCTACCGGTATCCACACAAAATGACTTACAACATCGACGGCAACGTGCTAGCGCCTTCTGTATTCTTGTCTCTCTCTCTCTCTCTCTCTCTCTCTATATATATATATATATATATATATATATATATATGGTTTTTTTCGAATTTTTCTTAAAAACACCTGACAAAAAGTCCCGTAAGTTTTTTAAAAACCTGATAGGCGTATTATATTCAAAATTAATCCTTATTAATTTTGAAATTTGAATTTGGATTAAAATAATATATTAATTAAATTTATCTAATATATCTATTTAATCCAAATTAAAAGCTCGCTAATTTTATTTATCTTTATAAATTAAATCTAAGATATAATATCTATCTATATAATTAAATATGAGATACTATATCTCAATTCAAATTAAATTAGAGATACGATATCTCAGTTTATTTTAGTTATTTAATTTATCAAATAAATTAAATACTATGTATATAATAATATTATTATCTTTATAAATAATATTATCATTATTTTCAAAATTTATTTTACACACACACACACACTCACACACACCCTAGATTAAATTTTGCGTTCATTAAATTCTAGAAATATCTGGACACTATTGCTCGTGTTGGGTCATTCTTGTGTGCGACCCTGTAGGCTCACATGGGAATGGAAGTGGGCCAATACTGTACCAGGCCATAAGTTGCAAGCGGCCTCTAGCAAGACATTACGACTACTCAATTTATATGGGGAACAATGATACGATACAACCTATCGTACAACCATGTCACATCACTTTTTTCACGCGATATTTGGTCAAGTATGAGGCATGGATAACGTCAACTTCCTATTCTTAACCATTACTTTCTTGATTCTTGAGTAGTCAAATAATTGAAATGGAAACTCATTTTCATCATGTATGGCATACATTTCTTAGACTCACTCATTGAGAGGTCCAGTATTATCTCTCTACAAATATGAGAGACAAATTCCATCTTAACCTTTTACATTTCTCTACTTGAAAACCACTAATCCCGATCATATCCTTTATCATCACCTAGTCAAAGGCAGCTTTTGACTAGGTCAAAGATCGACGATTCATGATGTAGGAATCCATGATGATCTCAAGTCAAAAGGTGTTGTGACGTAATTATACATGAGATAGACTTATGACTAAATGCACGTAACTTTCTCATAGTGTGTTGGTCCATCACTTTGTACTCTTACAAGCGCCTATAACTTTGATTCGTATTTTCATACCTCATCAAAGTCATACTCGTCTTGTTTCATCTTCATTGCCGCATAGATGACCGACCAGGGACATTTAGAATAATCTATAAAATACATCCAATGATATAGTTATCACTATAAAACATACAAATGAAATGATAACAAAATGGAGAATACATTAAATAATGTAAATGTTCAAAGTATAATGAATTGCCCCTAGGGCATAATTTCCAACAATAAGTTGTCAAGGTATGTGCTTCTGACTAGTGTTTGAAACATATTAGAAAGCTGATATAGTAGTATTATATTTCAGCTCCTAAAACAAGAATGCAAATTACATATAAGACCTTATCCACTTTGTCTCCCAATATATATTATTTGTTCCACTAAACTATCTCTATTGATATATGTTATAGGACTTTGTAGTTAGTTTCAATGCAAATAATTTAAAAGAATAATTTTGGAAAACGGTTACACATTTTTATCACATTGTGATGAAAGTTACCTGCTGAAATTTTGGGACTTTTAAGTTAAAGTAATATATGGAGATTTATATAGTGAATTTTGGCCTAAAATAATTATTAAATTAATTATTTGAAAATTAGCATTTATTTTTCTTGTGATATTTGGAAATAAGAATTATGGAGAATAATCACAAAAGTGGATTTTGGGAATTTAAAATTCTTAGTTTTTTTTTTTTGTTACATAAATTCGTAGTTAAATGAATAAAATCCTTATGGATAACTTGATAGGAAAAATGCTAGCCCATTATTCATTCCATTGTTCTTGTGTATTGGCCCACACGAGAAGTGATCCATCAGCAATCATATAGCACACACTTAAACTTAATAATTGTTAGTGGGAAGAGAAGCATTTTGGGACAACAAATACATATACTTCTCCATTTTCATTCCTTTCGGCCCACACCAATGCAACACCAAATCAGCCATATTCCTTTGATCTCTTTGGGCCCAATTCACTACCAATAACGTTCAGCCCAAAACCTGAACCCTCCTCATCAGTAAGTTAGTCAAACACCACCCTTCATTGTCACGTAAAACAGAGACTGAACACGCACAGAGCAGCAGAAAATCATATCGATGCAGCGTCTTTTACGGATAAGCAACACAGAACCTTCCATGCTTCTTGAGCCCTGTGCTATTGTCCTCTGGTCCATGCTTCTCTTTAGACTGGACCGAAGGCCCCTATATATTGATGTTCCTTCAGCTCCCATTCATTCAGCAAAGGCTGAGAGTGAGAGTGAGTGGCCGAGAGACTGAGATGATCAATGAGTGAGAGAAGCAAAAGAGAGAGAGCAAGGAAGAACCGAAAATGAGCTGAGAGAGAGAGAATACTGCGTTCATTCTTCCTCTGTAAAACGTTGCAGAAACAGAGGTACATTTTAGCTCTTCTTCTTCCAGTTTTCTATGATTTTTCCAACCTAAGTTTTATTTCTGTTTAGGCGTTGGGAAACTTATGAATTAGTACATGAATCCCCTGCTCAATGAATATTAAAACAGGGGGGGTTGCTAAGTATAAATGTGTGTCGCTGTGAGAGAGAAGAGGAAGATCTTGATGAGTGTAGTGCATACATATATGTGTGTGTGTGTGTGTGTCACGGCAAGACATAGTTACATAATAATCAAACCAAAGGTTACTGATATATATAAATGATTAGAGGAAAAGAAGTTTATTGTTATAGGTAGCTTGCTGTGTGTGCGCATGAGTTCAGCTGGTAGTCATAAATATATATGCTGAGAGGATTATTTTGCTGTCATGAGTTTAAGTATATAAATATAGGGCTACAAGGAAATCCGAAAGCTTACTGTGTATGTGTATGTGTTTCAGTGTGTATATACTAGCTTGGAAGACATAACTTTGATTCCACATGAGTGCTGATGCATGAGTTTGTATGCGTGTATAATATAAGGCAAGAAGGAAATAAGACCTTGTATGTGTGTATGTGTCAAAAACACTACTGAATGGGAAATGACCTTCAGCTGGGCAGCGATTGTTGAATAAGCCAAAGCAATAGTAAATGACCTTCTTTGACCCTGAGATTTTATGGACATTTAGTAAACATGTTAAACTTTAAAATGAGCCTTGGTTTACCTCAATTAAAGGTCTGTAGCTCAAAATATGATTTTTAAAAGATAGATCAAAATCTGGAAAAAAAATTTTAACGTTTTTTAGCAGTAAAATGACGTTGGATTTCGGACCCATTAAATCTTTGAATTTTTACATAAAATTTTCCAGATAAATAGTAGACACAATGAGCTTTAATGTGATAGGTAATTTGTCAAATTTCGGTAAGTATGGAAATAGTTATGAATTTTGGAAGTTGGGGTATAATTTTTTGAAGTGATTTTGAATAGTGGGCACATTTTTGAAATCTGAGAATTTATGCTATGTGATAAAATGTTGAAACCAATTTTCATAGAAATTAGACTTGATAAAGAGTTCATAGAATTTGGAATCACCTAAATTCGATTTCTAGAACTCAAGATATGAATTTTTGAAGTTAAACTATGAAAATTAGAAAGTTTCTGTTCCCAGATTAAATAATGTTTATACTTTTAAAATTTTAGAATTTTTATCAGTCATGAATCAATTTAATAACTTTAATTTATAAAAATAGACTTATCAAGGATTAATTAGAAATTGGAATCACTTCATTCTTGGTCATATTGACCAAGTTATGAATTTTCCAAATACCCGTAAAAATTTAAGGTCAAATTCTGATAAACCTTAAAAATAGTCACTTAAGTTGTTAATGGTGAAAGAAAAAGGTGAATGGTGAATTACTAAGTTAAAGGAGAACAATAACACTTGGGAGTTTAAATTAAGGGTGGAGCAATAGTTAAATAAATAAATGTGGTTATTAGGAAAAAGGGATTATTAATGATTAAATTAAAGGGGATAAATAATATATTGAAGCTGGATTATTTATTAAATACTAATGATTAATTTCTACATATAAAGTTTATTTTGTGCGTTTGTATCTATTGAACTCAGGGTTTTAAATCATCTCTATGATTAATACTACATTTTGGGGAAAACTATGATAAATATTATAACTAGAAATTATTATCAAAATTTGTATATGTAAAGTTGTTAACGGATAGTAAATTGATTGTGATAGATTAATTTATAGCGTTTGTTGAGCTCTCGGATTAGAAGTCATGTAAAATAGTTAGCTCTGGCGAGAGATAACCACTTTCCACTTATTATGTTATTGATATGCTGCTTATGAGTATTTCTTGAATTGATTACGAATGTTTTAAATAAGAATTACCTTGTGAAACTTTATGAGTTGAATTATAAAATATATTGAAAATATTTATTGGAAAGTGAGATATTATACTATGTTTATGAGCATTGTTTAAATACCATGAAATGATTGTAAATATTCTGAAAAAATCTCCAAATGAGTTTTTATGATAACATGGGGATGGGAAGAATTGGGAGAAGATGTAAAAGTTATTTACACCACATGGTGATGCCTCCATTGATGCATAATGGTTGGCTTTTGATTATCCCACTAGGGTGATGGGACTTGCCCACCAGAGTGATGGGCTTACGATACCTCACTAGGGTAAAGTAGGGAAAGACCCATGGTCTGGGGTAGATGCTCTGAGAATTTTGGCCGGTTCTCATCACTTGACCAGTGAGCTTTTGAGTAACCTAGTAACATGGGTGTGACCTAGCCCATGGGTCTAGTCGGAGGAAATAAGGCAGTTCGGTTAGATTGATGGGAGGTATTATGGGGAATGGAATTCAAAAAGATTTGTGACACCCAATTATGATACAACATAATAAAGTGATATTTTATGATATTTCATTTACGGTATGAGATTCTGTGATATCAATATTTATGAGATATATTTTTAATATTTGGTGATATAAAATGTTTCATTTGGCACCTCACTAGCACATACTAATATTCGTAATTATGGATGAAAATAGGTCAGACCCCTATCAAACAGCATACGGCCTGGCCTGTTTAGGGCCTGGTATAGCCTGGCATGTTTATTAAAAAGGCTAGGCCAAGGCCTATTTAAAAGCCTAAATAGATAAATAGATCAGGCCTTTTTTGTTAAGGTCTGGCCTGTTTACGTATTAAATAAATATAATAATATTTATATTATATAGATAACACAATTTTAAATTGTTTTCATTCTTATATTCTAATTTTAAGTATAATTAGTTAATTATAGTTTTTATATATATTATTATATTAATTAATTATAACCTTTAAGACCTGTAATATAAGGCCTTTTTAAAGGCCTACGTTGTAAGTAGGCCTTTAAAAAGGCTTCAGGCCTAACCAAACCTTATGAAGACTTAGGCTTGAGCCAAAAAAAAAAACTTGTATTCAGGCTCAAGTCAAGGCTCAAGCCTTTCCCCCCTATTACAAGCTCAAGCCTATTTGGCTAAAGCCTGGCCTGACCTGGCCTATTTCCATCCCTATTCGTAATAAGTTAGATTGATGGTTACCAAATTTTTCCAGGTGATAGCTTACATCCGAGTCCATCAGGGAAGACCTCAAAAACTTAGACTACTATGTTAAAAGTAGTTTTTTTTTTGTTAGATAACTATATATTGCTACATTAAGGCTCATGATGATTACTTTGATAAAATTTTAAATTTTTTGTAAATTTTGAAGCACTAATAAGTTAACTACCTATATAATATTAGGTTAATTTAGTTAATTAAATGATGGTTGTTTCACCTATAATCAAAGAGGATATTAATCCAAGATTTTGACATAAATATGATAGAAATTATAGCATAGCATCTGGGGTTGAAGGTACAAAGGACCATAATCCCAAACCCTACAGGTAAACCTTATAAATTAGAGGTAAACCCTACAGGTATGGGGGATTCTCTCTCAATTACTATTCTGTTGTCACTAGCTATACACAGAGGCGGATCTAGGTGTATGACTAGGGGGCACGTGTCCACCCTTAAACGACGTTGAACGTTTTTTTTTAATTATAATTTTTTTTTTTAAATCAGGGCTTTTGCAAATTTAAATTTTTTGTCATTTGCCATATTTTAGAATGGAAAGATATTTAGGTTCTTTTTTTACAAAGCCAAGTGGTTGTGAAAGTTCTCAACCGGAATCTTCATTTATTGATTTAACTTAAGATGAGTGTGCTAGTCCCTCAAGTCAGAACAAACCAACAGTAGAAGGTCCACCAGATTTGTATGTTCCTAATCCGGTAAAAGATTTCCTATTATGAGCCTTGCAAAGAGTGCTAAAGAAAGAGAAATGATTCGGAGAATTTATCTAACGAATAGTCCTTGTCAACCAAAACTTGAGAACTTTCCTCAATCCTTAATTGGGCATAAAATGCGTAGATTTAATCAAAAAATAAGTTTGTCACGACCAGGGACACACGTTGGAGCTCACATTACCGATCATTGATAAGTCTATGTTCATTGTTTGATCCTGTGCTTGATGTGCTAAAAATTATAAAAGATGATACAACTCTTATGCATGCAAAAAAATCTGAAGCCTCTGGCCTTATGATGAGTATGAAAACTTTTGAGTTTGTATTTCTTTTGCACTTGATGATTAAGGTCTTGGAAATAGCGAATGAGTTGTCATAAGCACTTCAAAAAAAAGATCAAGATATTGTGAATGTTATGACTCTTGTAAAAAAAATTTAAAGCTTAGTACTTAGTCTTGCTTTTCCCTTTATATTCTTTTATTTTTTAATACATTTAAAACTTTATTGTAAAAAAAAAAATTTCGAGTACGCTGCCCCCGAACCCTCGCATCCCCCACCAATGGTGCCCCCCTGCATAAATTCCTGGATTCG
This sequence comes from Acacia confusa, assembly GCA_037074495.1. NCBI lineage: Eukaryota > Viridiplantae > Streptophyta > Magnoliopsida > Fabales > Fabaceae > Acacia > Acacia confusa. The sequence continues at coordinate 24,902,326 of CM073514.1, forward strand.
CCCCTGACTATACACATATACTACTCCCTTTGGCTAAGGCCGATTAGATTTCATTCATACACTAATATACTATACTCCTAGGAATCTAATTCATAGATATCCAGAAGATAGTTATTTTGATCTAAGATTAACATACTAGTCCAACTGACTAAACATCTCTATCAATCCGGAGAGAACAGAAATATCAAATGAAAATGGATCAAGTAATTAAGGGTGTTAAAATGACTTTATGAAGTAGACTATATTTCATGGTTGTTTTAAAACAACCATGGAATATCTTTGAACAGTATTTCACATTTGTTAATGAAGAACTGTAAAGTAAATGATACAATTTTTTTAAACAAGTGAAACTATTTTGTCATGTTGCTATATATAACCATAATATTTGCGCACGTACTTAACGGTTATGTTGAAAAACCGTAAAATATTTAAATATAATCTAGCATATCTTCCTCTTTATATTTCACAGTTTCTTTAAAACTGTTAAGCATGGACCGTAAAATATACACAATTTTGTAGTGGTGAATAATTTCTTAAAAATAGTTTGAAAATTTTCAATTGCAAAATTTATTGTTCAAATATACTTAAGCACCTAGGTCATGAGCACGGTGGTAGCCCATCTTTACTGGGTGTAACTTTTTTTCCCCCCAAATATGTGCAACATATTTTCAAACTTATAAGCATGTGTTATAGTTTGAATATAGTTGAAGTTAGATTGTACACAGTTAAATAAGAGTTACACTTATTTAAAATATATGGTATTTATATTCTTAAACAAATTTCAGATACCTTTGTATAATAATTTTTGCAATGCGAGAGTCATGAGGATAATAATTACATAATCTTATGTTAATAATAAATAAAATTCATTTCATCATTTTCTTAAAAAACTCTTTATTTTGTATTTTGTGACAATTTACATATCTTTATCAGCATCCATATATCAACCATAGCTAACATATTATAAACATATGAACTAATTACTAATAATGCATATACTTATTAAGAAAACTATAAGGACCTGATAAAAAAACTACATAGTGCGATCTTCCTTCAACCTGTTTGAAGCCCTTTTTTTTAATAACTATATCAGCAGTAAAACTATAAGAACTAGTGAATTACATTTTCTTAAAAAATATGTTTGAAGAGCTTTCATGAGTGTTTGTGGGGCTGGCAAGAAGATAGATGGTTGGGAGTTGCAGGAAGCTGGTGATCATTGATCATCCTTCAACCTATCTAAGATCCCTTTGTTCTGGCCATGGTGCTCAGTGGAAGACTCGTGGCTCCCTTGAGATCCTTGATAAGAATTAACTTGTCCAACTAAAAAATCATATAAAATTTATAGGTCAAATACTGCTAAGTTGTGAATAATACAATACAATTATCATTTAAACTTTGTATAACTAAGATTCGTGAGATCGTGATATAAGTGAGTGAAAATTATTCAAGAGCAGAATTAGAGATTGAATATGCAACCATAACTTATATTCTTATTTTCTTGAAAAGAATTTTTAAATAGGAATGTTTATCAATATAACGATGATAAATATTATATATGCTATTTTATTTTAAAAAATATTAACTTCGATATTGATTAACATTAAACACGACCACATTACTTATCTTTGAGTAGATAGGCACTAAACTCAATTTTTATCCAGATTCTAAGAAACAATCAATAGTAATGAATATAGAAAGTGTGGATTTATTTATTTTAGTCTACATATTGCGGTAAGTTATATATGCGCGCGCATACATACATATATATTATATATATATATATATATATATATATATATATGACAATTTTCATTGGAAAATACTCCTAAATGACAATTTTTTTCAAAAAAAATTGTGGCAACTTGTTCTCAATCGGGGATTTGTTTAAGAATGAGAAAGAGGAATCCTATGTAGTACTATATGGAATAAGGTCGGTCCCTCTAAATAGGCATTCGGTAAATATTCCATAATAAAAAGACAAAATATTCCATGATTTGGCATGTGAAAACTTCATTTCCTTGCCTTTGAGAATTTTTATGAAAGCCTTTTATCTGTTTTTTATTCTATGAAAGTTTTATTTTCTCATCATTTATACTAATTTTGGGTCTAATTCTTCTTTTGATGTCCGATTCAACGACTAATTAAAGATATACCTTGTTAATATTGGAATATGTAAAGTCTAATGTCACTTGCCACTTGAGCTCGACCTAACATTATTTTTGTTGATAAATAAAAACACAACTTTTCAATAAATTTTTTAAGAATATTATTTTGAAATAGTTTAGTATTATTAGGTTAAAGCGACAAGCTGTTACTATTTTTTAAACCGCTAAATGATATTTAGTATTTTTTTTTTTTTGTGCATCCTATATATATTGAACGTAACCCTTCTAATATATGATTTTGTTCTCTCTCTCTCTCTCTCTCTCTCGGGATAAATCATTTTAAGGCTAATACAAAAGAGTAATTACCATGGGCAATTATGTATGATTCGGCCTTATTTTAAATTGAAAATAATAATTACAGATCGAACATAAGTAACTAATACAAAGCTGGTCACCATAAATAATTAAAATGAAATGAAATTAATTTTTCAAAAGTTTAAATAATTACCATGATGAGCATGAGCATGGCCAACATCTTGCACTTGGCCTTCCTCCTGAGAGCTCTGATGAGAAGAACTGAGAACTACGCCATGAAGAAGCTTGCCATGATGCCCAGCGGTAGCCTTGGGCGAGAGATTATTCTTAGGGTTTGCATATTTCATAGAACTATTCATCATCCCTTTGTTTTCTCCTTTTTCTCTCACTAACCCTATTTTCTTTCTCTTCCTCTATAAATAATACTAGTGTGTACGCGTGCGCATGTATATATACATAAAGCACCGAGCAAGTATGGAGTTAGCAACACAAACTTTAAGGAGTTTTGGTGCTAATCCAAGTGAGCCTAAAAGCCCAATATTATCATGTATCACTCAAATCTAAGGAAGAGTTAATCTTTTTGGTGTACGAAATTTAAAATAAAAATAATATCTCAACAGTCTTTAAAAAAAATTATTTAAAAATTATTAAAAATTTAAAATATCGACGGCTGAATTTGTATTTAATCACCATGGTGTTCATCATTAGCGTAATGAGCAATAAAACTAGTTTTCCAAATTCATTCATGTGCAAATAGGACCATGCCATTTCTAATTTTTAATATAGATTATTAGATGTCTCTTATGGTGTTTTTACGGCATTCTTTTTGTCCAATAATAGTTCTGTTTTGTACTTTCCCTTGTATAAAAAATGCAAGATATAGTGAAAATATTTATTTTTGTTTTAAGTATATATTTTTTCGTTTGTGTTGTTTTAAGTATAATACTTTGATTTAATTTCTTTTAGAAATTTCCAATATAAATAATTAAAAAGAGTGGTATTTGAGAAATCCGGATACCAATACATACTTTTTTTATTACATTAGGCTTTTCTATCCAGGCCAAGAAAACAAAAGGTTCTCATATTTTATGTTTTATGATAAGTGTTTTCACGAAATTCAAACTTGTGTTTTCTTTTTTATAGGGATAAGATTTCTTATCACTTCAACCAACATCTTGTTTGTCCAATACACATTTTATTTACAACAACAAAAATAACTAATTTATTTTTAAATGTGTGTGGTCTCTAACCATATAGAGTATTAACTATTAATTACTTCCCTCGAGTCATAATATATGTAAGAGCAGCTATTGAATCATATATAATATGAAGGTTTTTTTCAATCGTGGGATAATTTACTATACAAATGATTAAAGATGAAGTATTTATGGAAAACCAAAACACATTTTTTTTACAAATAGTTAATTTAAATATGTTTTTCAATTTCCACAAATTAGTCTTATATAACGCCTATGTTTAGAACCAAATGAGTACTAAATAAAAATATAATCGAAATTTGTAGGGAACGTGTGGTAAATAAATTAAAACATATCTTCTAAAATAGTCTTTTTATTCAACAAAACTTAAAGTTGACCGTATCGTTAAATTTCTTATTACCCAATCTCCTGAATGGACCGCCGTTGATTCTGTTCTTGTTGCAATGTTATCTATCTATCAATGTATATATTATATTTGGGTAAATATTCCAATGTTACTATGTGATACTCATCTCTCGAATTTTTAATATAAGATTCTTTTTAATTAAAATCAATTTTATATCAAGGACTGAAAATAATAATCGTAAACCTAGTTGTGGAGAATCCAAGTGAGTCGGTGGTCGGTGTATGCACGGATACGTGTCTTCTTGCCATATTTCAGTTGCCACGTGAGGAACACGTGTTGGCACTACGTTATAGCGTTACGTTGTATTGGCAGAAGCGATGTCAACTGTGATCGTAAAGACTTTGTCAATGCCCCATTGAAATAAGTAATCCTCAATTTGTTTGGCAATTGACTCACCTCTATGATCTTTAATCTCACAAAAATTCAAAATGCGTTTTTGCAAAATCCAATCATCATCAATTCAATGTGCAGTCAAACACATGTAGTTATTATTTTGCATAGATATTTAACAATCGGTTGTGAATGACACACGGACTTTAGAAGTCTTAAAATATTTTGTCAAGATACTTGCTTGTTCTTTATATATGCCATAACAATCTCTAGCAGCTGTCCATCTCGATGGCATTTGAAATTTAGGTTGAAACCCTTGCAAAAGTTCTGTCAACCCCTCCTTTTCCACAGCTCAAAAAGGCACCTCATCCTTTATGATGTACCTAGCAACAGCCTTTCTACCTCGCTCTTGACTGAATAAGTGATGAGTTAGTGTTTGATTTGCCGTAGCCAAGAATAAGCTTTGACCCTTGCTTGCTTTGTTGGGATTGTTTAGACACTTGTCAAAATGTCTCCATAATTGCTTGGTGCCATCATTCGAAGGATGACTCGCATAATTTGTTAGACAATAGTTGCACTTTGACCTATGTTTCCCTTTAGTTTCAGCTAATGGCAACCTTGTAAAATGGTTCCATATACTAGATGACTCTTTCCTTTTTTTTTTAGGTTGGGAATCATTAGCTTGTCCCTCATTCGTCATCTCATTCTCAACATGAGCATCAATACGTTGTACTGTTGGGACTACATCTTCGTTAGTTTGCCCTTGCACATTAGCCGGTATATGTGCCATGCTAATTTCAAGATAAAAACACATAATAAGATAAAATATGGTTTATGTGCCATGTAGACTAGCAATCAATAAATTTTAAAATGGATAACAAAAGTAAATATAAATTTTACATAATGTAAACACTATCAGGTAAAATGAGATGTGGAATTTTGTTGTACCATTTCAAGCCCATTTCATTAATTAATTGAAACAGTAGATTAATCAAGGATTTGGAATTTTGTTGTACCATTTCAAGTAAAATGAGACTCAATCACTCTAGTGAGAAAAAGCATAATAAAGAATAATGCATCATAATGAGAATCATGCACTGTAGAATCATGCACGGTTCTTTTTACTTTTTCCGGTGGTAGTAGAGTATATATCATTCACATCTCATGCCATATTTATCCCTAACTTACTAGCCAAGCTGTAAATTCTAAAATTTTAAATTATATGACTAATTTATAAATATTTTTATTAAACCCAGTTATTAATCACACATGGTTAAAATGGTTTACCAGGATTTACTTGTCTTAGAGTATTATCACATGTTCCTACTAAACTTCCGAATAATACACACTTGTCTTAGAGTATTATGACATGTTAATTAATTTGCTGTCCATAATTAATTAACACTCCCTTCCCTCTTACTTTCTCACTTTTGTTTCTTCCACTAACCTTTGTCCCTCTGTCTCTTACCGTTACCTAATTGATGTTTACTTATAAGAAACAGAAGCAGGTGAGCACGAAATTCAGTGGACCAAAACCGGAGAGACACAACTACAACACACACAAACAACTACAATACTCTGTTTTATGCATTCTAATGTTCTATTCACAAATACAGCACACACACAACACGACACACCATTAATTGTGGCTTGTGGGACCGTGGGACTAGCTCTTTAAAAAACTCTGTTTCACATTAACTGTGGGACCGTGAGAGTGGGACTATCTCTTTTTATGCACACAACAAACACATCACACAGTCACACACCATTAATTAAATATACTCTGTTCTGTTCAGCAGTTGGCACTTGGCAAACTCGGCACCATTAAATAATACACACACAGGCACAACTTTTCACAAACACATACAAGTGGGGCCGAGAGTGAGCGGTGACCGAAGGAATCAAGAAGCAACAAAACGTATAAAGTTCTTTCATTCAGCTTCAGACAAGAAGGAAGCAAGAAAACTTACTAAAATCTACGGACTACGAGAGTGAGAGGTCGGTGAGGGTGAGAGGGGAGAGGGAGACGTTGAGATGTGGCCTCTGAGAGAGCTTGCCTCTATTCAGATTTCAGACTATTTTGCCTCTGCGATGGCGGTGAGGGCGAGAGGTGAGTGACGGCGACGGCGACGGCGAGGGTTTGAGAGAGTGTTCGAATCGTGGTAAAGGTGAATAGTGATTAGGTCTGAGTCGCTGACATGTTGACGTGACGGCTGTGACTTGGAATCGTGGTGAGTCTTGACCGCTTGACTGCTTGAGGAGTTGGGGCCTGGGGGGGCTTGGGGCAGAGTAAAAAAATATATATTATATGGGCGGGTCACGGGTGCCCCACCCCTCAACCCGTGACCCGCCCATATAATGGAAACAGGTACGAGGCAGGCCCGTACCTGTGATAGGCCCAATCTGAATAGGCTTAATATTGTGGCATACAAGTTCCTACTTGAGTATTGAACCCCACAGTCAAGTTTTGACTCTTTGACCCCCAAACTGTGATTTCCAAAACTGTGGTTTCCCAAACTACAGTTTTCTTGTCCATAATCAAATTTTTCCAGTAAGCTTGTATACTTGAGTATTAACCTGGATACTCGAGTTTACACTTCCAGAATCCGATTTTTGTTATTTTCAACTCTGAATTGACCCTCTCCAACATCTACTTGATCATGGTCACTTCCATAATAAATCTTGATTATTGTTCATCATGAACTCATTATCTTCTCCAAGATCTTCAATATTTCCTCTCCTTCTTTCTTTCAATCCTCTAGAACATTCTTCACAAATATATTTGAATATCAGCTTCCTCCATCTTCTACCATCTCCCATCTTGTTGAACTCATTATCTTCTGCAAGATCTTCAATATCTCATCTTCTATCATTCTCCACAAATATATTTAAACTATTCTTGAATAAAGTTGATCCATTCAATAGATTTCTTCTTCAATTTCTCCTCTCTTCTTCTTTTTCTTCTCTACCTTTTCCTTATCCTCATCTACATCCTCGTTCTCCTTGATCTTCTTCTTTATGATCAATCAATGCTTCTTGATCATTCTTCATGATTGAACTTCACATCATTGATTCTGCATTAAAATTTAAGAATTCAAGAATTAATCAATGAAGAAGATAAATATACTACTCAATCTTTTTTCTTTGAACAATAGCATATGTATAAATCATCATCAAAACTTATTATATCCAACACTTAGAAAGACAAATTGAGATTTTCTTTCTCTTCAACAGACTCATGTCACTAATGTGCAAACAATGAAAGATTTCAAGATGCTACATAAGAGACTTGAAGCCAAGCTGAAAGAAATCAAGAACGAACTTAAAAATGCTAATGCCGATACCTTTACTTATCTAGCCAGGTTATAAGACTTTGTGGAGGGTTCCTTCAACAACACTTTGAATCAAATCAGTTTTTTAAACCCCTGCATTAAATTACATACCTCTAGGTTGCATCATAAGGCTTACGTTAGCAATGGGAAATTAATCCCACCCCTTTCCTCTCCTGGTGGTGATTCTATCACTCTGTTGGATGGGGTTCAAGTTGAAGAGGGAGGTGAAGAGATCAAAGCCGCCGACCCCACTGGAGAAGAGGTTCAACCAGAGGCTGAAGTTCCTCATAACTGAAAGGCCAGGATGCCCCACCCCCCAAAATTTGAGGCTCTTAAGCCCCTTTTGGCTCTGTAACAAATGTTGTCTGATTACTAACCCGGTTTCTTTTTTCTTCATTTAATGTCTTCATTGACAATATTGTTACTGTGTTTCATCTAACTTGAGAATTAGGTATTGGTAATCTTGATAATCTTTTCCTAATTGAGTAGGTTTTATGATAATAGATTCAATTAACTCGAACATACTTTCTAGTTTTATCTTCAGTATGACAATATGTTAACTATATGAACTTGAGCATATTTTCATAATTCTATTCAATGACTAGGCCAAAGTAAAAAATATATGACATAGAGTCTGCTTGAATATTCATCTGGTATTAAAAACCTATCATATTTGTGAAGATTTTAATTAGATCTTTACATTACATTCTGGTTTAGTCAACCAGAATTCAATCCAGAGTAAGGCAATCTGTCACATGTTCAAACTCAATTTTTAACCAAAATTTTAAATATTTTGATCTGATTAGAGTCAACATGATAGCCCACCTTATAACCCCAAAGTAAAATTTTGATGCATCATAACTACGAAGGCTTATTTTTATACCTTCACTTAATTTGAAAACATGTTTAAATACCCTGGTTTCATACATTTATTCATTCGCACTTGCCACAGTTTGAAACATAATATTCTCAAATAAAAATTTATTCATTTATTTGGTTTGAAAATGAAATTGATTAGATGAATTTGCCGATATAGTCGACTTTAAACAATCCCTAAAGGAAAATTGCGCCTAAAACAAAAAAAAAATGATATGGAACTCGAATTTAACTGTAATATACTCTCAATTTATCTATGTTCCATGTTATTTTGATTAATTTCTTATCCAAAGTCTCCAACATATAAGATCCCTATCAAGCTTTTCTGTAACTCAATAAGGGCATTCCCAATTTACAGCAAGCTTGCCATCTCTTGCATTTTTATTTCTTATGAAGCACCAAATCACCTTTTTCAAATGACCTAGGGTTTCTCTTTTTTATTATATTTAGCTACGATGAGTTGCTTAGTGGCCATATCATGGCAATAAGCCATGACTTTGACTTCATCTATTAAATCCAACTCTACAGCCAAAGCTTCATTATTCTTCTCCTCTTTCGCTTGAAGAATCTTCATTCTTCTCCATGATGGTTGACATATCTCGACCAGGATCATAGCCTCACATCCATAAGTTAACCTAAATAGAGTTTCCTTAGTTGACGTTGGAACACTGGTCCTGTAATGTCACAAAACAAAGTACAGCTGCTTAACCCAGTTGGACTCTACATCCTCTATCTGCTTCCTTAATCCATCAACAATTACTTTATTTACTGCTTCAGCTTGCCCATTTGATTGAGGATGCTCCATAGAAGTGAAGTGATGCTTGATGTGGAGCCTGGACATCATTTCTTGGAACCCTTTAGCTGCCAAATAATGCTGCTATAGATGCCATTGATTCTCCACGTGCTTCTTCAATGGCAGTGACTTTTGCTTCCCAATCTTTGGTGAGAATGTTCAAGATTTTTCTAACTTGAATAGGTTGCTCATAGACTTTTCCCAAAGCAGCAAGTTGATTTATCAGATGAGTGAATCTCAGCTAGAATTCTCCAATAGATTCTCCAGACTTCATACGGAGGAGATCATACTCGGTTATGAGAGTATTGAATCTATTTTCTTTGATTCTAGCGGTTCCTTCATGAGCTATTTCCAGAGCATCCCACATTTCTTTTGCAGATGTCAAAGTGCTTATTCAAAAATATTCACTCTGACTTAATGCACTCTGGAGCATTAAAATAGCCTTGCTATTGAGAGTGACTAGCTTCTTATCATTATCATCATATTCTTCCTCTAACTTTGGAATTCGAACTCTATCTTCAACAGATTCAGGAACATAATTTCCTCTTTAAATACCCTCCAAAGTCCATACTCAGAAGCCATGACGAACACTTTAAATTTGGCCTTCCATGAGGAATAATGCTCTCTACTAAAACCAGGTGGTCTGTTGATCGAAGCTCCATCAGGTAAAATACCTTTCATGAGGATCCTTCTTGAGATGTTAAGATCTTTAGAGAAGACCTTCCTCTGATACCAAATGTAAATGGAGCTAAATCACCAAGAGGGAGGTGAATTGGGGATTTTAAAAATATTTTCAGAAGTTATGTTTTTGAAGCGTTGGAACAAGGTAAAATAGAGAGCAATGAAGAAGAGAAGAACACAAAGGTTTATACTGGTTCGGTCTAACTCTATGACCTACGTCTAGTCGTCAGACTCCCTGAGTATTTTACTATATCAATTGATTACGCCCTCTGTAGCTCAAGAGTAATTCTCTCACTAGAACTTACTCCCCCTTACAATTTGTAATCAATGAACTCCAATCTCCAAGTCCCCTAACTTGAGATTGTTTACAATAAATGAAATACAATCAATAACTCTCTTAAAGAGTGGATAAGATTAAACACTGAAGCTCAATAGTATGAAAATATACTCTGTACAAGAAAAACTTAAGAGTAGATGAACAACTTGAATGCTTTTTCGTTTTCTGGCTCATTGGTTTTTAAGAAGAATTAAATGCAGCTCTATTTATACATAGAGAGTGATTAATAGCCATTGCAATCTTCAATCTGACTGCATTTACTTAGCTATTAGAGGCACTTTGGTCTCTTCTCTCTACTCTTTTGTCCATTCCTTGTGTTGGGAGGATAAATGTGGACTTCCTTATGTTTTTGTCCGTTGGAATGTCAGTGTCTTGTTTGGGTAAGGTGCATTTATCCTTTTTGCATCGAGCAGAGGTTGGTAGATCAAAATATGGCAAGTTAGGTGTCCTTACATTTAATGCTCTAACATGCTTTTTGCTTGTGTTGGAACAACTCTTATAATCTTCTTAAAGCAACTCTAAAACAGCTGAAATCCACTAGCAAACACTTTAAACATATCAAGTGAAGTTGATGAATAATATTAGAAAGCATTAAGATCAAACAAGATAGTTTTCACAGATTTGACATATTTGAATCTTCAACTACCGCGACGCAAACTCGAGTTTGTGCATCAATACTCGAGTTCGTCACTATGCACTTAAGTATAAACTCGAGTTTCCTCCTTCTAAAGAGGAAAGTCGCAATTTGAGTTTTGGAGCGCCATTTTAGCTTGGGACCAATATTTGAGTTTTCAAGCAAAACTCGAGTTTTGGACTTTTAATGAATACATGTCCAAAACCTCAAAACTTAAGTTTCCATTCAAAACTGGAGTATTGAAATCAGTGGAAAACATCTATGCTCTTTGTATAACCAAAACTCGAGTTTCCATTCTTAACTTGAAACTCAGAGAGATCTTCTGTCATATCAAAACTAGAGTTTCCAAAACTGGAGTTTTCCAAACCAGAGTTTATAAATGTATAGAGAAATAGTCATCATTTGTGTTTTGGCCAAAACTCGAGTTTCCATTTAAGGTATGAAAACATTTGATTTTTGGAGTCAAGTAGGAAACTGGAGTTTTCCTTTCAAAAATTTAAGTTTTCAGATGTTTAAAGTGTGAAAACATTTTGACCTCCAAAACTCAAGTTTCAACTGGAAACTCGAGTTTTCCCAAAACTTGGAAAAAACTTAAAAAATCTAGAAACTGGAGTTTTCCTCTAAAAGTGGAGTTTTATATTTCCTTTAGAAAAATATTGAAGAGTCTCTGTGTCGCCTAAACTTGAGTTTCCAAACTTACACTCGAGTTTGTCCTGATGAAAAACTTGCAATACTCTCTGTAAAGCCAAAACTCAAGTTTCCAAACGAAAACTGTAGTTTTGCCTTTATCCATTAAAACTGAGCTAACAACACAAGTATCTTCTAATATTCTTCACAATTGAATTCATTAATATTTTATTGCAACTTTCATGTCATTGCATTTAAATTTAAATTTTTCCCCATGCAGGTAGACTCCTTATTGCACTGGTGTGCAAATATTTAGACTAGGCTCAACTAAACCATACATTATAAGTTTATCTTCCAGAATGTAATTTGGTAAGCAAATGATTATCTATGCGTAATTTGTTTTTTTTTTAACTCCTTCTATGACGCTAATTTTGCTATGACTTCAATGTCTTGCAACAAAAAACAGTGAAGAAACTCATATATTTCCATTCAAACTTGAACCTGATTCTGTAGGAGGTATAACGAACCAAAAGTACTGAAGGTGTAATTTCAACAAATTTAGTAGAATGAAGTCTACATAATTTATTCCTAGTCAAGAAAAACAGTGCTTGGTCAATGCCATAGACAAGGATTGACAGAACCAAAAGTAAGAATTACCATACTGATTTCAATTCTAAATATTAGATTTCAATATGCTCTATCTTTTTCGGGCAAAAAAAAAAGGTACTTCTATGATTGGTATGTAAATATTCAAATCAGTTGGCCCTATTGGATGTGGTGCAATGTAAGTGTACTATTTTTTTTTAAAGAAAATAAATTTATCTATCTTAGGAAAAAATATTGCCAGACAAAGTTGATCTCAAATGGTTGGATTAATACTTCCATCATGTGTTCTTGCTATCCATGCTTATTGCCCCACTCAACTCACTGTATTATGGTTACCTAAGGGGTATAATATTTTCTCTTTCTAAGTTTTGACAACAAGCTTCTTGTTTCTGGACAATTTTAGTTTATGAGGAAACAACTGGTTTAATGGTCAATGATCATGTCTTACAAACACACAAGGTGAGATGTGTAAATTCTATTTACTGATTTCATTACTGCCTTGATGCCTGACAGCTGATTAGCACTAAAATGTATAACAGCCTTTATCAGTGGAGTTGGGTCCTGGAATATTGGGAAATATTTTTGATGGAATTCAGGTTTGTCTTATGTTTACTTGAAGCATTATTTTCTTATTTAATTTAGTTGGCTTATAAATCAATTTCATATGATTTCTTTTTTATTTTCTGTATTATGTGATTTAATTTTCTTTGTACAACTTTTATTTTACTTGTTGAAACAGAAGCCATTGAAAACTATTGCTAAACGATCTGGTGACGTCTACATTCCTCGTGGTGTCTCTATTCCAGCTCTTGATAAAGATACGCTCTGGGAGTTTCAGCCTAAAAAAATTGGTAATCAGAGAAACTTGATCATTTTTTGCTGCTAAGTAGAAAAGTGTCATGTGTTGTAGTCATCTTTTCTCTGAGATTCAATTTTATTTTTTGAAGACAGGTAAAGAAGACCAATTAACTGGTGGAGATCTCTATGCTGTAAGTTTCCTTTCTACATAGATGAGCTTGTAAACCACTCTTATTTCTGTAAATCATTTCTTGTTGCAGACTGTTTTTGAGAACAGTCTAATGCAGCACTATATTGCACTTCCTCCTGATGCCATGGGAAAAATTACTTACATTGCACCACCTAGACAATATTCCTTGAAGGTTTGTGTTTTAAACTTTTTACTATTTATTTCCAGCCACCCTCTGATTTTTAAATCCATTAGTGATATTGAATTTGGAAATTGTTTTTCATTGTCATGTGTTGGCCTCTATTTGCTTTGAGATTGTGTTGTAATTGCCGGATTATTAAATTTCTTAAATCGTTGCTTATTTATCGTCAAATTTTAGTTTATTCAGAAGCTTCCTGTTAGTATTGCGGCACATTTAGTTTTCTCTTTCTATATACACTTGCAGGATTTTGTCTTGGAGCTTGAGTTTCAAGGTGCTAAAAAACACTTCACCATGCTCCAGGTTACCTTCTTTTAGCACATAGGAGTTGTTTATTTTATCATATTGTGGTGATTGTTACTTGCTAATATGTAAAAAGGTTTTTGTAAGGGACTATGGGTAGAATATACGAAGCAGCAATTTAAAATACAAAATACACACACACAAACACTTACGGCGTCTAATTTATTATCTTAGACGCCATAAGTGTTCACTTATGGCATCTAAGTCTCTTATTTAGACCATAAGTGTTACTTATGGCATCTAAGACAGAAAATTAGAAGGCGTAAGTGCCATCTTATGGTGTCTAATAAAAACGTTTCGACTCCTGAAGTCATTTATAGAAGCAATAACAATTTTTTAAAAAATACTTATGGCATCGAAATATATTATTTAAACTCCTTAAGTCTTCACTTACAGCGTTCTAAATTTATTTAGGCATCGTAAATCACACATACTATACCCCCAATAGGCGTCTCGCAGAAAAAGGACACTAAAAGTGCAAAAAATAGGACATCGTAGACCTGTATTGTAGTAGTGAATATTTAGAACTTGAAACAATAAACATAGACTATAAAAAGCACTCTCTACTACAAAAATGAGATATTACTATCTTAAAAGACATCCTTATTAAGAAATAGGAAGTAAAAAATGAAGGCGGTGTGGCATTGTTGTAATTAACTTGAAGGAAGTTGGACTTTGAGCGTCCTGAAAAATTGGTTAGGACTTGTAAAATTGATTTTTGTCATTCTAACTTTTCTTCAGGACGCCTAACATCTGGGTCACGCGCATGGGAAATATGAGAATTTTGTGTTTAGTGCCATAGGATTTAATTCTTTTTAGAATAAAATTCATTTGGGCATCCTAAAATATTTCAGGTAGTCTAAAAGCTGTGAAAATAATTTTCACGCCATGCAAAATATAGGAATTATTTGGTGCGGTGATTATTCATTATTTGTTAACATTGACAACCTGAAAGTAATTCAAGTCGTCAAAATTAAACTGTTGGCGGCTTGAATAAAGTTTAGGTCGTCAAAATTAAAAAAAACTAGCGACCTGAATAATTATTCAAGGCGCCAAAAGTCTAATTTGGGCGACCTGAATAAGTTCACAGCGCCAAAAGTTTGATTTTGGCCACCTGAATTAATTTTTAGTTCGCCAATATTAAAAAAAAAAATATATCACTCGATCTCCCTTGTCCGTCTTGTAAAAGTTCTCTCCCTCACCTTCCATTAAGCACATCCGCTAAACCCTAACCAATAGTTAGCCTCCAAATCGCCACCGCCTCTAACCAAGTCTTCATACCTCTGCACAACGTCGTCACCTCTCAAAGGGGTATTCACATTGCCGACATTGTTGGAAGGACAGAGCATCTTCAGTGTTCAATTCGACTACACTCACAACTTCTGAGTTCCTAGAGCCTTCGTCATCAGAAACAATCTTCTCACCGAATTCTATCTGGTGAGCTTGACGCTTGATGATATCCCAAATCATGGATCCATCCATTTTGTTTGCAACTCCTGGATCTATCCTGCCGACAGATACAGGAGCGATCGCATCTTCTTCGCCAACAAGGCCTGTAAATTTTAGGTTAAACTCCTTTTGAATTTTTCACTGTATTTTTTCTTTGAATTCGACATCAAAATTGCTATTGATTAATGTATTGAATCTATACTGCATTTGTTGGCGTATGTACCGAGCAAAACATCTCTGACTTTGGCCAACTACAGAAAACAATAGCTTATTACTTTAATAGGAGATGGATTCGCAGAGCTCTAGGAGGAACACGATAGAGTCTATTAGGCTTTTTTTCTTGAATTATTTGATGGTATTTTTTTGGCTTTAATTTATCTCTCTCTTCTCTCATTTCAGATCTCTTCCAAAAGAGGTAGACCACTTCCTCTTCTTTCGCTGTTTTTGTTTTATACTCTTCATAGATTGTCATCTCAATAAAATCTCCATGCTTTGTTATTAACCTCAAATCTATGAAATCGGTCGAATGTGCTTTCCACTGGACCAGCCTCAGTTAGCATCGTAAAACTGTTCTTTGTGCCGGAGATGGACTGGGACCAAACGACTTTGACCGTAAATCTCTGAAACAGGTCGGATTCATTCCTTATTGTAATAGCCCAAGCTCCGTAATCTTAAGCTTCAATTCTCCAATGACGAGCTAATAACATGATAATGAAAATAACTATGGCGTCCTGAACAAATAACAAATAACAGGACGCCTTAAAAGCGGCCTGTGTATATTATTCAGATATACACAGGACGCCTTATAGGCGTCCTGATTTGAATAATAATCAGGATGACAAAATTCATGTTTTTTTTTACTCCTCTTTTTGAGAAAGATTGTTTTTTTTTACTCCTCTTTTTGAGACATCTTTCTGATTAAGTATGTTATTTGGGTCTTATTTAGGATGTTATTTGTTTTTTTAGTAGTGACTTGACCAAAACTTTAGAACTGAGGAGAATATATATATATATATATATATATATATATATATATATAAATAATGATTAATGTTGTTAATCTTATTGATAGTTTTTACCTTGTTTGTAATGTTGCTAGTATTTAATTTGTCAAGCCTCAAACGTGTCACCATCTTTCGTGTCTTTGTGAGACATAATGCTTGTAACTTTGTTCTCCGTTTGGTCTTTATTATAAGGCACCAACTATTTTTAACTAATTTATTTATTACTATTTTTCAATTATACCCTCATTTTTAACTAACTTTTGAAATTCACATCATTAAAGTAGGGATAAAGTTGAAAATATTTATTATTTCTGAACCACTTTAATGTCTTAACTTTCATTTCTTGCTTTGAGAAATGGTAACAAAAGGGAGAATGTCATAAGATCTAAGGATAGTCTTAGAGGTCATCATCATTACCAAGGAAGTGGGTATTTGTCTTCATTTCATTTCATTTGTGTTTCAGTCTGTAAGTTTATGACTTAAAGTTTAAGGCCTAGGAACTCGGTCCATGAGTGCTTTACTCAGTGATGTTATGCCTAGGATGCCTCCTGATGGTCTGTATAAGGAGTGAGTTGTAGGACTTCAGAGAACAAGACTGAAAAATGAGTAGTTCTCATGAATAGAAACCCGTATGTTTCCCGTTAGGAGTTCTCTCTAAAATATCTCTTCTGATAACCTAAAATAATATCTTACGTTCATTCAGAATTGAATTTTATAGAGTTGTTTGGTTTGTTTAGTCTTATATGAACTTTAAAAGATTAGTTGATTTGGACTTTAAATAATGATTTGATTTGTATTATATGTATTTTTTGTACTTAAATAATTTGTGATTTTATGATTTCGACAAGAAATTATGAGTTTCAATATTTTTCTAAAAGGTAAAAAATATTGTGTAAAAGGACTAAGCTTCATTAATTTTGGAAAAATACAACAAAACATACCATATTAATAAAAAAAATGTTATAAAACTGAAAGAATTCTAGAGAGAAGTCAGAGGAAATTCTAGAGAGATGAAATGGATTCTTATTAAAGTCTAATGAATAGTTACAGGAGACCTCTATTTATAGAAGGATGCAAATAGTAGATTACTATGCGTATATACAATGTCATCCTGTATTTGGAGATTATGGGTCAATGGACATCCACATAATAAGAATATTCATAACACTCCCCCTTGGATGTCCATTTATGAATGTGTGCCTCGTTAAAAACTTTAACTAGGAAAAACCCAGTGGGATAAAAACCTAGCCAAAGAAAAGAGTACAACATCCATTAATACACTATCCAGTGCTGCCTCATTAAAAACCTTTCTAGGAAAAACCCAGTGGGATAAAACCTAGATAAGGAAAAAAGAGTACAGCGTGTATCGTCTCCCCCTCTTGATTACATCAGTGTTACTCCCCCTGATGACTGCATTGCTTCAATGTCTTTCTGAGCATATTATACTTTCTGTCATCAAATATTCTGTTAGAAAACGCCCAATTTGATTGTTCATTATATACCTGCAAGATCTAAATCTGTCAAGTAAAATCATAATAATCTTTTCATAAATATATATGTGCATATAGAAATTCAATAAATGTTTATTCAGATAATGATGCTATATGCACTATCATCTTGAGTCCTTTTGGGACATATGTGTTTCTGGCGCCTTATGTGCTTCTAACACATACAAATATATTGTGGCTCATGATTATCATTCATTGCAGCATATGCTATCATAGATATTATTAACATCGACTTCATTTTCAGTCCCATCGGATTTCATTCATAATTTATTGAGATCTCATTATATTCACATATATTAGGTATCTAGGTCTCTCTTAGACCACAATACACTTTTCTTGTAATATCTCTTCTGGAGATAACATCTCATCAAAAGATAACTCTTCTGAAGCTTTACTTAATTATCCTCGACTTGATCATCTATATTTTATAGCTCCTTTTCTCTTTCGAGGATTTTTATCTTTATAACCGATGGACCAGCAACGCTTCAGGCGTACTTTATAACAATTCATATAGGAGCATTTGCAGTTGGGACATGTGACTTTGTCACTTTAGGTCAGTAAATGCTTTTAGCATTTGATTAGCTAAAATCTGCAAATGAATTATCTTTTAAACTTTTAGTGCACATTTCTTTGTATGAGGACCAATATGAGCCAATGATAATTCATTTCACTTTATCTTTACCCAATCTGCTTATTTTTCTCCCCCTCATCAAATCATCAATTTTCTTTGTATATCCATCTATGTGCATTGTAATAGATAAATAATCATTACACATTTAAAACATTTCAAGATGGAATTAATCTGGCTCCTGACCAAAAGCCAATTATACGGGGAGAATTCTGTTGGCTTATATAATTGCTGCAAATATACACAACATATAAATTTTGTTCTCATAATCATTGATCTATCCATTCATGGATACTTTAATACATTATTTCTGGATCATTCAATCTGGAAATTTTAATACATTATTTCTGGATCATTCAATCTGGAAATTGCGCGCATAATATATTGCAAACTTCTGGTTGCAAACATCACTGCAAACTTTGCAAATTTATAATCTCATATGTAAACTTTCAATTTGATATATTTCCAGAGATCCATTTCCAATAATTAATTCTATCTGAGAACATGCAGCACATAATATATGACTCGGATGATCAAACAAGTCATGCCAACATTTCATATGATTTATCATCAAATCTAATATTCATTTTAGGGGAATCAACATAGAAACATTCACAAAGAATTATCACATAAATATTCACACTTGATATATATCATTATCATTCTCCCCCTCAAGTGTGAGACCTTAAAAATTAATTTATGGAATTTCCATACAATATTCCATGATAATAGCATATATGATATCTATTTCATTAAAATTCCACATATTTCTAAATGCATTATCAATGCATAATTTTGTTACTTCTGGTAACAAAATTTCCATTTTCCAGAATCAACAAACAAATATATATTAAATACAAAATCATCAGGTGTATCTTTGCAGATTCACGAGCGCAATACTGTGTAATCACAGGCACATCACTGTGGAATCACAGGCGCGACAACTCAGATTGTCGTATACATATAAAGTCAAAAAGATTCCAGGCTCGTGCTTTATAGGGAGCAAATCCGAGGCACATCACTGTGGAATCACAGGCGCGACAACTCAGATTGTCGTATACATATAAAGTCAAAAAGATTCCAGGCTCGTGCTTTATATGGAGCAAATCTGTAGAGATTTAACAGGACTATGCAAATCTGCAGAGATTCAATAGGATTTAATTCAACTATAAATAGAGGAAGGCAAACGAACATGCCTCACAAACACTCAAGCATATGATAATATCAACTACCAGATACTCACACATATTTCTCTAAATTCTATTGCCATGGCAGGACCAAGCAGTTTTATCTCAGTTTCTGATACATCCGAAACAGCATTACTTGATGCTTTGTTGTATGATGATCAGCATAACATGTCATTTACTTCTTTGTTATCTCCTAATCCCTTTGAAATGTTTATTCCTCCTTCTACTATTCCTCCATCTGCTTCAAATGTACCTACTTCTCCCCCTAGAACAAATGTTCTTCCTCAATCTACAAGGATTGAAGGTACAACTGAAGCAGGTTCATCAAGGAGGCCTGTTAAGAGGTGTAGAACTATGGCAGAACTAATGGAGTCTACCAATCCAGTTCAGCCAATAGTGTCGGCAGTTAATCAACCAGCATACACTAGCCAGCAAACTATCATCAGTTTGCCAGCAACAACCAGCCCGACAACAACAATCAGCCAACCAACAACCACTAGCCAGCCAGCAACAATTAGCCAGCCAACAGCTACAAGCCAATTAGCAACTACTAGTTTATTGGAATGTAGTTGCTGTCATGTTTTACGGGAAATTATTCATACCAACGGACTTCAGTACCATAAACTTGAAGTTCACGGAAGAAGAACAGGTATGATTACCCATGCTGTTTTATTTGAAAAAGTACAGGATAAATCTTATAATACTGACAGGCTTCCAATGTTTGATTTCACAAAGAAAAATTTTGAAGAAATCAAACAATTTCTGACACAGTATTGTATAGATTTACAAGCATCAGGATATATCTTGATGCGTGATCCTGTATTAGCCTATCATGAGGTTCTCTGTGTTGGTTCGGAATGGGCTATAAATCCAAATGACCTCCATGGAAGTTCATTTCAAACCAATATTGAACACTCATTAGGCAAAGGAAAACAACCTGCAGTAAGTATACCCTATGATACTTCATCCCTTAACCAGGGTGAATTATATAGGTTATCTATGGAGCAAAGAGAAAGAATAAAGAAAACAACGCTCCATGATTTAAGAAATTATTTTCACTTAACCCTTGATGAAGCGAGTAAACAATTAAATATGTCTACTCACACCATACAAAAAATCTATCAAAAAGGAGGGTTAACTGAGTGGCCACACAAGAAGCTCAAGAAACTTATGACGCAAATCTCGATATTACGAAGAGCTTTGCCTCATCTGGATCCCATCTCAAGAGAAGCAAAAGAAGAAGACATTAAATATCTTCAGAATGAGATGATTAAGGTTTGTAATGATGTTGAGCCACTCGCTATTAAACTTTGTTGAAATAATATTTCCTTTTGTTTAATTATTTTGTTTATGAATATTCCTCTCCCGTATTCACAAAAATTGTTATAATCATAGAAATCACAAAACAACCATAATAATATATTTGCTTCATTCACTTCTGGGAATGAAGTTGGATAAAAATTCATAATCCATAACTCACTTATTTGTTTGATCATGGCAAGAAATTAATCCATAATATTTCTTGACTTTACCACAATATTGCTACTACAATAGCAAATTAAATATATTTATTTATAATATCAATCATGATCATACAATCCCTTGTCTCATAATTTAAGGGAATATTTAATGCCAAATATATAATTTTGAGACCTTTATACAACTGATGGCATACAAAATTTATGGATCAAATATTGTTTCATAATTTGTCACTTGTTATCAGGCTAACTTGCCTCTTGGCTTCAGGCTATCTTGCCTCTGAAATTAAGGCTATCTTGCCTCTGAAATTAAGGCTATCTTGCCTCTTGGTCTCAAGCCAATTTATGCCTAATCTCTCTATGGCATTTTGATCTCATAATATATATGGCATTTTAACAGTTTATCTTCAGGATAAATAAAATATAAACATAATAAAATAAATAGATGGAACCCACTAATATGTATATATTAGTGTCGTTGCCATAAATAATAAAAGGGAAGGGGGATTTATATAAAGCAGTAAATAAATAAATAAAAATAAAATAAATGACTGGAAATAAACGTGCTAAATAAATAAAAAGAAGATGAAATAGGAATGGGAGTAAACTCACAGCGAGACCTATCTCATTCAAAGATAAGAAAGAAGATGCATATGCAAATGTAAATATATAAAGCAATTAATAAATAAATAAAATAAAATAAATGACTGGAAATAAACATGCTAAATAAATAAAAAGAAGATGAGATAGGAATGGTAGTAAACTCACAGCGAGACCTATCTCATCCAAAGATAAGAAAGAGAATGCATATTCAAATGTAAATATATATATAATATATAGAAGGCAGTAAATAAAATTTAAATAAATGGAGTCCACTATATCAGTGTTACCACCATGAAAAATAAAGCAGTAAATAATAAAATAAATGGTGCCCACTATACTAGTGTTGCTACCATGAAAAAATAAATAAAGCAGTAAAGAATTAAAATAAAATAAATGGGGCCCACAAAGTGTCACCACCATAAAAGATAAATAAATGCTGAATAAAATAAATAAATTGAGCCCACTAATAGATATTAGTGTGCCTTCATGAAGAATAAATAAATCAAAAAACAAAATAAATAAATGGTGCCCACTAATATTAGTGTTGCAACCATGAAAAATAAATAAAGCAGTAAATAATAAAATAAACAAATGCAGCCCAATAATAATAAAATCTTAACATAAATTAAATGACAATTAAGTAAAATACTAAAATAATAATAATAATGATTACTAAAATGATTGATATGATTGATATATATAATATTAATATTATATACTTACCAGTCATTCACGGATAAGGGAAACTCATCTTCATCATTATTATATAGTAACTATCTTACCTGCTGCACGTACAAAACATTGTATCTATCTCCATGAATTTTTTTTTTTTTTTTTTTTTTTTTTTTTTTTGGACTGTTGTGCCGACAGTTTTTTTTTTTTTTTTTTTTTTTTTTTTTTTTTTTTTTTTGGACTGTTGTGCCGACAGTTTTTTTTTTTTTTTTTTTTTTTTTTTTTTTTCAAAGAGATGATGAAAAGGGACATAGATGAAGATCCTAGTAGCACAGATCAAGAAACTGAAAAGGTCTACAGATCTGGAAGTGTTAGATAGCCAGATCTGTTTGCCGAATCGCTTTCCAACGCTGGCGGTTCCTCAGCTGTTGAAATTGGTGGCCATAATAAGAAATTGAAGAAACGAAGATGGATCTAGAGAGCAGCAAGACTTTGAAAAACCCAGGGATCTGGGATGCTCTTCTCCGTAGATGGAGGAGGAGCAATCATGGTGGGTTTAGAGATCATTAGCTTTCGGTGATGCTCATGAAGAAGAAGCCATCGTGATCGTGCTGATAACGTGTTATAAAACTGAAAGAATTCTAGAGAGAAGTCAGAGGAAATTCTAGAGAGATGAAATGGATTCTTATTAAAGTCTAATGAATAGTTACAGGAGACCTCTATTTATAGAAGGATGCAAATAGTAGATTACTATGCGTATATACAATGTCATCCTGTATTTGGAGATTATGGGTCAATGGACATCCACATAATAAGAATATTCATAACAAAAAACACCAACATCAAGCACAATTTATTAGTTTTCGGAGGATAACGGTGTACAAATACTATTAACCAGATATGGTGAATATTATTGATATGACTAATTGTTGTTATGGTGGTTGTGTTTCCCGGGAAGCTTCTCCTTGATCTTCTCTATTATTCCTTTCTTCTGGTGGTGGTCCTTCTCATCACCGACGGCAAGGGTGTCATCACGGCTTGTAGCTAGGGTTTCACCAGTGGGATCGGTGATGGTGGTGGTATCGACCAGCGCTGGGCCGGTGTTGTCATCAGCGGCAGCAACATGTTCGGTGCCGCCGATGCCATTAGTGTCTCCGGCTGCATCCATTTCCTTCTGAATTGGATCTTGACTTGCTACTGGAACTGCGCCATATTGATTTTGGAAGTGATCCATTTTTCTCATACGCTTGTAATTTATGAATGGGTAGCTGGGTTTCAGTATTTATATATGGATAATTGTTGCGTCATAAAGTTTGCACATTCAAATATCTTATTATTCATCTTTACTATTTAATAAAAAATAAAATTATATAATAAAATCTGCAAATAACGTGATATGTTAAATATATGCTTCATTTAATTGTTTGGTTATGATCTAAATGTAAATTATATAAAGAAAAATGACTACAAGAGTTTCACTATTTGAATAGGTTTTTCTTTGTTTATTGACTTTTGATATATTCGATTTTTTTAGTTACATATGTTATAATAAATTATTAATATTTAATACATATTTAGAACTACTAGCTATAGTGTGTGTAGAAACATTTCTGTATTAGTGAAAATGGAAGAGGAAAATGAGATAGCGAAATTTACTGGCTGATTCTTTAGCTAAACGTTCTTTCATCAGTCTCATAACTTTTGTGTTTTTATCAACTGTAGTTGACGAAGGGGATTAGATTTTATTGTATGTTTTGTTCGGATTAGTTAATGTATGCATCCAGTTATGTTTTGAAAAACAAAACAAAAACAGGGGAGCCTAACCCCGTGAAAAGCGGTTTTGCCTCGTCACTCCTCCTGTTATACCAAAGTATTGACACGTGTGAGTTTCAATAGCTGCAATTGCCACGCGTCTTTCTACTTTGCCACGTTGCAACAAAGTAAGCCTTCGTGGGATCTGGCCTCCCAATTGGGTTTGAATTCTTTCCACTTATCTTCTCCCCCCACCTCTTAGGTTAAGATTTAAATGGTTTAAATTTAATAGGCCTCTTATATTTTAAATTAAGCCTTGAGAATTGAGATTGTGAGATGATAAGCGGAGAAGAAGTTGAGGAAAAGGAAAAGAGAAGTGAGAGAATTCAAATCCCTTCCAATAACAAATAGGTATTACAAAAGTTAATACTCTCTGTCAACAAAGAATTAATATAGTGGTGTAAGATCCAGTTAAATCCTACCAGGTCTCAAGTTTGATTCAAACCCTTCATCATTTTCAAAGTCTTGAATGGTTTCTAATCTTGTTATCATTAAAACTCCGAGAACTAACAAAGCTCTTCATCATCATCATCATCTTTTTCTTCTTTATAGAGTATTGAGGGAAACTCCCTTATGCTTGCTGCTAATCTCGTCCAAACCTTTCTTGAACTTTATCTTCCCTTCATATTCGGACAAACGTCCAAATAAGGAAGACATTGATTGCATTGACTCTCCATAAGCCTCTTCGATTACACTAACCTTAGCTTCCCATTCCTTGGTAAGGATATTCAATAGTTTTCTCACTTGAGCTATCTGTTCATATTCCTTACCTAAGGCTACTAGTTGGTTTAATACGTGAGTGAATCTGAGTGGAATTCGCCAATGGACTTTCATGATATCAAGTAAATTGTATTTTGTCATTAGAGTGTTGACATGATTTTCTTTAATACTGGTGGTTCCTTTGTGAGCAATTTCTAGGGCCTTCTATATTTCCTTTGCTAAAGGTAAAGTGCATATGTGAAAAATACTTTTTCAGGCTTAGAGCACTTCATAGCATTAGAATGGTTTTGCTATTCAATGTGATGGTTCTTCTGTCATTTTCATTAAACTCTTCCTCGACCTTGGGAAGATAAATTCCCTTCTACTACTTTTATAGGAAAATAAATTCCTTTATCAAACATGTTCCATAGACCATAGTCAGAGGCTATGATGGAGACTCTCAATTTGGCTTTCTAGAAAGAATAGTGTTCTCCATTAAAACCAAGAGGTTTGATGATCGAAGCTCTATTAGATGGGATTCTATTTATAATGATTCTTCTCGAGATGTTAATCATTTCAGAGAAGTTCTAGTTATGATATCAAATAAAGATGGAATATCACCACAAGAAGGGGGTAAATTAGGTGATTTAAAAAACTTTGGTGATTAAGACAAATTACTGAAATGAGAGTACAAAGATAGAAAAATATTGACATAGGAGGATTATATTGGTTCAGTCCAAACTCTTGAACTACTTCCAGTCCCCATATTTCTGAGTATTTCACTATCACTTTCAATCAATTACAAACTCTGTAACTTGAGTAATCCTTTGTCTAGGATTCACTTCTCCTTTGAAGTTGTTATCAATACACTCATACTCAAGGTCCCTCTACCTTGAGATTCTTACTGAAAGATTGATCAAATAATAACTCTCTAACAGAGTGGATTAATAAACCTTAAAGATTAAAATATTCTAAGATGTTATAGAGTATTGAATGAAACAGTAAGTGTAATAAATTCGCTTAGAGTAAAGTTTTCAATTTTGGTAGATGATTCATATTGCATGCTTCTTCATATATTTGGTGGCAACAATTAATGACCATTGAGAAGCTTCAATGAATCTGTTGTGAGTAATAAATATAGTCGTTAGACATTAAAGCTCGTGTATTACTCACATGTTTGATTCTGTAGAATAATCGTTATCACTCTACCATTTAACATTCTCTTTGCTCTACCGGTTATGTTACATCAATTAATATGGGAAGAGATTAGGAATGCCTTCTAAGTTGTTCAAAGAATAGTTGTCGTGTTGGTCTTTCCTTTTCTGCAACTACATTTAATGCTTCTAACATAATCAATGCTTTTTAAGATTTCTAAGTTAATCAACCGCCTAATCATTTAAAATTCATTAATACACTTGTTAAATATAGTTAGGAATAATAATGAGTGATGATAAGAAGATATAAAATCACAATCAATGATTTTACTTTTACACACACGGTGATTGACAAAAGCAGAAAAGGACACCTCGAGTTAATCATTAAGTGACTCGTGTTGATCTTCCAACACTCAAGTGAAGATGATTTTTCTTTGAAAGCAAGGCTTGTTTGAAATAGAAGTTGAAACAAGAGAATCATTTTACAAGGTATGACTCGAGTATATTAACACTGACTTGAATTAGTGACTCAAGTTTGTTCACTTAAGCTCGAGTGAAATTATTTGAACATGAGTTTTGAATTGAGAAAATCATTTAAAGAAAGGGCAACTCGAGGTTAACAAATATTGACTTGAGTCAAGTCTTTTATACTTGAATTGAAAGATATGTTTCACAAATAGTGTCTTTGAAATACATTTGAAAAATGAGTTCTAGCAAATGGCACTTGAGTTAAAGATGCTAACTCTAATGAATAATTCGAGTTCAAAAAACTATAACTCGAGTTACCAAGATTTGTTCACAAAAATACAGTGTTAAAAATACTTTGAACAAATCAACATTCTAACGAGTGACTCTAGTTTATAAGCAATGGCTCGAGTTTAGAAACCTTTGACTTTTGGAGAAGACATTTTAGTGTGGGAGTTAAGTTTTGAAAATATAAATTTATTATAAATCAAGTCTAGCTCTAGTAGCTCGAGTTCACATCCTTGATTCAAAATTTTCACAAAGCATTAACTCGAATCTAATGAAATTCAATTAAGTTAGTTAATACTGAAAGCAGATTTGATTGAAGCTTTAAAACACTTGACCCAAGTCCTTTAACCATAACTCGAGCGCGTCTATGATAGACACATTTAAAAAAACATTCTGATTCAAGATTTGATTGAAGCTAAAGGATTTCAATTTTCTTTCCATATTCCATATTCCATATGGTATGTTTCATATCTTTTTGTGAGGTGATCTATTAATTAGAAAGTTAGCTGTTAAAATGGCTTTTCCCCACAAATTATGTGGTAAATCAGATGTAATCAACATGGCATTTGTAACATCCCAATTTTATTTTTTTAGGATTTAATTATAATTATAAAATAATCATGTATGATTATTGTAATTAATTGTAATTGTGAGAGAAAATAATAATAGTAATAAAAACAATTAAATAAGGTTTAGCCCTTAGGGTAATTTTGCCCATTTAAAAAAAATGGAGCTAAGTGGGGAAGAAGAAAGAAAAAAAAAAATAATAAAATTAATTTTTGAGTGGGCAACACGTAATCCTAGGATTGGGGAAAGGTAATTATTACCCCCCCATGTGTGTGTGTGTGTGATGTGGTGTGGTGTGTGTGTGTTGGTGAGATTTAGTGTGTGTGTGCCGGAGACAGTAGCGGGGCCACATGCTGGCCAGGTGGGGCCTTGGCCCATCTGGTCTTTTTTTATCTTATGTATTTATATATATGTATCATATAATATTTTATTTTGGCCAATAATTTGGCCCCAACTAAGTATTTTATTCTACGTATTTTACTCTTTCTAATGAGGGTAATATTGTGTTGATTAGTGAAAATTTTAAGATTATGATTTTGGCAGAGTTTTGAGTTTTTACAATAGATAACTATATATATGTAGAGGATGATTAATGACTAATTTTAATCAGTTTGGATTTATTATTTGGTTGTCTTATGATTTTATTATGAATTTCTCTTTTAAGAAATAGATTATAATATGTTATTTGCTTAGTTAAAATTTAATTAGATCTTTATGTTTTTTTAAAATATTTTGTAGGGTTCATATTATATTTATTTTATTTTCTCCAATTATTTTGTTTTGAGGTAGGGTGGAATGTGTATTTAAGTGTTACTTTTATTAAATTTCATTATATATTATTATTATGATTGTGTTTGTGATATCTTTAAGATAATATTTGGTTCATTACTCATTGAGTTGTAAGAGGAAAGTAAAATTTTTATTTCAGATATCTACTGAAAATGTTATCATTTTATATCTTGTTTTGATTTACAATTGTTGGTTATTATTTATTCATATTTTTAATGTTATGTGATATTATTCTTTAAATAGTTCATCATATTTATTTTTTGCCCGGGCTAAAATTTTTTTCTGGTTCCGCCACTGGCCGGAGAATCCGAGAGTAAGTGTGTGAGAGTGAGGAAAAGAGAAGGAGAAGAAGTTTGGGGTAATATTTGGGTCTTTTGAGGTATGTTATTTATTTAATAAGATAATTGTAGTAGTTAAATTGTTAAATTAATTTCTTTTCAATAAACTTCCTTCATGAAAGTTGTTTCATATATTTTTCTCTTTCCAATGAACTTAATATTATGTTGGTTAGTGAAAATTTTGAGATTGTGATTTTGGAAAAGTTTTGAGTTTTGACAATAGATGACGGTATGTACTCTTAGAATAATCAATAACAAACTTTAATCAGTTTATATTTCTTGATTTGTTATTGTAGGAGTTTAAACTAAATTTTTCTATTCAAGAAATTTAGGATTTACAGCTTGCCTCATATTTCTACCAATTAAAAGTTGTATAAATAATTTATTTTGGGGTAATGGAGATATTATTAAAGTTTTAATCGATCTAGTTTTGAAATTTGAAGAATAAAACTGCTATTCTCAGTTTTTACTACAATAATAGATTATTATTGTAATTTGTGTATATTGAGTTACATAAATTATGCTTGTGGTAATGTAGAGTTCACCTGTGGTCGGTGATTATTCACATTTTACTCCTCAAGATAAGGTTTAGCTCGGAGTTGAGATAACTGAGGTTAATTTATTTCATTTGTTTGTCTTAGACTGTAAGGTGTTTACTAAACCTTATTTTCATATATATTGCTGACATGTGTTTTGAAAATTATGTGTATATTTGAATATGTAGTTACTTCAGAGAAGCAATGTATTTTCTATTCTACATGTATGTATGAGTGAATTTGGTTATGGAAATTGTTGTTGTGGTGGCTGGTGTGATAATTGTTGTGAGCTGTGTATATGGAGTAATATATCATACTATGTCTTTGAAAATTATAATGACATATTGTTTATCTGTTTCAAAACATGTTGGGTTGCGTGGAAGAGATTTAGGGTGAAATTATGCCCATCAGCTCTCTCATTCCTGGCTGGAATTTGAGTTGAGTGTTTTGGACGGACACCTCCCTTTTACGGTATATCGTTGGTGACATGGGAGGGGACAGTTTTCTTAAAGTGGCTAGGTAGCTAGGTATACTAGCACTAATAGGCTGTACCACGTCCAGACGATATAAAAAGGAGCAGGATGGATGAGCGGGGATGGTTCTACTTCTTGTTACTTATTATGGAGTAATTAACTATTTGTTGTTGATGTTATAAATATGTTAGTAAACTTGCTTCTCCAACTTGCAATCTTTTCTTGCATATGTGATAAATTAACTTTAGTTACTAGGACGTTATGTCTCACCTCGTTATTATCAACATTTTTCAAGCGAGATCTCTAATCCTTCTGTAAGCCAAGGGAAGTAGCCAGAGGCATAGTAGTTGCGATCTTCATAAGCCTCTTTGGCAATGGTGTTGTATGGATTTATATATTGTCATTTTAGGACCCTCATGTTTTGGAAATGTTATATTTACTGGATGGTTGTTTTTCTATTGTAAGATTGAAGATTTTATCTTATACACTAAAATGTTTTGATGAATCCCCAGCTAGAACTTGTATGGAAATGTTTTAGTGTAGACCCTTTTTGTTGTGAATTTGAGGTTGCTTTAACTCGTTGGCTGTGTATTCTCCCGTTTGATTATTGTGCCCAGAGTTAAGAATTTTCTGTAGTGAGTTTGTGGGCGTTATTTGTGCCCTGGACTCCGATGTGCCAACCTTAGGAAATTAAATAAAATGGTTTCCTTAATCACTTGTTAATCCGGTTTTGTGAAATCATTATGGTTAATTAATGATTTGTGAGGAAAGGTCTTTTTCAGCATTCATCATTTTTTTCAATGTTCAATTTTTTTCTCCCTTCAATCTTATTTGATTGTGGAGCGTAAGAAGTAGTCGTTTGGAGTATAATACCAAATTCTATACAAAATTCCTCAAAGAAGCCATCATAATCTCTCCCACAATCGCTACTCACTATTTTAATTGTCTTATTAAGTTGACTTTTAACTTCATTTTTATATTGTCTAAAAGTAATAATAGCCTCATTTTTACTATTAAAGCAAATATACATAAAAATATCTACTACAATCATCAATAAACGGAACAAAATATTTTTTATTACCCATAGATGGTACAACTTTTATATCCCATATATTAGTATTTATTAAATTTAATAACTCAGTTGATATTTTAACAAGAGAAAACGGTAACCTAGAAAATTTTGATTCAATTCATATTTGACATTTATCATTATTTGAACAATCAACTTTGTGCAATAAATATAAATGAATTAATTTTGTAATTGATTTAAAATTAACATGTCATAATCTTTGGTGTCAAAGATCACAAGACTCAAGCACATATACAAAAAAAAAAATATTATTATGGGAAATTATCAATGACATCCCAATGAAAAGAAAAAATATCAAAAAAGTCCCAACTCTAAATCCTTTTTCTAATATCAAAAAAAAAAAAATCCCCTTGTTAAAATGGATTTTCTTGTTGTTAAAACGGTTTTTTGGTTCTTAAAATATCCCAATGAAAATCTTGTTGTCAAAATAACTTTTCATATTATCAAAATAATTTTTTATGTTGTTAGAAAATTTTCGAGTCTTTCCTCTGGCGTGTAGAATTTTAAAAATATGGAAAATTTTTTACAATATAAACAGTCATTTTGACAACATAAAAAACTATTTTGACAACAAGATTTTCATAGAAATATTTTGACAACTAACAAAGCTATTTTGGCAATGAGACTTTTTTTATATTGGAGTTCCATAACTTTTCATAATTAATATTTTTTTAAAAAAAGTCCCTAGAGACTTTTTTGAGAAGGGATTTGGGGTTATGACATTTTTGATATCACTGATATTTTCCCTATTATTATTGATATCATCATTATTGATTATAATCATTACATTAAGTTTGAAAATGTTCTCACTAAGGTAACATTTTCCTACACTTATACCATTTTTAAAAAGTACAAACTTATTAGAAACAAATACAAGCTTAAAATCATTCTGGCTTATTTAAGAGGGATCCAGATACTAAATTCTTGTGAATATCAAGCGCATGAAACATATCATTAATTGTCACAATTTTTTCAAAAGTCATCTTTAAAGCCACATTCCCCATCTTAGAAGTAGACAATTTACCCATGTAAAGTTGTTTACCTTGCTTTGCAGAGATGTAAAAAGAGAACATCCATATGTTATACTTCTTATTTAGACTTTCGCATAATCTCTTAGTTGTATCCAAAATACAAAATAATAAATAAATCAACACAATGAGAAATAAATGATATAAGATTATAAAAATTTAATAATGTGATATGTAAATAGGAATAGGATAATAGGAGTTATTGTTAATTATTGCTTCATGAAAACAAATTAAGCTTTTAAATCTAAACAGTGGTGGAACCAGAAAATTTTTTTAGCCCGGACCAAAAAATAAATATGATGAACTATTTAAAGAATAATATCGCATAACATTAAAAATATGAATAAATAATAACCAACAATTGTAAATCAAAACAAGATATAAAATGATAACATTTTCAGTAGATATCTGAAATAAAAATTTTACTTTCCTCTTATAACTCAATGAGTAATGAACCAAATATTATCTTAAAGATATCACAAACACAATCATAATAATAATAATATATAATGAAATTTAATAAAAGTAACACTTAAATACACATTCCACCCTACCTCAAAATAAAATAATTGGAGAAAATAAAATAAATATAATATGAACCCTAAAAAATATTTTAAAAAAACATAAAGATCTAATTAAATTTTAACTAAGCAAATAACATATTATAATCTATTTTTTAAAAGAGAAATTCATTATAAAATCATAAGACAACCAAATAATAAATCCAAACTGATTAAAATTAGTCATTAATCATCCTCTACATATATATAGTTATTTATTGTAAAAACTCAAAACTCTGCCAAAATCATAATTGTAAAATTTTCACTAATCAACACAATATTACCCTCATTAGAAAGAGTAAAATACGCAGAATAAAATACTTAGTTGGGGCTAAATTATTAACCAAAATAAAATATTATATGATACATATATATAAATACATAAGATAAAAAAAGACCAGCTGAGGCCAAGGCCCCACCTGGCCAGCATGTGGCCCGCCACTGAATCTAAACTCGTAAGTTTTCCTTTTGGCAAACATAAAGTATTAAAGTTTTTTTTTTTTTTACTTATTTTAAAGACGGTGATAATGACTAAAGTTATGCTCGCCGACATAGCTTTATAGTTTTAGAATTGTCGGCCACAGTTCGCTGGAATAGACGTGTTTCAGTACAGGAGTTATCCTCCTTCTTTCGACTTTCTAGATATAAAATTTATTTAAGAAATTTACAAAAAATTAAAAATTGGTTAAGTTAATTATTTGTTATAAAACTGATAAAAATAATAAGAAGAAGAGCAGAGGTTCTAGAGAGATAGATTCTCATTTCATTCAATAGATGAACAGTTACAGAAAACCTCTATTTATAGAAGAAAAATGGGACTTTAGTGTAATTTCTACCTCTGGGTCATTTGGTGTAGTTTTCCCCAAAAACCTAAACTATTCACTCACGGATTTCCTTCCCGTGAGTGATTGTATAATTGTGTGCGGGTCCCACCAAATAGTAAACTACTATGCGTGGTACTATGCAAATAGTAAATCACTATGCGTGGGTCCCATATCATCTTTTAATATTTGGAAACCGGGAGTCAATGGACATCCACATAATAAGTATATTCATAACACTCCCCCTTGGATGTCCATTTATGAATGTGCCTCGTTAAAAACTTTAACTAGGAAAAACCCGGTGGGATAAAAACCTAGCCAAAGAAAAGAGTACATCATCCATTGATACACTTTCTAGTGCTGCCTCATTAAAAACCTTTCTAGGAAAAACCCAGTGGGATAAAACCTAGATAAGGGAAAAAGAGTACAGCGTGTATCGTCTCCCCCTCTTGATTACATCAGTGTTGCTCCCCCTGATGACTATATTGCTTCAATGTCTTTCTGAGCATATTATACTTTCTGTCATCAAATATTCTGTTAGAAACACCCAATCTGATTGTTCATTATATACCTGCAAGATCTAAATCTGTCAAGTAAAGTCATAATAATCTTTTCATAAATATATATGTGCATATAGAAATTCAATAAATGTTTATTCAGATAATGATGCTATATGCACTATCATCTTGAGTCCTTTTGGGACATATGTGTTTTTGGCGCCTTATGTGCTTCTAGCACATACAAATATATTGTGGCTCATGATCCTCATTATCATTCATTGTAGCATATGCTATCATAGATATTATTAACGTCGACTTCATTTTCAATCCAATTGGATTTCATTCATAATTTATTGAGATCTCATAATGTAAATACCTGGGTCTCTTCTTGGACCACAATACACTTTACTTGTAATATCTCTTCTAGAGATAACATCTCTTCAGGAGATGGCTCTTCTAGAGCTTTTCTTAATTATCCTCAACATGATCATCTATATTCTTATAGCTCCTTTTCTCTTTTGAGGATTTTTATCTTTAAAATCAATGGACTTGCAACACTTCTGGTGTGCTTTATAACAATTCATATAGGAGCATTTGCAGTTGGCACATGTGACTTTGTCACTTTCTTTAGGTCAGTAAATGCTTCTGGCATTCGATTAACTAAACTCAGCAACTGAATTATCATTTTGAATTTTTAGTGCACATTTCTTTGTACGAGGATCAATAAGAGCCAATGATAATTCATTTCACTTTATCTTTACCCAATCTGCTTATTTTTCTCCCCCTCATCAAATCATCAATTTTCTTTGTATATCCATCTATGTGCATTGAAGTAGATTAATAATCATTGCACATTTAAAACATTTTAAGATGGAATTATTCTGGCTCCTGAACAAAAGCTAAATTTTACGGGGAGAATTTTGTTGGATTATAAGCTGCAAATATACACGTATGAACAATGTTCTCATAATCATTGATCTATCCATTCATAGATACTTTAATACATGATTTATGGATCATTCAATCTGGAAATTGCGCGCATAATATATTGCAAACATCTGGTTGCAATCATCACTGCAAACTTTGCAGATCAATAATTTCATATGTACTCTTTCAATTTAATATATTTCCAGAGATCCATTTCCAATAATATTTTCATAATCATATCTATTTGAGAACAAGCAGCACATAATATGACTCGGATGATCAAACAAGTCATGCCAACATTCCATATAATTTATCATCAAATCCAATATCAATCTTGGAGGAATCAACACACAAATATTCACAGAAAATTAACACAAAAACACTCACACTTGATATATATCAATCTCCCCCTCAAGTATGAGTCTGTAGAAATTAATTCATGTAATTTCATACAATATTCCATATATGATATCTATTTCTACAGATATCATTAAAATTCCACAAATGCATTATCAATGCATTATTCTGTTACTTCTGGTAACAAAATTTCAATTTTCCAGAAACAACAATCAAATAAATACAAAATCATTGAAATTATCAAAATACTGTGGAATCACAGATGCATTACTGTGGAATCACAGGCGCAACATGTATCACTGTGGAATTGTCGTATGCATATATAGTCAAAAAGTGTCTAAGCTCGTGCTTGACAGGGTGCAGATCTGTAAAGATTCAACAGGACTGCGCATATCTGCAGAGATTCAATAGGATTTAATTCGGCTATAAATAGAAGAAGGCAAACGAACATGCCTCACAAACATTCAAGCATCTGATAACATTCACTACCATATACTAACTTATCATTTTTCTTCTAATCGCGTATATTATTGCAATGGCAGGTCCAAGTAATTTTATCCCAGTTTCTGATACATCTGACACAGCATTACTTGATGCTTTGTTGTATGATGATCAGACAAACCTGTCATTTACCTCTTTATTATCTCCTAATCCTTTTGAGATGTTTATTATTACATCAAATGACCCAAAGTGGAAATTACACTAAAGGCCCATTTTCCTTCTATAAATAGAGGCCTTCTGTAAACATTCAAATTACACTGAAATGAGAACTT
Source organism: Acacia confusa (assembly GCA_037074495.1). Taxonomy (NCBI): domain Eukaryota; kingdom Viridiplantae; phylum Streptophyta; class Magnoliopsida; order Fabales; family Fabaceae; genus Acacia; species Acacia confusa. The sequence continues at coordinate 24,937,760 of CM073514.1, forward strand.
CTCTCTACTCTCTCTCTCTCTAAAATCTCTTGTTCTTGTATTTACTTTTCATCAGTTTTATATTACGTTATCAGCACGAAGACTCTACCAAGGTAAGATTTTATTACCATCTCCTTTACTATTTGTTTATTTTTTCTATCTGGGATAATCTTAACCATGATATGGAATTAAAGTTCTACTTTTACCGATTATTTTGAACATCAGGTTCCATGGTTAAGATTTGAGATTATTTACTATTTACTATTCACAGTAAATAGTAATTTTTACTATTCATGTTAATTTTACCTTTTTCAGTAATTTTATATTTCTATTTATTTTGACTCCTTTATGGAAGTCTAGATTTAATATTTCAGTAATTTATTTCTATTCATTGTGAATAGTAACTTTACTATTCACGGTAAATTTATATTTTACTATTTACAGTAATTTATTTATGTTTATATATTCTTCCCACTCCCTATTTATTAATTCATGGTGGCAACATTAAGCTCCATTTGTAATTTAATTTTACTGTTTTATTTATTTAATTCATGGTGACGATACTAAGCTCCATTTGTTTAATTTAAATTCTTTACTTACTGCTTTATTTATTTCATGGTGGCGATATTAAGCTCCATACTGACTTTATTAATATTTACATTATGCCACTAACATTTAAATTTATGTTACTAACATTTATTTATGCATTTATTTACCTTTTATGGTGGCAACACTAATATTAGTGGGCTCCATTTATTTATGCATTTATTTACCTTTTATGGTGGTGGCACTAATAGGGCTCCATTTGTTTATCTTAATTCTTTATTGTTGTCTATATATTATATAATATATGCATCATCTTTCTTACCTTCGGATGAGATAGGTCTCGCTGTGAGTTTACTCCCATTCCTATCTCATCTTATTTTTATTTTCTTAGCATGTTTATTTACCGTTCTTTAAATTATGTTTTAATTTATAATAAGATTTTATAATATGATTCTAATTATTTTTATTATTTTTAGTTTGAATCATGTCTTCCAACCTTTCAAATCTTGAATTTAATGCTCTTGACATCACCGGGAAGAATTATCTATCATGGGTTTTAGATGCTGAAATCCATCTTCAAGCAAAGGACTTTGGAAAGGCTATATTGCCAGGAAATGATGCGTCCCCTCAAGTAAAGGCTAAAGCTATGATTTTTCTCCGACACCACATTCATGAAAGTTTGAAAACTGAATATTTAACGGTGAAAGATCCATTTGAATTGTGGACTAGTTTGAAAGATAGGTATGATCATCAGAAAACGGTGATTTTGCCTAGAGCTCGTTATGAATGGATTCATCTCAGGTTACAAGATTTTAAAACTGTAAGTGAGTATAACTCAGCTGTTTTCAAAATAAGTTCTCAGTTAAAATTATGTGGTGAAAAAATAACTGATGAGGACTTATTAGAGAAAACTTTTTCTACCTTTCATGCTTCGAATTTGCTTTTACAACAGCAATATCGTGAGAAAGGTTTTAAAAAATATTCTGAGTTAATCTCATGTTTACTAGTAGCCGAGCAAAATAACGAGTTATTATTGAAAAATCATGAAAATCGTCCCACTGGATCTTCTCCATTTCCTGAAGCGAATGTGAGTGTACGGAATGATCATGGTCGTGGCCATGGTCGCGGTCGTGGTCGTGGGCGTGGTCGTGGACGAGGACGTGGAAATCGTGGAGGTAGAAATAATCATGGTCCTTATCATGGTGGAAGAGGTTATTATAGTCCTTATACCCACCAGAAAAAGATGAACAATGAAGGACAAAAGAATGATAAAGAAGGTCCTTCAAAAGTTGTTGAACATAAATGTTATCGGTGTGGTATGAAGGGACACTGGGTACGTAATTGTCGTACACCAGAACATTTAGCGAAACTTTACCAAGCCTCTATAAAAAAGAGTGTTAATAATGTGGAATGTGATGATAAGGCTCATAAAGATAATGATGTCAATGAGCCAAATGATGATGTTATGTCTCACTTGGAGGTGGAAGATTTTTATGATTAAATAAGTTTTGCAAAAATTGTAATAATTATTTTGTTTCGTTCTGACTTGTTGCCAATTATGTATAATAAATATGTTTTTAATGCATCTTCTATATTGAATATGTTTTGATGCATTTCTTTTCTTTTAATGAAGCTCATGGACATTTCAAATATTGCACACAAGAATGAAGATATATGTCTCATTGATAGTGCAACGACACATACAATTCTTAAAGATAAGAAATATTTTTCACATCTAACAAATTGTAGTACAAGCATCAATACCATAGTGGGTAATACAAGATTGATTGAAGGCTCTGGAAGAGCAATAATAATATTATCCAATGGTACGAAATTTGTTATTAATGATGCTTTGTATTCCTCTAAGTCTCATAGAAATTTGTTGAGTTTTAAAGATATCCGTCGAAATGGATATCATATTGAGACTATAAATGAGGACAATAAAGAATATCTACAAATTGTTACTGTTAGATATGGTGAAAAATATGTTCTGGAGAAATTACCTATGTTATCTTCTGGTTTGTACTATTCAAGTATTAGTACAATTGAAATAAATGTTATGGAAAACCAGAAGCATGTTGATAAAGACATATTTATTGTTTGGCATGACCGGTTAGGCCATCCCGGGTCAATTATGATGCGACGTATAATAGAGAATTCATGTGGACATAACTTGAAACAGAAACAAATACCAAAATCCCATGATTTCTCATGTGATGCATGTTCCAAGGGAAAATTAATTATTCGGCCATCACCAACCAAAGTAGAAAGTGAGTCTCTCACATTTCTAGAACGGATACAGGGAGATATTTGTGGGCCAATACACCCACCATGCGGACCATTTAGGTATTATATGGTTTTAATTGATGTATCAACTAAATGGTCGCATGTGTGCTTATTATCTTCTCGAAACCTGGCGTTTGCGAGATTACTTGCTCAATTGACAAGATTAAGAGCACATTACCCGGATTATCCTATCAAGAAAATACGTCTTGATAATGCTGGTGAATTTACTTCACAGACTTTTAATGAATATTGTATGTCCCTTGGAATTGATGTTGAACATCCTGTAGCACATGTTCATACGCAAAATGGACTTGCAGAATCATTGGTAAAACGATTGCAACTTATTGCAAGACCTTTACTTTTGAAATCTAATTTACCAATTTCTGCTTGGGGCCATGCCATTTTGCATGCAGCAATGTTAATTCGCATCAGGCCAACTAGTTATTTAAAATTTTCCCCCTTACAAATGGTTTTTGGTGAAGAACCTAATATTTCTCATATACGGACCTTTGGATGTGCAGTATATGTGCCTATAGCACCTCCACAACGTACTAAAATGGGTCCTCAAAGAAGAATGAGAATTTATGTTGGGTATAAATCTCCTTCAATTATAAAATATTTAGAACCATCTACAGGAGATTTATTTACTGCACGATTTGAAGATTGTCATTTTAATGAATCAGTTTACCCAACATTAGGGGGAGAAAATAAGCAGTTGAATAAAGAGATTAGCTGGAATGAATTATCATTGGCTCATTTTGATCCTCGTACAAAACAATGTGAACTAGAAGTTCAAAAGATAATTCATTTACAGAATTCAGCTAATCGAATGCCAGAAGCATTCACTGACCCAAAGAAAGTGACAAAGTCACATATTCCAGCTGCTAATGCTCCTATTCGAATTGATGTCCCTGTAGGACAACCGATTACAAATGAATCAAAAGCACGCCTTAAGCGTGGTAGGCCTATCGGTTCCAAAGATAAAAATCCTCGAAAAAGAAAAGAAGCTAAAATTATAGATGGCCAAGTCGAGGATAATCAAGAAAAAAGCGTAGCTCTGGATGAGCCACTTCATAAAGTGAAATTATCTCCAGAGGAGAATATTGAGGCCCCAGAAGAGATCCAGGTATCTGAAATGTATGAAAATAATGAGATCTCAATAAATTATGTCACAAATAATATCAAATGGAACCGTAATGAAGTCAACATTGATGACATTTTTGCTAATCATATGGCATATGATGTGATGAATGAAGAAGAGGATCATGAGCCAAAATCCATGAGAGAGTGCCAACAACGAAAAGATTGGCTCCTATGGAAAGATGCCATTAATGCAGAATTAAAATCATTGGCAAAACGAAAAGTATTTGGACCTACAGTCCATACACCTAAAGATGTAAAGCCAGTTGGATATAAATGGGTTTTTGTACGGAAAAGAAATGAAAAGGGTGAAATTACAAGGTATAAAGCACGCCTTGTAGCCCAAGGCTTTACACAAAGACCTGGCATAGATTTTGAAGAAACATATTCACCAGTAGTGGATGCAACTACTTTTCGTTATTTAATTAGCCTAGCAGCAAATGAAAGGCTTGATTTGCATCTAATGGATGTTGTGACTGCCTATTTATATGGTTCACTTGATAGTGATATCTATATGAAAGTTCCTGAAGGACTCAAGATGCCTGAAGCATTTAATTCAAATTCACGAGAACAATACTCGATCAAATTAAATAAGTCCCTGTATGGCTTGAAACAATCAGAGCGCATGTGGTATAATTGCCTTAAAGAATATTTGTTGAAAGAAGGGTATAAAAATGACCCGATATGCCCATGCAGTTTTATAAAAAGATCGAGAAATGAATTTGCTATAATTGTTGTTTATGTTGATGATATCAACATTATTGGAACTCCTGAAGAGATTACAAAAGCCATTCATTGTTTGAAGAAAGAATTTGAAATGAAAGATTTAGGTAGGACAAAATTTTGTCTTGGATTACAAATTGAGTACCTGAAGGACGGGATCTTTGTACATCAAGAAACTTATACAAAGAAGGTCTTGAAACGATTTTATATGGATAAGTCACATCCATTCTGTACTCCAATGGTTGTAAGATCTTTGATAAAAGAAAAAGATCCATTCCAACCCCAAGTAATTAACAAAAAAGGTGTAGAACAATTACTTGGTCCAGAAGTGCCATATCTTAATGCTATTGGGGCACTAATGTATCTTGCTAATCACACAAGACCTGATATAACATTTGCTGTTAATTTATTAGCAAGATATAGTTCTGCACCAACACAAAGGCATTGGAATGGTGTAAAGCGTATTTTTCGTTACCTCAGAGGTACTATGGATATGGGGTTATATTATTCAAATGTATCTAAACATGAACTGATTGGTTATTCAGATGCTGGATTTATGTCTGATCCACATGATGGAAAATCACAAACAGGTTATGTATTTACATGTGGAGGTACAGCAATTTCATGGCGATCTATGAAACAAACTATATCAGCCACTTCATCTAATAATGCAGAAATCCTAGCAATGCATGAAACAAGTCGAGAATGTGTGTGGTTGAGGTCAGTAATTCATCATATACGAACTACTTGTCATTTATCTTCTGGTAAAATGGTTCCAACAGTTCTATATGAAGATAATACTGCATGTATTGCCCAACTTAAAGAAGGATACATCAAGGGCGATAGAACGAAGCATATTTCACCAAAATTTTTCTTTACTCGTGATCTTCAACAGAATGGTGAAATAGATATCCAGCAAATCAGTTCAAGAGAAAATTTGGCAGATTTATTTACCAAGTCACTTCCATAAGCAATCTTTGAGAAGCTTGTCTATGGTATTGGTCTTCGAAGACTTAAAGATCTCAACTGATGTTATCAGAGGGAGTAATACTGATGTTGTCAACAGGGGGAGTTGATACACGTTGTACTCTTTTTCCCTTATCTAGGTTTTGTCCCACTGGGTTTTTCCTAGAAAGGTTTTTAATGAGGCAGCACTGGATAGTGTATCAATGAGTGATGTACTCTTTTCTTTGGCTAGGTTTTTATCCCACTGGGTTTTTCCTAGTTAAAGTTTTTAATGAGGCACATTCATAAATGGACATCCAAGGGGGAGTGTTATGAATATACTGATTATGTGGATGTCCATTGACTCCCGGTCTCCAAATATTACAAGATGACATGGGACCCACGCATAGTACCATGCATAGTAGTTTACTATTTGGTGGGACCCACACATCCTCAATTTAGAAGGAATGAAGGTACAACTGAAGCAGGTTCATCAAGGAGGCCAGTTAAAAGGTGTAGAACTATGGCTGAACTAATGGAGTCTACCAGTCAAATTCAACCAATAGTCACAACAATCAATGAGCCAGCATTCATAAGCCAGCAAACAACCACCAGCCAGCCATCAACCACGATCCAGCTAGCAACAATCAGCCAACCGACAACCATTAGCCAGCCAATAACAATTAGCCAACCAACAACCACTAGCCAGCCATCAACTACAAGTCAATTAGCAACAACTAGCTTATTGGAATGTAGTTGTTGTCATGTTTTACGAGAGATCATACATACCAACGAACTCCATTACCATAAACTTGAAGTTCACGGAAGAAGAACAAGTATGATTACCCATGCTGTTTTATTTGAAAAAGTACAGGATAAATCTTATAATACTGACAGGCTTCCAATGTTTGATTTCACAAAGAAAAATTTTGAAGAAATCAAACAATTTCTGACACAGTATTGTATAGATTTACAAGCATCAGGATATATCTTGATGCGTGATCCTGTATTAGCCTATCATGAGGTTCTCTGTGTTGGTTCGGAATGGGCTATAAATCCAAATGACCTCCATGGAAGTTCATTTCAAACCAATATTGAACACTCATTAGGCAAAGGAAAACAACCTGCAGTAAGTATACCCTATGATACTTCATCCCTTAACCAGGGTGAATTATATAGGTTATCTATGGAGCAACGAGAAAGAATAAAGAAAACAACGCTCCATGATTTAAGAAATTATTTTCACTTAACCCTTGATGAAGCGAGTAAACAATTAAATATGTCTACTCACACCATACAAAAAATCTATCAAAAAGGAGGGTTAACTGAGTGGCCATGCAAGAAGCTCAAGAAACTTATGACGCAAATCTCGATATTACGAAGAGCTTTGCCTCATCTGGATCCCATCTCAAGAGAAGCAAAAGAAGAAGACATTAAATATCTTCAGAATGAGATGATTAAAGTTTGTAATGATGTTGAGCCACTCGCAATTAAACTTTGTTAAAATAATATTTCCTTTTGCTTAATTATTTTGTTTATGAGTATTCTTTTTTCGTATTTATAAAAATTGTTATAATCATATAAATCACATAACAACCATAATAATATATTTTCTTTATTCACTTCTGGGAATGAAGTTGGATAAAAATTCATGATCCATAACTTACTGATTTGTTTGATCATGGCAAGAAATTAATCCACAATATTGCTACTACAATAGCAAATTGAATATATTTATTTATAATATCAATCATGATCATACAATCCCTTGTCTCATAATTTAAGGGAATATTTAATGCCAAATATACAATTTTGAGGCCTTTATACAACTGATAACATACAAAATTTATGGATCAAATATTGTTTCATAATTTGTCTCTTGTTATCAGGCTAACTTGCCTCTTGGCTTCAGGCTATCTCATAATTTAAGGGAATATTTAATGCCAAATATACAATTTTGAGGCCTTTATACAACTGATAACATACAAAATTTATGGATCAAATATTGTTTCATAATTTGTCTCTTGTCATCAGGCTAACTTGCCTCTTGGCTTCAGGCTATCTTGCCTCTGAAATTAAGGCTATCTTGCCTCTTGGTCTCAAGCCAATTTATGCCTCATCTCTCTATGGCATTTTGATCTCATAATATATATGGCCTTTTAACAGTTTATCTTCAGGATAAATAAAATATAAACATAATAAAATAAATAGATGGAACCCACTAATATGTATATATTAGTGTCGTTGCCATAAATAATAAGAAGGGAGAGGGATATATATATATATATAGCAATAAATAAATAAAATAAAATAAATGACTGGAAATAAACATGCTAGATAAATAAAAAGAAGATGAGATAGGAATGGTAGTAAACTCACAGCGAGACCTATCTCATCCAAAGATAAGAAAGAAGATGCATATGCAAATGTAAATATATATATATAATATATAAAAAAAACGGTAAAATAAAAAGGGAAGGGGATTTAAAGCAGTAAATAAATAATAAATAAATGGAGTCCACTATACAAGTGTTACCACCATGAAAAATAAAGCAGTAAATAATAAATGGTGCCCACTATACTAGTGTTGCTACCATGAAAGATGAATAAAGCAGTAAAGAATTAAAATAAAATAAATGGGGCCCACAAAATGTCACCACCATAAAAGATAAATAAACTCTAAATAAAATAAATAAATAGAGCCCACTAATAAATACTAGTGTGCCTCCATGAAGAATAAATAAATGTAAAATAAAATAAATAAATGGAGCCCACTAATAAATAATGTTGCCGCCATAAAAAATAAATAAATGTTAAAATAAATAAATAGAACCCACTAGTAAATATACTAATGTGCTATCATAAAAGATAAATAAATGTTAGTAACAATAAAATAAATGTTAGTGACATAAAACTAAATATTAGTAAAGTCAGTATGGAGCTTAGTATAGCCACCATGAGATAAATAAATAAAGCAGTAAGTAAAGAATTACAAATGGAGCTTAATGACGCCACCATGAAATAAATGAATAGGAAGTGGGAAGAATATATAAACATAAATAAATTACTGTAAATAATAAAATATAAATTTACCGTGAATAGTAAAATTACTATTCACTATAAATAGTGAATAAAGTAAAATTACAGAAAGATTAATCTAGACTTCCATGTAGGAGTCAAATGAATAAAATGTAAAAATTACTGAAAAAGGGGTAAATTTACTGTGAATAGTAAATTACTATTTACCGTAGTAAAATAGTAAATAATCTCAAATCTTAACCATGAAACCCGATGTTAAAATAATCGGTAAGAATAGATATTTAATTCCATATAATGGTTAAGATCATCCCAGATAAATAAAATGGAAATATGAAATAGATGGTGAGAAAATCTTACCTTGGTAGAGTCTTCGTGCTGATAACGTGTTATAAAACTGATAAAAATAATAAGAAGAAGAGCAGAGGTTCTAGAGAGATAAAGTAGAGAGATAGATTCTCATTTCATTCAATAGATGAACAGTTACAGAAAACCTCTATTTATAGAAGAAAAATGGGACTTTAGTGTAATTTCTACCTCTGGGTCATTTGGTGTAGTTTTCCCCAAAAACCTAAACTATTCACTCACGGATTTCCTTCCCGTGAGTGATTGTATAATTGTGTGCGGGTCCCACCAAATAGTAAACTACTATGCGTGGTACTATGCAAATAGTAAATCACTATGCGTGGGTCCCATATCATCTTTTAATATTTGGAAACCGGGAGTCAATGGACATCCACATAATAAGTATATTCATAACATTATTATCTTTATTTGACAAAAGATTTCCGCTTTTAAAACTTAGGCCCGTTTGGATAAATGAAAATAAGGTGATGGAAAAGAAAACTACAAATTTTCAACAGACGGTAACCATTTAGATCAAATTTTTCAGATGAAAATATTTTCTGTATAAAATAGGGATAAAATTAAGAAAGTTATTAAACTTAATAAGATTTAATGTTTTTACTGATTCCGATAAAATATTATATTTGAAGCATCATGTATATAGGATTCGAGAAACTTTAAAATTTAAAAATACCAATGCTAAGCGTTTGTGACATCAAAGTAGTACTATGCATTAAAAATCATTTGGTTAATTTAATAAAAAATATTAAACATCCAATTTTCTTAAAACAAAAACACCCAAAAAACCGGCTTTTACTACAGAGAATGGAAAAGGCAGGGCCTGACGCATGCAAATGTACATAAAACCGAATTTAATCTCGTTCACACGCTGGAACTCATAAAACCCAATTTAATCGTCATGTGGATATTGAGGTTTTAAAAGTGTTTATTTATGTAAGTTGAAACAAAACAACTTTTATATACTTATCCCATCTACTGTAAATCATGATTGAAAAATCACTTAAAGACTCACATCGCTATTACAAATATGCATGATATTCTTTTAATAAAACATAATTATATTAACTGAATTATATCTTTAAGAAAGTTGGCTAAAATTAGTTATGGACAATATAAAATTTAAGAAAAAAAGGTAATTTTTAACAAAAAAATATCACCATTTATATAGAAGAGAATATGTGGGAATTAAATACAATGAAATAAATAATATGCATGATTAAATAGGGATAAAATAAGAAACAAACAAAACATTTTTGAGAAATGTCTCTTATAAAAAACATGCCAGGTTCAAATATTAAAATTGTGCAAGCCTCGTCATAGATGATCATTAAAGCGATCTGAGCTAGCTAATTCAACAAATACATTCAAATCAGCATACATAAATTGTACGAGTACATAAGTAAGGATTCAAATCGGCATATACAAGCAGCGTTTGACATGAAATTAGTGTTTGGAAAACGGAGGAGGAAATGGAATTAAAGTAGCGCTACTTTTTTTAATTGAACAAACACAGGGAATCAGAAGCACAAATGAGTACCACTGACCACTTGGATTGACGGACTGTTGATCTCGTATCCTATGCAGCCACCATAATGACTCAGACGTAGTGTGGTTTCACCGTTATGAGCCTACATTCCCGTGGATACCGATAAGATCTCTCGAAAAATGAAAACACAGATGACTGAAGTACAGGAAGAAATAGAGAAAGCTGATGAGACATTTGAATATCAGAAACCGGGGGATAATGGATCGATGTCTTCAATTAAGAGTGGCATGCAGGATCTCTATTTGTGGGTGCTCCACAATATGGTTTGTTTGGCGAAACGTTCTCGCCGGGAAGGCAAGAACTGTATGTTTCTCCGGCAGGACACTGGACAGCTGGTTTGTCTCCTCGGTTGGTTGGATTAGTGATGGACTTGATATCATTAATAAGCATTCTGGCAATGTGAGAACCCATGAGCTCTTCCACATCAGCATCATCATCAAAACGAAGAACCAATCCACTGCCCTCTGATGAGTTGCCTGCCCCTGAATCTGTTGGTGTGAGGATCATCATGATCGTGAAGACCATGACAATGGTTTTCTTCATCATTGATGCTCACTCCTTTCACAATCTGAGCGTCTCTCTGTCTATCTCTCTATATATCCTTTGATTCAACTCTATGTGGTTAGCTCTCCGACAAGGGGATATTTCCATACACACAAGGCACTTACCTATTCTTTTGGCCATTTAAATTAATCGACCAGCACGTTGATAGCTGTATGGTAATTAAATATTACTATTACAATTATATACTAATTATTTTAAATAACAAATATATAAAAAATAAATTTTAAATAATAAAAAGTGAAAATGAAAAAATGCTTAATTATAAGATTGAAATAAAAAGTTTATGAGTTAAAATACAAAAAACGAAAGAAAAAATGAAAGAAAGAAAAAGGATATATGAGTAAATATTTTATAATTCACAAAATATTTAATAATAAATTTTAATTTTTTCTATAAAAAGCCCTTTCTATTAGATTTTCCCAATTAAATTACTAAAATTCTAATTTAGGTCACTAAAATTAATAAATAATTAATTGGGTACATGACACAATTTAGAATTTAAAATTTTAATCAAATTACCTGCATACCTTTTACATAAATAAAGTTTTGATTTGATTTGATTCTACAACTCAAAATTTTAAAAATTTGTACCAAGAGTCATAAGTTCTGTGAATGAACTAGTTCGTCTGACATGCTAAATTTATTGTTATGAAGTTATGTTTTTACAGGCATCCCATTACTGTTATGAAGGTTCACCTCCTATCTTTCTATTGCGCAAGTGTCACCAAATTAAATACTATGAAATTCAACATTGTGGTCAATCCTAGACCTTTCAATGTAAGAGTTTCTAAGCTACTTGGTCCTGTCTTTATATATAAAGTAGTATTTCCCACATTGAGTAGTGATGCAATTTGGATGGATCACAATTTTTTGAGCTTTGTGTCTAAAATCAATTGCACTCCTCATATATATATATAATGTAAGTGTTCGCCTATACTTTGTGTCTTTTCAGCAATTAAGCCTCTAAAGGGAAGAAAAAGATGGGGGAAAATGACTATTCATATTAGAAAGGGCGTAAAGGTTATGTAAACCCTTAAAGAGACAACTAATTCATGATCAATTATAAACAATATGGAGTTTTAAACTTGTACTCATTCTTATGACAAGACAGTGCATATATATATATAATGGTAAACTTTTAAGCTTTTAATGGTTTCTTAATTTGATGTGTTTAAATGATGTATGTTGAATTATATCGCAAGAAATCACCTATGTGAATGTGAAGTGTGGGTTGCTTCTATGATAATTTAAAATGGTTGATTCTCTAAAACATTCGCAGAACCAGGCAGGTATTCAAGGCCAAAATAGATACAGCATGCGAACCAAGATGATGCTAGAGGAGCATATATGTAACTCTTATTGTCATGGTATACACTAAAAGGTTGACGGTGCAAGATAACACGTCTATTGATTGACCGAGTATATCCGATATGTTTTTACTATAGAAGATTCAAAGGTAACCTCTACCTATCCCTAATGCAGTTGCTTCTCATAAAAAAATTATACTTTACATACATATTCATTTGCATTTGGTCATGATGGACTAACTTCTTATCCATGTGGGGGATTGTTAGATTTTTATGTATAAATCCTATGAGTTATGAATAAGAAGTCTCACTAGTTCACCACCGCTTATCATGTTAGTTCACCAGCAAGAGTCATGTTTATTTGATCAATTTCCGTCATCTATAAATAGGACGTGTTAGTGACAAAAAATGAGAAATATATCAATCAATCTCATGCACTCCTCTCTCATATATTGCATCTTGCATTCTGCAATTATAATCTGTGTGATTCTGAAAGCAGACGCGTTATGTTTCATTTGGGCTTTTGCCTGATAGTGCCATCATTATGAAGACATAAATCTGTTATATCCTAGGAGGCAATTGTTTGTTATCCTTAGGCATCCATATAGAAGGAACAAATTGTCTTAAGGAGAAAACACATGTTGGGCTCGAATTTTTATCAATTTCATTATCATTTTCGGTAATCTTAATTTTTACTGTTTATTCTCATGTGCATAATTATTATATGTTCATAGATAGTCACATCTTAATACCACAGATTTTGACTCTAGTAGAAATTCCAATTCTAAAATATTTTCTATAACAACTTAGAGAAGGCACAGATTAAACCAAACATCACTTAACATCAGACAATAGCTAGTCCTAAAATCACAAATTATATTAAACTGCAGTGCATAAATATATATAAAATGTAATCTGGTTTTCTTATATTTATTTAGGTTTATGTAATAAAATTAATTCATGTATGTGATGAGTTAGACTGACGTCATCATCTACTAATAACTCTATTCACTTGCAAATTAGTCAATTATGAATTTAAGGAGCAACACCTATGACTCAGAAAATATTAATACCGAATCAAAAGAAAAAAAATTATAAAAATATAATTAAAAATAGTAAAATTATAGGAATTTTCATATTATTTGTCTCAACTAAAACTTACAATTACATTTCAAGGCAGAAGCCAACTAAGCCAAATTATTTATAGGCGACAAATTGCGAATAACAAAATTGAATCCACTTACTTAAGTTACAAATAATCTAATACAAAATAATTTAGGTAAAATGACACCAATATTCCAATATAATTTTTTTTATAATTTCTTAATGATAATAGTTTTACTTAGTGTCATTTTTGCGAATATAGGGAAAATAACATTAGTGTCACAGATCAAGAAAAATGATATTGTTTCTTAACTTATCAATATACTAGCTCTTTCATTGTTAATGACTACCCTTTTATTTATCATTGATAAGTTTTGAAACTTTTCTTAGTTGGCTCAAATGGAAGGGACTTAGGTCGCTTAAGCAAGGGTTTCGGGTTCGAGTCCTTATGGATGCAGAAAACTTTCCTGAGAGAAGTTCCCGCGTATGCGCCCGACGGAACCTCGATCCGAACTAGTTAGGGTAAAGTTCTGACGAAACGGGTGTAATAGCAAAAAATATAAGACAAATATAAAATGTTGATAAATATAAAAATTATATCATATATTTAAGATTAATATTAACTCCATATATTAAAAAAGGTAGAGTATTACTTTGTTGGTTAAGTAGCAAATTTACCCTGAGGGCAATGTTACCCTGTAAATTTTTCTTGTCTTTAGGTTGTTCTGAAAGTTTCAAAATGTAACTTTGTTGTCCATTTCCATTAAAAAATTAATGGTTAGTGTGAATTTTTTATAGTCAACATTAGTTTTTTAACAAAATAAAGTAATATTGCTATATTTTGAAATTTTATGGCAATATTAAGATATAATAAAAAATTTTAAGATAATATTACTTTTCAACCTATACTTTCAAATATATTTACAATTTAACTCCACTTTTTTTTGTTGGGGGACCTTATCATCATCCCAATGAATACGGAACTGTGGAGGGGACAAATGTCGGTACTCCGTGCATGAATCATCAATTCATTGGTGGGAGCTGTGAAAGTAACAGTTCATGTCCTTTCACGTTGTGTATAAAATATCTTCTTAAAAATTTAATAAGCCAATAGGTTGTCCGCAGGCAACCCGTGACTAGCTACGGAACGAGTTTGATAAGCTCGTCCCATCTAAATTGTTAAAATTAAATCTCGATGGTCTAATTTTTTAAAATATTTTAATAAGTAGAGTATCCAAAATTAAGATAATCATTATATTAAATTTTTTTAAAAATAATTTTTTATTTAAAATATCTGTTGAAAATATTGATTTTGGACCTTCTAATTTTTATCTAAAATATCTAAATGAGACGAGTTTATAGTACCTATTTAAAGGGGAGGCACGACAATTGATTCGGACTTTCAACCAGTATAGACAGAATAATCTTATACTAGATAATATATGCTTAAGTTAAAAATATCAATCATATCTATTTCAATTTCCCAGCAAGATAAATTAAGTAGATGATAACAGTAATTCCACTCTCAAGGAGACAAATTCAAAGTACGGTCATATTTATAGACTACATTACTTGATCTGAGGGTCAAATATGCATGGTGGCTTAGAGTGCCTGACTCTGAAGAGTTTAAATGGGACGAGCTTATAATGCCTATTTGAATGAGAGACTCCATAACCGGCTAGCTAACGATTTAGACAGAATAATCTTAAACTAAATAATAGATAATTAATTCAAAAATATCAATCATTTTATTATAATTTCTCAACAAGAGAAATTCAGTGGATAATGACAATATATCAGGGTTCACATTATATGCTTCTCCTTTATGTTCTTCTTATATGCTTGTCTCTCTAATTAGAGAGATGAGACACTTTTTTAAAAGAAAATTATATATTCTATTTATTTAGATTTAAAGAATATGTTGCTTTCTGAAATGTTTTTACACCTAGTATCTCAAATAATTATTTTCTAGAATTGCATTCAGAAATATTTACCCTATAACACCAGTATTCTGGAAACTAATTATTTTAAGATACTGGGTGTAAAAAATATTTCAAAAAATAATATATAATTTAAATTTAAATAAATAGAATATATAAAAAATTAAAAAAAATTAAAAAAATGTTTCAACCCTTTAATTAAAGAGATAAACATATAAAAAAAAGTAAAGGAGAGGCACCTTTATGTATGGTGGCTTGGAGGGCCTCCAAGAAACTTTGATAATAAAAAATGCAATTAATTCATTTGTTTGTATTGAAAGATTCTATATTTTAGTGGTAGAAAAAAGATTCGATATTTGACTTGTCGGCGAAGGACGATTCCTTGTCATGTGAGCGGGCCTAAACGTCTAAATCAATTTGACAAAAACAACTTCTAAAATGTCTCTTTGGGAATTCACTTAATTGTGGGGTTATTATTTTTAGTAAAAGGGTATTTTAATTAATTTTCTCTTAATTGAAATCATTAAAACAACCCTGGTCTTAATTTGAAATTTCCCAAATTAATTTTCTCTTTTGTTCTAAAATGTCATTCCCCCCAATTATTTCACTTCCATTTTATAACGTTGGCGTTTTTACAAAATTTGCCTCTCAATACTTTAAAGAATAGAGAAAAAGCCACCCTTATGACCGCCACCTACGGGCCAGCCAATTGCTACTAGAACTTTTGGGAACCAAGGTGAAATGGGATCAAATCCCACCTTTATCATCACCTTAATTAGCCCCAAATAATTAAGCCAAAAAAATTGGCCCTAAAAAACCCACCAGCGGCCAAAGGGTGCCTTTGTCAAAGCTTCAGCAGCGGGGTACCCAATGATGTGGATGGTTTTTTGTTTGTTTTCTTCACTGTGGGGTAGTTGTGTAAAACACCACCACTTAAAATTTCATATTCAGGCCCTCTCATCTATTTATCCTTTTGCATGTTCAAGTGATCTTTTGGGGATATGAGAATTCAATTTTTTTAAATGATTTTCCTTATAAAATAATGAATGTTCAAGTGATCTTTTGGGATATGAGAATTCAATTTTTTTAAATGATTTTCCTTATAAAATAATGAATTCAATTACTAACAGTGTTTAAATTTCATAATATTAGAGATTATTGTGGAGTATACTCCCCCTGGTCCTTATTATAAGGTACCAACCACCATTTCTCACAAACCAAGAAATGGAAGTTAAGTCATTAAAGTGGTTCATAAATAATAAATATTTCCAACTTTACCCCTACTTTAATGATGTGAATTTAAAAAGTTAGTTAAAAATGAGAGTATAATTGAAAAATAGCAATAAATGAGTTAGTTAAAGGTAGTTGGTGCCTTATAATAAGAACCAAAATATTTTGGTAGTCGGTGCCTTATAATAAAGATCAGAGGGAGTAGAAGGCTTGATTTGTGGTAATTAAGTGCTCCAGTTTATCTGGTGTTAATGTTATATTTTGATAATATATGGTCGATGTTTAAAAAATCAAAATATTATATTGAATTAAGATGATTACTACAAAATTGATTTTTTTTTTTTAATATTATCATATGATATCTGGTTAGAGTTCGTGGCTTACTCTCTTGACACAAAAGTCTCATTTTGGACTCGAACTCAAGAAAGATCCAAAGGGATCTAAGAGAGCCTTACACCGCTAAACCAATTCTATATTGGTTTCTAATTATTTTCTTAAAACACAAATTATCACTTTAGAGTGATAATTGGTTTGCTTTTTTGGCATCACCTACTCCCTCTTATCCTTAATAAGTTAATATTAATACATTCATGAAAAAAAATTAAAATAAATATAAGTTGAAAAATATATATTATATTAATTATTTTTTCATATACCATTTTTGGACTAATTTTTCTTATATATCATTAGTTTGCAATTCAAGAAAAAATTAATATGTCTTTGAACCCAAAGGCATGCTTTAGCCTTGGTAAGTCCCCATGACTAAATTCACCTCAACTTTATCTTTAAAACAAAAGAAAAAATTAATATGAGATTAGATTTTACTATAATTAATAAAGATAATGGTGAAAAGCGTTAGAATGTCTTGATAAGTCAAATGATTTACTTCCACCGGTCCACAATATAGGACACTTCTAGAAAGAAGGCATGACCCAAAATATGTCACCTCCAATTTAAATAACACTCTTTTTCCTATTTTGCCGATGTGATTAATACTCACTTTTCAACTTTGGCCACTCATTATATCCCCCTCTCAAATAACATTCTCAATGGAATTAAATATAGGGTTAAGGTGCAAAAATACACATAAGCTTTTTCCCCATAAGCAAAAATACACATATGCTTTTTTGAGGAGCAAAAATACACATGTGGTTACCATTTTGGTGCAAAAGTCACATCTTACCGCTAAGTTACTATTCACCGCCGTTAAGTTACTATTCACCTCATCTCTTTCTCTCTCATCACGTTGAATAGTGACTTAATAGTGAGATGTGACTTTTGCACAAAAATGGTAATCACATGTGTACTTTTGCTCTTAAAAAAAACATGTGTATTTTTGCTCATGGGAAAAAAACTCATGTGTATTTTTGCATTTTAACCCTTAAATATATTTCTCGAGAAGGGTAAAAGTTGAACAAATTTACATTTTAGGACATATTAAAATATTTAATTGTCATTTCTTGTTTTTAGTGATATAGTTGAAGTGTTCTATATTGTGGACCAAAGGGAGTAGCTAATTACTTATCTAATCCTATTTATAGGTCAATTCCAACATATTTTATACATACCAAGAAAAACTTTCAAATTCATTAACACTACCTTAAAATTTAACAACTTTTCAATTTTATCCATATTTAATATACTATATACCCCATGAAAACAAAGTCAATATAATATAAATGAAGTGTAAAATTATATATCCATATGAAAGATTTAATGATGTGACATATAAATAGGACTAAAATAATCATTCTCTCTCTACCATATAAATAGGCTTAGATGAGTACGTAACTAACTTTCAACTCATTTTTTTTAATATATACCACCTTCAGTCTTAAATATAAGACAAAGTTTGTCGTGCAATTTGCATTATAAACTTTGTCCTAATTTAGGACCGGAAGAGTAACTCCTATGGTCCACAATATAAGTTACTTTTAATTACTTCATTGTACTATAATTAAGAAAAAAATAGCTAACTCATTAAATCTTCTTAAATTGAAGAAAGTTTCCAACTTTCACTACTAGAAAAAAGGCTTTTAAGACCGGACTCATTAAATCTTCTTAAATTGAAGAAAGTTTCCAACTTTCACTACTAGAAAAAAGGCTTTTAAGACCGGTTGATATTGAAATTTTAAATTGGATTTACAAAAGGTCTTAAAAAGGCTTTTAAGTCCGATATGTATTGACCGGTTTAAAAAGTATGATGTTATCAAGACCGTTCTTACAAAAGGTCTTAAAAATTGATATTTAGACCAGCCTTTTAGTCCGATCTAGAAAGTTGCATGTTTAAGACTATTTATTTTTGGTTTAGGAGGTCTAAAAATGGTCAAACTTTAAGACTGGCCAAGGTTTAAATCCAGTTCAAGTAATTATACATTTTTTAACCGTCCTTTATTGTAAGTGGTGTAAATAAGGTTGATTTAGACCTATTATTTCTTATTACTATTACAATTATATATATATATATATATATATATATATATATATATATATATATATATATATATCTAGCAGGTTATTAATGCCTTGCATTCAATTACCTATTTGTAGAGAGCCAAGTTAGAGAACCACAATTCTTATATATCGTTGAATAATATCCACATAACAACAACAATCAACTATAATGTTAATTTATGAAAGAAATATAAAAGCTCTCAAAAAGGAAAATCCTACACAGATAAAAAATGTATACTACGCATCATGTATTCATCAGTTAGTTGTGAAGTACATTAGTCGAATAAGTAATAAAGTAGAGAGTAAAGTATCATCCCATAAAGATTGAAGGGTTAAGGTGTAGATTGTCCAATAAAGTATTACACTAAGAGCACCTAGCACAAAACTTTTTTGAAGGTACCTTAAATATTAGCCAACAGTTAAAAATGAGAAAAATTTACCAATCAACAATTAAAAATAGAAATTATCACAGTGACATTAAAATAGGGGTAACTTTGTTTGGTGCTTTCATCTTCCACCTACTACATTGGATTTTTCTTTGAACCAGAGCACCATATGTTTCCCATCCAACCACTCTATCTTCTTTTTACAAATGAAGAATTAAGATCCGTTAGTGTTAGGGCTTGAATTGGCCATCGACAAAATTCCAAGTCCAGTGTGCTTCCTTGTGAAATTCTTATCTTCGTATTTCACTCCATATATTGATTATCCACCAGTTCCATTTTCGGATCGTGAAATCTCTGTACTGGCACATAAATCTCGAGCTCACGTCGTATAGTGCAGCGGCTTCCTACTCAACTTGATCCCCTTTTCTCCTGTGCACACACCCAGAATTTTTCGACGTGTGAGGCATCATATCTACGTACAGTTCCATCATGATCTGTACATGTTGAAGTACAAGTTGTTGGTGTTACTACCTTGTTTTAATTGTTTAAGTAGTTGACAGACTCATGATTAGCAGAACATTAAGAGTAAGGATGTTCTCCTCCATAGTATACACAGGCTACTGGTGAAAATTCCATTGATGAGGTAATGGCAGGGAGGCTCATTGACTTGATCATGGTGGTCAATAAAAACACTTGGGCAGTAAGGGTTGTCATTGTGTTAAGCTCATGAACTCCAACTACAGTCCTAGTGGTGGATTTGATCTATCAACCATTGGTGACTCTTTGTGGCCATTCGTTCTAGCAATTCATATGCTTTGTTGTAAGACTTCATCAGTATAGAACCACTTGCAGAGGCATCGACTATGGACTATGTTTGAGCATCTAGGCCTTTGTAAAATGTCTCTATTTGCACCCATTTTAACAGTCCATGCTATGGATACTTCCTTAGCAAATCCTTGAAGCTTCTCAAGCCTTATGTGGACTCACTAGCTCTTTTGGCAAAAACTGGTGATCTCTTCTCTCAATTGGGCGTTCTTAGTTGGGGAAAGAACTAAAGTAGGAATTTGCCACCTAAATCATTCTAGGATGAGATTAAGTGGGCTACGTTCTGGCCTTATGTCAGAGTAAGAATGGGAATAATTTGCTTATGAGGGTGTCAATGGATACTCTAGGGATGACAAAAGCATTACAGACCTCTATAATGTTTTGAGATGAAGGTGAGGGTCTTCGGATGGGAGTCCACCAAATTGCTCTGATGTGTTTAGCATCTAGAACATGATAACTTTTTAGCTCAAACAAGCCTACAATAATATCTGGTAGAGTGATGGCTTAGTTGAGCCTGTTCAAGTCAAGAATTCCAAACTCTATATGGCTCGATTCAGGTCTGCATTGTTACAATTTATTGGTGGCAGTGGTAGTGGTATGTGGTTGTCCCTATTAAGTAGGGGTTGCTCTTCTCGATCTAAATCCATATTGTCTTGTGCTTCTACCATGTATGCAGAGTCACTAAGGCTACTCCTTCATCTTTGCCTTCTATACCTTTGTTTATATGTTCATTTAGTTTTAGGATCATACAGCTCAAGATCAACAAGGGACGAGTTGCACATACACTACAAAAGGTACTTGAAAATCAAACATAGAGAGAGTGATTTTAGTGAGGTTAAACACAACTAATCAAACTGAAACTTACAAGAATAAAAAGTATTTTTAGTTCCCTGACAATGGCGCCAAGAACTTGTTGGTCAAAATCCTCTTGTGGCAAGTGAACCAGTCAACAAGTAATAAAGAGTAAATAGAGTATCATCCCACAAGGACTGCTATTACCAATTATGTAGCCAATTCTCTTGTGAAACTTGTGTGATTGGGAATAGTTTTGGTGGTTGTTTGTTTGTTACTACTAATAAATAAACAAATGATCAAGAGTTTGGTTGAGAGATATCAGAGTAAAAATAAGTAGAACTCATATTTCATCC
Organism: Acacia confusa; assembly: GCA_037074495.1. Classification (NCBI taxonomy): domain Eukaryota; kingdom Viridiplantae; phylum Streptophyta; class Magnoliopsida; order Fabales; family Fabaceae; genus Acacia; species Acacia confusa. Next base: position 24,959,285 of record CM073514.1, read on the forward strand.
TAAGTCACATTAATCTCCCAATTTGCATCCAACGCATTGCTACAACATTTTGTTGCACAGCTTCCACAATGCTATAGCAAAATTCCTATCATAACATTTTTCAATTAACCTACCATTAATTCATACAGAAGCTTCCATATATTGTAAGTACATCTCTTGCTCTACTTTTTTCCATATTTCTATGGCAATATTTAGGCTTAAAATGTCAATTTAACATAGGTGTATTAGCTATGTGAGGTAGACCTATTCCTATAGCCTACAATTTAAATCAAGCCCTACACAAGCTTGCCTAGCACACACTGCTCAACAGAGGTATGACGTTGACTCCCTTTTAATAAGCCAAGGTCATTGACCTAACCTTTTAGTAGCCAACTAAAAGACCAGACGATAGATCACAATTGAACAATCTGAATTTACTAAATTGAAAACTTAGCAAATTGGGTTCATCCTGAAAATGAAATATCACCTAAGAAGGGGTGAATTTGGTGATTTCAAAAACTTTTGCAATTAAGGTCGAGAACTAAGATGACAATGTAAAGGATAAAGGAATAAAGGACATAAAAGATTTATACTGCTTCAGTCCAAACTCTTTGACCTATATCCAATCCCTAAACACTCTGGGTTTTCTACTAAACACTTGCACAATCACACACTCTATCTCTCGAGTAATCCTCCCAGGATTCATTCCTCCTTACATGTTGTAATCAATACACCCATACTCAAGGAACCTCTATGTTGAGATTTTTACATAAAGAATATGATCAAATAAGAACTCTCTTACAGAGTAGATAATGAATCACCAAAGTGCAAAATATCCAAAGATATTACAAAGTATTAAATGAAATAGTAATTGGCAATAAATTTAATTGAACATAAAATGTTTTCGGTTTGTGCTCCGTATTGAATGTTTCGCCTTATATTAGTGGTTGCAATTAATGACCATTAAGAAGCTTCAATGAATTCATTGTAAGCATTGATATAGCTGTTAGAGCGAAAACCTCGTTCGTTAGTCACAACTTTGATTCTGCAAAGCATTCACTGTTTTTTTGCTGCTTTGACACCCCTTTTGATTTGTCCATTGATTGGCCATCATTTTTTATAAGAATAGGATTAGAAGAAATGCCTTTTGGTTGCTTAGAGAATTATTGTCGTGTTGGGGTCCATTTTTTGCAACAACATTTAATGCATTTGACATAATTAGTGCTTTTAGGTAATTTGTTGTTAATCCTCCATTTAATCATCTATAACTCATTAATACACTATTTAAATATAGTTAGGAGAAGTTATGACTGATGATAAGAAGGTATTAAACATTATCAATGATTTAAGCATTTACAGACTCAGTGATTTACAAAGGCACATAGTTAACTTGAGTTGATAACTCAAGTTTGCCTTTCAGGACTCGAGTCTTGACGGTTTTCTTCTCAAAAGATAATTTGTTTGAAAACGAAGTAAACTGAAAGATTAATTTGTAAACAGAAACTTGAGTCTTAAATTAATGACTTGAGTTATATACTTGAGTTAGGTCTTCACAACTCAAGTTGTGAAGTTTTGTTTCAAAAAGATGAAGATTGAGTTCATGTTGTAAAAAGTATTTTGATCAAAACTAACTCGGATCTCTGAACACAAACTCTAATAGGAGACTCAAGTGCACAATCCAAAAATCAAGTTTGGAAGATTTTCCATTTGAAAAAGAAACTGAGTTATGTTGGAAAAGTCATACACTTAAGTCTTGAAATGTGACTCTAATGAGGGACTTAAATCCCAGAATCATAACTCGAGTTTTGGATGAAAAGATAAGTTAGAGAAGAACTACCAAAACTCGAGTTCCATTTTGTCAACTCAAGTTGTGACCTTGAGTTACACAAAATGAACTTTAAGTGTGCTAAAATCTTAAGTAAAATATAAGAGATTGAGCTTTACCATGTCAACTCAAGTTTTGCGAACGTAACTTAAGTTGTTAGCTTTATTTGTATTGTTACTGAAAGCTTAGCACTTGAGTTTGGAATAGCTAACTCGAGTAGCCGATAACTAAAAGCAATTTTGTCAACGATTTTAAAGGCAATAACTCGAGTTTTTAAACCAAAACTCAAGTATGTCTTTGACATACACATAAAAACACTTTCCGATTCAATATTTGCTTGTAATAAGAGTTATTCACTCAAGTGCTATTAAACACATACTTAAGCGACTTGAATCATCACTTTTAATTCTTTACAAGTACTTGTTATCATCAAAACATATTGAATTGAGAACTAATACATACTACAACTTAGAAATTCATTCTCACTTAGCTAACAAAAATTAGTTCACAACTAATGAGGAAAACAAAATAAAGATTACAATAGAACAACCCATGGAAAGATTAAGAAAGTAAAATTAAAATAGAGAAGATGGCATAGGGAATGACCTGTCACATGATGTCTCTACATCTTCTATAGCTCCATCTAACTTCAGGAATGAGTTGGGTCTTTTCTGCAACTCTCTCTCTCTCTCTATGAATCTCAATCCTCAATAGGTAGTTGGTTCATTATGCTCAATGAGCAAAATATCATGACTTCCGGTAATTAGAAATTCATATCTCTGAGGCCATTGTCGTGTTTTATAAGACCTTTGTGGGCCTTGTGTTACTTGAGGAGGCTCAACAACTTGTTGTGAGTCTTCTCCATTTTCCATCTGTGGTTTTACGTTGTCTTGTGGCTCTTGAACTTCTTCGAGGTTCACTTTACTCTCATTGGTTCTTTTAGAGATAAACTCTTTTTCCAAAAAGATACCATTGCGGATAACAAACACTTTATGATCCGTGAGGTTGTAGACATAGTATCCTTTAGTTTCCTTAGGATACCCCACAAAAAGACATTTTGAGGATCTGAATGATAATTTATTAGAGGCTTGTTTTTAACATAAACCTCACATCTCCAAATCTTAAGAAATGACAAACTGGGTTTCTTCCCAATCCATATCTCATATGATGTCTTTTCAACTGCCTTCGATGGAACTCGATTTAGTGTGAACGTAGTAGTTTCTAGGGCATGGCCCCAAAAGGACGGCGGAAGATCTGTTTGACTTATCATAGATCAAATCATATCTAATAGAGTTCGATTTCTCTGCTCGAAAACACCATTCCATTGAGGTGTTCCTAGAGGAGTAAGTTGTGAGATGATCCCACAACTCCTAAGATGGTCAATGAACTCTTGGCTTAAATATTCACCACCTCGATCAGATCAAAGTTCTTTATTGTTTTGCCAAGTTGATTTTGCACTTCATTTTGAAATATTTTGAACACTTCAAAAGATTCAGATTTATGTTTCATTAAATAGATATACTCATTTCTACTAAAATCGTCTATAAATGTTATGAAGTACAAATGACCTCCTCTGACAGATATATTCATTGGTCTACTCACATCAGTATGTATGAGGCACAATAAATCGGTGGCCCTCTCACTATGCCAAGTAAAAGGTGCCTTTGTCATCTTTCCCAATAAACAAGACTCGCACTTATCAAATGATTCAAAATCAAATGAATTAATAAATCCATCTTGATGGAATTTCGAAATGCGTTTCTCATTTATATGGCCTAGACGACAATGCCACAGGTAGGTAGGATTCAAATCATTTGACTTGATCCTTTTGGTAGTTATGTCCATTCAATTTTCTACTATCCTTGGAACTCTGCACATTTATAGAAATGTGAGAACCACATGCGGTATCTAATACTCATGTTAAGAAAGTAGAAAAGTGAATATCTACGACATAGATACCTGAAGCGATAGCCCCTCTATCCTTTTTGGTCTTTTTCAGATCTTCAAGGTGGTGTTTGCAGTTCCTCTTCCAATGACCAATTTCATTACAGAAGAAGCAGACCCCATCTTTCGGAGGTTTTGCCTTCTTGGATTTCATTTCATACCCCTCTTGCCTTGCCTGTTGCAGGAACATTTCCTTAAGATTAACAATCATCTCAGAGGCCACTACATGTTCCAAATCTCCATTAAGGTCTGGAACCATAGTGGCAGGCATCAGACATCCTGCAACAATAGAGTCATCTAGATGCTTCGTGTAAGCATCTTTCTGAGCTCTTGGAGCTTTAGCTGCTGCTCGTCAGGAATAGGTTAATTGAGGAGATACTCCTTTCTTTTGTGTGTTGGGGTCAATGCTTAAGTTCCCAAACAAGTCCAAAAAGTTTGTCTCATTGAGTTTGTCCTTCTTAAGGATAGATCGCATTGATGGTGTGACAGTATTGCTGGATGATATGATTCTACAACTAATATACTCAAAGTTTAAGTAGTAATCTCCCACTGAATTAATAACCCTCATTATAATTAGTAGGCTAAGATCCATATTTGGCTTAAATTTAAGTCCGCTTTGGCACGATGCTTAAATTCAAGTAATTTAAGTAGGCAACCCCTTTGCCAATTACATCACATGTAACTCTTAGATCTTTATAGGATTCAATCATCATATGACCAACACGTTTAATTCCATTTAATGCCTTAAGATCCAAAACCGTTTTGATGATCTCAATTAAGTCAAGACAATAATGAATGTAGAGTATCACCATTACTCTCTTTTGCCTCACCAAGATTACTCAGATGCATCCACTTTGGTAGAACATACAAATGAGTGATCTAGGTTTTGACAAGTATTCATTAATTAACAACATTGTGACTTAAGATTTTATTTATAAAGTATTATTTGATATGATTTAATTAATCCTATTAATTCTACTTATATGAATGTAATCATTATTGTATCTCATACAATATATAAATTAATCATGCAGTGATCAAATCAAAACATAATCAAAATTCGTGACACAATATGACTCATTTATCCTAAAATCCTCTCAAGCCAATGAGAGGACTTCTCTAGATAATAAAATAGAAATACACAGGAGAAACCTCGTTTCAATATACGAGGAGAGTGAGATGAGAAGATAATATACATCAAGAATATTTAGAGAGAGCCATGGCTCGCAGGCCATATTTAAATTTACAACACTTGCAAAACTCTATGAGCCATGTTGTTCACCATACTCAAACAACAATTGAAAGACAAATTACTACAGGTAATTATTCATACAATATGAAAGAAAATGTCATGATTAAAATATCACAACATAATTGTAATAATTGTAATGTGATGCCAATTCCCAATTTCCATCCATTACAATATATAATCAATTATAATTATAACAAATTATTAATTATAACCCAATCATACCCCATTATAATTGATTCCCATCACGTCATCATAACATGCAATATACACTCTCAATATTCACGTTAATAACGTGAATCATCTTTGAGAAACTATTGACCAATCACTATTCATGTTAATAGCGTGACCAATATTCCCATAACATGAATCAATTCCCATGCGTTTCAATTATCATAATCATCAAATGGTGGTCACGTTATATAATTATAATAATCATAACATAAAATCAATTTAAACGCACAATTGATTTGGCTCTGATACCACTGTTGGGATTCGTGCACGCAACAGAATCAAAATTTATCCAATAAATTACGAATCCCAAGAAGAGATCTATCAACAACGTTTAAATCGAGTTAGTAATTAGAACTCGTACCTTTCAAAAGCTTGTGTGCGTCTCGTTCTATTTGAACTGATGGGCTACCTTCTCGATCAGCAGAAGTCGATTCTTTGAATCGCCTTTCTCTACTGGTATCCACACTAAATAGCTTTTGAACACAAATGTTAGCATGCTAGCATTTTCTTACTTTTGCGTCTTACGCCTTTTATTTCTTTAGGGTTTTCTTTTGCGGCTCTTCTCACCTTTTTTTTTAATACGACTAGATCAATGTCTATTTATAGGGTTTCTAAAGCCCTAATTGGGCCATATTAAAATATTCAAGATTAATCTCAAATCATCTTGAATTTAAATTTTAGATTTAAATAGCATTAATTAAATCTATCTAATAGATCTAATCTAATCTATTTATTTAATCTAAAATTAAAAGCCTACAGATTTAATTTATCTTTATAACTTAAATATGAGAAAATATATATATCTAACTAGTTCGATATATAATTGATTTATCTTCATAAATCAAATATGAAATACAATATCTCAATTAGTTTTAGTTATATAATGATTAGCCCTAGGGCATAATTTCCAACACTATGCTCATGTAACAAAATGAGATATACAAGATTGATAACTCATATCAAGTCTCAGATGCCTTCCCATTCATAACACTGCCTGTAGTCTCGCCTAAAAAAAATAATGAGGGGTGAGTCACAGGGACCCCGTAACCACATATCCAACCTAATAAGTTATAGGGAATGATTATAAGATAGTTAAGTAGGTATAATATACCTTCGTATAACACAGACTAAATACTTTTCCAAAAATATTTAATAGTTCAAAATCATTCAATATGCATGAAATTACTCCCTTAACCATCCTTATAACCGCTGACAGAACCCATGGGCTATAACATAATAGGTTTAATTTCCTCGACAAGATTGCACCAAACTCTCTAATGATGAGGTGTAACTCGTCCAAAGGCTACAGAACTCATATCAAACCATAGGTTCCCTTTCTTTCAAATAGAGAAAGGTATCAATGTCCCTTGTACTGACCCTTATCTCGGCCAAAGGAAAGGGTAGTACCAAGGGCCTTGAAAATGTCAAAGACATCCATTGCTTGCTCAATGGCAGCATACCACGTGGTATAAAATCAAACTCCTACCATCACATCTCATCAAATCCAATACGCCTCAATATGCAGTGCAATGTCACAGTTTCAATATCAATAATTTCTACTTATCTTCAATATTCAAAAACATGCATAATCTATCAAAATAACAATATAAACAATTTAAGCCCACTTAACTAAGAAATTTACTATCAAATATACAATTTATATAGATATATATTTTTCATATGTAAAATAGTATAACATATTCATATCATTTGTAAATATAAACATACGCTTGTAATAACCTCAACAAGTGTACAAGATAACTTGAAAAGTGGTTACCTCAAGTTCTTGACACAAGAACTAAGCGTGAGAGTAATCAAGTCAACTATAAAAATAAATATATAATTATACATTAATAGAATTAATGAAAATACTTACCAATATGATAATAAATAATTTAACTAAACTATAATTACCTCACTTTAGTTTTTCTTAGAAAAATGACAATTTATCTATTTCTTAAATAATTAATATAATCCCATTTTCTTCCTTCATAAATTATTTCTCATTAATTATGTTTATCAAAATATCATCATATCCTCAATTTAACCAAAATACCTAATCTCCTATAATAAAAGTTTCATCTAAAAACTTTAAATATTCATATTCATTTATAAACCTCAAATCTAACACATCTAATCCTCAATATAACCTTCAATAAATTAAAAAAAGTAACATAATGAACTTTGGGCCTTGAGATTTGAGAATAAGTCTAAATTAGGCAAACGGCTAAGCTTAATATAAGAAGAGTCCCAAGAATGATGAGAGATAGAAAGCTTATCTGGGACCATAATGGTCAGTAGGCCTAGTATGTATAGGCCATAGAATTAAAGTGCTAGTGCAAAAGGTTACAAAACACTTATATGGTGTCAATCAATTGGTAAAAATGCCACCCAACTATATTGTAAGGTATAAGACGACTAGTTGAGCGAAAATATGCCGATATAAGTGAATATATGGCATTGTCTAGGGAAGATGGGTATGCCCTACATTTTTTAGGAAACACTAGTATCTAGTGTCATTTAGTGGGGTCTTGATATACGTGTTGCAATCCCGAGTGAAGGCCGAGCGAAAATTCCAACTACGCCTTGATAAAGTAAGCCATGCAATAGTTCCAAGTGTCAAAAAGGGATACTTGTCATGCCAAAGAAGCAAGATGCTTGCATGAGTGACACCTAAGTCATGCAAAAATGTCAAGTGTCATCTTATGGTGAGATTGCAAGACAACTAAGCCATGCATGCTAGCCAAGAGTATGCCTCTCAACTCCTTTCCTATAACCAAACCGCCACTTGTCACCCACACATAAACACCTCACACCTCCTTTCCTCTAACTAAACTGCCACTCATCATCCACACATAAACATCTCACACCTCCTTTCCTCTATAAATTGCTACTTGTCCCTTTGTCCCTTCTTCTGGTGATGCTTGTGTCACTTCCAACAAACACATACATATACTCCATCCCCTAAAATCGTGACACATACACACACATAAAACACAAAATGCCACTTGTCTCTGAAAATGGAAGAAATCACTAAGAGGGGGTGAATTGGGGATTTCAAAAATTATTTTGAACTCTTTTTCAAGGCTTTAAAAAGTAAATAATGAAAGAGTAAGGGTAGAAAAGCTGAACACACAAGATTTATACTGGTTCGGTCTTAACCTTGACCTACGTCCAGTCCCCAGATACCTTCTGGGTATTTTCACTAGTTCAACAAGCTTTAACTACAACAATGTAAACTACAAGCAATCCTATCTACCTAGGACTCGCTCCCTCTTACACTTTGTAAATAAGCTACCCCACTCACAGGTTTCCACAACCTTGAGTTTAAAGCAACAACTTTTGATTTCAAAGAATCAAGACTCTCAAAAGAGTAGATAATAAATACTGAAGATCAATTTAAAATCACAATACAGACACAAATTGCAAAAATATAATCAAAGTAGCTTGGTTGTGTGCGTCTTGCTCTGAGTCTTCATTGCCTTTTTATAGGCTAACTAGATGAACTAGCCGTTGCATTTTCTTCTTTAACGTTTAGCTGCAAATATAGAAAATGACAGTTGCATATTTTGCTCTGTTCTTTCAATTCTCAGCTGGAATCTTGGAATATGTTGATGCAGATGGTCTTCCAGGTATTCAGTCATTCCATGACCTTCATTTGACCGTTGGAGAGTGATTTAATTGATTCATAATGGTCTGTGCTGAACCATTGGGATAGAGGAGAAGGATCAGCCCTGTTCTTGGTTCTTCATTTAATGCACTTATTTCAGATCTGATTTCATCTTGATCTTAGCTGAACTTATTTGAAAATTACTCAAAACTTCATCAAAGACATTAGAAGCAATAGTATCATATGATAAAAACGTTTTTCAGATTAACCCATAAAGATTTCGCAGATCAACATCATTTGGTTTTTCAAAATCACCGATGTAAACTCGAGTTTGTAGTCCTAGACTCAAGTTTGGGGTTCATCCAGAAAACATGAATGTTGAACAACAGCCTAAACTGGATTTTATAAATATCAAACTCGAGTTTGGTTCTTACAGAGAAGACTGTCGGGCTCTGGTTTTGGAATGGAACTTTGGACCTGTAGCTAAACTTGAGTCAATTAATGACTAACTTGAGTTTGGATCTATGTCAAGAGAATAAGCCTAAGTTTAGGAACTTCCAGAATGGAGGTTAGGAGCATAAACTGGAGTTTGCAAAACAAACATATTGGTGGTCTTTCTGTATGACTCAGACTCGAGTTTAGGGAAGCAAACTCGAGTTTTAGTAAGAATTGAAATTTTGAGATTTATCTTGGTCAAGTGTAAACTGGAGTTTGGAAGCAAAGACTGGAGTTTGCAAGACTCATGAAAATACTGAGGTTTCTGAATTCTTTCTGTTTAGTCTAAACTCGAGTTTCATGGTCCAGACTCGAGTTTGTCTTGCTCAAAATTCTGAGTGCTCTCTGTATCTCCGAGATTTCAAGTTTGTTTTCACAAACTGGAGTTTGGCTTGTTGTAAAAAACTTTGATTGTTTTTTGTGACTTCGCAAACTCGAGTTTGCCTAAGCAAACTGGAGTTTGGCTTTCTTGCAGTATTGAGCAACTCTCTGTCAAGTCTCAAACTTGAGTTTACATACTTAAACTCGGGTTTGTCTTTGACAGTAAGTTTTTCAACTTATCAAAGACAAACTTCATACCAAGTTTACAATTGTCAGTTATCATCAAAACACATAGAGAATTAACAGTCTCTCCCTCTCTTCATGTTGAGACAAGTGTATCTCATGCAAGACACACACAAACACACTCCTCAAACTCCCTCCTCAAATCCCATGACATATACTCACACGCACACAAACCATTCACCTTACCTCCAAACTCCCAACCTCTTATAAACTGTATATGCACATGCACACACACAAAACCCACTTTTTCTCCTTGTCTAAACTATGTGGCACTCACAGACACACACACAAAAACCTTTCCTCCTCTATTTCATCCTCACAAAATCAAAAATAAGGAAGAAATGTTGGGACCCGTACACGCAGTGGAAGGATTTCATCCATTAAAATTTACAAATCCCAAGAAGAGGATCTATTAATGGCATTTAAATCGGGTTAGTAAGAATCATACATTTTGTATATTCGTATGTGTCTATTCGATCAGTTAGAAGCTGACTCTATGAATCCACTCCCTCTACCAGTATCCACATCGAACGGTACTTCAACACGGATGGTAGCATGCTAATGCCTTTAAGGTTTGCATCTCACGTCTCTCTTCTAGGGTTTTTGTTTTACGACTCTTCACTTATTTTTAAATACAACTAGATCATTATCTTATAGGGTCCAAACTTTGAAATTGCAAAGTAAGTCTAAATATTATAGATGGGGTGACCCTTATTTGTGAAGATTTTGTAGTAACCAAGTGATTAGGAGATGTGTGTGTGATCATGAATTTGATTCCATCTTACACTTTTGTAATGCTTTTGCTTATGGTGGTTACTTTATACCCCAAAGAACCACTAGAAAACTATTAGACTATGGTTTATTTTGGCCTTCCCTATTTCATGATTCCCATCTGTTTTGTAAGTCTTGTGATAACTGTTAGAGGGCAGGGAGTATTTCCCATAGGCATGAGATACCCGAAAACCCTATATTGTTTTGAAGTTTTTGATGTCTAGGGTATTAATTTTATGGGTCCATTTGCTGTTTCATATGGTTATACTTACATAATGTTGGCTGTTAATTATGTCTCGAAATGGGTTGAGGCAAAAGCCACCTGGACTAATGATTCTTTAATGGTGGTGGATTTTGTTAGGTCTAACATTTTCTACAGGTTTGGTATCCGTAGAGCCATTATCAGTGACCAGGGCTCTCATTTTTGCAATCAAAGCATGGGTGCCTTGTTACGTAAGTATGGAGTACTTCACAAGGTCTCCACAACATACCATCCTCAAACTAATGGTCAAGTTGAAGCCTCAAATAGAGAGATTAAGCAAATCCTTCAAAAGGTTGTTAACTCTACCTGAAAAGATTGGAGTAAGCAATTGGATGATGCTTGTGGGCATATTGCACTGCTTATAAGACTCCGATAGGGATATCCCCCTATCAGCTTGTCTTCGGTAAGCCATGTCATCTTCCAATTGAGTTGAAACATCAAGCCTATTGGGTCATTAAGTAGTGTAATATGGATTTGGCTAAGTCTGGGATGGAATGGAAGCTACAGCTACAAGAGTTAGATGAGTTTAGATTAGATGCCTATGAGAGTTCACGATTGTACAAGGAGAAGACAAAGGCATTCCATGATAAACACATCTTGAGAAAAGAATTTTCTATGGGCCATAAAGTTCTTCTATTCAATTCCCGTATGAAATTTATGCTAGGTAAGCTTAGTTCTAGATGGGATGGTCGTTTTGTGATTACTAATGTCTTCCCTTTTGGTGTTGTTAAGTTGTGTGATCCATCTACAGGATGGACCTTCAAGGTCAATGGACACTGCCTTAAGCAATTTCATGAGGGAGAAATGAAGCAGCCTAAGGAAGTAGAGATTCTCCTTATTGATGCCACTTATCCTCCGTAAACCCTTAGGGAGTATTCTTCTTTCTTTCTATACCTCTCTTTTCTTTTATTTTTTTCATTTTCACACTTTTCTTTTTCAAAATAAAAATAGTTTGTAAATAATATAGTTTCTCTTTCTATGATTGCCACATATTACAAGCTTGGACATTTGGGTTTTAATAGATCATTCTATTTGGACTATAATTCTGAACTCTTAGATTATATGTCTTGCTAGTTGATTTTATGGTGTTGATTGCATAATTTGATATTTACCTAGGTGAGATTTTGGGCCTGCTTGAATGGAACTCATCTTTTACCATTCTTTCTTTTATGTGTGCATCTACTCATGATTTGTGTTTTCTAGAACTTTCTCCCTTTCTTTTTGAAACTGCATTTTCACTTACTTGCATAAATATGATGGAGGCTTGTTTTCTTTCTTTCATTTCCCTACTTTTCCAAATAGCCTTTCCCTTGCATCATATTCCTTTTGCTAGCCCCTTTGTGCTTTTTTGACTCATTCTTTTATAAACCGCATTACTAGCCTAAGTGTAAAACCAATTTTTGCCACACCTTGGAATTGCATTAAGCATTGATTGACTTTCATTTTGTGATTAAGTATGGGGGTTACTTGGGAATGCAAAAGTTCAGTGTGGGGGAAGATATTTGACTTTGTTCTATTCATCAATTGGCATTCATTTGGTTATTATGATCATTCAAAAAAAAAAAGCAAAAGAACAAGAAAAAGAAGAAGAAGGAAAGAAACAATAAGAAAGGGAAAAAGAAAAGCAAAAACAAAGAAGAAAGAATAAAAATATACACATCATGTTAGTGATTTCATTTTCTTTAACTAGTGCTCTTTTAGATTTCCTTGGTGCTTAGTCTCTCTTTTCCATAATTATACATACCTTCACCCTAGCCCCATTTTTGCATGCATGTGTTATAAGTAGTGGAGAAGTAGAGATTGAGCAAGCTTATGGTAGAACAATTTTCTTGAGTAGAATTTAAGTGATACACTTATTTCCCTATACACTTGAGAGATTGATTGAGGATATTCTTTGAGAGATCATATTGTGTGATTGACATCATTGATTGAGATTGCCATGATTTGTAATTTAAGATGAAAGGATTTCAGTCTTGATTGTTTGGTATTTTGAAGCCTTGTTTTTCCTTGTTCAATTTTTGCATTGTTAGCAATTACTAGAAATGAGAATTTCTTTCTTCTAATTTTCTTTTCTTTTGATGTTGCTCAAGAGTGCAAAAGGATAAGTGTGAGGGAATTTGATAATTGAATATTAATACATTTATTTTTATCTCTTGGGTAATAAATTTAGGATTTTTAGCTAATAAATAATGGGCTTTAATGCTTATTTGGGCTATGGGCTTTTAATGAAATTTAATCATTTTAATGATAAAATTCCAAATTTACAATGCTTCACTATTTTAACCATAACTCTTGAAACAGACATCGGATTAGCCTTATTCTTGTCTCATATTTTAGATGATTCAGAGAGCTTCAAATGTTATGAAGACTTGAAAGGAAAATTCAAACAAGAGGATTGTCAATTTTTGACCTGAAGTTAAAGATGTTTTTCTAGATTTTTATTTGGGCCCAAATTTTCTAAAGACCCATTTGTTATTTTTGTGTCTATTTCTTTTGGGCCGAATTTTTATGACTTAGAGCCCCATTTTATTTTTCCATTTTAGGTTAGGTCAAATGGTGGCTACAAATAGATTACATTTGATGTTTTTACACTTTTTCAGATTAAAAAATAGACTTTTGAAATGTTCTTCGCGTTCTTCGTCTATTCTTCACTGTTTTGCCCATCTATGCTTGGGTAAGTCTCTGTGATTAACCCATGGATTATAGATTCCATATTCCAGATGATTTGCGCTTAATCGGTAACATCTAAATTTATTTCTACCTTATTTTATTGGATTCGATTTCTGGATTTGTATTGCGTTTTTGATTAAAAGCCCAGATTGATTTATCCCAAGGATATGGTGCAAACCGGGTTGAAGTGATCACTGTGTGATAGCTCAGTGACACATGTTGAGTTGAACAAATTCTAGACGATCGTTCAGTAGAGGGAGTTTCTGGAAAACATAGAGATTTTGGTTTGTCCAGAATCGATCATGAGTTCAATTGTATTATTTAGTCTAATGAAGGTTCTAGAATTCTGATTTTGGGTTAGTCGTTTTAGTCTAATTAATTTTGTTTTTCCTTTACTGTTTCTGTTTTAGTTTGTGTTAATTGCATTGAAAAACTCCCCCTATCCACTTAATGTTATTGTTTCTATTTCTATTGAACCAACTGCAAATTCTGTGGGAAACGATCTAAGTTCCTTATACTACAAATCTTTTTATTGAACTTAGTTATTTTGTAAGAGGTCGACAATCTCTTGCCACTTAGTCGTCTTCCTAATGTAGGCTTATCCTCAAATCTTAGTCCCACAACTTAGGATATTACACTTTCAAGAAACTTTGAGATAAATGAAATAAAAAATTTCTTATTCTCTCTCTCCTTCCCCCCCGCCCCAAAAAAAATTGAGCTAGATTCATTTTCTTCCTTGCAAGTCTTGTTGATGTTTAATTGATATTCACAATTTTTTGCATGTTTGTATGTACTTTTCATTTTTTTAAGACATAGAACTTGGCTTGGTCATACACATTGAACCCTAACAAACTTCACCCTCTATACTCAAAAGTTGACCTTTTATATGTGTTAGCTCTCAGTGTTTTGATGATAACAAGCCTCAAAGGTTTTGATTTGACAGAAATTGATATGACTTTATTTGATATGATTTCTAAAATGAATAGGTAATTCTCGAGAATGGTTAAACCAAAATGCTATATGCTTTCTGTTTCAATTATAACGTTACAATGATTCTCAAATATGACTGGATGATTCTCGATAATTCCTAATTCAAGCTTCATTTATATATCCCTGCTTATATCAATGATTCTCGAGAATGACTTAATCTTACATGTTATATACTTCTGATGGTTCTCGAGAATTGAAACTTAATTCTTGAGAATGGGCTATTCCTAATTATCATATAACTTATGTCCCCACGCTGATTCTCGAGAATGCTTAAGCATATGATTATGTACATAACTATTCTTGTTCACATTTAAAACGTTGATTCTCGAGAATGGTATATGGATTCTCAAGAATGCCTTAAGCAAGAACATGTAGGTTAAATTTGGGTGCTACCTGACATTTAAGCGCAAAACTCATGAGTAGGAAAAACAAAAATATTTGTTATTAACTAATTGCAGCGGAATTTATCATTTATAACAGTAACTCTTTACGGTACTCATGAGAACCCATAACACTTTACGGTACTCATGAGTCACTTAAAGGGTTAAGTAGCAAAAATACACATGTGCTTTACCCCCGGGAGCGCCTAGCACCACGTGCTTTTTTTGGACAAAAAATACACACGTGGTTACGTTTTATGAGCAAAAATACCACGGTCGTTAGTTGATCGTTAGCTGACCACTAGTTGACCATTAACCATGATAAAATTACCCTTTTGCCTTTAGTTTAAAAAAACAAAAATACCCCACCCCACCCCACCCTCTACCAGTGGGCTCCACCGCCGACCAACCCACGCCGACAACGACTTTCTTTTTATAATTTTTAAAACTAAATTTTAAAAAAAAACTAAGGGGAGGCTGACCTCCCTACTGCCGGCCACCCCACACAGGCAACCTACCGTTGCCGTCCTACTGTTGGCAACCACCTCTGGTGACATTTTTTTAAAAAAATTTTAAAACTAATTTAAAAAAAAACCTAAGGGGAGGCCGGCCTCCCTAACACCGGTCACCCCCACCCAGGTGACCTACTATCACTGCCCCACCGCCGGTGACCACCTCCGACGACTTTAGTTTTTTTTTAAAAAAAATTATTTTTTTAGAATTAGTTTAAAAAAATTTGATTTTACTAAAAAAAAAATATATAAATCTCGTTTTCTTGTTCGGACAAGACCAAATCCACTGAAACCGTATATTCTTCCTCTTAACCGTAGCCAATACCACTGACCTCTTCTCAGGAGAAATCAAGACAACACTTCACAAACTGCCAAAACTAACCTCCAATCCTGTTCTTTTCAATACTTAATTTTAATAACTTTTATCTATTAATTCACATGTAATTGGCACCGTGATTTATTCCCCTAGAATAATAAATTAAAGGTATTTTAATTAGTCAAATTCTATAGTAAAATTTCATAATTTATTATTATTATTATTATTATTATAGTTGTTGTTGTTGTTGTTGTTGTTGTTGTTGTTGTTGTTTTTTTTAACTAATTTTTTTTAAAAAATATTTTTTTTAAAAAAAAACAAAAGTCGTCGGTGGTGGGGCGGCGGCGGTAGGTCGCCTACATGGGATGGCTGAGAATAGGGAGGCTGGCGATGGGGAGACTGGCCTCCCCTTATTTTTTTTTTAAAAAATAGTTTTTAAAATTATAAAAAAAAAGTCGCCGGCGGTGGGCGGCCCTTAACTTGTTTGTGGATTAGTGAAATACCCAAAGTGCTTTGGGGATTGGACGTAGGTCGTGGGATTTTACTAAACTAGTATAATTCTCTTATGTTATTTATCTTTCAATTGACATAGTTCATTTATTTTATAAACCAAAAAGAATTTTGAAATCTCTTATTCACCCCCTCTAAGCGATATTCTCTCTTCATTTAGTATCGGAGCGTTGGTTTCTCAGTTGGGAATAACTTCTCGAGATAGATCATGGAAGGAATACTGCCTGAAGGTGCTTCAATCAGTCATCCACCTGGTTTTAATGGTGAACACTATTCCTTTCAAAAACATAGTTCAGAGTTTACGTCATGGCAACTGAATATGGTTTCTGGCAAGTATTTGAAAACGGAGACTATGTTCTCACAAAGAAATAAGGAGAACTTTATGTTCTAAAGATTCCGTCTAAGTATGACAAAATTGATATGCGTCAGGTGACTATAAATATCAAGGCCATTATAATGCTTCAAAGTGCTCTTACTCAAAAGGAACACTTTCGAGTATGTAATCTAGCAAATGCAAAGGAAATGTGGAAAGCCTTGGAAATTGCATACGAAGGTACTACTGGAATCAAAGAAAATAGAATCAACACATTGACAACAAAATACGATCTCCTTCATATGAAATCTAGTGAAAGTTTTGAGGAGTTCCAACTTCGCTTCACTTATCTAACCAATCAACTGTCAGCACTAGGAAAAACTTATGATCAAAGATCCCAAATCAGGAAAATTCTAAATGTCTTAATGAAAGATTGGGAAGCTAAAGTTACGGCAATAAAAGAAGCTCGAGGAGAATCCATGGCTTCAGTAGCAGCCTTATTCGGAAGCCTATCCGAATATGAAAGCAAATTGAAATTCAAAAAGAGTCTGGATGAAGTCAATGGTAACAAAAACAAAGGAGTTGCATTAAAAGCTGAAAAAGAAAAGGAATCAAAGGACGAAGATGAAGACGAAGACGATGATGATGAGATAGGCATGTTTTTCCGTCGATTCAAAAAATTCTATAAAAGAAATCAAGGGTTCATGAATTATTTTCAAAAGGGGAGTTCCAACAATAGACAGGAAAATGATCAAATCATTTGTTATGAATATGAGAAGCTGGGGCACATCAAATCGGAATGTCCTCGACTAAAAGGCAAAGATCAAGAGAAAAAGAACTTTCATCCTTACGAAAAGAAGGCCTATGTATCAGCTATATGGGGAGATAGTTCCTCTGACGAAGATAAAAGTGATGAAGAAGAATTTGCCAATGTATGCCTTGTTGTTGAAGAAGAGAAACCTAAAAATGATGATGAGGTATATGACACTGAGCCTACCTATGATGAGTTGCTTTCTAAATATAATGAACTACGTTCTGAATTCAAAAGGATTGCAAGAGAACTCATTGCTTACAAAAAGAAAATCAAATTGCTTGAGCAACAAAGTAAAGAATCTCCTCCTCTTATATGCGAAAATTGTTCTGATTTACAAAGTAAACCTTCATATGATGAATTATTTGCTGAGTACAATGACTTACAATCAAATTTTGAAAAGGTTAGTGAGAAATATACATATTTGAAAATGAAAAATATAACTCTTGAACAATAGGTTGAGAACCTCTCTTGTGAAAACACTAGTTGTGAAGAATGCATTGACTCGGAGAAAAGAATTCTGTATCTTACAAAAACTCTTGAAAAATTCACTAAGGGTAGTGAAATGCTCAACATGATATTAAAAGCCTAGAGGTTTACAAATGATAAATCAGACATTAGTTATAATCCTATCTTTGACAAAATGAAAGGGAAGAAGAGAACAGTAGGAAAATCTTATTTGAAATATTTTAAAAAATCAGTTCATTCTTTAAATCCATTTGCTCATTGCAATTTCTGCAATCGTAAGGGTCATAGTACATCATCATGTTTTCATAAAAAGGAAGGAAGAGCGAAACCAGTTAGCAATTCTCAATAGGTGCCTAAGGGAACTTATGTATTCCCTAAGGTTTGAACTAATCCAAAAGAACCCAAGAAAAGATGGGTACCTAAGGATTGATCATTTCTGATATGTAGATATGTCTGAAAGCATTCAAATCCAACAATTGGTATATTGATAGTGAGTGTTCCAGACACATGACGAGGGATCAATCCAAGTTTGTTGCAATGAGATTAAAGGAAGGTGGCAGAGTTACCTTTGTGGGAAACCAATCCGGAAGGATTACAGGAGTTGGAGAAATTGGAGATAAAAAAGGCCCTCAGATCAAAGTTGTTTACATGTTGAAGGTTTCTATCACAATCTTCTGAGTATTAGCCAAAGTGCAGACAAAAACAACTGGATCATTTTTTAGGCTGAAGAATATCTCATTGTCAACAAGAATGATCTTTCGTTTAATAAGAGTAAATTGAAAACTTTATTTAAAGCTCTTAGAGAAGGTAATAGCTACACTTTAAATGTACCTTCTATTCAATCTAATAAGTGTTTTATAAGAAACTTGGAAGAAAGTTGGTTGTGACATAGATGCCTAGCACATGTTAACATAATTCTACTATATAAGTTACTTAAGAAAGACTTAATCTTTGGTTTACCCAAATTATCTTTTAAAAATGATATGACTTATGATTCATGTCAAAGGGGTAAACAGACCAAATCTTCCTTTGAATCCAAAAATGAAATCTCAACTAATCGACCACTTCTGTTACTTCATATGGATTTAGTAAGACCGGCTAGAGTTAAGAGTCTTGGCAGAAATTTGTATACATTAGTTATTGTAGATGATTTTTCTAGATTCACTTGGACAATATTCATGTCTTCCAAAGATGAAACATTTGAACTATTTGTCGTGTTTGCCAAAAAGGTGCAAAGCGAGAAAGGTGTTTGTATTTCAGGTACACGAATGGATCATGGATGTGAGTTTGAGAATTATGCATTCAGTGAGTTTTGCAATGAGTATGGAATTGACCACAATTTCTCTACACTAAGGACTCTACAACAAAATGGAGTGGTTAAAAAAAAGAATCGTGTCCTCACTGAAATAGCTAGAGCATTGCTAAATGAGAATTCAACTTTTCAAGTATTCTGAGCAGATGCAATGAGCACATGTTATGTCTCAAATTGAGCCTATATTCAAAAAAAGCTCAACAAGACTCCTTATGAGCTCTACAAGGATCGAAAGCCTAATTTAAGTCATTTGTATGTCTTTGGCTGCAAAAGTTTTGTACACAATGGTAAGGAAAATTTGGGTAAGTTTGATCCAAAGTCAGATGAAGGTATTTTTCTTGGTTATTCTAACCATAGTAAAGCCTATAGAGTCTTCAACAAATGTACACGTTGTGTTGAGAAATCCATTCATGTTGTGTTCTGTGAATCACCTTTTGACAGATCCTTAGATAATGATGAACCGATTCACAAGAATCAATTCTTTTCAAAAACCTCCTCTTCTATTGAAAACAATCTAGCAAATGTTTTTGAAACTGATCCCCAAATGTCACGGGTACAAAAAAAGCTTTTAAGACCGGACAAAAAAGGCATCGGCAGACCGGACATGATCATGTGTTTCATCTTAAGAAAGCTCTGTATGGTTTGAAGCAAGCTCCTAGAGCATGATATGAAAGACTTAGCAAGTTTCTTCTTGATCAGGGATTTGTAAGAGGAAAGGCAGATACAACCCTTTTTATAAAAACTGATAAATTGAATGATGTTCTGTTAGTTCAAATTTATGTAGATGATATCTTTTTTGGATCAACTAATGAATCTCTGTGTGAGGATTTCTCTAAGACTATGCAGGGCGAATTTGAAATGTCAATGATAAGAGAGCTCAACGATTTTCTTGGTCTTCAAATTAAGCAAGGCAAAGATGGTATATTCATCTCTGAGACCAAGTACCTTAATGATCTACTGAAGAAATATGGTCTTGAACATTGTAATGGAGCAGACACCAATGAGCTCAACCACATCATTGGATGCTGATAAAGAAAAAGCAAAAGATTTTAATATAACTAAGTATAGAGGAATGATTGGCTCCCTATTATACTTAATGGCAAGTCGGCCTGATATTCAATTTATTGTGGGAATGTGCACAAGATTTCAATCCGCCCCTAAGGAATCACATGCTGAACAAGTTGAAAGGATCTTTCGATATCTTGCAGATACAAAGGAATTTGGTCTCTAGTTTCCTAAAGGTCATTAAAGCACATGGTCACACATTCTAGCTCTGATCATACTGGATACAAAACTGACAAAAAAAGCACTAATGGCAAGTGTGAATTTCTTGGAGGTTCACAAGTATCATGGTTTAGTAAGAAACAAACCACTGTGGTTGTATCCTCCACTGAAGCAGAATATGTTGTCGCCTCAAGCTGTTGTGCTCAAGTCTTATGGCTCAAACAATAACTTCAAGACTTGGGGATTTATCTGAAGGAGATACCAATTTTTTGTGACAACACCAGTACAATTAGCTTGGCCAAAAATCTAGTATAGCACACTAGAACCAAGCACATTAACGTGAGACATCATTTTATCAGTGATCATGTTCAAAATAAAGACGTCCAGGTAATGTTTATTCCCATGCATCTTCAGTTAGCTGGCATATTCACCAAACCGCTGGCTAAAGAACAATTCATGTTCATCTGTCGAGAATTGGGTATGGCCAAACCCAATGAACTGTGAGTAATGTTAGTTTACTATTAATAATTATGTTTTGATGAATAATATAAACTAACTTCAGAGTTTCTTGATCATAGTCTACAAGATGCTTGATTAAGAGTTACAGAATTTATTAGAAGCTGATAATTCTCGAGTATGATTTTACCATTCTCGAGAATTAGTGTATTATTCTTTCTCAACTCATCACAATTTTCAAATTTATTCTCGAGAATGAATAATACATTCTCAAGAACTATTGGGATTTAATAAGCTTGCTAAGTGTTTCAGGCATAACTTGATCCAAGAGAGAGCATAATTCTCGAGTATCTTCAGAGTATTCTCAAGAATTGATAAAGACTTATGCTATCCTAGGTTTATTCTAAACTGATCATTCATATAATGTTCTTGAAGAAGCTCTTATTAACTCAGAATTCTTGAGAATTACCCATGCATTTTCGAGAATTATCAAGGAAACCTGAACATAATGTTTTGTATAAGTTTATCATTCTCGAGAATTGTATAGCAATTCTCGAGAATTGTCAAAAATTAAGTGACAACATTCATGTCTTTGTTAAGGATTCTTGAGAATCAGAAGGGTATTCTCAAGAGTCAATGAGTTAATATTCTTAAGACCATGGAGTCATTCTCAAGAATTGATCAATAATTCTTGAGAATTAGCGGGTTCTTATGGATACAAATTGACAAATCATTTTGTACTACAAAGGAAGAACCAGTCTCAAGAATTGATAGTTAATTCTCAAGAATCAAAAAGTTTCTTTGAAAACAGAAGGCTAGGTTAATTTTTTTCCCCTCTTCTACTTCATTTTATTCTCTTTACTACCATTATTCCAGTAAAACCCTAACTTACTCTCCACTATTTCTCATTCCCATTCTCACTATTCCTCTTTTGATTTTCCAAGAATTTCACGTTCCTCTGTGCAAAATCCTATAAATCTCCATTCCTTGATTCTCAATTCTCAAGAATCATACGTTGTGATTATGTGAAATGCCCCTTTCAACCATTGAATCTCAAGCTCAATCGTTATACTGAATCCCACGATTGACAGGTACGTTGAATTCTTTTCTTTCAAAACCCCCCTTCATTACATCTTCTTCCATCATCATTCACACCCAGTTGAATTCACATTCGATCAAATTCAAAATGGCAACCTCATCCTCTGAATCCTTTGAATGACTACTCTCGAAATAGCATCGCTCATCCTATCATTCAAAGACCAAATCTCCTGAGAAATCTCAATCAAAATCCAAAAGTGTAACCAAAGTTGAACCTTCTCGGCTAGTCACACGCCAACAGACAGATTCACTGCCTTCTGGCAAAGGCAAAGGGAAAGCTTCATCTAAGTCTTGATCAAAGCAAGCCCATTATGCAGAGGAGCCATATATCGATGATGCATCGTACTTTCATGAAGGAAGGTCCAAAAGCATTGAAGACAATCCATAAACCTCAACCTTTTGGCAGTTAGAATCAACCAACCGTTAGTGGCACTCTCCTTCCATTTGCCACTAAACTCTTTGGTCAGCAAGGTCCTCTTCATTGTCCTACTGGTTATTGCAATGATGAATTAGTAATCCCCACTAATCCTAACTATGCAATTACTTATGTCGGTAGACCTTTTTGTCCCACTGTCTGGTTAGACTTGGAAACCTTCAAAAGAGATTGCAACTTGGATTTATCTCCCTGGTTAGCACCATATATGCCTATGCTTGGTATTTCAACCCCTTATTCCCCATAGTTGTTAATGTATTCTTCTTCAATATGTATGAAGAAGAAAGAGAGGATGAGGATGATGAGATTGTATTGGTTACTACTATTAAAGGAAAAGAAATTAGGCTTACTATTGACACTCTCAACGTTCTCTTTGGGGTTACTAATGCACTTGTCGACCCTCCAAAGTTATCTAAGGCTGAATGTTTTAACATCTTGTTGCCCAATTAGACATATGATGGCAACCCTCTCAGATTCAAGCTCGCTCAAATGCCTGACACTCATAGAGTGCTTTAGTATCTCTACAGTCGTAATCTAATCAACAAAGGCCGAAGCTTTACCCATTTTGTGCTCAAGGAATATCAACTACTTGCCTCTATCATTGCTCAAGAATTAAGAAACCTAGGCAAGTTAGTTATATTTTAGATTTCAACTTTCCTCTCTACATCTGGCATTTCCAAACAGAATACCATTCCATATCCCAATCTGATTTCTCAGATTCTTGCTTTCAACAACATATGGTATCTTCTTGAAAATGATGAGACAGTCTTCCCCAAAACATTTAGCAAGTGTCATCTACTATATATGAAGATTTCATTCACTGAGGCTACTACTAAGAAGAAGAAAGCCAAGTCACCTATGCCCTTATCATCTAAGCAACCAAAGGAAGTATGGACTTCACAAGTTGGAGCTGCCTCTGCCTCTGCTCTTGTTTCCTCTCACCTTACCTTGGCTGCCCAAGTCTCAATCCAAAAATGTGTGAAAGAAGCAGTTGCCTAAGTTGTTGCAAAAGTTGTCTTTGATATTGTTAAACCACTGTATGATCAAGGCAATGTTGTGGCGAATGCTATAAAAACATCTTCACAAGCTTACTACTATGTTAATTTTCACTACGGGCAATAAGTTTGAAGAGTTATCACAGTATGTTCAAACGAGCTTTCAAGCTTTTTTTCAAACTCAGAATGAATTCAAGGAAGAGGTTCAACATCTTCAATGATAGATCTATCAATTTGATCGTACTTTGGATGATATCGGCCTCAGACTGCTTGCTCCTGCTGACCATGTTGACTCCTCTGCTGCTCCCCTTGATCCCTCTCTTGTGCTTGATGATCCTACTGGTCCACCCTCTTGGACTGATGACAAAGGGGGAGAAGAAGATGCCCCTTGAAGATGAAGTTGCTTAAGGCTTTTAGTTGATATTAGTTTTAGTATTGATGTTCTTAGGATGGATGTTCTTGTTTATGAAGTTTTAGAATGATTCCATATCTTTTTTTACTTCAATTTCTATTCAAGGCTATACATGTTTAAGACTCTATTTTTTTGGTTTTATAATATGATAATTCATGATTGATGGCTCTCTCTTTTTTTTACTGATATCAAAACCTGTTATCTATATCTAAGTGTTATCATCATAAAAAAAAGGGGGAGAATGTTAGCTTTCAGTGTTTTGATGACAACAAGCCTCAAAGGTTTTGATTTGACAGAAACTGATATGGCTTTATCTGATATGATTCTCTAGAATGAATAGGCAATTCTTGAGAATGGTTAAACCGAAATGCTATATGCTTTCTGTTTCAATTATAACATTACAATGATTCTCGAGTATGACAAGATAATTCTCGAGAATTCCTAATTCAAGCTTCATATATATATATATCCCTGCTTATATCAATGATTCTCGAGAACAAGAACTTAACTCTCGAGAATGACTTAATCTTACATGTTATATACTTCTGATGGTTCTCAATAATTCTCGAGAATTGGAACTTAATTCTCGAAAATGGGTTAATCTGATTATCATATAACTTATGTCTCCACGTTGATTCTCGAGAATGGAGACTTAATTCTCGAGAATGCTTGAACATATGATTATGTACATAACTATCCCTGCTCACATTTAACATGTTGATTCTTGAGAATGGTATATGGATTCTCGAGAATGCCTTAAGCAAAAACATACTATATGTTTGAATACACACATTGATTATCGAGAATAGACTTATAATTCTCGAGAATGGCTTACCTAAATCATGTCATATGCCTGATATAAATCTCTTTTAATCATATGATTCTCAAGAATGAATGATAGATTCTTGATAATATATTAACTGTATCAGTATCAGTATTAGCTTTTCACGCATCATTAAATTATTTAATGACTTTGGGTTATTGTTCATTACCTGTTAATCATCTTCAAACTTATTATTATTACATTTAATCATTTTCTTGATTAAGTTTTAGTTGATTAACCTGGTATAATATGAGATTAGCCGAAAAGCAAATTATGTGTCAAAAGCATTAAATGCTATTTAGAAAGCAAAGCCTACAACCAGAATGAAGCCTCATAGTAGAGGAAATCATTCTTTCTAGACACGGCTATTCCGGAAAACATTTTGAGTTAACCTCTGTGCACAATACTTCGACAGACAAATGCATTTAATGATTCAACAGTCGAATGTGCTTAACGAAATTCAAATGTGTTTAATGGAATTCAAATATGTCTAATGGAATTACAAATAGACACAACGGCTAGTTCACAAAGCTTCACAACGGCATTAATGGCAAACACTATAAAGGCTCATTACATTCAATTCCATCAACTACCGAAACTCTGCATAATTAACTCAAACTTATTGCAATCAACTGTTTCATTAGTTTCATCCAATATCTTCGAATATATTTTTGTACTTCAGTGATTAACATTTATTTACTTAGTGAGAAGTTAAACACTACTTGATTATTTGTTTATCAGTTAAGCTTAAGGTTGTGGAATCTTAAGTGTGGATGTACGATTACAATTTGTAAGGGGGAGTGAGTCCTAGTATGATAAGATCATCTTGAGTACAGAGTGTGTGATTGTAACTCGTTCGTGGATTAGTGAAATACCCAAAGTGCTTTGGGGACTGGATGTAGGTCGTGAGATTTGACCAAACCAGTATAATTCTATTGTGTTATTTATCTTTTAGTTGATACAGTTCATTCCTTTTATAAATTGAAAAGAATTTCGAAATCTCCTATTTACCCCCTCTAGGCGATATTCTCTCTTCAATATGAAAGATAGAGTATCACCTAAGAGAAGGGTGAATTAGGTGATTTAAAAGTTTTCTTCTAATACTCTGAAGCACACGAGTAAAACAGGAATAAATAGAAAGGAAGAGAGAAAGAATGGACACAAGAAGTTTATACTGGTTTTGTTCAAATCCTTGACCTACATCCAATCCCCAGACTCATTGGGATTTCACTATCTCAAAACTTGATTACACACTTTGTAACTCTTGAGTAATTCTCTCACTAGAACTTACTTCCCCTTACAAGTTGCAATCAAATAATCCTAATCTAAAAGGTTCCAAAATCTTAAGATTAATACAAGATTAATATTTTTTTAAACTCTCTAAAAGAGCAAATATGTGATCACTGAAGAATATTAATATCTAAAAATATTACTTAAGAGTTTGAAATAGTAAAAGCTAAAATCTCGAATTGAATGCACAGAGTTTCATATTTCCACTCTATCCCTTCTCTGTCCTTTACAACTTTAATGGTTTTTATTAGTTTTGTACTTGTGTCAGAAGAATAACTGAAATAAGTATTACTCGAATGAATATTTGCTTCTGCCTCAAGATTTAATTTTGATTGCTGTTTTGTTTCTCTGTTATCAATTAATGCTTAATCCATGTTGGATCGCTTTTTCTTGAACTTGATTTAAGTGTAATTAATCAGCTGCAAAACACTTAGATGATGATTAAGCATAATATAAACATGTTCAAGAATGATTAAAAGAGAGTAAGTACTCACCCATTGGATTAGTTCAGCAAAAGGATTGATACAGGTATCAACGTAGATCAATTGTGAAGGTAATGTATTCTCAAGAATCATCTTCACATTCTCGAGAATTATATAGATCCAGGAAGTCCATATCAGGCTTATTACATTGCTTTAGGACAAAGCATTCTCATGAATCATGTGCTAATTCTCGAGAATTGGTGAGTGAAATATATAATTCATTATGCCTAAGATAGACCTATTCTTGAGAACCCTTATCTCATTCTCGAGAATCATCATGAAGGTGGTGAGATCAATTAGTATGTTAATAGTTCATTTGCTCAAGCATTCTCAAGAATTATTCTTCCATTCTCGAGAATTAGCTTGGGAGCAAGTTCTGGTATGGTGGTTGGGACAACACATTCTCGAGAATTGAGTCACAATTCTTGAGAATCATATGAGGTATGATGGATGAATCAATCCATTCACTCATGCGACCAGAGACTATGCTTAAAGCTTGAGATGTAACTTCTCGAGAATCATATTCCCATTCTAGAGAATCATTATATTGTTATTTTTGAACTGATTAAGCCATTCTTGAGAATTGCTTATCCATTCTCGAGAATTGCTTCAACCAAAGCCATATCCGTCATTTTGTTAAATCAAAACCTTTGGACTTGTTATCATCAAAACACTGAGAGTCAACATATCCTTAAATTATATATTAGTTTATAAGTTAAGCAAAATAATTTGGAAGAAAAATGGCAAACATAAGTACTTTAAAGTAATTTAATTAGCTTCCATAATCTCTCCAAAAAATGAAATCAACCTTATCTTATATTTAAAACTAGAGGGATCGAGTATCATTTATCACACACAAATAAAAAATAGGAGGGATTTAATAACATTTGTTTATCTTTCTACCAGACTAAACATCTCTTCAACATTCTTTTTTGGGAAAATTGATTACAGGGCCCAAGGAAGCAAAATAATTACAAAAAAGGCCCAAGAAACATTCACATGGGCCTTTTCTGGCATTTTTTCAAAAAAAAGTGTAAGGACATAGTTGCTAATTGCTATAGATGTAGTTGTTAATTAGACTGATTTAGTTGTTAATGGGGGACTGATATAGTTGTTAACCGCTACTGATGTAGTTGCTAACGTTTTTTGAAAAAATGCCAGAAAAGGCCTAAAGGCCTAGGGCCTTTTCTGGCATGTGAATGTTTCTTGGGCCTTTTTTGTAATTATTTTGCTTCCTTGGGCCATGTAATCAATTTTCCCTTCTTTTTTCTTCCTTCTTCTTCATCTCTAGCGAACGCTTCTTTCATCTTTATCTCTGGTTGCATAAGTCAAGACAATTACCTGCGTGATGGAGCAAAAGAGGGATTTTGCCTTCAACAATACAAGAGCATTTGGCCAAATTTCATTTCAGATTTCATAATTCGGGGGCTGTAAGTTTAGGGGTTTAGATCATGCACAATACCTAATTTCCATTTTTTTTATTGTCCCAAAACAACGTTGTTTTGGGACAATTTTAACCCAACAACCTAACTCAGGCAACCTACCCCACCTAGCGGGCTAATTGAGTTTTCAATGAGTTGGTTGAGTAAATTTGATTTTCATGGGATAAATGCTCCCACCAATTTAGGGAGCAAACTAGATTGGACTAGGCCAGTTTGTTAGAACCATCTAACACCCAAGAGGGAGGTGAATTGAGTGTAGGATAAAAACTTCAGAACTTTGAAAATAGTTTTGCATTTTAATAAAAGCAATAAGTATGAAAGTAATGATTCATAAATCAACAGTCAATTATTAAAATAATATATGCTAGAAATATAAAAGCTTAGGGAAGAGAATATGTAAACTATAATTTATCCTAGTTCAGTCTGATCCACGATTACCTACGTCCAGTCCCCAGGCTCCTCTTAAGATTTCAATCCACTATCTTCCTCAAGTTTAACTAGGTACTTGAGAACCACTACAATACCACAAGTTTGATCTAGGCACTTGTGAAGCCTTCACAATTCTTGTACCGAGATAAAGAACTCCCCCTTAACACTCTGTAAGGATATAATCTATTTCTCACTCAAGATCATCTAATCTTGAGTAACTCTGAGATAGAATGATTACAAAGAAAGAATACTTCACTCTATAGGAGGTAGATAATGATTAACATGAAGTACAAGGTGGAAGTAGGATTACAGAGCTTTGTAAGACTCAGAGTATCACATTGTAGGCATAGGCTCTCTGTATTTGTTTTCATTTCATTGTTGTCTTTCTGTCCTGAATGAGCCTCTATTTATAGGCAATTTGTATTAAGACCGTTGTGAGCATACGTGAGTTAGAGAAAAATAGCAATTGAGATCTTTCATACATTTGAGAAAAAGTAGCCATTAAAATATTACTATTGAGCTTTCACTCCATTGGAGAAATAGTCGTTGCTTTGTTGTCTTTCTTATTCCATCAAATGCTTTGTTGAATTCTCTATCTTTGTTTTCCATTCGTTTATGTCTTTAGCAAACTTCATCGAAGGCTTAACCATTAGAACTGCTTCTGACATGTTTTTGCTTTTATCGAGCTTGAACTTAATGAGTCTTGATCACCTCAAACTTATACATAAATGAGATAAATAATGTTAAGAAGTAGTATAAGTGATTTTGGTGTTCATCTGGATGTTTAGCATAAGCATCAAGATTTCCAAACACGTAATTTTAATAAACTATAAACAATACTTTGTGATCTCTTCTTTCAAAACAAAGGTCAACTTCTAGTGGCCATAACTCTTCACATATAACTCAAAATTTAGCAAATGACGTATCCCCATGATGTTACACCTCCACCAGCCTCGCCCCTTTGGGTGGCGGGTTAGAGGGATTCCTTTCATAATTTACCTTTTTGTCGTTATTAAGTCCATTCAATTATAAATTAGAGCACGCGCAAAAGAGCACTGGATCGGTTTGGACAATTACTGTACTGGTAAAAGTAAAAGCAACAAAAAGTAAAGTCCTCAGAGGGTTAAGGTACAATCATCTGGAAGTAAACTCCAAAATATAAGTATAGTCATCCCCAAAAAGTAAAATACAAAATACGATAGGGAATCCCCTATCCTTCAATTGCTCTGCCATCCTACTTCTGCAAAAAGGCCTTCTCTGCTTAAGCATGCCCTCTTGTGTCACTAGAAAGTTCTGGAGTTCGTGTGTGGCCCCCAGAGTAACCGTCAATACTCATGCAATATATGTGTGGTGTGTATGTGTGCAACCGTGTAATATATACAAATAAGGAAAACATGCCAAATATACCATATGTGCAAACAGAAAACATACACAACAAACACGTCTTTTGAAAAGACCCTTCCTCACAAAGCATTAATTAACCATAATGATTTCACAAAACCGGATTAACAAGTGATTAAGGAAACCCTTTTCTTAATTTCATAAGGTTGGCACATCGGAGTCCAAAGCACAAATAACGCACACAAACTCACTACAGAAAATCCTTAACTTTGGGCACAATAATCAAACGGGAGAATACACAACCCATAAGTTAAAGCAACCTCAAATTCACAACAAATGGTCTACACCAAAACATTTCCATACAAGTTATGATTATGGATCCATCAAAACATTTTGGTGTATAAGATAAAACCTTTGATCTTATAGTGGAAAAAAACCATAAGGTAATTATAACTTTTTTCCAAAACATGAGGGTCCTAAAATGGCAATATATAAATCCATACAACACCCCTGCCAAAGAGGCTTACGAAGATCACAACTACTATGCCTCTGGCTGCTTCCCTTAGCTCATGGAAGGATTAGAGATCTCGCCTGAAAAATGTTGATAATAATGGGGTGAGACATAACATCCCAGTAACCAAAGTTAATTTATCACATATACAAGAATGGATTGCAAGTCAGAGAAGCAGGTTTGCTAACATATTTATAACATCAACAACAAATAATTAATTATTCCATAATAAGTAACAATAAGTAAAGCCACCCCCACTCATCCATCCTGCTCCTCCTTATATCATCTGGACGTTGTATAGCCTATCAATGCTAGTATACCTGGCAAGGTTAGCTAGCCAATTCAAGAAAACTGTCCCCTCCCATGTCACCACCGATATACCGTAATAGGGAGGTGTCTGCCGAAAACACTCAACTCAAATTCCGGCCAAGAATGAGAGAGCCAATGGGCACAATTTCACCTTAAATATCTTCCACACAACCCAACATATTTCGAAACAAATAAACAATATTATAATTTTCAAAGACATAGTACGATATATTACTCCATATATATAGCTCCCAACAATTACCACACTAACCACCACAACAACAATTTCCATAACCAGATTCACTCATACATACATGCAGAATAGAAAATACACTGCTTCTCTGAAGTAACTACATATTCAGATACACACATAATTTTCAAAACACATGTCAGCAGTATATATGAAAATAAGGTTTAGTAAACACCTTACAGTCCAAGACAAGTAAATGAAATAAATTAACCTTGGTTACCTCAATTCTGAGCTAAATCTTATCTTGAGGAGTAAAATGTGAATAATCACCGACCACAGGTGAACTCTAAATTACCACAAGCATAACTTATGTAACTCAACATACACAATTTACAATAATAATCTTATTATTGTAGTAAAAATTGAGAATAGTTTTATTTCTCAAACTTCAAAACTAGGCCGATTAAAACTTTAATAATATCTCCTTTAACCCAAAATAAATTATTTATACAACTTTTAATTGGTAGAAATATGGGGTAAGCTGTAAATCCTAAATTTCTTGAATAGAAAAATTTAGTTTAAACTCCTACAACAACAAATCAAGAAATATAAACCAGTTAAAATTTGTTATTGATTATTCTAAAAGTACGTACAGTCATCTATTGTCAAAACTCAAAATTTTTCCCAAATCACAATCTCAAAATTTTCACTAACCAACATAATATTAAGTTTATTGGAAAGAGAAAAATATATGGAACAACTTTTATGAAGGAAGTTTATTGAAAAGAAGTTAATTTAACTGCTAAAATTATCTTATAAAATAAATAACATACCTCAAAAGACCCAAATGAAAGTGGAAGAAATCACCAAGAGGGGGTGAATTGGGGATTTTAAAAATTCTTTTCAACTCTTAAAAATAAAGCTTAAGAAATGAATAATAAAAGAGTAGAGAAAGAAAAGCTTAGACACACAGAATTTATACTGGTTTGGTCTCAACCTTGACCTACGTCTAGTCCCCAGATACCTTCTGGGTGTTTCCACTAGTTCAACAGGTTTTTAACTACAACAATGAAGACAAGACACAATCCTAATCACCTAGGACTTGCTCCCCCTTACACTTTGTAATTAAACAACCTAACTCACAGGTTCCACAACCTTGAGTTTACACAACCAAATGCTTTAAAAGAATTTCAATCTCTCAAAAGAGTGAATATTGATAATCACTGAAGAACAGATAAAAGAATCACAATACAAACTCAAAAATGCAAATGTGTTCAAGTGTAGCTTCGTTGTGTGTCGTTTTCTTTGAGTCTTCACAGCCTTTTATAGCCTAGCTAGATGAACTAGCCATTGCTTTTCCTTCTCCAACGTTCAATTGCAAATCTGGAAAATGATAGTTGCAAATTTTGCTCTGTTCTTTCAATTCTTTGCTGAAATCCTGGAATATGTTGTTGCAGAACATCTTCCAGATTCTTTGTCATTCCATGATCTTAATTTGACCGTTTTGAGGTGATTTTAATGTGTTCCAACGGTCTGAACTAAACATCTGGGATAAGGGAGAAGAATCAACCCTATTCTTGGTTCTTCATTAAATGCACTTATTCTAGATCTTTGATTCTCTCTGATCTTGTGATGAACCTATCTGAAATTTATCAAAAACTTGATCAATAATGTTAGGAATAATAATACAACAAGATATGATAATTTCATATTAACCCATAATGATTTCGCAGATTGATTTGATCTGGTTTTCAAAAGTTACTGATGCAAACTCGAGTTTGGTGTTCTAGACTCGAGTTTGAGGTTCATCCAGAGAGCAAGGTATGTTTGAAAGTTTCCTAAACTCGAGTTGATAAGTAACTGACTTGAGTTTGGTTCTTACAGAGAGGAAAGTCGCGAGTTGGTCTTGAATGAGATTTTGAACACTTGGCTAAACTCGAGTCATTTAGTGACTGACTCGAGTTTGAAGCTTTTATGAAAAACTTAAGTTTAAGTTCACAGCTTCAAAACTGGAGTTTAGAAATGCAGACTGGAGTTTACAAGACCTGAAATATTGCATAGCTCTCTGTATGATCCAGACTCGAGTTTGATATTCAAAACTCGAGTTTCAGTGAAAACTAAAACCTTTGAAAAATCTTTTTATGTGTAAACTGGAGTTTCCATTTTTCAAACTGGAGTTTTCAAATTAGTCATTTACTCGAGTGTTTTCTGTTTGAGCTAAACTCGAGTCACCAAAATCTTGACTCGAGTTTCAGTGTGAACTGAAACATTTGAAACATCTTTGAAGGCTCAAACTGGAGTTTTCGTTTTCAAAACTGGAGTTTAGAAATTATGTAATAACTCGAGTATTTTCAGTTTGTCCTAAACTTGAGTCTCCAGAATCCAGACTCGAGTTTCAGTGGTAGCTGAAACTTTGAAAACATCCTGTTAATCTTAAACTGGAGTCTCTGAAATCAAAACTGGAGTTTACAAAATAAACAAGAGCTCGAGTGTCTCTGTTATAACCCAGACTCGAGTCTTCTACGTCCAGACTCGAGTTTCAGTTCAAAACTTCAAACTTGAAGACTTTTGTATTTGGTAAATTGGAGTTTGTGGATATGAAACTGGAGTTTTGAAATTTTGATAAAGCATTGAAGCTTCTGTTTGATCCTAAACTTGAGTTTCCAAAACATAGACTCGAGTTTACAGTTCTTAAGAATTTTGATTGCTCTCTGTGTAATGCAAACTCGAGTTTGTCTTACACAAACTGGAGTTTGGCCAGCTTTGTAAAAACTGAGCTTCTGTCTGTCAAGTCCAAACTCGAGTTTCGTTACCTAGACTCGAGTTTGCCTTGAACAGTAAGTTTTACAACTTACCACAGACAAACTTCAAATTTAGTTTACAATTTGTCAGTTATCATCAAAACACATAGAGAACCAACACCAAATATTACCCCAACCTTCTTCTCCTTCTCTTTTCCTCACTCTCACACACACTCTCTCAGCACACACCCACCAATTGCAACTCACACACACACTACACCACAACACCACAACACACACAAATACCTATTTATAGAAAAAGGGGGAGGGGTATTAATTACCCCTCCCCAAATCCAAATATATTTTTTTTCTTTTCTTCTTCTTCACGCAACTTCATCTTTTTTTTTTTGAAATGGGCAAAATTACCCCAAAGGCTCAAAAATATATTTTTTTTCTTATTACTATTATTATTTTCTCTCACACAAATATAATTAATTACAATAATCATACATGTTTATTTTATAATTATAATTAAATCTTAACAATAAAATTAGGATGTTACATCTTTGCACCGTTAAGCCACCTTACCAAGGCAGGCCCCGGATTGCGGAATCACACGCCTGTTTCCGTTAAGTCACCACACTCATATGGCTGACCCTGGCAGGCACCGCCTGTTTCCGATGAGTCACCACATAAGCAAACCCCGGCAGACACCCTCAGCACTAGGGACACAATCACAAAGATGTTCTGTATGCATATTTGGCCAAACACAAACAAAAACACACATGACAAGCAAAACATACATCAAACACATAAGAGTGCCGGAGTAAAGAGGTTACTATTACTTGGTGGTAAATATCGTTTTATATTTTCAAGGGTCCCACAAGTCTCCCAACAGATTGCTTGACCCTAAATATCATAAAAATAATTTATTTGAGTATTTCCAATAATACCCTTACATTATTTGATTAAAACCGAGCTAAAACAGATTTTCCAGAAATCTAGTGTTTTTGTCCTGACTTCAACGATTTTTCATAAATTCCAAAAAAAATCATTTTTGAGTGAAATCAGTGCCATTTGAACCATTAACATGTTTAATTTTCAGGAAAAATATTCCCAGGGGTGAAAAGTACAGATATCTTGGCGTGATACCACTTTTCTGCCCCCTGGTCCAGATTCGCATCACTAGCCCCATCTCTATTTTCAACCAATTATTTCAACAAGCAAACTTTATCCAAATCTAATATATTATATATGAAAACTCATGCCCTATATGTCTAGTTTTTCTTTTGTAAAATCACAGCTTAAACAAAGTTCGTTTACCCCATTAAAAACGCTAAAGAAGGTTCACTGCCCAGATTTTCCAACACTGGTAGCAACCCTTCTTTTGGGGTTTTTTGGTGTTTGGATCTTATAAACTCAAACCAGACCCATACCTTACATAAAATCACGTCCCAGAGCCATTGCAGACCTTAAAAATGCAGAAATCCAACCCTAAAACCAAGCTTCTACCTTTTGCACCAAAATAATTTAACAAGACTTCAATAATCTAAGTTTTTTAGGGTTACCTTAAATCAGAGAATCGGTGGATGAACTTGGGATCTAGGGTTTGGAGCTTTGGCTATGGTGGCTAACTGGTACCTCCTCTGGCCTCTAGAAATTTCACCCCTCAAGGGTGAAAAAGAGGGGTTAAATTGCCTTTTTAATTAAGGTGAATTTGATCCGGTTAAAGTGAAATTAACTGGTGTAATTTTCAGTCTAAAATTCTTCTGGCTTTTTTTGACTTCTTTCCCAAGTAAATCCAGAGAATTCTAGGGACTTCTAGGATCCTTCCAGGTGGCACAACCCCCTCCCAAAATATCTAGATATTTTCTACTTTTTGGGAAAATTACCTGTTTCAGCCAAAAACTTTCGAAAATTATAATTATAGCCCAGAACTTTTGGATAATTACAACCTTTACCCTTTTTTATTGATCGTGAAACCCGCAATTGACTTTTTCATTGACTTTTCCTTTCTTGCTCTCCAAGTAATGTTTTTAATTATTGGAGAGAGTTATGTGGCGCTTAATGGGGCTCACACATATGACCTTCTTTAATTAATTAATTTCCTCCAATTTATCAATCAAGTTCTCAACCAACCGATCCCCGTCGGGTCCACCGGGTACAAACAGTGCTCCTTTTTTTACTTTCTACAACTTTCCTAGATATTCTTCCCTGAATGGACACTCACATGGGGTGCCCTTTCATCCTCCCAAAGTGGCCCACACTTGTCCCATTCAGCCCAAAGAGAATCCTAGCTGGTCACTATCGGTCCCATTCCTATCGAACATTTTCCTAGGGACCCGCCTTGCAAGTCATAACCTAAATATGACTTAAATCTCCTATTTTTCTCATGTTAGGCGAAATTCCTTATTATGAGGACTATAAATTGACCATATTGCCCTTGCCCCTCTTATTTTAGATTATTTCCCTGAATAGGATTTATTTACAATAATTAAATAATAATAATAATCGAAAAGTAAAACATTTCATTAATTCAGTACTATTTACAAGTACACTAGTTACATCAATAGGGATGTTACACATGATGCCCTTTAAGTAATATTTCCAATGCAAAAATAATTAGCTTCAAACTCATTGTATTCTGACAATTATGATTAGTGAATGACATTTGTTCCGAAAATAGAGTGAGAACATCAGAATACTGAATGTCAACTTTTGAAATTCATATCTCTTTCGTATGAATCTCTTTGACCTTCCTCTTAGCTTCTGTGAAACAAATTTTGAGCAATACATTCAAATAACTGAATCTATTTTGAAATTACACAAGAATTTGTAGTGTCAAATTCTGAAAATCATATCTTGTTCTTCTAAATCTCTTTAAGTTTGATCTCAAATTCTATGAAATGCACTTTGAGTGTAATTTCATATTCAATAAGTTTTCACTTCATTTAGAAGTGTATTTTGTGAGATACGTCCAAATTACCAAACACATGTTTGATATGACGCGAGAATTCCAATGTCAACTTCTAAATATCATATCTATTTCATATGAACTCTTTTGAACTTGGTATTGGTGTCTATGTGTCTCATTAGGAGTCTAGTTCCATATGAAATAAGTTTCATCTCAATCGAATCTATGGTTTGCGAGATATAACCAAATTATTAAACCTCTTATATGTTGAATGCTCTACAAAATCAAACAAAGGAGATGGAATAATGTTCTCACACAAGTGGAACACTCAAGTGCTTCATTTTCCACTCGAGTGATGTTATTGCTCATGTGCTTGGTTGGCCTTTTGGAAATTCATGGACTAAATTGGCATTTTGGAAATATGTCGTACCAAACTATCATTTCTAAAATTCAAGCCCCAAACTGCCATTTTCAGTTTTAATCCAATTTCTTTCTTCTTCTTCCTCTTAATCAATCTAACTCAATAACTTCTTTATTGATATTCTTCTTGATCATTCTCTATAATTAAATTTCATATTTTATAATCTTTGAATCTACATTAAATATTGGAATTAGTCAATGTAGAAGATAAATATACTATGTAAACTTTTTGCTCTTAATATTTTCCTTATATATTTAACATCATCAAAACTAATTATATCTAACACCATTTTTCTAGTTAGACCAACCGGGCTTGCCCGATTTTTTGTTCATTGCATCACACAAGTTACGAAAATCGTGACATGAAAACCAATGAACAATTATATTCCCATTTTTGTTTTATTGCTATATCACTAAGTCAAAATCAATTGACTTGAGCATCTTCTACTATAATCAATACTTACCTATCGGTATATTTTTAGTTATTTTATTTACATTTTTTGAGAAAAATATTTTGAAAGAAAAAACATGAAATATTTCAAAAAGGTTGCCTCAAATTTTATCTATAAAATTCAATTGATAAAACTCATATCTTTTTTAAACACTTCACACTTTAAAGTTGAGAAGATTTTCTCCTCTCCTCTCCTTTCTCTTGTTAGTTACAGCTAATCACCCAAGGGGGGTTGAATTAGGTGATTTATAAAAAAATTAAAACAATATTAACTAATAAATAAATAAGGAAGGATTTTACCAAAAAATAAATAAATAAGGAAAGGTTAGAGAGATATCACCGAAGAGTACACACGAATTTATACTGGTCTAGCCTTAACGACGTGGCCTACATCAAATCTCCAGAGTTCCTATGAGATTTTCACTATCTTTCACAAATTGATTACAATAGGCACTGAGTAATCTCACCAGAATCACTTGCCCTTATAATCTGTAATTGAACAATTAAACTCAAGGTCCTACTACCTTGAGATTTTACAAAATTCAATTGAATGATTAATGACTCTCTACAAAGTAGATGAATAAACACTGAAGTATATGATATCTCAAAGATAGTTAGAGTATTAATGAGCAAGACTGAGTAATTAATGATATCGTCGTTGATTATTAGCTTCGAATTGATTTCTCTTCGTATTTATGCCGAATGCCATTAATGCCTGATGGTGAAGCTTCAAGTTAGTCGTTAAGAGACTTCCATCGTTCTGTTAAACACAAAAGCTTTTTGTTAGACACAAACCATCATTGTTGAAGATTTGAGGATAAGTTGTTTTCCTATCACTATAAAAAATCTTAATACGATATGCCTTTAGTTAGTAGTTGACTAAGAAAGTGTCGATATTACTTTCGCCAAAATAAGTGTCTAAACCAATCATCATATGACCTTCTCTATTTTCTGCAATATATATAATGCTCTATCACGTTCGTTGCTTTTTGACGATTTGCATGAAATCCTTTTGTAAATAATTTGAAACTCACTTAGCAAATATGCTTAATAGTATTGAGAATAGTAATGAGTAGTATTCAAATGAAATCAGATGTTAGTTAGACATTTTGAATTTATGAAGGCGAAGAAGACGAAGTGCTTGAAGCCTCTATAATAATCTTGCTCAAGTATAGAATATATGTGCTCAAGAAATATTCAAATGTAGTCATAGGAGAGAGTATCTTGAATCAGCTTACTCAAGTAAGCATATACTTTTGCTCGAGTGCCATGCTCGAGTAAGGGTTCAGTTGTACTCAAGCAAGAATTGCAGTGAATAGAACATTAGTCATCTAAAAACTATTCTTGAGTATAGAATACATATGTGCTCGAGTAGACCATCAACGTGCTCGAGTAACATTTGTGAAAACCAAAGAACAACACAATAAAGTTCATATGCTCGAGTTCACAAGTCCTTTGCTCGAGTAAGACTCTTGACATGCTCGAGTATAATCTTGAAATAATGACATTAATTTCTCAATAACATTCCTACTCAAGTAGCCTTAGGAAGCTGCTCGAGTACTATTTTAGAGCAAAGCATTTTCATGCTAGTAAGGAAGTATGCTCAAGTAACCTTTCTTCTGTGCTTGAGCAACATGCTTGAGTAAGGTAAATCCTTGCTTGGGCAACAACCTAGAAGGGCAGACAATTACTCACTTCAAAAATATATGCTCGAGCAATAGAAACACCTTGCTCAAGTAGGAAGTGTACTTGGGCAATCACTTACCTACTCAAGTAAGTTATCCTCTACTTGAATACACTTTTTCCTTTTTCTTTTATTCATTCAAAACCTTATTCTTTTTACAAGTATTGTTACCATCAAAACATATAAAATGAGAACTAACATCTCTAATTACTAGTTTAATATTTAAAAGTCTACTTTTTAAAATCACTATCAAAACATTAAATTAAAAATAATTAATTAATAAAAATTAAAACTTATAATGTTAATGTAATGATTAAAAAAAAGGAGAAGTAGATAATGATAGTGGGATGAGAAAAACACAAGGTTAAGGTGTAAAATTGTCTTAAATTATATGTGGAGGAGAAATATTGCTCAGAAGATTTTTATATTTTAATGTGGCCTAAATTTAACATTCATCAAATGGCTAGTCAACCATTAGTTTACTTGGTTTGGAGAGGTGTCTCTATTAACTTTTTTCTTCATTTCCTCTCCATTTACTTTCTCCACCATTGAATCAACTTCTAATAGTTGAGATTACTATTTCACAACAATATATTATAATTTTAAATTAAAAAATTATAAATAAATTTAAAATGTTAAAATTTAATCTAAACAAAGTTAAGAAATGTCTAAGATAAAAATTTTAAAGAAACTATAAAATATTTTAAAAAAAAGTCTATGGAGTTCAAGTATTTAGATATAATTTTAATGGTTTAAATTTAGTTTTATGTATTTTAGTATTTAATATTAATAATATTATTATGAAATGTTAAATCTCAGCTATTAAAAGACAATACAATTGTGGAGAAATTAAGAGCCTATCTAGTTGGGAGGGAGGGAACTAAATGGAAGGAAAAATGAGTGCCTCGCCTCATTTAGTTTGAAATTATGGAGGGAGGAAGACTCCAAATTTTTCATGCCCCACCAAATTGGTGAGTTTTGGAGGGGAACCAAAATTTTGGACTACTTTAAACCTTTATAACTTTTATGATATTTCAATAATTCGCGATATGAAAATATTATGATAAATTAAAATATTTTGATTATTAAATATTTTATCATGACAATAAAAACATATTATCATACAAAAATTATTACAATTAAAAATTTATTATTAAAAATAATTTAATATAAAAATTCAATATCTATG
Source organism: Acacia confusa (assembly GCA_037074495.1). Classification (NCBI taxonomy): domain Eukaryota; kingdom Viridiplantae; phylum Streptophyta; class Magnoliopsida; order Fabales; family Fabaceae; genus Acacia; species Acacia confusa. Next base: position 24,999,334 of record CM073514.1, read on the forward strand.
AATAAAAAATTATTATAATGACAAAATAATGTGCTCATATAAATTTCAATAAAACAATATTATTATTTAAATTAATTTACTTAAAATATATTGTTACCATTAAAAATTATTATTATGAAATAAAATTAAAAAATATTATATTTTAAAAATAAAATATATTATTATAAAATTGATTTAAAGTAAAAAAAAAATCATAAATAAAAAATATTATAATTATGAAATATTTTTTTATCAAAATTATAAATTAAAAATATTCTAATATAATTTCAAATAAAAATATTATTATATTGAAAAAAAAAACTTATTTTAATGAAATTTAAAATAAAATAGTGTATATATATAATTTTAATATTAAAAATATACTATTATGAAATGAATTTAAAATGAAAATATGTTATTATAAATGAAAAAATACTATTATAGTAAGAAAATGTAATTATATAATTAATTTAACACAAAATATATATTGTTATATTAATTATAAATAAAAATGTTATGGTATTAATTAGATAAGATGTAAATGAATTTATATAAAATATAAAAAAATATATAACAAGATATGTTAGAGTAAAATGATAAGTTGCTATTATTCCTCACATTTAATCCCATCTTAAACTAAATAATAGATCATTAAAAATCCCTCACCTATTTTCCTCCCCCACTAAACCAAACAATGTAACCTTCTCTCCTTTCTTTTCATCCCCTCCCCTCTCTTCGCCCCTTTAAAACAAACAGACCCTAAGTAGAGTGAAGGTTAGTTGATAGAGTCCTTTCTTCTGAAATATCATGCCACGTATCAAGCCTCATCATCGTCATTTGTACTGAAAAAGAAAAAACTGCACATATCAGGCCACTTCTCTGGCGGCGAAGGAGGTGAAGAGAAGAGAAAATTGGTGGTGAGGGTCGTGATAGGCTACAGAGAAAATCGTTCCATAAGGCTTGCATCGCATGGCTCTCCGATCAAGTTCAACGTCTTCAACATTAGCTGCTCGTGGTGAGTCAGTTTGCTTAAAGAAATTGTTGTCTTTCGTGCCGGCTTTGCTTCAAAAATTTGTAATTTTTAGGCTTGGGTTGTTTGGCGAAAGACTTGTGTTATGGTGTTTGATCTATCATATCATTGTGCATCAAAGTGCCCATCTACTAGATGTTAAAATGCTTCAAAGAACAGAGTTGGTCATTTGAAAGACTCCTGTTTGATGGTGCTGATGTGGCATTATATCATACGTGGCAAAGCCACGACAGGATAATTGGGTCAACAGTCAACTAGGTGTTGTTTGATTGGGGCCCGCGACATTGAGATAAATTTATGAATTTCGGTAGCAACTTGCTAAGCCAGGAATATACAGGGTCCTCATTCCATTCCATGCTTCTCTACTACTTATATGCTTTTCTCATGCTTATCCCTCTAACGAGGGGATGGGGATTTTTTTCTTAAAAAAAAATAATTATATATTTTATTTATTTAGATTAAATTAGATGCTATATTTTGATTTTTTTTTTAATCTCCAATATCTTAAATTAATTAATTTACAATAATATATCTAAAATATTTTTTTTATAACACCTTGTAGCTAATTATATGGCTAAATAAGGCCATGGAGTAGCTCTTAGTGTTGATATGGTTATCATTCCAACTATACCTAGAAGATGTCTTTATATAATTTTGAAGGACCAAATTCCTTGCCATTCCTAGTTTCTTTTGTTGTATTTAGAGCTAGAGCTCTATAATCTAGTCCATGCTTCATTCTCAAGCTTCGTTTTGTCTTTATTATTCAAAAATAAATAAATAAAAACTAAAAAAAAAAATGCCATTTTCGAGAGATTAGCATGAGAGAAACACAGGGGAGAAGCATGGAACGAGGATTCGGAATATATATAAGTGACCAAGCTTCTGGTGTTGGTTCTGTGAAAGCTTTCACGTGACGGAGAAAGAAGCTCGGAATGAAGGACATGCCGATCTCTGACCATAGAAAAGGCTAATTTATTGTTAAGTTCAGATCCTTTAAAGCTATGAATAATGTGTTGAAGCTTCATGCTCAACTGATCAAATTGGGTCAGCATGAAAACCCGTCCTCTCTTCGTAATCTTCTTCAGTGTTGTTTGGCTTCGGCAAATTCTCTCAGCGACGCAGCATTTTATGCTCATTCTCTCTTGTTTCACTATCCCGATTTTGACACAGTCGCCTACAACTCTGTTCTCAGAGTATTTCCACGATGGTCTCTCCTCCGAACCTGCTCTCTTTTCTCTCAAATGCATCGAGCTGGTGTTCGACCTGATAACTTCACTTTCCCATTTGTCCTCAAGGCTTGTTCTCCATTGAAAAGGGGTTTCGAGCTTTCATCTTTTATTGTGAAGCTGGGTTTTGATTCTGACATTTACGTCCAGAATGCGTTGATTAACTTTTATGGATGTTGTGGCTTCGTAGATATGGCACTCAAGCTGTTCGACCAAATGCCCCAGAAAGACTTGGTTTCTTGGTCCTCTATGATCTCTTGCCTTGTCAAGAATAATTTTGTGTTTGAATCTTTGGTCTTCTTTCAGCGAATGCAACTCGAAGAGGATGTCAAACCGGATTGGGTTATTATGCTAAGTGTTATATCTGCGATTTCTATTCTGGGCGCGTTAGAATTGGCGATTTGGGCTCATGTATTTATTGCCAGGAGTGGATTGCCTCTAACAGTTTCACTAGGTACCTCTCTTATTGACATGTATTCAAGATGTGGGTGCATTGATCGTTCAATCAAAATGTTTAATGAAATGCCTGTTAAAAATGTTATTACGTGGACTACATTTATAACTGGATTGGCAGTGCATGGCTATGGTAGAGAGGCTTTAAACGCATTTTATGAGATGAAAAAGTATCATTTGAAGCCTGATAGCGTTGCATTTGTTGGTGCTTTACTGGCTTGTAGTCATACTGGTCTCGTGGAGGAAGGCTGGAAGGTTTTTGAAAGCATGAGGAATGAGTACCACATTGAACCACTGCTTGAGCACTATGGTTGCATGGTTGACCTTTTAGGCCGTGCTGGTCTCCTCCATGAAGCTTTTAAGTTAGTGGAGGAAATGCCAATCAAGCCAAATTCTATTATTTGGAGAACTCTTCTTGGATCATGTGTTAAACACAATCATCTGAAGTTAGCAGAGAAGGCTAGAAGTCAAATCCTTGAGCTTGACCCACACCATGATGGTGATTATGTGCTATTATCAAATGCGTATGGTGGAGTTGGTCAATGGACTGAGAAGGCTGTCTTGAGGAACTCCATGAAGGAGAATAAAATTATCAAGGAGCCTGGCCACAGTTTGATCAACGTTGATCAAGCAATTCATGAATTTGTGTCTGGAGATTGTTCTCATCCACAATGGGAGGAGATTAGAAAATTACTAGTTTCAGTTATAGATACTGTGAAAGTTGGAGGTTACAGTCCTAATACATCCACTGTGTTGCATGACATTCAAGAGGAAGAAAAGGAACATAGTCTGAGTTATCATAGTGAGAAACTAGCGGTGGCTTATATGCTTCTTAATCATCAGGATAGAAAAACCATAAGGATCATCAAGAATCTTAGAATTTGCTGTGATTGCCATGATTTCATGAAGCATGTTTCAAATATCTTTGACAAAAATATCATTATTCGGGATCGAACCCGTTTCCATCATTTTAGCAAGGGCTCTTGTTCTTGCCAAGATTATTGGTAGAGGATGTCTTGGGCCAGCTTATTGTGACTTTGCTGCTCAGTCGCCGTGTGTATATGATATCTTTTGATAGTTGTACCAAGTCTGGCTAACTGGATCTTTGAGTTGACAGAATGTGATTTTGCAGGTACCAAAGGTCATATTGCCTCAGTTCTGAGATTTACTTTTGACAAAACTTATATAATATGTCAGAATTCTTGCCATCCTTGTCCATGAATATAAAATTTACCTTGATTATCATATGGCATATAGATAAACTAGAATCTGTTTAATGATACTTGAGATTTCTACTCTGTAACTTGGTTGTATGTTGTTATCCCCCTTAAACCATACTATGTTGGTGTGTGTGTGTTTTTTTTTTCCTTGGGAAACTGCAATACTTGTGGTAATGCCAATTGTAGGATCTTTCATTTGTCAGAAGAAATTATACAATTATGTTATCCCAGAAGGAGTTCTTGTTATTTTTCTAATGAAATTTCAAAAGATATGTTTCATATGCCTTGTTCGTTTTTGGTGAATATCATCTGTAGTTGATGCTTAACAGATATCATTTATTCGTTTTTATGTAGGCTTTATGTTTATATTGTCCACTTAGTTCCTAAAGTACCTAGAAGAATCATTTCTTTTCTTTGAGAAAATTCTATGTTGATTAGGCATTAAAAGTGGAAGGAATATTCCCCAAAGTGATATGATAATGGAAGTTGTTCAAGTTGTAAATTGGATTGCTAAAAAAGAGCCAGTACTGGTAGCTGAATGATATCAGCACCCATAATAGTTTCAATTCTCAACAACTGTCATGTGCAGTCCATTTACATGAATATAAATTTTAACTGGATTTCTATAAAATGTTCATCATGACAATAATTTTGGTGAAGTATTTTGGTAGCACTACTAAAGAATTAATCTATTCTGGAAACAATTTTCATTCTACTTCACTCTCACCTAAGCTTTTAGCATCCTCTATAAAATGTTCATCAAATCATTTGAACAAGAAGAATATCCCCAAGCATTAGAATCAACAAATCTTGGATCTAACTCCAATTAAAGGATAGAGGAAGTGAAAAAGAACGAAACTACAATCTCAACTGAGCATGACTTGGATGTATTTCTTCTGGGAGATAAGTGAGACAATACATGATGATGAAGCAGGTATGCTTTATATATTTTAACCCTTAGAATCTGATGTTGATTTCTGAAAAACAAATAGATATACAGCACATTCATGTTTGATCCATCTCAGATTGTAATTGAATACCACAGTAATCAAGAGAAGATTAACCAGCTGATAGCAGAATCTATATACTGTAAATAGCAATTTATCCATTCTCAATAGTCATATAAGCCAAATGATGATCTGAATCCCACATTCTCCAATAACCTTTCTGATCTTTCAAATGATGGTGATGACATGGAAAATAGTTCGGTTAGCACAATGTTATATCCTATTTCCAGTCAGATTTTCTTATTCTTTTTTCCCATCCCTTCACTTTTGTCTGTATATTCTGTAGAGGTTTTACCGTAGAGCTGCCAGTAAACATTTGAAGTTATGCTTTTTGAGTGAAATTTTTGCCAGTTTCTTTTTTGACTAATTTTTTCATTTATATTATTGAGGTTAGGGTGAGTCAATCAAGTCCTTGGATTAGCTTCCATGTATTCCTGCAGATTTATGTTTTTTCTTAGTTGACATTATGAAACCACTCCTTTGTTTGGAAACTAATGAATCAAAGCAGTTTCCTCAATTTCTTATGAATGGGGAAAAGGAAAAGAAAAAAAGTTGCCTCTGATGGTTAGAGAAGTATTTTTTTTCCTCCTTAATTTAAATTAAAATATAAATAATCAAATATACTCTAATCTCAAGGCACAAATACTTAAGACAAATTGTACAAAATATGCACGACAAATTGTATTATATCATGATGATAATCCCATTACTGAAATATTGAATACATTCAGTTTGGACTTAATATTCTTCTTCATGACTAGATAAATAGTTCAGCCTATTTGATGTTTTGTTTAATCCATGATAACAAGTATAATAAGAGTAGGTAAGCAGAGAGAAAATAAGTTGGGCAGCACAGAGAAGTTTTAAACAAGAAGCAACGCTTCATGTTGATGAAAAACAGGTTCAAAACACACACACACTAGGACAGATGCAAACTGAGGATGTTTTAGGGTGAAAACTGACCAGAAACATAGAGAAAGTGAGGGCGATAGAACAGAATTAGGGGAGAAGAGATGCAGGGAGCCCACATAGGCATACAATATCATTAATTCAAGTCTTACCAATACAAGTGCTATGAACCTCTATTTATAGACTTGATTTCGCTACCCATGAAGAAACCTTTATTAAGCTTTCTTAATAGTTACTATGAAGTAGTTTAACTTATAAATACAATATAAAAGGAACCTGCAGTCTTACTAAAAGCAAACTTAGGTTTCCTTCTCAAGAAGGAGACTTACAAAATATAATGAAAACACAAAACAAAGTCTAAGCCACATGCCCGCTTGCAAGCCATAATAAAAAAGTAAATAAAATATAGAATAAGCAAGGTTTTCTCAAAATATCAAATCTTATATTCTATCATTTCTCCTCTGCTAGATGAACTTGGCTCCTGAAGAGTTAAAACGGAAGCACAGATTTGGGGAGGGAATGGTAGAATTCAACATGACACTTTGATCTAGAAATCCTTTTCAGCAAGTGAGATAGTGAAAGCTGTGAGCAATCTGAATAAAGTTCACTGTGGTATTTGGATTCAAAATCCTTTCATTAATATTGTAATAATCGTGGAGGAATAAAGCCTGTTGGAAAATTTTGAGAATTTCTTAATTTGATATTTCAGAATTTTACCTAGAATCATTTTATTATTAATCCACATGGTGCCCTACGAATGATACATTTAGCAATATATAGATATTTTGTAATTTTATTTAGAATCACTTCATTAATTCATGTGGCGGTTTGGCAAGGATGTTTTTAGCCCTACTATTCTATAAAGGAATCATTTCATTTCATTAGTCAGGACTCAGGATCTTAGCTCGGAGCCCAAGTCAAGGGCCTTTGAGGTTAGCTCCTGACAATTCAGGAAACAATCTCAGGGTTTAACGATAAAGGATTAGCTCTGAGCTCACCTCTGGCCAAAGCATTGGCTTATAGCAATTTCTCACCTCTTTTATTCCCCATTTTTTCTAACCTCTAAGCTAACTTTCGGGAAGTGTCAAAGAGTTTTGCTCTGAGCTAAATTTCTCACTCCTACTCCTAATTTTTCCATGTCGCATCTGTCCTACCACATCCCTTTCCAAATCGATCTTTGGAGCTGCTTGCCTAGCGATGCTGCTGGATCCATCAAAGACGTTGGTCATTCCTTTCGCCAAGGATCTCCAACGTGTCATGATCTCCATCAAGCATAGAGGTCAAATATTCCATCCCTTTTAGGTTTGCAAGTTTGTGTTCCATTTTTTGTTCTGCGGCAAATATGCTGTTTTGTTCTGCTGCAAACATGTTCCATTGTCATGCAAACTTGCTCTAAGCAAGGAATAAATGAGTCAGATACCTCAATTTGATTAGTTTTGTTAATCATGGGAACAGGCTTAATTGTTAGTAGGCCTACTATAGACCGCTTCGTTTTTCAGATACCTCAAGAATGTTACTGGATTATCATAATTGTTATGAAAGGCAATACTTAATTTTCAAGATTGTTGCCAGATTATCTCTATTTTCCTATGATACACTGCATGCAGAGGTGCCTTTTGTTTCTTTAGCTGTGCGTTGTAGTTTTTGGATCTGTTTTGTTTCTTGACCTGTTTGGCTTTTAATTATCATAATTGCATGCAGACTTAGCAATATACTCTATAACCTTTTGATCAAGGAAATGGAAACTATTCAATTGCATTATATCTGAAAGTATTCATATTTCACACTATGAACGCTCTAGGCATGGCAGGACATCTTAGTTGTTGTCAACACAATAAAGTTGCTTTGGATCACTGCTTTCATTTGAAAGGAAACTTTGTGTTTCAGGTCTGTTCTCTAGAGTGGTTGACCCCCAAAATAAGGTTTGTCACTCAAAATAAAGTCTGTAATTTTCCCTCAAGGTCATGCTGCATGTCTTTTCTTCTATAAAAGGAAACAACCTTCACTTTAGGAGTTTGAATTTGAAATTTACAGTTTGAATTTAAATTTAAACTAATCGTTTTCAAATGATGAATTTATTCCTGCGAATTTTTCACATTTGATCATCCATAAAAGGACTCAACCATAGTGTCTAGATTCATCATCATCATTAGTTCTTCATCAATCCCCAGCATATTAGAAGCCATATTTCTTCTATATTTTACCTTTCACAGCGCATGCTTAATGTTCTCTTAATGTGATTTCTCATTTTTGTAGGCTCCATCATGGTGCGTTGTGCTTCACTTGGACTTGGATGATTCAACTGATTAGTGGGCTTATGTTGTTAGAGTCTTTCGCAAATGGAATGTTTACCAAAAATCTGCCCTAGCTGAATTGTTTTGTGTTTCGATGGTCTTGATTGATGAGGAAGTATATTTCAATTTTGCCACTTAACTTGGAATACATTACATATGCTATTTCATTAATTTTTGGTATTAGATAATTAATATTAGTAACCAATTATTAATTATCGTGTTCCTCTATTTACATATGAACATAGGGTAGGATAATTGAAGCAAGTGTGCTAAACAAGAATCTCCATGATAAATTTCGCCTCTCACCTCCATAATAAATTTCACCTCTCAATTATTGAAGGCTAAATTTACAAGTTTGCTAACTTTGAGGTCACTTCAAATGTTAATCAGTACAGAGCAACTAACCACCCATTTAAGATAACATTCACTCCTCAAACGTACTCTTGCAGAAGATATTGCTATAATTCCAAGGTATGCCTACTCATTTTCCCTATCCTAGAAGTCATGAAAATAGATGAAGAACATCGTGTGGATAATCTTATTGGTATGTTACATATCTGATCCTTCATATCCATTTTTCGTCTGTTAGGTATTTGTTCCTTATGAATTGGGGCTCAAACACATGATTGTCATCATCTATCTGTTTGTCTAAAGTGACGAAATTTACTCTCAAAGTATTTCTTTCGATGGTCTTGACTGCTGCTTCTGTTTTTCCTGTTATTGTTGCTGATTTATATTTGCCAGTAAGACCATCTATATGTACACTCTTGCCAATTCATGAATAAATATTTTTCTCATTAAGGCGTGTGATGCTTTCAGTTTCAGAAACATACCATGTCAAATATACTCTCTCTAAGTTTCAAATTTTCTCTTCATTGATACCCTTTTGCCCCCAAGTTCTGATAAAGGAGGAAACTGGTTAAAATCTTTCAATGTTTTTGTCCGAATTTATTGAGTCTCCTTCAATATTTTAGTGTCTCTCGTCTCCATCAGTATCAGTAAGTCTATCTCCAACACTCACAATGTTATTGGTTAAAATCTTGATCCCATTTTGTGCATCACTAGCACATTAGTGATCTAGAGAGTGATGCACACATCACTTCCAGTAATGCACTCTTCACTTTGAAGATCATTCAGGGTGATCATTGGAGTGATTATCACTACCATATCACCATAGTATCATTTAGCCTAAATTGTAATAATTAACACTCCATCATAGACAGGTATATATATATTTTTAATATTTTTAGAGTTTTACATACAAAGTTAAGAGCTCTTAAGAATAAAATGAAAAATTAAAAAACATAAAACTTTAAAATCTGAAATCTTACATGACCATAGGTTTATTAAATTTTGAAGACGAATCCAATAAATTTAAATAGTAATCATTTGTATAAGAAGTTTCTTTTTATAAAGTAATATACTCCCTCCGGTCCTAATTATAAGACATATTTAACCAATTTTGAGGAGATTAAGGAGGAGAGTTAAATTAGTTATTTCACCCATTTTCCTAAAATGCCCTTACATAAATTTTCAATGGCATTAACATACCTTTCCAACCTAGAATATTCCTTTTCATGCTTTCTAATTGAAATGATGATCTTACTAGATATACATATATGTGTATGTATGTATGTATATGTGTGCGCGTGCGCGCGCCATATATATATATATCTACAACCCCCCCAAAAAAAAACACATACACCCCCCCCCAACACCACGATACACACACATATCTACACACAAATACAAACCCCCACATCCCTCTTTATAAAGTAAATAGAAATTTAATCAATAAATTGTTAGTTTAAATGGTAAGTATTATCATAAGAATACAAGTTTGAATATCAAGAAATGAATTTGTTAAAAGAACTTTAACCTTAACATTACTTTAGACCCCATGGAAATTAGTATAACTTTAAAGTGACTTGGAACACTCTACGTTGTTGCAAAACAAATTGACTAAATTATAAGACATGGTGGGTGTGAATTACAATAGTGATATGATTTGTAGATTTTTCTTAATTTAAATTTAAAATAGACCTAGGAATGAGAAGTTATAGTAACAACCATGGAGGTATAATGTGTGTGAAAATTGAGAATTTTAAAATTTGATATTACAGAATTTTACATTGAATCATTTTATTAATCCACATGGTGGTTTGAGGAGGATACATTTGGCATACTATTATATATATATATATATATATATATATATATATATATATATATATATATATATATATAGACACACGCGCGCACGTGCGTAATAGTGATATTTCAAAATTTTATTTAGGTCATTTCATCAATCCATGTGGCGGATGAGAAAGATGCTTTCCAGCCCTTCTATCAATATTCATTCAATATAAACTTAAAAGGAATAGACCTAGGAATGAGAAGTTATAGTAACAACCATGGAGGTATAATGTTTGTGAAAATTTTGAGAATTTTAAAATTTGATATTTCAGAATTTTACATTGAATCATTTTATTAATCCACGTGGTGGTTTGAGGAGGATACATTTGGCGTACTATTATATATATATAGACTCACACGCGCACGTGCGTAATAGTGATATTTCAAAATTTTATTTAGGTCATTTCATCAATCCATGTGGCGGATGAGAAAGATGCTTTCCAGCCCTTCTATCAATATTCATTCAATATAAACTTAAAAGGAATAGCTGAATAAGCTGTATAATTTTCCTCGTGTTAGTGAGTTACTGTTGTCTACCATTGTGACGGCTTCGCAAGCCGTGTAATTTAGATGAATTTAGCCACATATGGAACTGGGATGATATGTATGTTTTTTTGTACTATTGAACTGAAAATGTGGTGAGATGTTTAGAGGAAATTCCAAAATGTGGGGAGGTTGAGAGTGTCAAATATATCATTTCACATTAAATCCCTTCATGCTGCTGGACAGATTTCCTTGAAGTCTGGACGCCGGAGGAAGGCTTAGGATGAAGTGAGAGTTAGGTGTGGGGTGTCTTCGTGTCTGCATGGTAAAATATGAACGTAGGAGGAAGTGCAGAAAGAAGTACGAATCTGCAGTAATTCTGGCTCCTTGAGTTTTTTAAAAAAAGGATTTCTTTTCATTACTTTTTAAAAAGGTACTTTAATTAAAAGTTAAAACTATTTTATGTGTGGATATATCATTTAAAAAGGCACGTTTGAATATAAAACATGTTTAGATGTTAAAATAGAAAACCCTTTTTTTAGTTAAATTATTGAAATGGGCATATAAAAGCAGTAACCATTGATCTCTAATAATATTGATTGTTTCTTCCATTAGTCTAATAAAGTATCGAGTTGACCCTTCTCATTTATATTCTCTATGATCATCATTATTATTTAAATCTTCTAAGTATATCTATATTATAAATCACGTTATTTCTACTGGAATTTAAAAGTTTATTTGAAGACTTAGGTCCCGTTTGGTTGAAAGAATTTGAGGGAAGGGAAAGGAACTTAAACAAGTTCCTCTGTTTGGTACGCAATTTGGACAATTCTTCCTAGAAACTTGAGTTTCCGAGCCCCTCGGGCCCACCAATCTTCCCTCATATGTGGGAAGATCATATCCCACAAAAAATGATGGGATTTCCAGTTCCCACGCCACTATTAACCTTTTTTGACAAATTTGCCTCTCAAATTTAAACTTGGCTGGAAGTTCAAACTTAGCGGAAAAGTTCAAACTTGGCAGGAAAGTTCAAACTTGGTGTGAAATTTTTTTTGAAATAAGTTCGTACTTCATAAGAGCATAATTTTTAAAAATATATTTTAGCAAAAAAAATATTTTTCTCTTTTGTTTTGAATTAATTACTTTTAAGGGTAAAATAAACATTTCCTAATTCTTTACTAACTTCCACCCCTTCAATTTCTTCTAACCAAACAACTCATCATATCTCAAACCATCTTTCCTTATCTTTCAAAATCTTCTTTTCCTTTGCTTTCCCTCTTTTAAGTTCATTTCCCAACTCAAATTTTCCTTCAACTAAACGGGACCTTAGTATTTGTCATATTCATCCATGAATGCCCTTAAAAAAATTTATTAACTGAAAAAAAAATCATTAATTGTTATACAAAAGTAACTCACAAAACCCCAGGGGGGCTCTAGGCCTTTACAAATTAGAATGAATTGAAGACCCTGCCGTGGCTAGAGTTGGGATTTAGGGCTATCCCTATAGAGCATAGGATAAGAAAAACATTTATTTTTTTAATATCCGGCCCGAGACCATCAAGGCCAGGGCCAACTCTACAAGGTCTTGAAGTTACTATTTCAAATTTTAACTATTTTTCCTCCATTTATTTTTCAAAGAAATATAATTAATAAATTGCAACAATTAAAATTTTCATTTATCAAATAAATGTTGTCAAATACAATCAAATCCGAATCTCCAAAAGCCTTCTTCACTTTTTAATTGTCCCCCTCACATCCAGCTCTACCTGACACCAACACCAAATCCAATCGTTGTTGCTCTGCCGCAGCAAATCCAGAAGCTTCCACCGTTAGGTAAAATCACATGACATATAGGTAAAATCAACTAATTCAGAAATCCCTAATGAAGCCTCTTGGCCCAATTAGAGATTAACGAAAGTGTTACCTTGAATTTGCATTTAGGCATTTTGAATTGATTTAAATGAAATTTTTCCTTAAATGATTTGTCCAAAAAATTAAAATTATAACATTAGTAATCATCTAAAATTAATAAATTGAATAGAATAAAAATCATTTCTAAATAATAATTATTTAAAATAATATATTTTAGATTGAAATATGTAATTTAATTTATAATTAAGATGGCTAAAAAATGAATAATAAGAGTGCTGTTTTTGGTAACAAGACTTCTTTCGCATAGTTTCCTTACAGCATGCTTGAGCCCCGTTTGGATCGAAGAAAATGGAGGAATGGAAAGAAATGGAAATGAAAAGAGTGGAATAGAATGGAAAATATTTTGTTTCGATATATTTGATTTGCACTGGAAAAGAAAATAGGTTGATAGGAAAATTTTTGTTTGGTTGAAAGAAAATAAAGGAGGAAAATGAGAAAAAAAATTCTATTTTACTCCTAAAAATAAAATATTATTTTAAATCACAAACACACTCACGTTAGTATACACTTGAGTGTGTGTTGGTGCACACTCCTCCATACTCAAGTATGCACTGTGAGTGTACTCTTTTTCTTTTAGGAACAACTCATCTGCCTTCGTTGTCTTTGTTGTCATAGGTCTCTAAATTTTTTTTACTATTTTGTTAAAGCTCCGGTCGTCGACTCTCTTCTATCTTCATCTCCTTCAATCTGATGGATCTACAACGACAAAGAGGGTAGTTTCTTCTTCCTCCTTCCACAATGTTTTCTGATGACACTCTTTTCCTCTCCTTGTCGTCACTCTTGTCTCCCTCGTTAATGTGATCAGGGCAAAATGGACTTTATGCCATTTTCATAGGCGCCAAAAAATGGATTCCCACCATTTATTGTCGTAACCTATTTTCATTTAAACATAGAGAATAGCGTGCATCGGGAAAATTTGATCCAAATGGGTGCCGCCATCTAAAAAATTCTCATTTTCCTTTTCCCTCCTGATTTTCTTCGATCCAAACGAGGCTTTAGTACAACCTTGTAAACTTTCCCAGACGATCCACTTCCTGAATTTTTAGCCTAACCTACATTTTTAGCATCATTTCTACAATCACATAGATCTTTCAGATCCCAACTCAAACCAGGATTACCCAGAAAGCTCGTCCTATACAAATCCTTAGCCAACTGATGGGGAAGTTCTCCAGAATGTCGATTAGATGAAAAAATCAGCTGGTCGAGCTTCAAATTCTGTAACCTAAGAGGAACTTTCCCGGAAAGTTTATTGTGTCAAAAATCAAGAAAATTAAGCACGGACAAACTGCCAATTTCATCAGGAATCTAGCCATTAATCTCATTGTTCGCCAAGTACAACTCATTGAGTTTCTTCAAAGACCACAAGTTCATTAGGGATCGCTCTACTGATATTGTTCTTCGATAGAATCAATAACGACAGATTCCCATCCCCACCGATAGTTGAAGAAAGTGGACCCGAAAAAGAGTTACAACAGGCTCCAGGAGATACACATGCGGAAGCCCCCATATACCTGCCGGTACTTCGCCAGACAACCGGTTGTAACCAAGCCCATATCAAGATCTGGCACATCCCCAAAATCATTGGGGATCATCAGTAGCCACCAGCTTCTCCAATCTGCTAAAGAAGAAGTCGAGAGTTAGAGAAATGGAGAAGGAAGAGAAATAGGAGGAAAGAGCAGTAAAGACGGGGAAAATTTCCTTTTTCAAAACGTTTTGAGCCCAAAACTAAGACCATGGTTTTAGACTAAAAAGTGCTTTTCTCATTATTTTTCACTCTCAAACTGGTACTAAGCAACTGACATGGATAGTTGGTTAAGACTAATGTGACTTGTGTATAAGAATAAAAAATAACTTATTATAGATATAAAGACTAAAACTAAAATATGTGGAAAATATAGGCTTTTGAAGTGATTGTAACCCATGAAAAAATAATTAAACAAGCGACAAAACACGGAAAAAAAAAAAAATCAATTTTGGCATACAGTTAATTTTGAGTGGGAAAATGGATTATTAATAATAAAATATATTTGCAACATTTTAATTTATAATATACAACAAGTCTTATTCGATTAGGTGTTGGATTCAACGTTGCCATTTGAATTCATGATATAAAGATATAAAAAATCAATGTTAATCTTAATAGAATCCACACACACACATTTATAATATACAACAAGTCTTATTCGATTAGGTGTTGGATTCAACGTTGCCATTTGAATTCATGATATAAAGATATAAAAAATCAATGTTAATCTTAATAGAATCCACACACACACAAAGCAAGCTTCTCTTCATTGCCCCCCCCCACCCAACCCACCTTTTCTTTACCCTCTTTACCTTTCAATAGTCTAGATTTTACATCTTATAAAAATATTATTATAAAATCTTATTATCATGGACAGGCTTTAAGAATTTCGTTGTAGATGATCAGATTGTGTTATGTGTAAGATCTGGTTGTCACCTAAGAAGGTGGTAAATTGGGTATTTGATAAAACTTTGGATAAGTTTGAAATATTAAAAATATTATTATAAAATATTATTATTATGGATAGGCTTTTAGAATCTTGCTGTAGATGATTAGATTGTGTTATGTGTAAGACCTAGCTGTCACCTAAGAAAGTGGTAAATTGGGTGTTTGATAAAACTTTGGATAAGTTTGAAATATTAAAAATATTATTATAAAATCTTATTATTATGGACAGGCTTTTAAAATTTTGTTGTAGATGATTAGATTGTGCTTTGTGCAAGACCTAGTTGTCATCCAAGAAGGGGGTGAATTGGGTGTATGATAAAACTTTAGATAATTTTGAAAATCTTTTCGCAACTTACTAAAAGCAGTTCGTATGATAGTAATGGTTTATAAAACATATATGATGGGAATATAAGAGTTTAGAGAAGATAATATGCAAACTACAATTTATACTAATTTGGCCCAATCCTTGATCTACATCCAGTCCCCTAACTCCACTTGAGATTCTCAATCCACCATCCTCTTGTTTAATACAGACACAAGAGAAGCCTTTACGATCCCACAAGTTTACACAGGCATTTGTGAAGCCAAATCTTTCACTGAGATACTTCCCTTTACACACTATAAGGATACAATCGATTTTCCACTCAAGATTACTCAATCTTGAGTAACTCTCACATAAAATGATTTAACAATCAATCTTCTCTTTCAAAAGTGAATAAGATAAACATTGAAGTACATTACAAATAATTTCACTCTATAAGGTAAATTATATGATCATCGAGATAATCAAAGAGTAAGTGATATAGACATCAGAGTATTGACATTTTTTACTATAAAGTTGTAATCTCGTGTCTTTACGTCTATTTTGAATGCTTCTCCTTTTATAGTTGATAAAGAGCATTCAATTGTTGAACAATTCTTCCAGTTGAGAATATGACCGTTGGAAGTAGTCGTTGGAATATAGCCGTTAGACTTGCCGTTACTCACAACACACGTTTTGATCGATCTATATTTAATCATTCATCTAATCATCTGAAACTCATTAACAAACTGATTCAATATATTAGAAACAATAATGAGTGATGATAAAAAGTAATGAAATCATAATCAATGATTTTTACTTTACGAGCACGATGATTTACTAATGCAGTAATGTTGACTCAAGTTGTCATTAACTGACTTGAGTCTTCCCTTCCAAAACTCAACGCTTCCTTGCTCTCTGTCTTCACATGACTCTAGTTAAAGATTTCCATGACTCAAGTTAAATAAATCTTCACAGACTTGATTGCTTCTCTGACTAAAGTTGACTTAAGTAAAGTTCTTCGTGACTTGAGTAACATAAGTGTCAATTGCTCTCTGTGTTCACTTGACTCAAGTAACACTTGGCATGACTAGCGTTATCACAATTCTTCATAGAAATGCATTAGTTATGAAATAATCAATTAACTCAAGTTATTCAATAAATGACTCAAGTTAAGTAAATAAAATCTATATTCAATATGGATATCCCGATATGACTCGAGTTAGTTACTGTTAACTCAAGTTAATCTTCCGTTCAAAATTTAGATTTTCTCTCTGTTTAATCTTCACTCGAGTTACCCATTTAATTAACTCGAGTTATAAACTTCCAGAATCCAAGACTTCAAAACACAAGAACATTGGTATTACGAAGTTGAAGTTCTAGTAACTATAACATTTTCGTTAAGCTCCAAATTTTGGTAGACCACACATCCCCAAAAGGCTCTTTAAGTCTTCTTTCCAATACAAGAAGAATCAACTCCAAACTCATTGTATTTCGACAGGGTTATGATCCGATGAATGAAGATTGTTCTTTGACTAGCATTTTTGCAATATCCTGAACTAACCGTCAACTTCAAAGATTCATATCTCTCTCATTTAATCTTTGTTTTCTATGATCTTGATATTTTTGAAAACTTATGTGAGTTTAGTTTCATATGTCACCGATTTCAGCTCAATTGAATGTGTAGTTTGTGAGATACACCCAAAACATCAAAGCTGGGTCTGCTGTGGGACGTTGATTGATGTTCTAACTTCTGAAATTCATAGCTCTCTTATATGAACTTATTTGGGATTGAAAATTTTTAAACATAACGCATTAGGAGTCTAGTTTCATACAAAATTAGTTTCATCTCAATCTGATTTTTGGTTTGAAAGATATCATTAAATTACCAGACCTCACCCAAGCTAAACATAAAACAAAGGTTAACAGAGTGCTGAAAACTCAAACTGACTCGAGTCATACACATATCCAACTCGAGTTATGAAGTAGTAACTCGAGTTAACTCATATTAGAAGGCCAAACTACTACATAAAAGATGTAAACTTGAGTTGTGACTTATCTAACTCGAGTTTGCTCATGCTAAAGTTTATTTTAACTTCAAATTGAGCTATTTCAACTTCTATTTGATCATAAACACTTCTAGTATCAATTTAAGACCTTGAATATTGATATTCTCATTTTATTTGGCAAGATCTTCCTTTTCTTTCTTCTCTTCTCTTAATTATTCTCCACAATTCAACTTTTTCTTTTTTCTCTTTTCTTGATCATTCTCCACAAATATATTTGAACTTATCTATATTTTTTTTTTTTACCCAAAAAAGTCAATTTTATTAATAACCAACAAAGTAGTACAAACACCAATAGCCGAAGCCAATAAACCCTCGAAAGAACCTAGATATTACAAGCTAACACACTTCTCACTAATTTATACTAGAAACAAAATACTATCATAAACCAATACAAATCACCAGCTACTACTACTATTTAATGTCAGCACTGTGCACAACAATTAACCAATCCCTGTCTTATCCATTGCATCCGCAGGATTGCATTTTCCAGTCCTTGCACATACTATGTCCCGAAAAATAATATTGCTTAAAGGAAATGAAACCTGATTCAACCATTGTAGCCGATGCATCTCCCTTGCTGCTCTCGCTGCCAACCAGTCTGCAACTTTGTTGCCCTCTCTAGCGACCAAGGACACTGTTACCTCCTTCGTTGACTCTAGTAGTGTTAGGACCTCTGACAGCAACTCCCTGCTTCTCCACTCACAGCCAGAAATTGATTTCCTTTTTATTGACCTGTACAACAATTCACAATCAGTTTCTATAATCAATGGAATATCCTGTAATTTGTATCTATTTACTAGAATTTCCTTCAACGCTAAACACTCTGCATAAATGGTGACTGAGCCTCCACAACTCCACCCAAGCCTGTTACAAAATCACCCAGGCTATTTCTGCAAATTATTCCTATGCTAGTTGATTCATCATCTTCTCAGTATCATCTACATTAAATATAGTAGTTAGTCAATATATATGATAAAAAAATTTTGCTATTGATATTGATATGTATATCTGTCATTATCAAAACTAAGCATATCTAACACTTTGTAGCCTAATTTAGCTGAAATTATGTGGAGTGATTCGAAACACCCAAATCTTGAATCTGAATATGATGTGATTGTCAATTGGGATCTTCCTATCTTCCCGTGCCAAATCTAATGTAAACATTAATTTCAACCAAAATGGAGATCAAATCTAATATAAATCTTGAATTTGAATGATCATATTATTCAAATTCAAGATTTGGATGTTTCAAATCAGCCCACAAAATTTCAGCTCAATCGAATCACAAGTTATTTGTCTTTTCATCCTCTTGATCAAGTTCACTCCAACAAAACTGCAGCAAATGTGAACTAATGTTCACGAAAATTCTAGCCAATGACTTATCAAACCATCCCAAACAAAAAGGGGGAAAAACTATAAATTTTATTAAATATGAGATAAAATAATGGAGATTGGATGTATTAATTTTTCTTTTTTATAAATCTTATTTGCTTTAATACTACCATAACTCGATCAATAACCACACAACCTTCTCTAAATATTGAATTTCATTGAGGACGATTTTGAATTTCTTAATCTATATTATTTAATTAAAATATACTAATAAAAGGAAATAGTGGAAGTATATATTATGGTTGGGGAATATAAGCTCAGTTGTATATTTTTCTTTTCTCAGACATATGCAGTGACGTCCAAGATAAGAAACGCTGGAAGGCTCCATCTCATCATCATCATCTCGAATTGCTAAATTTGATTCCCGCATACTTCTTTTGCTCTAATTTTATTTTATTTTATTTTTTTTACACTTTCCGAGTTTTAACATTTTTGGTACATAAAAGTTTTGGAAGGGTTCGACACCAGTCCTCCACTAAAGCCAAGGCACGGCCCGGGCTCTATAAGCACTTACTGGGAACTTATGAGATCGTCTACCAAAAAAGTCCTAACGACGGTAGAGGGGATCGAACCCACGACCCAAGAGTCTAATCCTGAATCCCTTACCATATGTGCCAACTCTCATTTGCCTCTTAGTTTTAATATTAATAACATGGCTTCTGAGTCAAGTTAAATTCATTTTAGATTCTCAGTGTGAGAATTTCAGTTGACCCGAACTATGTGAGTTACTGAAATACTAAGCTAAACTGAAATCCAGTACTTTACTCAAAAAATTGTTTTAATGAAAAATGATGAAATAAGCCTTCTTTTATTTATTTATTTTTTTTTACAAATGAATATAAACAATTTAACAAATAACACGTGCTTACAAATCATAATTTATTTTAACAGTTACTAAAAAAAATTATAGATGAATTTTTAAATATACATAAGCATTTCAACAACTAAAAATAGCTACAGTAATTTACAAGTGAAAAAAGGTGTTATAATAAGTGCACATACACAATAGTGAAATAACAAGTGTTTATATAAAAGAAGGGCATTTTACGAATTTTCTATCAATATATAAGTGCACTTTGGTCCTTTAAATTAAAACTAGTATAGTCTACGTGTGATGTACAGAATTTATGTGAGGAATGAAAACGAAATTATACAGGTTTACTGTCCTGTTGGTAGGAAATTAATTATAGTAATTGTTAGTTTAATTTCTTGATTTTCTATAACCTACCAAACCCATTTGCTATTCTTAATATATTTCTTTATTTATCTTATATAATCAAAGGTTTTTTCTTTAGAAGCTTAGAGCTTCATTCTAATAAGGGTGCATTTTGGGATCTAATTTGTGCTTTCTTTCTTATAAGGATAAAGTCGTTTATTACCTCAACCAATAGTTTGTTAGTATATTTAATTATTTTGGTCTTTAGGTTATGCATATATTTTTAATACTTTTTTTTATGTAAATATTTTTAATAGTTTGAAATAAAGAGCCAATATAATGGGTTGAGTCTGTGAGCCCAACCCGTCAACTTGTAAAAACCTAGAGGATTGAGACATAAAAAAAAGAATAAGAAAAAAAGACTCATTTTGATGCAGGTCTTTTAACAACTATGTGTTTAGATTAACTTTTAGATAATAATTCTTATGATTTATGAAGTAAAGATGCTGGAGGAGTTTCAAAAAAGCACTTCTAAAATCACGGTTTATGGTGGTGTTACTCAAACACTCATTTAAAACTTGCATAACCTGTACTTGTGACAGGCTAGTCTATCAACCCATAGGCTAGCCCATATTTATTTATTTCTTAATATTTTGGAATTCTAAAAAAATCAAAACTAAAACACTCTGTCTCTTCGCTGGTGTCGGACCATCTATGATGGCATGCATGAGACAAGTTGGAATAAGAAATTAAACTACTGTTGTATCAAAAAAACAAAAAGAAATTAAACTGCTATGATGGCATGCATGAGACAAGTTGGAGTAAGAAATTAAACTACTTTTGTATCCACACAAAAAAAAAAGAAAAAAAGAAATTAAACTGCTATATTTGGGATTCAAACTACTGAATTTGCAGTGGCCACCGCCATAGTTTAATCATTCAACCGATTTTTGTTTAATTTTCTCAGTAGTTTAATCATGAATTTGTCATTTATGTTTAGTTTATAGTGTGTTATATTGTGAGGTATGTTTACTTTGTAATATTTGAAATTTTGAATATAATTTTGGGTTAAGGTATAGATTGGCTAATAAAATGTTACGTCATTAGCATCCAACACAAAAAAAGCTTTAAGTGGACCATAACTATAAAAAAATAAATAAGAAAAATAAAAAGTGCACAATATCACAATACTGTTAGAATTAAAATAACAAGCGTTTAAAAAAAGGGGTTAAGGTGTAGATTGACTAACAAAGTATTACACTAGAAGCACTTAATACAAATAAGTTTTGAACAAACCAAAAGTACCAATAAACAATTAAAAATGGCTAACTAGCACAATCAACAATTAAAAATAAATAAGTAGCACAATGACATTAAAATCAAGCTAATGGATGTTTGGTATTAGGCTAATCTTCAGTGAAGCTTGGTAGCTGAATTTTCAACACAAACAAATCAAAGAAAGCTATAGCATGGGACAGTATAAAACCAAAGAAGAAAGATGGATCTGCTTGAAAATCGTTGATGAAAGGCTGTGAAGAACAGGGAACAAGCCAGTGTTGGTAGATATTGACCGAGAAGAGGACATCAAGTTCGCTTTCAATCCACTTGGAACGCCCTTAGGTTCTTGCTCCTTTGCTGGATCGGAAGGAGAAGAGGATGAAGAAGAGACAATTGGTTCTTGAGTCGCATATCAGAGGAATAGATCTAAGGCGGAGGGATAAGTCTGTGCAAAAAACCAGATCTATCTCACCTTAACACTCTCACGATTCGCACCAAATGGTCGTTAGCTTAATTTTAGCGTCATTATGCTAGTTAACTATTTTTAATTGTTTATTGTGCTAGTTACCCATTTTTAATTGTTGTTTAGTACTTTTAGTCCTTTCAAAACTTATTTGTGCTAGATGCTCCTAGTGTAACACTTTGTTCGCCAATCTATACCTAGAAAGTAACAGTTATTACTTTAGTTTTAATGGCATTGTGATATTTTACAGTTTTTAATTGTTTTTTGGTAATTATGGTCCACTCAAAACTTTCTTATGCTAGGTGCTCCTGGCATAACACTTTATTGGCCAATATGCAGCTTAATCCAATAATTTTTTATAATCATTTTATGGTAGATAATAACGTAATAGGTAATTAGATAGACATCATTATATGGGTATAAATTAGTGATTAGAATAAAGGTGCAGGTCAAAGATAAATATCATTATAACGTTGAAAAAAATGAAAAAGCAATATGCCGAAAAATATTTAAAACAAAATAAAGAAAATGGGCTCGGCGGTCTATCCCACCAATTACGAGTTAGGTTGGCTAACTCCAAGTTCAAGTTGATGCAAGTCTTTTGAGTTCGACTAGTCAAGTTGTAACCCATGGCGGGCTATCCCGTAATTGTAGATGACCATATTATCAACTCTACTTTGAAATATACTTAAAACTTGCCCTTTTTAATTTCTAAATTTAAAATTTAAATATTTAAATAATACATGCTAACTTAAAAGTTTCTTTAAAGGAAGGACGGAGCAAAATAAAAAGCGAAATAGACAATTAAAAAATATACAAAACTTTAAAGTTAAATTATACCTAACTGATGAGACAAATTTGTTATTGATGATTCCCCATTTTTAATTAGATCGAAGATATATTTTGTTATATTTGAGAATCATCATTGCAAAATTTAATGAACTTTCTTAAGATTTTATAAGATATCAATTCGGTGCATTACTTGGGGATTTCAATGTAAATATAACAATTCTTGGTACTACCTCCGGTCTTAAATATAAGACACACTTTGTAATGTAATTTGCACTACAAACTATGTCTTATATTTAGGACCAGAGAAGTACTATCCATCCGTCTTCAATGGAGAGGAAGCAGAGAGATTGGAACTAGAGGGAGGGAGGTAACCATTAAAACTTTGGAAGCTTCCTTATCATCTATAGAGAGCAAACTGAGAAGCCAAACAATGTTGACGGTGAGAGCGATTTGGGAAGCCAAGTTGAACGCTGATGACATTTCTTTTGCTAAAGATCAACAAAACCGATGTTCTAAAGTAAAGGTTGCCGCTTAGCATAGAACCAACAACTTACTTTTGAAATTGGTTGTATTTTATATGAAGTGAGTTATTGCATGTTAAAGACTATCTCACATATAGGAAAAAGAAACAGTTGTATTTTAACACATTCTAAAATCACACAACAAGCTGATATAATACTACAATATTGTGGATCTTTGCTTTGAACTAGACCATAATGCTACCACAATGCTACAGCATCATAAGTGATGAATTGTTATGTTGATCTTTTCTCGACAATATTTCACGAATTAATTACAAGTAATTGAGTCGGATGCTCAGACAGCGGTTGATTTGACAGAGATGGAAATAGAAAGCGTAGATAATTGAATAGAAGATATGCAAAATCTCAAAGAATTAAAGAAATGATCAATCAATTGAATCTAAAGAGTTGGGCCTAACATAATTGGAAAGCCCAACTTACTAGACGTACAACACGAAGGACATGACTATAAAAAGAAAAGATGGCTAAAAATTAAAAGGGTAAAGGGTCAAGAGTCGAGGAACGAGAGGGCCTAGAATCAATACTGGAAAAAAAATATTACGACGGGACTCAGGACGAGAAATCAGAATGCTGTTGAGAGCTACAGAGAGACCGATTCGTGATAGAAGTTAAACAGAGTTGAAGAAGACGCAGTGGTGTTATGTGACAGACGTCTCTTGTGTCATCGAACACTTTGGCGATCTTCTCTATTTTACTTTGCTTCATTATTTTCCATGGATTGTTTTCCTCATCAGTCATGAACGAAATTCCATTGGCTAAGCGAGGATGAATTTTTAAATTGTAGTATGAACCCAAATTGTTAGTTTTCAATTTAGTAAATTTAGTTTGCTTAATTGTGATTTGAATGTCTTGTCTGTTACTTGGCCGCTAATAGGCGCGAATAATGGCCTTAGCTTACTAGAAAGAAGTTAAGGTTGGACCTGTGTTAAGCAGTGTGTGCTAGATCGATCTAAATTTTAAGCTACATGAATGGGTTTACCTCACATAGCCAATACACCTAGGTTGAGCTGACATTCTAAGCCTGAAAATCGCCATAGGAATGTGGGAGAAATAGAGTAAGGGATGTACGTATAGGATTGCAAAAGCTTATGTACAATTTAGTGGTGGGTTAACTAAATAACATTATGATAGACATTTTGCTGTAGTATTGTGAAATCTGTGTGTAAAATGTTGTAGCAATGTGTTAGAAGCAATCTGAGGGATTAATGCGACTCAGGATGAAGTTTGAGCTATGCCTATTTTGACTCTGATTTTCTTAAAACTGCGATCTCGACCATTTACCTTATTTTGTTATTAGTAGTAATGTCAAACTAACCATCACAATCATTTCCATCACACAACTTTCAATCAAATATTAGCTGCATAATCGGTGTTACAGTCTTTGTGGGATGATATTCTACTTACTCTTTATTACTTGTTTGATTGGTTCACTTGCCACGAGAGGATTTTGACCAACATTGACCTAGAAGAAGCTCCTTCATTCTCTATTTTGCTGTTGCAATTTTATTTCCCTCTCCCTTTAATTTCATGATGGTTTTGAACTTTGAACTCATTATTGCTATGAAGGATTTGATTAAAGCACTAAAGTTTGTTTTTCAACTTAGAGCCCTACAAACTTGTCTGAGACTTGGAGGTTATTCCCACTAATTAGTTTTTCTTAATTTTAATTGAGTTTGTCTAATCTTATGTTTATTGGTTATTGCTTAGTGATTGATCATCATTAAGTATGTTTAGGGGGATTTAGGATTGAACTTAGAAAATGGAATCTTATATTGACCATGAGACTAAACAATGTGAAATTAGTTTTAATTTAATTTTCTTCTAGGATAGACATATACCTAAAATTTCTACGTAATCAAATTAGAGTGGTTCCACATATGAAAATTAAAATGGGTCAATTCAATGTTAAAATGACTTATATGGAAGTTATATCAACTTCACTTAAGTGGCACCTCCAAAGATGATTATTTGAGTGACCACTTGAGTGATGTTTTTCATTATTGGCAGGCATTACATGGTGATGTAATAGTGATAACCACTTTGTTGTGCTCTATATTTTCATTCATCATGATAGAGGTTTGATATTTTAGATGTATCTCTCAAACCATATATCTGAATTAGATAAACTTGTTTCATATGAAACTACACTCCATATTCAACACACAAACATCAGGATCAAGCTTAGAATTTTAGATGGAAATGATATGAGTTTCGGAAGTATGTGGTGGAATTTCTTGCGTTATTCCAAAAAAAAGTTTAGTAATTTAGACATATCTCCTACACTATAATTCCGATGAAGGTTAAACTTGTTTTATACAAAACTAAACTCAAAATAAGTTTCACAAAAGCTAAGATCAAGTTCAAAAAGTCTTAAAAAAATAGATATGGATCTCGGAAGTTGAAGCTTGCAGTTCTCTCGATGTTCTAGCTTGAACAAAAGTCATAACTTTTGGAAGAGATTGATTTTTGGATTGAAACTTATTGTATATAAAACTAAACTCAAGAGGCGTTTCTACGAAATCATGATTGTAACATCCTTGATTTTTAGGATTTACAGAGTCAGTTGTGGTTTAGGAGGTAAAAGAAAAATAACAATAAAAATATTATTAAATAAATTATTAAAATTGATTAATTAAAAATGATAAATGATATTGATAAAAATGATAAGGAAAAGAAAATATATAGGGGAAATATATTAGTGAAATAATCTAATCCATATGTAAATAAAAAGAAAGAGAAGGGATAGAAAGAATAAGTAAATATTATTTTTGAAAAAAATAATAAAACTTTTATAAAAGAGTCATACCCTAATTCTCTCCCTTATAAATATTATATCTTCTCACCTCTTAACACCCAACTCACGGCGCCGAACAGACAGACTCTACAAGTGCTCTTCTTGTTTCTATTTCCTCTCTTTCATTTTCCCTCACCAATATCTTGCGAAGCTACATTTTGCTCATGTCTTTTCTCTTTCTTTTCTTATATACGGCACACCATATTGTCAACTAGATGTATGTATCATATTTTTTAATCATCCTTATAGTTTCTTTTTCATCAAAAATGGATTTCAGTTTTAAACAACGTTATGAACTATTTGGTCAATACATTCCCTCTTCTATTAGTTATGGTCTTGCAGATTCAGTTCTTAAATTGAATTAAACTTTTTTTTTTTTTTTGGTGAGAGGGGTGGGGACACAACTCTTAGCCTAAATAAAAATAAGTGTTTATACGCATATTAAATTCGATCTTTCTAAACCCTCTCATCCATTTAATTTTGTATGTGTTTATTTCACCCATATGATGTCCAATCCATTCCCTACCTGTTTATTTTGTAAGTCATTTAAAGTTGATCTCTCCTTTTTATAACACACAGGTCTACATATGTGTATAATATTAGTTTAGAAGGTAATTTTAAGATTTTAGAGTAGTTTAATTAATATATTAATAGATGTTTATGCATGTGGTAGACTCACTCTAAGAGCTTTGGCGTAACTATTATGTGCTTACCTTTGAGGTAGGAATAGAGGTAACCTTGTTTATTCTTTTATATATTTGTCAACTATATGTATATGTATGTATTAAACTGTTTTGTGATTTGATGTGCCCATAGAGGGCTTGATTTGGAACTTGTATATATGTGTTAATATTCATTTGGAATTAAATATGTGATAATATTTGATATAAATTGAAGTATGATTTCTTATACTTTATTTTTTTATAGTATTTATTTTTATTGGATTGAATATAATTGTCATGGCGGGCGCATACGTAATTGGTTGGAGTAAGGAGGAATTTGTATAAAGAGATCTCTTATTATACCATCACTCGGTGCATAGTGGATACTACTTGTCATGGCCCCTTCATCCATGTTTACTTTGCCTGAGTTGGAGCTGGGGACATGTGACGCCTCCTTAGTAATGTTTAAGTATGGGAGACATAGTCCAAACATGAGTTTTATATTTTGGCTGGGTGTATCTTAAGATCTGGTGAGCTTGGGATGATCCAATTAAATGGATGAGTTCTGTCAGACTATGTTTAAGCCTATGATTCCAGTCAGTAGTATAAGGATGGACAATGATACAAGGGAGGCATATTGCATAATTATATAGTACATTATGTGATATCTCTTGTGAAAGATGTTTGGAAAATGAAATGATGTTCTGTAGTTTTATATCCTTTTTTGAAGGGGATTTTGGTAACCAAAGAACAAGTTTGTGAAAGGTTTTTATATTTGTAATATTAATAAATTATTATGAGTTGAAGTTGATTTTGAAACCACATATTGTCGATCTTGGTTTGCATATATATTTCCGAACGACTAATAGTTACAGAGATATTTGGATCTTATGGTTACAATATTTAATTTTTCAGGAGATTATTAAGGAGTATTGAAATTCACAAATAGAGTCTTGAAGGCTCTTTTTTCCTCTTACAATATGTTATACCATTTGTATTTGTCATAACCATGAGACTTCTGCATTTTATTAACTCTAAAATATTTTAGAAATTTATTTTAACACTAAAATTATTTTGTAAATATTTTGGGAAATTAATTTGTCCCTATAAAAATGGGTTTTTGTTGATTGGAAATACTTCAAACGCTTTGGTTAATTATTTTGTCATTTGATTTTTGAGGTGTTACAATGATCACGCTCAACGAAGGTAAGTTGGAAAATATATGAATTGTAGAAACGCATAGTCATATAAAGATGTTGCTCTAGACGAGCTGCTATGAATTTGATGACAACTTTCAGAAGATAACAAATTTTGAGCTAATTCTTTTTGCATTAGAACATAGACTTCATGAGCTTTCTGATGATAAGTCATTTGGCATATTTGGATTCAAAATAAGTTTATCACTAGTAATGATCACTCCAGTAATATGAAAGTGATGACTAATATCACCACGGTGACCACTTAAGTTATGTGTAATATTTCGAAGAGAAGATCACTCGAGTGGCCACTCGAATGATGTGCTCATATCACTGCCACATCACCACGGTGATCCTTCATAGTGATATTCTACCCAATTCTTAATGACAAACTCAAATTTCATGATTTTATTCCAAACTCATATAAACCTTATTATATCATTCTGAATCAAATTTATATGAAGATTACAAATGATTAAAAATTGATTAGAGCTCAACAGTGAAAAGTGCCTTTTAAGAGGAAACTTCTAACAGTTATATTCTCAACAGGAAGAAGAAGAGCTCAACTGGAAGAAAATGTGTCTACGACCAACTACTATTCATCAATTATAAATAGAAAATCATTCAAAACCAAAAAAGAGAGAGAGTCCATTTCTACAATGTCAATATGTTGAATTTTTTGAATCCGAACCAAAAAATGCTTTGTATTCATACACCCACACATGTACTTTATTGTTAAACATTATCTACTTCTAAGAGAGAGAAGTTTGATTTCATTGTAATCATCCTATCTTTGTGAGAGTTACTCAAGATTAGGGGATCTTGAGTAGGAAACAGATTTTAACCTTACAAGTTGTAAGTGGGGATGATTCTCAAGTACTAAGATTAAGCTTGAGGTTGTTAAGGTTCTCAAGTACCCATAAAACTTAAAGGATTGTAGAGGCTTCTCTTATGCTCGGCTTAAACAAGAAGATAATGAATTAAAAATCTCAAGTAGAGCTTGAGAACTGGATGTATACCATGAAGGACTAGACTGAACCAATATAAATTATAGTTTGCATATTCTCTTTCCTTATCTCTTATAATTCCATAATATTTGATTTGAATCATCGACTGTGAATTTGTGGCCATGATTTTTATACTTATTGTTTTCACTAAGATGCAAAAATATTTTCAAAGTTATTAATTTTCTATTTTACACCCAATTCACATCCCCTCTTAGGTGATAACTAATTCTAACAAGGTAGGTTTATAAATACCATGCATTTGTAGATATTAGGACTCTAGATTAGCTTATTAAATTAAGTTTAAATTAATTTAGCGGGGATAAAATCTAAAAAGCAAACAATAAATTAGTAACTCTATGTTTTCCTCTTTGATATTGAAAGTTGTTCTTGGTGAAAAAAAGTCTTTCTAGCTTTTAATTTTATTTATTTTCACTCTTTGAAATGAATTTTGATCTATTCTTTGATATTGAAAGTTGTTCTTGGTGAAAAATGTTAGTTCTCAACCAAGTTTTGATGATAACTAAACACTTGTGAATCAATGGTTTACATAAGAACTCGATTTCAAGCTTTAAAACTCCAGTTCTCATCTCAGCAAAATGAAGAACTCGAGTTCCTGGTCATAGAACTCAAGTTCATAGATGAAGAACTCGAGTTCTTGGGTTAAGAACTCGAGTTCGCGGCTCAGGTCATGGAAAAATTCTCAAGTCTGAAAGAACTCGAGTTCATTAGTGACAAACTCGAGTTCATCAACTCAAGTTCACAATTAAGAACTCGAGTTCTCTCTGCACGACACTGTATCACCTTATGAACAAATTTAAGAACTCGAGTTCCTATAATAGAACTCAAGTTCATGAACTTGAGTTCATATCTGAGAACTCAAGTTCTTTGAAAATGAATTTGAAGGAAAAATGTAGAACTCGAGTTCTCCAGGATCAACTCAAGTTCTCATCACGCAGACCACGTGCCCAGAAAAGTAACCAAAAGAACTCGAGTTCTTGTATAAGAACTCAAGTTCTAGAACTCGAGTTCTAGTTTGTCAACTCGAGTTCTTGCCTTACAGTACTGAGATACTAAAATGGAAAAACAAAAGAACTCGAGTTTATTGGATAAGAACTCAAGTTCTAGAACTCGAGTTCTACTTTGAAAACTCGAGTTCTTGTCGCTGTCACTGATATCTGATTTTGCGAAAAATTGAGCTTTTGGTTTGTAACCTCCAGAATCACTCGGAATGATATTTAAAGTATTTCTAATATGTTTACTAGTGATTTCATGAACTTACAACGGGTTATTATTCAAAATCAACATAAAGCTGATGCTCACGTCACAGCATTTAATGCTGAAGCAGGAAACAGAGCAGCAAATAGAAAGAAGCCCAGAGCAGCAGGAAGAAACATTCTTCCAAGGATTACTTAATCAAGACATTCTTCTGCAAAAGCACTCTCAACGATCAACGCATTTAATGAAAGAACGGATTTCATTTAATGAGGCCTCAACGGTCCATTTGGCTGTACAAGGAACAGAGCAAGCTGTGTCTAACAGAAAATTAAATAAGTCACAATGGTAACTCTCAAGTTCCTCCCAACGGCATTAATGGCGAAAGAGTATAAATACCCAAGCATACAATTCGGCCACCTACCGAAACTCTGCACATTTACTCTGAGTTATTATCTTATCAGTTTCATTACTCTCAACTTGTACTTCAGTGATCATTTATTATTCAACTCGTGAGGAGTTACTTAAACATTCAATTTTCATTCGTTTGTAAAACTTAAGGTTGTGGAACCTTAAGTAAGGGTGTACAATTACAAATAGTAAGGGGGAGTGAGTCTGAGGGATCATTCCGAGTTGTGTAATTGTATTCTGAAGATAGTGAAAAATCTCAAGGTGTTCTTGGGGACTGGACGTAGGTCAAGATAGACCGAACTAGGATAAATTCTCTCGTGTTCTTTCTCCTTTAAACTCTTGATCAATTAGTTCATTCATTTGTGAAAATTTTGATTAAGCAGTTAGATTTTTAAATCATCTATTCACCTCCTCTAGGTGATATTCCATATTCAAAAAAGAGTCTTTCTAGCTTTTAATTTTATTTATTTTCACTCTTTGAAATGAATTTTGATCTATTCAACTAAAATGAAACAAGGAAATTTAATATCTAATCACTAGTTTAATTGAGTTTATGTGGATGACCTTGATACGCTATTATAATTAAGGGTAAGAATCATATCAATTATTAAAGGGTTAAGATACGAATTTGTTCTGAAAGTTTTCACCAAAGAGCAATATTGTCATATAAGTTTTTTTATGTTCAATGTTACTCGAAAGTTTCTAAATGTAGCAATTTTGCCACATACCATTTAAAATACTAACATTGATTGTTAAAAAACTGACGTTGACTGTTAACTTCTTAATGAGAAGAAGCAACATTGCTCTATTTTTACACTTCTAGAGTAATATTGCTATATTTTAATGTCTTTAGGGCAACATTGAACCTAAAAAAACTTCTATAGCAATATTACTCGTCAATGAAATCTTTTGACACAAATTTACAGCTTAACCCATTAGTAAGTTCAAATAACAACCCTCCATCATTAATTGGGCAGTTATATTTTTAATATTTTTAGAATTTAAAAGATAAATAATTCATATTAAGTTAAGATCTCTATTGAGGAACAATAAAATGAAAAGTTAAAAAATCTATAAAATTTCAAAATATGAAATCCCCCTTACCTAGTCAAGCTTAATAATTTTTTTTTAAAAAAAAAAATCATACCAACAAATTCAAACAACAATCTTCCATAAGAAATTAGTGTCTCCACTAACTCCTCTCTCAAATTCCTCTCCATCTCAATATAGAAGGTTGCCTTTTTTATTTAATTAGAATAGAAATCCAAAAATATATAAAATTTCACAATCTAAAATCATAACCTTCGTGCATATATTTTTATAATAGTTAATTAAAAATTAAGAATAAACTCAAAACATCATACTAATAAATTCAAATAGCAATCATCCCTCTTAAATTAGGGAGTGACCTGTGACATACGATATTTTCCCTCTAAATTTTAAATATGAAAATCTTGAGTGATTTTCAAACTTCAAATTATAAGAATAACATAAAAGACAAAACAATACAAAAGATAGTGAATAGAGTGTGTGTGAAAATTGTGTATTTAGTTTTGGGTTAAGGTGTAAATTGGCCAATGAACTATTACTCGAGGAGCATCTAGCATAAAAAAGTATTGAAGATACCTTAATTACTAATGAACAATTAAAAAGTGAAAAACAACACAAAAAGTGAAAAAATACAATGCCGTTAAACTACCCCATCACTGTCTTAGTGTCTCCCTCTTGTTTTTGTCTTCCACTGACTGTCATAGTGTCAGCTACATCAGTGTCTCCAAAGCTTCCATTGTTGTTGGGTGTTCCACTCACCTTCATGAACTCATCAAGGTTCACATGCAGCTTCAGGGCGAGAATCACGCACCAAAAACCAAATCCAGCAATCCACAGCCTCCGACCAACACTCGCCTTACACCCTGGCTCTGTCCTTGTGATGCCACAGACAGCAGTCGCCACTGCCATGACGCCTGCTTGCGTGGGTCCCATCTTTGTTGGAGTTTTCCTTATCCAACAAGAATGCATAACCGCTCTTTTCTCCAGTATCTCCGCCACCGTCCTCCACCAGTGCCTAATATTTTGACGTAATTGTGATAGTTGCTATTTTTTAATTGTTATTTGGTACTTTTTTTCACTTTTTAATTGTTTATTGTTAATTAAGGTACCCTCAATACTTTTTTATGCCAGATGCTCCTCGAGTAATAGTTCGTTGGCCAATTTGCACCTTAACCCTTTAGTTTTTCATTAGGAGAATATCATGAGTACTTAATAACACATTCACAAAATTATGAAAGATGGTGGATTAGTGTGAGCTACAAAAGTGTCATGATTTTTAGACCTTTTCTTAATTTAACATTTAAAATATAGATAGGAATGTGAAGTTATAATAATATGGATATAGTATATGTGAAAATTTTGAGAATTTTTAAATTTGATATTTCATAATTTTACATGGAATCATTTTATTAATCCTGGCGCTATAAAAATGAAGCTCTTAATTATATAACTATCTTATTCATGTATTGCAACTTTCAATCAATCTAAAAACTTGGGCTCTTCAAATTCCTATAAGCATGTTGATGAACGTGGACTGTAGGGTTGATTAAGGTGGACTCATCGATGGTAATAATTCATTTGATAGCAATTAAATTAAAATATTTTACGCAATTGGATGGTAATAATTCTTTTGTTGGCTAGGACATGTGACGACCAAAACACACTTTAAGTGTGCCAATCCTATACTCAAGTGCGCATTTGAGCGTGGCATTTTCACACTCAAACATTTTTTATTGTTGAATGAAAATTGAGGCTGAGACATGTGACAAATGACGAGGGCACTCAAGTGTACATATGGCACACTCGAGGGAAAACTCAAATACTTGAGTGCAATCGATAAACAAAAAGCAGTTTTGGTGGGAGAAGGGCGATGTTACGCCCTTGCCCTGTGGTCAAAGGCAGAATCGGGGGGCTAGGGTAGCCCCCCCCCCCCCCCAATTTAATTTTTTTAAAAAAAAACATGAGAAATTATATGTGTGTCAACTTGAAAATAAAGTGTTTCCCCCCTATTGTTTGGGCTATTTTTTTTTTTCTGATTAGTACATTTTTTTAGTCCCTCCTTGTTGCAATTTTAGGCCTTTTGGTTCTTTAGAATTCAAGGTCTGTGTGGGTCTTTGTGCTTCTGGATCTTATTGTTTTTTTCATTCACAAATCTAGGCACCATTTTTAATAACACTGCATCCCTCTTACTTCATTTTTTTAATAAAAAAAATTACTTGTCAAAAGGAAATTCTTCATATTGTTTTAGAAAAAGATCCTCAAAATGTATCATATAATTCCTATAAAATTTAAAAGGAAATTCTTCTTCTTCTCACTCAAAAGGACATATGGCTATTGCATGCTTTAATTTGTGCTAGCAATTTGCGAGATGAATGTTAGAGGCTTTAATTTTAACATGGGTTCAATTATAGATAAGTTTAACATTATGAAAAATAGGCTTTAATTTCTAGCAATATGCAAGGTGAATATCATAGGCTTTAATTTTAGTACGGATTTAATTATAGATAAGTTTAAATATGAAAATAAGCTTTAATTTCTAGCAATATGTGAGGTGAATGTCACAGGATTTAATTTTTGTAATAGATTTCTTTCAATTTTTTGTATATTAGGTCTGTATTGTATTTCAAATATTTTTATTTATGATATAATATTTTTTTTTAATTTTTGCCCCACGTCACTAAAATTCTTGGTTCCACCCATGCCTATGGTGTCTTTATTTATCAGAGTTTTAGCGCACAAGTATCGAAATAGTTTGGATGACTTAATTGTGAAATAAAACTTTCTCAAAATAAGTTAGTTGAAAACATAAGGATAAACTTTTTGCAATTCGAATCTATCCCATGGTGGGATTTTAATACAGTAATCCATAATAGACAAATGATAAACTATATAATAGAGTACATCTACTTATATTTTTCCAAAAAGTTCCTTATACTGTAAGGTCATATTTTTCCAAAAAGTTTTTTCTAATGTAATCTTTATAGCTATATGTTTCTTTTTGATTCCAATCCACTACCTATCTCTTTCATGCAATCTGGAGTTCAAATGAATGAACCTCAAGGTAACAATTAATCTTATATGTAAGAGTGAAATATAAATGACAACATACCATATGTTAAGCATAGAATAATTTATAGTAAACAAGTCGTACCGTAAGCAATTATCGGTCAAAGACCGTAGTGAAAATGGAAGAAATCACCAAGAGGGGGGTGAATTGGGGATTTTGAAAAATTTCTTTTGAAACACACCCAAATTTTGAAAAGCGCAATGCAAGAAGGCAAAGAGAGAAAAGCTTGGACACAAAAGATTTATACTGGTTCGGTTCTAAACTTGACCTACGTCCAGTCCCCAGATATCTTCTGGGTTTTTCTACTATCAATGCTTTCTTCTCACAACAATGTAACACTCAAGCAATCCTAATCAACTAGGACTTGCTCCCCCCTTACACTTTGTAATTAAAAGACCCAACTCACAGGTTCCACAACCTTGAGTTTCCACAAACAAGTTATCAAAATGATTTTCAAAAAGACTACTCTCAAAAGAGCATAATGATAAACACTGACGTTCAAATCAAATACACAATAATGACTCAAATTGAAAATGTGATCAGTTGTAGTTCTTGTGTGTATGTTGCAATGAGTCTTCCTGGGTATTTATAGCTTGATTAGACAAACTAGCCGTTGCATATTCATCTCTCTTTTTCTGCAATGTTCAGTTTCAATCCTGGAATATGATGTTGCATATTTTTCTCCATTCTTTCAATTCTCAGCTGGAATCTTGGATTTAGCCGTTGCAGATGATCTTCCAGAGTTCTTGCTGTTCTATGATTCGTTTTTGACTGTTGGAGAATGATTTGATTGAGCTATAACGGTCTGAGATGAATTATTGGGATAGAGGAGAAGTTTCAGGCATGTTCTTGGTTCTGCATTAAATGCTCTTAACCCAGATCTGATTTGCTAAATTCATTTGAAATAAATAAGCATTTTGATCAAGTATATGTATTCACAACTTAATATGTGAGTAAATAAACTTGTAAATATGAATCAGATAGATTTCGCATCTCATCTATGAAACAGAGCTTCGACAAACTCGAGTTAATCCTAAGTAGGCTCATGTTTATTTGTGTTGTAGTCATCTTGACATCTCTCTGTCTGAGTCAAGCTCAAGTCTTTAAGTTCCAGGCTCGAGTTTGTTTCAGTAAAACTTCTTTTGATATCACAAATAGGCTTGAGTCTTCAAAGTTGTGTTCGAGTCCATATTACAAAAATGCTCTCTGTAAGCAATAGGCTCGAATTTACTTTATTATGCTTGAGTTTGCTTTCATGACCAACTAAGAGACATCTTCCTGCAAGACTTAAACTTGAGTTAGAAAAAACATGCTTGAGTCTCAAAATAGTCGACATGCTCTCTGTAAGACATAGGCTCGAGTTTATTATGTTAGGCTCGAGTTTAGTTTAGGGTAAACAGTTTGTCTTGTTCTCTATGAAGATGGAAGAAACCACCAAGAGGGGAGTGAATTGGGGATTTAAAATTTCTTTTGGACTCCTTTTTAAAAACCGTGAGAAGTAAATGATGAGAGAGTAAAAGTAGAAAAGCTGGACACAGAGAATTTATACTGGTTCGGTCTCAACCTTGACCTACGTCCAGTCCCCAGATATCTACTAGGTATTTTCACTAGTTCAACAAGCTTAAACTACAACAATGTAAACTACAAGCAATCCTATCCACCAAGGACTTGCTCCCCCTTACACTATGTAATTAAGCCTCCCAACTCACAGGTTTCCACAACCTTGAGCTTTCACAAATAGAAATGATTTCAAAGAATCAAAACTCTCAAAAAGAGTA
The DNA here is from genome assembly GCA_037074495.1 of Acacia confusa. Lineage (NCBI taxonomy): Eukaryota > Viridiplantae > Streptophyta > Magnoliopsida > Fabales > Fabaceae > Acacia > Acacia confusa. Next base: position 25,035,706 of record CM073514.1, read on the forward strand.
GATAAAGATAAACACTGAAGAACAAGTTGAAAATAACAATATAGACTCAAATTTCAAAGTATAATCAAGATAGCTTCGTTGTGTGTCTTTTGCTTTGAGTCTTCACAGCCTTTTATAGACTAAATAGATGAGCTAGCCATTGCAATTTTTTCTCTAATGTTCAGCTGCAATTCTGGAAAAATGGCAGTTGCATATTTTGCTCTGTTCTTTGAATTCTTAGCTGGAATTTTGGAATTTAGTTGTTGCAGAAGGTCTTCCAGATTTTCAGTCATTATATGATCATAATTTGACCGTTTAGAGTGATCCTGAAGTGTTGCAACAGCCTGAATTGAGCATCTGGGATAAGGAAGAAAGATCAGCCCTGTTCTTGATTCTTCATTTAATGCACTTATCCTGGATCTTGATCTCACCTTGATCTTAGCTAAACTTATCTGAAAAATACTCAAAACTTCATCAAAGACATTAGAAACAATAATATCATATGATAGAATAATTTTAGATTGACCCATTAAGATTTCGCAGATCAACATCATTTGATTTTTTCAAAATCCCCGATGCAAACTCGAGTTTGTTCTTCCAGACTCGAGTTTGGAGTTCATCCAGAAAGCATGTCAGTTGGTCAGTGGTCTAAACTTGCAGTCTGTAAAAGCTAACTCGAGTTTGGCTTTTACAGAGAGAACTATTGGGCTCTGGACTTGGGATGAAACTTTGGGCATGAAGCTAAACTCGAGTCAATTAGTGACTAACTCGAGTTTGGGTCTATGTTTGAAGAACAGGCCTAAGTTCGTAATCTTCCAGACTGGAGTTTAGGGTCATAGACTCGAGTTTGTAGTGTAGCCAAATGGATGATCTTTCTGTATGATCCAGACTCGAGTTTGGAGAGCAAACTCGAGTTTTAGTGACTACCGAAACATTTGAGGTTTATCTGGGTCAAGTGCAAACTGGAGTTTAGAAGGCCAGACTGGAGTTTGGGAGTCTATTGAGTTTTTTGGGTTCCTTTCTGTTTGGTCTAAACTCGAGTTTGATAATCCAGACTCGAGTTTGGCTTGTTTGGGATTTTGAGTGCTCTCTGTATCTTCCAGACTTCAAGTTTGATTTGCAAACTGGAGTTTAGCTTGATGTGAAAATTTTGATTCCTTTCTGTGTCTGCCCAAACTCGAGTTTGTCTATGCAGACTCGAGTTTGGCTTTTATGCAGAATTGAACATCTTTTCGTCAAGTTTCAAACTCGAGTTTATATACCTAAACTCGAGTTTGCCTTTGACAGTGAGATTTCATATTGCCAAAAACAAACTTCATATCAAGTTTACAATTGCTAGTTATCATCAAAACACATTGAGAACTAACACTCTATAAGCTGAAGGCTTGAGTTTATCATAATGGACTCAAGTTTATCTTAGATGAAAAACATGACACTTGTTCTCTGTCACGAGTAGGCTCGAGTTTGCATAAGTTCAAAGTACTTTTCCTTCTGTTTGTTAGGCATGAACTCGAGTTTAATAAGATTTGGCTTGAGTTTGACTAACATAGTAAGAGTTAAAATATTAGCAAACTTCAATCTTACTTTGAACTTTAATATCAAAGTCTTACTCGTTAGTTTACAATTGTCAGTTATCATCAAAACACATAGAGAACTAACACGTAGACCTTTAAGACACACAGCCCTATTTTAGGACATGCAGCCTCAATCCATAGTTTGAATACACATATGCAAATTTTCTAGTAAAACAGGGTTAGTCATATATGAATACATACATACAAGCTAATAAGATAATAGTTATTCACTTCAAGCTTGAATCCTTAATTCTGTCCGAAGGTGTTGAGGTCAGTAGATGTGTCAAGGTATGCCTATAAACGTTTATCATTGTCGTTAGTCATTTCTGGCGTCTCAAAGTACCTAACTACGCAGATTATTTTTAGGCCTGCTTAAAAACAGACCTATATCTAATAGCCTGTTTAAAGTATGTCTTTTTTTTGTCTGTTTAAAGTAATTATGTTTTTGCCTGTTTGAAGTAGGCTTATTTTGAGGTGAAGCTTGTGGTATGTTAGACTGTTTACAAATTTTTAAAATTACACGCCTCCTTAATAGGCCATAGGCCACGTTAGGTTAAGGTCTAAGAAAAGGCCTGTAACCATGGGCGAATTTAAGCCCCGCAAAAATTACAGAAAAGAACCCAAAATTTTAGAAAATTATTTTCCAGGCCCATAAAATTTTTATAATTGTCACTTTAGTCCCTCCACATACTTTATGTGGAGGGACTATGTGGAGGGACTAAACTAAAGATTTTGAAATGTTTTTGTGGCTTAAGTATAGTTTCACAAACATATGAGTGGTATTCTGTAATTTTTGCGGATTCAGAAAACGACGTTAGCTTGAAACTAACGGCATTGTGTTGGACGCTCCTACTTGATAGTTTATTGTGTTGGATGATCCTACTTGATAGTTTATTGTGGTGGACACTCCTACTTGATAGTTTATTGTGGTGGACACTCCTACTTGATAGTTTATTGTGCTGGACGCTCTTGGGGCAATAATTCATTGTGCTGGACGCACCTTAGCCCTAAGATAAATATAAGTCGATGCCTGACTCCATAACGCCCTTGTCGTTCGCTTTGTTGTTTGCGGCTCTCGTCCTCTCCTCCTCAGTCTCCATCTCCTCACGACAGCACCATTGGATTAGTCTCTCTTCCTCCTTTGGCTTCATATCTCTTCCTTCCCTCCGTGTGCTTCTTCTGACTCCCCTTAATGGCAACCGCAATGCAGATTCGCAGCACCTAAACTCTTTTTAATCTTGTACTTTTTTCTGCTCCTATGTCTAGTTTGATGAAATGTACATGTTAGTAGGGCAGTTGTGCACTTGTTTAAAATATTAATGGGAATTACGAAACTAACTTCTACCATTTCCTGCTACAAAATTTCTCTGCATCGCTCTATTTATTGAAGAACCAAAATTTCATATGTCAAAAAGTTGAAGTCTTTTATACTCCCAAAGTAACACAACCTGTTGTGACTAAGAAGAACTGAATACTCAAACTGTTAAAGGAATTTAGACAAATAGCTAACGACTAAACACCAAAAAAGGCAAGAGCTGCCTTTAGCATGTCTAATAAACCCTGATGAATTTAATTGCATGCTTAATTTTGGTGCTTGCATACCTTTTACTCTATCTTTTCACTATTCTGTTATGCCATCGTTATGATTTTCAAGTATTTGTACTTTTAAGCTTCTGTTCTTGATTTTGAACATTAGTGGATATTCATTCCCTTTTGTTTGAGATTCAGGTGTTGAATGTTTACTTATATTTAAGTGTGAGGCTGTAGATTATTTATTTCTTTGGATAATTGTACTTGTTTATCAAAACATTGCACTGCAAAACCAGGAATGTTAATTGTTATTGATTGATGATTGATGAAAATTGAGAGGGAATAAACGAAAGTTTCCGTGTGATGAGAAAATGCATGCCAAGGTAGTCAAGATCAAGGAATAAAAAGGAAATTGGTTTGAGAGGATGAAACAGAATAGGCTAAGATGCAGAGTTAAAAATTTGAGGAATTAGCTTGAGAGGATGATCTATGATATAATAAAATGGAAAAAGATAGAGTCGTTTCCTTTGCCACTCCCTGGAGGTAAGGACCCTATCTTGTGCTTTGCCTAGGAATGAGTGTCTCAGCACCTTTTGAGGGTGACTGGCTATTTGCATTGGATAATTGAGGGTTCTTCCCTTCTCATTTGACCTTATTCACAGTCTTCCCAAGGTTAGTCTAAATGTTTTGGCTTCTTTCATAAGCTTGTCCTTCGGCGGTAATTTGTTATGTGCACTGCAGAGTGTCTAACACCTATAGGATTTATCTCTTCATAACTTGATATTCTGAAAGTAACAAACAAGTTCAGTATTAATTTGTGTTGAAGTGATTAATATATACATGAGAGTCCATTGATTCGTCATTACTTTAGAAAATATCTTTGCATAAGGATCATATTGAAGCACAAGAGAAATACTTCGAATATTATTGATCCTTGAAAAGGAGGTCTTTGTATAAGCAAAAATAGACTAACTCTAACCCTAAAATCTATCATAATCCAATGTAATCTAATCAAATCATAATATCTTAAAGGTAAATTCCTAAAATATAATATTCATATCTAATAATAATAAATATAAACGATATCCCTAATAATAATAATTAATTAATATTTCTAAACTTGATATTCTCAACCTTTACTTTAAAACTCTACCTTAGGAGGCAATTTTTTTCCCAATAATATACTCATTCTTATGTTCTCCTATGACTTTAAGAATGATGGAAGCAAGTTGAGCATGTGATCATAAATTGTACAGATAAATTTGAAGATCTTATGTAGGCTTTAAAATTTTAAAAGTTCAATAAGTTAGAGATAATTGAGAGATTATTCCAAGTTCAATTGGTTAGTGTTTCTATGAAACAAGAAATGGTCAAAACAACAACAAAAAAGCATTTAAAAAAAGAGGTGGGTTTGTGGGCGCCAACTTGCCAAGCAACCTTTTGGAAGGCTTAAAATGCCAGCCCATTTTTTAGGCGGGCTTTTCCAACTCGACTTGTTGCCTGCAGTGGTTAATTGCAACCCATGGGCTGGCCTGCATTCGCATTCCCAGCTTTACTTAAGTTATGAGAGTTGGCACAGATGGTAAGGGATCCAAGACTGGGCCCTTGGGTTGTGGGTTAGATCCCCTCTGTCATCGTTGGGACTCATTTAATAGGCGATCTCGTAAGTCTCCAGTAAGTTCTTATAGAGCCTGGGGTCTTGCCCTAGCCTTGGTAGGGGACTAGTGTCGAACCTTTCCAAAACTTTTTTGTATAAAAAAAACATAAGCATTTTGAGGGTTGTCTTAGGGCCCGTTTGGAAACCTTCTGTTTTGGAAAAAGAACACAGATATTGGACTTGACCTAGGATTAATGCCTAGGGCCTACATACCCATGAGAGGAATCAAAGTCCACGTAGTTCGATTACACAGATAGGGAGTGGGGGTGTGTGCTCTGTGTATGCAGAATTATAAAGAGGCAGAGCTTAGAAGCCGTGTACCTTGTTAAGTTGAACCTTTATTTATGGGAGTTACCTTAGGGTTTTATTCATCGTGCGTCATAACTAACTGCTCCATTAACTGCTCCACTATCTACACATTATCTACACATTCCTATATTATAGGCATAATTATTGGATATTTACTATTTTACCTTATTGGTCCTTGAATAATTCTTGTTGCGCCGAATCTGCGCCAAACCCATTATTTTTATCCGTAACAGATGCCCCCCAGCCCGGTAGTTCAGGCCTCTGAGCTGCCGGGATGCATTGCTTGTTTTGATGTGAAACGTGGATTTAGCCGAGATATATCCGACTTATCCAATTTATGTTCCTGCATTTAATAATATGTAAGCAAATCATACTCAATGGAAAATACTTACTATTTTGCACAAATCATTCAGTTTGCTTCTTTCTTGTCGAATTCGAATGCTTGTCCGAGCTTGATTTCTTTTCGAATATTCGTCCGAGTTTGACTTGCATTCTGGGTTGCCTTGATCTCGGTTATTGCTAACATGCTTTTCTAATAACAATTCGTTTGTATTGTTGTCTACTCTGTTGCCCCCAGCCTGGTGGTTCAGGTCTTTGAGCTGCCGGGATGCATTGATTATCCAACCCGGACCATGTGTCCATGATTGTTGGGATTCCTTACTTGTTGACCCAAGATTCCGGGTTAATATTCTTCAACCTCGAGATTCCGGGTTTATATACTTCAACCCCGAGATTCCGGGTTTATATATTTTAATCCCGAAATTCCGAGAAACTTTACACAAGCGCGAATTGTGACCGTGATCCGCCTTTAAAATTGACATAGAGGCGGGCTTTTAACCAAATTTGGTTTTACCAAGGTCGGCCTTTTATTCTTATTTCTTGCAAAATTTTATACGGAGCCCAGATTTAAATCAAATTCAGTTTAAATTGAGTTTAGCCTCAAGACATGATTCATGAAAACGAGTTGTACACCTTGGATTCATGCATATATATGAACTTAACATGATTCATGAAAACAGGTTTGTGTACCTCGGATTCATGCATGTGAATAAACTTAACATGATTCATGAAAACAGGTTTGTATACCTCAGATTCATGCATGTGAATAGAATTGGCGGCATTGCCGTCGCAATATGATTTATGAAGACAGGATTGTTTTACCCGAGTTCAATCATTTAAATAGACTTGGCGGCATTGCCGTCACATAGAAGTTTTGGGAATGGGTTCTAGGACTCCTTCCTTTAAATCCTTTTTAACTTGTCGACATATTTAATTCACTTAGGAATTTATTTAACAGTTGACTGTTAATTCCATTGCATTGAATTGTCGAGAATGGGTTCCAGGACTCCTTCTCTAAAATTCATCGATTTTGACGGCGAGATCGTCTTAATTGGTTCTACTGGAGCTTATAGTCTAAATGCAACTATGTCGCTTACCAGATAATTGGCTCTCCAAAAACTTTTATTGTGGCGACCAAGTCGCATAGATAATGGGCTCTACCAGAGCTTACATTGGAGGGGCGACTACATCACTTACAAAATAATTGGCTCACAATCATACTGCCTTTAACATAGACTTGCGACTATGTCACTTCATATATTGCCGTAGCAATTGGCTCTACTGGAGCTTATATAGCCTTACGACTATGTCGTTTCATCCACTTACACGGAGCCTGGATTTTAACTAGATCAAGTTAATCCGAGGTCCGCCTTCAATAATTTACATGAAGCCCGGATTTTAATGAGATTCCGTTTAACCAAGGTCTGCCTCCAAGAATTTACATGGCGCCGGGATTTTAACTAGATTCAGTTTAACCAGGCTTTGCCTTCAAAAATTTATATGGAGCCTGGACTTGTAACCAGATTCGATTAATTCTAGTTCTGCTTTCAACAATTTTCACAGAGTCTGGATTGAGCTCATTCATACTTTCAAGAAGAAATCAATGCCTCATCTTCTTTTCAAGTTCTTGTCAGTCAAGAAATTGTCTGTCAAAGCATCTGATGACTCAACCAAAATAAAGATATTGGCTGCAAAGAGAATGCTTTTTTGATTACATTGGTGTTTGAGAAAGCTTTATAACATAAATTGTGGACAATTTCTCAGCCCTTCAACATACACCCTATCTGAGACATATTTATTTTGAATCCTTTGGATTTGAAAGTTTGAGGATGAATCTCCATCTCCTTATTTTTTAGGCAACACATTTGGAAGCCCAAGAACAGTAAAAATCACTATCCACAAGGCAATTAACATATACCAACATGCCCATAATAGCAATCAGATATTTCAAGATAATGTAAAGTGTCAGAAGAAAAAATCAACTTGCCAGACAATAGTATACTTTCTAAAGCGTAATTCTGCCCCAAAAAAATTTGAATATTTTCAGTTTAGTCCCTCAATGAAACTTTTAAACTTTGCAGAAAGGTCCCTGGTCAAAAGGAATTTTGTCCTCTTTCATTTTGTTCTTTTTGAATTTTTCTTCATGTGTGGACCCGAAATTGCGTGAATGTGAATGATTTAATCATTCAAAACATACTAGGGAGGAGCTTGTTCTTCATAATGCTATATTATATTAAAAGCAACTTACCTGCACACCGATGTTGAATGCGCTAAAGTATAGCTCGGTCAGCACTGTCCTGGTTTATATTAATTTAGAACAAGCTAACATGATTTGCGCAAAATATTTATCTCAGAATCCGTGCAATAGAGTCGTGCTCATTTTGTTGTTCTGAATCCATAATAAATAGGGAAACCAGCTTTCTGACTATGCTCATGCCAAACAAGGCATCATGGACTTCCTCAATAATGACATTTCTCCGCCATGCTTCTCAGGGTAGCATCACCACATCCCAACATCATTTTTGTTGCTAAATATGATATTTTTGTGCCTTCGCTTTGTCGGGGCTTTGATTTAAATTTTGATTCATGGTGAGTTGCTTCGAACTTGTCTTCTATCTGCGTAACAGATTTTTTTCAAAATATTAACTGATTCATGATTGTCTTTGTCAACTGTCAGTCCCTTGTACTTAGTTTTTTCATCCGGAGCCTCTGTTTCTTCATCCTGAAATTCTCTGCCATTGGTATTTTCTGCAGATTTGCAAACGCTCTCTTGCTCCATTGATGCTTCAACACTAACAATGTTTGAGCATTTAATAAGTCTCTTTAAAGATGTCCAGCTGCAAGTCTTCAAGTCCCAGGTTGATTTACTCATCAAACATTGATTGATTCATAAATGCTACATTTGCACGTCCAGATTGGGTTATCTGATTAAATAATGGATGCCGAGCTAGATATGTAAGACCTCAGGATGAGCAACCGGGAGACTCAATCCACTGAAGAAACTCGGAATTAGCTCTTGCTTCCACTCAACACATAAGTAGTTCTTCCCAATCTCAACTGAAACTGTGCGGTCACCTGCAACTCTCTTTCAAATAATGGCGAGAAGCCTTTTCTTCATAATGGCGAGAAGCATTTTCTTCACCACAAAAACCCCATCTCTTCTATATTTTGATATCTCATCAGTTCCAGGCATTATTGCTTGCGGTTTATCCGCAAATAGATATTTTATGTGGCATTATTCGTGACACCATAAAGCCTTACGTGGCATTATCAAATCAGTTAACATGTTCTCACCTCGTCATTGATATCTACTTCATGTCTATTTTACCTTGTGCCAACGTAGAATGCGCTAGTCTGTAACCTCGGCTCGCACAATATCTCGGTATTTCACATACCTCATCAACTCGGCATCCTCCTCTGCATGCTTTCACCCAAGCTTTAGACATGCTTAAGCATCTCGGCATGGATGTATCTCGACAGTCTAAGGTAGGAACTTTGTCTCGGCATTATTGATCTCGACATAGTCGAAACTTCAATATCCACTTTGTCTCGACATATATATACATTTCGGCTTCAGCGTTGAAGTGTATGTATCTCAGCATCCATGTGTTTGGCAACTCGGCATGGATCAGATGCTGCATATCTCATCTACTCATGCACTGCTCATGTATTTTATCTTGGCGTAGCTGATGTTAAAAATCTCAACATGGAACCATGTTGACTGTGCATCTCGGCACCTCATGGACATCTCATATATATATAACTCGCATACATGCTTTGCGTTAGAGAAGCCAACGTTGAATGCATGGGTAATGAAATCAGAGCTTGGGAATGATGGAGTTAGTGGAGTTATTTCGGTTTGTAGTTCGGCAAAGCATTTGGAATACGTGGCACTCAGCATTAAAGAACTATCTTGGCATTCTGAATAATTATCGATCTTGGGCCTTCTGTAAGCACCCCAACATTTCAAAGTCTCGGCAAGCTCTTTTGGTCAATACAGTCCCACCAAACTTTTGCGAGTCTCGAACTGACGTTTAATGATTATCCCAACACCGATAATTTTTGGAACTCGGCATAGAGCAACGTCGAATGCTTACCACGACATGAATAACTTATTCTTTTCAGGATGCCCCGATTCCACAGTGGCTTCCTTTTCCAAATTTGCGTTGCAGGAATCGGAGAAGCACACCATCATCTTCCTGTATATTTCTCCAAAGCAAACTTCAGCCATCTCGGCTTCTGTGTTGTTAGTTGGTTCCAAGGAGGCGCTTGGTGTACCCGTTCCCATCTAATGTGCCAATCTGATTTACAACTCGGCATATTCCTCTGTAGTCCAACTCGGCATATATAAACTTTAAGCAGCGAGTAGGCGTTGACTACATATCTTAGAGCCGATGTCCGTAATCTTGGCTCTTAGCCGACAGCAAATACACATCTCTGCATCTTGGAAATATATACAACAGTCTTCCACAGTTCTGCCTGGGTCAGCAATGTCGGCATCTTGGCATGTAGGAAACTCTGCATCTATATCTCGGCTTCTAGAAGATATCAAATGCACATTTCGGCCTCTTGTTCTCTTGGAATTTCATAACGAGCTTTGATGTGCAAGTCGGCCTACAGACTCCTCAAATGAATCTCGGCCTATCCATGCAGCCGACATAGTTAGTGCATGAGTGTGTGACCCAGCTGGCAAAGCACTAGCCTTCATGGTTGCCATGCACCCACGGGCTCCGAGTTTGATGCCTGTCTGGACCCTTTGGTTTGCTTCGACTGATATTGAATAAATATGTCGGCATCAATAAGTTAATAAACTCGGCATGAAGCCGACATTGTATACATATCTCAACCTGTTGGGTTTTGGTCCTTTTTTATGATATTGGTTGTCGGATTCAGGTATCACGTCCTTTCTCATGATCCCGGCAATTCCAGAATTTTTGAAAGTCAAAGGCACGAATAAAAGCAACAACGATCGCAGCTGGGCACTATTCTCTTTCCTCGACGAACCTAAGGATATTCAAGCAACCTCTCGGCTTAGAAAAGAACCATTCTCTTGCTTATGATCAATTGCGGGGTTGAAATCGTGAAAACCTAGATCTCCAGGATTCTCAATTTGTTCGACCCTTCTTCAATTACTATCGGTAGATTTAGGGCTTTGTCCCTTCTTGCCTTTCTATCGGTAGATTTAGGGCTTTTCTTAAATGTCATTGGTAGTAGGAATCGAAATTTACCGATTCCCCACAGACGGCGCCAATGTTCTGGAAAAAGAACACAGATATTGGACTTGACCTAGGATTAATGCCTAGGGCCTACGTACCAGTGAGAGGGATTAAAGTCCACGTAGTTCGATTACACAGATAGGGAGTGGGGGTGTGTGCTCTGTGTATGCATAATTGTAAAGAGGCGGAGCTTAGAAGCCGTGTACCTTGTTAAGTTGAACTTTTATTTATGGGAGTTACCTTAGGGTTTTATTCATCGTGCGTCATAACTAACTGCTCCATTAACTGCTCCACTATCTACACATTCCTATATTATAGGCATAATTATTAGGTATTTACTATTTTACCTAATTGGTCCTTGAATAATTCTTGTTGGATCGAATCTGCGCCAAACCCATTATTTTTATCCCTAACACCTTCCAAAACCTAAGTTTTGCATAGTATGAGGTAAGTATGTAGGAGGAATTTTGTCTCGACTTACGTAAAATTTAGATTTTGATGAATTGCCAAACATGCACTTAACCTATGATGCACCGATACCTAAATTTTTTAGATAGAAACGTATCGGACACGCGGATTTCCCCGACACGCGAATGACAGCAAAAAACGCGAATCGGCTTGGTCAAAGGTCAAATGGCTTTTCTGTAATTCTTTAAAAAATTGAATTTGGCAACAAAAATGCCATAATCTACCGACCAGTGACCACGATACGCAGCGGCATCTCTGAAGATCTTTCCCACTCCGAAATCGACTCGGTGAAGCGGATCGCCACTCCCAAATCGACGTCGTCGGCCGTCAGTGTTCTGCGGTTCTTCCTCCTTAGCTTCATGCGTCTGACTGTGAGCGCCTTCTTTCATCCACCTCTGTGATTGTGTCTGTCCTGTGTCTCACTCTCTGTGATTGACTGATCCCCATGCCTGTGATTGTGAGCCAGTGCCTATCCTTGTGTGTTGTGTCTGAGCGACTTGGTTCAGAGTTCAGAAGGTATTACTGTATTAGCATATTAGGACTAGAATTGTTGGGTATTTTTCTAGCTGAAACTTATTCCTCATTTGTGTGATTTGTTTACTTGCTAGAAATAGAATAAGCTTCTACCTCGGATTGCCTTGTGACTGTGACTGTGACTTACAATTGCGACTGACTAAAATACACTCATTATATTAAAAATATTATTTAATACTAAGACGTATCGGGAGGTATCGGGACAGGACGTATCGGAACGTGTCGAAATATTAGTATTTTTGAAGTATCGACGCCACATATTGGTAACGTATCGAAAACGCCGTGTCGGTATTGGTGCAACATAGGTCTTAACTATAGGAATGTGTTTAAAAGTTTTTTAATATAGAGATCAAGGTGAAAATTAATGCAGACTATAGGACCAATAGATTAATATTTCCTTTTATATTTAGAAAATTCAGCTTTTGTTCTCTCACATTCATTGCCAATCTATTGTTTGTGCTCACATCCACTGTTGAGACAGTTAAAGAGACCAAAGTTGACCAAGTGGCATTGCGAGATTGTGGGCACCGTGGAAGGAGATAATCTCTATTCTGTTCCCAATATCCATCTTTTAATATTTATTGGTCTGAAACTTTTAATGATGCCATGCTGTTTTTTTGGTAAGTAGTGATGGTTTTTATAGAAGATTCTATCCCTCCCCTTACTTTTGAGTTGTCGCGCTTTCTGTAATGTTGTGCCTCTTTGCTTTGTCAACATCAGTGCCATTCACTATAATGAAGTTTTCTTTTCCTTTCCAAATAATTTTGAGGCTGAGTGTTGTTTATTCTTGCATTCAGAATTTGAGCAGCATGTGGAAGGCTGGATTGTTGTGGGTGCATATCCCAGAAGAAATACGTAGCCTCATTGCTTTGGTGTTACAAGAATTTCTTACCAGTCGTTTGTGTTAGTCTTCATATGTGCAGAGGATCCTGATATTCATGTTCAAATCAGAAATTGATTGTCACAAAGCTCTTCATTGAACAGAATTATGCCAAAGCCAGTTGAATTTCAGATTTTGTATCACATTGTTGCTGAATTTTGCCTGCATAAATACTACCATGAACGTCCGTGCACTGGCCAACCATTATGCAGCCCAACTCAGTATATGCTGCTCCCTCAGTCCCATCAACTGTACCTTGGCTCGAGCCATCCATGCTCACATGATAACTTCTGGGTTCAGGCCATGGGGTCACATCCTCAACCGCCTAATAGATATATATTGTAAATCATCCAAGATCGGCTATGCCCGCCAACTTTTTGACGCAATTCCAAAGCCGGATATTGTTGCAAGAACCACATTCATTGCCACATATTCTTCTATGGGAAATCTAAAACTGGCTGAGGAAATATTTAATAAAACCCCATTTGTTATGCGAGACACTGTTTGTTACAATGCCATGATTACAGCCTACTCTCATCATGATGATGGTCATGCTGCTATTGAGCTCTTTAAAGAAATGAAGCAAGAAGGGTTTAGTTGTGACAATTTTACCTTCTCCAGTGTGCTCAGCGCGTTGGCAATTATAGCTGATGATGAAAAGCAGTGCCAACAGCTGCACTGTGAAGTAATTAAGTTGGGATTGGGGACAGTGACATCAGTACTAAATGCATTAATATGTGCATATGTTCATTGTGCATCTGCACCACAAGTTTCTTCGCCATTGTTGATGTCTGCTGCTAGAAAGTTGTTTGATGAGGTGCCTCAGAGGGATGAAACGTCATGGACAATAATGATTACTGGGTATGTCAGGAATGATGATCTCAGTTCAGCTCGTGAATTACTTGATGGGATGACAGAAAACATTGAGGTTGCGTGGAATGCAATGATTTCTGGTTATGTGCGTCATGGGTATCATGAGGCAGCATTTGACATGTTCAGAAAAATGCATTCTAAGGGAATTTTAAAAGATGCATATACCTACACAAGTTTGATTAGTGCTTCTTCAAATGCTGGGTTGTTCAAATATGGAAAACAGTTGCATGCTTATATTCTTAGAACAGAGGTGCAACCTTCAAAGGACTTTTTGTTGTCCGTGAATAATGCTTTAGTTACATTATATAGTACCTTTGGTAAACTAGTTGAGGCAAGAGTTATTTTTGATAAGATGCCCCTTAAAGATATTGTTTCCTGGAATTCAATTCTCTCAGGGTATGTCAATGTCGGGTGCATTGAGGAAGCTAAATCTTTTTTCAGAGACATGCATGAGAAAAATCTCCTAACATGGACTGTAATGATATCAGGCTTAGCACAAAATGGTTTTGGAGAAGATGGATTGAAGTTATTCAACCAGATGAAACTGGAGGGGCTTGAACCATGTGATTATGCATATGCTGGAGCAGTTAAATCTTGTGCTGTTCTAGGATCATTAGAGAATGGACGGCAGCTTCATTCTCAGATTATACAGTTGGGCCATCATTCAAGCCTCTCTGTTGGCAATGCATTAATTACTATGTATGCAAGATGCGGTGTTGTTGAATCTGCTTACTCCATGTTCCTTACAATGCCATATGTGGATTCGGTGACCTGGAATGCCATGATTGCAGCTCTTGCACAACATGGACATGGTGTCCAAGCTGTTCAACTTTATGAGGAGATGTTGAAGGAAGATATATTACCTGATAGAATAACTTTTCTCACAGTACTTTCTGCTTGTAGTCATGCTGGCTTGGTTAAAGAGGGACGATATTATTTTGGCACAATGGATGGTTATGGTATAACCCCAGGAGAAGATCATTACGCTCGTATGGTTGATTTGTTATGCCGTGCTGGCATGTTCTCTGAAGCAAAGAGTCTAATTGAATTAATGCCTTTTAAGCCAGGTGCACCTATTTGGGAAGCTATTCTAGCTGGTTGTCGCATTCATGGGAACATAGATTTAGGCATTGAAGCTGCAGAACGACTTTTTGAGCTAATGCCTCAGCATGATGGAACCTATATACTACTTTCCAATATGTATGCTACTTTAGGTCAATGGGAAGACGTAGCCAAAGTGAGAAAACTAATGAGAGAACGAGGGGTTAAGAAGGAACCTGGTTGTAGTTGGATTGAAGTTGAAAACAAAGTCCATGTTTTCTTGGTTGATGATACTGTACATCCTGAGGTTCAGGCAGTGTACAAATATCTAGAACAATTGGTATTTAAAATGAGGAAATTAGGGTACATTCCTGATACAAAGTTCGTATTGCATGATATGGAATCTGAGCATAAGGAACATGCCTTGTCTACCCACAGTGAAAAACTTGCTGTTGTTTATGGAATTATGAAGCTTCCTAATGGATCTTCAATAAGAGTTTTTAAAAACCTGAGGATTTGTGGGGATTGTCATAATGCATTCAAGTTCATTTCCAAAGTGGTGGAGCGTGAGATAGTTGTGAGAGATGGGAAGAGGTTCCACCATTTTAGACATGGTGAATGTTCTTGTGGTGACTATTGGTAGTTATAGGTTTGGTTACTTAATTGTCTATCAAGGGGCGTCTATATCAAAAGTTCTAAATGGATTTGAAGTATATGAAGTGGAGCATTAGCAATCTGAGATCCAAAATCAGGATCGGCAGTGGCTTCTAAATGATCTACAAGATATCAATCAATTGTAATAGGAATAATTATTTTATACCTTCTTTTTCCTATAACTTCCATTTTAATAACTCTTGCTTACGTAGAATCAATATACAATACTAAAGGGAGATCTCTACTTAATTTTTTTATTGCTTTTATATTATTCTTTCATTTATGTTCTTCTGACGTCTGTTTTCCTAATTTTTCCTGTACTTTTCTCTCACAATTTAGTGAAATATCCTGATTTTAGTTCTTCTGATTTTTCTTTTTAATTTTTCTTCCTCCTTTCTCTGATCTTGCTTCATGTGGTTCAAACAGGGTTCATAAGTATTGGATATACCTACAGTAACATATTAAATGTGATTACTGTGGGGTCTGATGCTAAGTAGGCTCCGGATCAAGATTGCTTCTCCAGAGTATTAAACACAGCGCCAAAGCTACTTTGACTCTATGTACCTATTCCTTCACTTTTATGGTATTAGTTACTTTAATTTTATCCATGTGATTAATGCATTGATTGGTACTGAATAGCTTTGAAGGATTGGCTGGGGAAGTAGCCGATCATCCTGATCCTGAACATAGAGCTCTACTCTGTCATATGCTTTCCATTACTTATTTTGTCATATCATGCTTTCAAGCACCCAAAAAAAAAAAAACAAAAACAAAAACAAAAGTTTAAACCAGAATCATATGCCATGTTATCATTCTGCCTTGCAATTAAAATTTATAAATTGACCTGGAACGTCTAATAAACTGAGTCAAGGGTGTCTGCCATATATACACTATCCCCATTGGTTTTGATGTTTATTTTTCTAATAAGCTCTTTCTTTAATAATATTGTTTGCTGCATCAATTGATGAAATTTGATTATTTTGGTTGATTTGCCGTTATTACATTTGGGTGAAGGTCCAATTTTACCAACAATGTTTTTCCAAGAAGCGTTTGGCACAAATAAGTTTTGGAATGAACAAAAATACCAATAAAAAATTTAAAATGGTGTAGAGTCACCGAGGCCATTAAATTTCATCAATCTTCCGTTAGGTTTTATTTTAAATTGGCCTTAGTGAATTAACAGACATTTGATAAAATTTAATGGCCTTGGTGAATCTGCACCATTTTAAATTTTTTATTGGTATTTTTTCCCTTTCAAAACTTATTTGTGCAGACGCTCCTCGGGAAAAACTTTGTTCGTAAAATTGCACCTTAACCATTATATTTTTGTCAGCTAATTGGCAACTGAAAAAACACAGTTCATGAACTTCTCTTGATGCGCACTATCAAGTGGGTTGTTTGGATGTTCATTGAATGGCTTATTCTATAAAATGCTGGATTGTGAATTTGTATGGTATAGATAATTATGACCCACATATCTGTTGGTTTATTTTCAGGAAGCATAGTTATATCTTTTTTCTTATTTATGTTGGTTAATAGAATGAAAGCTTCGTTTGACGTCTACTTTCTTCTATCCTGGAAAGATCTTTGTTGCTGCCTGACTGAAAAATATAATTCTGAATTGTCAAGTATCTTCTTTATTGCTGCTGCAGCAATATTCATCCCCAGATGCTTTTGTTAATATATTTTAGCCGGAAATTATAGTGATGTTGGATTGGTTTGTTTATCTTCAATTGGTGGTTTGAGTTGATGATAGGAAAAGAATGACCATTCGCAATTTGTATGCTCCAGATGATGTTTTTAACTGTTTTCCTTCAAGTGTTTTCTACCTTACGTTCATCGTGATATTCTAATAGTAATATATTTCATATTCAATTTTTCTGTTATTTTGATTTCTGTACACATTTTTTATTGATATGCATATTTATCATATCTGAAATTTATCTTATATTTGTTAACCTGAAGTTTTGAAACATTATAAAGTCAAAATCAATTTTAAATCTTATATTACCTCCAGTGTCCAGTGACAACGTGATTTGATGATTGATTGCAGTGTTAGATGTATACTCCTCATCTACCATTGCAAGTGGCATTATTTTGAATATTTATATTATTTACCGCTATTTCTTCTTAGCTCTTTCGCCACTGTCTTTACATGTCTGCTTTATCAATTAGTGCGTCCCTGTTTATGTGTGTGTATTGAGGCAGAGTATTGTTTCCATTCTCTAAAATGTCTTCCAAAATTCTCTTAAACTGTTTACATGCAGAAACTTTAGTTCTCATATGCTTTTCTTTGTCCTTGAGAAGTAATTCAGTCAACAAGAGGAAAAAATGATGGATTTATAATATTTATTTATCATGCGTTGAATGATGGTGATAATCTTATGTTATTAATATTTTTGCCCTTAATTCTTTGTATATCTTGTTTTTGGTATGAAGAATTCTTTGTATATTTCTTAATGACTCAAATATTTATCAAATCTAAAATTTATGATCATGATGTTTTCGAATTTCAAAAGTCATTTTGTAGAATCCCGATATCTCAAGGAGTGATTAGATCCGAGATTATATGGAAATCATAGAGGAGATAATATGATATGCTGATTGCATATAGCGAGATTTTAGGATCCCATTAAATGATCCGAATCTATTCTGTGTGTATATATGTAACCTAACACTCTGAATAATATTATGGGTGCAATATTCTGTGTGTATATAAGAACTTTTAGAAGAATTCAGAGAAAGCACTTGATTACTCAGTCACTTGTGAACATGATCGAGTTCTTGTCTCTCTTGTCGAAGCCACTGTGTGTTTCTGACGTTGAGTTCCTGCTCTGTCTCGCCGGAATCTCTTTGTTTTACGCTGAAAACCAACATTCGGCCATTGTTGCCGAGGATCACTTGGAAAAAGAAGAGTCTTTGAATTACTTGCAGGTCTTAATATGATCTATATGATGATACTCGAGTATGGATTCTCAGTCAAGAGCCCTTGCCATCTATGCATGAAACTTACTCCATTCTGCGCAATAGAAAGGGTAGGCGTAAGTCTATACTTCATAGTAATTCTGTTGTTGTTCCTACTCCTTATGAGGCCTCGGCCCTTTCTGTTTGCCCCACAGAATCCAGAAACACCAAAGGTCAACCTTTTTGTGACCATTGCAAGAAGTAGGGACATACTAAAGATACATGCTAGAATCTTCATGGTTAACATACTGATTGAAACCAAAGAAAGGGCGAGGAAAAGGCATGTTGTTGAAGCTTCCAAGATCGATGAACTCTCAAGGCGGTCAACTAAGCAAGATTCTAGAAATGATGATAGCATTGCAGAATATAAAGCATCTTGTTGGTTAAAATTTAGGGTATTGGCCGACGTTAGCAACACGCTCATGAGGTTGATAAACATAAAAATTTGTTCGATGTTTATTGTGGTAGAATATAGATTATCACTAAAAGCCGTGAACAATAAAGTTAATAATCATGAGTTATAACCTGAAACTCTTTATGATGTTTATGAGTTATGATATTTAACACCTGTAATTCTTTTCTTTACGGTATTTATGAGAACTTATAACCCTTTACTCTATTCATAAGCTAGAGGTAAACTCATAACCCTTTATAGTACTCATAAGTTGAGGTAAACATAACAAAAATGGTTTAGTGATATAATTATCAAATTTTCTGGATCAAAGCAGTGTTTTAGATTTCTGAAGCATACCTCAAACTCTTAACAAAATGAAATAGAAAAACCATCAAACCAAAAAAAAAATAGTAATAATATAAAAAACCCAAGAAAATATTCATAAATCAAAGGAAAGATACGGACAAAGCAAAAGGGTTGAAGCACCATCATCCACCCAAACAAAACAAAACTAGCACCATCATCACCACTGTTGAAGACAATATGAGGATAATAATTCAACATGCAAAGATGAGATGGCCGCCACTTTTGACAGCTTGTGGTTTGCCAGGGAGGAGTGATGACTCTAGTCATGGTATAGCTAAAGGGGTCGGCCATCATCCACAAATTCACGGTAGAAAAAAAAAGGTTAATATGCAAAAATAGCTATTAACTTGTACCAAAAATGTAAAAGTAACTAAAAAAATTTTTTGGTAAAAAAGTAATTGCAAACATTATAAAAGAAGGCAAATAATAATTCCGTCAAAATTATAGATGTTGATTGTTAATGGTATAACTTAACGACGGTGTCACTTTTGTATACTCCTCTAATCTTTAATATAAAATATATTGTAGGGAGTTTATCTAATATAAGACATAGTTTTCATATTTGTCAATGTTTTTCCTAATTTACCCCTATTGATACTCCTTTAACTATAATCAAGGAAGAGAGAGAGAGAGAATTAAGAAAGATAATTATGATGTTTTAGAAAATACATGTCATATTAACTATTTAACTAACTTTCTTATTTAATCAAATTAGATAAATATATTTTATATTAAAAACTAAAGGAGTAATGTTTATAGTTTCTTTTGCGCCTAAAATTTTATGGTTGTTTTAACACTTTTGGTTTAAATTAATGGCTATTATTACAACTTAACCCTGTGAAAAATAGTAGTGGCTCATTTTCTCTTCCACTTCTACTTTTATTTCCTTTCTGTTATGAATATACTGATTATGTGGATGTCCATTGACTCCGGATCTCTAAATATTACAAGATGATATGGGACCCACGTATAATAATATGCATAGTAATTTACTATTTGTATCCCTCTATAAATAGAGGTCTCCTGTAACTATTCATTGGACTTGAATGGTTTTCATCTCTCTAGAATTTCCTCTGACTTCTCTCTAAAATTCCTTCAGTTTCATAACACGTTATCAGCACGAATGCTGACTATCTGAGCCTTCTAAAAAATTTTTTTAGATCTCTAACATCGTTTGCTCCCTTCAGCTGCCATCATCATTGATTTTCTCAAATCGCTCCCTTCCTCCTACATTCACTGCATCTTCTTTTTCTCTCTCCTAATGGGAATTATTTTTCATGCTCCTCATCGCCTTCAATCCTCTGAGTGTGTTTCCTACTCCTTGAAAAACTCTGATATCTTCAGATCTGCTTCTAAATCAATTTGGTCATGTGATTCCCTTTTTCTATCTCCATAGAATTAGCCTTCTATTTTTTTTTTTTTTCTCCTCCTCTTCCTTCTTCACATCTCTCATTCTCTCCATCAATTCATCTTTTAATTCATCTTTTAATTCATCTTTTAATTTATCACTGGCCACCTCTTCCTTCTCTTTTCTTTTAATTCATCTTTTAATAGTTCCTTCACGCCTCTAATGAAGAAAAGGAGCAAGAAGCTTGATGAAAGTGTGGAGAGAGAGAAAAGAATAGAATATTATGAAAAAAAAAAAAAAAGAGTAGGCTGCCGACAGGAGAGAAAGAGAAAATAAAAAAAATAAAAAGGGTGAAAGAAAAAGAAGGACCAGAGAAAGCACGTGAAGATTGAAAATTTTTCAGTGGGCCCATGTGTTTCACGGATGGAGAAACTGCTAAATCTTCAAAACCACCGACGGTTTTGTGGAAGGTAAGTGAAGGGAAGTAAGTTGTTCCTTTTCTATTGTTTATCTTTATTTGATTATAATATTACTTAAAGAAAAAAAAAACGGTGGGCTCTAAGATTATAATAATTGACATTTGGTCTTCTTTGTTTGTATATGTCAACAAATTAATAAAAAAAATATATTATAATGTTTTCTCCCTTGTTTGCTCGGACCTAGCAAGCAGAAGAGGATCTGGGTTGTATTATTGTGAGCCACTGTTTAGCCGACAAAATAGTGTTTAAAAAAAAATAATAATAATAATAATTTTATTTTAAAAGGGAGCTAAGTAAATTTTTAAACTTTATTTTTATTATTATTGTTATTAATTTGACTTCATATTGGAAATCTAGATTTATTATTATTATTTTTTTTAAATTGTTTTAATTTGATATTTTACTATTGTTACTAACTTTACTAACATTTATTTTTATGTAACTAATATTTACTTTTATTGCATTTACTTTTATGTTATTTTTTTTTATTTATCTTTTATGGTAGCAACACTAATATTAGTGGGCTCCATTTATTTTATTATTTACCGCTTTATTTATTTTCCATGGTTGCAACACTATATATTAGTGGGCACCATTTGTTTAATTTAATTCTTTATTGCTTTATTTATTTTTATGGAAGCAACACTAGTATAGTGGGCTCCATTTATTTATAATATTTTTTTTTTACCGCTTTATTTATTTTTCATGGTAGTGATACTATTTTAGTGGACTCCATTTATTTATTTATTTACTGCTTTATATCCCCCTTCCTTTCATTTTCATTTATTTACTGCTTTCTATATATTATATATATATTTACATTTGCATATGCATTCTCTTTCTTATCTTTGGATGAGATAGGTCTCGCTGTGAGTTTACTACCATTCCTATCTCATCTTCTTTTTATTTATTTAGCATGTTTATTTCCAGTCATTTATTTTATTTTATTTATTTATTTATTGCTTTATATATTTACATTTACATATGCATCTTCTTTCTTACTTTTGGATGAGATAGGTCTCGTTGTGAGTTTACTCTCATTCCTATTTCATCTTCTTTTTATTTATTTAGCACGTTTATTTCCAGTCTTTTATTTTATTTTATTTATTTATTTATTGCATTATATCCCCCTTTTCCCTTTTATTTTTATTTATTTATTTACAATTTATATATTCCCCTTCCTTTTATTATTTATGGCAACCATACTATTAGTGGGTTCCATCTATTTATTTTATTATGCTTATATTTTATTTATCTTGAAGATAAACTGTTAAAAGATCATATATATTATTATGAGATCAAAATGCCATAGAGATATGAGGCATAGATTGGCTTGAGAGATGAGGCATAAATTGGCTTGAGCCTAAGAGGCAAGATAGCCTTAATTTCAGAGGCAAGATTGCCTGAAGCCAAGAGGCAAGTTAGCCTGATAACAAGAGACAAATTATAAAACAATATTTGATCCATAAATTTTGTATGTTATCAGTTATATAAAGGCCTCAAAATTGTATATTTTGCATTAAATATTCCCTTAAATTATGAGACAAGGGATTGTATGATCATGATTGATATTATAAATAAATATATTCAATTTGCTATTGTAGTAGCAATATTGTGGATTAATTTCTTGCCATGATCAAACAAATCAGTGAGTTATGGATCATGAATTTTTATCCAACTTCATTCCCAGAAGTGAATAAAGAAAATATATTATTATGGTTATTATGTGATTTCTATGATTATAACAATTTTTATAAATACGAGAAAAGAATATTCATAAACAAAATAATTAAGCAAAAGGAAATATTATTTCAACAAAGTTTAATTGCGAGTGGCTCAACATCATTACAAACTTTAATCATCTCATTCTGAAGATATTTAATGTCTTCTTCTTTTGCTTCTCTTGAGATGGGATCCAGATGAGGCAAAGCTCTTCGTAATATCGAGATTTGCGTCATAAGTTTCTTGAGCTTCTTGTGTGGCCACTCAGTTAACCCTCCTTTTTGATAGATTTTTTGTATGGTGTGAGTAGACATATTTAATTGTTTACTCGCTTCATCAAGGGTTAAGTGAAAATAATTTCTTAAATCATGGAGCGTTGTTTTCTTTATTCTTTCTCGTTGCTCCATAGATAACCTATATAATTCACCTTGGTTAAGGGATGAAGTATCATAGGGTATACTTACTGCAGGTTGTTTTCCTTTGCCTAATGAGTGTTCAATATTGGTTTGAAATGAACTTCCATGGAGGTCATTTGGATTTATAGCCCATTCCGAACCAACACAGAGAACCTCATGATAGGCTAATACAGGATCACGCATCAAGATATATCCTGATGCTTGTAAATCTATACAATACTGTGTCAGAAATTGTTTGATTTCTTCAAAATTTTTATTTGTGAAATCAAACATTGGAAGCTTGTCAGTATTATAAGATTTATCCTGTACTTTTTCAAATAAAACAGCATGGGTAATCATACCTGTTCTTCTTCCGTGAACTTCAAGTTTATGGTACTGGAGTTCGTTGGTATGTATGATCTCTCGTAAAACATGACAACAACTACATTCCAATAAGCTAGTTGTTGTTAATTGACTTGTAGTTGATGGCTGGCTAGTGGTTGTTGGTTGGCTAATTGTTATTGGCTGGCTAATGGTTGTCGGTTGGCTGATTGTTGTTAGCTGGATCGTGGTTGCTGGCTGGCTAGTGGTTGTTTGTTGGCTGATTGTTGCTGTCGGGCTGGTTGTTGTTGGCAGACTAATGATAGTTTGCTGGCTAGTGAATGCTGGTTGATTAACTGTCGACACTATTGGCTGAACTGGATTGGTAGACTCCATTAGTTCTGCCATAGTTCTACACCTCTTAACAAGCCTCCTTGATGAACCTGCTTCAGTTGTACCTTCAATCCTTGTAGATTGAGGAAGAACACTTGTTCTTGGGGGAGAAGTAGGTACATTTGAAGCAGAAGGAGGAATAGTAGAAGGAGGAATAAACATTTCAAAAGGATTAGGAGATAACAAAGAAGTAAATGACATGTTGGGCTGATCATCATACAACAAAGCATCAAGTAATGTTGTTTCAGATGTATCAGAAACTGGGATAAAACTGCTTGGTCCTGCCATGGTAATAGAATTTAGAGAAATATATGTGTGAGTATCTGGTAGTTGATATTATCAGATGCTTGAGTGTTTGTGAGGCATGTTCGTTTGCCTTCCTCTATTTATAATCGAATTAAATCCTATTGAATCTCTGCAGATCTGCTCCCTATAAAGCACGAGCCTGGAATCTTTTTGACTTTATATGTATACGACAATTTGAGTTGTTGCGCTAGTGATTCCACAGTGATATGCCTGTGATTACACAGTATTGCGCTCGTGAATATATTCCACAGTGATGAGCCTGTGATTCCATAGTGATGCGCCTGTGATTACACAGTATTGCGCTCGTGAATCTGCAATTATACACCTGATGATTTTATATTTAATATATATTTGTTTGTTGATTCTGGAAAATGGAAATTTTGTTACCAGAAATAACAAAATTATGCATTGATAATGCATTTAGAAATTGTGGAATTTTAATGAAATAGATATCATATATGCTATTATCATGGAATATTGTATGGAAATTCCATGAATTAATTTTTAAGGTCTCACACCTGAGGGGGAGAATGATATATATCAAGTGTGAATATTTATGTGATAATTCTTTGTGAATGTTTCTATGTTGATTCCCCCAAAATGAATATTAGATTTGATGATAAATCATATGGAAAGTTGTCATGACTTGTTTGATTATCCGAGTCATATATTATGTGCTGCTTGTTCTCAGATAGAAATAATTATTGGAAATGGATCTCTGGAAATATATCAAATTGAAAGTTTACATATGAGATTATAAATCTGCAATGTTTGCAGTGATGTTTGCAACCAAAAGTTTGCAATATATTATACGCGCAATTTCCAGATTGAATGATCCAGAAATAATGTATTAAAGTATCCATAAATGGATAGATCAATGATTATGAGAACAAAATTTATATGTTGTGTAAATTTGCAGCAATTATATAAGCCAATAGAATTCTCCCCGTATAATTGGCTTTTGGTCAGGAGCCAGATTAATTCCATCTTGAAATGTTTTAAATGTGTAATGATTATTAATCTATTACAATGCACATAGATGGATATACAAAGAAAATTGATGATTTGATGAGGGGGAGAAAAATAAGCAGATTGGGTAAAGATAAAGTGAAATGAATTATCATTGGCTCATATTGGTCCTCATACAAAGAAATGTGCACTAAAAGTTTAAAAGATAATTCATTTGCAGATTTTAGCTAATCAAATGCTAAAAGCATTTATTGACCTAAAGTGACAAAGTCACATGTCCCAACTGCAAATGCTCCTATATGAATTGTTATAAAGCACGCCTGAAGTGTTGCTGGTCCATCGGTTATAAAGATAAAAAATCCTCGAAAGAGAAAAGGAGCTATAAAATATAGATGATCAAGTCGAGGATAATTAAGTAAAGCTCCAGAAGAGTTATCTTTTGATGAGATGTTATCTCCAGAAGAGATATTACAAGAAAAGTGTATTGTGGTCCAAGAGAGACCTAGGTACCTAATATATATGAATATAATGAGATCTCAATAAATTATGAATGAAATCCGATGGGACTGAAAATGAAGTCGACGTTAATAATATCTATGATAGCATATGCTGCAATGAATGATAATGAGGATCATGAGCCACAATATATTTGTATGCGCTAAAAGCACATAAGGCGCCAGAAACACATATGTCCCAAAAGGACTCAAGATGAAAGTGCATATAGCATCATTATCTGAATAAACATTTATTGAATTTCTATATGCACATATATATTTATGAAAAGATTATTATGACTTTACTTGACAGATTTAGATCTTGCAGGTATATAATGAACAATCAAATTGGGCGTTTCTAACAGAATATTTGATGACAGAAAGTATAATATGCTCAGAAAGACATTGAAGCAATGCAGTCATCAGAGGGAGTAACACTGATGTAATCAAGAGGGGGAGACGATACACGCTGTATTCTTTTTCCTTATCTGGGTTTTATCCCACTGGGTTTTTCCTAGAAAGGTTTTTAATGAGGCAGCACTGGATAGTGTATTAATGGATGATGTACTCTTTTCTTTGGCTAGGTTTTTATCCCACTGGGTTTTTCCTAGTTAAAGTTTTTAACGAGGCATATTCATAAATGGACATCCAAGGGGGAGTGTTATGAATATACTGATTATGTGGATGTCCATTGACTCCGGATCTCTAAATATTACAAGATGATATGGGACCCACGTATAATAATATGCATAGTAATTTACTATTTGTATCCCTCTATAAATAGAGGTCTCCTGTAACTATTCATTGGACTTGAATGGTTTTCATCTCTCTAGAATTTCCTCTGACTTCTCTCTAAAATTCCTTCAGTTTCATAACACTTTCTAAACTTTTTCTATAATGTTAAATGATAGGGGTACACAAGGGTTAGATTGGGTTGCGTTTTACACCATCTTAGTGCCAGACCCAATATCCAACTTGGGCTTAGCTCAGTACCCCAAATCTTTGAGCTAGGTTCGACCCAACATTAGAAAAATTTTAAAAGTACGAAATCTATAATTTTATTTTTTTAAAAAAATATTATTATCATGTACCCAAAACAAATAATATTGTCACTATTCAAATAAAATACATTGCAAGGGAAACTGAAAATGGGATAAACGTAATCATTTTTAATATTATATATAGCTTCGTAAGGAAAGCTCTTATTACATTGTAATAACACACATATATATGTATGTATGTATCACAAGTATATATGCATATGTGTGTGTATGTATATATATTGCTAAAAATCATTCATTATTTTGACATAATAATAAGTTGAAAATAAATTTAAAATTTTGAAGGATATTTGAAAATTTGAAATCATAAAAAATGTCCATACAAGCAATATATTACATAAAAAGTATCAAGAAAAATAATACTATTAAACAATTAGTTTTTAAAAATCATAAAAAAATGTCCATACTAATCATGCAAACAAGTAATTCGGGAATCCAATCCCAACCGCATACTTTGATATAAATTTTCTCCTTTATCACCTCCTTATATTCCAGAAGAAGCAGAGTATGAACAAGGTTTAGCTTTTATGTTTTTACAAGTTAAAGGGCATCCATCACATTAAAAAAGATTTAGGTGTATCCACTCTAATAAAATATTTTGTAGTGTATCCAATATCCTAACATATTTTTTCAGGGGCATCTATCATAACCTAAAGTACTATTTCTTTTTTTTTTTTTTTGCAACTTTGTACTTAATAATTTAGGTAATTTAGGGTGTCGGATACATCTAAAAAATATTTTAAAGTGTTAGATGTATCAAAAAATAATTTATGATGCTGGATATACTAACAAAATATTTTAGGGTGATTGCATATGAAGAAATGCTCCAAGATTCTAGACGTACTATAAAATATTTCAGTATTTTAGATATACCTGAAAAAATACCTCAACTGATACACCTTACTTTTTTCCCCAACACAACACATTTTCCTGTGCAACAATTACAATGTCTGACATAATCCTAGGAACAAGTTAAAGGTCGCAGACACATAAAATAAGAACTTAACTAAAGAAACGAAACTACATGGAATTAATAACTTCAACAGGGATCAACATCAATGCATCTCCTATCATTCCTAAATCTTCTACAACTGCTCTGGAGGTTGCTGCAGTTAGCTAGACAAGACTTATCTAAAGAAGCCTTAGCAATCTAATATGGCCAAATCTGCTTCCCTAAAAGTTTCTACCTCTTCTTCCTTGAACTATTGGAGCGATATGATGTAAATACTCCTCTAGTCCTATCTATAAGGAACTTACCAAGCACAAAAAGAAAATTTTCATATGAATTATGATTTTATGCTTAATTTATTATTGTATTAACTTTGTTGTCATATAGTATAATATGTATTAAATAGGGGTAAAGATGAAATATTGTTAAATTTTATAGAAGAATTAATGAACTTTAGGGCTGTTTAGTATAAGGGATATGGACCGAAAGGGGGGAAGGAAAAAATTTTATGAGTCAAGTTTAAAAAAATTAGAGAAATAGGGTTGAAAGTTGTTAATTGATGTTTCTTACTCTTTTATTTTACATCTTATATTCTTATCTTTATTAAAAAAATTTAACCCCGCTTCTTTATTTTTTTTTAAGAATCAAACTCATAAAAAATTTCTCTCTCCTCTATTCCCCTCTTGCCAAACAGACCCTAAAAGTGTGTTTGGTTTGATGGGAGGAAGAGAAATTTTTTACTAGGTCTTGACCAAATTTGCCCATGACCTACTCAATAAGTCCGACTAGAGATGCGCTGGTGGTGGTTGGCTATGATTTTTAAGATGGTGATGGAGTGGAGGAAGGACGACTCTAAGCTTCCCAGATCTGAGCTTTCTTAGTTCATAGTCTAAAGCTCTAATTCAATCTCCCTTTTGTGGTGACTCTGGTTCCTTACGACGATGTCAAGGAAGAGTGAAGATGATGGTGGAGATGGTGGGACATCATCGACGGTGGTGGTGCTCCATCTCCTTCCCTCTGATTCTCTTCATTTCCTCCTCATTGACTTATTGATTTGTGTGTAATATGTTAGAAGTGCTTTGTTATTAGGAAAAGAGGAGTAAATGTTGATAATTATTTACATACACTTAGAGTACTTCAGTATATAATGTCCAATAAAAATATAACAAGTCCAATAAAAATATAACAACTCATATTATTTTAATCCTAGTCGGATGATGTCATGCTTGAAAAATTCAAATGTTATCTTATTTTTTCAAAAAATACTAGTTGATCATTTTTTTTTAGTTTTATGTTTCAAATTGCAAATTTTTTTTTTTGAAATAAGATAATATTTGAGTTTTTTAGTTGAGTAATCAACCAACTAGGATGAAAATGATATAAATTGTTATATTTTCCTTGGATAGAGTTCAATTGACATGGTGCTCATGTAATTTCTCTTAAATGTTTTCTCTTTGGGAGAAATACTTATATGCTTTAGAAGTGCTATCTCATCTGTATTATGACTATTTTTTTTCCTCAAAGTATTCTGATTAATTAAAATATAACAACTCATCTTATAAAATCTTATATGGTAGATGAGTCATTTGGAAAAATTCAAATTTTATAATTAAAAAATTTAAACTTCATAATCTAGAAAAACAAAAGATGCAATTTCCTCTGAACTGTTTTTTAAAAAATCATAAATTTTGAATTTCTCTATATGACTCAATATAGGATTAAAATAAGACGAGTTGTTGTATTTTAATTAATCAGAATATAAATGTAATACCCCAGATTATTATTATTATTGATGATGATGATGATGATGATGATGATATTAACATTAAAATTATAATATAGTGATAATAAAAATTTAGAATTTAATAAATGATTTATTATCTTTTTCATTACTTAGCAATAGCTAAAGAGCCCAACCCACAGAGCCCAACCCGTAGCTAAACCCTAAAATTTCAATTATAAGTTAAGACTAGCTGTCTAACTCTAGCCATTGCTCTTTAGTTCTCTCTCTGAAAATTCTTTACGGCAAAATTTCTCTCCTAGGAGTTTAGCAAACATGGAGACCAGATAATCCTAATCCCTAGAACGTCTCAATTTCCTCTGTAATCCTAATCCCTAGAACATTAGAAATCCATTGCTCCATGTCATAATTTCTTTTTTTCATTCTACTTTGGTTTGCTGATAAATTGCTTGTTTTTACGCCATACCTTGCAATTTTTTTTTCTTGTGAAGGTCTATTCTTTGCAACAGAGGGTTGATAACATGGTGCATATTACTGTTGATAATTGAGTTGTATTTCTTTACACCTAACCCTAATTTGAAATTCGCATCCATCAATCCATATGTATATTAATATCAATCATTGATAGATATCAATAAAACAATTACTTTATGCCGTTAAAATGTAATGTGTGGTCGAAGTAATATTAGACGATTGGATCGAATTGAAAACAAAGCACCCTTCTCGATTCACGTGAGTGAACAGTATGCCTACACCTTCGGTTTTTGAAAATTTCTCCACGCATGAATATGATGTTGCTTCATAGGTTTAAATTTTAAATATTCCTTTTTGTTTGCTTTGTTTTGCAATCTGTACAACACACAAGGTATTCCTCCAATTACATTGGACATTGAATTGTTTGATACCTTCCTCCTTCTTAATTCATGTGTGTTATGATGATTTATAGGTTTATATATAAATTAAATAATCTTTTTTTTTTGGTTTTTTTTTTTTTTGCAATTTGCTATACCTCTGGATAAATATTGAATTTTGGTGTAAACCTTTTTCTCCCATTAATATATTCATATATATAGGTAGATATGTATAGATTAGGAGAAGCATACTGATACGTCTCTGATTCTGTTTTTTTTTATTCCTCCACACATATATATTGATATATTATAATATTATAATAATTTTGACATAGATGCAAGCTCTTATTTTATTTAATTTTATTTATTATTATTGTTGTTGTTATTATTATTATTTGAGAGCATTTAAAATAAATTAGCAGTTGGAGGATAGTTTTGGGATAGTACCTCCTAAAGTGATGAACACATTTTTAAGGCTTTATGCCTTTGAAAATTTATTTGATATGAACCGATATATCCGTTCTTCCCAAAGTGGTGTCTGACAGGGTTTCCCGGGACACTCGTAGCAACTTTGGGAAGAGGTGTGCACACTAGGAAGAATGATGATATGACCAATTTTGATGAATTGTGACTGACAAGGTTTCCCGGGTCATAAGGTAGACTGGCAGGGTTTCCCGGGTCTATCATGGTTCTCTTTCCACTAAACAGACTAGCAGAGTTTCCCGGGTCTAAATAAATTTTAAAAGATAATGATTAATTTTGATGCAATTACTGCATGATTATATATATTTTATTCTATTTCAATTTAATTTAAATTTTATTATTTATTTACTTATTTATTTTATTTTATTTTATATTATCTTTACCTAATTAGGATTACCAATTTTTGCTGATGTTTGTATTCTTGGGCTGTGATGATCCTTCGAGGGAGCAGAATTTCAGTGAAACAGGTGCCAAGGGCTGGGGCTAGCAGTGAGAAGTGAGGAAGACATCAAATTTTAATTTTGATTTCATTTAATTATTCTATTCTATTTTTATTATTTTATTTTATTTTGTTTTGGTTTTGCGTAAAAAATTTCTATTTAGATTTAGATTTATTTAATGTAGTTCGTAGCCTTGCACTTGTCCCACACAAGTGTGACGGTGACACTTCCCAGAGTTGATTATTTTTTATTTTTTTAGTTATTATTTATGAAAACCATCGAAGTTTTATGTTATTTCAACTCTAGAAATTCGGGGTGTTACAATAAATGAGGTGACGTTGTATTTTAATTAGTCAGAGTACAAATAAAGTGGCATTCTTACCTCCTGGAGTATTAAGTATTTCTCTCACTCCTAGAATGCCACCTCATTTATACTATGGTCAATTAAACACCTAAACTAATTTTAATCCTAATTGTCCCACTTTTTTGTGGAAAAAAAAGAAACAAAAAACCCTCACACTAAACTAATTTCATCGTCTCGATCGCCTCATCCCCCACTTTGTGCCACCACACTAGCCTCTGGAAGGAGATTCTCTCCTAATCTTTTTTTTCTCATTTTCTCTTATTAGCCCATCTGAACCATTGATTGGAAAATGAGACAAAGGTTAAAGTAATATTGTATTTATTGGATGAATGTGATTTAGAAATGATGAGGGATGATGGGAAAAGGATGAAGAGAGAAACCCAAGAGGACAATATTAGGTATTTGCATGGAATCCTGCTCATTTTTACTTAGGGTCGATCCCTACAAGATCAACAATTCCATGAGCTTAAGCCTCTTCGCCTCTACTTTCTCTTCGCCTTCTTCGATGTCGAAGAGTGCTGGCAAAGCTTTCTTCTTCTTCAACTTAACCCTTTGCCATGATCTCCTTTGGCCCTAATAGCTCTTCCACTGCATCCTCATCCTTCCTCTTTGTCCACGAGTTTCAGATCAGAAAATCGCCCAACCTGAACAACGATAGTGTGCTACATTGATAAAATGAGGAGTCGAGGCTCAATTGGTGACACTCATGGAGGCTTTGAGTTGGAGGTTTTTGTGTTACGACGAAGCTTTATGGAGAAGCATAATGATAACGACACCTCACACCCATTCAAAGACATTTGAAAATATGATGGAATTTAAGATATGTGGGCAGATAAATCATCATTTTGAATTTTAGATTACACTTGTCGCTTCAAGTATCTCTGATTTCTAGGTTTGCTACTGACAACATAGCATGTTACTCGTTCTACAATTTTATAATTGTTGGAGTTCTAATTTAATAGTTGCATTGATATAGCATTCAGTAAAGTGATGGAGGTAATGTGTTTGTAGCCCTACCTTTGTAGAATGAGAAAGCCATATCTACTGAATTCTATATTAACTTGAAACTTCTTAAGGGGGATTGAATATAATTTTGATTTCCTCCTTTTCATATCTTTTTCTTGCCTATTTCTTATCTATTTGATTATCCATGAAAGTGTTCAATGGTATTTTGTGTTCACCTCTAAAGGAATTTCAAGATATTACTAAACGCATGGGAGAAGATAGAGAGAAAGTAGAGGTCAATGTGGTGGAGAGAACTGGGGATGAAGGGCATGGTGCATGGATTAGTGGGAGGGCTTTTTTCTTACTCATTTTTCACAAGAATAAAAGGGACAACTAGGATTAAAATTAGTGTAAGTGCTATATTTTGATTGGTTTGACATAGCATTATAAGAGTATGTGATTTTTTTTTTCCAGATGTAGACTCCAGTCGAGCCCGTTTGGGTTAGCGGTGAGAGAAGTGACTTATTTTTTATCTAAATTTTGTAGAAGTAAGATAAAAAGAAATTAGATTGTATATGTGATTTGTATTTAAATTGACGGGGGAAGAAGTGACTTTTTTTAAATGGAGACTTGTTTGGATTATTATTTGAAAAGTCAATTTGTATGCAAAATAACTTAAAAAGGCATGAATCTTATTGAATAGTACACACAAATGTAATTATCTGAAACTAAGAACAATGGAAAAGCTAGTTGTAACTCAATTGCATTTCTTGGAGGTTCTGAATTTGACACGTGTCAAGAGGGTTCAACTCTTAGCTAGATTTCTACCTCTCATGCATAGTTCATTAATTGAGATATATCTAGTTTATTTCGTCACTTTCCCTCAGCTCCTTTTTTTCTCCAATTCTCTCACTGCTATACAACTTTACGCCACAATTTTAGAGAGTAGTCGCCTTCTTCAAAAAGGGAATCTAATTGTGAGAGTGAAGGTGGGAGGAGAACGAAAGTAAACGGTGGTGATGGAAGCTTTGATGGTTCGATATGTGATTTTGCACAGCGCCGCGTGTGTTAAGCTCTAATTTTGTCTCTGAGATCGACAATTCTTACTTCCCCTTCTTGCAGTTTTCTTATTATTAGGGGACACTCTAAGATTTTCTTGCTCTTCTTCAACTTGTGGATCTATGACACCTGATAAGGACACCCAACGACGACTTACTCCCTGCATGCAAGAAACCTTCTCCAACATTTGACTTGTGCCTCAACGCTTAGAAGTAAATGCTCAGAAGCCACATTTTTTGGCTTATCTTCAAAATTTCCTTTTTGCAGAAAGCCTGATAGACCAGATGCCTTCCCAAACACCATTGAAAATGCTCAAAAACCACTAGGTTTTTTTTTTGCCTTCCATTGCACTTTTTGGGGTTCTTGACGTGTTCCTAAATAGGCAGCTAGTCATTTAGGACTGCAGGAAATCGATGAGGAGACAAACTGCCACGTCATAAAGCTTCTAAAACTACCTGCATGTTTGAGCTGTCACAATGTTGGCAAATAAGAAAACAATTACACCGCGTTGCAGAAGTTTCAGCCGGGAAAAAAATAGCTTAGGAGGTGTTTGGGTTGGCTTATTTCCCACTGGGCTTAAACAAAAAAGCCCCTTCTCCTTGGACGCTATGTGTTGGAGCCTTGGCTCTGTGTTAAGGGAAAAACAAAGAATGAGACAACTGCAAATGAACAAGAGACCAAGGGACCTTCTTCACATTCATTCCATCATCTTTCATACCTTTGCTCACCTTTCTCTGTCGACGATGACCTTCTACACCTCTGCCATTCTACATCTACTCTAAATCTAAGTTGCAACAAAGTTAGAGCCTACGCGGAGAGTAGAGAAAGCGAGCAGCAGAGAGAGACAATATCGCCCCATCACCATTCACTTCGCCTACAATCATCACCATTGCCCAGCTTCCCTATCTCCATTGTCTTTGTCGGTCTTCCCTCTTACCACCATCGGCGACCTCCATCAAACCTCATAGTTGCAACTTGGAGAGGATTTTGTTGAAGTTTTGAGGAGGAAATCGGACTGAGATCACTACCTACTACCATCATCGACGACTTCCTTCACCACCATCGCTAAAATCATTTCCTCTCATCCTTTACCATTGTAGTGAAATCATCACCATCGGAGAACGAACCGGAGGACAAGGGCTGGACCGTCTACGTCTCTTTGTTCTTCACCACCGAATTTTTGCCCTCCTCTCTACCACAATTAGTCTCTTTTTTCATTCCTTACCAAGTCTGACAAAACCTACCTTCTTTTCCATTGATCCAGGCTGTGGCTTCTTTGCTTTGCTTTTGGTTCACTATCAAAAACCAATTTCTATTATTCAGTGTTAATTTATCATTTTAATTGGTGATTTTATGGTTGGGTTTTTGAATAAAGATTGATTATGCTTCTTCAAGTTATTTTCATGATTGGCCAGGAAATTTTGTGCTCTTGATGATGGAGATTTATGCTTGAGCTCAATGGACTACGTATGAGAGCTTTTATATCATTCTATTAGTCTAGAGTTATATATTTGAATTTCCTAATTTTTATATATGATTTTGGAACTGAGATTAATATTAATTATCTATGTTAATTTGATATTTATAGTTGAGATTTGATTTTGTATTGTGAAAAATATATTATTTGAACTTCTTTATAGTTGCAATGAAATTATATTAATTAGCGTGTTATTGCCTACTTAATTAAGGACTGTATTGTTTATTACATTTTTAAATAATAACTTAAATTTTTATCTTCAATTATTTTAATATATACAACACACACACACATATTATTCAATAAGATTCATGACATTTTTAATTATTTTTTTCTCAACTGACTTTTCAAATAATAATTCAAATACTCTTCACTTTAGAAAAAAACCACATCTACCACATTAATCTAAATATAAATTATATTTATAATATGACTCTTATCCCATCTTATTTCTAAAAAAGTGCAGTGTGGTAGGAAATAAGAATAGGGAGAATCCCATATAAAGACAATTGAAATAAGAAAATCCTATATAAGGCTAGTAAACTCAATAAATCTTAAATTAGGTCGATGACCTAATCTATAATATTTAAATGTTGGTTATATTTCAATAATATCCCTAACCCATAGTCAAAAGAAAAGAGGAAAGGAAAAGCTTGAAGCGGGATGTTTGTCACCCTTGTTACCATCATCACTCTATCTCGTGTGCCTTGTGGAGCATGAACAATGCCATGAGAAGTTGCTACTGTTGCTGTCGTGAAAAGTCTCCGCTTTTGCTTTTGTTTAAACATTTTAGCTCATGAAATAGGCAAAAGAAAACAAATTGAGGACAAACGTTTCTATAATCAATTGGACCTAATCGCAGATCGGATTCAATTGGCTCCCTGTCATAGTTGCAGGTGGGGTAGCTATCATTAATCTTGCAGCTCTAGTGTGTTATGATTTCCTTTCATACGTATACGCTACGGAGTGTTCGTGGTGATTTGTAGAGCTTTATGCTCTATGTACCCTTAAATTACTGTCATTTTTTACATTAGCGAGCGCAAGTCCGAATCAGATACGTGTAGAGAGTATTCATTGTATTATTGATTGTTGAACATGGTGTTGGATCTGGCTATCACCCAAGAGGGAGGTGAATTGGGTGTCTGATAAAACTTTAAGAACTTGGAAAATCTTTTCGCAACTTACAGAAGGCAATTCGTATGACAGTAGTGAGATGTAAGCGAACAGTCATTCATTCAAACATATATGCTAGAATTGTAAGAGTTGGAAGAGAATATGCAAACTATGATTTATCCCGGTTCAACTCAATCCTTGACCTACGTCTAGTCTCCAAGCTCCACTTGAGATTTTCAATCCACTATCTTCTTGTTTAATCCAGGCAAAAGAGAAAAGCCTTTACAACCTCACAAGTTTAGTCGGGCACTTGTGCAGCCTTTACAATCTCTTACTGAGATACTTCACATTGTAAGGATACAATTACACACTCTGTACTCAGGATAATCCTTTCACATTAAGACTCACTCCCCTTACAAGTTGTAACTGTACACCCACTCTCAAAGGTTCCACAACATTGAGATTTGATCACTAAACAGATAATGAAATAAGTGTTTGGACTCTCTCATAGAATAGATGAATAATAATCACTGAAGTACATAATCGATAATCTCACTCTCTACTGTAAAAACAGAGTGTATGAGCTATTGACGGTGAAGTAGTAAAATCATTTCGTTGGCTTCTTGATTCTTTCATCAATCGCCGTCACTTCTTCCGGTTTGAAGACTTTCCTATTTATAGACAATGAAGATCGATTCATCTGTTGAGTAATTCTTCCCGTTGGAATATGACTGTT
This sequence comes from Acacia confusa, assembly GCA_037074495.1. Taxonomy (NCBI): domain Eukaryota; kingdom Viridiplantae; phylum Streptophyta; class Magnoliopsida; order Fabales; family Fabaceae; genus Acacia; species Acacia confusa. Next base: position 25,072,130 of record CM073514.1, read on the forward strand.
GTGACTTGCTCAAAGTTATCGTTGTGAGCTCTGACGTAATCATTCACTTTTCGATAATCTGATATTAATCCAGATTATGATCATCTGAAACTCATTAACATACTTATCAAACATGGTTAGGAATAATAATGAAGGAAGATATAACCCAAATAAATCTCATTTAAAGTGTGTCACGGTCTAAATGAAGATTTTTCAAAACTGATATATTTTGGCTCGAGTCACGCTTTCTGGCTCGAGTCAAGTTGTTCTATCAAAACGCTCTAGGCTAGAGTTAAACTGTCCTGGCTTGAGTTTTGGCACAAACTTGAGTCACTGGTTGTAGGCTCGAGTCAAAAGATGTAATTTTGAATATAACGGTTAAAATCCTGTTACGCAAGATATTCAGAGTATAGAGCTGCTAGCTCGAGTCAAGATGACCTGACTTGAGTTTTGGCACAAACTTGAGTCACATTCTCCTTGGCTCGAGTCAATATATCTCATGCAATAAATCTAGCCAGTACCTTGGCTCGAGTCAGTCAACTTTGCTTGAGCCAATTTGACAGATATGAATGCACAACTAATTTTTCAAACTTTGTTGACCAAGTTCCAGTAATATCTTCGTTGAACTCCAAATCATGGAAAATCATATATATCCCCAGAATACTCTTTAAGTATTCTTTCCAATGTAAGAAGAATCAGCTCCAAACTCATTTTAAGTTGAGCACTATGGTCAGATTAGTAAAAGCTGTTTTTGAATCAACGTTTTTTTACCATCCTGAACAAACTTTGAATTTCCAAAACTCATATCTCTCTCATTTGATCTTTGTTTTCTGTTATCTTGATGTTTTTGGAAAGGTATATGAGTCTAGTTTCATATGTCACCGATTTCAGCTTATTCTGATTTGTGGTTTGTGAGATATCCTTAAATTAGCGAACTTTGGTCTGTTGTATGATGGTAACAGATGGGGTAGCTTCCGAAATTTATAGCTCTCTCATCTGATCTTATTTGGACTTGAATTTTTGTCAAGATGATGCATTAGATGTCTAGTTTCATTCAAAATTAGTTTCATCTTAATACGGTCTCTAGTTTAGGAGATATTATCGATTTACCAGATCTCGCCTGAGTTGAACGTGAAACAGAGTAGAACAGAGTTGCTGAAAGCACATCTAACTCAAGTCAATTGAATCTGACTCGAGTTTTAGCCCTAACTTGAGTCAAATGACTCTGGCTCGAGTCAGTTCAACCCAAAGCATGATTTTTCTTATTTTAATTCCGATTTCAGTCATTCCAACTTCCATTTGATCGTGGAGACTTCTAGAATCAATCTATGAGCTTGTATAATGATTTTCTCATTCCATTCAATATTTTTTTCTTCTCTTCTCTTGATGATTCTCCATAATTCAACTCTTTTTTTCTTCTCTTCTCTTGTTCTTCATCATTTGACTCAACATCTTCTTTGATTCTATTTCTTTCTTTAATTCAATACTTCTTTATTTATCTTCTTCTTGATCATTCTTCATAAATGAATTTTACATTTTGAATCTATATTAAATTTAAGAATTAGTCAATGTGGCATATAAACTCTTTACTCTAATGGCATCTATATAAGACATAATCAAAACTAATCATATCTAACACATGGTAGAGGTTGCATCTTTGGTATCTCTCTACTTGGACGCCCTCAAGAAAGAGAATATCCATGGCAAGTGCTTTTCTAGACTTATGCTCTTTTTTTTCAATTTTATATTTCTTCTGGATATGAATAAATGTTTAGAATGACTCACATGAAATATGTCTCCAATTTTGTTTTTTCTTAATAACTAAGGGATATAGAGGTAATCTTACCAAAATTATAAATCTCTAATTGGATCACATAACCTAATCAATTAGGGATATGATATTCTTACTACCATTTTTTGTTACTACCAATGTTACTACCACATTTTCACCGTTAGATCAGAAGCTCAATAGGAGAGAGAAATGATAAAGATATATAAGATTCTTATCTAACGGTGAAAAAGTGGTAGTAACATTGGTAGTAACAAAAAATGGTAGTAAGAATATCTTATCCCAATTAATAATTTGTTAAGTTTAACCGTCTATATATGGGATTATCCATAAGGCCTTGTTTGTTACAGGGAAGATTTGAGGAAGGAAAGGAAAGGAAAAGAAGTGAAAGGAAAGGAAATGAAGATTTAGGAGGGAACTTTAAAAGTTGAACTGTTTGGTATACCAAGGAAAGGAACGTAAGTTGAGGGAAGATAAAATGTTTGGTAGAAAGAATTAGGTATTGGTTAAGTAGGAAGATAGGGAGAAATTCCCACAATGCCTATCTATTACGTTTGAACCTTGACATTACGTTCGAACCAAATAACCTAGTTCAAACTCATGTGACAGTAGCAAAACCAGTATAGTTGTTTTCATCAGCAAAGTTTTTCTCGTTCTCAATTCAGATTTAAACACATTTTTCATTTCCATTCGATATACCCCAACCCAACATGTCAATTTTGACAGAATGGGTTCAATCTCACTCTCAGTTGCAGCTTCTTCGACTGGGTTCAACTGTTCCAACAGCAGAAACAGTTTCAAGTTTCTTCATCAAAAGCATCTTCAAGCTCATGTCTTCTAGCTCGCACTTTACCAGGGTCTTTTTGGTTCCAAAATTTCAACCTCCCAGCAATTTCTAAACATTCCCGCCTCTCTCTTTCTGATGCAAAGTTTTTTTTGTACAGCCGAGCCGACAGAAGCTTAGACATCAAAGGAAAGTGACTCAAAGGAAATGGGTCAACCAAACATGCTCTTTGGGTGGAAGATTGTCATCATGCATTCCTGAGGCGCAAGTTCTCTCTAACAATCGGGGCCTAAGAATAAGCAGCATCCGTTTCAAAGTAATCCTGACCACTTCCACAGCGCCTCCGAACATTTATCGGCCCTGCGCACACAGCTTCTCCCTTCTCTATCTGCCGTCGCCTGCCGTTGTGGAGGGAGGTAATATCCACAGCTTCGACGACATCAGGTTCGTTGATCTTCTTCTTCTTCTTCTTCTTTGTGGCTCTTCTTCCTTCATCCTTTTCGTTCATAATTGTCATCCCACTTTCTCCCGCTTTCAAGTTTTAGCTATCCCTCATTAATGGACTGTGTTGGTGCGAGTTAGATTGCTCTTATTTTGCATTTTTCTTATCACTTGCCGAGAGAAAAGGCTCTGTTCTTGGATTTGAAGAATTTCGGTTGAGTAGTGACTGAAACACATACAGAATGATGCCCCAATGCTCAATTTCGTCGAAAAACGTTCCGCCTTTTCAGTTCCAGAGCTTGAATGGTCTCCAACAGCTTGCCCAAACGCGTCGTTTCAAGGTATCTACTCCACTTCCACCTTCAGCGATCCCCGTTATTACATATACTCGATCTTCAATTCATATTTCATACCGAGATTTTAAATATTCTTCTTCTTCTCGTTTGCATTTTGTACCTGACTTTATCCGACTGAAAATTCAATTTTCCAATGGCATGGTTATGTTGCAAGCTATTTTTTTTTTTTTTTATACAGATTACAAGCTATTGATATATCAGATGTTCGTTTTTCACTTGCAGGCATGGTTCTTAGATCAATTTGGAGTTCTCCATGATGGAAAACAGCCTTATCCTGGTGCAATTGCAACATGTATAGTGCTCTTTGTGAGCATGAGTCTATATCTAATAGCAAGCCTTATTGACACAGTTCTAATGTTTCCGTCATTTTAATTTTTCTTAGTAGAATATCTGGCAGAGAGTGGTGCAAAGATGGTTATCATAAGCAATTCATCAAGACGTTCATCAATAACAATGGAAAAACTCAAGAGTCTTGGTTTTGATACCTCTCTCTTTGTAGGAGCTATCACTAGTGGAGAAATCACCCACCAATACTTACAAAGGTTGGGCAAGTTAAATATCTTTGATAGGCAAAAAGCCTATCATATTTCTGAACTTTTATTGACGGTGCTGAATTTTTATTATTAGAGTAATCAGTTATATACTTAGTTAGTTAGAGTAACCAACTCTGTTAGGATTTAATGTGAACAGATTGGTACGCACGGTTATCATTGTAGTCATAGCTATTACAATCTGTACAATATAAATATATGAATAGAGCACATTCATAGTACTGAGCATTTAACTCATCTATTCTTTTGTCATTTTCCTCTGCTCTCTCTATTCATTCTACATGGCATAAGAGCCAACTGCCTTTCATTCTTCTGAGCCATCTGACTACATGGCAAAGACCTCACGCTTTTGGAGTTATTGGCTCCTACATGATTCATAGAAAGTACATTGTTACCTTCTCTTATCTTGTCTTTGTGAAGCTCGAGGAGCATAACAATCTCCTCTGGAAGCAACAGATCTCGATGGCCATCCGAGGCCATGATCTACAACAATTTATCGACAAAGTTGTCCAACCACAAGCTCAATATCTCGCCACAGGCGATGAAGGTGAAAGTTGCTCTTTGTTTAAAAGATGTCTTACATGTTTCTTCTACGTCTAAAAATCTGTTGAGTCTTTATTGTTTGTGTATGGATAACAATATTCTCATTGTTTTGTTTTCCAATGTCTATGCTATCAAGGATCTGCAAACTAATCAAGAAATTTTTCATGGCTACACCAATACTGGTCTCTATCCTCTTTGACAAATTCTTCATCAACTCAGGTCCCCAAAAAACGTCAAGTCATGTTCAGCCTCTTACCTTACCATTTCCAGATCTCTAACATTGTCTTGTTCAAATTTTGTATTGCAGTTTCATTGTAATACACCTTCGTTTGTTAATTCTTCTGCTTTTCCTCTTTTAGGATTTAGCACAACAGGCTAGGTTATCCATCTTCTCCTGTTGTTTCTCGAATTATACAATTGTGTAATGTTTCCAATAATAAGAAGTCTTCCTTTGATTTTTGCAACTCTTGTTGTCTTGCTAAGTCTCATAAGCAGCCGTTTACTGATTCTCTTACTCGTTATACCAGGTCTTTACAATTGATCCATACTGATAAATAGGGGCTAGCACCACACACTTTGCTTGATGGTTACAAATATTATATCCACTTTACAGATGCATTTAGTAGATACATGTGGTTTTATCCATTACGAGCTAAGTCTAAGGCATTTTCTACTTTTATGAAATTTAAAACCATGGTTGAATTACATTTAGCTCTCCCATTCTTGCTGTTCAATCTAACTATGGTGCTGAGTTTCTCAAAATTGGCAAATTCCTGAATGAACATGGTATTCTTCATCGTCTCAGTTGCCCATACACACATGAACATAATGGTGTGGCACTGTGGCTGAATGTAGACATAGAACAATCACTGAAATTGGTCGCACTCTCCTTGCCAATGCATCCTTACCCTTTACTCTCTGGCCGGAGCCTTTTCATACTGCAGTGTATCTTGCTAATAGGTTGCCTTCACGGGTCCTAGCAGGTTCTTCTCCATTTCAACAGATTTTTGGTCCCGCACCTGGTTTTACACATCTGCACACTTTTGGTTGCTTGTGCTTCCCTCAAATACGACCCTATAATAGACATAATGAACTACAGATTTGTTCAATGTATTTTTGTTGGGTATAGTCCTATTCATAAAGGTTATAGGTGCTGGGATCCTTGTGGGCGTACATATATTTCTAGGGATGTTATATTTAATGAGAGTGAGTTTCCCTATAGCAGGCTTGTCAGGTGTTCTTCTTTGCCTTGTATGTCTGCTGGTTTGTTGCCTTCTAACAATCCTCCTCTTCTGTTCCTTGTGGTTAATTTAGTGGATCTTCCTCATCTGCAGTTCCCTTGTTCTCATCTGTTCAGGATGTATCTCATGAGGGTCTTACATCTGGTTGCACTTCTCCTGTGTCTGTACCTCCAGAAGTTCAGTTACCACTTGGTTCAGACGCTGAAAGTTCACCTGGTTCAGATGCAGTGGCCTCACGTTCTGCCACTCCTTCTAGCTCAACACCTTCAGTGCCAGCTCCTGCACCTACAAGGATAGTCACCAGGTCTATGAATGGTATTTTCAAGCCTTACTCTTTGCTTATTGACACCTTTAATGATGAACCAGCATCAATTTCTCCTACTCTTAGTTGTCCTGAGTGGAAGGCTGCTATGGATGCTGGGTATGCTGCTCTTATGAATAATTACACTTGGCATCTTGTTCCTCTTCCTCCAGATAGATCAGCAATTGGATGTACGTGGGTATTTAAGAAGAAAACTTTTCCCTGATGGTACTTGGAAAAACAAGGCTTGCCTTGTTGCTAAGGGTTTTTTTCAACAAGAAGGTTTTGATTTTAAGGAAACCTTTAGCCCTGTTGTTAAGCATGTGACCATTTGTCTCATTCTTTCTCTGGCAGTAGCACATCATTGGACTATTCGCCAAATTGATGTCAATAGTGCCTTCCTTAATAGCTTTCTAAGGGAAGAGGTTTATTTGGTTTAGCCTCTAGGATTTGAGTCTCATGATAGGACCTTGGTTTGTAAGCTTGACAAGGCTTTGTTTGGTCTCACATGCTCTCCGTGCTTCGTTTTAGAGACTTGGTACTGCCCTGAATCAATTTGGTTTTTCTAATAGCAAGTGTGATCAAAGTCTTTTCATCCAAAAGACTTCCTCTGAAACTACTTATATGTTGGTATATGTGGATGATATTATTCTCATAGGGCCTTCTACTGATGCTATTTCTATTCTCATTTCAGCATTACATGATAAATTTGCTCTCAAGGATCTTGAGTCTTTAAACTATTTTCTGTGCATTGAAGTCAAGAGACTTCAAGATGGTTCTCTTTTACTTTTTTAGGCAAAGTATATTCATGGTTTGTTAGCAAAAGCTAGCTTCACTAAGGCTCATCTAGATCCTACTCTTATGTCGTCTGGTACTGTTCTGGTCAAGGAAGGATCACAACCAATAGTTAATGTCTCTCATTATTGCACAATTGTTGGGTCACTTCAATATGCAACTATCACTCATCCTGAGATAAGTTTTGCTGTCAGCAAGATTTGTCAATCTATGCAGGATCCTTAGTTAAAAAACTGAAAGGAAGTCTGTCAAAAGAATTCTTTGTTATCTTGCTGGGTCTGTTACACATGGTTTGTCTTTAAAACCTTCTCTGAGTCACTCTTGTTTCCTTTTGTGATGCTGATTGGGCCACTAATCGTGATGATAGGTGAAACATTACTGGTTATTGTGTTTATTTTGGGCCTAACCTTATCTCTCAGTCCTCTAAAAAGCAAGTCATCGTCTCTTTCCAACACTGAAGCTGAATATCGCAGCATGGCTACTACCCTTGGTGAAATCCTATGGATTAGGTCTCTTTTATGTGAGTTGGATGTTTGCCTTATTCATGTTCCAAGGGTGTTCTGTGACAATCAGAGTGCAGTTCTAATGACTGCCAGTCCTATTCTCCATATCCAAATCAAACATCTTGAGTTAAACTTGCATTTTATTCATGATCATGCCACTCATCGGGATATTCATGTGTGTCATATCCCTTCATCGCGTCAAGTTGTTGCTGGTTTTACAAAACAAATTACTCATTGTTGCTTTGCCTTGTTTAAGAAACATTTAGGTGTTGTGGATGTCCCTTAGTTTGACTGGGGATATTAGAGTAATCTGTTATATACTTAGTTCAGTTAGTTAGAGGTTGCACTGTGCTGAATGAGACAATCCTCAATTTCTTTCTTTTTTCCAACCAGAATTCTTCAAGATTCTGTTGGTGTTAAGTGTACCCAATACAAGATCTCAAATCATGCATTGGATTTGATTCAGGGTACAAAATTTTTGCGAGAAAAGGCCCAATCCTTCAATATCATGATTGGGTCAACCAGGCCAGATTATGAGTGAATATAAAATTGAAAACGTACATAGCTGTTCCAACTGAAATACTTGGATAATTCTACCACTTTTACTAGGAGTAGCTTTTCTAGTGCTAGCTGAACGTAAAGTAATGGCTTTTGTGCAACGTCAAAAGGGTCCTAATGTAGTGGGATCATTCAGATTGTTACAACCTCTAGCAGATGGTTTGAAATTGATTCTAAAAGAACCTATTTCACCAAGTAGTGCTAATTTCTCCCTTTTTAGAATGGCTCCAGTGGCTACATTTATGTGAAGTCTGGTCGCTCGGGCTGTTGTGCCTTTTGATTATGGTATGTATGGTATTGTCAAATTCGAACATAGGGCTACTTTATTTGTTTGCCATATCTTCGTTAAGTGTTTATGGAATTATTACAATAGGTTGGTTTAGTAATTAGGGGGTGGCCGTTCGATCGCATATGATACTAGGACCAGTAGGTCAAAACTTTCTTTGTGCCACAAGTGTTGAACGATCTACTCTATACAATTATGGGCTTATAGGGCTAGGGCTCATAAACCTTTTCTTTCATTCAAAAATAGGGCCCTGGTTAGTCATTTTTCCGGGTTGGGATCGATAAGTGGAAGTCATAAAAAAGGGATCTTTCTCTTTGTACCTCAAATGAAGAGGAAGGGTAGCTTGTCAAGCTGGCCTATATAAAATTGATATCTTTATATACATAATATATATATAAAGAATAATATAAATAAAATGATTCGCTGTCTTTTAACTGGCTGTTCTTCCTTGTTAATGCTACTAAGGTGACTGATTAGGGAGCGCCTACTTGACTTATGTATGAAAGATAATGAGAATGGGTTCTTCAAAAAGGAAAAGGCCCTACTTAGTTTCGCAATCAGTCAACTAAGTAGGGCTTGAGGCCCCTTGCGAATCCATAAATTTGAGGAGCATGCCGCAACAAAAGGATGGTCCCTTATGCATTTCATTCTTTCTGGAAGGGAAAAAAAAAGTACCCCCATCATGGTGAACCTCTTGTGATTGGGATGAGGTAGATGCCTCTCAGTTGGGGGGCGGATTGAATCAGAGTTTCCTTAGGTAGCCACCGACCTACCGACCTACAGTTATCCTTAAACTTCTGTGCTTGGTGGAGAAGAAGTGAACAAAGGTACGCTCGCTTGCTGTCTTGCTCTTTGCCGTGAATTAGGATCGCTCGCCAGCTAGGTCAGATTCAAGCAAGAATTTGTTAGAACATATTACCCATATTCGGGGACAAGGGGCGGAATGACCTCTCGATCTACTTACTACAGCCTAGGAATAAAAACGCCGTCTAGGCGTTCCTTGTTGCTCCGATCTCCCCAATGCCTAGGACATTGTTTGGGCCAAGAGCCATAGTTAGTTGTTGTTGATACTAGTAAGGCCCAGCTAGATGATGTTCGCTGGTTGGTAGTGAGAGGACTTGTAGTACCTGCATACCCAAAAGGGAGCGCTAATTAAAAAAAAAGAATTTTTCTTACTCTCCCTTAGAAGCGGGAAAGGAGTCTATCTATTTGCCTGGCTTTGGTAGATTTCCCCCAACGCAATCCACAAAAATTCCACGAATTCCTTGGTGGATAAGTTCGACAACTCAGCAGCAATGCTACATTGACTTTCTCGTCTAGTGGATCTGATCTTTAAGGGGCAATACATACCAAAAGGTTTGAATAAGGAACGTGCATAAGAGTATATAACCAACCCACCCTTATGTATAACCTATTCACATTAGTAAAGTGGCTGAATGCATAAGGGAAGTGCACATTTGTGAGACATTAGTCGGGATGCATAGGGAAGTCAACCTATGAGCACAAAAAAGCAGCTTTATTATCACCCCACAACTTTGCAGGTAATGATGTGGCAAGACCAACCTTATTCGTTAACTAGCGAATCCACATAATTTCCTGTACTGACTGAGCCATGGCTCTATACTCAGCTTCTGCACTTGACTTAGAAATCACATCTTGCTTCTTACTTCTCCATGATACTATATTTCCACCCATAAACACACAATATCTTGTGGTGGATCTTCTAGTAGCCGTTGCCCCTGTATGATCTGCATCACAAAAACAATCAATCTTGTTGTGGCCATGATTTGTATAGAGTACATCACAACCAGGTGAGCCCTTTAAGTAATGTAAGACATGCTCCAAAGCTTTCCACTGAGCAACAGTTGGTGTAGTTATGAATTAACTAAGCACACTAACTGGAAAGATCACATTAGGACGAATTACCATGAGATAAGTTCAATTTCCCAATTAATCTACGGTATCTCTCGGGATAGGCAAATTGCTTGATTTTCTCTGAATCAACTTGCTTTCTTACATCCTCAGGTAGCTCATCAAACAGTATGTTGTCATCAATGTCCAAGAAGGGATTAGGAATATTGGGAAAGCTACTCGATGCTGCTCTAAGTTTCCCGGTTTCTTTTAACAAATCAAGAACATATTTTCTGTGTCAAAATGATGCCTTTCTTACTTCTCATAACCTCTATCCCAAGAAATTATTTTAACAAACCCAAATCCTTTGTTTGAAAATGAGAATTAAGAAAGGCCTTAAGTGATGAGATTCCCGAAGCATTACTACCCGTAATAACAATATCATCAACACATACCACTAATAGAATTATGACAATATCTGCCTACAAAATGGTCACACTTACTTTGACTTAGGCCAAATTTCTTAACCATAGAGCTAAACCTTTTAAACCAAGCACGAGGGCTCTTTTTCAAGCCATATAAAGACTTTTGAAGATGACATACTTCCCACACCCCCCATGAGCAACAAAACCAGGTGGTTGTTCCATGTATACTTCCTCGAGCAGATCACCATTCAAGAATGTATTCTTAACATCTAATTGATGAAGATCTTGACCACAATTGGCTACCATATAAATGAAGAGGCGAACAGAGGACAATTTTGCCACAAGGAAAAAGGTTTCCGAATAGTCCACACTATAGGTTTGAGCATATCCTTTAGCAACTAGTCGAGCTTTCAAAAGTTCTAAGGTGCCATCAACTTTTGTTTTGACCGTAAACACCCACTTACACTCTTTAGCTTTCTTGCCAAGAAGTAAATCAACGACATTCCAGGTACCTGCCTTATCAAGGGCCACTATTTCTTCTTTCATCGCAGCACACCAACCGGGATGGGCTAAGGCTTGTTGGAGAGTAGTGGGAACGGTGAGAGTCTAAGGATGCTATGAAGGAACAGGATGGAGGAGACAAATGGTTATAGGAAACAAAGGAAGAAGTAAGATAGATGCAAGTATGTTTACCTTTCTGACGAGGCGTGTGTACTCTACTCGCCATCATAGAGATATCGGACGACCACAAAATTTCTAGCAAACGCCAAATGGGGGATGGGTATTCCGACGAGGAGGCGTGTGTACCAAGAAACGACCTGAGACAATCCTAGAACTCTCCCTTCTCTCTCATTGTTTCTGGTTTTCAAACTGAGAACGAACCAAAACATATACTCACAACCCATGCACTGATACCATGTAAGCAAATAATATGAATTCCTTATCTATTCATGTACACATGGTATGTATTTATACAATAGGAGAGAGCATTAGTATTGATGGCTCTTAATGATAATTTATGATGATTTCCTCTAATCCCTTATTGTTAGGGATACTGATTGACTATTACAATATATATCTAATTGTGTATTTCCTAACATAATTGATAAAATTGGTGTAAATTTTTATTTGGACCCTCTGTTACAAATGAGTTATTGGAGAATTGAGGTACAGAAGGCCCAACGGTCAGTGAGACTTGAACCCACAATCAGTATCATTACTTCTCGGACCTGTGCATATGATGCAGTAAGGATGTGACTTAGGATAAGTGTGAACCATGGATGACTGTCCAATGTTAAGTTTGTTTTCAGCTTTATGTTTGTGGAAGCTTCAGTTATTCATACTTTAGTTGATTCTATGTTTGGCCAGCTTGGTGTCTTTGGTTGTACGTTTTGAAAAACCCTTGTAAGTTTTCCATTCAGAAGAGAACAGAAATAAGGAATGAAAAGAAATGGCTTAGCAATCTATGGAGCGAGCTCCTGCTATAAGGAGAGTAGCTCCTATATTGTTCAGTATTTCTTATCCAAATAGGTGTATATAACATTTTCTCAAGTAAGAAAACTCACGTGACATATATTATTTATTTATGTTATAATGCATCATGACATGCACTACTAATCCTTTTATTTTTTTAATACCGAGAGTACTGTGATTTCCTATATCAATTAGTGGCTTGAATTGTTTGTTAATGACTCTTTCACAGTTTGTTTTCGCTGAAGGAGCCCCCATTCTATCTCTTTAAATTATTTTCAATTACCCTTGTTTCTTTTTAATTTTTTCTTCTTCAATCCATGCTTGTTTGGCTTTTGTATGAATGACGGCATGCTTAATTACATTCAACCTGCTCTCTTACTGGTCCACCCACATACTCTTGATTGTGAAAATTTTATAAAAATACCTAACAATATATGCTCATGGATCCATCTTCTACTATACCGTTCTTGTATTTTTTTTATAAATATATAATTTTATTTCTTCTCTTATGTTTTGTGAATTTTACTTTGAATAGGAGGGACGATCCTTGGTTTGCAGCATTGGGAAGATCTTGTATTCATATGACATGGAAAGACAGGGGAGCAATTTCTCTTGAGGTAAGTAAAGAAGTGATAACTTTTAGCTTGAGTTTTTAAATTCACCATGTTCAGTTTATGCTTCTTAAACTCTAAAGGGGATGTTTGGGAGTTGAGAGAAGGAAAAGGAATGAATCTTGAGAATTTGGAAGAAGAGCGGCAGAAGAGGAATGAATGGTTCAATTATAATTTTCCTTCCTCTATATTAGATAAGAGAGTTTCATTGAAACTCTCTCTTCCCCTCCTTTATTTCCCATCTAAGTATACCTAAAATTGATCTATGTCATGTTACTTTAAATGCTGCTTAAAGCATTGGATGTCTGGACCATTGAAGAGTAATCAGGGTTCTATCACGAATTTTGAAGTGAATTAGCTTGCTTGCTTGCTAGGGTTCATTTTGTCTGTTTGATTTAAAGTGTCCACTGTAAATTCTAAAGGATAATAAAATTGAGGAATGTGAAAAGGGCTAAGCTGTCAATTACTAAAGAGTAAGGTATCTAGCCTCATTCAAGTCAATTGCATCTTTGGTTGTGACTTAAGCTAATTTCGTGAAGATGGGTTTGAATAAATGTGTTGTGGAAAGATGAGGGTTAAAAAAAAATGTAAAGTTGGTCATATTGGGCGTTGAGAAAATGAGAAGTGTTTTCTATTCTAGGGCCTAGACTTGCAGGTTGTGGAGAATGTAGAAGATGCCAACTTTGTTTTGGCTCATGGCACTGAAGCCTTGGGGACTCCCTTTGGGGATGCACGTCCTATGAATCTTCAAGACCTTGAAGGAATATTGGAGCTTTGTGCTTCCAAAAGAATTCCTATGGTGGTAGCTAATCCAGATTATGTCACAGTTGAGGCAAGAGACTTGCGTGTGATGCCTGGTAAATGTGTTTTACTTCTTATAACTCTGCCTATAAGCTTTAGACCTGATCATAAGTTACTTTTCAAGCTCTTTTATCCAAAATTACAGAAGAGAATTTTTTTTAATAGATAGTATGGCTTTAAGATATCAAACCGCATGTTTAATTGTTTTAGTTCTTGTAGTTTCTGTTCTTTACTCAAGTTTCACCATATACTGATATTAGCTTGTGTCCTCTGAAATTTTAAGGTACACTAGCAGCCAAATACGAAGAACTTAATGGTGAAGTCAAATGGATGGGCAAACCTGGTGAGGTAAGGGAATAACTTGTGTTTGCTTTCATTATCATTGTTGTTTTCTCTTGCTGAATTGACATTAAGCACCTAGATTGCAATTATTCTGGTACAAGTTCCAACGGGTTTTCAACATAAATCAGCTTGTCATTTATTCTATCTTTATGATATCAACATGATATTCTTGGCCAGTATTACCTGTCGAAATATTTGGCTGGTGTTTTGTCATTGAAGTATCACCAAGTCAACAACATGCTCTTGCCACACGTGTGCACAACTTGTCTGCAACCCTGCATGACATGCATAAATTATTAATTTTAAATTTTTATCTCAAGAGAAATCGTGTCTCATAAATTTCATATAAAGAATATATCTGGGGAGAAAATTGCCAAGCTAGTAATTGGATGAATTTATCTTATCTGAGCTGTTTTCAGCATAAATTTTATCTTTAATTTCACTGACAGTATATCTTACTCCCTCTGTTCTTTTAAGCAAGCTCTTGTCAACTACTTTCCTAAAATTAAAGAAATTGGTTAAATATAGATTTTTTTTTTTTTTTTATAATTTCTCAAAACTGCCATTTGATTGGTATAGTTCAGTAGAGAGGGAAGGGACGGGAGACTTTTCTTTAAATAAATTATAAATGTGTCATTAAATTTTGTAAAAACTAATTGGTAGGATCTTATAAATTAGACTAGAGAGAATATGATTTATGTAGATCCTTATACCATGCCTAGCTTGACAATACAAGTGGTTTTCAATTATGAAAAATGGCATTTTGTCAGATAATCTACAAATCAGCCATGGCCATGACCGGCACAGATGCTTCTGACTGCATAGCGGTGGGGGACTCTCTACATCATGATATCAAGGGGGCTAATGCGGCTGGAATCAAGTCTGTTTTTATCACTGGTGGGATTCATGCAACCGAACTCAGACTTGATAAATATGGTGAAGTTGCAGACTTATCGTCTGTGCAATTGCTTGCAATGAAACACAATACTCTTCCATCTTACGTGTTGTCCGGATTCACATGGTAAGATATTTTTGCCCGGAAGCTGAATGACTGTTGCATTCATTATGTGTTATATGTTGGTAATTGCATATGATTTGAATGATTGTTTGGCCGCTCAGTTGATGGAACGTTAATAATTTATAAATGTTGAGTTTAACAAAGTGGAATTAATAGGATGTGGTATGCAGTGGTTTATTTGTATCTGTTTAAATTGAAGCATTATTGAGGTTAATTGGAGATGGCTCTTTGTTGACCTTAACTGGGGTGGTTCTTTCAATATAATATTTAGTCCATATGGCTCTAACCCTCCATTTTAAGGGGAATCAAATATATCCCAACCATTTTTTTCTTTTTTGGGTTCTAAAAGAAGTAGCATGTGCAAGGTTTTGTTTGCAGTTAAGAAAGCAATTGTCACCTAATTGCAATTGTCCTGCAACTGTATAACACATAATTAGGTAGTATACATGCATAAAATAGCCCTTCAAACGCAGCCATTGAGTGTGGGAAATGGAATTGTTATACGCTGAAGAATCAAAGTGATAAAGTACAACTTTTGTGTTATTTTATGTTCCACTAATACAATAGATCAATACAATTAATTAAACTCGCAACAAAGCTCTTGGTCCCACTTGAGGATTTATAAATTGATTATTTGGTTGCTTACAATTCCTCATCTCTGAATGGATTTGTATCATTATCTTGGGGATGCAATAGAGTAAGAAGAGCCAAACTACATTTATGGATATCACATTTGTATATGAACGAGAAAAAGAAATACCATTTGAATTTACAAAATCTCAAAAAGTTTGTTAACACATGTAAATGACAAATAGGTAGCAAGGATAAAATTAAGATTTTAAAATGTTGGTGAGTTTACCATAATGTCTCAATTTTAAATAAATTTTAAAATAAAAGAGGCACCTCGTCTGAGAATTGCCGGCACAAGAGTTTTGCATGTCACCTCTCAAGGGCTCCAAGAGCCCAAGAGGGATGATGTTTTGGCCAAATTGTACCTAAGTTGTTGGAGGGATGGTTTGAACCCCCAACCCTAGAGTCACAAAAAGCAAGTGACCATTGAGTAACCTTGCACTTTTGTTCTATGTATGCACACAAAAATATAACTTAACAATACATACATACATACATATATATATAAAAACTTAATGCTTAAGGTCTAGCCACATGTAATTGACAACTTCAATAAAGTATTTAACAACACTACAATATATATTTACTACACTTGTAAAGTGTTTGACAACACTGAATAATTATAAAAATAAAAATAACTAATTACACTTTTATTCAATTTTATAGAATTTTTTATTATAATAATTCAAAATTATAAAATAATTAAATCAATTAATTACATTTTTTTTAAAATTGATTTACGCCTTTACTCATTTAGTAAATACCTTGACACCTTTAGTCCATACCATTATGCCTTTAATCAATACTCACTTAGTTAATATTATCACCAATTAGTTAATACCTTTATGCCTTTTAGTCACTATCATTACCCGTTTTGTTAATTCCTTTAAGCC
The DNA here is from genome assembly GCA_037074495.1 of Acacia confusa. Lineage (NCBI taxonomy): Eukaryota > Viridiplantae > Streptophyta > Magnoliopsida > Fabales > Fabaceae > Acacia > Acacia confusa. The sequence continues at coordinate 25,088,301 of CM073514.1, forward strand.
TTTTAGTCAGTATCATTACTCATTTAGTCAATACTATTACTCATTTAGTTAATATTTTTACGTCTTTAGTTAATACTAAATGGGTAAAGGTATTGACTAAAGACGTAATGGTATTGACTAAAGGCGTAAAGATATTGATTAAATAAGTAATGATATTGACTAAATGCGTAACGGTATTAATTAAATCGGTAATGATATTAACTAAATAAGTAATGATATTGACTAAAAATATAATAATATTGACTAAGGATGTAAAGGTATTGACTAAATGAGTAAATGCGTAAATTAATTTTGAAGGAAATAATGCGATTAATTGATTTAATTATTTTATAATTCTAAAATTTGAATTATTATAATAAAAATTTCTATAAAATGGAATAAAATTCAAATTAGTTATTTTTTATTTTTATAATTATCAATATTGTCAAAAACATTACTAGTAAATATGTATTGTAGTGTTGTCAAATGCTTTATTGAAGTTGTCAATTGCATGTTGTTAGTTCTCTATGTGTTTTGATGATAAATGATAATTGTAAATTAAAAATATTGTTATTGAAGTAAGTATGAGATTGTTTCACTGTTAAAAAATACCTTGTTCAGTAACTAGTTTCACTAATGCAAGAAGACTTTAGTTATTGGCATCTGTTTTAAAACTGATGAATGATGAGTGACTCCAATCATATCTTCCTGTTGCAAATCGTTTTCAAGTTAAATGACTCTAGTCAAGTTGTTATACTCTAGTCATAATCTCTTATTTGCAAAATGCTTTCAAACTAAATGGCTCCAGTCAATATGTTGTAACTCCAATCACTCTAAGCAAATTTTAAACAGTCTTTTTCAACAGTCAAATATGACTCCAGTACTGTAGCAAAAGTTTTTCACAACTTAAACCCAACATCAAACTTTGTGAAAATTGATATGACTTGAGTAAGGACTTGTTGACTCCAGCCATATCTGCTCAGAGGCACCCTCAGATGTGCTAAGGTATTAAGTGATTCAACTCACTTAATCATGACTCCAGTCATGATAGCACAGAGACACACCTAGTTTTTTTTTTTTTTTTTCTGGAAATGTAAATGACTCCAGTCATCAACAAATGACTCCAATCATGTTGATACAAAGAGCTACTCAAATGTTTTATGAATTAGATGACTCCAGTCATCTTATGATGATTCCAGTTATCGTGCGTTTAACTCTATGTTTTTCAATCGATATACAAGGATGACTCCAGTCAAAATTATGTGACTCTAGTCATGGTAACTCGAGTGAGACTATTATGACTCGAGTCATGTTTGTGAACTTTGAAAAACACCGTGTCCATAATATCTAAATCACTGATTATGACTTATAATGTTTTATATCTAATCACCATGTCCATAATTCCTAACTATGTTTAATCAGTTTGTTAATGAGTTTCAGTTGATTTTGATATGGATTAACACCAAATTGCAATGATGCAATTATGTGTTAGAAGCATTAAATGCAAAGCAAAGACGAATGTCGAAATTAGACAACCATCTATTTGAGCTTCTTAAAGTGTTGCAACCTCTTCCTTTCCACTTCCAATATTCAGTCTCAAGGGACAAATGGAACAAGGAATGTCAACATGGAATTACAGCATTGATTGAAGAAAGAATTCGCCTGAGTAACGATTAAGGATAATCAATCTCAACGGTTGTCTTCATTAGTCTCAACAGATAATTCACAAAGCTTCTCAACGGTCATAAATGACATCAACTATAAAAGCCAGAAGCATTGAATTCTCTACCTACTGAAACGTTGTGCATTCAATTTGTGATAATTAGCATTTACTATTTCTAACCTTCAAGTAACATCTTTGGATATACATACACTTCAGTGATTATTCATTTACTCTTTTAGAGAGCTTTTAAACTTATCATCATTGTATTAATCTCAAGGTTGTGGAATCTTTGAGATTGGGGCTTGGTGATTACAATTTGTAAGGAGGAGTAAAATTTTAGTGAGAGAATTAATGTAAGAGTTACAGAGTGTGTAATCACTTCTTGAGATAGTGAAATCCTGGAGAGTCTGGGGACTGGATGTAGATTAAGATTTTGGATCGAACCAATATAAATTTCTAGTGTCTTCTATTTCTTTACTCTTCTCTGTTTATCCCTGTTTTATCTATGTAACCCAGAGAATTAAAAAGAAAATTTTTAAATCACCCAATCCACCCCCCTCTTAGGTGGTATTTCATCTTTCACATGTGGCCATACCTTAGTGTTAAATTATATTTGTTTGTGCATTTATATAACAAAAGTGTAAGGTAGCTCAATGGTCACATCTTTTGTGACTCCAAAGGGTTAGGGGTTCAAACCCTCGCCCCAATTTGGGATGGAAACGAAACAAGGCTGATCAGGTTTCACCCTTAATAGACTAGGCTTGTTTTCTTACAGAGTGGCTTAAGCCTGACATGGCCTAAGTCCTGTTAAGGAGGCATGAACTATTGGTTAAAATTTAGAGTATTGCCTGACGTTCAAGCAACTACTCATGAGGTTGAAAAACAAAAATTAGTTATTGCAGAACCCATAACTCTTTATGGTCCTCATGAGTTATAAACACCTTGTAACTCTTTACGATACTCATGAGTTATTATTATTTTTATTATGGAACCTATGCTCTCAACTAATATGAAAATATATTCATTGCATTTCAAATTTCAATACTTGAATCCGGATATCAGCTCTAGTTCAATTAATTTTTTTTTCAAACCGTAATTATTTTTTGACCAGATCAAATTGTAATGATGAATTTGTTTAAATTTGTTGCATTTATTGTTAAAAAAAATTCGGTTGCATCTCATAATTTTATAGCCGTTGGGTGCTGAGAAGATGGACCGGTCTTTTGCCGAGAGAGAAGATGGACAGCATTTAGTAGCCATCGGTCCAAGCCAAAACCAATCATCCCGTACCATCGTTCCTTTTCCCCACTCGATCCTTCCATTATTCATTCTCAAATCACCCTTTACCTCCCGACTTGAGCTCGTCTTGCCTTCACCCCACTTTACTTCCGACTTGTGGTCGTCTTTCCTTCTCCCTCAGACTTCTGCTTTTCGTCCCTTCAATTCGAGTTTCCACTTTTGTTCACAGAGCCGCGAGCCTCCGTCGTCTTCATCGCTTGAAGCTGTTAAAGCCGACTTTGACAGAACTGGGTAACAGGAAGACGCACTGAGAGAGGAGAAATTGGAGGCTACGGAAACACGAGACCACCACTGGAATCAGTCGAAGTACGCCTTACTATATCTCACCTCTTCGTCTCTTCGATTTTCGTGTTTTAATTTTTATTTTTGAATAAATTTCTTAAACTACATTGCAAAATAATTGCTTGATGATTGTGAAGGTCAGTTCTTTTAAAATTGGTTCTTCATATTTGCAGTAATTGTAGGGATTTAGTCACTGCAGCGGATATTGATATTTCTTTTAGGGTTTCGATTTGGGGTTTAGTTGTCTGGTGTGTAATTAGGAAAACAGTGTTGTAATACGTCAGCGGCTTATTTTGACACGAATTTGATGGACAAAACGAGGTAATACATTTCTTTTAGGGTTTCGTGTTTTAATTTTTATTTTTGAATAAATTTCTTACACTACATTGCAAAATAATTGCTTGATGATTGTGAAGGTCAATTTTTTTAAAATTAGTTCTTCATATTTGCAGAAATTGTAGGGATTTAGTCACTGCAGCGGATATTGATATTTCTTTTAGGGTTTCGATTTGGGGTTTAGTTGTCTGGTGTGTAATTAGGAAAACAGTGTTGTAATACATCAGCGGCTTATTTTGACACGAATTTGATGGACAAAACGAGGTAATATGTCTTTTTGAGGATGGATCTCATTGTTTCTTGGTTTAGCATCTGTAGGATGGATGGAATCTAACTGAGGCTAGTGGTAATTTTTTGTGTTTTGTATCTGAAATTTTGTGCTATTTGTGGACTAGGAAGGCGCTCACAACTTGTTATTGATAAACAAGCATATTATAGTTGTCTAATGGGTGTACCATCTAATAGACTGTTGAATATAAGTTGTATTTTCATGTGTCTCGTCAATGACATACCATAGCCACTGGCCTTAAGCCTTAAAAGATACTATAATTGGGCAGATTGCATACTGGTGCTTTTTTGAGGCATGGGCAGTAAGCCTCAAATTGTTCTTTTTATTTTGTAGCCTCTGAAAAGGAGTTTTGTGGTTATTATGAGTTTTGGTAGTAAAGAATATCATTTGTTTTCTAGAAGGGTTCGCAATCTTTTTTTGTTGGTTCATGCGTCCTTCTTTTGTCATTGTAGTGGTTGGTATCATCAAGAGGAAGGCCCTGATAAAAGATTTAGCTTCTGCGTATCACACAGAATGCCTTTCATACTGTCAAGAACTATTGGAACTTCAAAACAAAAAAAAAAAAGGGAAGAGGTTAGATGCAATTCCTGTTTCTCAGTTTTGTGTTATTTTATTACTTGTATCTCAATTTGACATATATTGCTATTTCATTTGACATTTTCTTCTGGTGACAAGCTTGTCAGTGTGAGCATTATCTCTATTGCTATTATTTTTATGTCATTTAACCCTCAAGCTGCATAGTACAATAGGAACGAGAAAAACCTGAAGGATAAGAAGTTTGAGAGATCCTATCTGTGGTTTTCCTTCCAAAGCATTCTTAGAAGCAGATTCCTTCTTGTATGTAAACGAACCTGTTGCAGCAAATAGATTTTAGTTTTTCAAAACAATATGTTGGTGAGGATGGATTCACTGGCCGAAGTTTTCTAGTGGTAGTTTAGTCAATGTTTCTTTCTTTTCTCCTTAGTGAAATAAAAACACAAAGAGGGGTGCAATAGTAAAGCTTTACTGGCAACATAGATTTGGTTTTTACATGGCTTACTTAGGCTATTTCATGACCAAGGCTTTCGGAGTTTAATAAAATGTTAACATTACATAGGCATATTGACATATTTTTCCAGACTAACTTAGGAGATGAATCACCTATTGCAAATGTTATATTTATCAAAAGCCCTTTCATGTTTATAGTGAGAGGCAAGTTCTCATTCCTTTTTGCAACATATGTTATCTACTTATGGATAGAAGTTGAGGAAAAAGTCTTGAAATTTGGAGTGAGATGTTAACAACTGAGAAAAGCTGAAAATTACATTGCTCAGAACTTAAAGTTCACAATGATATCTTAAGATGGAAAGGGGAACCAATTAATGTAATATCATTGCTATAGTTTTAATAGATTGCCTCACCTTAGTGTTGGCCTCCAAATGAATGTTGCACCATTTAATGGCAGGATATTTGGTTTTGTCTATCTGAATTTCCTGTTTTAGATGGGCTAATTTTGAGTGACAGCTGTTTGATATTGGAAATCAGCATAGATCAAACAGCTAGTGAATGATTGAGTGATAATGAAGCTTTTTTTGTACAAGACAAAATGAGGACGAAAACACTTAGGATCATAGATTTGGAAATGTGAATTAGTGAAAGAAAAATTCTTTTCCTCCAATTTTGAAGGTGTAATATTGTATGCACCAACACGTTGAAGTCTGGAAATATGACTTTTTGACTAGAGGAGATTGATGAAGATGCTTGCTGGTTCAAACCTTCATAATGTTATCTGAATTGACTAATGTCACTTACTTCTTACTTATTCATGGGGAGATATTATTCGACTATTTCATTGAAAATCTTACTTGGACTACATCATGGTTATGACATGCTTAATTCCTCTAATATGTTTAAGGCTTCTATCGACTTCCAATAAAATAATAAAAGGCTTGTGATATATAAGGCGTGAATTGGGATATAAGAGAGTAATATAGATGTTGAATGTTGATTGTGTATGAATGAGAAACTAGGACAGCAGTTCTGTCAAGAGTCCATCTTCTCTTTCCCTTAATTCTCTTTCTTTCTACGAAAGCCTTATCAGCTTGTCTATGAGTGTTTGATGTGAGTTGTAATTGTTAAGTTGGTTTTATATGCTATGCTTACACATTTTTTACTATATGTGATTTACTTCAGCCATTCATTGACTTGAGACCTCCAGAGGATTCAAGAAGGGACATATTGCGGCCCTCCAAACGTGTAAAATAATCGCGTAAGGTTTTGATGCAACATGATACAAATTGGGATCTAAATATTTCCTTTTTCAAAGTTATCTGAATGGTGGTTCTCTATTATTTTAGTTTTCTGTCCCACAGTTATGCTTAAGCATTTGATGGATGGATGTGGATTCAATTGTGTCTTTAATGCCTTATTGGCTTATGAAATTAAATGTGTTCTTTCATGTTTATAGGATTTATTTTCCAGTAAATAATATGCATTTCCTAACTCTGCATGATGCTAGTACGATGGGGGAAAATGGGGCTAGGCCTGATGCTTTGATTGGTTCTCTGCACCCTGTTTTTGTTGTAACTAAATTTTGTGCATTAGAATGGCAGTGAAATAAACAGATCTGCATCCTCTCCTCATCGTCTCTCTCCCTTTCTTCTGTTTATTCCATCTTTTTTAGATTAAAAACTGAACCGTGGAGATTTAATATATTTTTTTGTCGGGAGAGATTTAATATTTTATAAAATTATATTATAATTCTCATGAGAAAAATTAAGATTTGAGGGCATTCCACTTGTATCGCTACAATTTTTGTAGGCTAGAGTGAAGTCTGATCTTTTAAATGTGTGAAGTTGCAATTGACTGACCCCCCATCTTTTTTGCGTATCCTGTCTGAGACTGATTCACATATCCTACCCGAGACTCATTCTACATTGGATAATTCAATTTGCTCCATCATTTGATACATCTTTGAATCACATTTTTGTAGTTACATATAAGAGGAATTTGCTCAATGGTCTCCTTGTCCATTCTAATTTCAATGGCACCTGAGGAAAGGATGTGAACATGGTTTCAGGGGATCCCATTGAATTTCATTTAGAAGAGAAACTTTATAAAGATTGTATTTATTCATTTAGAAGAGGAATTTCTTGGGTTTGGTTAGATTAGAGTTGAGTTTGATGGCAGTAGTAATATGACGCCTCTGTGGTTTTAATTCAGTGTTGAAGCATGACGAATTTAGGCTTGAACTTGTATGGTTGGGTTGGGGATTAGCATATTATGTTGCTTGCTTTAGTAGTCTCTGTAATGAAAGCATGAGGTCTTAATTTCCTGGTTACTTGATGATATATGCTTGGTTTTGATGATATCTGAACTGTATTATTTAATTCTGAAAACTTGAGTTTGCTACAGAGACTTAGTTTCTAAGTTTATAACATCAGTGAAATGGATTTTCGCATCTGAATGTTTGGTTATTATGAGAATTCAAAAGGTTCTTCAGTTCTGAAAGTTGTGGTTGCTGTGGAAAAGGTTTCGCAACTGATACTATAAACTTAGAAATAAGTCTCTGCCCATTTTCGTCTTAACCCATATTTTCAGAACTCAAATTTGAACCCACAAGATTTAATTAGGAAATTGGGGATTTGATGAATTGTGCATCTTTATAAATATTCTTTTGATAGCCTACATAAGCTGAGCACTGTTGGCATTTTTGATTTGACATGTTAGAATTGTTGAGAATTAAGCTTGAATTTGAATGGTGATTCGAGGAATAGTATATTGCAACTACTGATGGTTGCTGGTTACGTTCTGTCTTGGAGTTGATGAGTCATTTTGGGTGCCTCTTTGATCTTGTTTTCAGCATAATTGTGGGATTGAGCACTATAAATCTTATCCCCATTTCTGTATGGCTGTTGCTCACATTGATTCCTTCTCTTTCTTGAAGGAACTTGACTTGGAGGCACTCCAAAAGGATCACTCTCCGCCTTACACTAAGGAGCCTTTAGCCATGGAATCAGAATTACCACCGACATAGATTTGTCAAGGAGGAAGGCCTACGCTCTAGAGGTTTATGATTCTCATCTGTGATGAGACTTTTTGCTTCCAGATGTTAAGAAGATTTCATCTACATGGTTGTCCCTTTCCTCCCTTTACTATATTGACTTGCTTGTGAAATTACTTGTTGGACTTGATTGCCTAAAATGAGTGTGGGGGAGGGAGAAATCATTAGGAAAAGGTAGTTTTAGGGTGATGATTTTGTGGCCTCTTTGGTTGTTCTAAGCTTGCATTGAGGCCAATGCTAAGTATGACTGTGGGTGAGTTTAGTTGATTGATTTTCTAGGTGATTGCACGGGAATTTTGGATAAAACCTTTGCTAGAATTATTGATTGTTGACTTTAACTTCTCGCAGTGCTCTGTGAATCTGGTATGGAGCTGAATTAAAGAATGTTTGATTTATGAATTTTTCTGCACTGCACTTTGCTAATTCTAAGATATACATGCAAAACCGAACTTATCATGAGTGAATGAAGCAAGTACTTTTTACATAGTGATGCCAACTATGTGGTTTATCATCTGGAAAATTTGTATCTGGAAAATTTGTATCATAAGTAAAATGTTCTCTTGCATTGAAAATGGTCATCTGCATGGTCTAGCCTTGTGTGAGTTAGTTTAGAATGCACAAACCTTGATGGAAGGATTTGAGACTTATTATCATTCATAAATTCAGTGTGCATACTCCACTTGATTCAATTTCCTCTAGAACTTGTCTTGTGTCTTAATCAAGGCCACATAATTGCACAAGAGTCGTCAATATGATTGAGGCATTCTATTTCTTCACCTGTTATCCCAAACACAAGCCGTTTAAATCAATCCCTTGCTAACCCCATTGAGCCCTTCACTTTCATTTCTTCTTTACTTATGCACTGAATCTGAGGTTATACACGAGACTCAATCTCATATTTGATAGAATTTCCTTTGAGATGAAAATAATTGGATACTTTGACACATTTTTGTATATTTCGGTACATGGTTAACATTGATCATGTCACTTATTGAGTTTGATAAGGTTGATTAGTTGTTCTTGGATAGAGAAAAGGAAAATATATATCAGTGTATAGAAAAAACGAAAGAAAACAGAAAAAGCCAGAAAGAAAAAAAAATATGAATCAGAAAAAGGAGAAAAAGGCAAGGAAGAGAAAGGAAAAGCCATATGTGCAGAAAGAAGCAAAGGAAAAAGAAGGTAAAGAAGGCAGAGCACAAGTGTCTTCAAAAGAACAGAAAAAAAAAACAAGAGAGAAAAGGAAAAAGAGAGAAAAGGAAAAGGAGAGAACAAATTGTCCAAAGAACTCTTTCAGCTTATGAATAGAATTTGAACCAATAGATTTGTGCTTCAACATTGCTGTACATGACAGAAAATGCTGAAGTTTCAGCCACTTGTTTGTCTAATTATCGCTCATCACCTGTGTATATTTCAGATCATGTGCCATTCTTTTTTCCATTTCCACTTCGGCCTTTTCAACATTACAACCAAAGCAAAGACCTCTAAATTCATTACTCTAGTGTATAATGTGTGGTGGAGATGGTAGACACATCACAAGCCTATGGTAGGAGTTGGACTGGTGGAGAGGAGTGAAATTACCTTAAGAGAGAGGAACGTGAGAAGAGCAAAACAGGACCAAGTTGTATTCTAAAGCATTACTCACTATTGGCTAGGCTAAGTACGGGGACTATTTGATTTGCATTTGTACACTTTGCTTGTGATAGTAGTTGAAGTATGATATACTATATGCTTGCGTATTTTGATTTAAGCTTGCTACATTCTCACTTGTATATCTATTCGGTTTTGTATTGGATTTCCTTGATTGAATCTTTTTCTAGGGAGGGCAAAAGTGCAAGTGTGGGGGAATTTGATAAACCATTATTTTTATATGGTTAAGTGAGCATTTTTGTTGGATTTTAGGAAGAATATAGAGTATTATTTGCATAATTAGGCATGAATAACATAAATGCATATAGTAGGAGATTTTGATTAAAATGATTATTTTAGCAGCAATTTTGTAGAATTTCCAGATTTGGACATTGGCTATTTGATTGTTGTTTGTATTGCAGGTGTAATTCTGAAATTAGTATGGCTGGAAAGAAATTCCAAGCTGGGAGGAAACCTGAATCCAAAGGAACTCATTTCCATTACTAATGGAATTTGGCTTCCACCTAAGTGTTGAGGAGGCAAGAGGCTGCTATTAAATATGAGAGAGCAACGGAGTAACTTACACCACGTCTTGTTTGATTATGCATGTCATAACCAAATTATCTTTACAGTTTGAGATATATTTCCATACTTGAAGACGCATCTTAACCCTTTATAGTTTGACGTATTGATTTATTTCTCCTGTCTCCATCATTATTTGCTCTCATCCTCCCCTTAGTATTTGTTATTTATATTTATTGTTTATAAATATTATCTATATTACTTAATTATTCATGCTGCTTATTAATGCCTTCTTTCAAATACTGTATAGTTTCTTTATCAATAATTTAGCATTCATTATTTTTTTTTTCCTGAAGTTGTCTATTTGTTTTATTTATTATCCTGTTAATGAATTTATTTCCTTATTCTGAATGAATTATTAATTGATTAATTTACTTTTTCACGAGACATGCTATTTTTACTATAAATTTGAAGAAGTTCGTATCCCATTCATTGTCTTCCTTTTATTTGATAGATTATTCCTTTCTATTTGTCTGTTTATTTATTTTGCCTTCTAAGATTTGAATTATCTCCTTCATTTGCTCGTGTCTTATTAATTAACCAATTAGTTAAGGGTTGTGAATTATTGGAGTTGAAACTGCTACATTATGAAGTAGGGCTCCTCCCTCTTTTTGCTTTGAAATTGTTGATTTTTGTGCAATATCTTGGATCTTGAGTTTTGCCTAGGAATCTATCGTGTAATTTTCAATTTTCCCTCCATTTACTGCTTGTAATTCATACATTTTTTCAGTTGGAGTTGTCTCATCCTAATGCAGAACTTAGGTTGCTAGAAGTTTTCAATTACAAGGTAGGTGTGAAATACTGATAATAGTAATTAAAAAAATTAAAGGGAGAATCTGTGGCTATCTTGTGTCTTCTGTTGCTGATGTTGTTGACTATTAGTCTATTAAACAACAGTGCATAGTGTTCAAACATGTTCATGTCATCGTGCATTGTGTTTGTGCAGGTATTTCCTCCCAATGAAAAGATTGAGAACATCAATGATCAATACTGGACATGGAGAAAAGAGGAGGTAAGAGTCTCTCTGTGTAACTGGAAAGAATGGGCTGGTGGGAGTTGAAAACCACAAACATTCCTGCTGTTAAATGTGCAAATAATGACACCACTTGGTTATTTTTTTTCCTTTATTTAATTAATAAAAATGTCTTTTAGTACTTCTAATTCTTATCTAGCAAACTGTTTATTTTATTACATCATGAATGTTACAGATTCCAAAATAAGACGGTGCTTCGTTTGATATATCTAGCTGTTCTCCAAACTATTTATTTTAATTAAATGTTTTCTTAGATGTTCTCCTTTTGTTGTTTAATATATCTAGTGTAATCTCCTTCAGAAATTGTGTAACGAGGAGTTGATTTGCTTCATATGGTAGTCTTGTGTTAGGATCCTCCTCTAAAGCAGAAAATAATAAAACTAAAAATAGAAATAAACAAGAGGGAGTTGAACAACTTTCGACTGATAATATAGTTATTTGGGACAACACATTACATTCAGTGATGCAACGCTATTCTACTGCACATGCAAACACACCAATGGAACTACAGGGAAAATAATGATTACAAAACATAATGGGAGAAAGATTACGAGACACCTAGACAGCGATAAACACAAATACACACAAACTCTTGACATAAACACATAGGCTGCCAATGTTCCGAGAGGAATGGCACTCTCCACCCTAAAGGGCCAAGCCACATGTGCCCCTTTATCTGGATCAGTACGAGGCTATGAGCATTTAAAGACCCGAAAAGTGACTCACAAAGCCCTCTTCTCATAGGCTTAGACCATAGCAACCCTATAGCCACCCTACTTCTCTATTTCTTTCTCCTGGCTTAGACCATAGCAACCCTATAGCCACCCCATTTCTCTATTTCTTTCTCCTAATTAGCAAATCATAGACCTGACCAACAATAGGTGCCCCTTTCCATTATCATATATCTTCCTAGGTATTGAAAAGTGGTCCTAACATTACCCTCCCCTTGAAGCTGCACCTTGTCCTCAAGGTGAGGAGACTCATAAGTTGTGTATAGCTCCTGTCCAAAAGTATTCAAACTTCTGTAAGCATGGAATCAAATTTGCTAGCACCCAAATATTCTCTTCAAATTCAACTGCTTCCATAATCTTGCCATACCTCATCAATACCTTGGAGAGATCTCTATTTTCTTTCTCTGCCCTTGAGAAAATTTAAAGCTTTCCGTTCTGCTTGATGTAGGTGGTTGTGAGTTGTTTGGTAGGATGAAAAACCAAAACTTCGTCTCCTGTTTTTGCTCCAAATCCAGATGCACATGCCCAGTTGATTGCTTCAATTATGGAGCCCTTCATAAACCCCTTAGCACTATCCTCAGCTTCTGCATCTAGGAATTTAGCGTCACAATGGAAATCATATAAGAAGCTAGTTGTATATGCAGTCATAAAACTAGTAAGCCCCATCTCTTTGTTAGGTGCAAAGTTTCTATGACTGCCGCAGCTAAAGATATTAGAGTTTTCATCTCCAACATGACCATGCTTTAACCCACTTCTGAATATAAGTCCATGCCCAGAGAACCGAACTATTTTTGCCTCCTTTGTATTTGTCTTCATGGCTACTGCAGTCTCTTCCTCTTCGTGTCCTCTCGGCTTGCAAAACCGGTATAGTGCTTTAACCAGGACAAAACATGCACATAGGATATTTATAATAGTGTTCACTTGGAGGTTTTTTAATGCTTCATTGTTCTCGAATGAAAAGGCACAATTATTTTTCTCAAACATCCACCTATAGTCAGCAAACTCCTTTGTTTCTCCTTGTATTGATATATCAACATCAATCAGAGAAAAAACGTACCTGGCTTGCCAAAAACAACAGTTGCTCCATGTGAAATTCGTATTGGATTATGGTTTCTCTAATAAGTTTCTTCAAAAGCTTCAGCAACACAAACAAGTTCTCTGGGTGAACCCAACTTATGAATGGAGAAGTGACCTGAGCACCATCCCTTAAACCCAGCACCCAATCATTACATAGGGCAGCCTTGAACACACTGCTTCTACTTGTGTCGACATTGAAAAGGTAAGAAAGCTCCTCTAGCTTACTGTTTGTCCCTTCCACTAACAAAATCTCCACTAATTTTAATGCATCGGTCCTGCTCAATGAAGAAAACGTTGTCGGCTTGTTTGATGCTGTCTTACTTAACCTGAACAAGGAAACTAAAGGCGGGGAGGCTTCTCTGAACTATTGCCACCAATGGAACTAACACAGGGAGGGTAATGATTACAAAACACAATGGAATAAAGATTATGAGACACCTTGACAACAGTAAACACAAATACACATAAACTCTTAACATAAACACACCGGCTGCCAATCTTTCTAGAGGAATGGGACTCTCCACCCCAGAGGGCCAAGCCACAATTCAAAATTCTTTTCTGCCCCTTTCTCTGGATCAGTATGAGAATTTAAATACCCGAAAAGTTACGCACAAAATCCTGTTCTCATAGGCTTAGACCATAGCAACCCGATAGTCACCCTACTTCTCTATTTATTTCTCCTAATGAGCAAATCATAGTCTTAACCAACAAAAGGTGCCCCTTTCCATTATCATGTGTCTTCCTAGGTATTGAAAAGTGGTCCTAACATCTAGTAAATGAATAAGATGGTGCTTTGTTCTATTCTTACTGATGTGGAAGCTTATGTGGAGAAATAAACTCATCTCCTGTTTAAATTATAGATCACTTTCTGTTCTTATTGTTTGCATAAATTTATCTGAAGATTCAAAGTGAATTTGCAGGGAAAGCAGAGCGGGAGACACCGTGTCACTGTTGTATTCTTTCTGAAAAGCGGGCTGGTCGAATTGATATCCATATGCTAGACAATGGAGGGTGAGCTGTAGTTTATTTTTCTTTGTGTATTGTCCACTTTGTTTCTCCATTTTTTCTTATTTTACATGTTAGTAGTTTAACTGAATCAGCTCAACATAGTTTATTTTCGACTGCTACATTTTTTGGCTATTCTTTCTTATATAATCCTGATTTACAGTATAATCAAAGAACTTAGTGGTGTAGGTCTAGTGGCATGCGTAATGAAAATGAGAGGAGGAGAGATAAGGAGGAAGAAAAGAGAGGGTGGTAGGTAGATATAGAAGAAAGGAGGGAGAACCAGGAGAACTCTTGTGTTGATAATGCTTTATACCTAACTAGTGAGCACCTTATATAGAGCCCAAAGGATAAATTCTTAAAAATATTTCAATCCTTATTTCCACCTAAAATTATAAATTCCTAGAAAATTAATAAACCAAAACAAAATAATCATGATCTTATTTAAAATCCTTCCTTCTATACCCATCTATAATTCTGAACTTACCAATAATTAATATCATTTTTTTTTTCATCTATTTTTATCCTCCACTACTCAATGGAGTTGGATAGTCATATCTTCTTTTAGGATCCTTTTACCGTATTAATGAGCATTAATTGACAGGTTCGTGAACCACTTCCTTTGGTTGTACATCATCTTCCTATTGCTGTGACCTCTGGTTTTATCATGGAAGATCTTTAGACTGGCTTTATTCGTGGGTCTTTGTAAGTGCCTTCTATATTTCAGTTAAAATATTGATTTTGAGACTCTTAATGTTAAGAACTGGCTTGAGTCTTCTCCATCATATCCTTATGGCCTAAGGTTAAGTATGACTAGAATTGAACATTGGAGTGTTGTTTTGTCGCTAGTTACTGATGAATAGCCCTTGTCAAATATGATTGTCTGAGAACATGAATTTTAAATGCCGGATAGTTTTGGATAAATTCACCTTCATCTTTTTTCTATTTGGAAGGCTGAAAAAATTGACTTTTATGTTGTGTGGTGTTGGGTGCTGTAGCATAATAGGATGTGAATCAACTGCAAAGCTAAGGAGAGAGTTTCCCATGCCGGACTTGCGGTATTTCATTCTCTCTATTTAATAAGTTAATAAGTTATTGATTATTGATTGTAGAGGAATGTTTTTGGTAGTAGGAGCGCTATTATTTAATAACTGGTTTTGATGTATTGCCTACATGCTAAAGCTCTTTCAATCTTACAACCTTTCCTCAATTAATTATTTATCGTTCAGAATATTTGACCAGTAGCTTCTTATTTATTTTCTATTATTTAATAATTAATAAGTTTGATAAATATGTATTATTTTTAATGCCTTAATATTCCTTTTCTCCTTTATTTGTTTTCCTCGTCTATCATCTTATTAATATTTGTTCTTAAATTTTATAAAATCTCTTATATAAAGTTATTTTTGTGCTATTTCTGAACATTTTTTACTTAAATGGGTTATTTTAGTCTTAAACTATTTAATGTCGTTATATTTGTTTTCCTTAAAATTTCATGTTTTCTTAATCTTCCTTTTTCTTCTCTTTCTTTAAATTTGTATGTTATGATTCTTCGTCTTCCTTTTTTCTCTTTCTTCCTTCTTCCACTTCTTGCATCATATGATGAGATTTTGGAGCTATTCTTTTTCCTTGCTTTTTGCTTTTTTTTTTTGTTTGTTTCGTTGGTTTCTGTTACTAGGTGTTGGGAAGGGGCATTTTGGATTTTTCTTGTTTTGATTTTGGTTTTTAATAATGTGTCTACATTGTTTTGATTTTTTTAATAAAAAAATTGAACAATTTTGAGGGAAATAAAGAACTTTTTCTGGTGCAAGTTGCTAGCTTGAGGTGATGCTATGTTATTGACATGCCTAGGCTTAAGAAGACTTGATCTTGCGCTTAGACTGGATGCAATTTGATGATGATTCTTTGCCTGGTGAGGTATTTGTGCCTTATTCATTTCTAGTGTGCAGCTCCTACTCTAATTCTTGCTATATGGTAGGGCAGCTGAGCAAGTAGAGTGAACAAGAACAGGTGAGTTGAGTGATACACTTTATATCCCATGTGTGTGTATCTTTCTTGGATTCAGTCTTGCTAAGGTTTGTGTCTAAAAATGGTTTCTCTATGACACAAAATGGTTTCTCTATCTGTGATTGATGACTTGGATTGTATGCTTGGCTCCAAGGTTGAATTTCTTGAGGTCTTTGCAATCTGCGGCCCATTTAATTTGTCTCTCTTCTTGTTCTTTCCATTAAAGTCCTCATAATTTAAGCCAACATTACATCCCAATAAAAGTCCTCATAATTTATGCTTGATAAGTGATTTTTAGGTAGAGATGTGGACTATGGTCAAGGCTGAGCATATTTAGGATGGAGAGCAAACACAAACTTACAAACACTTGAGTGATGAGAGTATGGAATCGAGGTTGCATTGCATGCCGTTTAACTTTTTAACCATGGTACTAGTTGACTTGAGGTGAGTGACATGATTTGAATGGCTGGGCGTTGATGTATTTGGCGAACCTTTATGCTGTAACTTGTTCATCCTACTTGATTTTCTTTGGATTTTGACTTTCTTCCTTTTGATTTGCCTTCCATCTGCAACCTTCAAGTCTTAGAACTGCCTTGGTGTTCGCTGCTTTCCCCGTCATTATCTGTGAATAATCTGCATGCTGCCGATTACTCAGGTACGGTTCCTCTTACCAAGCCCCCTATTTTAATTTTATCAAATTCTTCAAAGATCCGATTTAAATTTTTATTTTCCCCCTTTTCCTCTCTCCTTGGAGGCCATCTCTAAAGTCCTAATATGTTGTTGTTATTATTATTATTATTTATGAAGCTAAGGAGGACATGAAACTGTTTTTCCTTCCGTTATGAAGGCGTAATTTTAAATCTAGAAGAAATTATTTTTGAACTGTAGTTTGTGTTACTTCTGTTTGCCTTGTGGCTTTTATAGGAGAGAACATTTAGCTTTCATGTTGCCTGGAAGATGGGGATGGGAGTGTTTGGGTCTTGGTGTGGTAATTTCCTTTTGTTGGCATTTTCTTTTGATGATGCCGTCCATTAGATTTCCGACTTATATTTGGGTTGAATGAGTTGAACATTTCATTGGTATTTGTCATGCGCTCTAAATTTCTGGAACATACTCTTTCTTTTTTTAACGTCCCATTATAATTTAACGATGGTACAAATTCAGAAACATAATGACAAATATCTTGGTGTAGTTTCAAACTTTGTGAATTCATCTGACTGCATTTGTAGGTTGGAGATCTTGAACAAGAGTAGATAGGAGAGGAGTGGTGACAATTGAAAATGGAAAGAGCACTGAAAATAGTCCATGTCACTGACAGAAGAAAGATGATTGTGGAGTTCCATATCTGCAAGGTAGGACAAATATTTAAAATCCATGCATCAATTTTAAGGAATAATTAGACGGTGTGAACTTCTTTGGTTGTAGTCACTATTGGTTGTTAAAAAAATCACAAACTCAAAGGAAATGCTATTGGACGATGCGGTGAAAGAGAAGTGGTTGCAGAAGGTATTGAGCAAGATTAAAACAAGTAACATACACTATTGAATTGAAGTTGCCTTAGACCATGAATGATGATATTTTAATTTCTCCTTTTCACAAGGGTACTTCAAATGCGTTTGGCACTTTTTCTCTGAGATGAGCATCTCAATTGAAAGTTGGTGCGTTGGACTTTTGCAAAGCTTGGTTAGGAAATGACAGTATTTTTAGCAGCGAGCACTTGTGTTTGAGGTAAGCTGAAAATGTCTCCTCCCTCCATTTGTTTTTTGTTTGATAGAGTAATTTCATTCTCTTATTTTGCAAAGCTTGTTTGAATAAAACTTGCATTTTCAGTCCCGATTTAGATGTCCCAATTTTAAAGGTTGCGAGAAAGTTGAAGTGGGATTTGAAACAACTACTTTTCACTGAATCCTGAATTAATACTCCATTGGTCGCTCTATGGTGAAGCCCCAACTCCTCAATCTGCTTAATATGGTTAATTGATCATTTTCCCCTCTTCTATAATTTATTTATGATTTATAATTATTATTATAACCATTAGTAATCATTTTCCTCATAATAATTTTATATAATTCCTTAGTTTAATGTTAATATTTAATTTGTTAAATTTGTTTTTTTTTTTCTACTTATTGTTTATCATCTAGTTGTGGGTTTATATTAAAATTTAAGTTTTCTGACATTTTTTTTTTCTTATTGTTTTTCTGTTGGCTTTTTCTTGTTTTCTCTTCTCTTATTTGATTTGTATTTGATTATTATGATTCTTCCCCTCTTTCATTTATATTTATTATTTATTATTTTTAATATTTATTATTTAATAATTGGTAATATTTATGAATTATCATAATTTCTTCTACTTTTTCCATGTCTCTCTTTAAATATGTTTTATTTGATTGCTTTTATGATCATGCTAATCCCCCATTCTTCATTTTTTAAAATTTATCATATTTATCTATCTATTTATTATTCAATTTTTTTCAATTTGAAATTCATCCTTCTTTGTTTTGTATTATATTAATCTGGTCTCCTCTTCCCATAACTCTACATAACTTAATGAACTTTTAGAGTATTTGAAGTTGTTTAGTATGTTTGTGTTGTTTAAACTGTTTAACTTAGTATGTCATTTTTGTGCAATTTAAGTTATTTAATATTTAATTAGTTATATTATGTATTCGCTGATTTTCCTTTTTACCTCATAGTGAGATTTCTTAAATAATTCCTTAGTTTAATGTGAATATTTAAATAGTTAAATTTGTTTATGTCTACTTTTTGTTTATCATAGTTATAATCTTCCTTCTTCCCTCGTAATGAGATTTTTTAATAATTCATTAGTTTAATGTTAATATTTAATTAGTTTTTCCATCTACTTATTGTTTAGGTTTATATTAAAATTTAAGTGGATTTTCTTTGACCCTTTTTTTTTTCTGCTGGCTTTTTCTTATTTGATTTGTATTTGACTATTATTATTCTTCCCTCTCTTTTCCTTCCCTTTCATTTATATTTATTATTTATTAATTTGAATATTGTTTTTATTAATTGGTAATATTTATGAATTATCATTATATGTAATGATAATTATATTGTTTTTCTACTTTTTCCATGTCTCTAGTTTCTATTTGATTGCTTTTATGGTCATGCTAATTCACCATTCTTCATTTTTTTAATCATATTTATCTATCTATCTATTATTCTTTTTTTTTTTTCTATTTGAAATTAATCCTTCCTCGTTTTGCATTATATTAATTTGGTCCCCTCTCCCCATAACTATACATAACTTAATGAACTTTAGAGTATTTGAAGTTGCTTACCTCTTCCCATAACCATACATAATTTAATGAGAGTATTTGAAGTTGCTTAGTACGTTTGTGTTGTTTAAACTATTTAACTTAATATTGTCATGTTTGTGCTATTTAAATTATTTGATATTTAATTAGTTAAATTATGCATGATTTTCCTTTTTTTCCTCAATTTTTTCAATAATTCTTTAGTTTAATGTTAATATTTAATTAGTGAAATTAGCTTTTATCTACTTATTGTTTATCATCTAGTTGTGGGTTTATATTAAAATTTGAGTTTTATGACATATTTGTTTTTCTTTATTGTTTTTCTGTTGACTTTTTCTTGTTTTCTTTTCTCTTATTTGATTTGTATTTGATTATTATGATTCTTCCCTCTTTTCCTTCTCTTCCATTTATATTTATTATTTATTATTGTTAATATTTATTATTTAATAGTTGTTAATATTTATGAATTATCATTATATGATAATTATATTGTTCTTCTACTTTTTCCATGTCTCTCTTCTAATTTGTTTTTATTTGATTGCTTTTATGGTCATGCTAATTCCCCATTATTCATTTTTTTCCATATATCATATTTATCTATCTATTTATTATTCAATTTTTTTCTATTTGAACTTCATCCTTCCTTGTTTTGTATTATATTAATGTGGTCTCCTCTTTCCATAACTCTACATAACTTAATGAACTTTTAGAGTAGAGTATTTGAAGTAGTTTAGTTTGTTTGTGTTATTTAAACTGTTAACTTAGTATGTCATGTTTGTGCTATTTAAATTATTTAATATTTAATTAGTTATATTATGTATTCGCTGATTTTCCTTTTTTCCTCATAATGAGATTTCTTAAATAATTCATTAGTTTAATGTGAATATTTAAATAGTTTAATTTGTTTCTATCTACTTTTTGTTTATCATTGTCATGATTTTCCTTCTTTCCTCATAATAATTTTTTAATAATTCATTAGTTTAATGTTAATATTTTAATTAGTTAAATTTGTTTCTTTATCATCTAAAGTTATGGGTTTATATTAAAATTTAAGTGGACTTTTTTTTACCCTTTTTTTTGTTGGCTTTTTCTTATTTGATTTGTATTTGACTATTATTATTCTTTCCTCTCTTTTCCTTCCCTTTCATTTATATTTATTATTTATTAATTTGAATATTGTTTTTATTAATTGGTAATATTTATGAATTATCATTATATGTAATGATAATTATATTGTTTTTCTACTTTTTCCATGTCTCTAGTTTCTATTTAATTGCTTTTATGGTCATGCTAATTCACCATTCTTCATTTTTTTAATCATATTTATCTATCTATCTATTATTCATTTTTTTTTCTATTTGAAATTAATCCTTCCTCGTTTTGCATTATATTAATTTGGTCTCCTCTTCCCATAACTATGCATAACTTAATGAACTTTAGAGTATTTGAAGTTGCTTTGTATGTTTGTGTTGTTTAAACTATTTAACTTAATATTTTCATGTTTGTGCTATGTAATTATTTGGTATTTAATTAGTTAAATTATGCACAATTTTCCTTTTTTCCTCATAATGAGATTTTTTCTGTAATTCTTTGGTTTAATGTTAATATTTAATTAGTTAAATTTGTTTCAATTTACTTATTGTTTATGACAATCATGATTTTCCTTTTTTTTCCTCATAATATTCTTTTTGTTTTTCTGTTGGCTTTCTCTTGTTCTCTTCTCTTATTTGATTTGTATTTGATTATTATGATTCTTCCCACTCTTTTCCTTCTCTTCCATTTATATTTATTATTTTTAATATTTATTATTTAGCAATTGGTAATATTTATGAATTATCATTATATGTAACGATAATTATATTGTTCTTCTACTTTGCACATGTCTCTCTTTTCATTTGTTTTTATTTGATTGCTTTTATGGTCATGCTAGTTCTCCATTCTTCATTTTTTTTAAAAAATTTATCGTATATTTTTATCTATTTATTATTCATTTTTTTTTCTATTTGAAATTCAGCCTTCCTTGTTTTGTATTATATTAATTTGGTCTCCTCTTCACTTAAGTTTACATAACTTAATGAACTTTTAGAGTATTTGAAGTTGTTTAGTATGTTTGTGTTGTTTAAACTGTTTAACTTAGTATTTAATTAGTTATATTATGTATTTCCTGATTTTCTGTTTTTCCTCATAATGAGATTTCTTAAATAATTCCTTAATGTGAATATTTAAATAGTTAAATTTGTTTCTATCTACTTTTTGTTTATCATTGTCATGATTTTCCTTCTTTCCTGATAATGAGAATTTTTTTTTTTAATAATTCTTTAGTTTAATGTTAATATTTAATTAGTTAAATTTGTTTCTTTATCATCTAAAGTAATGGGTTTATATTAAAATTTAAGTGGACTTTTTTTGACCTTTTTTTTTTCTGTTGGTTTCTTATTTGATTTGTATTTGACTATTATTACTCTTCCTTCTCTTTCATTTATATTTATTATTTATTAGTTTAATGCTTAGTATGTTTGTGTTGTTTAAACTATTTAACTTAATATTATCATGTTTGTGCTATTTAAATTATTTGATATTTAATTAGTTAAATTATGCTTGATTTTCCTTGTTTTTCTCAATTTTTTCAATAATTCTTTAGTTTAATATTAATATTAATTAGTTAAATTTGTTTCTATTTACTTATTGTTTATTACAGTCATCATTTTCCTTTTTTTCCTCATAATAAGATTTTTTATATAATTCCTTAGTTTAATGTTGATATTTAATTTGTTAAATTTGTTTTTATCTACTTATTGTTTATCATCTAGTTGTGGGTTTATATTAAAATTTAAGTTTTCTGATATATTTGTTTTTCTTATTGTTTTTCTGTTGGCTCTCTTGTTTTCTCTTCTCTTATTTGATTTGTATTTGATTATTATGATTCTTCCCTCTCTTTTCCTTCTCTTTCATTTATATTTATTATTTATTATTTTTAATATTTATTATTTAGCAATTGGTAATATTTATGAATTTTCATTATATGTAACGATAATTATATTTATATTGTTGTTCTACTTTTTCCATGTCTCTCTTCTCATTTGTTTTTATTTGATTGCTTTTATGGTCATGCTAATTCTCTATTCTTCATTTTTTAAATTTATCATATTTATCTACCTATTTATTATTCAATTTTTTTCTATTTGAAATTCATCCTTCCTTGTTCTGTATTATATTAATTTGGTCTCCTCTTCACATAACTTTACATAACTTAATGAACTTTTAGAGTATTTGAAGTTGTTTAGTATTTTTGTATTGTTTAAACTGTTTAACTTAGGATGTTATCTTTGTGCTATTTAAATTATTTAATATTTAATTAGTTATATTATGTATTCGTTGATTTTCCTTTTTTTCCTAGATTTTTTTAATAATTCATTAGTTTAATGTTAATATTTAATTAGTTACATTTGTTTCTATCTACTTATTGTTTATCTTCTAAAGTAATGGATTTATATTAAAATTTAAGTGGACTTTTTTTGCCCTTTTTTTTTTTCTGTTGGCTTTTTCTCATTTGATTTGTATTTGACTATTATTATTCTTCCCTCTCTTTTCTTTCTCTTTCATTTATATTTATTATTTATTATTTTTAATATTGTTTTTATTAATTGGTAATATTTATGAATTATCACGATAACTATATCGTACTTTTACTTTTTCTATGTCATTAGTTTCTATTTGATTGCTTTTATAGTCATACTAATTCACCATTCTTCATTTTTTTTTATTTATCATGTTTGTTTATATTTATTATCAAAATTTTTTTTACATTAACGATTTCACTTTCATTTTTCACAACTTAACTTAGGGAAGTTTAGTCAGAATTGGAAATCACAGATTCTTACATCAATGACTTGATATTTGATAAATTCGTAGCACCAACCTAAATAAAGAAGGGAAAATAAGAAAAGTCGCCAGATTGCAAGAAGAAAACAAAATGCTTTTAGTCATTTAAATATAACAACATGAAAAATGCATACTCGTTTGAGTAATTATTTAATATGTTTATTAATTCTTTAATATCATACTTTTTGTATTTTAAAGAATAAGTTATTAAAGTTATACTTTCGCTCCTACGATCTTTTTTATAAGCAACTTTCTCTCTTGAGATTGGGATTGATTTGTTATATAAGCAACTTTCTCCTTGTGTCTCAAATACATCTTTATATTAATTACCTCATATCCATCAGTAATTCTCTTTCGTTTAGCTTGTGTGTGTGCGATTTTGGCTTTTTTTATATTTGTGTGTCATTTTCTTTTTCTTCTTATTTCGTAAAATAAGTAATAATATGCTGACTTCTTTCCATTTTTTTGGCTTTTTTGTGTGTCTCATCTTCTTTTTGTTCCTATTTCGTTTCATAAGTAATAATGTGGTGAGTACCTTTTGGCTTGTGTGTGTTTTAATAATTTATCATTCATTTGTTTGTTTCTATTTAGGCTTTTTGTTATTTATTTTATTGTTATACAGATTGTGTGTGTGTGTATTTTGTAATAATTTTTCATTCATTTGGTTGTCTCTTTCTAGTTGTGTTTTTTTTTGTTATACAAATTGTGTGTTTTTGTGTGTTGTGAGTCTCTGTGCGTGTGTGTGCGCATTTTTGTGTTTGTGTCTGTTGTGAGTCGTGTCTGTATTTATGTGTGTTGTGTGTCATCTTCTTTTTGTTCTTATTTCATAAAATGTTCTTTCCATCCATCGTGTGGCTTTTGTTTGTGTCTCATCTTCTTTTTCTTCTTATTTTGTATAATAAGTAATAATGTGGTGAGTTCTTTTCTTTGACTTGTGTGTGTTAATAATTTATCTTTCATTTGTTTGACTCTATTTAGTTTTTTGTTATTTCTTTTATTGTTATACAGATTGTGTGTGCATGTTGTAATAATTTATCTTGCATTTGGTTGTCTCTATTTAGTTGTTATTTTTTTTATTGTTATATAAATTGTTTGTGATTATGTTTGTGTGTGTTGTGAGTCTCTGTGTATGCGCGCGCACATGTGCGTGTCTGTTGTGAGTCTGTGTGTGTTGTTTGTGTCATCTTCTTTTTCATCTTATTTTCTAAAATAAGTAATAATTTGTTGACTTCTTTCCTTTGTTTGACTTGTGTGTGTGTGTTTCATCTTCTTTTTCTTATTTCCTAAAATAAGTAATAATGTGGTGAGTTCTTTCCTTTGTTTGGCTTGTTTGTGTGTTAATAATTTATCATTCATTTGCTTGCCTCTTTATCTGGTTTTGTTATTTTGTTATTTTTTTTAGTTATACAGATTTTGATTTTGTGTATGTGTGTTGTGAGTCTGTGTGTCTCATATTTTTCTTCTTATTTCGTAAAATAAGTTATAATGTGATGACTTCTTTCCTTTGTTTGGCTTGTGTGTATATGTGTTAGTAATTTATTTGCCTCTATTTAGTTTTGTTATTTTTTTTTATTGTTATACAGATTGTATGTGTGTGTTTTTTAAATAATTTATCAATTTGCTTGTCTCTATTTAGTTTTGTGTGTTAATAATTTATCATTACAGATATTGTGTTTGTGTGTGTTTATTACTAATTTATCATTCATTTTCTTGCCTTTGTTTAGTTTTGTTACTTTTTTTTATTGTTATACAATTTGTGTGCGTGTGCGTGTTTTGTAATAATGTATTATTTATTTGCTTACCTCTATTTAGTTTTGTGTTAATAATTTATCATTCATTTGGTTGCTTCTATTTAGTTTTGTTATTTTTTTTATTGTGTGTGTGTATTTATTAATAATTTATCATTCATTTGCTTCCTCTATTTAGTTTTGTTATTTTTGTTGTTATACAGATTTTGTGTGTTTGTCTTTGTGTGTCTGTCTATGGTTATGTGTGTGTGTGTGTTTTACTATCATTCATTTGTTTGTCTCTATTTTTTTTATTGTTATATAGATTGTGCGTTTGTTTTGTTTATTAACAATTTATCATTCAAATGCTTGCCTCTATTTAGTTTTTGTGTTAATAATTTATAATTCATTTGCTTGCCTCTATTTCGTTTTGTTATTTTTTTAAAAAAAATTGTGTGTGTGTATGTGTTTATTGATAATTTATCTTTCATTTGTCTGCCTCTATTTAGTTGTTATTTAGTTTTTTTTTTAATTGTTATATAGATTTTGAGTGTGTGTTTTGTGAATCTTTGAGTGTGTGTAATCTTCTTTTTCTTTTTATTTTGAAAAATAAGTAATAATGTGGTAACGTTTTTCCTTTGTTTGGCTTTTGTGTGTGTTAATCATTTAAATTCATTTGCTTGCCTCTATTTAGTTTTTTTTTCTTGTTATACAAATTGTGTGTGCGCGCGCGCGCGTTTATTAATAATTTATCATTCATTTACTTGTTTCTATTTAGTTTTGTTATTTTGTTTGTTTTCTTTTATTATTATACAGATTTTGTGTGTGTTGTGGGTATGTTTATGTGTGTCATCTTATTTTTCTTCTTATTTCGTAAAGTAAATAATATGGTGACTTCTTTCCTTTGTTTGGCTTTTGAGTGTGTTAATAATTTACCATTCATTTGTTTGCCTCTATTTAATTTTGTTATTGTTATACGGATTGTGTGTGTTTGTGTGTTTATTAACAATTTATCATTCATTTGCTTGTCTCTATTTAGTTTTGTTATTTGTTTTATTGTTATACAGATTGTGCGTACGTGTTTATTAATAATTTATCATTTATTTGCTTTCCTTTATTTAGAGTGTGTTAATAATTTATCATTCATTTGGTTATCTCTATTTAGTTTTGTTATTTTTTTATTGTTATACAGATTGTGTGTTTGTTTGTGTTTATTAGTAATTTATCGTTCATTTGCTTACCTCTATTTAGTTTTGTTACTTTTTTATTGTTATAAAAATTTTGTGTGTGTGTGTGTGTTTTGTAATAATTTATTATTTATTTACTTGACTCTATTTAGTTTTATGCGTTAATAATTTATCATTCATTTGTTTGCCTCTATTTAGTTTTGTTGTTTTTTTAAATTGTGTGTGAGTCTGTGTTTATTAATAACTTATCTTTCATTTGCCTGCCATTGTTTATTTTTATTTATTTTTTTTAAGCTTTTGTTATTGTTATACAGGGTTTGTGCATAATATGATGACTTATTTCCTTTTTTTAGCTTGTGTGTGTGTTAATAATTTATCGTTCATTTGCTTGCCTTATTTAGTTTTGTTATTTTTTTTATTGTTATACAAATTGTGTGTGTGTTTGTTAATAACTTATCATCCATTTACTTGCCTCTATTTCTATTTCGTTTTGTGTGTATTAATTTATCATTCATTTGCTTGCCAATATTTAGTTGTTATTTTTTATTTTGTGTTTGTGTTGTGAGTCTCTATGTGCATGTCTCATCTTCTTTTTCTTCTTTTTTTCGTAAATTAAGTAATAATGTGTTGACTTCATTCCTTTTTTGGCTTGTTTGTGTGTGTGTCTCATCTTCTTTTTTAGTTTTGTTATTTTTTTTTATTGTTATACAAATTGTGTGTGTGTTTGTTAATAACTTATCATCCATTTGCTTGCCTCTATTTCGTTTTGTGTGTATTAATTTATCATTCATTTGCTTGCTAATATTTAGTTTTGTTATTTTTTATTTTGTGTTTGTGTTGTGAGTCTCTGTGTGCATGTCTCATCTTCTTTTTCTTCTTTTTTTCGTAAATTAAGTAATAATGTGTTGACTTCATTCCTTTTTTGGCTTGTTTGTGTGTGTGTCTCATCTTCTTTTTCATCTTATTGCGTAAAATAAGTAATAACGTGGTGACTTATTTTCTTTGTTTGGCCTGTGTGTGTTTATTGATAATTTACCATTCATTTGCTTGCCTATTTTTAGTTTTGTTATTATATATATATATATATATATATATATATATATATATATATATATATATATATATATAGGGTGTGTGTGTTTATTAATAATTTATCATTCAATTGCTTGTCTCTATTTAGCTTTGTGTGTATTAATAATTCTTCATTTATTTGCTTACATTTATTTAGTTTTATTTTGTGAGTGTGTGTATTTATTAATAACTTATCATTCATTTGTCTGCCTTTTGTTTAGTTTTGTGTATTAATAATTTCTCATTCATTTGTTTGCCTTTATTTAGTTTTGTAATTTTTTTAAAAAATTTTGTGTGTATAATGATTTATCAGTCATTTGCTTTCCTCTATTTAGTTTTTATTTTTTATTTTTTTTATTGTTATACAAATTGTATGTGTCTGTCTCTAAGTCTGTATGTGAGCGAGCGAGCGCGAGCGTTGGCGCGTGTCTTTCTTTGTCTATGTGTCTCTTGTGTGTGTGTTGTGTGTGTGATCTTTTTTTTTTTCTTCTTATTTCGTAATTTAAATAATAATGTGGTGACTTCTTTCCTTTATTTGGCTTGTGTGTGTGTTAATAATTTATCATTCATTTGTTTGCATCTATTTAGTTGTCATTTTTTTATTGTTATACAGATTATTGTGTGTGTGTTTATTAATAATTTATTATTCATTTGCTTGCCTCGATTTAGTTATGTGTACTAATAAATTTATCATTCATTTTCTTGCCTCTATTTAGATTTGTTATTTTTTTTTTCTGTTATACGGATTGTGTTTATTAATAATTTATCATTCATCTGCTTGCCTCTATTTAGTTTTGTTATTTTTTT
This sequence comes from Acacia confusa, assembly GCA_037074495.1. Taxonomy (NCBI): domain Eukaryota; kingdom Viridiplantae; phylum Streptophyta; class Magnoliopsida; order Fabales; family Fabaceae; genus Acacia; species Acacia confusa. The sequence continues at coordinate 25,116,204 of CM073514.1, forward strand.
TAATTGTTATATAGATTGTGTGTGTATGTGTTATGAGTATGTGTGTGTGTCATCTTCTTTTTCTCTTTTTTCTATAACTTTATAATTTATGGACTTTTGTGTAATTTAAGTTGCTCGAACTGTTTGTTCTATTGGAATTGTTTAAGTTAATATGTTTGTGGTATTTAAGTTGTTTTATTTAGATGGGCTATTTTGTTCTTGACTTATTATTGTGTTTGTTTGTTTGTTTTCTTTTTTTTTTTTGGCCTTTAAATCCCGTCACCGAATGCCGTCACCTGAATTATTTAAAGTTAAACAATTTAAACAACACAAAAATACTAAACAACTTCAAATACTCTAAAAGTTCATTAAGTTATGTAGAGTTATGGGAAGAGGAGACCAAATTAATATAATACAAAACAAGGAAGGATGAATTTCAAATAGAAAAAAATTGAATGATAAATACATAGATAAATATGATAAATTAAAAAAAATGAAGAATGGAGAATTAGCATGACCATAAAGCAATCAAATAAAAACAAATGAGAAGAGAGACACAGGAAAAGTAGAAGAACAATATAATTATCATTACATATAATGATAATTCATAAATATTACCAATTGCTAAATAATAAATATTAAAAATAATAAATAATAAATATAAATGGAAGAGAAGTAAAAGAGAGGGAAGAATCATAATAATCAAATACAAATCAAATAAGAGAAGAGAAAACAAGAGAGAGCCAACAGAAAAACAAATATATCAGAAAACTTAAATTTTAATATAAACCCACAACTAGAAGATAAATAATAAGTAGATAAAAACAAATCTAACAAATTAAATATTAACATTAAACCAAGGAATTATATAAAAAATCTTATTATGATGAAAAAAAGGAAAATCATGATTGTGATAAACAATAAGTAAATCGAAACCAATTTAACTAATTAAATATTAACATTAAACCAAAGAATTACTGAAAAAATCTCATTATGAGGAAAAAAAGGAAAATGATGCATAATGTAACTAATTAAATATCTAATAATTTAAATAGCACAAACATGACAATGTTAAGTTAAATAGTTTAAACAACACAAACATACTAAGCATTAAACTAATAAATAATAAATATAAATGAAAGAGAAGGAAAAGAGAGGGAAGAATAATAAATTGTCAAATACAAATAAAATAAGAAATAACCAAAAGAAAAAAAAGGTTAAAAAAAATCCACTTAAATTTTAATATAAACCCAGTACTTAAGATGATAAAGAAACAAATTTAACTAATAAAATATTAACATTAAACTAATGAATTTTTGAAAAAAAAAAAAACCTCATGAGGAAAGAAGGAAAATCATGGCAATTATAAACAAAAAGTAGATAGAAACAAATTTAACTATTTAAATATTCACATTAAACTAAGGAATTATTTAAGAAATCTCATTATGAGGAAAAACGAAAAATCAGGGAATACATAATATACCTAATTAAATATTAAATAAGTTAAATAGCACAAACATAACATATTAAGTTAAACAGTTTAAACAACACAAACATACTAAACAACTTCAAATACTCCCAAAGTTCATTAAGTTTCCCAAAGTTCATTAAGTTATGTAGAGTTATGAGAAGATGAGACCAAATTAATATCATACAGAACAAGGAAGGATGAATTTCAAAGAGAAAAAAAAATTGAATAATAAATAGATAGATAAATACGATAAATTAAAAAAAATGAAGAATGGGGAATTAGCAAGACCATAAAAGCAATCAAATAAAAACAAATGAAAAGAGATACATGGAAAAAGTAGAACAACAATATAATCGTTACATATAATGATAATTCATAAATATTACCAATTGCTAAATATTACATATAATGATAATTCATAAATATTACCAATTGCTAAATATTAAATATTAAAAATAATAAATAATAAATACAAATGAGAGGGAAGAATCATAATAATCAAATACAAATCAAATAAGAGAAGAGAAAACAAGAGAAACCCAACAGAAAAACAATAAGAAAAACAAATATATCAGAAAACTTAAATTTTAATATAAACCCACAACTAGAAGATAAATAATAAGTAGATAAAAACAAATCTAACAAATTAAATATTAACATTAAACTAAGAAATTATATAAAAAATCTTATTATGAGGAAAAAAAAGGAAAATCATGATTGTCATAAACAATAAGTAAATTGAAACAAATTTAACTAATTAAATATTAACATTAAACCAAAGAATTACAGAAAAAATCTCATTATGAGGAAAAAAGGAAAATTGTGCATAATTTAACTAATTAAATACCAAATAATTACATAGCACAAACATGAAAATATTAAGTTAAATAGTTTAAACAACACAAACATACAAAGCAACTTCAAATACTCTAAAGTTCATTAAGTTATGCATAGTTATGGGAAGAGGAGACCAAATTAATATAATGCAAAACGAGGAAGGATTAATTTCAAATAGAAAAAAAAATGAATAATAGATAGATAGATAAATATGATTAAAAAAATGAAGAATGGTGAATTAGCATGACCATAAAAGCAATTAAATAGAAACTAGAGACATGGAAAAAGTAGAAAAACAATATAATTATCATTACATATAATGATAATTCATAAATATTACCAATTAATAAAAACAATATTCAAATTAATAAATAATAAATATAAATGAAAGGGAAGGAAAAGAGAGGAAAGAATAATAATAGTCAAATACAAATCAAATAAGAAAAAGCCAACAAAAAAAAGGGTAAAAAAAAGTCCACTTAAATTTTAATATAAACCCATAACTTTAGATGATAAAGAAACAAATTTAACTAATTAAAATATTAACATTAAACTAATGAATTATTAAAAAATTATTATGAGGAAAGAAGGAAAATCATGACAATGATAAACAAAAAGTAGATAGAAACAAATTAAACTATTTAAATATTCACATTAAACTAATGAATTATTTAAGAAATCTCATTATGAGGAAAAAAGGAAAATCAGCGAATACATAATATAACTAATTAAATATTAAATAATTTAAATAGCACAAACATGACATACTAAGTTAACAGTTTAAATAACACAAACAAACTAAACTACTTCAAATACTCTACTCTAAAAGTTCATTAAGTTATGTAGAGTTATGGAAAGAGGAGACCACATTAATATAATACAAAACAAGGAAGGATGAAGTTCAAATAGAAAAAAATTGAATAATAAATAGATAGATAAATATGATATATGGAAAAAAATGAATAATGGGGAATTAGCATGACCATAAAAGCAATCAAATAAAAACAAATTAGAAGAGAGACATGGAAAAAGTAGAAGAACAATATAATTATCATATAATGATAATTCATAAATATTAACAACTATTAAATAATAAATATTAACAATAATAAATAATAAATATAAATGGAAGAGAAGGAAAAGAGGGAAGAATCATAATAATCAAATACAAATCAAATAAGAGAAAAGAAAACAAGAAAAAGTCAACAGAAAAACAATAAAGAAAAACAAATATGTCATAAAACTCAAATTTTAATATAAACCCACAACTAGATGATAAACAATAAGTAGATAAAAGCTAATTTCACTAATTAAATATTAACATTAAACTAAAGAATTATTGAAAAAATTGAGGAAAAAAAGGAAAATCATGCATAATTTAACTAATTAAATATCAAATAATTTAAATAGCACAAACATGACAATATTAAGTTAAATAGTTTAAACAACACAAACGTACTAAGCAACTTCAAATACTCTCATTAAATTATGTATGGTTATGGGAAGAGGTAAGCAACTTCAAATACTCTAAAGTTCATTAAGTTATGTATAGTTATGGGGAGAGGGGACCAAATTAATATAATGCAAAACGAGGAAGGATTAATTTCAAATAGAAAAAAAAAAAAGAATAATAGATAGATAGATAAATATGATTAAAAAAATGAAGAATGGTGAATTAGCATGACCATAAAAGCAATCAAATAGAAACTAGAGACATGGAAAAAGTAGAAAAACAATATAATTATCATTACATATAATGATAATTCATAAATATTACCAATTAATAAAAACAATATTCAAATTAATAAATAATAAATATAAATGAAAGGGAAGGAAAAGAGAGGGAAGAATAATAATAGTCAAATACAAATCAAATAAGAAAAAGCCAGCAGAAAAAAAAAAGGGTCAAAGAAAATCCACTTAAATTTTAATATAAACCTAAACAATAAGTAGATGGAAAAACTAATTAAATATTAACATTAAACTAATGAATTATTAAAAAATCTCATTACGAGGGAAGAAGGAAGATTATAACTATGATAAACAAAAAGTAGACATAAACAAATTTAACTATTTAAATATTCACATTAAACTAAGGAATTATTTAAGAAATCTCACTATGAGGTAAAAAGGAAAATCAGCGAATACATAATATAACTAATTAAATATTAAATAACTTAAATTGCACAAAAATGACATACTAAGTTAAACAGTTTAAACAACACAAACATACTAAACAACTTCAAATACTCTAAAAGTTCATTAAGTTATGTAGAGTTATGGGAAGAGGAGACCAGATTAATATAATACAAAACAAAGAAGGATGAATTTCAAATTGAAAAAAATTGAATAATAAATAGATAGATAAATATGATAAATTTTAAAAAATGAAGAATGGGGGATTAGCATGATCATAAAAGCAATCAAATAAAACATATTTAAAGAGAGACATGGAAAAAGTAGAAGAAATTATGATAATTCATAAATATTACCAATTATTAAATAATAAATATTAAAAATAATAAATAATAAATATAAATGAAAGAGGGGAAGAATCATAATAATCAAATACAAATCAAATAAGAGAAGAGAAAACAAGAAAAAGCCAACAGAAAAACAATAAGAAAAAAAAAATGTCAGAAAACTTAAATTTTAATATAAACCCACAACTAGATGATAAACAATAAGTAGAAAAAAAAAAACAAATTTAACAAATTAAATATTAACATTAAACTAAGGAATTATATAAAATTATTATGAGGAAAATGATTACTAATGGTTATAATAATAATTATAAATCATAAATAAATTATAGAAGAGGGGAAAATGATCAATTAACCATATTAAGCAGATTGAGGAGTTGGGGCTTCACCATAGAGCGACCAATGGAGTATTAATTCAGGATTCAGTGAAAAGTAGTTGTTTCAAATCCCACTTCAACTTTCTCGCAACCTTTAAAATTGGGACATCTAAATCGGGACTGAAAATGCAAGTTTTATTCAAACAAGCTTTGCAAAATAAGAGAATGAAATTACTCTATCAAACAAAAAACAAATGGAGGGAGGAGACATTTTCAGCTTACCTCAAACACAAGTGCTCGCTGCTAAAAATACTGTCATTTCCTAACCAAGCTTTGCAAAAGTCCAACGCACCAACTTTCAATTGAGATGCTCATCTCAGAGAAAAAGTGCCAAACGCATTTGAAGTACCCTTGTGAAAAGGAGAAATTAAAATATCATCATTCATGGTCTAAGGCAACTTCAATTCAATAGTGTATGTTACTTGTTTTAATCTTGCTCAATACCTTCTGCAACCACTTCTCTTTCACCGCATCGTCCAATAGCATTTCCTTTGAGTTTGTGATTTTTTTAACAACCAATAGTGACTACAACCAAAGAAGTTCACACCGTCTAATTATTCCTTAAAATTGATGCATGGATTTTAAATATTTGTCCTACCTTGCAGATATGGAACTCCACAATCATCTTTCTTCTGTCAGTGACATGGACTATTTTCAGTGCTCTTTCCATTTTCAATTGTCACCACTCCTCTCCTATCTACTCTTGTTCAAGATCTCCAACCTACAAATGCAGTCAGATGAATTCACAAAGTTTGAAACTACACCAAGATATTTGTCATTATGTTTCTGAATTTGTACCATCGTTAAATTATAATGGGTATAATGGGACGTTAAAAAAAGAAAGAGTATGTTCCAGAAATTTAGAGCGCATGACAAATACCAATGAAATGTTCAACTCATTCAACCCAAATATAAGTCGGAAATCTAATGGACGGCATCATCAAAAGAAAATGCCAACAAAAGGAAATTACCACACCAAGACCCAAACACTCCCATCCCCATCTTCCAGGCAACATGAAAGCTAAATGTTCTCTCCTATAAAAGCCACAAGGCAAACAGAAGTAACACAAACTACAGTTCAAAAATAATTTCTTCTAGATTTAAAATTACGCCTTCATAACGGAAGGAAAAACAGTTTCATGTCCTCCTTAGCTTCATAAATAATAATAATAATAACAACAACATATTAGGACTTTAGAGATGGCCTCCAAGGAGAGAGGAAAAGGGGGAAAATAAAAATTTAAATCGGATCTTTGAAGAATTTGATAAAATTAAAATAGGGGGCTTGGTAAGAGGAACCGTACCTGAGTAATCGGCAGCATGCAGATTATTCACAGATAATGACGGGGAAAGCAGCGAACACCAAGGCAGTTCTAAGACTTGAAGGTTGCAGATGGAAGGCAAATCAAAAGGAAGAAAGTCAAAATCCAAAGAAAATCAAGTAGGATGAACAAGTTACAGCATAAAGGTTCGCCAAATACATCAACGCCCAGCCATTCAAATCATGTCACTCACCTCAAGTCAACTAGTACCATGGTTAAAAAGTTAAACGGCATGCAATGCAACCTCGATTCCATACTCTCATCACTCAAGTGTTTGTAAGTTTGTGTTTGCTCTCCATCCTAAATATGCTCAGCCTTGACCATAGTCCACATCTCTACCTAAAAATCACTTATCAAGCATAAATTATGAGGACTTTTATTGGGATGTAATGTTGGCTTAAATTATGAGGACTTTAATGGAAAGAACAAGAAGAGAGACAAATTAAATGGGCCGCAGATTGCAAAGACCTCAAGAAATTCAACCTTGGAGCCAAGCATACAATCCAAGTCATCAATCACAGATAGAGAAACCATTTTGTGTCATAGAGAAACCATTTTTAGACACAAACCTTAGCAAGACTGAATCCAAGAAAGATACACACACATGGGATATAAAGTGTATCACTCAACTCACCTGTTCTTGTTCACTCTACTTGCTCAGCTGCCCTACCATATAGCAAGAATTAGAGTAGGAGCTGCACACTAGAAATGAATAAGGCACAAATACCTCACCAGGCAAAGAATCATCATCAAATTGCATCCAGTCTAAGCGCAAGATCAAGTCTTCTTAAGCCTAGGCATGTCAATAACATAGCATCACCTCAAGCTAGCAACTTGCACCAGAAAAAGTTCTTTATTTCCCTCAAAATTGTTCAATTTTTTTATTAAAAAAATCAAAACAATGTAGACACATTATTAAAAACCAAAATCAAAACAAGAAAAATCCAAAATGCCCCTTCCCAACACCTAGTAACAGAAACCAACGAAACAAACAAAAAAAAAAAGCAAAAAGCAAGGAAAAAGAATAGCTCCAAAATCTCATCATATGATGCAAGAAGTGGAAGAAGGAAGAAAGAGAAAAAAGGAAGACGAAGAATCATAACATACAAATTTAAAGAAAGAGAAGAAAAAGGAAGATTAAGAAAACATGAAATTTTAAGGAAAACAAATATAACGACATTAAATAGTTTAAGACTAAAATAACCCATTTAAGTAAAAAATGTTCAGAAATAGCACAAAAATAACTTTATATAAGAGATTTTATAAAATTTAAGAACAAATATTAATAAGATGATAGACGAGGAAAACAAATAAAGGAGAAAAGGAATATTAAGGCATTAAAAATAATACATATTTATCAAACTTATTAATTATTAAATAATAGAAAATAAATAAGAAGCTACTGGTCAAATATTCTGAACGATAAATAATTAATTGAGGAAAGGTTGTAAGATTGAAAGAGCTTTAGCATGTAGGCAATACATCAAAACCAGTTATTAAATAATAGCGCTCCTACTACCAAAAACATTCCTCTACAATCAATAATCAATAACTTATTAACTTATTAAATAGAGAGAATGAAATACCGCAAGTCCGGCATGGGAAACTCTCTCCTTAGCTTTGCAGTTGATTCACATCCTATTATGCTACAGCACCCAACACCACACAACATAAAAGTCAATTTTTTCAGCCTTCCAAATAGAAAAAAGATGAAGGTGAATTTATCCAAAACTATCCGGCATTTAAAATTCATGTTCTCAGACAATCATATTTGACAAGGGCTATTCATCAGTAACTAGCGACAAAACAACACTCCAATGTTCAATTCTAGTCATACTTAACCTTAGGCCATAAGGATATGATGGAGAAGACTCAAGCCAGTTCTTAACATTAAGAGTCTCAAAATCAATATTTTAACTGAAATATAGAAGGCACTTACAAAGACCCACGAATAAAGCCAGTCTAAAGATCTTCCATGATAAAACCAGAGGTCACAGCAATAGGAAGATGATGTACAACCAAAGGAAGTGGTTCACGAACCTGTCAATTAATGCTCATTAATACGGTAAAAGGATCCTAAAAGAAGATATGACTATCCAACTCCATTGAGTAGTGGAGGATAAAAATAGATGAAAAAAAAAATGATATTAATTATTGGTAAGTTCAGAATTATAGATGGGTATAGAAGGAAGGATTTTAAATAAGATCATGATTATTTTGTTTTGGTTTATTAATTTTCTAGGAATTTATAATTTTAGGTGGAAATAAGGATTGAAATATTTTTAAGAATTTATCCTTTGGGCTCTATATAAGGTGCTCACTAGTTAGGTATAAAGCATTATCAACACAAGAGTTCTCCTGGTTCTCCCTCCTTTCTTCTATATCTACCTACCACCCTCTCTTTTCTTCCTCCTTATCTCTCCTCCTCTCATTTTCATTACGCATGCCACTAGACCTACACCACTAAGTTCTTTGATTATACTGTAAATCAGGATTATATAAGAAAGAATAGCCAAAAAATGTAGCAGTCGAAAATAAACTATGTTGAGCTGATTCAGTTAAACTACTAACATGTAAAATAAGAAAAAATGGAGAAACAAAGTGGACAATACACAAAGAAAAATAAACTACAGCTCACCCTCCATTGTCTAGCATATGGATATCAATTCGAACAGCCCGCTTTTCAGAAAGAATACAACAGTGACACGGTGTCTCCCGCTCTGCTTTCCCTGCAAATTCACTTTGAATCTTCAGATAAATTTATGCAAACAATAAGAACAGAAAGTGATCTATAATTTAAACAGGAGATGAGTTTATTTCTCCACATAAGCTTCCACATCAGTAAGAATAGAACAAAGCACCATCTTATTCATTTACTAGATGTTAGGACCACTTTTCAATACCTAGGAAGACACATGATAATGGAAAGGGGCACCTTTTGTTGGTTAAGACTATGATTTGCTCATTAGGAGAAATAAATAGAGAAGTAGGGTGACTATCGGGTTGCTATGGTCTAAGCCTATGAGAACAGGATTTTGTGCGTAACTTTTCGGGTATTTAAATTCTCATACTGATCCAGAGAAAGGGGCAGAAAAGAATTTTGAATTGTGGCTTGGCCCTCTGGGGTGGAGAGTCCCATTCCTCTAGAAAGATTGGCAGCCGGTGTGTTTATGTTAAGAGTTTATGTGTATTTGTGTTTACTGTTGTCAAGGTGTCTCATAATCTTTATTCCATTGTGTTTTGTAATCATTACCCTCCCTGTGTTAGTTCCATTGGTGGCAATAGTTCAGAGAAGCCTCCCCGCCTTTAGTTTCCTTGTTCAGGTTAAGTAAGACAGCATCAAACAAGCCGACAACGTTTTCTTCATTGAGCAGGACCGATGCATTAAAATTAGTGGAGATTTTGTTAGTGGAAGGGACAAACAGTAAGCTAGAGGAGCTTTCTTACCTTTTCAATGTCGACACAAGTAGAAGCAGTGTGTTCAAGGCTGCCCTATGTAATGATTGGGTGCTGGGTTTAAGGGATGGTGCTCAGGTCACTTCTCCATTCATAAGTTGGGTTCACCCAGAGAACTTGTTTGTGTTGCTGAAGCTTTTGAAGAAACTTATTAGAGAAACCATAATCCAATACGAATTTCACATGGAGCAACTGTTGTTTTTGGCAAGCCAGGTACGTTTTTTCTCTGATTGATGTTGATATATCAATACAAGGAGAAACAAAGGAGTTTGCTGACTATAGGTGGATGTTTGAGAAAAATAATTGTGCCTTTTCATTCGAGAACAATGAAGCATTAAAAAACCTCCAAGTGAACACTATTATAAATATCCTATGTGCATGTTTTGTCCTGGTTAAAGCACTATACCGGTTTTGCAAGCCGAGAGGACACGAAGAGGAAGAGACTGCAGTAGCCATGAAGACAAATACAAAGGAGGCAAAAATAGTTCGGTTCTCTGGGCATGGACTTATATTCAGAAGTGGGTTAAAGCATGGTCATGTTGGAGATGAAAACTCTAATATCTTTAGCTGCGGCAGTCATAGAAACTTTGCACCTAACAAAGAGATGGGGCTTACTAGTTTTATGACTGCATATACAACTAGCTTCTTATATGATTTCCATTGTGACGCTAAATTCCTAGATGCAGAAGCTGAGGATAGTGCTAAGGGGTTTATGAAGGGCTCCATAATTGAAGCAATCAACTGGGCATGTGCATCTGGATTTGGAGCAAAAACAGGAGACGAAGTTTTGGTTTTTCATCCTACCAAACAACTCACAACCACCTACATCAAGCAGAACGGAAAGCTTTAAATTTTCTCAAGGGCAGAGAAAGAAAATAGAGATCTCTCCAAGGTATTGATGAGGTATGGCAAGATTATGGAAGCAGTTGAATTTGAAGAGAATATTTGGGTGCTAGCAAATTTGATTCCATGCTTACAGAAGTTTGAATACTTTTGGACAGGAGCTATACACAACTTATGAGTCTCCTCACCTTGAGGACAAGGTGCAGCTTCAAGGGGAGGGTAATGTTAGGACCACTTTTCAATACCTAGGAAGATATATGATAATGGAAAGGGGCACCTATTGTTGGTCAGGTCTATGATTTGCTAATTAGGAGAAAGAAATAGAGAAATGGGGTGGCTATAGGGTTGCTATGGTCTAAGCCAGGAGAAAGAAATAGAGAAGTAGGGTGGCTATAGGGTTGCTATGGTCTAAGCCTATGAGAAGAGGGCTTTGTGAGTCACTTTTCGGGTCTTTAAATGCTCATAGCCTCGTACTGATCCAGATAAAGGGGCACATGTGGCTTGGCCCTTTAGGGTGGAGAGTGCCATTCCTCTCGGAACATTGGCAGCCTATGTGTTTATGTCAAGAGTTTGTGTGTATTTGTGTTTATCGCTGTCTAGGTGTCTCGTAATCTTTCTCCCATTATGTTTTGTAATCATTATTTTCCCTGTAGTTCCATTGGTGTGTTTGCATGTGCAGTAGAATAGCGTTGCATCACTGAATGTAATGTGTTGTCCCAAATAACTATATTATCAGTCGAAAGTTGTTCAACTCCCTCTTGTTTATTTCTATTTTTAGTTTTATTATTTTCTGCTTTAGAGGAGGATCCTAACACAAGACTACCATATGAAGCAAATCAACTCCTCGTTACACAATTTCTGAAGGAGATTACACTAGATATATTAAACAACAAAAGGAGAACATCTAAGAAAACATTTAATTAAAATAAATAGTTTGGAGAACAGCTAGATATATCAAACGAAGCACCGTCTTATTTTGGAATCTGTAACATTCATGATGTAATAAAATAAACAGTTTGCTAGATAAGAATTAGAAGTACTAAAAGACATTTTTATTAATTAAATAAAGGAAAAAAAATAACCAAGTGGTGTCATTATTTGCACATTTAACAGCAGGAATGTTTGTGGTTTTCAACTCCCACCAGCCCATTCTTTCCAGTTACACAGAGAGACTCTTACCTCCTCTTTTCTCCATGTCCAGTATTGATCATTGATGTTCTCAATCTTTTCATTGGGAGGAAATACCTGCACAAACACAATGCACGATGACATGAACATGTTTGAACACTATGCACTGTTGTTTAATAGACTAATAGTCAACAACATCAGCAACAGAAGACACAAGATAGCCACAGATTCTCCCTTTAATTTTTTTAATTACTATTATCAGTATTTCACACCTACCTTGTAATTGAAAACTTCTAGCAACCTAAGTTCTGCATTAGGATGAGACAACTCCAACTGAAAAAATGTATGAATTACAAGCAGTAAATGGAGGGAAAATTGAAAATTACACGATAGATTCCTAGGCAAAACTCAAGATCCAAGATATTGCACAAAAATCAACAATTTCAAAGCAAAAAGAGGGAGGAGCCCTACTTCATAATGTAGCAGTTTCAACTCCAATAATTCACAACCCTTAACTAATTGGTTAATTAATAAGACACGAGCAAATGAAGGAGATAATTCAAATCTTAGAAGGCAAAATAAATAAACAGACAAATAGAAAGGAATAATCTATCAAATAAAAGGAAGACAATGAATGGGATACGAACTTCTTCAAATTTATAGTAAAAATAGCATGTCTCGTGAAAAAGTAAATTAATCAATTAATAATTCATTCAGAATAAGGAAATAAATTCATTAACAGGATAATAAATAAAACAAATAGACAACTTCAGGAAAAAAAAAATAATGAATGCTAAATTATTGATAAAGAAACTATACAGTATTTGAAAGAAGGCATTAATAAGCAGCATGAATAATTAAGTAATATAGATAATATTTATAAACAATAAATATAAATAACAAATACTAAGGGGAGGATGAGAGCAAATAATGATGGAGACAGGAGAAATAAATCAATACGTCAAACTATAAAGGGTTAAGATGCGTCTTCAAGTATGGAAATATATCTCAAACTGTAAAGATAATTTGGTTATGACATGCATAATCAAACAAGACGTGGTGTAAGTTACTCCGTTGCTCTCTCATATTTAATAGCAGCCTCTTGCCTCCTCAACACTTAGGTGGAAGCCAAATTCCATTAGTAATGGAAATGAGTTCCTTTGGATTCAGGTTTCCTCCCAGCTTGGAATTTCTTTCCAGCCATACTAATTTCAGAATTACACCTGCAATACAAACAACAATCAAATAGCCAATGTCCAAATCTGGAAATTCTACAAAATTGCTGCTAAAATAATCATTTTAATCAAAATCTCCTACTATATGCATTTATGTTATTCATGCCTAATTATGCAAATAATACTCTATATTCTTCCTAAAATCCAACAAAAATGCTCACTTAACCATATAAAAATAATGGTTTATCAAATTCCCCCACACTTGCACTTTTGCCCTCCCTAGAAAAAGATTCAATCAAGGAAATCCAATACAAAACCGAATAGATATACAAGTGAGAATGTAGCAAGCTTAAATCAAAATACGCAAGCATATAGTATATCATACTTCAACTACTATCACAAGCAAAGTGTACAAATGCAAATCAAATAGTCCCCGTACTTAGCCTAGCCAATAGTGAGTAATGCTTTAGAATACAACTTGGTCCTGTTTTGCTCTTCTCACGTTCCTCTCTCTTAAGGTAATTTCACTCCTCTCCACCAGTCCAACTCCTACCATAGGCTTGTGATGTGTCTACCATCTCCACCACACATTATACACTAGAGTAATGAATTTAGAGGTCTTTGCTTTGGTTGTAATGTTGAAAAGGCCGAAGTGGAAATGGAAAAAAGAATGGCACATGATCTGAAATATACACAGGTGATGAGCGATAATTAGACAAACAAGTGGCTGAAACTTCAGCATTTTCTGTCATGTACAGCAATGTTGAAGCACAAATCTATTGGTTCAAATTCTATTCATAAGCTGAAAGAGTTCTTTGGACAATTTGTTCTCTCCTTTTCCTTTTCTCTCTTTTTCCTTTTCTCTCTTGTTTTTTTTTTCTGTTCTTTTGAAGACACTTGTGCTCTGCCTTCTTTACCTTCTTTTTCCTTTGCTTCTTTCTGCACATATGGCTTTTCCTTTCTCTTCCTTGCCTTTTTCTCCTTTTTCTGATTCATATTTTTTTTTCTTTCTGGCTTTTTCTGTTTTCTTTCGTTTTTTCTATACACTGATATATATTTTCCTTTTCTCTATCCAAGAACAACTAATCAACCTTATCAAACTCAATAAGTGACATGATCAATGTTAACCATGTACCGAAATATACAAAAATGTGTCAAAGTATCCAATTATTTTCATCTCAAAGGAAATTCTATCAAATATGAGATTGAGTCTCGTGTATAACCTCAGATTCAGTGCATAAGTAAAGAAGAAATGAAAGTGAAGGGCTCAATGGGGTTAGCAAGGGATTGATTTAAACGGCTTGTGTTTGGGATAACAGGTGAAGAAATAGAATGCCTCAATCATATTGACGACTCTTGTGCAATTATGTGGCCTTGATTAAGACACAAGACAAGTTCTAGAGGAAATTGAATCAAGTGGAGTATGCACACTGAATTTATGAATGATAATAAGTCTCAAATCCTTCCATCAAGGTTTGTGCATTCTAAACTAACTCACACAAGGCTAGACCATGCAGATGACCATTTTCAATGCAAGAGAACATTTTACTTATGATACAAATTTTCCAGATACAAATTTTCCAGATGATAAACCACATAGTTGGCATCACTATGTAAAAAGTACTTGCTTCATTCACTCATGATAAGTTCGGTTTTGCATGTATATCTTAGAATTAGCAAAGTGCAGTGCAGAAAAATTCATAAATCAAACATTCTTTAATTCAGCTCCATACCAGATTCACAGAGCACTGCGAGAAGTTAAAGTCAACAATCAATAATTCTAGCAAAGGTTTTATCCAAAATTCCCGTGCAATCACCTAGAAAATCAATCAACTAAACTCACCCACAGTCATACTTAGCATTGGCCTCAATGCAAGCTTAGAACAACCAAAGAGGCCACAAAATCATCACCCTAAAACTACCTTTTCCTAATGATTTCTCCCTCCCCCACACTCATTTTAGGCAATCAAGTCCAACAAGTAATTTCACAAGCAAGTCAATATAGTAAAGGGAGGAAAGGGACAACCATGTAGATGAAATCTTCTTAACATCTGGAAGCAAAAAGTCTCATCACAGATGAGAATCATAAACCTCTAGAGCGTAGGCCTTCCTCCTTGACAAATCTATGTCGGTGGTAATTCTGATTCCATGGCTAAAGGCTCCTTAGTGTAAGGCGGAGAGTGATCCTTTTGGAGTGCCTCCAAGTCAAGTTCCTTCAAGAAAGAGAAGGAATCAATGTGAGCAACAGCCATACAGAAATGGGGATAAGATTTATAGTGCTCAATCCCACAATTATGCTGAAAACAAGATCAAAGAGGCACCCAAAATGACTCATCAACTCCAAGACAGAACGTAACCAGCAACCATCAGTAGTTGCAATATACTATTCCTCGAATCACCATTCAAATTCAAGCTTAATTCTCAACAATTCTAACATGTCAAATCAAAAATGCCAACAGTGCTCAGCTTATGTAGGCTATCAAAAGAATATTTATAAAGATGCACAATTCATCAAATCCCCAATTTCCTAATTAAATCTTGTGGGTTCAAATTTGAGTTCTGAAAATATGGGTTAAGACGAAAATGGGCAGAGACTTATTTCTAAGTTTATAGTATCAGTTGCGAAACCTTTTCCACAGCAACCACAACTTTCAGAACTGAAGAACCTTTTGAATTCTCATAATAACCAAACATTCAGATGCGAAAATCCATTTCACTGATGTTATAAACTTAGAAACTAAGTCTCTGTAGCAAACTCAAGTTTTCAGAATTAAATAATACAGTTCAGATATCATCAAAACCAAGCATATATCATCAAGTAACCAGGAAATTAAGACCTCATGCTTTCATTACAGAGACTACTAAAGCAAGCAACATAATATGCTAATCCCCAACCCAACCATACAAGTTCAAGCCTAAATTCGTCATGCTTCAACACTGAATTAAAACCACAGAGGCGTCATATTACTACTGCCATCAAACTCAACTCTAATCTAACCAAACCCAAGAAATTCCTCTTCTAAATGAATAAATACAATCTTTATAAAGTTTCTCTTCTAAATGAAATTCAATGGGATCCCCTGAAACCATGTTCACATCCTTTCCTCAGGTGCCATTGAAATTAGAATGGACAAGGAGACCATTGAGCAAATTCCTCTTATATGTAACTACAAAAATGTGATTCAAAGATGTATCAAATGATGGAGCAAATTGAATTATCCAATGTAGAATGAGTCTCGGGTAGGATATGTGAATCAGTCTCAGACAGGATACGCAAAAAAGATGGGGGGTCAGTCAATTGCAACTTCACACATTTAAAAGATCAGACTTCACTCTAGCCTACAAAAATTGTAGCGATACAAGTGGAATGCCCTCAAATCTTAATTTTTCTCATGAGAATTATAATATAATTTTATAAAATATTAAATCTCTCCCGACAAAAAAATATATTAAATCTCCACGGTTCAGTTTTTAATCTAAAAAAGATGGAATAAACAGAAGAAAGGGAGAGAGACGATGAGGAGAGGATGCAGATCTGTTTATTTCACTGCCATTCTAATGCACAAAATTTAGTTACAACAAAAACAGGGTGCAGAGAACCAATCAAAGCATCAGGCCTAGCCCCATTTTCCCCCATCGTACTAGCATCATGCAGAGTTAGGAAATGCATATTATTTACTGGAAAATAAATCCTATAAACATGAAAGAACACATTTAATTTCATAAGCCAATAAGGCATTAAAGACACAATTGAATCCACATCCATCCATCAAATGCTTAAGCATAACTGTGGGACAGAAAACTAAAATAATAGAGAACCACCATTCAGATAACTTTGAAAAAGGAAATATTTAGATCCCAATTTGTATCATGTTGCATCAAAACCTTACGCGATTATTTTACACGTTTGGAGGGCCGCAATATGTCCCTTCTTGAATCCTCTGGAGGTCTCAAGTCAATGAATGGCTGAAGTAAATCACATATAGTAAAAAATGTGTAAGCATAGCATATAAAACCAACTTAACAATTACAACTCACATCAAACACTCATAGACAAGCTGATAAGGCTTTCGTAGAAAGAAAGAGAATTAAGGGAAAGAGAAGATGGACTCTTGACAGAACTGCTGTCCTAGTTTCTCATTCATACACAATCAACATTCAACATCTATATTACTCTCTTATATCCCAATTCACGCCTTATATATCACAAGCCTTTTATTATTTTATTGGAAGTCGATAGAAGCCTTAAACATATTAGAGGAATTAAGCATGTCATAACCATGATGTAGTCCAAGTAAGATTTTCAATGAAATAGTCGAATAATATCTCCCCATGAATAAGTAAGAAGTAAGTGACATTAGTCAATTCAGATAACATTATGAAGGTTTGAACCAGCAAGCATCTTCATCAATCTCCTCTAGTCAAAAAGTCATATTTCCAGACTTCAACGTGTTGGTGCATACAATATTACACCTTCAAAATTGGAGGAAAAGAATTTTTCTTTCACTAATTCACATTTCCAAATCTATGATCCTAAGTGTTTTCGTCCTCATTTTGTCTTGTACAAAAAAAGCTTCATTATCACTCAATCATTCACTAGCTGTTTGATCTATGCTGATTTCCAATATCAAACAGCTGTCACTCAAAATTAGCCCATCTAAAACAGGAAATTCAGATAGACAAAACCAAATATCCTGCCATTAAATGGTGCAACATTCATTTGGAGGCCAACACTAAGGTGAGGCAATCTATTAAAACTATAGCAATGATATTACATTAATTGGTTCCCCTTTCCATCTTAAGATATCATTGTGAACTTTAAGTTCTGAGCAATGTAATTTTCAGCTTTTCTCAGTTGTTAACATCTCACTCCAAATTTCAAGACTTTTTCCTCAACTTCTATCCATAAGTAGATAACATATGTTGCAAAAAGGAATGAGAACTTGCCTCTCACTATAAACATGAAAGGGCTTTTGATAAATATAACATTTGCAATAGGTGATTCATCTCCTAAGTTAGTCTGGAAAAATATGTCAATATGCCTATGTAATGTTAACATTTTATTAAACTCCGAAAGCCTTGGTCATGAAATAGCCTAAGTAAGCCATGTAAAAACCAAATCTATGTTGCCAGTAAAGCTTTACTATTGCACCCCTCTTTGTGTTTTTATTTCACTAAGGAGAAAAGAAAGAAACATTGACTAAACTACCACTAGAAAACTTCGGCCAGTGAATCCATCCTCACCAACATATTGTTTTGAAAAACTAAAATCTATTTGCTGCAACAGGTTCGTTTACATACAAGAAGGAATCTGCTTCTAAGAATGCTTTGGAAGGAAAACCACAGATAGGATCTCTCAAACTTCTTATCCTTCAGGTTTTTCTCGTTCCTATTGTACTATGCAGCTTGAGGGTTAAATGACATAAAAATAATAGCAATAGAGATAATGCTCACACTGACAAGCTTGTCACCAGAAGAAAATGTCAAATGAAATAGCAATATATGTCAAATTGAGATACAAGTAATAAAATAACACAAAACTGAGAAACAGGAATTGCATCTAACCTCTTCCCTTTTTTTTTTTTGTTTTGAAGTTCCAATAGTTCTTGACAGTATGAAAGGCATTCTGTGTGATACGCAGAAGCTAAATCTTTTATCAGGGCCTTCCTCTTGATGATACCAACCACTACAATGACAAAAGAAGGACGCATGAACCAACAAAAAAAGATTGCGAACCCTTCTAGAAAACAAATGATATTCTTTACTACCAAAACTCATAATAACCACAAAACTCCTTTTCAGAGGCTACAAAATAAAAAGAACAATTTGAGGCTTACTGCCCATGCCTCAAAAAAGCACCAGTATGCAATCTGCCCAATTATAGTATCTTTTAAGGCTTAAGGCCAGTGGCTATGGTATGTCATTGACGAGACACATGAAAATACAACTTATATTCAACAGTCTATTAGATGGTACACCCATTAGACAACTATAATATGCTTGTTTATCAATAACAAGTTGTGAGCGCCTTCCTAGTCCACAAATAGCCATATAGCCATAAAAGAAGACATACCATAGAATTCCACGCAACCGAATTTCCCCTTATCTCTCTTTCTATTATTATTTACTCCCCCGCCCCCATTCAATTCCAGGCCACTAATCATTCGATCACAAAATTTCAGATACAAAACACAAAAAATTACCACTAGCCTCAGTTAGATTCCATCCATCCTACAGATGCTAAACCAAGAAACAATGAGATCCATCCTCAAAAAGACATATTACCTCGTTTTGTCCATCAAATTCGTGTCAAAATAAGCCGCTGACGTATTACAACACTGTTTTCCTAATTACAAACCAGACAACTAAAGCCCAAATCGAAACCCTAAAAGAAATATCAATATCCGCTGCAGTGACTAAATCCCTACAATTTCTGCAAATATGAAGAACCAATTTTAAAAGAACTGACCTTCACAATCATCAAGCAATTATTTTGCAATGTAGTTTAAGAAATTTATTCAAAAATAAAAATTAAAACACGAAAATCGAAGAGACGAAGAGGTGAGATATAGTAAGGCGTACTTCGACTGATTCCAGTGGTGGTCTCGTGTTTCCGTAGCCTCCAATTTCTCCTCTCTCAGTGCGCCTTCCTGTTACCCAGTTCTGTCAAAGTCGGCTTTAACAGCTTCAAGCGATGAAGACGACGGAGGCTCGCGGCTCTGTGAACAAAAGTGGAAACTCGAATTGAAGGGACGAA
This sequence comes from Acacia confusa, assembly GCA_037074495.1. Lineage (NCBI taxonomy): Eukaryota > Viridiplantae > Streptophyta > Magnoliopsida > Fabales > Fabaceae > Acacia > Acacia confusa. The sequence goes on from CM073514.1 coordinate 25,136,032, forward strand.
AAGCAGAAGTCTGAGGGAGAAGGAAAGACGACCACAAGTCGGAAGTAAAGTGGGGTGAAGGCAAGACGAGCTCAAGTCGGGAGGTAAAGGGTGATTTGAGAATGAATGGAAGGATCGAGTGGGGAAAAGGAACGATGGTACGGGATGATTGGTTTTGGCTTGGACCGATGGCTACTAAATGCTGTCCATCTTCTCTCTCGGCAAAAGACCGGTCCATCTTCTCAGCACCCAACCGCTATAAAATTATGAGATGCAACCGAATTTTTTTTAACAATAAATGCAACAAATTTAAACAAATTCATCATTACAATTTGATCTGGTCAAAAAATAATTACGGTTTGAAAAAAAAATTAATTGAACTAGAGCTGATATCCGGATTCAAGTATTGAAATTTGAAATGCAATGAATATATTTTCATAATAAATATAAAGAAAGTGGATATCCCCACCTTCTTAGCTAATTTTCTTTTCTTTTTCTTGAGAGTCAATACTTTTATTATGACAAATTATTTTAAGTGGTAAAGTAAATATTAATTTTTCTTTCAAAGAAAATCAAAAAATTATAAATTTAAATGAAAATGATCACCCATTATCACTTTTATTTAAAAAGAAATTAAAACAAAACAATTTTTAAGGGACCATCAAAATTCAAACCACAATCACAGCCACAACTCAAGCACCATCGAAGGATTTCCCAACTATTTCGGCAACCAAATCAAACATGCATTACCTCGGTGATTCGTCTTGTTTTCCGACTGTTGTTGCACCATTGAGCATAAGTATTTACAGCAAGCTTCCATCAACTCATTCGATTACAACAATGAACAAACTCTCACAATCATTTCTTGGCCGAGCAACTCCATAATGATCATCCACCTCACCCATGCTAACTGCATTATGTTCACCGAAGCAGTTTGCAAAATTCATCAATGGGAGGAGTTCCGACCCCACACTGGAAGAGGGCTATCAATCGATGAAAGCCGACGACCCAGAGGCCCATTATATTGAATGGTCAAATTTCTCAATAATCTCAAACTTCAGATAGCTTCCAACACTCAATTTGTTTCACGGGGGCAGCAGCAAACAACACCCTACTTGAAATGGGTTTAGCATAAATCCAGTTATGCCATTTTTATTGGAATGAAATTTGGGCTCTTAAAACATATATGGGTTCAAAAGCCTTTGGATAAATGTGGGGCCTACTGTCCTCGAAGCTTCAGCAATGGGGATCACATGGGCATGCATGGAGGGATCTGGCTTCTCTCCTTTTCTTTTTTGGTCCGCTCTCATCCTTTACCCCTTTCATGACCATTGGATCAAGATCTAATGGTCTTTAAGAGCCCAAATTTCATTCCAATAAAATGGCATAACTGGATTTATGCTAAACCCATTTCAAGTGGGGTGTTGTTTGCTGCTGCCCCCTTGAAACAAACTGAGTGTTGGAAGCTATCTGAAGTTTGAGATTATTGAGAAATTTGACCATTCAATATAATGGCCCTCTGGGTCATCGGCTTTCATCGATTGATAGCCCTCTTCCGGTGTGGGGTTGGAACTCCTCCCACTGATGAATTTTGCAAACTGCTCCAGTGAACATAACACAGTTAGTGCAAGTGAGGTGGATGATCATTATGGAGTTGCTCGGCCTAGAAATGATTGTGAGAGTTTGTTCATCGTTGTAATCGAATGAGTTGATGGAAGCCCACTGTAAATACTGCTGCTTAATGGTGCAACAACAGTCGGAAAACAAGACGAATCACAAAGGTAATGCATGTTTGATTTGGTTGCCTATTAAATGTGGACCATTAGATCTTGATCCAATAGTCATGAAAGGGGTAAAGGATGGGAGCGGACAAAAAAACGAAAAGGAGAGAAATCAAGTCCTACATGGAGGGTGACAATAAGCCTTGGGACTGAAGGAATTATACTACAGCATGATTGGGTTCTTAATGTTCATTAGTTTTGTTTTCAAATTATTTTCCTTCTACGACTCTTAGCAACTCATTTGGTACAAGGGATTAGAATGGGAGGGGAGAAAAAATCTGTAGGATTTGAATTTTAAAAAATTTAAAAATAGAGTTATACAATTTCAAAAGATAAGATACAACATAAAAGGGTAAAAAAATAATTAAATTTTGTTAACTCCACTTCTCTAACTTTTTAATTCTAGATATATATTTTACTTCCTGTAGGCTGATCCTTGAGTATATTGACATGTAAAAATAGGAATAGTAAGAGTAATTAGATAAATAATAAGAAAATGGGTAGTTTGGAATATACTTAATAGGTTTATAAACAAGATATTGAAGGATACAATTGGGCAATCATATCTCAATGTTTTGATCTCATTTAGCCTTCTATATCTTATGGTAAAACAGTTCGTGGTAAAATGATATTGTCCTCCATCAATTTAGAGTCATCTTAATTGTAGAATACATTTTTTCACTATCATCCTTCAGTATTTAAAGTGTGCTTATTGTCGTGTTTAACAAAGATGCTACCTTTTCTTTACACACATATATAAACAAAAGATACTCTCTTGGAAATGGAATTTAGTGCGTCGTTAAATCTACTTTTTATAGTAGTGAATATTATATAATTTTTCTAATATAACTAATATTTGAGATTAATTTCATTTAAATATGTCAATTTTAATTTTACTTATTTGATCAAAAGTTTTCCCCTTCGAGCCTTAGAAGGTAGAGTGATCTTACCTCTCCCAACGAGTGTACTCTCCAAGATTCAAACTTACGTTCTTCTTACAGGATGAAACTCCTTGCCACTTCAACCAATAATTTGTTAATAATTTTAAATTTTTTCATTTTTTAAAGTCCATATAGATCCCGTCTAATATCATTACTTAAGCTCCTATAGTCCCATCACTTATGATATCATTTTGTTTAGTTTTAGGTTAAATATCATTTTTGCCATGGAAGTTTACCTTAAGGAATACTTGTCACCCGGAAGTTTTTTTTGTCTCATTTTTATCCTGGAAGTTTAAAAACGGAGCAAATATGCCCTAAAAGTTTTTTTTATGAGCAAATTTTCCCAGGAAGTTTTTTTAAGAGTAATTTTACCCCTGGAAGCTTACAAAGAAGAGCAACTATTCAACGGTTAAGATTAATGGATGGGCAAGAATGCTACATTTTTAAACTTCTAAGACCAAAATGAGACCAAAAAAACTTCCGGATGACCAGTACTCCTCAGGGTAAACTTCCATGCAAAAATGATATTTAACCCTTAGTTTTAAATGTATAATTTTTGGGATGATTTTTCAGAGAATTATATACATGTATGTGATTGCATTCAAACTTTGACGAGCATGAGTTTTGATCGACTATATATGCATGTGACGCGTCTTTGTAGGGGAAAAAGTGTTTGCCCTTCATTGAAACTAAAAGCTAAGCATGCGCATAATTAAGGATGGACAATTAAGGGTGGAAACAAGTCAAGTCAGGCTAAATTTTAGCTAAATAGGCCTAAAGCTTGAGCTAGGCTTGTACACACGCTTTTTCTCAAACTTAGGTTTGAGCCTTCAAAAAGCCGCCTTTTTACATGCCTAATTATAATGTAAACCTTTAAATAAGCTTAAAAATTAAGGCTTGAAAGGCCTATAGTTTAAAGTCTACAATGTGATTAAAATTATATTTAATTCTTATAATTAATAAATATAAATTAAAATTAATTCAAAAAGCTATATTTGAGTTTTAAATTATAAAGAACAAATTCACAATGATAATTTAATAATTGTATTTTTAAATTAAAATAAAAATTGATAAAAGATAAATATAACATAGACACATATAATCTAAATGAAATTATATTTAAAAATGTGTAAACAGACCAAGCCTAAACCTAGACTGTTTGTATTTTTAGGCCTCTAAATAGGTTTTAGCCTGACCTTTTTGTTAAATAGGCCAGGCTAGAGCTAGACCCTAACCAAGTTACGCCGTAGGCTGTTTGATAAGAGTCTGACCTATATCCACCCCAATAGATAATACAAGGAGAAAAATTAATTACCACGAATGCCTATGATGTAGCACTATTTAATTAATAATGTAGTTATAATTTTCATTTTAGGATTATTTATTATTTAATCATAACATTTTTTTGGGAAAATGAAAAAAACAAATACCACTTGAACTTCAAAATCCAATCAACAACAAAAGTAATTGGATCAAGAAAAATAGTAAAGCAATTAACAACTTATTTTATTAGAAAAACACCTATTTAGGATTTTTCAATACATACATATATAAAACTGAATTTTAGGCCATCACTAGATTTTGATTTTAGCCGAACGCGATCCTGGGGCATTTGTTGAATCTTGGAAATATCCAATTAATAGACTGATGAATATATACTCCCTTCGTTAATAATGTTTCATAGTTTATTTATGTATAATTAAAAATAGGTGATGTGCTATTATAAAGAGATGAGAAATAATGACTAGCGGTGGGTGAGACAATGAACACCATATGAATTTGGGAAAATTTTATTTAAATATCAGATGAATTTGTAAAACCCCCAAAAACCAATTGAATTTGTAAAAAGACTGGTAAGACTGATGAACAAATGAGTGATATATAAATTCGGATGAATTTACTCTTTTACTCTTAGTTTTTAAATAAATTAAAAAAAGAAATATGACTCTCGCCGGAGAACCACCTTGGCCGACCGTCGAGGATCCGCTAGACAGCCTATAATTGTCGACTATCAGGCTCCGACCGCCCTAAGATTCGATGAGGGTTTTTTTTAGTGGAGGGAAGGGGGTTGAATCTTTTTTAAAAGAAAAAGATTCAATGAAAGTGAAGGGGGTGGGTTCGAACCCACCCCATCTTCATGAAAACCAAGGGGACCAACTGGGCCACTTGGTTCCATCGATAGATATATATATATAGTTCTTATTTACGTAAAATTTGGAAAATTTTAAATTTCTAATAATTTTTAATATACTTATGTATTAACTAATTATTAGTTAATATTTATTTCTTATTATTTTTCATATTTAATATTTAGTAATATATTTTGCTAATGATTTTAATTACGACTTATTTAAATAATATTTTTATTAAATTTTCTTATATTCAATTTGATTTTTCGTTTGATTAGAAGTAGCTTAAACAACTATGACTTTATTTTATATGAACATTTGAATCAACTGATTTCATTAAAAAATGTTATCGTAATATATTAATATTAATAATATTTTATTATTAATATTATTTATGCTATTATTCATATCTTGATTAATAATATATAGTATTTCCTATGATCCATTTTAATCCTATAATACATAGTTATTTTAATTATAAATTGATGGATTGTTCAAAAAATTACCTAAAATTTTAAGAAAAACTTGTGAAAAACCTGACAAAAGCACTCATAATTACCATTACGAAACTTATAATTACCATTAACGAATTGGTAATTATCATTACAAGATTTATTATAATTGACCCTTATTTGTTGTCTCATAAGCGACACATGTGAAAATATGAGGAAAACACTGGTAATTACCATTACGGAACTTGTAAATATCATTAACGAATTGGTAATTATTATTACTGAACTTGTAAATCAAACTAATGAACTTGTTATTCCCATTACAAATTTTATTCAAAGTACTCAGATTTTGTTTAATCTTGTAAATCTTATTTTATATATATGCATTAATATATATTAATATATAATTTTGTTAATCCCATTACAAATTTTTTTCAAAGTGCTCAAATTTTGTAATATATATATTAATGCATACATATAAAATGAGATTTATAAGACTAAACAAAATTCGTAATGGGAATAAGAGGTTCATTAATGAGATTTACTAGTTCAGTAATAGTAATTACCAATTCGATAATGGTATTTACAAGTTTCGTATTGGTAACTACTAATGCTTTCAGGTTTTTCACAAGTGTCGCTCATGAGACAACAAATAAAGGTCAATTATAACAAATCTTGTAATGGGAATTACCAATTTATTAATGGTATTTACAAGTTTCGTAATAGTAATTATCAGTGCTTTCATCAGGTCTTTCATAAGTGTTGCTTATGAGACAACAAATAAAGGTCAATTATGAAAGTGGAAGAAATCACCTAGAGAGGGTGAATAGGGGATTTTAAAAATTCTTTTCAACTCTTAAAAATAAAGCTTAAGAAATGAATAATAAAAGAGTAGAGAAATAAAAGCTTAGACACACAGAATTTATACTGGTTCGATCTCAACCTTGACCTACATCCAGTCCCCAAATACCTTCTGGGTGTTTCCACTAGTTCAACAGGTTTTTAACTACAACAATGAAGTCAAGACACAATCCTAATCATCTAGGACTTGCTCCCCTTTACACTTTGTAATTAAACAATCTAACTCACAGATTCCACAACCTTGAGTTCTCACAAACAAATGCTTTCAAAGAATTACAACCTCTCAAAAGAGTAGATTTTGATAAATACTGAAGATCAAATCATAAAACACAATATAGACTTAAAAATGCAAATGTATTCAAGTGTGACTTCGTTGAATGTCTTGCTCTAAGTCTTCATAGCCTTTTATAGCCTAACTAGATGAGCTAGCCATTGCAATATCTTCTCCAATATTCAGTTGCAAATTTGGAAAAATGATAGTTGCAAATTTTGCTCTGTTCTTTCAATTCTTTATTGAAATCCTGGAATATGTTGTTGCAGAACGTCTTCCAGATTCTTTGTCTTTCCATGATCTTAATCTGACCGTTTGAGGTGATCTTAATGTGTTCCAACGGTCTGAACTAAACATCTGGGATAAGGGAGAAGAATCAGCCCTGTTCTTGGTTCTTCATTAAATGCACTTATTCTGGATCTTTGATTCTTTCTGATCTTGTGATGAACCTGTCTGAAACTTATCAAAAACTTGATCAGTAATGTTAGGAATAATAATGCAACAAGATATGATAATTTCAGATTAACCCATAATGATTTCACAGATTGATTTGATCTGGTTTTCAAAAGTTACCGATGCAAACTCGAGTTTGGTGTTCTAGACTCGAGTTTAAGGTTCATCCAGAGAGCAAGGTATGTCTGAAAGTTTCCTAAATTCGAGTTGACAAGTAACTGACTCGAGTTTGGTTCTTACAGAGAGGAAAGTCGCGAGTTGGTCTTGAATGAGATTTTAAACACTTGGCTAAACTCGAGTCATTTAGTAACCGACTCGAGTTTGAAGCTTTTATGAAATACTTAAGTTTAAGTTCACAGCTTCAAAACTGGAGTTTAGAAATATAGACTAGAGTTTAGAAATCATGTAATAGCTCGAGTATTCTCAAATAGTCCTAAACTCGAGTCTCCAGAAATCTGACTCGAGTTTCCGTGTACATTGAAACTTTGAAAACTTTTCATTTAAGTACAAACTGGAGTCACTGAAATTTAAACTGGAGTTTAGAAAACAAGTATCAACTCGAGTATCTCTGTTTATGCCAAACTCAAGTCTACATAATCTAGACTCGAGTTTCCAGTGAAAATTGAAAACATGAAGGCTATTGCATTTTACAAACTGGAGTTTGTAAAACTGAAACCGGAGTTTGGAAAACTTGATAAAACGTTGAAGCTTCTGTTTGATCTCAAACTCGAGTTTTCAAATCATAGACTCGAGTTTACAAGTCTTTAAACTTTTAGCACATAAACTTTCTTGTAAACTGGAGTTTCTTAGAATCAAAGGTAGAGTTTGGAAACAAGTTGAAATTCGAGTGTCACTGCCTTTGATCTAGACTCGAGTTTATAAACACAGACTCGAGTTTACAACTCTTATAAACTTTGATAGCTCTCTGTAACTCTGCAAACTCGAGTTTGCCTATGCAAACTGGAGTTTGGCCAACATTGTAAAATCTGAGCTTCTGTTTGTCAAGTCCAAACTCGAGTTTCTATACCAAAACTCGAGTTTGCCTTAAATAGAAAGTTTTACAACTTTCATAGACAAACTTAAGTTTACAATTGTCAGTTATCATCAAAACACATAGAGAACTAACAAATTATAACAAATCTTGTAATGATAATTACCAATTCGTTAATGGTATTTACAAGTTTTGTAATGGTGATTACCCGTGCTTTCATTAGGTTTATCACAAGTGTCTCTTCAAATTTTATGATTAAAATTTTAGGTAATTTTTTAACAATCCATCAAATTATAACTAAAATAATTATGTATTATAGGATTAAAATGGATCATAGGAAATACTATATATTATTAATCAAGATGTGAATAATAGTATAAATAATATTAATAATAAAGTGTTATTAGTATTAATATATCACGATAACATTTTTGAATGAAATCAGTTGATTCAAATATTCATATAAAATAAAGTCATAATTGATTCGTTTAAGCTACTTTTAATCAAACGAAAAATCAAATTGAATATAAGAAAATTTAATAAAAATATTATTTAAATAAGTCATAATTAAAATCATTAGCAAAAAATATTACTAAATATTAAATATGAAAAATAATAAGAAATAAATATTAAATGATAATTAGTTAATACTTAAGTATATTAAAAATTATTAGAAAGTCAAAATTTTCCAAACTCTGCGTAAATAAGAACTATATATTTGTTAGTGCATATATATATTAAAGGAGCCAAGTGGATCACTTGGTTCCCATGAAGATGGGTGGGGTTCACTTTCATTAAATCTTTTTCTTAAAAAAAAGATGAGATTAATGTTTCTCATGTTGTAGGAAAAAAATTATCTCATGTCACACACACATAAAATAGTGAGACCCACATATACATATATTAATTCATATATGTATATGTGGGTCCCACAATTTCATGTGTGTGTAGGAAGTTTAGTTTTCTCATGCAATATGAGAAAACTAAAACCCAAGAAAGATTCAGCCCCCCCCCCAAAAATCGCCAGATCTTAGGCCGCCAGAGACTGAAGCCCAAGCCCAGTGGCCGGTGGTTGTAAGCCCTCTGGCGAGGGTCATATTTCTTTTTTCTTTTATATATAATTTATTATAAAAACTGAGGGTAAAAGGATAAATTCACTTGAATTTGCATATCCTTTATTTGTCCACCTATCTTATTGGTCATTTTACAAATTCAGTTAACTTTTGGGACTTTACAAATTGAACTAGTATTTAAGTTGAGTTTTCCTATGAATTTCTACTCTACGACGGAATTGACCATGAGCAACTAATTGGCAAAATCTTATTGTGAATTGTGAGAATTGAATTGGATAACAATACAGACATTATTGTCACAAAAATTTGCGGACAAAAACTGATTTGACCAAATCTCATCGTGAAAAGGAAATTGAACAATACTCATGAATAAGGTAAAAATGTATAACGATAACAGCTCTAATATGAAAAAGAAATTGACCAATACCAATTAATTGAAAAAAATCTTATTGTGAAGTGTATTCAACGAATTAATTAAAAAAATAGATCTATCATATTTTGCATTTCCCCTTATTTGTAGTCAGGGGAACCAAGCTTTCTACATAGTGAAACATGGAAGTCACTTCTTGAAGTGGAAGACTACGCTTTTGAAACCTCTTTCTATGTTGATTTTGGAGATTATATGAAATCAATTGTTTAAAATTTTCTTTGACAAGAATCTCATTTTCTCCCAAAAGCCCTAACATATGCACAGAGAACAGGTTCGTTTCAATCTTAAACTTCTTAGTCCAACTACTCTCGACTCCATACTCATTCATCACCCAAATCTCAAAGTTTCCATATGAAGCGAAATTCACACAAGCTAGGCTCTCTCCTAGAACACCAACACTTTCTGCAGAACTTGAAACCTCAAGAGGCAATTTGATCACCCCTAGCACCTCTTTGCTAAAATCAAAGCTCAAAATAGAGGTGCCATCACGCACTGAAGGTTCTAACCAATGATAAAAACCATTCAAATATGAATACCACCTGTGCCTTGGCCAAGAAGAATGGGGAACATTCCCATTATCTAGTGTTCTCCAACAATCAGAACTAAGATTGTACACTTCAATGGAATTTTTTCCATCACCGAAAAGCCGCCGAAAAATCTTGTAATCCTTTGTGATGTGATCGAACCCCAATCCAATAACACTAATATATTGATTTCTAGGTTTTCTCTCAGGAATAGCCTTCACCTCTTTGGTGGCTGGATTCCACAAAATTAAGTGAGAGGACCCAGAAAGACATAAAATCCCATTACATTGATCCCAAACAAATACCCAATCCGCATTGTTATCAAGGAAAGGCAATCTGAAGTCTTGGGCCACGGATCTTTTTGCTCCATAAGAAATCATGGATATGTAGGCTCGCTTTGCGATAGGACGCATTTGGAAGATAACCTTGGAGTGGCGGTTCTTATTGATAATGGAATTGGACCATTCAACATGTTTGGCAATAAAAGAAGGGTCAGTGATAACAGCAAACCAGGATTTCGATACATTCTTAAATCGAAGCAAGGATTTTACAGGCAGTCTCACCATGATCTCCATCATGAGATCTTCAGGAAGATCGACTTTCTGCCTTTTGTGAAATTTTCTCGTTTTCATCATTTTGGGTATTGTATATGGCAAAGACTGAAGTTGTGTAGTCTGGTTGATAGGCTCACTGAAACTGCGATCATATATATTAAGGAGAAGGAAACTTGGAATCATAATATATAGAAATAAAATAATAGATAGATATTATAATAATAGATAGAATATATAATAGATAAATCACAGAATATAATAAATAATAAATAGATATTTCAAAATTTTATTTGGAATCATTTGTTTTTAGCCCTCCTCCTATATATATATAACTAAATTAACATTTTTGTATATTTCAAATTTCGTATCCTATTCGTGGAAGCAAAAAGAATGTAGACATATACTTGAATATACCATAGCCCATTATCATGACTCCACGTCCCTCGATAATTGAACGTTTAGAATAATATAAACAAACATTTATATTTATTTTGCTTTAATCAAACAGTTAGGAAGTCGTTAGAAACTGCCACTCCCATATTTCTATTCATTTTTTGATATTTATTTGCATATATTTTAATTTATTTTTAGAGTTGCATTTGATATATTTATTTTTGAATCAAATATTGTGATCTCTATTATTTTATACCATGAAATTATATCTCATTTGAATATAGTTTAATTGCTGAAATTTATGTTTGATATATTTATTTTGAAAAAAAAAATATTGTGATTATATTTTTATATTCGGGAGAACTGCTATTGGAAGGTTACCCATAGTGTGACAGTGGCCAAATATGTAGGGAGTCATGTGATTTATTTAAGATTCAGTATTCATATTTTTTTACATCTCATTTGAATATACTTTAATTGCTGAAATTTATTTTTGATATATTCATTTTGAAGAAAATATTGTGATGTCTATTTACTTTTTATACGTTTATTCTTAAAATGTATTTTTATATTTAGGATAATTGTTACAGGGATGTTATGGGATAGCAACACCATATATATATATATAGGGAGTAAAGAGATTTATTCATATTTTATTTATTAGACTAAATATCTAATATAAGATTTTTATTTGATATTTAGAAAAATTTAAGAATATACATATATGGATAGAATAAGGAGAATAGAAAAATGTAAATAATGGGGTTAGGTTTATATAGATAATAAATTAGATAATATATAATATATATCTATCTCATTCTTAGAAGTAGGGTTGAAAGCAATCGTCACAGTGTGCCATGTCATCCCTGAAATTTTCTCCATGAGAAAAATATATTTTTTGCGAATAACTTATGATAACTACTATCACACTAATTGCTAGAGTTGGGAATTATGACCGGTTTTTGAAAGGCTAGTGCCAACTCTTTAAGGTAAGAAAAAATATATGTTTTTCATAGCTTATCTCGAGAGCACCCAGGTGAGGGTTGGCTCCACAGGACTGGAAGTTATTATTCCAAATTTTAACTATGTTTTTCCTGTTTTTTTTTTCAAATAAATATCATTAGAAAATTACAACAATTAAAGTTCTAAGTTCTTAAATAAATGTTGTCAACATTAAAATCTAAAAAACACAAATCATGCAACAAACAAACATAACCACTAATTCATAATCAAAAACAAATTATTGTCTACAAATAATTCACATAAAACATAAGAAGCTTACCAACATCATCACCCCAGTTTATCTAAATGACTATAATTCTTAATATGATAATTTAGATGTGAGATGCCTTTATCCCCACCCATTGCCAATAGACCTTGACAACCATTACATTACATTGTGCCTTAACTACCCCTTCAATTTCATCTAGACTAAAATACCTTCATACATAAGAAACCAAATGTGTTGCCTTCTTAAGCTTTGATTCATCAGTCTCTTAAAGAGAAAAAGTCTGGCCTTTACCCATCATAGCTAATGATTCATTAGTCCCTTAAGTTTTTCTTTGTAATTTTTGTGACGAAGATATTAGGGTATATCAAATTGATATAAGCATATTCCTAAATAACATTAGGATTGAACAGAAGTATAGAACAACAAATTGCATCGGATTAGGCTACATCAAATTGCATCAACAATACTGAACAGAACAGAGTTGTAAATGACAAAATGAGTAGCAGAAAAATAGAACAAATAATATAAGCTTGTGGAAAAGCATAACAGATTGAGCAGAAGTATAGAACACATACTAAAAAGATCTACAATACCATATACCAACTAATTATAACTGAAATGCTCAACAATTCTGGCATCACCGTCAGAATTACAAGTTCAGAAAGTGACTGCCTTAAGCTTCCAGCATAGCACCTGACGTCTTCTTTCTCATACTTGAAGCATAATTATAAGTTCGTTTGTTATTGATGTCAATTATGATACTACATGTTTATCTAAGAAATGACAAATATGCAGTATTCCTTATGTAAAATTTTCCACGGTTTATGAACAGCTTCTTTCATATTCATGTTCAAACCAGAAACCTCAGAGCCGGAGAAACCTTTCAATGGAGTCACTTTACTACCTACTAAACTAACATCACCGGTGTGTGACCTTGAATAGAATGACAGGATTAGTGGCGAAAAAAAAAATCAAATTATAATAAAAAAAATTATCAACACTATAAATCATTCGAACAATCTGTCGGCGGAGTGGTGGAAAAACTCGATTTGCAGTCCATCAGAAAAGCTTGGAAGGCCGGAAGGAAAGGGAAGGGATTGAGGGCTGGGGTTGCGAAACAACGTCGTGACCATCAAAGAGGGTCAAAGCATCACGTTACTAGCAAGTAGCAACTCGGCGGAGGAAGAGTGGCGCCCTTCGACCTTTGACCTAACAGATCCAAAACTTCGAAAGCCAATTGAAATAGCCTGTCGGCCTTGCCAGCATGAGTCGTGATACTAGCGATTCGTGAATTATGAGTGAGAGATTGAGGGTTGAGGGTTGAGATACTGATACTGATAATACTGATAAGAGAGTGATAGTTTGATAGGAGGGTTGAAGAGGGTGAGGAAAAAGAAAATGGTGATTTAATTTTTAGGGTCTATTTCCTTCACCTTAAACATTCTTGATCTGACAAAAAAAAAAACAAAAAAGTTCTAATTAAGTCATCAGCCTTATAAGGCCGACTTTATTTAAAAGTTTCAATTTACAAATTTGATCTTTAAAGGGTCAGGCTTAAAGGCTTAAATGAATCGGCTCAATTTCCTAACTCTGTCATTTACCCATATTCTATGATTGGCTACTCAAAAACTATTGCTAATAGATAAATAAATAAATAAATAAATATATATATATATATATATATATATATATATATATATATTACAATGATATACCTATTTTCAAAATATGTTATTTTTATAAAATTGATTTATTTTCCATTCTAAATTTTTTTGAACAAATTTTGTATTCTAAATTTAAACAGTCAAAATATTTAGTATATATCCTAGTTATCTCTCTTTATTTTTGAAATACTTATTTTAATAAGATTTTTTTATATCGTAATTTTATTTTCCATATTCTAAATTTAAGATTTTAAAATTTTATAACTAACTTCTCATCATCTCTACTTTTATGATCGGTTCATTTTGGGAATTTTTTTTCTATCTTTGTTTTATTTTCCATCTTTTAAATTTAAGATGTTTTTATTTTATTCTTCACGTTAGAATTTAAGATTTTAAAATATTTTATAACTAACTTCTCACATTTCTTTTTAGGATATATTTATTTTGAGACTCTTTATTTTACTTCTCATGTTTTGAAATATTTTATAACTAACTTCCCACTCTCCTCTTTTATCTCTATTATACCAATAACTAGCATTATGCGCGGTAGATATTTACTATTATGTTATTATATAAAAAATCAGTTTGATTTTTAAGAGAATTATAAAAAAAATAAAAAAAATATTTATTAAATATTTTGTATCCACCATCCCTATTATTAGTATACAAAATACTATATAAATATTTGTCTTATTATCCCCTTCAATGACCACTTTGCTTTTTATTTAGATTTCTAAAGGAATAATAAAAATATTAAATTAAATATTTACGAAATATTTTGTACTTATAAGCACCATTATTAATTGATAAAATAATAGAAATACTTTCGTAACGTAATCTTTAAATATTATATAACTATTTTCTTCATTATCCATCTTCCCCATCTTCCGTCTTTCATAACCGCATTGTTTTTTTTATTAATTTATAAAATATTGTGTAACTACCTTCTCTATTATTCATCTTTCATAACCGCTTTGTTTTTTATCTTATTAATCTCCATTATTAATGGATAAAATAATAGAACTATTTTTATAGAACAATTTTAAAATATTATTTAACTACCTTTCCCATCATCTATCTTCTTAATTTTCTGTATTTCATAACCGTCTTGCTTTCTATTATTAATTAACAAAATATTGTGTAACTACCTTATCCATTATCCATATTTCATAACCGCTTTGTTTTTTATTTTAATTTTATCTTAATTTTCTAGAGTTGGATAAGGTAGTTACACAACTCCAGATGTGTCTTCACCCTTGGCTAGTAATTGGATTATACAAAGCAGAAAGATAAGTTCAGTACCAAATTATGTCATACCTGCCAGCCCCCAGCCAAATTTGGGATGCTCCTCCACCATTGCAGCGATAACAATAAATGTAATCTCCTTGTTTTGTAATTTCATCCTCAGTTCACTCAGGAATTTTCCCATACATCAAACTATCAAGCCGATTTCCCTATTCCTATGATCCATTCTTACCTGCAGTATCAGAGTATCCAATGACTACAATTGTCTAAGCAAGTAGAAATAAGAAAAGGCATTCATCCGTTCCCTAATTTTTTTCAACTTATATAGTAGTCAGCTGATTCAGACTTCTCAGCATTCCAGGTAGTTTAAATGAATTTGACATCAACTGACTTTAGTTCAATACAAAGAAAGAAAAGCAATTTCATAAAGCAAAGGACAGATTATACACCTTAACAAAGTCTATTATAAATATTGCAATTGGCTCTGGTCCATCCATCTCAGTGACAGAATTTCCCTCAACACCCATGTCAAATATGCAAGGGTACAGCCTCTGAAATATGTGCTCCACAAACACTGCTTTGACTTCAAAAGAGGGTAACTCCCTTCCAAATTTAATCTAGAAATTTTTAACACACAGGACCTGAGACTAAGGGGATATATTTTCTAAACCCAACCAAGAACAAACACAAATGACAAGCAAAACTGGATTTTACCTTGCTTGCTTTTCCCACAGAACCATAGCTTCTTTAAGTGTTTCAAGCGCTAGCAATTCAGGTTAAGGCAGCTTTTCTCCTATCTGAACACTTCCAAGGCAATATTGATTTAAAAAAACTTCCCAATATTCACAGCTCCTATGCAAAAACTTCTAAGGCAAAATTGAAGCTCAACCCATTATTATACATTAATACATTTACAGACCCAGCAACATCCTAAAACCACAAGGTGACAGAAGCAAGAATCAATATATAAGTAGGCAAAAAAAAGAACCAATATACAAGATCTTTAAGTAGACTGTAGTACTTACCATGTATATTCATTGCCAATTATTCATCCAGTTCACCACATTTTGGAATGATAACATCATCAAGTCCTTGACAGAAACATAGTTTCCTCACATGCCTCAAAAGGATAAAGTGCAAGCTTTTATCCTTCTGAATGAAGAGATTACATATACACTAGCTTCAAAATGGTTGCAATGATTTTAGTTATCCACATCCACTTAAGAAAAAGGTTAGCCAACCATATCTGATATCTAGCATAGTCCCAAGACAAGTTTTGCAAGCACTTTTCCATAAAAAGCAAAGTAGAGAACGAGTATTTATCATTGTTGTAATCAATGCATAGAACTTTTGGAAGATTTTGATTCTACAACCCAACCTGATCTTCTTCCATATTGTACCATGTCAAGTTTAGCAAGCGTTTACAGCACGAAAGGCTAAGTAGCCAATGAATGAGTACTAACTGTTGTTAACAATACCCAAAACTTTTGGCAGGTTTTAAGTGTTCAAAAACTTAATCAAGTTCATAAAACACCCAACTGATTTTCAATGAGCTTTAGGGCATTCTCACTGTCTCTATTATGAGATGTATTTCTAGAAAAATAGTCAAATGTAATGTACATTAGAAAATCCAAGAAAAGGCTCTTTTCATATGTTGATGTTTCCCTGACTGGTTCAAAATCTTCCTGCATGATACGGTAAGCTTGGTCCAGTATTCTATAGGTAATTTCATCAAAATCAAAGCAGATCTCTCTCAACTTTTGACCCCACAGTAAGGCCCTCTCAGGCATCCCCTGTTTACAAAAGTTAGACAACAATATATTGACAGTAACCACATTTGGCAAAAAAGCCATCTTAAGTAACTTTGCAGTTAAAATCATAACATAATCTAACACATCACCACACATACTACTAATCAAGGTATTGTATGTCACTGTGTTGGGAACAATACCAGCTTCAACAAGTTCATTCAGAATGTTAATCGCTTCGTTCATTCTTCTGCTACTACAGTAACCATGTATGCGTATATTATAGGTTGTGACGTCAGGGTCAAACCCACAATTACACATTTTCTTAACAAACTCATCCGCCATACCAATGTCAAATGCCTTACAGTAACCTCCAATTAATGTGTTGAATGTGACAATATCTGGTGTCAAACCAATCCGAAACATGTCAAAAAATATGTCAAGTGCAGGCTTCATAAGGCCCTGTTTACAGAACCCACCTATAATTATATTCAAGGTAAAGGTATCAGGAAGAAGACCTTTCAATCTCATCTCTTTTTCCAACCTCACTGCTTCATACATTTTCCCACAGTCACAAAACCCATGAATTAAAGAATTGTAGGCAAAATTATTAGGAACAAGACCTTTGGCCGACATTTCTAAGAATGCGTCGTATGCCTCTTCAACAAAGCCTGCCTTTGAGAGCCCATCAATTAAGGCTGAAAAAGCAACAACATCTGGATATACACCTCTTTCTCCCATTTCAATCCAGATAGACTTAGCCCCAGAGAGATCACCCATCTTAAAGTATCCATCCAAAAGAACTGTATATGCAACTTTGTTGAGGGGAAGACCCTTCTTTGACATCCTACAGAAAAGTGTTCTCGCTTCTAGCATTCTCCCTTTCCAACACAAACCCATAAACAAAGAATTGAATGTGGAGGGTGAAGGAGTCAAACCACATTTAATCATAGTTTTATAGGAATCAAATGCCTTGTCTTCTAACCCAGCCCTGCTATAGGCTCTGATTAAAGAGTTAAAGGCAACTACACTAAGACTTATTCCCTTTTCAAGCAGATCTTCTAATAGTTCCATAGCCTCATCAACTCTTCCTACCCAACACAGGCATGATATTGTTACGTCATACAATGAATAGTCTGGAAGGATTCCTTGTACGGATAAATCTATTAAAAACCTATTTCCATCCTCTTTTCTCCCATACTTGTAATGGCCTGCAACCAAAATATTAAAAGTCACACAGTCAGGACAGATGTCTTTACTCCTCATTTCTTCATAAAGCATGCTTGCTTGACCAATTTCCCTTGCCTTGACATATCCATCCATCAGTGTGTTGTATATCACAACATTTGGGGTAACATTCATATCTTGGAATGCATCAAAAAACTTCCTTGCCTCAGTCACATTTCCCTCCCTACAAAAGGCATGAACAATGGTATTAAATGTTGCAATGCTTGGCTTGCAACCACATTTGATCATGAATTGCAGCCAATCCACTGCAACTGAAGTCTTCCCCCTAATGCAGTATGCATTAATAACAATATTATATGTAACAACATCTGGATTGCACCTAAACTTTTGCATTAAATGTAACAAACTTTCTCCAACTACAAGCCACCCTTGTCTACAAAACCCATAAATCATCGTGTTAAACGTGATATTACAAGGACATGGCCCTCTACAGAGCATATCTTTAAGTATCTTCCACACACTACCATAGTTACCAATTCTAAGTAATAACTTAATAAGAATGGTTATTGCAGATGAACTTGGCAAGACCCCCACATCCCTCATTTTATGCAAAATTTCCAATGCCTCATAACTCATTTCTGCATTCAAAAAGCCCCTCATAAGGGTATCCAGGACAGAAAAATCAGACTCATAGTTGTAGTGAATCTTCCACATAAACTGCACAAGGTGTTTGCTTCTGCTAGCTCCCATCCTTGCAATTACCCACGAAACCATGTCTTGTGCAAAAAACCTAAGATTCTGTGCAGCTAAAATACTTGCTGCAATGCAACACATTTGAACAGTCTCCTCAGAATCATTATCCCCAAATGCTAGTTTGAAGAATGCAAATGCAGCTTCCCAGGTGTCCAACAATGTCATAACCCTCACAAGAATTAATGGACAAAAATCTTGTTTAAATCCCTTCAACACAAAGCCATTCTCATTCTTAATGATCTTAGATAACCCCACCACTGCTTTTCGCCGTTCCCTAGGACAAATTATGCTAGGAAAAACAGAATTGGAGTTCCCAAAAGGTAGAAATTGGGTTAAATAATCACAAGATTCAGACCCAGATGATGAGTAGAAGACGCAGTGAGTGTAGCGAAAGTTTAAGGCACCAGAGAAGCTTATGAGACTGACTGTTTTCCAAGTATAGTGCTTGGATGGAATGAGAAGATGATAGTTTAAATACAAAGTTGAACAATTACAAGGTCGAAAAAACTTAGCTGACATTTTGAGCTGTCGTAGAGTCATAACCAATAGCTACAAAGGTGGTCGGAACTTTGGTGATCCCAATCGATAGTCCATCATACTTAAAAGTCTTCAAATATTGTTCAACCTCAGTCCCCTAGTAAAACAATAGCATCATAGTCATTTCAATTGTAGTTTTATAAAAATCAATAATATCTTATCTAATAAATTAAATTGTTTCATTTCCTTTATAAGAATCTCTTCTAAACTTTTTATAACATTTAAGTTCAATCATAAGCTTCATGAATTGCTTTATGTATCAGTTTCCAATACCTAAAATTTTCTTTTAAAACATACACACATAGCCACAACTCCATTTATAAAAAAAATGGAAATAAGAAATGATTTCCTTAGTTTCAAATTACCTCTGAAGTACATCCTTCAGTTTAATCTATAATACATATATAGTCATGCATTGATCAATATTTTCCAAAGTCCCACTTGTTCTTCACCCATAAACATTTTATATGCATTTCATTAGCTACTACGGAAAAGTGAACCTAATCCTACTCCAGTCAAATTCCTGTCTAAAAAATCTAGACAAACACATAAACAACCACTATAACCACAAATTGTTAATTCAACAAGTTCAAACATCATCAATAAATCACCAAGTCTCCTGAATTAAATATCTTAATTAACACACACACACACACACACACACATATCCACAATGAATGAAACCAATATATATACCTATAGACATCATATACAATTTCACAAGTATTTACATAGAAATTAAATAACTTCTATATATCCAATATAATCTTCTCCATGCTCATTTTATCACACAATAAATTTTGCTTTTCGTCAAGCATTTCTTCAAACATTTTGTATGCATCTGTTAAGGAAGTGTAGAGAAAGAAGAAGGAAGAGAAAGGAATAGGGAAGAAGAGAGAGAGGGAAGAGGAAAGAAGAGAGAGAGAGAGAGAGAAAACCAGAAGGAGAGGAGAACATAGAGATACAGTGAAGAGATATATGCCTTGTATAGGCAACACCCCAAAAACCATCAATCCTAACTAACTCCCAACGGCTATTAACTAACTAACCCTCCTTTTACATTGACATATCAGCATCTCATAAGTAACACTAAAGACTTGATCATTGGAATTTCCCCACAATCTCCTGCTAACACCATTATGAAATTATAAGATTTCTAAGTACCATCTCTAAGCAAGACTTAATCTAAATTATCCCTCCACCATAAAAACTACTGTAGAAACACCCATCTAGATATGCCTCTTTCTTATCGAACATTTTATTGAACACCCAACATACATTCAATTTGACAAGCTCTCAGAAATATTCTTCTTGGAATTTCATCCCCAAGCTTCATAAATTACAGCTATTGTCCAATTATATTAATCACCAAATCTTAATACATATCCAAGCAAATACCAACAGAGGAAAACTTCAATCCACACATATCACAATCCAGGATGAAGAAGCAACATTCTGCACACATTCAGAAATGGAAACAATCTGGAAATAAGAATAACGAATACATACATATCACCACACGACAATGCTTAATCAAGCAGAGGAACCAGAAGAAGACAAAGAACCCCAAGATAACACAAAGCAACAGCAACAAAACATAGGATGTTTATATCAAGTGTACAAAATTGCCCCAAATTTACGGGGCATCCACTCGTGCAAAGTTGCTCTTGTTCTCCAAGTTATACGACTCACCATCATGGTCAAATACCACCTGCATGCAAAGGAAACTAAATTATATCAGCAACAATAACTTATTTGAATGAGTCAGAAAAAGAATGTCCGATATTACGTACTGAAAAAAAGAGTAGAATCAAGTGTAGAGTGGAAGTAGTATGGGAGTGGCATATAAAAGTAATTATCTCCACCTTGTAATTGCTCATCATACTAATTTGACAGGAAAGTGGTCATGGTTGCTCATCAGTTCAAATAAATTTAAAAAGGGGGAAAAGAAAAATAAGAAGCGCAGTTCAGAAATATTACAGCTTCATCAAGACCATCCTGCACATGAATCTACTATCTCGATCGAACTCAGTAGAAAGTGACGGAAAAGATGGGCAAAGATATGGAGGGAGAGCTCTAATGTAAATACCTGACTGAATAAGCTGCTTTAGAACAGCTATGGAGATTATCTCATAATGCCCAACGGTGGATAACGACGGAGCTCCGTGTCTGCGTCACCGATAGGGTTGGAACTTCGACGGTATTCATGAAAGCTAGGGATTTACAAATTTGAAAGGGCGGGATTACAAAGGGACGGTCGGACGGACGACGCTTCATGATGTGTGTGGGGTCTATTTGGTTTGATAGGGGCAGGGGATGGATGGGAGAGATTTTAATGGTGGAGACTGGAGAGGGAATGATTTTAATATTACTATTAATCAAAAGGAAAAGGGGAGGAGAGAGAATTTAATGTTACGCCTATTTGGAAGTGCACATTAAGTAATGTTTGGACCAGCAAATTTGAAAAAAGCTCCCATGGGGTAGCTTTTTTTCAAAAATCTTTCAGTTTTTTAATATGGGTCTCACTACTTCTATTACCATAAATCTAAACACAAATCATATTTACAACCTAATTTTTTTTCTACCGAGTTTCTAAAAAAGTGAGATAAGAAATAAGCCACCGCTTTCACTGCTACTTCTACTATTAATATGTTTGGATTGACCATTTGACTTTTTATAGAAGTGATTTTTTTTTAAATTGATGTGTGTTTGGATTATTATTTGAAAAGTCAGTTGAGATAAAAAATGACTGAAAATGACATGAATCATATTAAATACTACATATACATATTAGTTGTATATATTGAGTTTATGGAAATTTTAATTTGATAAAAACAATTAAATATTATTAAAAAAAATAAAGTCATTGATTAAATAAACATAAATAGGTGCGTCGGACAAAATACAAAAAACAAAAGTCAAGGTGCTACTGCGGGTGTCAAGTTGAATTTGGTCAATATATTGTTTGAGGAAATATCTTCTGCATCTTTCATTCCAACATGTTCTACTTTTCTCCATGCTGATATTACTATGTCAATAATTGGTAATTACAAAAACATATAATTACTTTATAATAAAAAAAATAGCAAAATGATAAACAAATGTAATATACTGGATTTAATTTATCAGGGTATTGATATAAAAAAAAGTTAACAATAAAAAACAGCAATATAATGCCAAGGAAAAAAAAAACAGCAATATAATGCCAAGGAAAAAAAACAGCAATATAATATTTACTAGGGCATTGATAAAATTAATTTCAAATTTCCTTTATACCTAAATTTTTTTTTATTTGTTTCTTTAAACATATATATACTAAATTTAATTGTTTTTAATAAAATGATAAACCTAAGATTTTTAATAAAAGATATATTTGGTGAAACAGGAACATATATATACTAGGGTGATTGTTTCTTGGAAGTAAAATATTTTAATAAAAGATCAACTTCATATTTTTTAAAGGGTTAAGGTGCAAAAATATACATGAGCTTTTTCCCCAAGAGCGCCAGCACCAAGTGCTTTTTTTGGAGCAAAAATACACACGTAATTATCATTTTGGAGTAAAAGTCACATCTTACTGTTAAGTCAATGTTCACCATGATGAGAAAGAAAGAGATGAAGTGAACAGTAACACAACGGGAATGAATAATGACTTAACGGTGAGACGTGACTTTTGCTCCAAAATAATAACCACGTGTGTATTTTTGTTTCAAAAAAAAGCACGTGGTACTGGGCGCTCCTGAAGAAAAAGCTTATGTATATTTTTGTACCTTAACCCTTTTTTAAATGAATCAGATTCCATTAAAAAATGTCCATTAACAAATGGTCAGAGAATATACAACTAAAGAATCATGAGAAATTACAAAACTACAATTAAACTAACACTTCTGAATGTTTTATTAATTAAATGAATGACTTCATATTTAAATACAATATAGATGAAAACTACAAAATACACCTATAAGTCATTTTGTCCCTAAAAACTTCACAAAACCATAGATCTGCAAAAGCATATACGAGTACAAAAGTTTTAAAGCATGTATAATCCAATAGAACATTCTTTTGTTTCATTGTTCAAAGATGCTTGCAATATATAGAGCAATATACATTTAAGCAATGTACATTTGGATTAAAAATGGCACTATCATTTTATGATTATAACTATAACTGTTAAAAATAAAAAATAAGACATCAAGAAGACGGACACTGCTAAGAAAATAAAAGTTTGCTCTAACATATTATAAGGATAACAGGTCCTTCTATCGATGGTGGCAATGACCCAGGGACAATTCTTTCAACCTACGTCAAAGTAACCCAAATTCATGTAATTCAGCCACATCATTTGCAACAAACATGAGAGACGCAACGTTTAAGAGCAACAAGTTTTTGCTAGCACTAGATTTTCTTGTTATTTCTAAGATGTATGAATTGCAAACATCAAGTAGAAGATCTCCAGTTACCTAAGATGTATGAATTGCAAACAACAAACGATTTGGCTATTTTCCTTTCCTTTGTTGAAGACATCAATACAAGAATGAACATCTCCTAATTTCCAAATATACAGTAGGAGAAGGGGGGATTGGCATGACAAGAGGATGAGGAAGGTTGAGTGATGAGAAGATAAAGAAAGTTAGAAAAACAAGTAGAGTAGTCCAGTTACCTTAAAACCCAATTGTGAAACTAAAATACAATTGTTCATTGATTGAAAACCTTTACACATTCATTTGTAAACTAATCAACTATAGCTAAATGAAGGAGGAAGACCAAAACAAATTTATCACAGTCAAATTTATCCAAAGCAATGACAATTCTTAATCAATAGATGAAACTTGAGCTAGCTATAAATGAAATAGGAACAAAATAATGGTTCTTCTTAAGAAATTCCACTCCAGTTTAAACTTGAAGTAGGGCAGGAGAAAATAAATCCCACTTCAGTTTAAACAGAGCAAACAGATCGAAGGAAACATATCGTTCCTCAACTCAACTCAGAGGCATGTGTGCTAATCAAATTTCAAACTCAAACTCAAAATCAAATGGAAGGAAATCACAATTGAAATCAAACTCAAAATCAAATCTCACCATTATAGAGCTAATCCAATTCTTGGCCACATCAGATGGAATGAAATCACAAACCTAAAGAAGGATCTTGGGCTGATTGAGTAAGTGCACGATGCGAGGTTGACAAACTCACGGACTTTGATGGCGACTGGCGATGGGCGATGCCTATAGCATCTTCAGTTAGCGAGATGTCAAAGAAGACGAAGATGGTAAAACAAGACAAATGAGACCCATTATTTAAAGACAAGAAGCACAGATGAGACGGCTGGCGAGGACGATTTGCAGGTGGGAATCCTGGGCTTGATAGGACAAGATAGAGAGGAATCTCTACAAAGCTGAGGAAGGGATGAGTCAAAAAGGGAGGAAGAGTGAGGACAGAGGGGATGAATCTTTAAGAGCAATTAGAGGATTTGCTCAAGCACGATGAAGAAGCACGTGAGTAATGGACAAAAAAAAAAGGAAGCATAGTTGATTTGCTCGATCAGGAACAGGATGAAGAAGCATTAACGAACAAAGAAAAAAGGAAGCACAATAAAAAGGAAAAAGCTACGTTGCCTTACTGATTAAGCTCCAAGTTGGAACTTCAATTAAGCCCAGTGTGTTGAATGGGTAACCCAATAGAATTTGATAGCTTTTTTTTTTTTAGGAGATTGTCACTTTTTTCTAGCTTATTTGACTTAAAGTAAGCTCTAAGGAATGCCTGGTGCTCTCTCTGTTTCGAAACTCACCCCTCCGTCTACAGAGGAGGAGGATGATATGCTAGCTAGGAGTTCTAAGAAGATTAAGAATCATGAGCTTCAGGTTCACTCTCATACTCACTGGCCATTACTTGGGTTGAAGAATACTGGATTTGCACCAGGAGCAATGTCCTTTGTTGATAAGCTTAAAGGTGTTCAGGGTGAAGCTAAGACTGCATCAAAGGAGATGGGAGGAACTGCGGAAGATATTTCTGATGATTCCATGTCTGAAAAAGAGTGCGACGATGAACCTTGCTGTAAGATAGTTGAAGACCCTGAGAGGAACTTCCCCAAATTCATTTTCTCCGGGAGGATGAAAAAAAGAATGTATAGGCTCGGAACCAGTCTGTCATTATCAAGCTTTTGGGAAGGAGTATTAGGTATAAGGCCCTGAAGCTAGAATACAGGCGTTGTGGGCAAAGCGAGGCATAACCAAGTTGATAAATATTGGTAATGGCTTTTACATGGTGAAATTTTCCAACAGAGATGATTTTAATACCGCCCGAACTGGAGGGCCCTGGATGATCTATGACCATTATTTGGTTGTGAGACCATGGGAACCTTTGTTTGATTCATCTACAGCTACCATTGATAAAGTAGTTGTATGGGTCTGTCTCCCTAGCATTTTTCTGGAATATTATGATGAAGAAGCTCTGTCCTATATTGGCAATAGTATAGGTGAGATTGAGAAAGTGGATATCAATACTTCGTCTCAGCTGAGAGGGCATTATGCCTGTCTTTGCATCCTTGTTGATTTGACAAAACAGTTGATGTCTGGTTTCTCGTTGGATGGTAAGGAATACTGGGTTGAACATGAAGGACTTTATATGCTCTATTCGTGCTGTGGAATATACGATCATCGGCAGGAGCTATGCCCTCAGAAGAAAATGCAATCTGAATCTAATAAGGATAAGCAAGCTTCTGATGATACATATAGAAATGTAACGGAGGTTCCAGGGAAGCTAAAGGATGATGATCAGTGCTGGAAGTTGTCCAAAAGATCAGGCGGCCGAGGAGAATAAAAGAGAAAACAAGGGAAGAGCTCCGGCTAGCTCAGACGAGCTCACCTTTTTCCCTCTTTGCTGATGTGGAAGGTGTGAATCAGCAAGAGAAGGTCTACTTGAAGAGTGAGGTAGTACTGGGGGGACCATCTGAGATACGCCCTGAAGGTGCTAAGTGCACTAAAATTGCACGGAATGAGGGGAGGAAGAAACTTGTGGCAGACAATATGGTTATGGAAGTAGTGGAAAGAAGTAATGAAGGGGATGAGGATGTAGCAGGAGTGCAGCTAATGGGAAACTGACACATGGATAAAAGGACAAGGGAAAAGAATACAACTGTAGAAAATGGCAGAGAAGATATCATGAGGATTACAATGGGTGAGGAAAGGATGGATGTGACTCAACCTGCGATTGTTGGGCCCTTTGTGGTGAATGCGGCTTCTCAACTGGAGTTCATCAGCTAGGAACTTTCCACCTGAGCCAGGAGAATTAGTTGGGCCGCAAAGAGATCCTGGGCTAATTTCTAGCGAGGCCCAACAGTGTGATACATCACCTTGTAATCAGTTGCATAATGGGCCTGATGGTGACAACACAGTTCTTGAAACCCAGCTTTAGTTTTCTGTGTTTTGTCTTTAGCTAATAAGTTTTAATTATGGTTTACATAATGTATTAGAATTGTCGGGGGGTCTGTGGAAAGGGGCTTCTCAGAAACCTAAAAGTGTTATGCATTGGGCCTAGGCCCATGATCTTAATTATAGCTGAGACTAGAGTGGAGGACAGAGCAAGACTATCGGTTCTTAAGCAACTGGGCTATGATTCAATCCGGGTTGTACCTAGCTTGGGTCGTTCCGGCAGATTAGCAGTGGCATAGGACTCGACGCTGATATCGATCTCGATCATGGAAGAGAAATGCCAATTTCTTCATATGCAATGCAACATTGCAAGTCTACTGGTCTTTCTCCTCACTGCAATTTACGCCATCCCGCACTCCAATCTTCGTGATTCATTGTGGGAGGACCTGTACAGATTGGCATCAGGCAGTTCCACTCCTTGGACGATCATTGGTGATTTTAACGACATCCTGACACCCAATGAAAGAATTGGTGGAAAAAATGGTAATTTAAACCGGATGCGAGTTTTCCAAAATAATTTAATGAAGTATGGGCTAAGTGATATGGGAGCGGTGGGGCCTAAAATGACCTGGGAAGGTCCCTGTATCACTAGATGCAAGAGGTTGTACGAGTGTCTGGATAGAGCACTGGCTAATGTTAATTTCGTTAATGAGCTTCCAGAATCATTCTTAAAGGTACTTCCCAGGACTGTTTTTTCCGATCATAATGTTGTGCTTTTGTTTGTTGGTAATAACTTGAGATCTAGGAATATTGCCAAACCTTTTAGATTTGAAGCAATGTGGCTCTTGCATGAAAATTTTAAAGATTTTCTCAACACTAAATGGTTAGCTCAAGAGGATCTTGAGGCAAGTCTTTTGAATTTTCAGTCAGATCTTCTCGTTTGGAATAAGGAGGTTTTTGGTCATATTGAAAAGAAGAAGGCTGAACTACTTGCTCGCTTGAATGGCATTTAGAATTCTTCCTCCTACCCATATTCAAAATTCCTTTGTCTGCTCGAATTTAAACTCCAGGAGGAATTGGATGCAGTGTTGCAAACTGAGGAGTTGAAATGGTTTCAAAAGTCTAGGAGTATGTGGATAGCGAAGGGCGATCGCAATACGCGCTTCTATCATACCAAGACTAATATCACAAGAAGAAGAAACAGAGTTCTAGCTCTTAAGGATGACTTTGGCCAATGGGTGGAAGAACCTGTAGTGATCAAGAGATTGGTCCTAACCCATTTTAAGAGTCTTTTTCAAGAGGACTGCAGACCTACTATCCAGTTGATGACTGTAGCCTCTTTTCCAAAGGTCAGTGATGTTGTGATTCAAAGTCTCAGAGTTCTTGCCACTGATGAGGAAATTAAAGCCTCCATTTTCTCTATGGGAGCCTACAAGGCTCCAAGCATAGATGGTTTCTCACCAGTTTTTTTACCAGTCTAATTGGTCTATTGTGGGGCCATCGGTATGTTGTTTTGTGAAGAAAGTGTTCTCAGGAGTTGTGGACATTTCAGAGGCCAATAAAACTCTAATCTCATTGATCCCCAAAAGAGAGGCTCTAGAGTTTGTTAGCCATTTCAGGCCTATCTCATTTTGCTCGCTTCATTTTAAGAGTGTGTCTAAAATCATCACCAATAGACTGAAAAGCATAATGAATGACATTGTTTCTCCTTTCCAATCTAATTTCATCAAAGGGAGGCAAATACAGGATAACATCATTATTGGGCAAGAAATTCTCCATAATATGAGGAAAAACAAGAGTAGGAAAGGTTATACGGCCCTAAAGATCGACTTAGAGAAGGCATATGATCGCATTGATTGGGAATTTCTTAAGCAAACCCTCCTTGTAGTTGGCCTTGAACAGGCCTTCGTGAATTTAATCATAGAGTGTGTTACATCCACTTCTTACAATGTGCTGTGGAATGGAGAACGCATTGAATTTTTTATCCCCAAGCGTGGAATCCGACAAGGTGACTCTATTTCGCCTTATCTTTTTATATTATGCATGGAAAGACTTTCTCATGTGATATGTGATTCTGTCTTGGCTAACAACTGGAGGCCTATAAGGGTTACTAGAGAAGGACCATGTATTTCACATTTAATGTTTGCGGATGACCTCCTACTATTTGGTGAAGCTTCAGTTGAACAAGCAAGATGCATCATGGGGTGTCTTGACTCTTTTTGCAGAGCTTCTGGGGAGAAGGTTAGTTTGAGTAAGTCCTCTATGTTCTTCTCGCCTAAGGTTCCTCGTGACTCAATCAATAAAATTAAGCAGATTACTCAAATGAAGGTTTCACATGAGATAGGAAGATACCATGGTTTCTGATTAACTAGGAACATGAAACCAAGGGAGACCTTTCAATAAAATTAAGCTCTCTGCTTGGAAGGCTAATACCTTATCATTGGTCGGCCGTATAACCTTAGCTAAATCAGTTGTTAGTGCTATTCCATTATTTCCTATGCAAGTGACTCAACTGCCTGGTAGTATCTGCAGGGAAGTGGAAAAGTTGCAAAGAAATCTTATTTGGGGCAAGTCTAGTTCTCATGGCTTTCATAATTTGAACTGGTCTACCCTGACTTTGCCTAAGAATTATGGAAGTCTTAGTTTTAAGAAGTTAGAGTGTATAATGATGCATTCGGATGTAAATTGGCTTGGAACTTAGTGATTGGCTCTGGAGGGTTGTGGTCTAAAGTTCTGTTTCATAAATATGTTAGAAGAAATGAACAATGTTTTTTCTACTTGAAGCAGCAAGACTCCTCCTTATGGAGATTTATTTGCAAGCAAAAAGGGGTGCTGGAGGAAGGTATTAGCTGGAGAGTGAGGAATGGTTTTTTAATGTCATTTTTTTATGATTCCTGGCTGTTTAATGGAATGAAGATTAGAGACCATTGTATTAGACCTCTGTCACTTAATGAACAAAGTAGTAAGGTAGTGGACTGGTAGCAAATGGTACTTGGGATTTTACTCGCTTGGGGTCGATTGTATCTAATGATGTGATTCAACGGCCAATAGCGATGTTGCCTCCTATGAGTCGTGCAGAAGATGATATGATGATCTAGAATAATTCTAATAGTAGCTCCTTTTCGGTGAAATCAACATATTATATGATTGAGTCCCTTCCTGCTCATTTGGCTCACCCTTGTCATAAACTTATATGGAAATGGAATGGAGTAGAAAGAATCCGAGTTCTCCTCTAGCTTGCTTTCTTTAATCGATTGCCTACTAATGAATGGAGGAGTAAATGGGCGAATTCCTTGTTGGATTTGGCTATCACCCAAGAGGGGGGTGAATTGGGTGTTTGATAAAACTTTAAGAACTTTAAAAATCTTTTTGCATCTTATAACTTGACAGTTAGATATTCAAAGATAAGCATGTACTGGAAATGTAAAAGGTAAGGGAAGAGAGTATGCAAACTGTGATTTATCCTGGTTCGGTCCAACCCTTGACCTACGTCCAGTCCCCAAGCTTCACTTGAGATTTTCAATCCACTATCTGCTTTGAGCTTGATTACACGTTTTGTTCTTGAAGTAATCCTCTCACTAGGATTCACTCCCTCTTACAAACTGTAATCAATGCACTTGCTTGATTACATACTCTGTACTCGAAGTAATCTCTTACTAGGATTCACTCCCCTTACAAGCTGTAATCACAACAAAGTGTTTCTCACTCAAGATCACCCAATCTTGAATATCTATCAAATAGAATGATTTACAATCAATCTTCTCTCTCAGAAGTAGGTGAATGAAAACTGAAGCATAATACAAATAATCTCACTCTCTAAGCTAAATATATGATCATTGAGATATTCAGAGAGTACATGAGGCAGACGTTAGAATATTGGCATTTTTACTATTTAGGCTCATGTCCCCTATTCTTCGTTATGTTCACTGATTGTCTTTGTTTCTAGTCTTTTTATAGTTGAAGAGGACCATTTGAATCTTCTATCTAGAATGTGAATGTTGGGAATCCATTGAGAAATTTTGCTGTTGGAAATTCACTAAGAAATCTTCTGTTGCAAGTCCACCAAGAAAGTTGACGTTGGAAGTATATTGAGAGTATGGGTTGGAGTTTTTCTTGATTTTTGATTCCAACGATGATTGCAGTTCCCTTAATTTGTGGAATATTTAATTAAGGATAATATTGATTACCTTCAATCAGTGTGGGCTGCAGCGGAATGTCTTCTTTTATTTAATCCAAGTTGCAAATATTCCCCGATATATGCGCTAGCATTTCATTCTCCATATTCACTTTACAGCTCAGCACCTAGATCTTGCTGTCTTTGAATCATAGCTCCATTTGATCATCTGAAACTTACTGGAAAACTGTTTAAACAATGTTAGGAATAATAGTAAGTCAAGATATGAAGTAATGAAATCATAATCAATGATTTCCATTTTACGAGCATGGTGTTTTGCAAAGCTTCCTTGAATCCTGTCTTCGCATTACTGGAGTAATTTATGCCTTACTGGAGTAGCTTCCTTGATGATTCGAAATGATATGGAATCAGCTACTTTCTGACTTCACATTATGTGTGAAATAAATCATAGAATTGAATCTGAGAGTTGAAGTCACGATTTGGAAAACAGATCTGTCAGGCTTGAGTTTAGTTTCAGCAGGCTTGAGTTTGTTCAAGTAAACTTGAGTTTGTTTCTCTAAGCTTGAGTTTGCTTCAGTTAAAAGCCTTTGAAAAACTCTTGATCTGCTATAGGCTTGAGTTTATAGCTTTATGCTCGAGTTTCTTGGCTTGAAAAGATCTTTGAAAGCTCTCTGTAAGTGATAAACTCAAGTTTGTAAATGTAGGCTCGAGTTTGAACATTTTGAAAAGCTTTGAGAAACTTTCTGTGTAAGCTAGGCTCAAGTTTATATGTCCAGGCTCGAGTTTGATCGAATTGGAAATCTTTAATAGCTCTCTGTCTGAGCTAGGCTCAAGTCTATTAGTTTTAGGCTCGAGTTTGTCGAATTGGAAATCCACAAAAGCTTTATGTCTGAGCTAAACTCGAGTTTATAAGTGATAGGCTCGAGTTTGTAACATCCTGAACTTTTCAGTCAACTTCCAAAGGCCATATCTCCCTGGTCTGAACTCCGTTTTAGTTGAATTAAGTATCGATGAAAAGCCTTATAAGTCTTCTTTCAAATGCCACCGATTTCAGCTCATTTCGATTTGTAGATTGTGAGATATCCTCAAATTACTGAACCTTGGTCTGTTGGGTGACGTTAACAGATGGGTCAACTTCAAAAATTCATAGCTATCTCATTTGATCTTATTTGGGCATGAAACTTTGTCAAGATAACGCATTGGATGTCTAGTTTCAGCCAAATTTGATTTCACCTCATTCCGATTCCTGGTTTTGGAGATATTGTCAAATTACTCGAGGTCGCTCAGCTGAAACGCGAAACAGAGGTAGGCAATGTTTCTGGAAACCAGTCAGGCTCAAGCCTATAAGTATAGGCTTAAGTTTGCTCGGGCCAGAAGAGTCAGAATCGCTAGAAAACATCCAGGCTCGAGTTTATAAGTGACAAGCTCGAGTTTGTTCACACCAGGCTCGAGTTTACATCTATATCCAGAAACTGATATTTGCTTGTTCTAACTCCGAATTGAGCCATTACAACTTCCATTTGATCGTGGAGACTTCAAGAATCAATCTATGAGCTTGTATAATGATTTTCTCAATCAATTCAACAAGTTCTTCTTTCTTTCTTCTCTTTTCTTGATCTTTCTCTATGATTCTTTCTTTCTTCACATGAACAAATGTTCTTCTTTCTTTCTTCTCTCTTCTTGATTATTTTCCATGAATCAATTCTTCATTTCTTCTCTTCTCTTGTTCTTTCTCCACATGAACAAATCAATTCCATGAATCAATTCTTCCTTTCTTCTCTTCTCTTGTTCTTTCTCCACATGAACAAATCTACATTAAATGTAGCAATTAGACAATGTATATTATATAAACTTTTTGCGTTTACTAATGGCATTTATCAAAGTATTTAAGACATCATCAAAACTAATCATAACCAACATTCCTCCCCTTTATGTAATTGTTGTAATTTACATGTTGAAACTCTTATGCACATTCTCAGGGACTGAGAGCTTGTGGAAAGAGCTAGTTCATCCAAGTTTCTATACCAGTTTTTTTGTTGCTAGTCTAAGAGATTAGTTCAATTTCAATCTCAAGAAGAACATTGGAATTCAAGCAGCCTCTAATTAGAGTCAGATTTTTGGAGTCACGGTTTGGCTCTTATGGAAGTTGAGGAACTCCTCTATCTTTGACTCAGATTTCCAGAAACCTCCATTTCTAGCCAGGACTATTCTTAATGTGTGGCGGTTGTATGTAGTTACTGATTTAAATATGGAAGTAGATAACATGGGGATTTCGGTAGCTGCTTCCTTGAAAGCACCCCCTTCGGATTGGATCAAGATTAATGTTGATGGCTCTGTGTCTTCCTCTAAGGGTTGTGCTGAATGTGGGGGGTTTTCAGAGATTCATCTGGTGCCTGGATCACTGGTTTTTCTTCCCATCTTGGTAAATGCAGTCCCTATGAGGCGAAGGAAGGGCACTTTTGAAAGCGCTTGAATATGCTAGTTGAAATGACTACTGTTTAATTAACTAAATAATCCTCTATTAATCAGACTTAATCAGAGTAATCACATAACATGTTTTATGCGATAAATAAAAATATCCCAAAATATGCATCTGAGCTCTAGTGTGTGGCAATATACAGTCATCGAAAACATACAACAAAAGAACAGAAGTCCTACTCTTAGCAAAGTAGACTAAGCTTTTGTTGGCTTCCCAGACGAACCTGGACAAGAATGGTCACCTGGAAAAATTTTGTAACCATCAGTCCAACTCATTACGAATATTAATATGTGCGAGTGAGGTGTCAAGTGGATTAAAACTTTAAGCAATCCAATTTAAAACAATTCATCAACATCCTCTCAGTTAAATGTCATGTTATTACTAAGTATCATAATGGGTATCTCAAATCATTTTGAATTTAATTCCCAGAATATCTCCCATTAATCCAACCGAACCGCCTTATTTCCTCCGACTAGACCCATGGGCTAAGTCACACCCATGTTACTGGTTACTCAAAAGCACACTGGTCAAGTGATGAGGACCAACCAAAATCCTCAGAGCACCTATCTCAGACCATGAGTCTTTTTCCCACTTTACCCTAGTGAGGTGTTGTAAGCCCATCACTCTGGTAGGCAAATTCCTCATTAAACCGATGAGACAATCAAAAGCTAACCATTGTGCACCAATGGAGGCCTCACCACGTGGTAGAAATAACTTTTCCATCTTCTCCCAATTCTTCCCTTTCTATAATTATTATGATAAATAAATGCATATATTTAAACTCATAAACCACAAGGCAATTTTATTTAAAACAGTCATAATCAGTTTCAGCAAATATTTATAAACAACATATCAAAAACATAATAAATGGAAAATTGTTACCTCTCGCCCAAGCTAATTAATTTACCAGTATTATTTATTTCCGTATTCCTAATAATAATGACAAAATTAATTACCAGTATTATTATTCATTTGTTTTATTAATTTGAAACCTCAAACATCACATGAAGAATTATTTAATTAATATTTATTATGAATCATGGAATTTATCATGGCTTTCCTAAAATATAGCATTAATCATACATAAAGTTTAGAATCCTGGGTTAAATAAATGTAAACATCCAGAATATTCTTTACAAGAAGTGATTAACACTAATATTAAATTATTAATTCATCTTTAATATATTATTTATTTCCCTTTAATAAATAATAGTATTATTCATTATTATTATTTATTTACCTCATTTATTATTTGTTTCTTCTTATTAATGACAATTTAGTGAAAGTACTCCATAAAACTATCCCAATTACTAATCATAATATTGACACTTTAAATAATACTAATTACCATATAACTTTTAATGTTTCTTGTGGTTTCCTAATATATATATATATATATATTTGTCACAAATCTTCCTTTTTCTCTATAATAAAATTAATAATTACATTACTAAATATTATAAATTATAACATTTATCATGGTTTTCCCAAAATATAATATTTCAACATGCTTATAGAATTTAAAACCCTGAATTCACACAAGCATTATATATATATATATATATATATATATATATATATATATATATATATATATATATATATATATATAAGCAACACACACCAGGAAAAGGGCCAGCAACTATTTTTTTTTCTCATTCTTATGCATCAAGCATTTTCCTTAGAATCACACACACACACACACACACACATATATATATACATGCATCACACATACACACTAACACCTACATATTAGTTATACTTTCTTTTCTCTTCTTTCTTATGCACACTCACGGTAAAATAGATGCAGAAACGCAAGGCTTAATATGAAAAGAACATGATGTTGGGATTTGTACACGCAGCGGAATGAAATTTATCCAATAAATTACAAATCCCAAGAAGAGGATCTATCAACAGCGTTTAAAACAGGTTAGTAATTAGAAACCGTACCTATGCGAACTCTTGTGTATGCTTTGCAAACTCGTGGGTTAACACCTTCTTTGGTCAATCGATCTCTAGGAGCCGACTCTACGAATCCACTCCCTCTACCGGTATCCACACCGAACAACACTCCAACACGAACGGCGGCGTGCTAGCGCCTTCAAACTTTTTGTCTCACGTTTCATTTCTAGGGTTTTTTTTGTGGCTCTTCAATTCTCTTGTGTGTGTAATTAAATTACTTACAACCTGAGGGTATTTATAACCCTAATGGGCCGCATTAAATATTCAAAATTAATCTTATTAATTTTGAAATTGAATTGAAAATTAAATCTGTCTAATTGATTCAATACAATCAATTTATTTAATGCGAACTAAAAGCCAGTTGATTTGATTTATCTTTATAAATCAAATCATTGATTTATCTTCATAAATCAATATATGGAAGTTATTTAATGATTAGCCCCTAGGGCATAATTTCCAACAGACTCCCACTTGCACTAGGTGCAATCATTATATATATATCATCTCTAGATAAAACGTTGTATTCATTAAATCTTAGACATATCTTAGATTTAATGTGTAACATCCCAATTTTCAAAAGCGGAATATAATTTTTTTCCATCAAAAATCATTTCAAATTGTCAGAGTAGATCACTTGAGCGGAAGAGTAACTGATACTTGTATTTCAAAATGCCCTAAGTCTGGCTGAATACAATAGCGGTATAATAACCACGTGGTTCAAAAGGGATGTTCAACAACAAGAGGAAGGCTTCCGCCGAAATAACAAAAGGAAGACTTCAGCCGGGTCTTCAATGCGTCCTGCTAGCGTTTCCCCTTGTCCTCCGCCCTTGGTTCACCTGACCCTGAGGCTATGTTAAGAGCTGAGGTTCAATGCCCATTGAACCTCAGGTAACGGTTAACCTCATGTTTATATATACCATATATGGATCACAAATATTCACAAACATAAACAGTTCATAAGCATTTAGACAAATGTATCCCTGACATATAAGCCCCTTAGCAGATACGTCACACTTAGTATACATTTCACACCTAGCAATTATTTTACACCAAGCATTTCACACCCAGCAAGCATATCCCAATACCCAGCAAGAATAATCATAACAACAGTACATGAACATATCACCGAGCTATCAGCTATCTCATATAAACATACTAAACACATAGCACATATAAGCAAACTGCTGGAACTTACCCATAACTCATGGAAAATTCCCAGTTTAATCATTTCAAACTGCTGCCCAGAATTTCGCAAAGAAAACATAACCTAACTTCTAAGATTTTTATCTTTTTGTACAGAGCTTCAAATCACACACTCTTTATAGATTTAGAAAGCCCTAGATGTCTACTTTCACCATGAATTTTCTCAGAATTTTTGAACATCATCTTCTTCATAAAATACTAGTGTTTTTACCTCTGACTCCAGGAATCACTAATCGATAAGATTTCGTCAGAGCTTTGCTATTTTGATCATAATCTTCCAAAAATTTTGCTATAACTTCTTCTTCATCAAATTTTCAAAATAAAGGCAGTGGAACCCTCAAAAACATGAAAATAAAACTATATTTGGAAGATTGAAGATTAAAACAACATTTCTAGCATTTCTACTTCATAAACTAAGAACTTAAACTTGAAAGCTAATAACTCTCTTACCTCTTGAAGACTACTTGCCTCCTATTTCTGCAGCTCCTCACTCTCTCCCTTTCTCTCTATATTTCGGCCAAGGTTAAATGATTTGGTGTGGAGAATGTGCTACCAAGGTTCTCTATTTATAGGCAAAGGGAGTGGCATTCTTGTAGTTCTTCCTTCTTGCATGTAGCCATCAGATTTTTCTTGGTGAGGAAGACTTAATCTTGCCCTTCCACCTATGCCAACCGTCTTCCCCCCCCTCCTTTCTTCTAGAATTGATTTTCTTTGTCCCCAAGAAAAGCCTTTTCTTCATTAAGTTAACTTAATAAATCCCAAATCCTAATTTAGTTAGGTGTACTTTGGTGTTTTACTTCAATATCCAATTTCACTTTTGAAATCCTAATTTTGTGATTAGATTTATGGTGATTTTTAATTCCCAAAACACTTAGGTATGAATCTTAAAAGTAATCGAAAATAATTTTGGGAATAGCCAAGTTGAAGCTCATAATTCACTGATCTTAAATATGTTCTTATCTTTAATACTTAGTTTCAATATTTCAAGATATGATTTATTTTCTATCTATTTCCACCTAAATAAGTAACAACTTGGTCCCCAAGCTAAACAACTTGCTCTTCAAGTTTTCTTATCTTCTCCCACAAGCAATTGACTTATGTGTTTGTATTATTATTACAACAATTTTCACTTCTTATTTCCCTAGCAATTCGTCCCCACTCCTATTTTATTTAATTATCCATTATGCTCTATTGTTCTCACATTTTTAAGAAGGAAATTCTTTCATTGGTCTACTTAGATTTTAGGATTAAGGGTTAATATAATTTCTTCACTCTTTATCTAGTAATTTTTGCCACTTTTATTAGTTAAAGGGAGAATTAAATAAATTCTTGGTTACTATTGCTAATATAGTATTTTAGGGGTTACTAGACTTAATTACCAAGATTATAATTGATTATCAAACCAATTACAATCTTTGAAAATTCATTTGATACTTATATTGATCCCTCTTTAATACTTATTCAAAAATATTCCAATTTGTTGATCTTAGATAGTCCCAAGACTAATTATGCCTAATTATGAAATTAACTTAATTAATAAAAATTCACTTGCCCCATAATTGGTTTTAATATTCACTAATTACCTAATTTAGAGACAATATACTCTCTAATATTTAGTTGCCTCGTAGGATTTATCATAACATCCTCAGAGTATTTTGTAACCCATAACTTCACTTAGGAATTTTTAGCTCTTTATTCCTCCTAATTTCATGAAAAATCACCCTAGAAAATAAGGTAATTATTCTATTAGTTTTGAGACCACATATTCACCTATTTTAATAGGTATTTTCTATCAACATATAGTAGTTATGCTAAATAGGATTTTTGGGGTATTACACAATGAATCTGGACATTATAGCTCGTGTTAGGCTATTCTTGTGTGCGACCCTGTAGGCTCACATGAGATTGGCAACGGGTTAAACTGTACCAGCCTACAAGTTGTAAGCGGCCTTTAGCAAGACATTGCGACTAGCCAATTCACATGAGGATTAATTATTCGATACAACCTATCATACAACCATGCCACGTCCCTTTTGTCACGCGATAATTTGGTCAAAGATGAAGCATGGATAGTGTCATCCTCCTGTTCTTGACCATTACTTTCTCGATTTTTGAGTAGTCTAATAATTAAAATGGAACAACTCTTTTCCATCATAGTATGGTCATACATTTCTTAGACTCACTTATCGAGGGGCCCATTATTATCTCTCTACAAATGTGAGGGACAAATTCCATCTTGACCACTTACATTCCTCTGCATGAAAACCACTAATCCTGATTCAAGCCTTTATCATCACCCGGTCAAAGGTGACTTTTGACTAGGTCAAAAATCAATGACTCATCATGTAGGAATCCATGACTATCTCAGGTTATAGGGCGTTGTGACGCGGTTATACATGAGATAAGCTTATGACTAAATCTATGTAGCTTTCTCATAGTGGGTTGGTCTAGCACCTTGTACTCTTACAAGTGCTCATAACTTTGATTCGTATCTCCATACCTCATCAAAGTCATACTGGTCTTATCTCATCTTCTTTCCCGTGTAGATAACCAACCAGGGATGTTTAGGATAATCTATAAGATATATCCAGGGATACAGTTATCAATATACACATGCAAATGAAATGATAACTAAAAGAGAATACTTTAAATAACATAAATGTCTAAAGTACAGTCACTTTCACTTGCACTAGGTACAATCATTAATTACTCTAATTCCCATTGTCCTAACATGACGCTCATGTTTTGCTTGTGCAAGCGGCTTAGTGAGAGGATCAGCAACATTGTCTTCTCTTAGTACTTTGCATATGTTTGTATCACCTCTCTCATTGATTTCTCTAATAAGATGAAATCACCTGAGTATGTGCTTGGTCTTTTGATGTGACCTTGGCTCCTTGGTCTGCACAATAGCAATAACGTTGTTATTGTCACAGAACAAGTCTATTGGATCTGAGATGGTAGGAACCACCCCCAATTCAGTGATGAACTTTCTGATCCAAACGGCTTCCTTAGCTGCATCTGATGCTGCTATATACTAAGCTTTTGTTGCAAAATCAGCTACAGTGCTCTGCTTAGAGCTCTTCCAGCTTACCGCACCACCATTCAACAAGAATACATATCCTGATTGCGATCTTAAATTATCTTAGTCAGTTTGGAAACTCGCATCGGTGTAACCAGTCACACAGAGCTCATCCTCCAAGCCACCATATACCAAGAATAAGTCCTTAATCCTTCTTAAGTACTTCAGGATATTCTTGGCAGCAGTCTAGTGACCCTCACCAGGATCTTGTTGATATCTGCTGGTCATACTTAAGGCAAATGAGACATCCGGTCAAGTACATAACATGACATACATGATAGATCCAATGGCGGAGGCATATGGAATCTTACTCATGCGGTTTCTTTGATCTTGTGTACTAGGACACAGATCATTACTGAGATGGATGCCATGAGACATGAGCATGTAACCCCTTTTTGAATCCTGCATACTGAATCTATGCAGTGTCATGTCTATATATGTGCTCTGACTTAGGCCTATTAGTCTCTAGGATCTATCTCTATAGATCCTGATCCCTAGGATGTAAGTGGCTTCGCCTAAATCTTTCATTAAGAAGGACTTTCCTAGCCAAGACTTGACACTCTATAAGGTAGGGATGTCATTCCCAATGAGTAGGATGTCATCAACATAAAGCACCAGAAATACAACTGTGCTCCCACTAACTTTCTTATAAACACAAGGTTCATCTATGTTTTGAATGAATCCAAACTCTTTGACTACTTCATCAAAACGATGATTCCAGCTCCGAGATACTTGTTTCAATCCATAAATGGATCTTTAAAGCTTGCAAACTTTAACAGATTCCTTTGGACGCACAAAGCCTTCAGGTTGTGTCATGTACACATCCTCAAGTAGCTTTCCATTAAGGAAGGTTGTTTTGACGTCCATCTGCCATATTTCATAGTCATAATATGCTGCTATGGAAAGAAGGATTCTGATTGATTTAGCCATTGCAACTGGGGAAAAGGTATCATCATAGCCCACACCATGTGTTTGAGTGAATCCTTTTGCAGCCAGTCGTGCTTTGAAGACACTTACTTTGTCATCCATGCCAGTTTTCTCCTTGAAAACTCATTTACACCCAATGGTTTTTACACCTTCAGGTGGATCGACTAAGGTCCATACCTTATTGTGTACATGGATTGCATTTTAGACTTTATGGCATCTAGCCATCTTTCGGAGTTTGGTCCCATTATGGTTTCTCGATAGGTAGTTGGCTCATTCTGCTCAATGAGCTAGATATCATGACTTCCAGTACTTAGAAGTACATATCTCTGAGGCTTTTATCATGTCCTCTCGGACCTTCGTAGGCCTTGTATTACTAGAGCAGGCTTATCAACTTGTTGTGAGTCTTCTATGTTTTCCATTTGTGGTTCTACTTTGTTTTGTGACTCTCGAACTTCTTCAAGGGTTACCTTACTCCCACTGTTTCTTTTAGAGATAAACTCTTTCTCTAGAAAGACACCATTCCAGATAACAAACACCTTGTGATCGGTATGATTGTAGACATAGTATCCTTTAGTTTCCTTAGGATAACCCACAAAAAGGCATTTTGAGGATCTGAATGATACTTTATTAGAGGCTTGTTGTTTAACGTAAACCTCACATCCCCATATTTTAAAGAAATGACAAACTAGGTTTCTTCCCAGTCCATATCTCATATGGTGTCTTTTCAACTGTCTTTGA
This sequence comes from Acacia confusa, assembly GCA_037074495.1. NCBI lineage: Eukaryota > Viridiplantae > Streptophyta > Magnoliopsida > Fabales > Fabaceae > Acacia > Acacia confusa. The sequence continues at coordinate 25,177,124 of CM073514.1, forward strand.
TGGAACACGATTTAGTGTGAACGCTGCTGTTTCTAGAGCATGGCCTCAAAAGGACGTTGGAAGATCTGTTTGACTCATCATCGATCGAACCATATCAAATAGAGTTCGATTCCTCCATTCAGAAACACCATTCCATTGAGGTGTTCCTTGAGGAGTAAGTTGTGAGATGATCCCACAACTCCTAAGATGGTCAATGAACTCTTGGCTCAAATATTCTCCATCCTAATCAGATTGAAGTGTTTTAATTGTTTTGCCAAGTTGATTTTGCACTTGATTTTGGAATATTTTGAACATTTCAAAAGATTCAAACTTATGTTTCATTAGATAGATATACCCATATCTACTGGAATCGTCTATAAATGTTATGAAGTACATATGACCTCCTTTGGCAAATATATTCATTGGTCCACACACATCAGTATGTATGAGGCCCAATAAATCAGTGGCCCTCTCACTATACCCAGTAAAAGGTGCCTTTGTCATCTTTACTAATAAACAAGACTCACATGTATCAAATAATTCAAAATCAAATAAGTTAAGAAATCCATTTTGATGGAGTTTTGAAATGTGTTTCTCATTTATATGGCCTAGACGACAATGCCATAGGTAGGTCGGATTCAAATTGTTTGACTTGATCCTTTTGGTAGACACGTTATAGATATGTCCATTATTAGGATGTTCTAAATTTAGTAAATAATGACTAAAATGCAAATCACCATCAGCATAAAAAAATGTCATTATGATAAATAGAACATTTACCTTTTATAGTAATAGAAGTAAAACCTTCCTTATCCAAATAAGAAAGAGAAAGAATGTTGCTACTCAAAGCAGGAACATAAAAACAATTGTTCGAAATTAACAAAAGCCCACTGGGTAGAACTAATTCATAAGTGCCTACGGCTAAAGCAGCAACTCTTACTCAGTTTCTAACTCGTAGGTCCACTTCGCCCTTCTTCAATTTTCTACTGTCCTTGAAACCTTGCACATTTGTGCAAATGTGAGAACCACATGCAGTATCTAATACCCATGTAGAGGAAGTAGAAACATGAATATCTATAACATAAATTCTTGAAGATATAGCCCCGCCATCCATCTTGTTCTTTTTCAGATCTTCAAGGTAGAGTTTGCATTTCCTCTTCCAATGACCAAGTTCATTGCAGAAGAAGCAAACCATATCCTTTGAAGGCTTTGCCTTCTTAGCTGCAGGCTTAGTTTCGGGCATGTTTGACTCTTTGGTCTTGCTAATTGAGCCATTACCTTTTCCTTTGCCCTTGCCTTTCTTTTTCATACATTTTCTTTCGTGCTTGAGAACAATTCTCAAGTTTCTAAGCTAATCAAGAAAGTTGGTCCCATTTAGTTTGTCCTTCCCAAGAACTAATCGCAGTGATAGTGTTGCGGTATTACTAGCCGACATGATTCTACAAATAAAAAATATGCAAAGTTAATTAATAATCTCCCACTGAATTAACAACCCTCATTATAATTAGTGGGCTAAGATCTATATTTGGCTTAAATTTAAGTCTGCTTTGGCAGGACGTTTAAAATCAAGTTATTTAGGTAGGCAACCCCTTTGCCAATTACATCACATATAACTCTTAGATCTTTATGGGATTTGATCATCATATGACTGGCACATTTAAACCCATCTAATGCTTTGAGATCCAAAACCGTTTTGATAATCTCAATTAAGTCAAGGCAATCATGAATGTTGAGTATCACCATTACTCACTCATGTCTCACCAAGATAACTCAAGTGCATCCACTTTGATGGAACATACAAATAAGCGATCTAGGCTTTGACAAGTAGCCATTAATTAACGGCATTATGACTTAAGATTTCATTTAGAGGGTTTAATCTAATTAATTATATTCATTTGAATGCAATTATAGTTGTATCTCATACAAACAACACATAATACACAAAATAAACATGCCATGATCTAATCAAAAGCATAATAAAATGTGACACAACATGGCTCACCTAACCTAAAATCCTCTCAAGCCAATGAGGGGACTTCTCTAAATAAGAAAAGAAAATTACATCAAAAGAAACCTCGTTTAAACATTCGGGGGAGTGAGATGAGAAGAGAATGTACATCAAGAATATTTAGAGAGAGGCAAGGCTCGCAGGCCATATTTAAATATTACAACCATTGTAAAGACTAAAATCATGTTGTTCACCATACCCAAACAATTTGAAAGTAAATCACAATAGGTATTTATTCATACAACATGATTTAATTAACCCCAGAGACGATTTATCTAATAAATCATACAATAAAGATTTATCCGATAAATCATACAACAAAAAATAACTAAATGGCATTATAATTATAACGTGATTATCACATAATGGCATCACAACATGTTATAATATATTATAACAAATATTATCAATCTATAATCAGCTAACTTTCTCACACCACGTGATATTTATAATCATGTAGTAAAGCCAATTCCCAATATATTACATAATAACTATAGGTGATATTATTGTAATATATAATAATAATAATCACGTAAAGCACGTTATTTATAATAATAACTTAATGAAGCCAATTTCTAATAAAGCACGTTATACCTTATCATTATATATCATGTTGTTCACGTTATTTATTTAATTTCATTGAAAAATATATATTGTTAATTGCATTAACAATAAAATATATATCTTTCGATCCGATCGTAACTCTAACGTGAACTTTTGATTTAAATGCATACGAAATATGGTTAAGCATAAATGCATAGTATATCCCATATATAATCGCATTAAGAATATAAACCCAATTTAAACACACAATTGATTTGGCTCTGATGCCACTGTTGGAATTCGTACACGCAGCGGAATGAAATTTATCCAATAAATTACGAATCCCAAGAAGAGGATCTATCAACAGCGGTTAAATCGAGTTAGTAATTAGAAACCGTACCTATGCAAACTCGTGTGTATGCTTTGCAAACTCATGGGTTAACACCTTCTTTGGTCAATCGATCTCTAGGAGCCAACTCTACGAATCCACTCCCTCTACCGGTATCCACACCGAACATCACTCAAACACGAACGGTAGAGTGCTAGCGCCTTCAAACTTTTTGTCTCACGTTTCTTTTCTAGGGTTCTTTTTGTGGCTCTTCAATTCTCTTGTGTGTGTAATCAAATTACTTACAACCTGAGGGTATTTATAACCCTAATGGGTCGCATTAAATATTCAAAATTAATCTTATTAATTTTGAAATTGAATTGGAAATTAAATATGTCTAATTGATTCAATCCAATCAATTTATTTAATGCGAACTAAAAGCCAGTTGATTTTATTTGATAAATCAAATCATTGATTTATCTTCATAAATCAAATATGGAATTTATTTAATAATTAGTCCCTAGGCATAATTTCCAACACATAATGACAGCAAGCTCACAACATTGGTTATACAATCCCTGTTTTTCATTCAAGTTTCAGTTTGATGGTTAGCAACGCTTATTTTTAGTTCTTAAAGCTTCATATTCAACAGGAAATTGATTGAAGACTTGAGGAGGAAAAAACCTAATGATCAGCGTCGTTGCGCAGGCTGAGACGATGATGATCGATGTTGTTTTCTTCCTCTGTTCCGGTCGGCAAGAACAGGGGAAACACCTTGCTTCAGCTCTCCTCTCTCTCTCAAGCTCAGCTCTCTTCTCTGCATTTTCTGTTTCTGGTTTCACACTTTGCTGCTACTTCACCGAAAGGGTGGTGGAGGATAATGGGAACACACACACACACACACACATATTGGAGGGAGAATGGTTTGATCGGTAGGCAACGACACTATGTAGATATATATGGAGGTTCAGTTCAAGAACACAGTCCGAGAATGGAGATCCAACGGGTAAATGACACAGGGCTCGATAACGTGACTGAAGGTATGGTTTGTTGCTGGTCTTCCGCTGTTCCTGAGCTTGCGTGATCGGGTTCTGATTTTCTGATGTTGTGCGTGATATTTTCCTGCATTTCCCGACGGCTAGGAGAGAGAGGGGAATGAGTATATTGGGTTGCAGTGTATGGGTTTGGGCCGACAGGAATGGTGAAGTTTTTTTTAATGTTTATGGCCCAAGAGAGTGAATATGGTGAAGTTTGTTTCACGTGCTTGTTGAGAGGAGGAAAAAAGTTTCTTTGCTTATGGTCAATGCTTCTCACGGTTTGGGCAAGTTTTGAATGAATATTGGGCCAAAAAAAATGATATGGAATAAGAGCTCTTGGGCTTATATGCAGTTGTTGTTGGGCCAAGACCAATTATATTAATTTTGGGTGTTTAATAAATAGAGATAAAATAGGTGTTTCATTTTGCAATTATGTACTTAATTTATTCATTTAATTGGATCAAATAAATCCTTAATTTTAATATAAGGATTTTCCTTAATTCCTAATTAATTCCTTATCCAAATTAATTTAATTTATTTCAATTAATTTAATTTTGTAATTAAGAAGACCGATTTAAATAATTACTATTTGAATTTCTTATAATATTCACACTTAAGTTCCCAAATTTTTGGGATGTTACATTTCTCCCCACCTAAATAGAATTTTGTCCCCAAAATTCCTAACAAGTCATTAAAGTCAAAACAACACTTTCAAAATAGTCTGGCATGAATACAATAAAACCAAAGATCACCATGCCATACAAATTCCATCATTGACATAACATAATCACTAATTCAATCAAGACAAGCACAACTACAGATTTAAGCAAACAAATTCGGAAAATCTCGACGCATCCTTTCCTTTGTTTCCCAAGTAGCGTCTCCGAATGTCATACCCTTCCAAAAGACTTTTACAAGTAGAATAGTATTCTTTCTTAATTACTTATCTCGGGATGATACTTCTACAACTGTGACACGTGGAACACATTGTGCACTTTAGATAAATGAGGAGGCAAGGCGATCCGATAGGCAACAGGGGCTATTCGTTCCAAAATCTCATATGGTCCTATGAACTGTGGAGTCAACTTCTTCGCCTTAATAGACCTCCCTATCCCCGTCATGGCGATACTTTTAGGAAGACATGATCTCCCACACTAAATTCTAACGGTCTCCTACGTCAGTCTGCATAACTCTTCTGCCGACTTTGTGCTGTCAACAATTTTTGTCATTTCGTTTCAATCTTCTGTATAAAGAGCGTAAGAGGCCTTTAGAGTTTAACCGTGAAAGTTGTATCATATCCCTATTATAAGAAGATATAAGAAAAGAGAAGGTCAAGACTTTGAGAAAGTTTTCCATCGCTAAAGATTTTTCGCCATTATGGATAAATGTTAGTGTATGTTTAATTCTATTGAATGTGAAAGCATAATATTTTAAGGTCCTTTTAAGTTGTGTTCTTGTGTGATAATTTTCGAGAAAGAGAACACAAATTATGTTTTACATGTGTACCTTATGAAAAGCAAGCATCTTGTAGAGGAAGAAAGACAATCGTTAAACAATTTTTCTTAATCTAAGCAAAATCTGCTACAAATGATTGGTAGAAGGAGAGAGAAATATGTAATGCAAAGTGTTAAAATTAATAGATTTTAATTACACAATCAACACTTAAACTTACATAATCATCAATTGAGTTTGTTGTGTTAGTGCTTTCCGTTAATAACATTAACGACGTTAAAATTATAAGACTAAAAGTATACTTTATAAAGTTAAAGACTAAAAGTATATACATCATGTAAACTTAAAAGACCAAAAATGTATTTTAGCCCATATATTAAATAATTATTATGTCAGGTGTATAATGGTTACCACAAGATAAAATATTACCCATTCCCTTCAAATCCCTCACTTTAGAGGGTAGGGGAAGAAAAGTTTTAAAAACTTTACCTCCCCTGCCACAAATTTGTAGAAGCAAAACAATCTTCCCCCTCCCTCTCCATTTCCCTCTAACAAACACACATTTAAAATGCACCAATGGTTGTACGTGAATGACATACCGTTCACATACCTATCAATTAAGGTAATGACATGGTGCCTATTTAGTTAGTGGTAAAAATTGTTTTACTAAAAATGATTTATATAAAAGGAATTTTGTCTTAATTAATATAAATATATTTTTCAAACACTAGTTAAAACAGACGTTTGCTTTGACAAATTCTAAATAAGTGTGGGCAAGTAGCGAAGCACTAGCAAATGCAATTTAGTGGCTGGTGCACAAGCAAAGGAGGGCCTATCTACTACTCCCTCCGGTCCTAATTATAAGACAATATTTATGAGTTAGCTTTAATCCTAATTATAGGACAAGTTTTTAATTTTTGTCTTCTTTTTCCTAAAATACCCTTATTTTATTCTCCCAAATATGTTTGATTTTTTGTGAGTAAATGTATGTAGGTGTGAAGACTCTTTTTGTCAGTAAAATTTTTAAATTATTAGATTTTAATTTATTTATCGATCAGCTGACATTAATTTTACACACACACACACACACACATATATATATCTGTGTGTGTGTGATAGATATGTGAGTGTCTGTGTGTATATATACAAACAAATATATAAATGTATATATGCACATACACATATATATATTCATATGTGTGTGTGCCTACATCTCACACACACACACACGTGTGTGTGTGTGTGTTGTAGACCCACACACATATGTATACATAGACACACACACACACACACATATATAAGTGTGTCTATATATATATGTATGTATGTATGCGCGCGCGCACACACACATGTATATATATGTGTGTGTGTCTGTGGGGAGTGTATGTTGTGTAGATATATGTATATATAAATACATATATGTGTGTATGTGTGTGCACACACATATATGTGTATATATATCAAGACCATTATTGTAGGTATTGTTGATTCACTTTTATTAGTGTCATTTAAAATTGATATAAGGTCATTTTAGGAAAATGAGTAAAATTAACTAATTTAACTCTTCTTTTTAATCTCCCCAAAATCGGTTAAATATGTCTTATAATTAGAACCGGATGGAGTATTTCTATACTTGATGTGGCTCCTCGATTTATGAGAGTCCTCATAAAGAAAGACACAACGAGATTGCAATCCTCTCTCTCTCTCTCTCTCTCTATATATATATATATATATATATATATATATATAGACACACACATGATCAAAGTGTCACCATTTCTTAGGATTAAAGCCTAAAAAGTTTGTCTCTAAAAAAAGTTATATTTTGTGAGATTTGTAAACAACAATGCTTCAATGCTTCTTATAAAGTTTATATTTTACATTGAACATGATACATATATGTGTTATATAAGTTCAAGAAATTATGTTGTTAATGGATTTCTTAGATGTTCTAGGGTTAATGTGCAGAAATACACATGATCTTTTTTTTCCAGGAGCGTCCAACACCAAGAACTTTTTTTTGGAATAAAAAAACACGTGATTACTATTTTAAAGCAAAAGTCATATCTCATCGTTAAGTCATTATTCACCGCTATGAGAGAGAAAGAGATAAAGTGAACAATAATGACGATGAACAATGACTTAACAGTGAAATATGACTTTTACTCCAAAATGATAATGATGTGTGTATTTTTACTCCAAAAAAAAGTTTTTAAGGTTGGGCGCTTATGAAGAAAAAACTTATATATATTTTTATACATGTATGTTGTGACCGAAGCTTTAGGGTGAAGACGAAGCTACTTTACTTGAATTATGGGATTGGTTTGCATCCCGATGCTCTGACGAATGGAGCGGCCTCATATTTATTGTGAAATATCAACATACAGAAATCTAGCCCGCTAAATATGGATATCTATTTTTGTTTTCGTACTGATATAAAAAGGACTTGTTTAAACTCTAACAATACTAATTTACCAAGTTTTTTTTAAAAAAAATAAACTCATGGTAATAACATAAACTCATATTGTAAATTTAAATCATAAATTCGTAAGAGATTGCTGTCGTCATTAAATATATATAAATAATATATGATTAAATAATTTAAATTTAAAAAATGATGAAGCTACTAAGTATAGTCCAATTAAAAAAGTTAATATGAATTTAAGAGTAAATTAACAAATAAACTAAAAATATAAAAACAGTAAACTCAGAAGGTAAACTCATGAGTTTGACCGATTTTACGACTGACAAGAGTTTATTAGTGACCCGACACGATTTTATAAGCTAGAAACTAAAATCGGTAAACTTAGAGAATCAACTTGCGAGTTTAATAACAATGATTATTAATATAACAACCCTTAATTATTAATTCATCTAGAGAAAACTTATTAACATAAATTTTGGGTATTCAATCTTATTACAACATGGAGTGAACTAATCAAAAACTTGTTTTTTCACTAACATCTGCTTGTTAAAACTGTAAATAAATGAATGATATCTTTGTCATCCAAACCTTAAAAAGTACTGATTTCAAGTTTTGTCGTATGACCTGCAGTATAATTTCAAAAAAATATGTGCCTGATTTAACATTAACTTTTTACAGAGTTTTTATAACGGAATTCTCGCTTAAAAAGGCACAAAGGTTTCTCTCCCTTTCCGCCTTTGCCTCCCTAGTTCCTTGCCTCACTGAGCCGCAAAGATCCATTCTTTCTTCGTTGAAGCTCGGAATCTCGGAGATGGGAGACAACAAGCCCAAGCCAGTTGGTGTGTGGTCTACTGTGAAGCCTTTTGTCAATGGCGGCGCCTCCGGCATGCTCGCTACCTGTGTTATCCAACCTATTGATATGATCAAGGTATAGCATTAGCCTTTGCAATCTCTCTTGGCGCGATTCTCCTGGTGGATCATGGAGTTTTTCTTACTCCTTCTCTTCTCAGATATGAATAAGGGGATTATGCATTTGTATTTTGGTGTATGTGTGTGGGGAAACTTAGATCTGTGATTTTTTTTCCTTTTTCTTTTTTGCCTTTCTCTTTCCGCTTGTTTTTCTTTCTGTGAGTCTACTTATGATTTAGTTGTTTTTCTGAAACGGTTTTGGTGTAGGTGAGGATTCAACTGGGTCAAGGATCGGCTGCACATGTGACATCTAACATGCTTAAGAATGAGGGTGTTACCGCGTTTTACAAGGTTTGCTTCTTTACATAGTTTGATTATTTTCAACTTTTGTTCATGATCTCTGGATGTGACTGGTGTTTTGCAATTATTCCCATTTTTTGGGATCGTGCGTCGGAAATAATTGATCCTGACTTTGGTGTCACTGAACTCGGCACTGGATCTGGCTATTGGAATCTTTCATTTTCTTATCGCATAGTACTTTTAGATAGGACGATTTCTAAGTTAATGATTCTGATGTTGGATGCTTTTGTCCATAAGGATGTCTTCTTCGGAAATGATTTTGTTTATGGCCATTATATGTCTAATGACGTAGTTAACTATCCTATGAAGTGATTCCTGAGTGACTATGCACTGGATCATTCGAATTTGGACTTGTGTGGGTTTTCCATTTACCTTTCACTAATCATTCGACTTTGCACTTGTGTGGGTTTTCCATTTACCTTTCACTGAGGTATATTTTGACTGCTACCTATATTGTATCATGATTTGTAGGGTCTATCTGCTGGATTACTCAGACAGGCTACATACACAACTGCTCGACTTGGATCATTCAGGTGAGTAAATCACTGTTTCATTCACAATGAGCTTTTCTGTAGCTTTGCCTGCTTGCAACTTTATAAGCTTGCATTTTTTCTGCAATGAATAGCTTTTATAACTAGAAGACACATTGTGTAGTATGATCTTGTATTGTAATGACCATCTTTCTAAATATTTGCTTATGATATGTCCACTATCATTTATCTGTACTGAGGACTGCATCATACAATACAACTTTATCAGCAGTTATACTCCTTTGAGTTCCTTTATCATCATCTTACCTATTGGTTGTGTTACTTTATAGAGTGTTGACCAAGAAAGCACAAGAGGCTAATGAAGGGAAGCCCCTGCCGCTATATCAGAAAGCTCTGTGTGGACTAACTGCTGGTGCTATTGGAGCATCTGTTGGTAGCCCAGCAGATTTGGCACTCATTCGTATGCAGGCTGATGCAACTTTACCAGTTGCTCAGCGCCGAAATTACACAAATGCCTTCCATGCTCTTTATCGTATCATTGCTGATGAAGGGGTTTTGGCACTTTGGAAAGGTGCTGGTCCTACTGTTGTAAGAGCCATGGCATTGAACATGGGAATGCTTGCCTCTTATGATCAAAGTGTTGAGTTTTTCAGGGATTCCCTTGGTCTAGGTGAAGCTGCTACTATAGTTGGTAAGTAAACACTTCACATCAATGGTGAAAATATTTCTAGCTTGCGGGATTGTTGGGATTGTTATTATTATTGTATGCTCTCATATTAGAGACTGAATTCCACTCTACAAATATTAAAAGTGAAGTAACATGATTCATTTATGGTAGGAAGGAAGATTTGCAATTACCTTTTGGATGATTTGTTGGGCATCTTTTGTCATCTCTTTCTCAAACATGTTGTATCTAATGTAGAACGTTCCTTTTTGGCTGGATACAACATGTTTGAGAAAGAGATGACAAAAGATGCCCAACAAATCATCCAAAAGGTAATTGCAAAAATATTTGTAGAGTGGAATTCAGTCTCTAATATGAGAGCATACAATAATAATTGATACAACATGTTTGTATTATCAAGCATTATATTTGGTCTTACAACATGTTTGTATTATCAAGCATTATAATTGAGCAATATATCATTCTCTCTCAAATTATCAAGCACTTTTCGATCACCAATAACTCCGGTATCTTTTCTCTATTTAAACTACCCCGTTTGAATTCTATGATTAACATCTCCATCAATTCACCATCTTTTTGTAGAATTAAACACAAATATATGAGCTTTGTCACTTGTTGAATAACCTGATCTCCCAATTTGACCTCCAGATTACTTCCTACTCCCCTCTTATCAAAAGTGCGATGCATATATTTGGTCTTACTTCTACTTAGTCCAAAGCCCTTGGACTCTTCTTCTCCATAACTCAATTTTAGAATTAATTTCTTCTCTTGACTAAGCCACAAGAACAATATTATCTACAAAAAGCATGCACTTGGGGATTTCTTCGAGTATAAGCTCATTTAGAACGTCTAAGACCAGGTTAAACAAATAAGAGCTCAAGGCTAATTCCTGGTGTAGACCAATCCTCATAGGAAAGTCCTTTGTCTCATCTCTAGGCGTTCTCACACTAGTTGTTAGCCCCTAAATATAAGATATTTTTTCATATTAATCTGTCTTTTTCTAATTTACCCTATTGATGTTCCTCTAACAATAATCAAAAAGAAGGAATGAGGATATTAAGGTAGATAACTAGAGTGTTTTAGAAAACGTGTGTCATATTAACTAGCTTAACTAACTTCCCTAATCTAATCTAATTAGGTAAATATATCTAATATTAAGGACCGGAGGGAATATAAACTTAAATAATTCTTTTGGCTTTTATTGACAGATTTGTTGTTTGCAGAGAACCTTTGGGATTTATCTGTTTATGTATGTGTATATATAGTACATACACATATATAAGTTTCTGTTTCTCCTTTTCTTGTTTGTGCTCTAGATGATAGATGCAGATTCTGAAAGACATCTTATATTAAGGACTGGAGGGAGTATAGACTTAAATAATTCTTTTGGCTTTTATTGACAGATTTGTTGTTTGCACAGAGCCTTTGGGATTTTTTTTGTTTATATATGTGTGTATATATATAGTACATACACATATATAGGTTTCTGTTTCTCCTTATCTTGTTTGTGCTCTAGATGATAGATGCAGATTCTAAAAGACATCTTGTGTAAATAAGTGCGCCCTTACCCTTTGTAGGATTATGCTATTGCAGGCATGGTTCAACTAAATCAGCAAAAACAAATATTTCTTTGACAGTTTACAGCAATGCTCTATCCCTTATTCCCAGCATAAGAACACAAGAAAGATATTCTAAAGATAGGAATTAGGACAGCTTAGATGAGATTGAATATCATATTGTTATGTCCCTCTTCTCATTGAAGAGATATCAACGGATTCAATGTAATGTAATTGAGTGCTAAATTTGAAATTGACTTACCTTGATGAAAACAAAAGGCAATGCAAACAGTAAATGGTTAGACTCTTTTTTCAGAATATCATACTTGGAAGCAAGAATTACTAAAGCATTTAATGATTAAAATGCTGCAGAATGAACTCAAGAGATGGAAAAAGTGGGCCTTTAGGTTCTTAGTACCAAGTTATATATCAAGAATACTGACTCTGACACTTGATATACCTGTCCTTTGAAGATACCATGCCAAATGCTTTTGATAGAACTAAGATATATGCCATTGATGCTGAGGAGATTAGTTAATATGTGTGCTTGCCCGCACATATGTGTGTGGGTGTATGTGTATTACAAATCTGATGTATGATTCCTTTATTATGATTGATGGTTAGTCTGAATTAGAAAAAAAGGGTTTCTCTTTCATTGCTTTCTGATGTACTTCTATGTGAAAGATTTATATTGCTTGAGGGCTAATATCTTGTAACATCTTGTTCAGGTGCAAGTACTGTTTCTGGATTTTTTGCATCGGCTTGCAGTTTGCCATTTGATTATGTGAAGACCCAAATACAGAAAATGCAACCTGATGCCGAGGGAAAATATCCATATACAGGTTCTCTAGATTGTGCTGTCAAAACCTTGAAAGCAGGAGGACCCCTCAAATTTTATACTGGATTCCCTGTTTATTGTGTCAGAATTGCTCCTCATGTTATGGTAATCACTTCTGCACGCTTTACTTCTACTTTGGTTTCCGGTCTAGTTTTCTCTCACAACAAACGAGATGTGGGCTTCCTTCTATTGTATGGAATCTAAGTAATGAGTCACTATATTCATGACTTATAAACAATGCTTCTTCAATATATTTTATGTAATACTTGCTTCAGGCCTACCTCGATTTGAAGTGAACTTTGGTCTTATGTCCAAGATCTTTTTTCTTTTATCTCGTATATTTATCATTTTTCTCCACACTAATTTGCCTAACCTATAAATTGATTACAAATCTAATCTTACATAGAAGTATAGAAGTATGTTAGAGAGATTGCGTTATATATGCTATATAATTAACTAATCTATTTAATTTCCTTAATTTTCTCAAATTACATAAATAGGTTTTGCATTTAGGACCTAAAGGAGTGTAATAATGTATTGATACTGATTCTTTGATTTGTCTTAACTCTAGAGTATCTTCCTGATACCTTCCTGTTTGCTTCTGCAGATGACCTGGATTTTCCTTAACCAGATTCAGAAGTTGGAGAAATCTATTGGATTGTAGTTCACTTTGCTTATGATCATTTCCCTGTTGGATTTAGACAAATTCTTTTGCATCCCTCAGGACTCAGGCGGATGTGACGATTTAAGAATTTTGATTTGGCTTAAGGCTGAGCTTAAAATAATAGGTTGGGTGGGAGAGGTCCTTTTTGGTTTAATTGCTCCCACGAAGTTGATTTTTTTTAACGGATTTCATCATGCAAGTGAAGCAGGAATTCAACATGTTCCATGTTCCAGCTTTAGTTTTTTTTTTTTTTTTTTTTTTGCCTTTATTAGGAAATTTATTTTGTGACTGAAGTAGATTGGCATAATCCACTTTTTAGTGGGACTTTGATTAAAACATGGAGAAACCTTGAACCGGTATTGCAGTGCACAATGAGAATTTCATTGTCAAGTTCTATGATTTCATGCCATTGTTTAGCCCAAGTAAAACAAATTTCTGGGATTTTTGTTTTTTGAGCCCTTTTTTGAACCAATATTTCATCCGTTAGATTGACAAATGGTTTTATTTCAGTTTATTTTCAGGGTCCTGCCAGTTTAATTGATAATTTGATAATGCTCATTCGTACCCAAATTTAAAAATGCTTCTAGAATCTTTACAAATTGAACCTAGTTAAATTCTGATTACTTAACAAATGACATTATGCAAATTTATGATATCGTGGTATGCGATTTTAAATTATGGATATATGTTTAATATTTTATTATTTTGCTTGGTTTATCATAAATTGAATATTGAAATCAAATTGTACAATTTCGTTAAGGGGTGAAATTCAATTAAGATGATTTTAATTTTATTGGTTTTGATTGATTTTTTATAGTTTAATTTTGTTCACGTGGATGGTTTAGAAATTTGAAGTATTAGTGAATTTCTCCCGTAGATGAATTTTCCATTTCCGACAGTAACAGTTAAAATTTTTCTGTGCTAAATTTGGAGTTTTTCATGATGATATTGATTAACCGGGCAATTCATCGGTTCATAAATTTTAAATTTGAAAATAAGATGATATGTTTTTTTTCCACTTCCCATCCTATTTATAATATAACTATAAATAGAATTATAATATAACGCGATAGGAAAAACTGAAAGAACTGGGAGGGCGAGCATGCACACTTACGCTTTGTTTGTTAAACGGAACTAAGGCCAGGGAAAAGGTACTTGACATAGTTCCCTCCAATTAGACACTTTGGTACAACTAATTAGACACTTTGGTACAACTGTTTTCCCAAAAGATGAGTTCTCGCCTTGTCTAAAGTTCCCTTAAATGTGGGAACTTTCATTTCATCCAAAAGTGACGTGAGAACTGAAATATTCCTAGGAGAGTGAAATGGTGGGACAAAAATGCCCCTTTAAAAAATCACATCTATTTAAAAGCACGAGCTACCGAGGAGCTTGACGAATGACGCGTTGAAGAAGGTTGGAACGACAATCGCAATTGGAGGAGAACGAGAAGTTGAACCCAGGCGAAACTGAAGCTGAAATCGAGGTAAGTGGCAATGGTTGATGTCTGATTTACCATTCTTTGTATAAAGCTTGCCAATGTACTGTTGCTTGCTTCTAGTTGGGTACAAATATGTAGAAAATGCATTGAGAAGCAACAAGGGTAACCTTTTTTAAGCCATGTCTGTGAGTGGGTATTTTTGTGGGTTCTGTCATGGTGAGTTTGGAGATGTAGTGACACAGGTAGTGAGAATAAGTAATAAAAAATGTTGTTTGTTCCTGTACATTGTGCTATGCTTTTGTATTAAGAATTTTGTTATACTATTTTTCACAAAGTTTTGTCATATAATATTTATTTATTAGTTAATGTCATGCATTTGTAGTTGTATTGTTTCTATCAAATAAAATTATTATTTTTATTGTCATATTGTCATTCCTAAAACGTTTTGATATGAACTCATGAAGAAGTTTGGTTACTGTCAAATTTTTTGTTTGAAGGTGTGCTCACTTTAGTGCCTTACGTTCAAATTTAACACCATCGTTCGAACGTATTCATTGAAAAATCTATGTGGTTGATACACATAGCATCTGTGCATACTATTTATTTTCCTATGCATTTTGCTTCTCTCATATCCAAGATTTTATTTATTGTTATGCATCATTTAAGAAGGCCAATTTGCATTTTTGTTATTGTTTTCCTTTTTATGTAGCATTTGAGAATGTCAAATTGCAATATTCTAATTGCTTTCACACACCTTGCATTGAATGAAAACTTATAAATATTGCTTCAATATATGTATATGTGGCATTTCTGTGTATGATATTGGTTCACTTGTATTGTCTTTTTCTCAAACAAAGATATTGATATGCATATTATAAACTTGTGAATGTGTTCTTCTTCATCCTCACAACTGCAAATTTTTATAGTTTCTGTGGCAATTTTAACTAAGGTCACTTTTGTTATTCTAATGTGGTAGCTTAATTGTTCTAATTAATTTAATACATGAAGCAATGAGTTATTTTCCTCATTTTGAGTAGTCACGTCTATTTTACCTTTTGAACAAATTCTTTTTAATTTAGCGACTTCACACTTTTAAGGGGTTTACCAGTCCTTTTTTTTTTTTTTTTTAATTATTCTTGCCTTCTCTATCAAAGCATCACCTAGGTTTAATGTTCAGTGATAATCTTCCCTATTCCTTTTGTCATATTCATTTCCGCAACTGGTTTCATACTTTCGTGATGTCCTCCTCTAATTCCTTTCGTGTTTGTTGTCTTTGTCACCTCCGAAAGCCAGCCCTCATCTCAATTTCATATCCCATTGACGTCTACTTCAATTTTACATCTCAACCATCACGAGATTTGGTTTAGGGTTTGTTTATGTCCCACTATTCTAACAAAAAAAAAAAAAAAAAATCAATAATCATTTTTTTAAAAAAATTTCTAAGGCATTGTGGGAATTTCACCTAACCTTCCCACTTAACCAACATCTAATTCTTCATACCAAACATTTCATTTTCCCTCAACTTAAGTTCTATTCCCTAGTATGCCAAACAACTCATATTTTTAAGTTTCATCCTAATCTTTCCTTCTTTTCATTTCCTTCCTCAAATCTTTCATGTATCAAACAACGCCTTAAGATATGTTTGATTTAAGAGGAAGAGAAGGAGATTTTTTACCTCTGACCAAATTGCCTATAAATTCTTTTTTTTTATATTTCAAAAATACGTTTTCAATAAAAAGAAATATTCTTTTGATTAATAATAATTTAATAAAAATCCTCACTCCATTGTTATTCCCAATTTTCAAATCAAACACACCGAAATTGAATTTTTCCTTACCGTAGTAAAGTGAGTTTTTATTGGGCAACAACTTTTATAGACTCTTGAGAATGGACAAAACTTAGGCTAAGTTAATTGGGTCCATTATGTGGAAGCGCCAATCACCTCCTGCCATCTGTACCAATTTTCATTTAACAATAGATGCATCGTTAAACCACCATCAGTCCTTTTCTTCGCCCCGTTTTCCTTCAACGATCCAATCTCTTCATCATACTCAATGTATCAGCCAACAACATCGATCCTCCATGATTCGATTCAATCCTATTCCACTCCTCCAAACAAACATGAACTTCATGTCCTGAACCCTGAATCACTATCACTATTGTTTTGTACTGATATTCCAACGCAGAGAAGCTTTTTGGGATTGAGAACTCTTTCTTTGATCCAATAAATTATTAGAAAAAGGAGACAAAGATGTGTTGGATATGACGGGTGATTAAATTTATGAAAAAATTTCAAGCTCTCGCAATCTTGGCTCGTCATCGTTGTTTTGGGGGATTCAATAAGGAGATAAGCTATGGTGCGGATAAAGATGAAAGGGCTTTACCAACGGTGGAGGCAACTCGATTATGGGCCAGCATTAAGGGCAATAGAAGCTGCAGAATCCTTGAGAACAATCTCGATTAACAGCATCCATGGATTATATAAAAGACCCACATCTGAAATCAACTCTCATTGACGTAAATAGACTTAATATAAAAGAGATGCTTTTAGTGAGAAGCAGCTTCTTGGAAGGCCCACATATTTCGGAACCTGTGTGTATATTTTCTACCATTCATTTTTAGATTTTTTGTCACAATCGTGAAGAGTGAAAGGAAATGGCCCAGTATTTCGTTTACCGTCTGGAAAAGAAGGGACTAGTCTTTATTAACTTTCCACCTTATTTTTTTTTTAATAATAATCTAATTTTCTAATTAAATTTAATTTTTTATATTCAATTATCACAATATATACAACTAAATAAGATGTTACTATATATAATATTCAATAAGATTCATATATTATTTTAGTCATTTTTCATTTCTTCAGTTTAATAAAAAGTCATTTATGTAAAAGTTAAATGAACAATTCAAATACAAATCACATTTATAACCGAATTTTTTTCCCTATCGGGTTTACACATAAGTTAGATAGAAAATAAGTCATTACTCTCATTGCTAACCTAAACAGGCCCTAATGAACCTAATTAACTTGACCCGATTTTCAGACTTCGAGAAAATTATGGTTCTACATCAAAATTGAATTATTTAGGAATATTATGAATTGTGATTAATGATATTATATTTGTAGGAAATGATATTAAGCTTATAGGTAAATTATGTTACTGGGTCTTGAAAATGTCAAAGATGAATTATCATAACCCCAGTAAGTATCTGATTCTTTATGAACGTAATAGACTAACGTCTTTTCATTTTTAAATTATGGTTAGCACTGTTGAAATGAATCCTTTTTTTAACAATCATGGGAGTCATTCTTACTAATTGGTTTTACTCATTTATATTATTATGGTTAGCTTTTACATTGTGATCCTACTAAGGTAGCTCAAGTTTAAGTGGTTCTTATTTCCTACCCTATTAGAGTGTGTTCTTAGAAATGTAGAAAATCTCTCTCTCTCTCTCTCTCTTCCCTACTATTGTAATATAATTATTTTAAATTTTAAGTTTTGTTCTTGTTTAAAGTAATATTTTGAAAGAGTGTCTAAAAATTTACACATTTGAGCCTAAATATGCTTAATTGATTTAATTTCTCTCCTTGAAGTGGAAACTTGTATTTTAAACTTTCATTACGTTGGAATTAGGGACGGAGCTTGCCATAATTATTTGGGGGGGCCAAATGTATATTCATGAACTAAAAAAATATTTGGGGGCCAAATGTATAAGATACAATATTTTTTTACATTATATTAAATGTTTTTTAAAAAATTCTAAATGAATTTCGTGCTTATTCGATTTGGCATTACTACAAACAGCTTCTGTTCATACGGTCCACTTCGTCTTCATTACATAATTTCCTACTCAATTTATTTAGTCTCTTATCAACAATCCAATACATATCATACAGATGAACGTTAGAAATTTATGAGCTTACTGCACAGAGAAGAAGCCGTTTCAGTTGAATTTTCTATATGCCCGTTAGCTTCTGAGATACTATATCACTAATCCCAGACAAAACTCCCGCTGTGATTAAATCCCGAAAAGGAAACTGACATTAATGCGAGAAAATTCATAAAATCAAGCCCAGATGATAATTTAACATTCGATTTCCAAAGGGAATGGAGTGGAAGAAAGGAAATTTCATATCAAACAGAGAGTCAACGGTAATGGAAGCAAAAGCAGAAAAACAGAAAGGAAGAGTGAAACCTTGGTTCTGAGAGGATGTTGATGAAGCTTTTTAACGTAATTGTTTATCCCCTTCTTCCCGATGGATCCCATGTGTGCTCTAAGTTTGACTGGAAGTTCTCTGTGTGCGTCTGTTTTTCTGAGAGGACGTTGCTGAAGCTTTTTAACGTAATTGTTTATCCCCTTCTTCTCGATGGATCCCATGTGTGCTCTAAGTTTGCCTGGAAGTTCTCTATGTGTGTCTGTTTTTTTCATGACTGCACACATTTGGGGGGGCCATCCCATGAAGTTCCGTCTTTGGTTGGAATGCGCACAAGAAACACATTGTGACCTTTGAATCATGTAAAGCAATATCAAATGGCACCACAATCTGAACTAAAGCTTAAGATAGGAAGATGAGGTATATCATTCCAATTATTCTTTTGCATTTAAGTCAAATGATAAAGGAAAAATCATGAAACTATTTTTAAATCAGTCATAAATTTTATTTTAAAAAGAAAAAAACAATTTACGTTCAAATTTTGCTTGAAGAGTTAAGTATATTAGATTATAGGATTAAAGTGCAAAAATGCACATGTGCTTTACCCCAAGGAGCGTCCAACATCAAATGCTTTTTTTAGGTGCAAAAGTGCACATATGGTTACAAATTAGGTGGAAAAATACCTTTTGACTGTTAAGTTTGACTTTTTTTACTTTCAATGGTGCAAAAATACACATGTGATTTGACAAAAAGAGCGCTTAATACCAAGTGTTTTTTTAATTTAATAATTTTATTTCAATTAAAGGAAAATTATTATTTATCTAAGTATAATTCTTAGGAGGCCAAATTTAATAAGGATTTTAAAAAAAATTATGGAAATAAAAAATTTGGCCTCCCAAGAATTACACTTAAAAAAATAATAATTTTCCTTTAATTGAAAGACAATTATTAAATTAAAAAAAAACACTTAGTGTTGGATGCTCTTTTTGCCAAACCATATGTGTATTTTTGCACCTTTGAAAGTAAAAAAAAAAAAAGGTCAAACTTAACGGTCAAAGAGTATTTTTGCACTTAATTTGTAACCATGTGTGTACTTTTACACCTAAAAAAAGCATTTGGTATTGGACGCTCCTCAGGATAAAGCGCATGTGCATTTTTTCAACTTAACCCTAGATTATAATAGGTTCCAAACAAAAGTAACTTTATCAAGATGGATTTTTTTAATTCGCAAAATTTGAAGACTTCATCTTGCTTGAGAGGGGTTGAATTCATTTCGGTCCATGAGCTCAGCTATTTTTCATAAAACATTGTGTTCACGTTTAGTATGTAATTATATACTGTTATGGATTGGCGAAATGGACCTTATGAAGATAGATTCAACAAAGAGACGTTATGACAGAATCCCCCTAATAAGGTAAAAGACTAATCCTCCTATAATCATGCCCATAATTATGCATGGTACAGGTAATGGAGCAGGTATGATCTGAACGTGGAGGAGCACTACTAACGAACAGAGCAGTGGGCAGAAACCCTAGGTAATCTCTATAAAGAGGAGATTACCCACAAGGTACACATTTTCGATTCATCTATTCTAAATACAGTTCCACTGTGCACACACTCCACTCCTTTGGCTATCGTTATTCTTATGTAGCATAATAATCCTCAGAAGTTCTGTGATATCTCCTCCATAGATATCATTGAGCATTCTCCCTCTCCTTCGATGTTTAATCCCTAAACTCCTTGGAGATTATATTGATACGATATAAACAATCACCAATCTTTTGAGATTAGACATTTGTGTTCTTACTACAGAACATTGGCGCCGTCTACGGGGATCGTTAAAATTCGATTCCCAAAGCAAGATCACTAAGAATGGCAAACACTAGAAGCCGAAGTCATGTTTCCCGCCAGGATCCACCAATGCAGCAACCACAGCAAAATCCTGAACAACACATACAGCATGAGGATTCTATGGCCCCTGACTACAATTGAGTTGAGGTTGAAACAAGGGAAATTCGCCAAAATAATCCAAAAAAAAAAATTGTCAAATTGGGCCACTATTCAAACATTTCGCCAAAATAGACTAATTTGTAGCGCCACGTCAGATGGCGCCATTACACATGTGGCGCCACATCAGCTAGCGCCACTTTTGAAGTGGCACCACATTATATAATTATATATTATATAAATAATATATTATATTATTTATATAATATATAATTATATATATATATATATATATTTAATATATAATATATATTATATTATATAATTTAATATATATAATATTAATATATTATATTTTATATAATATATAATTATATAAAATATAATATATATTATGACTCGTAACTGATTACCAGAGAGAGAAGCTTTGTCTAAGCTTTGGCAACCTCTAGTAACATATAGTACCCAAGGAAGAAGCAACTCAGATTGACGATGACGTACCGAGAATCAATGATGCAGATGAAATAATTTTACTGGTTTTAATTGTTAGTGGTGCCACCTGATTCTATTGGTTTTACGCCTCTTTCGTGCTACAAGCCCTGCAGTACCATGCTGGCTTCCTGTTCCTTCATTTTGCTCATCCCCATCATTGCTGCCTGCAACATCATCTTCCTCGACAATCCTATTATTTTTATGTTTTTTTTTGCTCTCAAACCAAATGCTGATACGTCATCGTCGTCGTCAATCTAGGTTGCTTCTTCCTTGGGTACTGTATGTTACCAGAGGTTGCCAAAGCTTGGACAAAGCTTCCCTCTCCGGTAACCAGTTACGAGTCATAATATATATTATTTATATATATTATGTATTATATAAAATATAATATATATTATTAATATAATAATATTATATTAATATATTAATAATATATATTATATAATTATATAAAATATAATATATATTATTTATATAATATATTAATATTAAATATAATTATATAATTATATATAATTACAGAATGGGGCGCCACTTTTGAAGTGGCACCAGTTGATGTGGCGCCACATGTGTAGTGGCGTCACGTGTGGCACCATCTGACGTGGCACCACAAATTGGTCTATTTTGGAGAAATGTTTGAACAGTGGCCCAATCTAACAAATTTTTTTTTTGATTATTTTGGCGAATTTCCCTTGAAACAAAGGACGAAATGGCCGACATTGGAACCTCTCCAGCGCCCAATAACTGAGTTATCCATCAGATACAACTGCTGCTCCAACCACAAAACCCTCTACAGGAGTTCCAAATTGAAAACCTCGACATCTGTTTGTTACAAAACGCTATGGAAGTGGTATTTAGACGAATGCAGGATATGGAAAGGCGCAACAGGCTACAAAGAGAGGATGACATCCGACGTTTATAGGAGGATATGGAATGCCGTGATGCAATCTAGAGACAAGAAGAAGGACGAAGGCTGCAGCAAATACTAGATGGTAGAATGGGCCGAGAAGAGCATGGTGGTCAGAGTGAAAGCCGAGGTAATACAGGGCGCAACCAGGCTGTTGTCCTGGCTCAACACGTAGACAGAGATGCTGCTGGGCCCAGCCACGTTAACATGGAAATGCCTTGTCCTGTGAATTTTGAGATACCTCGACCAAATTGTAGGAAGGAAATTCAGGATGGGCCGAAGTCGAGTCAAACTCTAGAAGAGGAAATACAAAGGATGCTTTGGTTGGAAGAACGTGTCAGGCAACTAGAAAGCCCTACACAACACAATGGTTGAGATCCTAGTGACCCTAGCAGAGTTAGTATCACCGCGCTCGCGCAACAAGTGGATGTCGGCATGCCCCTGGAGAATGCCGAGCCTAATGTTGCCGACAAAGAGCCGATAAAATGCCGAGTTGCTGGACGAGAGATGGCGACGCTTGTCTCACCAAGCAACCTCGGAACATCTGCTATGATATGTGAGGTAGGGACCAAGGTTCGTTTTTAGATGAGATTAGAGTGGCTATATACCCCAAAGGTTTTGATTTAAGGGATTTGCCAAAGTATGATGGGACCCAAGACCCACAGGTCCACCTTAATAACTTTTCCATGGAAGTGATGGTGAAAGGCTTCGAAGGTCCAATTGTACCTCAACTTTTTGTGGGAATGTTAAGAGGAGCGGTACAACTGTGGTTTCACTCATTGCATGAAAATCCATCCGAGATATAGACAACTTGAGGAGGAAATTTTTATTGAACTTCGCAACTAGCAAAAAGCAGCCAAAGACCGAGTTTCAACTTGGTCAGGTGAAGCAAGGACCCAATGAGACCCTGCAACGTTATTTGGACTGTTTTAAAGACGTCGCTTTACAAGTCCCGGTGTTGATAGAAGACGTACATCTACACTTGGCCATAGCCGACAGAGATGATGATTCCCGATTGAAGAGATCATCTATCAAACAGCACGTGAGTTCCTTGGCAGAATTTTGAGATATGTCAAAGCAATACTTGGAATTAGAACAACTGGAAATTGCTAGCTGGAGCAAAGGGGGCGAGTTAGAAGCCCGGTCCTTAAGAGTAAGGAGCATCAAGGTGTACCTCGGCAAGATCTACGCGGGCGTATCTCGGACAGTAAACCTCGCGGAAGCAAAGCTGAGGGCAGATATGAGAAATACATACCATTGAAGGTACCTCAGGAGCAGATATGGAGGGAGGTCTCATTGACTGAAATGAAGAAGGTAGAGCGACCTCGACCTCTACAAAATAAAGCCACCCTGGACAAATCACAATACTGTGACTTCCACGACCAACACGGGCATACAACTGAGCAGTGTTGGGACTTAAGAGACGCTGTGGAGAAATTCGTATAGGAAGGCAAGCTACGAAGATATGAATTCCCTGAAGCAAGGTACGACTGCAATGTTATTAATAGAGGACCTAGGGGCAGAGGAGATTCTCAAAATCAGCGAAGGAAGTATCTGAAGGAGGTTCTGACAATTCGTGATCGCCCAAGTTTCAAAAGAGAGTCTGGTAAGTCAAAACCCCCGGTTCCAAGCTTTACTAAGGCCGATTTAGAAGACGTGACTCCAGGCCATCATGATGGTCTAGTCATAATAGGGACCATGGTAGATTGCCGAGTTTAAAAGATCAGGTTGATAATGGGAGCACGGTGGACATAATCTTATGGGAGGCGTTCAAGAAAATGCGACTTGACCTAGCATACCTGAAACTATGCAAGACGACATTGACAGGCTTTAATGGCTAGGACACGTGACTAAAGGGTTATATAGATCTGAAATTAATGTTGGGGACAAAGGATGCGTTTAGGTAAGAAATCGTTAGGTTTGTGGTCGACGACTTCCCATCCCTTTATAATATAATATTGGGGAGACCGACGATACATAATTGGGATATGTTAGTGTTTATGAAGCACCAGAAGTTGAAGATGATCAATAAGAAAAACAAAGTCGTCGTTATCCCGGGTGACCAAAAGGAATCTCGACAGTGCTACTATGACTCAGTCAAGGGGAACAAGGACGACCCATCTTCCTATCGAGTTACAACGGAAAAAGAGGTCATTCACTTGGTCGAGTTAGACATGAGGGAAGAGGATAAAATCCCGAGGGCAGCACCAACAGAGAGTTAGAAGACCTCATCCTGGGCGATGAGCCGGGGCAAGCAACCAAGACCGGCAAGGCGATGAACCTCGCGGTTCGGTTGGCAATAGAGGAATGCTTGAAGAAAAATGCAGACGTCTTTGCTTAGGGACCATCCGACATATTGGGGGTAGACCCTAATTTCTATTGCCATAAGCTGGCTATCCAACCAGAATCTACACCCATCGCGTAGAAGAAGAGGAAACTTGTCCCGAACAGGATAATAGCCCTCGAAGAACACGTCAGAGAACTATTTCATCCGAGCAGTCCAGTACACAACATGGTTGTCCAACGTCGTCCTGGTCAAGAAACCCAATGGCAAATGGAGGGTCTGCACCAACTATAAAGACCTAAACAAGGTATGTCTTAAAGACACCTTTCCTATGCCGAACATTGATCAATTATTAGACAACTCTTTTGGGTTTCAACTCCTGTCTTTTATGGATGCATATTTGGGATACAACCAAATTGCCATGCATCCTGAGGATCAAGAAGCAACGGCGTTCATCACAGAAAGAGCCAACTATTACTATATGTCATGTCGTTCGGTCTAAAGATTGCCGGGGTGACATATCAATGAATGATGACAAAGGTCTTTGAAGACCAACTGGGAAAGAATGTGGAAGTTTATATCGACAACATGATCATAAAGTCAGAAAATTCGGATAAGCACGTCCAAGATTTGAAATAGACATTTGACAAGCTGTGGGCTCATCAAATTTGACTCAACCTAGCTAAATGTGCATTCGGTGTTCCGTCGGGCAAGTTCTTGGGTTTCTTGCTAACCCACCGCAAAATTGAAGCGAACCCGGAAAAAATTCCAAGCTGTGTTAGATATGAAATCCCTGACAAACAGGAAAGAAGTGTAGCAGCTCACAGGAAGAATTGCCACCCTAACTCGGTTTTCACCTAAGTTGGCGGAAAATTCACTTCCCTTTTTCAAGTTGCTCAAAAATGAAGCCACTGACGAATGGAATGCAGAATGTGATATGGCATTTGCGAAAGTTAAGTAGTGTCAGCAGCCCCACCAATATTATGCCAACCAGAGCCTGGGGAAACTTTGATCCTATACCTGGCCATTAGTAAGGAGGCGGTGAGTGCGGCCTTAGTGCAAGAATCGAAGGAGGGGCAGACACCAGTGTATTTTGTAAGTCGGGCTCTTCAAGACTCAGAGCTGAGGTATCAAAAGCTTGAAAAGTTAGCTTTCACCTTGCTCACCACGGCACGCCGACTACGACCCTACTTCCACGGTCACCCTATAGTAGTCAGGACTAATCAGCCAATTTGGCAGGTTTTGCATAAACCCGACTTGGTAGGAAGAATGATCAGCTGGGCAATTGAACTCTCTAAGTTTAATATAACCTATGAAGCCCGGCATGTAATCAAGTCACAAGCCCTGGCCGACTTCATCATAGAACTCACCCCGTCTGATAAGGGGGACGCACAGGAGGAGATACCATATGGAAGTTGTTTGTTGACGGATTGACAAGAGATTGCCGACCCCTTGCAAAATAACTAAGTTCAGTAAAAAGATTTGTAGTATAAGGAACCTGGATCATTTCCCACAGAATTGCAGTAGGTTCTAATAGTAACAAAAATAATGACAATAAATGATTGCGGGGAGTTTTTCAAATTGCAATAAAATGAAATTAAAACAGAAACAATAAATGAAAACAAGATTAACTAAACTAAAATGACTAACCCAGAACCAGGGATTCCAGAACCTTTATAAGACGAAATTAATTAAAACACTGAACTCATGATCGATTTCTGGACAAACCGAAATCTCTGCATTTGCCCAGAATTTCCCTCAACTGAACAATCGTCCAGAATGTTTTCAAAATAGTGGCGTGACACCAAACAATTGCACAATAATCACTTAAACCCAGTTCGAAATATGTCCTTGGGATTAATCGATCTAGATTTTTTTTTTATCAAAAACCAAATCTGAATCCAGAATCGAATCTGATAAAAGAAGACAAAAACGAGTTTAGATGTTATCGATTAAGCGCGAGTCCTCTAGAATATGGAATCCCTAATCCGTGGGTTAATCAGAGAGGTTTAGCCAAGCATAGATAAGTAAAACAGTGAAGAACACGAAGAACAGATGAAGAACATTTTAGAGAATATGAAAAGTCTATGTTTGATCTTCAAAAGTCTCAAAAACGAAAATACCAATCTATTTGTAGCCACCTTTTGTCTTAACATAAAAAGGCGAAACGAAATAGGGCTCCAAGTCATAAAATATCCAGCCCAAAAGAAATGGCCTAAAATAACAAATGGGCTTTTACAAAATTCGGGCCCAAATAAAAATCCAAAAAAACGTCTCGGACTTCAGCTCCAAGTTTGACCATCCTCTTGACCGAATTTGCCTTCCGAGTTTTCATAACATTTGTAACCCTTTGAATCATCTGAAATATGAAACAAAAATGAGGCAAATCCAATGCCTGGTTCAAAAGTTATGGTTAAAACAATGAAGCATTATAAATATGGAATTTTATCATGAAAATGAATTAAATCCAAAAAAAAAGCCCAAAGACCAAATAAGCATTAAAGCCCATTATTTATTAGCTAACAATCTAAATTTATTACCCAAAAGATACAAAATAAGTGTGTACAATATTCAATTATCATGGATCCTCAAACGCCAAGGGCAGTGAAGCTGACATTATTATAGAAAGTCCAGAAGGAGTTTCAATTGAATACTCCCTAAGCTTAACTTTTAAATCTTCCAACAATCAGGCTGAGTATGGGGCACTCATTGTCAGATTACTTCAAGCTAAGAAAAATAAGGCCAAAAGAATAATGTGTCCACATACTCACAGTTAGTAGCATCTCAAATAGATAGATCTTACCAAGCTAAAGGCCCACTACTAGTATAATACCTCAGGGAAGTCAAGTCAATCATGGTTGATTTTGATGAAGTGGTGGTGAAGCATATTCCAAGAGGAGATAATGTCAAAGCCGACTTCTTATCCAAGTTGGCTAGCACCCAGAGTGCCGGAAATCATTGGACAATGATTCAACAGAGTTTGCGAGAGTCGACCTGTGTGATGATCATCTCAAATGCTAGCAATTGGAGGAAGCATATTGTCAACTATCTTGAAAGAGGTATTCTTCCCGATGACTCCTTTGAAGCAAAAAAGCTTACAAGAACAACAACGTTGTATGCAATGGTGGGTGATCAGCTGTATCGAAAGGGCTTATACTCTCCAATGTCAAAATGCCTCAACTCGGAAGAAGCCGAGTATGTATTGGTTGAAATCCAGGGCATTAATGGACAACACATGGGAGAGGAGGCGCTAGCTCGGAAGGCAATAAGAGCCAGGTATTATTGGCAGACTATGGCGGCAGATGCAAGAGACCATGTCGAAAAATGTGACAGTTGTCAAAAGCACGCCAAAATCATTTGAACGACAGAATTGAAATCTATATTTGCACAGTGGCCATTTTCTAAATGGGGGGGTGGATCTCTTGGGTCCGTTAAAAAGAGCCCCAGGGCAATTGCATTGGTTGTTAGTGGCAGTCGATTACTTTATGAAATAGATTGAAGCCGAAACACTATCTACTATAACCTTGGCTTGCATACCAAAATTCATGGCAAGAAGTATTATAACTCAGTTCGGAATCTTGGCAGAGATAGTCACCAATAATGGAACCCAATTCATTGACAAGGGTTTCCAAAAGATGATGTCTGACTTCTAGATAATCCAACACTTTGCCTCGGTCGAACATCCACAATCCAATGGCCAAGCAAAAGTCACAAACAAAATTATTGTCGACGACCTTAAGAGGAGGATGGAAGAGGCAGAGAAGGACTGGGTGGAGCAGCTATACTTAATGCTATGGGGATATTGGACCAATGTCGAAACAGCCACGGGGAAAAACCCTTATAGCACCTACGGCTATGAAGCTATGATACCAATGGAAATTGAGGAACCCTCATGGAGGAGAATTAAGGCTCTACATGAAGAGAATGACAATAACCAAGCCATCACCACCGAGTTGGACCTCATTGACGAGGTCAGAATTACTTCGCATTGCTGACACATCGTCGCCAAACAACTCATTGCAACTAGGTATAATAAAAAAGTGAGACCTTAGTCTTTTGAGAGAGGCGACTTAGTGCTACGAAGAGTCGATATAGGGAACAAAAATGCCCATGAAGGAAAATTGGTGACAAACTGGGAAGGCCCATATTGGGTAACAGAAGCACTAGGTCATGGAGCCTATGTGCTCGAGACCTTGGAAAAGAAGGCCATCAAGAGAACATGAAACGTTGATAAGTTAAAGGCTTACTACAACTAAAGTTGAAGTCTAGAGACGACATAGTCGTGAGTCTATTATGAGGCGACTTAGTCGCGAGTTTATGTAAGCTTCGGTGGAGCCAATTGTGACGGTTATACCTTCAAGTCTATTTGAATAAATGAATATTGGTTCGAGGAACTCATTTTCAGAAATTCTATGCAATGGTTTTCACCGCCAAGCCTATTTAAATTCATAATGGGAATTAATCGCTACAACGATTTTCTTAATTTGAATTATTTGCGACGGTAATGTCGCGAAGCCTACTTAATGAATGAAGGTTTATAAAACTGAGTTCGAAATTAATAGCCTCATCAAAGGCCCATCAAGATGATGATATTCGAGTTAATAAAACTGTTATATTGGCCTTGATCAAGCTGGATAGCTTAAGATTGAAATAAGGCTGAACTTAAACATGTAACGAGATTATTAGTAACCCAGGATACATTATTTTTGCACAAGTTTACGTATTGGAATAATCTAAGTGTCTCTCAATAAAAGGACGTTGAAGCAAAGGGATAAAATGACAAATTAATTTAATCTCAGGATATTAGACGAGATAATATACTAAAGAACTGCACGGAAGATATACTTCATTCATTGGCAAAAAGTTACAATATCCAGCCCGAGTCTCTAACTTGGGAAAAAAAAGACTTGTTCTTATGATGCTGGCACCTCAGAGCTTGGCATAGTAGGTGACTACGGTTCAACGCTCCTACCTTGATCACCACCCTGCTGTTGTCCCATAGTTTCTTCTACTCCAGGTGATCCATCAGTAGCTGGCACAGCGAGAGCAACGGCCGAGACAAGTTGCCCTTCACTCACAACCACGCCAAAGCGAGCATCCTTGAGATTAAGCGTTATGTTTGGGTTCAAAAGTGCTAGTTGCTCTAAGGCATTGACAAAGGCATCCTCGACAGCACTCTCATGGTTGGCTATGTCAGCATTGGCCGTGGTAAGTTGTACTTCAAGGCCTCGCACTAGGGCCGAAATCCGAGATTGTTCGTTGGCGTTCTATTGGCGTTTTTCTTTCTCCTTCTGGACCTTCTACCTAGCCGCCTTAAGATTATTGTCTAAGATAGTGGCAATCTCCTCTACTTTTTCCTTTGCCAGCTTAGCATCTTTGGCCTCAGATAATGCCTTGTCTCAAGCGTCTTCCGTTGACTTCACCTTTGCCTCCACCGCCGTTTTCACTGCCAGCTCTTTCTCAGTTGCAGCGACCTTCAGTTTTGCCTATGCTTCTACCCATTTAGTCTTGAAGAAGCCTACGGCTTGGGCCAGCCCAGCCATTCGAATGGCTTTCTGCTCAATCTCAACCAGCATACCATCCTCCGCTGCAGACAGAGGCTCGGGCTTAAACCAACTAGCTAAGGGACTAATACTGGTCTGCACAAAAGGGTCGACCCCGTGTTCCCACAAGTAGGACGACGATGGATATTTTACCGGAGTAGGGGCCACCGGTGTCTGGGGTTTAGGTTCGGCCGACGTTGATGAGGGTGAGGTGACAAGCTCAGAAGTTGGGTCGGTGTTGGACGTTGCAGGAATGTCGAACATATGGGGTGCCGAATCTGCCTACGCGGTGTTGGACTTCTTGGCAGGGGGAGCTTCTTCTGAACTTGGCCTTCCTTTTTCTAGCAGGACTGGACTCCTGGGCAGCCACCTTTCATGCCAACCTGTTCATATATGGCAGCAATCTGGCCATTGCTAGTTCTACAAGACAAGAACGAGGTTAGTAAGCTTATAAATAGGGATAAAAGAAACACATGCAGCTATAATACTACACATACTTGCTGCTGATTTCTTTTTCCTGGTCAAAGGGACCAATAAATACATGCCGGCATCAAACAACCCTAAAGTTTTGCCGAGATCAAGCAAAAACTTTATAGCCTCTTTCTCATCTGGGGTAAAGCTACTCTCTTTAGGGTTAAAGGCTCGGGGAGACAAGTCATGGTGCTCGCTGGCCCAATAAAGGGGGAACTTTCCCTCAAGCTCACTAAAGTCGTTCTCCTAAAGAAACCAAGGTTGTTGCTTAGGGATTGCTTCAACTTTGAAAAAAGTCGGCTTAAAGGATTTGAAGGATTCAGTGTAGGGGTTGAAGAGTTTTCTACCACAGACACCCCTAAGGGTGGTCTATGTAAATTCTATCAATTTTTCCTTGGTTTTGTATGAATCCATAGGTGAAAAGAAATGAAAGAAAAGGGGCATTATAAAGGTTATTTGTTGTTCTATGCAAAGGGCTTCAAAGCCTAGGACATAGGCCTAGCCATTGGATGCAGTTGCGTCAGAGCAACTTGTAGATGTCTAAGTAGTCAGATTATGAAATCAGAAAAGGGAAAAGTTACACCTAGACAAGTACGTATGTCTCGGTAAATAAAAAAGAAATGAGGCTCGGAATCCCTAACCCTGACGCCATGGATTTAGAGTTTAAGGGTAGGTGTATGGTATACCTTTCACCATCGGCAAATTGGGACCCCTTAAATTGTCCCGAGGTCATATTGCTCCGAATTGACATGACCTCATTGCTTATTACATAATGTCCCAGACTATGAGCGACTTTAGTAAACCTCGACTCTTCAGCAGTCGGCTGCTCACTAAGACGCGATGAGGACACCATCTATACCTATATATAAAGGAAAAAAAAAGACAAGAGTCAGAGGAAATCTGCCTCGGTGCAAAGTAAAAGGAGCCATGCCGGGTTGACTGGACTCAAGAGCATCTGAGATGATGGGAAGAGCAGAACTATGTTGGCAGGTAGCCAACACTATGTCGGCCTCTAAGTCTCAATCAAGTCTAGCAAGATCAACGCTTTTGCGATAGCAAGCATCACAAGGCGTGTAACCTCGAATTGGGGAGGTTGGCCTAGGAGAGGTATGTGCCAAGGGATCATCTAGGCCATGTGTGCAGTTCGTCAGTGCCATCTCGGCTTCTTTGTGACGACCAAGTTGGGCAAGTGTGATATACTCATGACATTTGTTGTATGGACGAAGTTGGGAAAAGGAAGAGGTTTGTGGAGTTGACTTTGGGTGTTAAGTCGAAGGAAGAGGAGACCTGGATACTGATATCGATCGGGATTGCTTTAATGGGAGGAGGAGGAATAGCTCTACGAGTGACTTTCCTGCTTCCACTACCAGAGGACTTGAGCAAATCTGCTTTCACAGACTCCTTAGAATGACGAACAACCCATAACAATAGGCCGCCTTGTCAGAAATCCCTTTTACGACCTCCCTATCCTCTTGAGGAATAGGCCTACCAATACATATCTACGGGGATATCTGGGTTTTTGTCCATTGGAATGTAAAGAAGGGTTAAGCAAAGAAGCAGAGATAGGTGTTCTAACCTAGACGTTAAAAAAGACTACCTGAGAACACTACCTAACACCAGGAATGCAGTTTTCAGCAAGAAGAAAAGAAGAAGAATTATAGCCAAGGAGAAGACAAAATGTATAAAATTACAAATCAAGAGAAGTGATGATGAAATTTTACTTGGGCTAGGAAAGCTTGGGAGAGAAGAAAGAGTTTTGTAGTACTTGGCTGAAGAGCTATTTTCCTTTGTAGAAGTGAGACCGTCTAGGCATAAAAATTTGAAGCAGCGTGACATCTCAGATTATATAGACATTATGCATTCGAAAAGGCGAGTTTAATAACACCAACAGTTGTGAATTTGAAAAGATAGGGTTGATGACGTCAGCAAGCACAAAGAATTAGGCATGAAAAAACCCTAAAAAGTGCAATCATGACTGACACAAAGAGACGCGAGCATTAAATACACACGAAAACCAACGGCGGCTGGCGGGGGCATTAAGGGAGAACGACGATTATATGCTACTATGCACTCCGTTGTCTTGGCTATCGAAGGACCGCGCCTATTCATATGCCTACGCGCTTGTATGGTACCTCAGATTGGGGGCAACATAGGCCAGCACATGGCAAGGAATTTTAACTTCAACATGCCGAGGTTTAACCAAGTCAAAAGATAGTAGAAAAAGCTAATCTCGGCCACCATGAAAGCCCAGGAACAATACAAGCACGACAAACGCATCAGGGGACAAGTGCAAAGTTATCTCAGATCCTGACCAGCATCATAGCCAAACGCTTATATAGAAACTCGTGTGATTAAGATCCAAAGTAAGAGAGCAACTCGAAAGGAGGAAATCCGAGCTAATAGTTATTCAGTCGAGGCAAAGTTGACATAAAGAAGCAGTTAATCTCGGCATCCTAGAGACCTGAGATACTGAGCTTGAGGGCAACTGTTATGAACTAGCGAAATGGGCTTTATGAAAATAGGCCCAACAAAGAGGCTTTATGACAGAATCCCCTTAATCAAGTAAAAGACTAATCCTCCAATAGTCATGCATAATTATGCATGGTACAAATAGTGGAGCAGGCATGACCTAAACGTGGAGGTGCACTACTAACAAACAGAGCAGGAGGTAAAACCCTAGGTAATCTCTATAAATAGGAGATTGCCCACAAAGTACACAATTTCGATTCCTCTATTCTAAATACAGTTCCACTGTGCACACACTCCACTCCTTTGGCTATCATCATTCTTGTGTAGCACGGTGATCCTCAGAAGTTCTATGATCTCTCCTCCATAGATATCACTGAGCATTCTCCCTCTCCTCTGGTGTTTAATCCTTAAACTCCTTAGAGATTATATTGATCCGATATAAACAATCACCAATCCTTTGAGATTGGACATTTGTATTTTTACTACAGAACGTATATTGAATAGAAATGTCTTTAATTGGAGGATATATAAATATATTTTTTAAAAAAATATGAAAGTTCTAAAGTAATGAGAGGAATATTGTAATTTCACAAGGGTACGTACCAATGAAACCAAACGTTTTGAACCAGTCAAATCCTAATATATGCATTTGTGAAAAAGCTTTTGGAAATTTTTTGGCCCATCTTTTGGCAATATTGGAATTTTTTTAAAAAACTCATTCGTTACAACTTACAACCAATCAATTTTAATTCATTAATTAAAATAAAATTAGTCATTTAATTCAAATTAATTGTTGTTGATTGAGTATGATTATATTTTGGAAATTTTATTTCATTGATTAATTTTAATTTATAATGGCAAAACTCCCTTCCAAATCCTTATACTTTCACTCAATTTTGAATCAAATCCCTACATCCCCCCCCTTCAAAATCATATCAGCTCTTTAAAGTTTACTCTGTTAGTTCTGATTGGGTGAGGTAGTTTTTATTTTGGAAAATCATTGTTAGGTCTCAATGTATGGAATTAATCACAAAAAATTCTAACACCAAATTCCCCTTACAAAAAAATATCTGGGGACTTTTTTGTGATTAATTGTGAATAAGTTATGGAATTTCTCTCACAAAAAAAGTCTCGTTGTTAAAATAGTTTTTCATGTTATCGAAATAGCTTTGCTAGTTGGTAAAATAACTCTGTGAAAATCTCTTTGTGAAAATGACTTTTCATGTTGCCAAAAATTGTCCAAGTTTTTAAAATTCTAACGCCAGATGAAAAACTTGAAGAATTTTTTATGTGAGAGGAATTTGGTGTGGGACTTTTTTGTGATTAATTTTGTACCTTGGGACTTAACAATGATTTTCCTTTTTTTATGCACATTATATTAAAATATATTACTATAGATGGTCCATCTCCCTATTATTTCGATGATTTCTTCTCATTATTTTCTTATGATTATGTAATATTATTCATTGTAGTTTATAAGATTATGCTATAAATAGGAGGCATATGTTATATATTGTATCCAATCTAACTAGTGAATAAAATTATTCCCCCTTTTCGGCAAAAGTACGGAAAAACCTTATTTAATTAATTAATTAATTACCAAAATGTCACTGAGGCAAAAGTATTAACCCATTTGCCCCTTGTAATTGATTACATGCCTCATGTAATCGATTACAGGGGGTCAGATCTTTTTTTT
This sequence comes from Acacia confusa, assembly GCA_037074495.1. Lineage (NCBI taxonomy): Eukaryota > Viridiplantae > Streptophyta > Magnoliopsida > Fabales > Fabaceae > Acacia > Acacia confusa. Next base: position 25,211,802 of record CM073514.1, read on the forward strand.
TTTTCATTTTTTACACTATGTAATCAATTACGTCACTATTTAGTAATTGATTGCATAAAATTGGCACTATGTAATCGATTACATCAGTATGGTGTAGTCGATTACACCAGCTGCAAAAGTACAATGAAGAAGAGATTTCGAATTGGTGCATGAGGAAACTTATTTCCAACTTCTTTTTACCTACAAATGCGACTTGGGGAAGGTATTTTTGCCAACAATTAACCTTCTACCCTATACCTAGTCCATCGATGTCCCTATATCCGTTTACATAACTATTTGGACATTTGCATTCTTGGTTTTCTAAAACAAGTAATTATAAACTGAACGTCACAATACATCAACAAATACTAATACACATAAGTTCACCAGTGTCATCATAAATGCAATACAATTACATAACTTGTCCACTTTAACCTTGCCTATTCCTCAACGGACACGTACATATATTATGACCAACTTGCTTCCAATGCCGACATCTGGACTGACTGCTTGACGGTTAAGACTCCACCCAATCCATCTCATTATGTATCCTCGTAAACTTTGGTCTTCCCTATCTACGGGACAAACTTGCATCCGGAATAACGATTGGGCCATCTACTTGTTGAATCAATCGTTCATTGCCTATCGGGTACCAATATGCAGCATATACCTGACTAATGTATTGCAAGGTGAACGTCGGGTCAACATAATCGTAATGGTTCAAATTTTCAGCCTTGCACACTGCTAACATGTGGACGCATGGATATCGTCTTGCTGTAAACCTCCCACATTGACATTTGCGGTTGATCAAGTCAACCCGCATTGTGTCCCCAGCATATGCGTCCTCGACCTCAAATAACCATAATTCTATGTCATATAGCACCACTCGACACGCGACTGTCTATTCGTCCATCTTTTGTATGCAGTCTTCAACCTTCTTAGACACTATCCTATCTTCAGTCATGTGTTTGGTAATCTCAACACGCCTTGTGACGAAATATTCGACAAGCCCACTACATGTGATCTTGACCAATGCGATGATTAGTAGATTACGTGCCCCCCTGAGGACCTTGTTGACACACTCTGATATGTTAGTCGTCATGTGACCAAACCTCCTTCCATCTTCATCATACGACATGCACCATTTCTCCTTTGGAGCCTGATCAAACCAAAATGAAACATGTGGGTTTGCCTTAATGAACTCTCGAAACTTTATGTCAAACTGAATCTTTGAACTCATGTACCCTGCATGACATGCAAATGCAAACTCATCACAATGGAAATATAACCAATGATTACAATAAGTAAATGGAAGGTGAAATTTCATACCTAGTGTCATAACTGTTTTCTTCAATTCAACATCCTTAAACTTGGTGTGAAAGTTGCTCCCGAAATGACGTAGGCAATACATAGGATAGGCATTTGGAGGCTGCCATCCATGGTGATCTTTAACCGTCTTTTTAATACTGGCGTGACGGTCAAATATCAGACAAATACCTTGCCTCTAGGTCACATGAACACGCAGGAGATCAAGGAACCACAACCAATCATCTTACTTCTCACTAGGAGGAACGACCACAAAGGCAATGGGCAGTAGCTTCCCATCCCCGTTCTGTGAAGTCACAATCAACAAAGTACCTCTATATTTTCCATACAGGTGGGTGCCATCAATTTGCAGTACAGGCTTACAGTATTTGAAGGCCTCAACAGTCTGGTGAAATGTCCAAAATACCTTACGAAATATGCGCATGTCGGTGTAGACACGTTGTCTATCAAAAACTTCAAAGGTATTAAGCCTGAACACCGAACCTACATTACACTACGTCATGTATGTTAACCAATTGGGCAGGAATGCGTACGATTCCTCTCAATTACCAAACAACTTCACAATTTCCTTCATTTTTGCCCTCCAAGCCTTCCTGTATGTTACATTGTATCCGTACATACATTGTATCCTCTCTTGTATCAGCGCTAGTTTAACAGCTGGATCTTCTCTTAACATACCTAATGAAAACACCGTCCATTAATGTGCTATCAATAAACATGACGAATGACACTGCAACAACAGAGAAAACATACCGATGATGGCTATACATATAACGTCTGAATCCAACTATCTGTGGTCCCGAACGAGAGCCTGGTTATGGCAGGTGTGATCTTGACCCCACCTACAAATAACCCAACAATTTCCATTTTTGGGGACCATTGCCCTCATATACTAAGGACAACCGTTGGCATGGTTTTGACACCTCATGACAAACCTATGGTCATCGCTTTTCTCAACTATGCTTGTACGACGAGACTTCACGCAATATAATTTCAAGGCATGTTGCATTTCCGACTTCGAAGGAAACTGTTGATATAAATAGCATGGATCACCTAAATGCCAACCACCTTGCATGTTATCATCAACATACAACATCTTCGTCTCATCATCAAGATGCGCCCAATTAATGCTGGAATAGTGTGGGCTTTCGTTCCAGAATGGTTCAATATCAGTCCCAACAGCTGTACAAACGATTCTTTGTCAAAACCACTGAATCCGAATTACAGATACAAATACAAATTTACTAACTTACCACTGCTAACTAGGTCCACATGAAGCGGTGACAGTGAATCACCCTCGACATCAGTGTCTGACGAGTCACCTAGTAGAACCGCACTGTCAGGTTCTCCCTCCTCGCTGTGAATATCCTCGTCTTCCTCACACTCGTCTTCGTGATCCTCCCCCTCCTCCGTCAATCTCAGCTGACTTAATGCTTGTAACGATGCAGATAAACTGACGACTCTGTCTTCTTGACCATAATATTGTGGAGATCTTGTACGCATGGGAACATACGATGCTTCACCAGATTCAACCTCAACATAAATCTCAATGAAATTTTGTGATTTCCGATTGTCAAAGGCATCTATAATGCACTCTACGTCTTCATCATCACACACATCATTACTAATGTAGTATACATTATCAAAACCGACAACAGTCTCAACTTTAGCAATCAACCGATGAATTAAGTGGCCGCCATGTAGCCCCAATTTTTGTCAAATCCTTTCTTTGAGCTGGTTGTACGTGGTGGCCCGATTGATTTTCATCATTTTGGTTTTTCCTTCAAATTGAACACCATCGGGTCCTTCAAAATGCCTCCCACTATGGTAGATTACGGCAACGTAGTCGTTAGAACTTGAACTCATCCTTCACAATAGAAATTGGGAGCTAGAAGGGAGTGGGTTTCAAATTCTACACAAAAACAAAGGTGGATGAAGTTAAACTACAAAAATTACACAACAATACTACATTCAAAGAGGAGAATGGCCTTACACTTTGATGGGTCGCACAAAAACCGTCCAAAACACGAGCAACCAGAAGCTTTAGGGCAGAAACGAAGAAATGAACACGAATGAGCTCAACTTGGCTTTTAAAAAACACATCTGTCGAAAAGTAATCGATTATGCACTGTAGCGTAATCGATTACATAAAATTTACACTATGTAATCGATTACTTCACTCATCGTAATCGATTACAGAGTGCCAATTTTATGTAATCGATTACTAAACAGTGACATAATTGATTACATAGTGCAAAAAATGAAAAAAAAAAAGTGATATGACCTCCTGTAATCGATTACATAAGGCATGTAATCGATTACAGGGGAGCAGATGGGTTAATACTTTTGCCTCAGTGGCATTTTGGTAATTAATTAATTAATTAAAGTTTTTTCCGTACTTTTGCCCCCTTTTTCTTCACATTTCTCTTATTTCATGACAATTCAAACATAAGTTGTTTGTAATATTCAAATTCAGGTGAAAAAAAGTGCTCAGGTTTTTTTGTGTGGCTCGAACGTAGGTTTATATAAATGTTGGCCAAATAAAACAATGTATAGATAAAGATAAATTCTAAAAATATTTACAAAAAACTGATTCAAACATAAGTTGTTTGTATTATTCAAATCCAAATAATTATTGAGCCCGATAAAGTAATATTTGAAAATAGGTAATCACTAAGATAAAAAGAGGTAATATTCAAATTTACAAAAAGCACACATGTTTATAAGATTAAAAAAATGAGGTAAAATATTTCATGTAATACCAAAATAGTTCATATGATATTTTATTAAAAAATTAATTGTATTAGATCTATTGCTAAACTATTGGCTCCGTTAAATAATTCACATAAAACAAAAAATGTTAGTCAACTCATCTAATATGTTATAAATTGATAAGATTTACCCATTTTGTCTTTGTTAAAGAATGTAATTTCTCTGAATATGTATTTATTATCAGTTATATACATTTCTCTCCTGCAAGAGGTAGAAGTAGAAAAAATTATTAATTACTTTATGAACCTTTTGTATTTTGAATTAAAATTTTCTTATACATATATTTTGGATAGGGAGTATTTAAATTAAGATCAATTTGAATAAAAGTTAAATTGTTCGTTCTTTTTTATAAGTTTGTCTCATTAATATAAGAATTGCCTAGCTTAATTGAATAGCTCTCCTAAATATGTTCGTTTTTTACATTCATACGACTGGAATTTATTTAAGCGGTCAAAGCATGACTTGTTTGTTAAATTGTTCTTTCTTCTCATATAGGTACTATATGGCCTAAATATAAGATCATGTTAACTTTTGTGAGGAAGATTAAGGAAACTAATTAAATTACTTTAAGAATTTATATTTATCATTTTTCCTTCAAATTAATTTGTCTAACTTATACATTTATATATAATTTAGACCCCATTTGGTTCAACCACATTGCACGCCTACAATAGTGATCTTGATTGCATTACCAGTGTTATGTTGCTTTTTAGCATGGTGATAAAGTTTATCATGATAATGATAATTATCAAAAAATTGGTAATCCTCATTTATACCCCCATGAATGCTCATTATCATTCCATTGCTAGTTGAAAAAGTCCAATATAATTAACCCTTTAGTTTCATTTGTCTCATTTTACCTGCCACGCTACAACTGCTGCCACAGCTACTTCCTCTTCCTATACCACCACCACCTCCACCATTGCCACTACTGCCACCTCGTCCTCTTCCACTATCGATGACTCCACCATTGTCGCTACCGCCTCTACTATCTCCTCTTCCTCCACCTCCATTGTCGCTACTGCCACTACCTCCTCCACTGTTGTCACCTACCACGACCTCGTCCTCCACCCCCAATTGCCGCCAGCTTCATGTTGCCACTATCGCCACCACTACCTCCTCATCTTCCATTGTCGGAGGCTTCACCATTTCCGTCGCCGCCTCTACTACCTCTTCTTCCTCTATTGCCGCCACCTCCACTGTTGTCATCACCACTACCTCCTCCTCCTCCTCCTCCTCCACCACCTTTTCACCTTCATTGTCGTCGTCGCCACTACCTCCTCCTCGTCCACCATCACTACTACTACCTCCTCCTTCATCGTTGTCATCACCGCCACCATTGCCGCTACTATTACCTCCTCCTCCTTCTATGTCAGCGCCGCCTCCATGGTTGCCAACGCCACTACCTCCTCGTCTGCCACCGCCTCCATTGCCTCCTCCTCCACTGTTGCTGTCACCCCCTACCCTCACTACCTCCTCCTCCTTTGTTGTCATTGTCACTACCTATCATTGCCACCACTACACCACTATTATCATTGCCTCTAACACCACAACTATCACCATCGGATGATCTTTAGTGAGATAGCGTGACAGTTTTGATGAGGCAGTGCCATAGCTTATGACTATTTTTTCTATAAAGACTATATTAAGGGTAAAATAGACTTATGATATATTAATTTAAATAATTATTAAAAAAACAATTTATTGCACCTTGCTTTAAGATCAAACTGAACATTAGTCTTGTAATTAATATCGCATTGCATTGCCATTGTGTATTGTAGTACACTACATGGTGTAATGGGATCGAACAAAACAGATCTTTATTCATACTCAACATATTATATGATTAAATAACATATTTAATTTATTTAATATTTTTAATAAAAAGTTAAATATAGAGCTTGAAGGAATAAAAAAATGGAATGTCAGCCCTCGTGAGAAAGAAGACGAAGGATTAAAAATTGTCATGCCACACACCGTTCTGAACAATGAATTCAATGCTTTTCGGCTTCAATATATATAATGCCTTCTGTAACAGAACTTCCCAGGTAGAGACGGCAACACTGATTTGGATCCTACCTTTTCTGTACTTTCTGTTACCTTCATTTTGAAATTATTTTATTTTAAAATTTAAAGGATAATATAATCTTTGATCCTGAACATTACCTTATTTTAGTTTAAGTCCACTAACTTTCAAACCATATGTTTTAGTCTCTCAAGTTTCATTTCGCTTAAAATATTGATTCCTATAACTTAATAAAAACTTAAACCATTTTGCCTCTAAAGAGACCAAAATCAATAATTTGAAACTTGGAATACTTTTTTTTTATATATATAACTTGGAATACTAAAACCAAAATAAAAGGTAAATGTAAGGGTCTAAAGATGATATTAACCCAAAAATTAATTTTAAAGTCACATTTATTCATTTAATAATTAGAAAAAATTCATTATGCTGGTAAACTTAAATCTGAAAAAAAAAAAACCATTTCTTCTCCTTTTATATTTTTTCATTTGATCAAAAGAATTGTATCACAGTTTATTTTTTAAGTCAAACAATGTACACCTCCTCTCCCATAAGGGAGGGAATCCACCTACCCATCCGATTGGCAATATGGGGTATAGAACTTATGACCTCCATAATGAAAGGAGGCATAAGGTGCCAATTGAGCTAAACTGATGTGGGAATTATATGATAAAACTCAAAAAAAAAAAAAAAAGGAATTCATTAACTAAAACTCTAGAGGAACACTTCTCACTTGATTCAAAATTTGAAAATAACTAAGTACAGCTCCACCTTTAAATGAAGAAACTTTTTAACTGAAATACAACTCAAAACATTTTAAAAAAAGACACTCAAATATATTCTAAAAATATTGAGGATAAGATGTCATCTAAAAATTAAATCAAATCTAACAGTAACATATTAAATAATATCTTTGAGATCCTAACAACTCATATATCTAAAATAATATCCTAAAATGAAAACCACTGATAAATTTAAAAGATTTTTAGATAAATCAAAATATCTAAAAGATATATCAAATATTCCTAATAATCTATGAAATATGTAACATACCAATTTTTTATTTTTAAATTCTAGAAGAAAGCAATATTTTAGGAGATATTAATTTATGGTAATTAAAATTTACCATGTATTTATTTAGTATGAGAGTAAATTTTCTAAAATAAGAGTTAAATAAAACATTGTAAGTTTTATTTTTAGAAAATACCATAATTTGTTAAGTATTGGGGAGATTTTATTTGAATTGAATATATAAATTTAGCCCAATTGTTGAATAAAAAAAAGGGCACGAAATACTAATTTAGATTATAATATATTACTCCCTCTGGTCCTAATTATAAGACATATTTAACCGAATTTGGGGAGATTAAGAAGGGGAGTTAAATTTGTTAATTTCACTCATTTTTCTAAAATGCTCTTATATAAATTTCTAATGGCATTAACATACCTCCCCAACCTAGAATCTTCCTTTCCATGCTTTCTAATTGAAATGATGATCTTGCTATATATACATATATGTGTGTGTGTGTGTACACACATATATGTGTGTGTGTGTGTATATGCACACACACATATATATCTACAACCCCCCTCAAAAAAAATACACACATGCATCCCCCACAGATACACACACATAATCTGCACACATCCTCACACATACATAAGTGTATGAGTATGTACACACACACATATAGACATACACGTACATACATAAACACACACACATATATTTATATATTTATATAATGCGTGTGTGTGTCTATATGTATGTGTCTATGCATGTATGTGTTTATATATGCATGTATGTGTGTGTGTGTGTGTGTGTGTGTTTATTTATTTTGGTAAATTAATGTTAACTCATTGATAAACAAATTAAAATCCAATAATTTAAGAGTTTTATTGACTGGAAAATTCTATGCACCTAAATACATATACTTACCAAAAACTAAACACACTTGAGAGAATAAAATAGGGATGTTTTGGGAAGAAATTGACAAAAATTTAAATTTTGTCCTATAATTAGGACTAAAACCAACTTCCAAATGTTGCTTTATAATTAGGACCGGAGGGAGTATTATATTATGTAATGGGTAGGAGTGGACGACGCCATATTAAATGGTGGGGGAGGAGGTGATAATTGCATCAAACCGGCCCACTCACTAGACGTTTTATATAACCACGCACACGGATAGAGAGGAAGAGAGAGCATTAAAAAGTGCGAGAAAATAGACTCACACCGAGAACTTTGAAGTAATTTTTTTAGTGATTATCTTTTAAACTAAAGGAGTAACACAGGTAACTCTGAATATTCTTTTATATGCTTATAAATTGTGTATGATTGTAAATGACTATCTTTTATTAAAAAGGAATGGACTAAATTATATGTATATGTGTAGGTATTGTAAATCGATATTTTATATGAATAGAAGCATAATTTATTTTACATTGTCTTTTAATTATATTATTGGTAATATATATATATATATATATATATATATATATATATATATATATATATATATATAAACGGTTGTATTAGTGATAGGTTAGAGTAAAAAGGAATTTGTATGTTGAGATCTTTTACCATGTGGTATGCTATCACTCGTGCACAGCAGATAGCACTTGTTAGGGCTTCTTCTTTTATGTTTTTCTTTAATGGGAATTGCATTGAAACTTTGGGACATGTGACACTTCCGTAATTGTCTTCTTTTAAAGAGGACAGCCGTAGTCTAGAATTAAATTATGCACTTTTGCTTGGGTGTATCTTAAGAACTGGTGAGATTGGGATAATCCAGTCAAATTGATGAGCTTTTGTGGGACTATGTGTTAGCCTATAACTTCAGTCAACGGTATAAGGATAGATGGTGATAAAAGGTAGGTTGCATATTGCATAATTATATAGTATATGATGTGATGAAAATACATATTGATATAATGATGATTTAATTTGTAGTTGTGTTGTATGAAGAATATGGTATATACAAATATATACATACCATCTCCTTATTTTAAATCATATGTTGTTTGCTGGTATACAATAAAAATTTTCAGTAGTAATTGAGACATGAAAATCTCATCCCATTATATTAAAATTTTTCAAGTGAATGTTTTAGTAGGAAACAATAGAAGGCACCTATGGAGCGAGCTTCCAAAACTCTATTGGGCTCCTCATGCGCCTTTATATTACTTTATATTTAATTGCTATAACATTAGGATTATTTTTTGTCCTAAAATATTTTTGTTGATAAATATTTGTTTGAAATTAAACCTTTTAAGTAACATTTGAAAGTTTTGAAAGTATTAATAAAGGGAAAACATTTTCTCATGTTGTAGGAAAACTATTTTCTCATGTTACACACACATGAAATGGTGGGACCCACATATACATATATTAATTCAAATATGTATATGTGGGTCCCACCATTTCATGTGTGTAGGAAACTTTTTTTTCTCATGTAACATGAGAAAAACCAAAGCCCATTAATAAATGTGGTTGCAATTTTGTTGTGAGAGTCCCTAAGCTTATAAGTGACATGTAAGTCATTATACTTTAAGTATATCCTTTTGAATGAGGTGTTATAAAATACAAAATGACTCTTTTAAATTATAAAATTACATAGAAAATAAAAATAAAATCATTTTAATAGAAATCCTCTTAAATAAGAACTTTTATTTATTGTATTTCTTGATCAACTGCTCTCTACTGTCAATTACTAATTAGATAAAAGTCTAAATTTAATCCTTCTATTTTACATAAAATATTATTTTTATCTCTCAATTAATTGCAAATGTCATCTTTTTAGTCATCTAACACTAACATTATTATTAGACCTATTTAAAAGTGAAATATCACCTTAAGGGGGCGTGAATAGATTATTTAAAAATCTTTTCCAGATTTACTCTAGAGATAATGAAAACAGAGTATGAGACAGAGAGAGTGAACACAAAGAGATTATACTGATTCAGTTCAACTTTGACCTACGTCTAGTCTTCAGATCCACTGGGTTTTTCACTATCTTACAAATATAAATACAATTACACACTCTGTACTTGAGATGATCCTATTACACTAGGACTCACTCCCACTCACAAGTTATAATCGTATACTCACACTCAAAGTTCCTCAATCTTGAGATTAAACAGATAATCAAATAATTATCAAGTGTTTAGACTTCTCACTGAGTAGATAAATAATAAATACTGAAGTACAATAATATCTGAAGATATTAACTGATTTGAATGAAACAAAGAATTGCAATAAATGTCGAATTGATTGTGCTTAGAGTTTCGGTAGGTGACAAATTGAATGCTTCGAGCTTATATACCGATATTTATTTATGACCATTGAAGTTTGTTAAAATAGTCGTTGAAAGATATTCATATTTCCGATAGACTCAGAAAATATTCTGTTAGACTGAGTTCTCCCGCTTTGGGTACTTTCGGCTCATCGTTATCAGTAAACCTCCTTTGGTCTAGATAGTACTTCCTCTTGTCCTTATTATAAGGCACCAACTAACAAATCAGACAAACCAATAAAAACAGTTTTTTTTTTTGCCAACAATAAAAACAGTTAAAGTCAATAAAGTTGTTCTCTAATTTAAGTAATTTTCAATAATACCCCTACTATTTACACTAAGCTCTAATATTATATTATTATTGCTCTCACTTACTACCCCTATTAATTATGGGCATACATGGAAAAAAAAATCAATGCTCATTGGAAATAAGTAAGTGCCTTATAAAAAGGACCAAATACATTTAGTAGTTGGTGCCTTATAATAAGGACCAGAGGGAGTAGTTGACTTACTGAGTTGGTAATATCTTTTCGCCAAAATGGTTACATGCGACATGGATCATTTGGGTTGCTCTGATGTTTATTCCGTGTGTGGCTCATTTTTCTGCTAAGCATTAAATGCCTCCGACATAAATATTGCTTTATGATGTCTTTAGAGTAATCCATCTTTTGATCAACTGGAATCACTAACAAATGGGTTAAAAGTATCTTAAGAATAGTTCTTAGTAATAGTATGAAGTAGTCGTAAAGAAATTTGAACGTTTGAAATCGCATAGACTACGATCATCATTTGCTTACAAAAGAACTCAAGTTGTTAAATAATCAACTAGAGTTACAAACTCGAGTTGTGTATAAAAGACTCGAGTTCTATTTCATATTTTCGAAAACCTTCAGTTTTTTTCAAAGTAGAACTCGAGTTGAAAGGATAAGAACTCAAGTTGTTGTTTATGGATGAAAACAGTAAGCCTTCTGATTTTCAAAGAACTCAAGTTGTAGAAGCTCAACTAGAGTTGTCAACTTAAGTTCTTTAAATAAGAACTCTAGTTGATAATATCTCGCTGAGATCTCAAGTTCTATTCGTTGGGATTCATACACGCAGCAGAAGGAAATTTATCCAATAAATTATGAACCTCATATGAGGATCTATCAACGACATTTAAATTGGATTAGTTAGAATTGTACCTTTCGTATGCGTGTACGTCTTGTTCGATCAACAGAAACCAATTGAGTGAATCCACTCTATCTACCGGTATCCACACCGAACAGCACTCCAACACCGACGCTAGCGTGCTAGCACCTTCAACGTCTTACATCTCTTTTCTTTCTATAGGGTTTATCTTTTGCGGCTCATCTATCTTTTAATACTGAAAGTGGGGCAAATCACCAAGAGGGGGTGAATTAGGGATTTTAAAATTCTTTTTCGATTGCTCTATTTTTTATCACTAAAATAGAGCTGTGCGGATTATAGGGAAGAAAAGCAAAACACCAGGAATTTATACTTGTTCAGTCCAACTCTTGACCTATGTCCAGTCCCCAAACTCTCTAGGATTTTCACTATCTCAATTGATTATACATTCTGTAACTCAAGAGTAATTCTCTCACTAGAATTTACTCCCCCTTACAAGTTGTAATCAATAACCCAATCTCCAAGTCTCCAAACTTGAGATTCTTTACAATAAATTGTTTACAATCAAATAAACTCTCTCTAAGAGTAGATAGATATCAACACTGAAGTACAATGTATCAGCAGATAATTTTCAAGAGAAAATTGAAAATTTAGCTAGTAAACTTGAATGCAGTTTGTTTTTTAGTTTCTTGGTTTCTTGGTTGTTGAGAAGACTTGAATGCGACTCTATTTATATCAAGAGTGCATTAAATGAACGTTGCAATCTTTAATATAACTGTTGTAGGTATTAATGGAAGATTTAGACAAGCTTTGGTCTTCTTCTCTCACTACACTTCAGTTAATCCATCAACACAAATATTTATGGTTGACTTTCCTTGAGATTGATCCATTGGAATAGCAGAGGCTAGTTAAGGAAAGAAACATTAATCCTTTTTGCATCGTGTAGAGGATGATTGTTTAGAATATTGCAAGCTATATGTACTTTTCAATAAATGCTCTGACATGCTTTTTGCTTTTGGCTGAAACTTCATTTAATCTTCTTTAAATCATCTGAAACTCACTAACAAACAAGTTAAACATATCTAGGAATCGTAATGAGTGATGATAAGAAGTATATAAAACAAACACAACGATTTTGCAAATTCAGGTAATTCAAATTTTGAATTCTGCGATACAAACTCGAGTTAGTTCATCAAGACTCGAGTTTGCAGTTCACTTCTGAAAGTATAAACTCGAGTTTTATAAGTCAGACTCAAGTTTTCTTTATACAGAGAAGAAAGTTGCGATTTAGTCTCTCAAATAGGTTTTGAGCAAAACCTAAACTCGAGTTATTAAGTGACTAACTCGAGTTTTGGACACTTAAGGTGAAAAACACATTTTAAGTCAAGAAGCTCAAAACTGGAGTTTTCATTTTAAAACTGGATTTTTCAAATAGTGTAAAGAAAGTGATGCTCTCTGTATGGCATAAACTTGAATTTGCAAAGTTTAACTCGAGTTTCCATTAGGAAAATTGGAAAACTCTATGGATTGATAAAATTGGAGTTTGCAATAAAAACTTGAACTTTCAACATCTTAGAAATATGTATTATTCTTTGTGAGTCCTAAACTCGAGTTTTTCAAACCTAAACTCGAATTTCCTCATAAGAGAAAACTTTGAGAAACATTTTAGCAAATGTAAATTGGAGTTTTCAAAATCATGACTCGAGTTTTCTCAAGCTTAGTAAAACATAGCTTTTTGTTTGCTGTAAACTTGAGTTTTCAAAACATTAACTCGAGTTTCCAACAAAGCTTGGAAAAACTCAGATTTACTTGTTTTGTCAAACTAGAGTTGGAGTTTGTTAAACTAAACTCTAGTTTGCTTTGCCTTGAAAAATTTAGCAGCTCTCTGTATCATCTAAACTCGAGTTTCCAATATCTTAACTCAAGTTTATCTTAGTTTACATAAACTGGAGTTGCTCTTTGTCAAGTTCAAAATTGAGTTTTCTAATAAAAACTTGAGTTTGTCTTTGACAATGAACTTTTTAACTTTGCAAAGACAAACTTAAATTTGGTTTTACAATTGTCAGTTATCATCAAAACGCATAAAGAACTAACAAATATGACTTGAATATTATCTTATAGGGTTTCTAAAACCCTAAAGGGCCGTATTAAAATATTGAAAATTAATCTTAATTAATCTTGAAATTTGAATTTGGATTAAAATAATAATAATTAAATTTGTCAAACAGATCTAATTTAATCTATTTGTTTTAATCTAAATTAAAAGCATGTTGATGTAATTTATCTTTATAAATTAAATCTGAAATATGATATCTATCTATTTAATTAAATTTGAGATAATATATGTCAATTCAAATTAAATTTGAGATATGATATCTCTATTTATTTTAGTTATTTAATTTATGAAATAAATGAAATACTACATAATAATATTATTATCTATGTAAATAATAATATTATTATTTTTGAAACTACGTTATATATATATATATATATATATATATATATATATTATGTATGTATGTATGTATCTCATAGATTAAATGTTGTATTCATTAAATCTTAGACATTTAAGATTCAATGAATCTGGACATTATCGCTCGTGTTGGGCTATTTTTGTGTGTGACCCTACAGGCTCACACGAGATTGGCAACGAGCCAATACTGTACCAGCCCACAAGTCACAAGCGACCTCTAGCAAGACACTGCAACTACCCAATTCATATGAGAATTGATGATACAATATAACATATCATACAACCATGTCATGTCCCTTTTGTCACGCGATAATTTGGTCAAGAATGAAGCATGGATAGTATCATCCTTTTATTATTGACCATTACTTTTTTTATTCTTGAGTAGTCTAACAATTGAAATGGAAACTCCTTTCTATCGTAGTATGACCATACATTTCTTAGACTCACTCATCGAGAGGGGACCAATAATATCTCACTACAAATGTGAGGGACAAATCCCATCTTGATTATTCATTCACATTCCTCTGCATGAAAACCACTAATTCTGATCGAAGCTTTTATCATCACCCGGTCAAAAGTGACTTTTGACTAGATAAAAGATCAGCGACTCTCATGTAGGAATCCATAATGATCTCAGGTCAAAGGGCATTGTGACATGGTTATACATGATATAAGTTTATGACTTAATCCATGTTACTTTCTCAAGGTGGGTCAGTCCAGCACTTTGTATTTTTACAAGTGCCTAAGACTTTGATTCATATTTCCATACCTAATCAAAGTCATACTAGTCTTACTTCATCTTTGCTCCCACATAGAAGACTAACTAGAGACATTTGGGATAATCTTTATGATTCATTCAAGGATATAATCGTCATAATAAACATGCAAATGATATATGATAACAAAAAAAGAGTAATACTTTAAATAACAATTGTGTTTAAAGTACAATGATTTGTCCTTAGGGCATAATTTCCTATAGTATTTGATTGAAAGAACTCGAGTTGCTATGCCAGGAACTTGAGTTTTAAACTCAAGCCTATTAAAATGAAACTCTAGTTTTCCAGGTCATTTTGCTCGAAAGAGAGAATAAGGCATGATTCCTTTGAACTTGAGTTTATTACTTATGAACTCGAGTTTGTTGGCAAGAACTCAAGTTGGTAAGCTATGAACTATACTTAATTCAAAAGAGATAGCCGTTGAAATTCATTTCAAAAGATAGAACTCGAGTTTGTTAACTGAGAACTTGTGTTTATAACCTTGCTAACTCAAGATTGCGTTGGAAAGAATTTTATAACTCAAGTTGATGAAGCAGGAACTCAAGTTGTCTTAAGTCAGTAAGCTGACAAGTGTTTGCTATCATTAAAACTCAAACTAAGAACTAACATTGTCAAAAAAAATGTGATGTTGAAATATTAAATGTTGACAAAATATACACAAATATTAACATATTAAGGGCCCGTTTGGATGGGCTTTTAAAAAAAATATTTTTTTAAGCTCCAAATTAAAGCTTTTAAAAAAAGTAGCATTTTGGCTCCTTTTTTTTGTGACACTTGCTTTTTTTAAAAAAATATCATCTAAACACAAAAATTAATTAAACAATCATTTTTTGCATTAAAAAAGTGCTTTTATTTTTTTATGAAAAAAGCCCATCCAAATGGGCTCTAAATTTAATTTCCTAAAAATAAGAATGATTATTACAATATCATTTTAGACTAACATATTAAAATTGAGAGTAAAAGAACAAAAATACCTTTTATCCTTTTCAAGAAGATCTATTGGCACTATAAACAATTTTTGTGTGCAAAAATATCTATGATGATTCCAAAATAGCCCTAAAATGTCACTTTTGTTAAATTCCTCTAGGTTGACTATTAGGTCAAAGTTTTTGACCTAATAAAGTGAGGGTAAATGAATAAAAATACCCTTTATCTTTTTCAAGAAGAGTTAATGACACTATAAACAAATTTTGGGTTAAAAAATTCCTAAAATGTTGTTGCCATTAAATTCGTCAGACGATCATTTATTTTGACTTGTGGGTCCCACTATTTGTATAGTTGTACTCTACTCGGGTTCCATTTTTTAACCTAGTTGCCCTTTCAATTTTCGACACACCCTCGTTTGTCTTTGCCATCATCGCTTAAGAGATCCCACTATGTGAGAATCATACCAACAAGATCTATACTAGCAAGATCTATGCCTCATATAACATCAACATTTTCCACCAATCTTCATCTTCAACCAATGTTCACGTTGCCTTATGCCTTTAATGCCACCACCGATGATATCCACACCCCAACCTAATAAGAGTGATGTCGTTGAGCACACTCCAGTGCAATGGTGGTGACATCGACCTCCAACCTTTATCTTCAACACATGAATGACTTTCTTCTTCTTTGTTTCTTCCTTCAATAATGCACTAAACTTTCATTCCCGTTAGGTTAGAAATAGGAGAAGTCCAGTCATATGGTCAAAATAACTAGGGTGGAGTACAAATGGACAAATAGTAGGACCTACAAGTCATAATAAATGGCTATATGACAAATTTAATGGCAATAACATTTTAGGGTCATTTTAAAATCTTCATAAGTATTTTTGTCGTCAAATTGTGTAACCTAGTTACCCTTTCAATTTTTGACACACCCTCGTTTGTCTTTGCCATTGCCGCTTAAGAGATCCAACCATGTGAGAATCACATCGACGAGATCTATACCATAAAGATCTACACCTCATGTAACAATAACATCTTCCACCAATCTTCATCTTCAACCAGTTTTCACTTGGCCTTATGCCTTTGATGCCACCATTGGTGAGATCCGCACCCCAACCTAATAGGAATGATGACGTTGAGCACACTCTACACTACAAAAAACTTGAAATTAGGGACGGAATTTTCCCACGGAATTCCATGGCTAAAATGCTTTGCCACTGAAATTACCCACGGAATTCTGTGGGTAAATAAATTTGCAACGGAATTCCCACGGAATTCAGTCCGTCTCAAAATAATCCGTGACAAATCGATTTAGGTACGGAATAGTCGGCCGTGGGTAATTTTGCCACGGAAATTCCGTGGGTAATTTCCGTGGCAAATTACCCACGGACTTTTGCCATGGAATATCCATGGGAATTTTACCCACGGAAATTCCGTGGCTAAATTTACCACGGAAATTCAGTGGGTAATTTGCCACGGAAATTTCCCACGGAATTTCCGTGGAAAAATTACCCACGGAAATTCCATGGCAAATTTTTTTACTGTTGTTTCACTCTCTTCCTTTGAATTTTAAGCATTGTTTTAGTCAAGTGTGGACTCTTAAATGATAAAATTAGCCTGCTCATATATAGCCAAAGAAATTAACAAATTTGAAATAACTAATATATTAAACATAGATAATTAAATGTCACAAGTCATTAAACCTAGATAAATGTCACAAGGTCAAAGAAACTAAAAAAAACCAGGAAAATATATGTTCTCAATCACAAGTATTACAACAATGAAAATTGTCAGCTATCACAATTAGCATCTTCATTTGGATTGGTAGTAGAGGGAGTGGCATGATTGGTAAGGTTAGAGTAATGAGGTAATTGAATCCCCATCCCTTGTAATGTTGACATAATAATCAGGTTGGTTGCTTGTTTAAGTTGTTCATTCTCTTGTTTGAGGTGTTGATGATTTTCTGAGATTTGTACATTCTCTTGTTTTAGGTGTTGATAATTTTCTGACTTTTGTGCCATCTTCGTTTGCATTTCTTCAACGTTAAAATCCCCGGTAGAATTGATGGAAGGAGTTGAGGAAGAAGGAACAATATGTTGAGTTTCAGATCCAAGGCCATAGATTCGGCCCTTCTTGCTCTTACCACCAGTAACCTCTAACCACAAATTAAATTCATCTTCATTAGATTGGACACTACCTCCCTCAGAATCAATAGATGCTTTTCATCTTAGATATTCATCCTACAAACAGTACATAAATATTGTACATCATAACAGATTTCTTTAAAAATTATGAAGCCAAATTATCTTACACATACATGAAATTTCAATAACAGATGAGGATGATCATTATGAAGCCAAAAGAAAAAAGTAATACTAGATGTGTGTGCAACAGTTGTTGGAAAACAGAAAACAAAGATGGCTAAGCATACCAAATTTGACTCCTGATCATTATATATAGTTGATATATGTTTATAATTTTGGTCAGGAACAGAAAGCAAACATGAATTAATTTTGGTGTTTGTCATCTTCGATGAGCACTCAAAGGAATTGGTTTTGTGTCCTCTGAAATTTCCCCTATCCATATCTAATTTTTTTTGTCCTTTTATTGAAAAGATTACTTTGATGGCAACAGAATTTAATATAAAAATAAGTGGAATTGCAATAGCTCACTTGTTATAATGAGGGCAGGAAGGAACCAGTGGGCACAAAAAAAAAACGGTTCTCTCTCCAGAATTTTAAATATTTTTCCAAAATTCATAAATCCAAATCACCCAGTTTGGTACCATGTCTTTATTATTTCGATACAAATAAATTTAGCTTTCAAACAGTGATTTGTGATTAATTAGAAGCAGGTTCTGTGCAATTGGAGAATTTTTATGATTTTTGACCTCATATATTTTATGGTTAATACCTTTTGAATGTTATGGCTGGTCATATTCATAGCTTGTGTGTGCGTGCACGTGTTGATTCGTTGATATTCATTACAGTAGTTGATAATTATGTTCAAACTTAATTAGTGAATAAATAACTAGGAGTAGATAAATAAATAAATAAATAGAACAAAATAAAGCAAACATGTTCAAACTTGCTTGCAACTTACAATATTTTAGCTAATGCTGTAATAAACAAAATACCAAAAGCTTCCTATTCCAGAATAATTCTAGCAATTACATTACTGGAATGATTTGAGTTAGACAGCACAGAAGAACTGTAAAGACATCTTTGCAGCTAGCAAATGCAATTTAAATACCAAAGAAAAGGCTATGGGGTAAACAAAATGTACAAAAACGCTGGATATGAAATCCAAGAAGAAAGAACAGGGACCAAATCCAACAAGCAAGATTTCAACAAGATAAAAAGCAATCCATTTCAGATCCCAAATAATCTAGAAAAACATACATTGATTTTCGACAGAAAACAGAAAGTCCCAATCTAAATGCAAACAAATTGATGTAAATACTGCAGGTAATGCACAAAGGAAGGTATGCAAGAACAAATTATGACATAAACAAACATGTGATTATTTTTGGACAAACGAAATAACATTCAGATAGTTTAAATACCTCAAATCTAGCAGATCTAATTAGTTCAACTGTTTCTAAATCCCAGAATTTTAAGGATCTGTCTGCTGAACCTGAAAAACAACATGGTAGATCAATCAGTTTATAAGTCCTCCTGTGCAATTACACGTTAGCATAAACCGACTTTTCATAAATCTAGAGAAGATAGAGGAGACAAAATGATAAAGCATGTTAACAAATTTCCAAATCATACATCTAGCAGATCTGTAAGTATTCACAGGACACATTAAGCAGTAGAATTATAGAAAAGCTTGAGCAACATATATTTTTAACATTCCGTGACTTGGTTGAATGACTCTGGAAGGAGGGAGTAATATATTTCATGGGTTCAAAATTTGTCTTCCGAGCTTCTGTTGAGAAATGTGGCCTTTCATGCAGAATTGCACGTTTTATTTGAAAGTACAAAGATTGGATTAGATCAAATCAAGCTAAGATATCATATGTGAGAAACACATTTAAGATATGTGAAATTCTATGTATGATAAACCAGTTTTTAGAAATCATTAATAGAACAAGTCTTGATCTTTGACTTACTATTATACTAGGATCAGTCAGACCAAATTCTCTCTCTTTTCCCTCGGTTAAAGTTGAAGAGAATTTAATATTGATATGGGCCATTATAATATAAACAATTTTTTAATGTTAAAAGATTTTACTCATTCTTTGTTCATTTTACAATACTTATCAGTCAAGGTGTTGATCCAGGTTAATACAGAGCAGTATGGTTAAGATAAGCCAAGAATATGATGAAATGGGTAGCTTTAAAAAAAAGATCAACCATAATGTTAGAGCATCACAAACAGTCATGTAGGATCATGATCATCACTCTTAATCATTTGAAAAATCAAATCAACTAATATTATGCATTTCATTGGTATTAGTGGGCAAAGAATGAGTAAATAATACAAATCTAAATGATAATGATCTCATTTATATTTTATATACTGTGACTTCTCTACCATCTGAAACACTAATAGCCGCAGCCCTGTCCAATTAGTTTAATGTACCTTGAATTCAAGAGAAGAATGTTCAGAAGATTACGCTAAACTTTCATCTCCCTTTTGCCAATTTTTGCTAAATTTATTTTGCATGGATCAGAGATATCTGCCAATTAATTCAGGTAAAAAGACACCAAACATCAAGAAAACTTAAACAGAGGGAAGGACAAGAGCCAGCAAACCACATGAAAAACCACACAGAAAGCTCCAAGATCAATCACACAAGAATGGAAAAAGTTGATTACTAGTTTCCCCTATTCCAAACAATGTTATAATTGATCAAGTTGACTAATGGATGCCTAAATTCTAAAACAAACAAAATCTGTTATTCAAACCAAACCCACTTATTCTTCCCTTTTTTATTCCTTATGTTATTTTGGGAAAAATAATACAGATTATTAATGGGGTCAGTTTATTCACCAAGAATTTGAATAAGTAATATAAGTCGCAATCATGCCACTAAGAGAAGTATTATAAAACCATAACCATTGAATTCAACAATCAAATGCATCCAAGTGTTGTACTCATCACCATTTCTGTAATATGCTGAATTTGATAATTAAATTCAATCATATTCAGTCATCTAATAATCTCCTCATTCCATAATAGGCATAATAATTAAAGCTTTACAAGTACAAAGCATGGTATGATAAATCAATAATTAAATCACAAAACATTAGAAACATTCTGTGCATATAAAATAGGCTGAAAATTGATAAAACCACAAACTGATGCTAAATGAAAACAGCCAGGGTGCATCAATTTACTAGAGATAATTCCATTCAGCTGAAACAATCATGATGGCTTGCTTAAGCATTGAAACCTTAGCAAGTGATCAACACAGGAAACATTTTACACTTACAAGTGAATATTATAAAATCACATGATACCCCCAAAGCATTTGTCCTGCAACTGCTACGACTTTGATATGATAATCATTTTAGCATTATCCTTGAGTCTAAACCATTTCCCATTTAGTTGTTAGTGGTTTCCTATTAGGATTTGACAATAAAATATTCCTCTCTTCTCTAAGAGATCAGTTAAGCGTTTGTGAGTATTCATCAGGCATGTATACTGTTCATGAGTCTATATCTTAGATCCTACAAGTCTTGCATACTGTGAAGAACACAACTCCAACATCAAACTACATCTTATAAACAAATCCAAAAACGACAGTAACACCTAATTTAGGAATCCATTGTTAACTTCCTTTCACACTAAATTTCCCCAAGAGACAGCCCCCTTTCAATTTCATAGTTGAATCAAACTACATCTTATAAACAAATCCAGAAACGAACAGAGTAGTATGGGTGAATACATTTACCAGAAAATTTTTTCTTACACGTTCTGTGTTGTCGTCAAGAATTGAATCGTTCACACTTCTCAAGAGTCTATATCAACTTGTTTCTTCCTGGTTAGGTTGACGTAACTTGGTGGTCATTTTCAAAAGAAAAACGATAAAAGCAAATTCCTCTAAACTTGGGTTAGGATTTCCTTTGCTCTAACGTGATTTTTCTGAAATTTGAGAGGCAAAGTTTCTAGTCAATAGCGTGAACAGTTTTGATTCCATCTAAAATGGGGCTCTATTATATTAAATCAACATCGGTGAATACTTTTACCAGACAGCGATTCTCGACTTCGATTACAGATAGAATGAGAAGTTGATCCCCGATTCGATTTCCTTAGGCAGGCTGATGAGGTCGATACTCTTTTACTGGTAGCATCTTCGTGAGTGACGGCTTGAGGTTGATACTCTTTCGATGGTGGCATCTTCGTGAGTTAGGGCTTCGAGGACTTTGGGTTTTTTTTGCTGGAACAAGGGCTTTGGGTTAACACACAGGCAATTCGATTTTGTGAGCAATTTACCGACAGAAACTTGAGACAGAATTCCGTCGGTATTCCGTCAGTAAATTCCCACAGATATGTTCCATGTGAAATTTCCGTCTGAATTGTTAAATTTGGGACGGATTTTGAGACGGAAAATTTCCGTCCCTAATTTCCCACGCCTTTCCGTGGCAAATGCATGTGTGATTTTAGAGACAAAATTTCCGTCTCAAATCCGTCCCAAATTACCCACGAAATTAATTCCGTGGGTAATTCCGTGGCAAATACGCTAATTTTTTGTAGTGCTAGTGCAATGGTGGCAGCATCGACCTCCAGCCTTTATCTTCGACACATGAATGACTTTCTTCTTCTTCACTTCTTCCTTCAATAATGCATTGAACTTTCATTCTTGTTGGGTTAAAAATAGGAGAAGTCCAGTCATATGGTCAAGATAACTAGGGTGGAGTACAACTGGACAAATAGTGGGACCCATAAGTCAAAATAAATGGCTATATGACGAATTTAAGCATTTTAGGGTCATTTTAAAATCTTCATAAGTATTTTTTGTAGTCAAATTTTGTTTATGGCGTGAGTAGTTCTTTTTGGAAAAAATAAGCGGTATTTTTGCATATTTACTCTCAATATAGAGGAATTTAACAGAAGTGGCATTTTAAAGTCATTTTGGAATCATTATACGTATTTTTTCATCCAAAATTTGTTTATGGTGCCAATAACTCTTCTTGAAAAAAATAAAGGGTATTTTTCTCATTTAACCTAAAGTTAAATAATTGAGAAAATACTACGAGCTTTATAAAATTAAGAAACAAAACTGAAACATTGCATGAAATTCAAGTGTCAAATGCACTTTTGCCTGCTAATTCTTACCATCTTTTAAAACCAAAGAATATTATTATACAAATCATAAATATAGATTGGAAACAATCAAACATTAACATAACTTGAGTGAAAAATATAACAATACATATGAAGTTTGAAAAAAAGCATATATATATGAATGCTCATGAAGCATATTTAGATAAATGTAATCTGATTTTAAAAATATATTTTGTTTGTTTTTCTTCTTCTTTTGAAACTTTTAGCTTTCATTTGTATTAAAAAAAGGTATATAATAGTTTAACCTCTAAAATTTTATAACCTTGAGTTAGCTTAAATACACTCTTCACTGTGAAACTCATAAGTTGATTCGTCAAGTCTACTTTTTGTCTGTTTTTAACTTACAAAATAGTGTCAACTCATTATTGGGCCTGTTTGGGTTGGCTTTAGGAGCGGTGATTTAAAAGCTATCTAACTTTTAGAAAAGTCAGATAGGAAAAAAGTCAGATTAAGTTAACTAATGTATGTTTGGATTACCCATTTGACTTTTTGCAGAAGTTGCTTTTTTTTTTTTCTAATTAAGGTATGTTTGGATTATTATTTGAAAAGTCAGTCGAGATGAAAAATGACTGAAAATGACATAAATCATAAAAAATTAATGAAAATTTTAATTTTAATTTGAAAAAAAAATTAAATATTATTTCAAAGATCAAAAAATTCTCATTAGCTTTAATTTTAATTATTTGGCAGATAAAAAAATTTCAAAGAAACTGGAGAATCACAACGATCATGCTCAACATCGTGATCACCGCCACCACCACCATCATATCAATCGCACCACGTTTCATCCTCCCTTCAAGCTTTTCGATCATTAGCTTCCAATTCCATTTCCCAATTACCCCAATCTGAAATCCTCTCCCTCTCATGGATCCACAAGTTCTTAGGGCTTTTACCATCCTCTATAAACAAGGCTTTCGTGAAGCTTCTGGTGGATATCGATTATCCCATCAGCTCTTGGGATCTGAATCGGTCCAATTGTTTCTCTGGTATAGTTCGAATTCACTTGATCTTTTCAATTCCATTTCTTCGTGTCTTTCTCATATCAGACAGGCTCGGATTTCTCTGTCTCATGGATTGAGTCTCTTGAAGAATTCGCCTTCTTTGGTGATGAAGCATCTGAAATCGATTCCGCTTGGTAGTTTCAACCTTAGTTTCGGCGAAGATCCGATCGCAGAGGATCGCGAGGCGAAGAATTTCTCAGGTAAGGAAATGGTTGTTCATGAAGTTGTGAATGAATTGAAGATGATTGGGTTCTGGATGTGTGGGATTTTCTTGTCATATGCATGTTACGTTGGACAAAAAGCTATGAAACAAAGCTTTTAAAAAAGCCAGGTTACGTTGCCTTTTTCTGTTGAGCCCAACGAACGTATTGCCAAACCCAAACAACCCGCGTTTCATTTTTTTAAAAAGATTGGCTTTTTTAGCCTTTTTTTTTATTTATAGAAAAAGCTAACTTGAAGAGAATACCAAACGGGCCCATTAAATTTCTGTTACCTACAAGCTCGTTTGAACTTACAAATTCATTCACTAAGTTTACTATTTGTGTTTTTACCTTACAACAATATGTCAAATTGCTTGAAACTCGCGGCAATTTTGTTAAGGTTTTATACATGAGTCTCAAAATAACTATTTATTAATCTAAGTAACCTCTTATATCATGATTTTGTTTCGGGTTATGAGTTTACCAACCTTGGATATATCACTTATAATGAGGAAATATAGATAACATACACAAAAGACAGGTTAATGAAAGATGAAAGCACCCTTATATATAAATAATAAATAATAGATAATACACACAAATATCTATATATACGTATATGTATACATGTATGTATATTTGTATACATATTAGAGTCGGGAAAACGGGCCAGGCCCATCAACCGGCTCTTTTAAGCCCTGACCCTTTAATTGCCGGACTTAAAAAATGGACGAGTTATTTGAAATTAGTCCTAGATGGCGGTTCTGACGGGCATCGGGCTTAAACGGGCCGGCCCTGGAGGGCTTCGAGCCAGCCCTGCAGGCCCTTTTTACGGTAGCTTTTTCTTTTTTTCCTTTTTAAATTTATTAATTTATATATATTTTGTATTTGTTATAAAGTTATTTATCCATTTAATTACAAATACATAATATCTATACTCTAATTTTATGATGTGATTTATTATTTGTTGCAAATAAAGATTATAGATGTGTTCATAATGCGGAAGAAGAATTTCATGTTATTCTTACTCGTGAGCTAGAGGCTATTATTCAAAGTGAAAAACAATCAAATGTCGTTAAAATCGATGATAGTGACAAAGATGACGACAATAATAGTCATCGTACTAATGTCGCTTAGTGATATGTTTTTTTATGTTTTATGTAAATTATGTGTAAATATAGTTTACTTTTGATTATGAATTAGTGATTGTGCTTATTTATTGAATGATTCGTGTTGTGATTTACTAATTATATTTTTTAAAAAAAAGTGGAGGAAAAATAATTAAAATTTGGGATAGTAATTTCCGAGCCCTGCAGGCCGGCCCTGGCCCTAGTGTTCTCGGGCCGGGGTTTAAAAAACATGTTTTTCTTATTCCAGGCCTTATTAGGCCCTGACCCTTCATGGGTTGGCTCTGGAGGGCCAGGGCGGCCCTGATTCCCAGCTCTAATACATATATGTATATATACACATATACATACATGTATACATATATGTGTATATATATGTACACACATGTATACATTCATTTACGTATAGATATATGTATATATTTATGTGCTTTTTTTTCCAGAGACAAGTATATGAATTGAAAATCAATTTTCTTCGGTCCATTTTTAAGAAATATCATGATTTCAATATTTAATCTTTATATTTAATTGATGATGATACACATCGTTATACATCAATTCGTAAATGTGTTCAAAGATTTATGAATTTTTTAAAAACTTTTTCAAATTACATATTTTCTCTTAATTACCGGGCAAGAACTATACTCTAACTCCAATCCAATCGCAAAAGTTGAAGATTGAATATTTGTCCGATTAGAGACATGTATATGAATTAAAAATCAATTTTCTTCTGGCCATTTTTGAAGAAATATCATGATATCAATATTCAATCTTTATATTTAATTGATAACGATACAAATCAAATTTATAATGCACCAATTTATAAATACTATATGGTCAAATACTTATACATTTTTTAAACTTTTCAAATTAAATATTCCTCTTAATTACCGGGCAAAAGCTATACTCTAACCCCAATCCAAGGTAAAAATTGAGGTTTGAATACACACACACACACGATCAAAAGACGTTTGAATATTTTTCAAAAACTCCAAATAGGCAAGGAGAAGATATAAGCCGAAGGAGGGTTCCCACTTACCACATGTGCTGAGTCGATAGGGACATTCGTGTCATTTTATAATTAGGGTTTTCAACTTTTGCCCAAAGCACTTGATTACCCTACTCCAGGCAAACGCTTCCGTGACAAACCAATGAAAAAACAGAACGTGAAAAATCAATTTTAAAAGAACCCAATAAAAGGTATCCACGTGGCAGATCCAACCAACAAGATGTCGGCAATGAAATCACAACATCACCTGCGGGTGAGATAATTCGAGTAGAGAGCGTGGTGCTATTTGAATCACCGCTTTTGGATGAAAAAACCCTCTCTTCCCCAAAACCCAAACCCTTGGCGGCTGTGCGTGTGTGACCCGTTTTTCTCTGTTTGTTACTCCTTAGGGTTTTCTCAAATCCTTTCTTCCTCTCTCTCCTTCTCTCTTTCCCGAGCTTGTCTTCTAAAACCCTCGTATCTTTATTTGGATTTGGGGTTTTTGTTTTCTCATATCATTCTTATATTTATATTATTGTTCGAGTTCCGTTTCTCATCTCCGTCGAACGAGGATCTTGCCGATTTCTCATGGCCACCGTTGCTCCTTCCGCAGATCGTATCCTTGAATTGATTCTTGATTCTGTTGTTCTGAGTATGCAATTTTTGTATGTTGTTGTGTTTTTCTTGCTTGATCTGGTTTTTCGAATGGACCTGTGATTTGGATCGGGCTCTTACAGTGCTAGTATTTGTTGTTTGTTTCTGCTACGATTTCTTTCTTTTAAAGAATATGATTTGATTGTTTAGGGATGACCGCTGGCTTGTGATGTAATTTGCTCTTCGGTGTGCGCTGGTTTATTGGATGTGTTAAGAGTGAAGTGTTATATGTCGGTGAATCGGCGTGAATTTTGATTGCCATGGCTCTGTTCAATAACTTGTTCTTAGATTGGTTGTCACGAAATTCTTTTTAGTTTGTGCTTTTGGGCTGTGATTATTGTTTTTATTTTCAAAATTTTGTCGTCCTTTACTTTTTCAAACAGAAGCAACAGATTTACTGCAGAAGTTGTCATTAGACACTCAACCAAAGGCCTTGGAAATTCCGGAACCAACCAAGAAGGTAATCGCTATTGTTTTCTGGTTTTATGATACTCTGTCAATATGCTAATTGCCTTCCCTTCTGCTGGATAAGAGATATTAATTTTTGGTTGAATGAATTTGCGAAACTGCGAGATTTCTGAAATATGAAAATAAGTTAATATGTCTTAGAAATTGTACCTGGCCTTACGTTTTAACGAAGAGTTTTGCCAAATCTTGTGTAGGCCACTGGCAACCAGTATGGATCGGTTGATGCCGGCAACGCTGCAAATGGTCAGATGCCATCATGTGAACGCTCTGTGACACCATTGTTACAAGATTTTATGGATCCCACCATGTGTTACCTTCCTAATGGTTACCCGTCTACTGCCTATTATTATGGAGGTGAGTTGATGCATAACTTTTTTGACTATATTGATATTTAGTGTTGGAGAAGTTTATTAGATAGTCTTCTGTTGTCCACTGACATTCATATTCTCAACCGACCCTGAAATGGGTGCTTTGTAGGTTATGAAGGGACTGGCAATGAGTGGGATGATTATTCGAGATATGTGAATCAAGATGGAGTTGAGATGACTTCTGTAATTTCTTATATGCTTCAGCTCATGAATTCTTTTATGGATGATTATCTTTCTGGACAATTTTTGCCTTACTTGCAATTTTCCCTCTTTCAGGGAGTTTATGGGGATAACGGGTCACTTATGTATCATCATGGATATGGATATGCACCCTATAGCCCATATTCACCAGCTGGCTCTCCTGTTCCAACAATGGGAAATGATGGTCAGTTGTATGGGCCTCAACATTATCAGTATCCTCCCTATTTTCAGCCAATGACACCAACCAGTGGCCAATACATGCCTACTCCTGCTGTCCCAACTCACGGTGATGTTTCCACCTCTGTTGCTGCTGACCAAAAGCCTCTTCCTGTGGAAGCAACTAATGGGAATTCCAATGGCATCAACAATGGTGGGAGTCTGAAGGGAAATAATGGTGCTAACACTGGGAAACCAGCCTATCAAGTCTCATCTTTTAATTCCAATGCTTCGTACGGAAGAGGTAACATGCCCGGCCGAATTCCTACTTCAGGTTACCAGGACCCACGATTTGCTTTTGATGGATTGCACTCACCTATTCCATGGTTAGATGCCCCACTATTTTCAGATGGACAGCCAAGGCCCGTTGCTAGCACAGCACTCACATCCTCAATATCAAGTGGCAATAACATGACCACGTCAAGGAATCAGACTTTTCGCCCTGGCTCTCAATTTATGGTGTGTTGGTAGATTATTCTCACATTCATGTGTACCTGTCTAAAGTCTTCACTTTTAATTTTTCTAACGTTTTGCTTTTTTAGGGTTTGCACCACCCTAGACCAATGCCTGCCATGGGAGCCACTCCTGGCTTCATAAATAGGATGTATCCAAACAAGTTATATGGTGGTGGCTATGGGAACACTGTCAGATCTGGTATGGGATACGGAACGCATGGCTATGATTCTCGGACAAATGGACGTGCTTGGCTGGCTGTTGACAACAAGTACAAAAATAGGGGACGAAGTGGTGGCTACTTTGGCTATGGTAATGAGAACATGGATGGTTTGAATGAACTCAACAGGGGACCTAGGGCCAAGGGCAGCAAGAACCAGAAGGGTTTTGCTCCAACTGCCTTAGCAGTGAAAGGGCAGAAGCTGCTGACAAATTTAAGCAACGATGATGAGAAGTATGAGACGAGTGTTGTTCCAGACCGTGACCAATACAACAAGTCTGATTTTCCAGAAGAATATTCAGATGCTAAGTGTTTCATCATTAAGTCTTACAGTGAAGATGATATCCATAAAAGCATCAAGTATAATGTGTGGGCCAGCACACAAAATGGCAATAAGAAACTTGATGCAGCATATCAGGAGGCCCAGCAGAAGCCTGGTGGCTGTCCTGTATTCCTTTTCTTCTCGGTTAGTTTCTGTTCTTGTTTATCATTTTGTATTTCCTTTTATTTAATAGCTGTTCTCTCAATTGCTAAATTTCTGTGCAGGTTAATACCAGTGGGCAATTTGTCGGCCTTGCGGAGATGATTGGTCCTGTTGATTTTGACAGGAGTGTTGAGTATTGGCAGCAAGACAAATGGAATGGTTGTTTTCCTCTAAAGTGGCACATAGTTAAGGATATTCCCAACAATTTGTTAAGGCACATCACGTTGGACAACAACGAGAACAAACCAGTCACTAACAGTAGGGATACTCAAGAGGTATTGGTCATGCTCATAATTGTATGTTCATATGGTTGCCTTAGATGTACGATTCTTCTGCGGTTTTCTTAGTAACAAGTGTGTCTGCAGGTGATGCTGGAACCAGGGAATAAAATGATAAAAATTTTTAAGGAGTATGTTAGCAAGACTTGCATTTTGGATGATTTTGGGTTTTATGAGAACCGTCAAAAATCAATTTTGGAGAAGAAAGCAAAACAGCAATTCCCCAAGCAGGTGAGAATCTTTTAATGCCTTTTTGGCTGTATTTTATATTCAAAGTTAGGCCCATGTGCTTAGCATAATTATATGTCTTGTGATGCTATTGACCCTTATTAATGCCAGGTATGGGAAGGGAAGCCTACTGATGACAAGGTTGAAGCAAATGGGGACATTGAGGCTCAAAAACCTGATGTTGCCTCTGGGTTGCTCAAGGAGTCTAACCAAGCTGAGAAAGGTGGTGATGACCACAAACCGATGGAGAATGGATCTGTTACAAATGCTGGAGATGCCCCGAAGGGTGCCAAACCAGTTGTAGCCGAGAAGAAGATTGTAGCCAATGGTTGCTAACCTCTGCCATATTTAATGATGGCGGTGCTAGTTTGGTCTTTCTGTAGCCGATACTGTTTTCCAGGCCATATTACCAAGCTACTAGCTGCCGCCTTATTCAATCTGTCTTGCTTTCACTTTCTATCTGAAGATGATAATTGGATGACAAGTGGGGGATCAACGTCTGTGTATTTTGGAGCTTGTCAAGGCAGAGAAGTAGTTCATAGAATGCTAGTGTCAACCCCTTTTTCGCTGGGTTTTGGTTACAGTGATTAGCTCCTAACAGGTTTTCTTGTTCCTAGGGTTTTGGGTTTTAGGTTTCATGTCCAAGTGATGCTATATCTTATGGCCTTTTCTTTTCTTTACTCTTTTTCCTGGGCTTTTGTCTTTTTTCCTTCTCTCTCTCTTTTTAATATTTGGTTTGTTATTTCCTATCTTGTAAATCTAGATCTACTCTGGTGCGGAGCCTCATTTGCTTTTGTTAATTTTCAGAGAGCTAGAAGGAAAGGTGGGAGAATATTGAAATATAGCTGGCTTTAAGTAGTTTGGGTTTCTTTTTTTATTTCTCTTATATTTCGTTATGATACTCGATTGTTGACTTTGCGTATCTTGAATGAATAACCTGTTGGGACTTAAAATGGGTGGACAGGCTAATTAAACCTGTGTCGTGTTGTCATTTCAATACTTACAATATTGATTTGGTTGCAGGATTTTTCATGCTATAATTGGAATGTACATCTATATTGTATGGTGGTGTATATCCTTTATGAAAGTAACCAATTATATGGAAAAAGGTTAGCAGACACAGATACCATCACAAGACGGTAACCATATATAGTAGTGGATTGTCGGCCGGCCTAATCGCTGATAGTACAAAGTGCAAATCTGTGTTCTTTGTTTTGACAAAGGTGTTGTTTCACTCTGCTGTTTGTTTTTAAGTAATAACTTGGAAATAGAAACTAGTGGTTTAAAAAGCAGATTCACAAGAGGAATGTGTTTGAATTAGCTTTTTAGTATGTGGGAAGTATCCCTCGTCCTTATTATAAGGCACCAAATTAAGTTTATTTGATCCTTTTTGTAAGGTACTTACTTATTCCCAAAGAGCACCAATTATCTTTTTTCATGTATGCCCATAGTTAATAAAGGTAGTAGGTGAGAGTAATAGTTAATAGGATATTGGAATATAGTGTAATTAGTAGGGGTAATTTTATTGGAAATTACTTAAATTCTATGACAACTTTATTAGCTTTAACTGTTTTTATTGGTATGTGAGAATTGTTAGTTGATGCCTTATAATAAGGATCAGAGCGTGTATGTGAGTTTTCTTGGGATGATAGAATCATTGTTTGTCATTGGACCTCTACCAGTTTTCTAGAGAAGGAAATGCAGCATCAAATGTTATTGCTGTAGGGGATCGGAAGGGGTTGTGACTACTGGGGTCTCCTGCCGTATTTATTTTTGTTTTCTATAAAAGAGTGACAAAAACATTAAACCCTATATAAAATATATTTAATTTAGATAAAAATGTTGACTGCGGATCCTAAATTTTTGTTGGGCAGTAATAGCTTTTCAGATTTGTTTTTAGTTTCCGCATAAATAGTAGATTTAGAAATGAAATAATGTTTATATTTTTATCATACACAAGAACGACGAATAGTAAAAATTAACAAGTTATTAATTAAAATAACATGAATTATGGAAAAAAGCTATACGGTGTAATCATGTTATCATGATATTGGACCCAAACGCAGGGGTTGTATTAATACAGTGTCAAAATAAACTGTGGAAAATTATGAACGAAGGGAGTATATATTTAATTGGATCTTTCTAAAATTCATCAAATGCCCCCCAGGATTGCGTTCGGCTGAAATCAAAATCTAGTGATGGCCTAAAATTCAATTATATATACATATGTTTGTGTGTGTGTATTTATGTATGTATATGTGTGGATATTTGAGAAGCATATTATATCATATCAACATTATTGAAAAAATAACGCATAATATTGAAAAATAAAAAACAGAGAAAGTTTGAACTCTAAATTGGGTTCTCCAATTTATCCCTTTCTCATTTTCTTTATAGAATCTTATATTCACCTCTAAATTTAAAAAAAATAATGGCTCAAATACAATATTTTATAAAATTATTATTTCAGACATAAATAAATAAATTCAATGCTAAAATTTGATATACACAATAAATAACTATATTCAGATAAAATAAAAAAATAATTTATAAAATACTACAATAATAGTTTAATAAAATATTATACCAAACTATACATCTTCTAATCTAAGAGTGGAAATACGATTTTAAGAAAAAAAAAATGAAAAAAAGGATTATGAGAGTATGAGGCTGGTTTTTTGTCAACAATATGAATTATGTTAGAAGTGATTATAAGAATAAAGAACCGAAAAACTATTAATTCAAAAACAGGTGTTATAAGAGGAATGAGAAGGCCATAGATCCATAATTCATGATTGGATATTGGTATCTGCAATCACTTTTTTTTAATGAAAAAAAGAAGCAATAATAGCACGCAAGCTATGGACCAGAAGGAAATAATTACAAAAAAAAAAAAAAAAAAATTCAGCCATTTCACAAGCTGATTCGGATCCATCCCTTTCACAACAAACTGAAACAGATCCTCACTTCTCTCTGATACCGTCCAAGTGTCCCTTCATGAATCAACGAAACCAACTGAAGCAGACCCCTTCAGGGGTCCGCATCCTCGCATTGGCGTTCTCATTATCTCTCATTAGTTTTAAATTTCAAGCATATTTAACCCACATAACAACCTCCTTTTTGAAGATCAATAGTTTAGATTAAATGATGAGAGATGAGTAGAAAATTAGCTAATAAGAGAATCTTGTTCTCTCTCTCAGCGGCCAATTTTCTCATCATAAGCTGATCTCAACCATGATTTTCTTAAATCATGGCCATCCATTTTATATTTATAAAACACATTCTGAACCTCTTAAACGGGGCAACCTTCTGCAACCTTTTTGCTTAACTTGGCAGTAGTTGACTTTTTTTTTTTTGTTTAATTTAAGAGATTAAGAAAGCTAAATAAACTAATTAATATCTTTAGATTATATATTATTTTATAACTAAGAAAAATTATTTTGGAGAGAAGACAATAAAAATAAATACCTTAAAAATAATTTATTTAACTTCTTTAATCTTGTCAAAAAGTTAATTGAGTCTTATATTTATAAAGTACTCTTTTCCCCCTAACAAAAGATTGTATCTTTTGGATCTTTTCATGGCTAATGTCACAAAACATTCATTGTATGAATTTTATTATTATTTTTTGTTTGGTTAAGGGTTTCTTTTTTAGAGACTTAAAGTACAAATTGTTTTTGCTTCTCCCAATAAATACGTTTTTAAGGATTTGAATTTCTGTTTGCTCGTTTTGAGAATAAGACTGCTTATCGCCTTGACCAACTTCTTTTTATTATAGGGATTTTTGAGATGCAAACTTATCTCCCTAGTGGAGGGTTTATTATTATTATTATTATTATTATTATTATTTTAATTTTTTAAAATGAAGTTCATAGAAGATACCATTCTGTTCTTGCTTTACGTTGTAAAAGATTTATCAGTTGCATTTGTGCAATACTATTGACTATACAAAATTAAATTGTTGCATTTTGTTGCTGGAATACATTCTTTCCTTGTTGTCAACAATAAATATATATATATTTATTTATTTATTTTGGTCGATGGAGAATGCAGGAAACTACACCTCTTCATTTTATTGCTATATTGTATCTTGCAAAACCACCCATCATCGAGGTAGCACAGTTTTTTTTTTTTGTTGCTATAAATAGTCATTATATTTTTGCTGATTTTTAATTTCTATTTTTCACCCATAAATTTCCGTGATGTGCTTTCCAAGCATGTTGATGGTGAGTTTTTTGGACACAATTAGATGTCCCAAGAGAAATTTCTTATAATGCTTTTTCATATTAAAAATATGCGTACTTTTTCTGTGTGATTGATAGACCCCAAGATGGCCCACATTGGAAGTATTGGAAGAAAAGGAATTTTAGTTGTCAGAATTTTTTTGTTTTTTTGTTTTTTTAAAAACAGAGATAGGAATATATGCCCAAGAGGAAAATATTACTTTCATTAAAATCATTATTTTGAGGGCTTTTTAATATATGCATGCAGGTAAAGATGAGATGAGGAGTCAAATATTTTATCATGAAGACAAATATATACCAGTAAAGTGGTTAGATGAAATTTGAATGTCAACGATGCTACAACCTCTTGTATTTAATATAAGAATATTTGGAGGATGAATTTGATTCTAAATATACATAACAAATTCACTTTGTATTTTAAATTTATAATTTTTTCTTAAAGTATCCCTATTAAATACACACATTAAATGGTTCCTATTCAAGGATCACCACAATGAAATATATTATTTTAGATAAATCAAATTTATATTTGTTACAAAGAACTAATACAATTAATTTCCTCAGTCCACTCAAATTAATTAACTAGGTTTTATATTAAAGGGTTAAGTAGCAAATCAGCTCTAAAAGTATACATCGAGTAACAATGTTGCTCTGAAAGCTTTTTGAGGCTCAATTTCACCCTGAAAGTATAAAAACGTAGCAATGTTGCCATTTTTTGTTAAAAAAACTAACGTTGATCGTTAAAAAATTAACGTTGACTATTAATTTTTAATGGAAAATGACAACATTATTATGTTTTTTAGACTTCTAGGGCAACATTGAGCCTACAAAAACTTCCAGGCCAACATTATTCTTGGGTGTGTACTTTCGGGACGGATTTGCTAGTTAACCCTACATTAAATACCGGATGTAGTATTTTATTTGAATGCAAGATTTTTAATAAAATATAATGGTACCACAATCCGTTTCAATGTCATTGCTATTTGTTCATAGATAATTCCCATATTGCAGTTTTGTCATTCTTTTCACAGATGAAACTACATTCCTGTAATTAAACCAAAGGGATTCAAAATTTAGCCCCCTTTTCCTAATTCAGAATTCAGGATTTCAAGAAAAAGTGAAAATCTAATTGACGATCAATGTAGCTTTTATTGAACTCAATGTGCAGCATCAAGGAAAATTATACAAGTGCAGAAGGTCCCTTTTCACTTTGAAAGTTATTTATAAGTCGAACTTGGTAAAAAAAAAAATACTACCTTCAATCTCTAATATTCCTCATTTGACTAACTCAAGGAGATTAATAACTAACTTGGTTGTGACTAGTGGGGTCTCCTGCTGTTTTTATTTTTTCTTTTATATAAAATATGCTTCATTAGATAAAAATGTTGCCTGCAGATCCTAAATTTTTGTTGGGCCATAATAGCTTTTCAGATTTGTTTTTAGTTTCCGCATAAATAATAGGTTCAGAAATGAAATAATGTTTATATTTTTATCATACACAAGAACAACGAATAGTAAAAATTAACAAGTTATTAATTAAAATAACATGAATTATCATGATATTGGACCCAAACGCAGGGGGTGTATTAATGCAGTGTCAAAATAAACTGTGAAAAATTATGAACGAAGGGAGTATATATTTAATTGGAACTGTACATCTTTTAATTCAAGAGTGGAGATACGATCATGTAAAAAAATGAAAAAAAAAAAGAGAGGATTATGTGAGTATGAGGCTTGGTCAACAATATGAATTGTGCACGAAGTGATTATAAGAATAAAGAACCGAAAAACTATTCATTCAAAAACAGGTGTTATAAGAGGAATGAGACAACGATAAATCTATAATTCGTGATTGGATATTTGTACCTGCAATCACTTTTTTTAATGAAAAAAAGGGAAAATTCTCCCCAGGGCCTAATTAAACAAAATAATTTAAAAAAAAACCCCAACAATTTTCGTATATCTGTTTGACATGTAAAAGTGTGGTAAAATGATAAAAACGCTCATTGACAAATAAGAGAATGGGTAGTGTGAAGGGTTTTTTTTATCTTTTCAGCACACATTTACACATCAGAAAAGACCACACGTGAAAGTTGTTGAAGTCTTATTTTGACATTATTTTGTTTAATTGAGCCCCGGAAAGGATCTTCCCAAAAAAAAATCAAATCCAGACACAGCCATTTCACAAGCTGTACGGATCCATCCTTTTCACAACAAACCAAAACAGATCCTCCCTCCAAGTAAGCAGACCCCCGTCTTTGGATTCAACTGGCGTGGGGTCGGTCTTTCTCACCTTTAGGAAGGGGGTTCGATCCCTGCATTGGTTAAGGCGCTAGGGGAGGCATCCTAGGGGTTTAGGAAACAGTGGTAATACTGGTAGAGGTGGAGGCATGTGTACTCTCTGGCCAGTATCCCCTGTGGACTAGGATCTAAACGCCTTTGCCTTTGGACTGTGGGTGAGCCCAACCCCTTTCCTAAAATTTCAATATATATATAAAAAAAGTAAGCAAACCCCTTCAGCGCCCAATTTTCTCATCATAAGTTGATCTCAACCATGATTTTATTAAATCATGGCCGTCCATTTTTATACTTATCAAACGAATTCTGAACCTCTTAAATGGGGCAAACTTCTGCAACTTTCTTGCTCAACTTGGCTGGAAATTAGACTTAGTTGACTTTTTTTTCTGATTGGGAAAACTAAATAAACTAATTAATCGTAATCTATATATATATATATTATGTATAATTAAATTATATATTAGTTTATACATAAAAAAATTAGTTTGGAGAGAAGACAATAAAAATAAATACCTTTAAAATGATTTATTTAACTTTTTTAATCTCGTTAGAAAAGTTAATTGGGTCTTTATTTATGATTAGAGGTAGTATCAAAAGTACTCTTTTTCCCCCTAATAAAAGATGGGAGAATTACATTTGGTTCCCATGGACTAGAATTAATTATAAAAAAGTCTCAATGGACTTTTTTTGATAGTAATTACAGAAATTTTAACAACAAAAAATGTCATTTTAACAACTGAAAATGTTATATTTACAACTGAGACGTTTTTGATATTGGAATTCTAAGACTTTTTGTAATTTTTTTTGTTCCTAGGGACCAAAATGTAATTCTCCCATAAAAGATTGTATCTTGTGGATCTTTTCATGGCTAATGCCACAAAAATATTCATTATATAAAATATTTTTTGTTTGGTTAAGGGTTTCTTTTTTCGAGGCTTAGAGTGTAGAAGTGTTTTTACCCTTCCAAATAAATACGTTTTTTATGATTCGAATTTGTGTCCTGCTCATTTTAATAGTAAGACTGCTTACCACCCCAACCAACAACTGGTTAACTTATCTCCCTGGTGCAGGTTGTTATTTTTATTTTAATGAAGTTCATAGAAGATGGAGTACCATTCTGTTCTTGCTTTACGTTGTCAGTTATAAAAAATTAAATTTTTGCATTTTGTTGCTGGATTACATACTTTCCTTGTTGTCAACAATATAGATATGTGAATATATTTTTTTGGTCGATGGAGAAAGCCGGCTACCACACCTCTTCATTTTATTGCTGTGTATATTGTATCTTGCAAAACCACCCATCATCGAGGTAGCACAGGGTTTTTTTTTTTTTTTTAAAAAAATAGTCATTATATTTTTGCTGATTTTTTATTTCTATTTTTCACTCATAAATTTCTGTCATGCGCTTTCCAGACACTACCTCAAGTCTAGCCATTTACTAGCATGCTGATGCCTCAAGTCTAGCCATTTACTAGCATGCTGATGGTGAGTTTTTTTTGCCCAAAATTTTTTATAATGCTTTTTCATATTAAAAATATGCGAACTTTTTCTTTGTGATTGATAGACCCCAAGATGGCCCAGGACCAACATTGGAAGTATTGGAAGAAGAGGAATTTTAGTTGTCAGGTAAAAAAAAAAAAAAAAAACAGAGATAGGAACATGCACAAGAGGAAAATATCACTTTCATTAAAATCTGTTTTATTGTAGAATAAAATATTTTAGACTTGACCTAGGATTAAATCTCAAGGGCCTAGGACTTGACCTAGGATTAAATCCCAAGGGCCTATGTATCCTTAAGAGGGATCAAAGTCCACGTAGTTCGCTTGTTAAGAATAGGCTTATAGCTAGAGGGGAGTGGGGGTGTATGCTCTGTGTGTATTGAATCATAAAAGATAGAGTTAGAGCGTGTGTACCTTACTAGGGTTTGTACCCTATTTATAAGTTTACCTGAGCCCTAAATTGATTGGCTTTTGTTATCTTATTATTAAAAGATATTAAGATATCTTTTAACAATATATCCTTGATTTGTGGATAATTATGATCTCGATGGATATGTTGATAGATTATCCCTTGATCCAAGGAGGTTGTTATGATATTATTAGTAAGCCTTTGTATGAATGCTTGGTTATTCATACGACTTTTTCTTAGGTTTAAGAAAAAGTCGCTTAGATTTATCCATAGTTTGTTTATTCCTTATCGTTAAAATCGTTAAAATAAAAAAAAATAGGATTTACTTTGTTTCTATTTTTTTATTCTTATATTTTTCATTTTTTGTTTTTAAATATATTTCAATATATATATATATATATATATATATATATATATATATATATAAATTCAATAGAATCTATAAATATATGTATATTTATATGTTATATAATTATATGTTATATATATATATACAATCTCTTCTATAATTTAGAACAATATGAAAAAATATAGAATTTTTCATCTTCCTTCGAGGGGTGACACACAAGTGATCAATTTTCTCTATTTCTTTATCTCCCCGTGAATCGTATGTTTGCAACAACAGGGACAGAATTTTCTCAATTCCAATCGATTAGGCGTATTGTGTCGATTCTTTTGAGTAATATATCTGGAAATACCCGTTGATTTCTTATTAACACTATTTCGAACACAACTGGTACATTCCAAAATAACCCCTATTCGGATATCTTTACCTTTGGCCATGAACCTCTTGTGTTTTTGATTCACTTAACTCTTCTATTTTACGATTCGAAGCAAAAAGGAACAAAAAAGAAAAATAATAGAAGTTGCTAACTCGAAATCCAAATAGTCATAATATAAGTTATAAGTATAGTAATTAGAAGTATAGTAATAATTAAGTAATACAATGATTTCTAACTATATTTAGAATCATAGTACAGTATTTCTGTTTTCATTTAAGTATCCTATATGATATTCTTGCCCCACCTTAGCCATTCCATTTCTATTTCTGGTCTCACCCTATTATTTAATATTTAATAGATTAATAGAAATGGAATTGATTATAAATTTATGAATTTCTTATTAATTAAATTCAATTGAAGCCTGGACCGAATTCCGAGTTTCACTGAGGTCGAATCCAACTTTATTCTTTCTCTTTTCTAACTTCTAAAAAAAAGAAAAAAAAGAAGTAGAAGGGGGGATTAATCACAGATATTTGATTGTATCTCTAATCTTCTTCACCCCTTCCCGTGTCAATAACTAGAATGAAAAAAAGGGAAATATCAATGCATCCGGGAATAAACGATTGTTCTCTATCAATAGACCTGCTAAAGCACCAAACCATAAAGTACTTACCACTGGTGCCACGGAGAGATATGTTTTTAGATCTCGCATTTAAAATCCTCCTTCTTAATTCTTATTCTTTATTATATTATAATTTGTAATACATAATTACATATATGATCAGATGGTTATTTACTTAATAACGACTTGTATTTGTACACAAAATTCTTAATTCAAATTAAAATGTATAATGATTCATTAGATATTCTTTCTTTTTTTTTAACAAAAAAAAAGAGGTCCGTTTCTTCT
This sequence comes from Acacia confusa, assembly GCA_037074495.1. Classification (NCBI taxonomy): domain Eukaryota; kingdom Viridiplantae; phylum Streptophyta; class Magnoliopsida; order Fabales; family Fabaceae; genus Acacia; species Acacia confusa. The sequence continues at coordinate 25,251,776 of CM073514.1, forward strand.
CTGCCCGAGTATTCTCTAAAAATATTCATTTTTTTGTTAGGCGGATTTCAGATGTATATAAGTCTTTTATTATTATTATAATATATGTTATACAATATGAAACTAAAAAGATGAAACTAAAAAAAATGGCAGGATAATTTATATAGATCAACCGAAAAAATCAAGATATGGAAAACAAGACAAAGATTCTTTACAATGACACTGTAAACCAATTGAAAGGGATGTAGCGCAACTTGGTAGCACGTTTGTTTTGGGTACAAAATGTCACAGGTTCAAATCCTGTCATCCCTATCCCTAACTATTACCTATCTTATGAGCAGTAACAAGGGATCAATTGAGACCGATTAAAAGTAGACATACATACTCAATAGAAATAGATGGATATTCTATCAATATATATGATGAGAGTTCTATATATATAGATTATGATAGTATATGCATGCAAGATGAATTGGGGTCACATAAATTTTTTTTATGATTTATGAAAATAAAGCGCTCTTAGTTCAGTTCGGTAGAACGCGAGTCTCCAAAACCTGACGTCGTAGGTTCAAATCCTACAGAGCGTGATGTGATTCCATTCTTGTTAGATCGAGAATGACACTGAAATAATGGAATAGTAGTCTAAAGTCTTAATTTTACCTCCTGTGGATTAGGATTAAAATAAACAAAATAGGAGGTCAATAAAAAAATGTGAATTACTCAAAGGTCCAATTGATCACCACGTCGGTATTGTAAATATGCGGTTACAAATAATCCAGCCAAAGTAATAGGAATTAGACCTAACACGATTCCAAATAGAAAAACTTCAATCATTTTTATTTGTTTGAAAGGAGAAAGGGGGAGGTACTATATATCTTTAAATATTAATTTGTATTGCCCATGAATCTCAATGACCAAGAATTGGAAATTGACACGGTAAGGAACTATAGAATATATTGAATATCCCAGAAAGATTGATTTTTATGAATTGTTCATTCAATAAATTTCATAATCTCAAATCAAATAAGTCGTATCTTGCTCAGACTGATAAATAGAGATGAGGTTATAGTTAAAGCTGCTAGTAGAAAACCGAAATAACTAGTTATAGTGGGCATGAAGAGGCTAAATGAAATATGTTCTTTTTATACATATGTTTAAAAAGCACTTCCCTAAGTTTCCATTAGAAAGATAGGAAGATAAACAAAAATACCACTTGAAAAATCCAATTGAAAATTTTTGATTCATCAATCAATCATTATAGACGAACAAAAATATAGTGACATAGGTAAGAAATCCATTCATCATCTGTGACATCTACCCATCCTGTGATTCCAAATCAACAGATTGATAAAACAACTCTTGAGTTGAGTAAACTAATATAATAAAAAATATATTATAAGAATAAGAACCTTGTTGTGTAATTTCATTCAATTCAAATCAAAAAGGAAAAACTCTCTTTTTCTTTGAATTAATATAGAATCAAATCGGAAAAATATATATTTTTGATCCTCTTTTTTATTTATTAATTTTGATTGTATCAAATCCATTAGACCAAAAGAAGAGTGACCTTCTAATGCCCTTTCCTTTACTTTTTTACTTTGATTTTAATTCATTAGATTTTATAGTAGGTTCCATTCTCATAACATCATATCCCCAACAAGAAGAAAAAAGGTATCAAATCGCTCGAAACTAGGGTTCTACGTTTTTTTCTCTTTCCTTATTTTAATATAAAATAAAGCTCTATTCTTGTAATTAAGTAATTAAGCCAAGAAGGAGACTCTTGGGTGTAATACAAGAACAACAATGCGCGTGCCACAAATATTGATAAAATTCTTCTTAAAATTTGAATTTTTTGTTATTTTTCTGCCATTAAATACTATCTATTACTGCTATTATTGTTATTGTTACTTTTTATTGGACAACTAACGCAGTTTTTAAAATAAAAAAAGAAGGGGTTCCAACAAAAAACATCTTCTACAACCACAAAAAGTATATTTCTAGATTTCGCATCTAATTAAATTATAGAAATATGATAATCTACTAGATGAATTTTGAGAAAAAAAAATCCGTCAGATTCACATTTTATTTGACCCTCAGTTTCTAGATGGAGGAATTCTCTATTGAGTACATCGCGACAAGCAACAAGAAAAGAAGAAAAAAATTATCTAGTACTTGATCTCGCTATTGATTGTGAAATTGCGTTGCTGTGTCAGAAGAAGGATAGCTATACTGATTCGGTATACTCTAAAGACACCCTTGGTACAATATTGACGATCTAACAAAGATGGAATTTCAGTAAATTTCTACTTACTGATCTCATCTTTTATGGAATCGACCCCCCTTTGACTGTACAAGAATATGTGGAGCTCGACATGTCTGGAAGCACAGGAGAACGTTCTTTTGCTGATATTATTACCAGTATTCGATACTGGGCTATTCATAGCATTACTATACCCTCCCTATTCATTGCGGGTTGGTTATTTGTTAGCATGGGTTTAGCTTACGATGTATTTGGAAGCCCTCGTCCCAACGAGTATTTTACAGAGAGCCGACAAGGAATTCCATTTGTATTTGTTAATCTGTTTCATAAAGGAGCCGAATGAAACCAAAGTTTCACGTTCGGTTTTGAATTAGAGACGTTAAAAATGATGAATCAACGTCGACTATAACCCTTAGCCTTCCAAGCTAACGATGCGGGTTCGATTCCCGCTACCCGCTTCTATTATATCTCTATATTCTATTCGAAGCTCAATTTGTGTATTATGGAATTAGAAAAAGAAAGAAAATATAATTTCTTAATTCATTATTAAATTGAATACACAATCCCCAGATCACATATTCGTTTTTCCGAATAGAACAATAAAAAAAATTGTAATAAAAAGAAAAGCGTCCATTGTCTAATGGATAGGACAGAGGTCTTCTAAACCTTTGGTATAGGTTCAAATCCTATTGGACGCAAATTATTTGCATATATATTTAATTGGATTTCTATGTCAAGAAAAAGATTTTGAATGCTTTGAATTTAACAAAAGACACTTAGAGTTTTAGAGTAATTTTTTGCGTAATAACTTAACTTATTTACATAAGTTATACACAATTTATATCTTGACCCTCTCTATTTTTTTATAGAATCTTATAAAATCAAATCGTGGATTTCTTTAAAAAAAATAGAAAATATATTCAATTCTCATTTTTAATTAATTAAAATCAATATAAAATGAATATTATTAATTAAATATTAATATATTAATTAATAATAAATAAATATTAATAAATATTATTATAAAATATAAATATTAAATAATTATTTTATTCAATTTTGAAAATTTAAAACATTAAATGAGATTTTTAATCAATTTTTTTTCTACTTGTTCCTGAAGTAAAAAGAGTTCCATCTGTTCCTGAATAGCTTCTTTCAAAAGGGCTTCTGCTTCCCGAGTGAATGTCTTGGTAGAAGATATGATTTCTTGGAATTGAGGTTTATTCGTTTTTAAGTAAGCACGTAACTCAACAAGAAATTTCCTTACCTGTCCAATTTCTAACGAATCAAGATAACCATTCGTTCTGGTATAAATAGTTATTATCTGTTCTTCCACGGTGAGAGGGTCTGATTGGGATTGTTTGAGCAACTCACGCAACCGTTGACCTCTTGCCAATTGATTTTGAGTAGCTTTATCGAGATCAGAAGTGAATTGTGCAAAAGCTTCTAATTCTACAAATTGTGCCTAACTAGATATTTTGTGTCCTTGGATTATTGGGCTGAGCCCATTTTTAACATATCCATAACAGTTGCCCCCCAGCCCGGTAGCTCAGGACTCTAGGTTGCCGGGATGGATTTATGGGTTTTTGAAATGTTATTAATCCGAGATGTTTTATCCAGGTTATTTTGCTTCGAGCCTTATTCTACCCATGTTAGTTTTAAATTTCTTGTTTTCTTTTCAGGTCAGATAATTCCGAGTTCGACTTGCCATTTCTTTGGATTTTCTATCCTGATTTCCTTGGATCGGGACTATTGCCCCCATTTAAAACTGCATGGGTAGCTCGGTGTTAATTTTGTGGTCGGTTTCCGACTTTGTATACGGCCGACTTGTGCCATATCCGGGTTGCATTGCGTATCCGACTTAATTATTGATTCAAAGTTTTGCTTATTTCCGAGACAATGAGTGTCATCATTGCCCTTTGCTAGTTGGCTTCTGCACTTCCGCGTGGGAGCGGAATGTCAGTTCCATTATCCTTGGTATCCGCGTGCATTGAATGCAAGCATCAAATGCGCAGTCTTTTCATTGCCACGTCAGCCACTATACCCAAGCCCTTTGGGCTTTCGCCGGTTGAGCTTCTTTGGTTACTCAACTGTTGATTTTCTCTTAGTATATATAGTATTTGCCTTGCCTCTCTTTACACTTTTTGAAAACTCAGAGCTATTTCTTAGAGAAAGCTTAGTTGCTTTCACCCTGTTCTCCAGTTCTCGATTTTCCACTTCTCATGTTTCATCCTTCTATTCAAGGTACTTAACTAGTTTTTTCCTCTTTGTTTTCTTCAAATCCCTTTTCTCTTCTTCACCCGGGTTTCTTTGGTAGTTCGCTTGAACTGCTTATCACTTCCATTTTCTAGGTAGGCGTTTAGTGTTCATCTGTGGGTTCTTGAGTTTTGGTCATTTTGATTTCCATTCTTGATTCTTTAGTCTTGGTTTTCTGATTTGGGTGAGTTTTTCACAAGTTTTTAATGAGTTTTTCCATACCCTTCTTCTTTCATTGTTTAAATGAAATTTAAGGGCTCTTCATCATCTCTTAAGCCTAATAGCCTTACCCCAGAGGAGGAAGAGCTTCTTGAGCGTGTACCTCCCCGGACGGCTTGGTGGCTGTTTGGAAATCCTCTCACCGAGGAGCAAAAATTAGAGAATGTGCTCCGAGGTTATGGTGGTGAGGTAGGAGGCAACCGAGTCGAACTGGTAGTCTAGGGGCGGTTTTAGAGGTCGATCTCAGTCAGTAGAACCCATAGGCCAGGGTCGGGGAGATACCCTTGCTAGGGCAACTTCCTTAGAGCCTACCTTAATGAGTCATGGGAGGGGCTCATTTGTGCCCATTGTCCCCTTGGCTTCGAAATCTTTGCCACCCAGTATTTCCTCTCGTCCCCTAGGCCCTTGTGAGGAATGTTCCTGGTTAGTTTCCACATCCGTGATGGTGGGTCAGTCATGGGAAGCTGATGAAATAGCCTTGTCATGTTGGCATGTTCCGTCGCAGGACATCCCGGTCATACCAACCCGTTCTTCATTTCCGCTTTCAGGTATTTTTATTTCTTTTTCTAATTTCTTCTCGTTTTTTCTTTTTTAGGTAGTATGTCGGTTTCTCCTCGTCCTGTTGAGGATTTAGGGTTTGTGGAGTCGGCCTCAGCCTGTGCTCCTCGTCACCTCATGGAAAAATATGACTGGGTTGCGGCCAGGGTGTTGTCCAGACTTTCTACTATCACCGCTAATCAGATTGCTAAGCTCTCATTAGGGGACCGGAATCATTGTTCCATTTCTCCACCTAGTCCCGATGAACCGGTGTGTACAACTCGGGAAGGGAACGAGCGTTCTTTTTTCTTTTTTTACCGGGATTTTATTACGAAACTTGGTTTACGCTTCCCATTTACCAAGTTCCAAATAGATCTTTTAAACATTCTACTTCTAGCCCCAACTCAGATTCATCCGAACTCTTGGGGTTTCATTGTCGCTTTTGAGCGACTTTGTCAATTTCTAAAACATTCCCCTACTACAGGGGTGTTTTTTTTTTCAATATCCAAAGGGCTTGCCAACCCGGTGAGCTTGCGAAGAAAAAGGGGTGGATTTCTTTCCGAGGAAAGCCGGAAAGAAAACTCTTTCATGTGGCCACAAACATCTGAAAAGGTTTCAAAACTTCATTTTTTAAAGTTATTGCCAAGCCCGGTCATAAAACGTGGTTCCTTCAAGATGTCGATTTCAAATCAGTGGAGTTGACGTTTCCACTGTATTGGTCCAAGGTCCATTATGGCCGAGAAGGGCATCGTTGATGCTTGGTTTTTTATTCAACAATCGGTGAAGGAGTTATATCCACCGAGTAGGGCTCTTTTCTTACTTTATTTTAACCCCCGTTTGGTTATGTTTCACTACCGTTGCTGTTTTTTCTTTTGTTTCTTTTGTAGTGCCTGAGATGGGGAAGACCTCCTACCAGGAATTGGCCGAGAAACTTCGAGCCAAGAAGAAGAGGGGATCTCCATCCAACAAGAAAGCGGCTGTCGTATCTTCGTCGAAGAAGGCGAATGTGTCTGAGAAGAGGGCTTCTCCTCCTCCGCCCTCCGCAGAACTTATCCCGCTGAAACGATTGAAGTCGGTCGCCACCTCCTCAACCTCATCTTTGGAGGCCATCCCGACTTCTTCTTTTGGAGCCACTACTTGTGTAGGGGGTCCTCCTCCACCTCCTCCTCTTTCTCATCTGCACAAATAGGGGGAGGTGTGGATGGACAAAGTATCAGACGACCTTAAACATGCTGTGAAGGCCCCTACACATTATTTTAATGCGGCTACCTTCTCCGATGCCGATTTTGATGATCTGCAGGCTTTACAGAATCGCCTTATGGAGGCAGCCGGCGTAATAGATGCTTATGCTGTTGTAAAACATAAGTATTCTAAAGCCGTGCCGGATTTGAAGCAGGCATATGCTGAGAAGGATGCTACTGTGGGCTAGCGAGACAAGGCTGAGAAGGCCCAGGTAAAGGCTGTGGAGTGTTTGACCAAGGCTGTGGCGGACAAGGACAAGGCTTATGCTGAGCTAGCCCAGGTAAAGGTGGATCTAATCATGTCTCAAGCTTAGGAAAGCAATCTCACCCGCTCCCTAAGCACATTGCAGGATCAGTATGGGGGCGTTGTGAAAGACTTGAACCTTGCTCATTCCGACTTAGACGCCTCCAAGGCCAAGCTAGCTGCGACGACTGCCGAGGTGGAGAAGCTTTAGGTTATGGTGGTGGAGACAACTGCTGACGCTTTCAAGGACTGCCTGGCCCAGGTCCAAGCTCTGAATCCTGACCTTGCAATGAACCTTGATCCAGTGGATTTCAGAGCTTCGGTAGTGGATGGGCAATTTACTTCGGCGCCTCTGTCACCAGTTGAAGAGTCGGGAGCTCAGGTTGGGGGGGGGCAAGATCAAACTACCGAGGAAGAGGCCCTGACGACTGAGGAACCGGAATCTTCAAATCCTGTCATTGTCCAGCCATGAAGTTTTCTTGCGACACTTAGGCTCTTTTTGTAGTTTTTTTTGTGTATTTGTTATCTGGGCTTACATCCCAGTTTGTGTAATGACAATTTGACCTTAGTTCTTTTCGTGGATTATAAGTACATTGACATGTTGAATTTCATCGAGTCAACTTCTTGCTTTCATCCTTTAAGCCAAACTTACGTTAATTTTGTCTGTTAATGAATAAAGGGAAACATAATTCGAGTATACAATTTGATTCTTATTGTATGACTTGGCCAAAGTCAAGATATATTGTGCAGAATCCACTAGATATTCCACCAACGTTAATAAACGGGCATGTTTATTAGTAGTCGGGCATTTTTAAATAAACTGATGACTTCAAGTAGCCACCTAAATACTTCAACTTGTAAAGTAATAATCCGAGATGGTAGCCAATTATCACATGTTTGGGACTTAACAAAGATAAGAAGCCTAAACATTTCGACTTGATCAGGGTCAGCATAATCAGGGTCAATATGATAAGAAGCTTAAATATTTCGACTTGATTAGGGTCAGCATGATAATGACAACACTATCCTGGAATATCGTTATGATGCATTGTAATGCTCATAAGAGTTATTAACAACTCTTATGATGGCAGGGCTCGCGAAACCTATACTTTATTAGTTAAATTGCCTTTATTAGGCTATATTTTGTATTGAACTTGATAAACAATCGTGAGATCGGGTCAGAAAATGAGCCACCTTCTTTATTGATTGAAATAGTTTCAATTACAAATGAAATTTAAATAATAAAAACAAATGGAAAATAATGCGTGAAAGCAAAATAATCCTTAAAACAAAAAACGGTTTCCAGCTGACGCTGATTTCCACTGCTGCCAAGTTTCAAGTGGAGCTCGGCGTTCAACTGTAGTAGATCCTTAATTTGTCCACATTCCAAGTACGCTTGATTGCTTTTCCATCTAAGGCTTCGAGGACATAGGTTCCTTGCCCTACTTGGTCTGAAATGCAGTAAGGTCTTTCCCAGTTTGCCGCGAGTTTTCCATCTCGGGTGTTCTTGTTTCCGATATCGGCTCTGCGAAGTACCAGATCGCCTGTACTGAATACTCGAGGCTTGACTTTGCGATTATATTTAGCCGCAATTAGCTGCTTTGTGGCCAGATCTCAGCAGTGTGCCGCGATTCTAGTTTCATCAATGAGTTCTAGTTCTACAGCTAGTTGTTCGCTGTTGTTAAATTCTCCTTCCTACAAAACTTTTGCTTTTCTCCATGAAGTTTGCCCGATTTTGACCAGGATTATGGCTTCACACCCATATGTTAATCTAAAGGGTGTCTCCTGAGTTGAGGTTTGAATACTAGTCTGGTATCCTCAGAGTGCAAGATATAGCTGCTCAACCCAGTCATTTTCTGCGTGAGCCATCCATTTCTTAAGTCCGTCAACAACGATTTTGTTTGCTGCTTTGGCTTGTCCGTTGGACTGCGGATGTTCTACTGAGGTGAAATGGTGTTTGATCTTAAGTTCATACATTAGCCTTTGAAAACCTTGGTCAATGAACTGAGTTTCGTTGTCAGTTATGATTTCGGCTGGAATTCCAAATCTTGCCACAATGCTTTGCTCGAAAATTTTTGTATTCGGGCCGCCGAGATGGTTGCTAAGGGCTCGACCTCGATCCACTTGGTGAAGTAGTCAACTGCTATAATTAGTCATTTCAGTTGTCCTGGGGCAGGTTCGAATGGTCCCAAGATGTCCATTCCCCACTTGTAAAATGGTCATGGGGTTGTAATGGATTTTAACTCAGCCAGAGGTGGCCAAATTATCCGAGCATGTTTCTGGCAACTTTTCACATTTTCTCACGTGTTCCATGGAGTCAGCTACCATTATCGGCCAATAAAATCCAACTCGGAGAGTTTTCCTGGCCAGGGCCTTAGCTCCCATGTGTTGCCCATTGATTCCTTCATGTATCTCTGACAATATGTATTCGGCTTCTGCCGGGTTTAAGCACCTCAATATCAGAGAGTGAAGGCCTTTTCAATACAGTTGATCATCAACCACTGTGTACATTGCTGTAGTTCTAACCATTTGTTTTGCCTCCATTGGGTCGTTCGAGATGATTCCTTTCTCTAGGTAATTCAAGATAGGCCTTCGCCAATCCTCTGCTACTGTAATAACCATGACGCAAGTGGGCTCGGTCATATTTTGCTAGATTATAGTTCGGTGGTTTCCTGGGCTCTTTGTGCTTGCTAATTTGGACAGAATGTCTGCCCTCGCATTTTCTCCTCTGGGAATATGGGTGACTACGACCTCGTCGAAGTCGGCCATAACCTCTTTTACTTTTTCCAGGTATATAATTAGCAGAGGTCTCTTGGCCGTATACGATCCGTTAATTTGAGCCGCAACTAGTTGAGAGTCAGCTGACAAGTGGATCCTTTTGGCTCCGTTTTCTTTTTCTTGAGACAACCCGGTCAACACTGCTTCGTATTCGGCTTGGTTGTTGGAAGTTTTGAAATGTAGCTATAAGGAGTGTTCTATGGAAACTCCTTCCGGGTTTTCTATTATGACCCTTGCCCTGCTTCCTTTGGTGTTTGAAGATCCATCAACAAACACTTTCCAAACGTTAAGATTGGCTTCTGGTATTGTTGCTGTTGGAACTAATTCCACAATAAAGTCGGCTAGAGCCTGAGATTTAATCGCATGTATAAATGATGTCGAACTCGGAAAGTTCTATGGCCTAACTGATCATTCGTCCTGCCAAATCCGGCTTGTGCAGGACTTGGCGTATTGGTTGACTTGTTCGGACAATTATTCGATGTCCTTGGAAGTAAGGGCGGAGTCTTCTCGCGGCGGTGAGGAGTGCAAATACCACTTTCTCAAGCTTCTGATATCTTAGCTCGGAGCTTTGTAGAGCCGACTTATGAAGTAGATCGGCTTTTGTTTGGTCGATTCTTGCTGTACTAAGGCAGCACTGACGACTTCTTCTCCCACCGATAAATAGAGGATGAGGTCTTCTCTAGGTTCAAGTTTCGACAACATTGGGGGTATTGACAGGCATTTCTTAATTTTGTTGAACGCGGCTTCGCATTCTGCATTCCATTCCCCATGCTGTGCCTCTTTTTTCAATAATTTAGACAGTGGAACTGCATTTTCTGCTGACTTCGGCAGGAACCTTGTTAATGCTGCCAGTCTACCCGTTAACTGTTATACTTCCTTCTTGTTTCGTGGCGCCGCCATACTGAGGACGGCTTGGCATTTATTCGGGTTGGCCTCGATTTCCCTATTTGTTAGGAGGAATCCAAGGAACTTGCCTGTGGGTACTCTGAATGCGCACTTAGCCGGGTTGAGCCGGATACGATGAGCCCGTAGTTTATTGAATGTTTCCTAAATATCTCGGATATAGTCTAAACGGTTGATTGATTTAACAATCATGTCATCTATATAGACTTCTACATTTTTGCCGAGCTGAGTCTCATACTCGATTCATCATCCTCTGATAGGTGGCATCGGCATTCTTCAGATCGAACAACATGATGTTGTAGCAGTAGTTAGCTTTATTCGTGATAAAAGCTGTTTTTTTCTTAGTCATCAAGGTGCATGGTTATCTGATTGTACGCAGAATAAGCATCCATAAAAGAGAGCAATTGGTATCCGGAGGAGTTATCATCCAATTGATCTATGTTTGGCATGGGGTGAGTATCCTTTGGGCAGGCCTTATTGAGGTCGGTGTAATTCATGCAAACTTTCCACTTGCCATTGGGTTTTTTGACCATTACCACATTGGATAACCATGTGGTGTAGTAAATCTCCCTAATGAATCCGGCGTCTAACAACTCCTTGATATTTTCGGCAAGGGTTGCTTGTCTGTCCGAGGCGATCTTTCTTTTCTTTTGTGCGACAGATGGGGAGTTTGGGTTTATTGTCAACTTGTGACAGCAGAAGTTGGGGTCGACACCAGGTAGCTCGGATGGTTTCCATGCAAAGACATCTTTGTTTTTCAACAGTAGTTCTTATAGTTTCGCCTGTTCCTCATTCGTGAGTGTGTTGCCAATCTTGGTAACCTGGCTGAGCTCGTCTCCCAGGAGGGAGTCAACGAGTTCTTCATCGGGCTCTGTTTTCATCAATTTGTCTTCTTCTCTTATGTCCAGCTCAACCACGTTTACTGAGCTCGAGCTCGGCGGTGTCAGGTCTTGCGCTGGTTTTTGCTGTGACGAGGATGTCCTCGGCTTGTTGTTTTTTACTGTTGAAAAACAACATTGCCAAGACTCCTTTTGATCCCCCTTTATGGTGACGACCTCATTCTTACTGCTTACCATCTTCAGTTTTTGATGCTTGGTAGATATTAACATATCCCAGCTGTGAGTGGTTGGTCTACCCAAGATGATGTTATAAGACGAGGGGAAATTTGCCACAATGAATTTGACTCGTCCGGTCTTGAAAGCTTCCTTAGATCCCAACGTCATTTTTAGCTCTATGTTTCCCTGTGGGGCACGTATCTTCGCCATTGAACCCAATTAGGGTTGTTCTGCACGGCTTCAGATTTTTTGGATCGAGGTCCATTTGCTTGAAGATATCAACCGCACTTCTGGGATCGATGAAAATCTTCTTCATGCGACATCAATCGTACTTTCGGGAAATTCGTCGTCATCATCATCATTCTTTCTTCGGTCATCATCTTACTTCTTTCTTTAAGGGACTGGGCTCTTACTTCGGTCTGTCTGCTTGCGTTTGTTACTCTTTTGCCCTTGCGTCTTGATGATGTATTGCTGTAGTCTTCCATCTTGAACAAATTTTTCTACAGCATCTCTGAGGTCCCAGCATTCTTTGATTGTGTGCTCGAGTCCATCATGGAAGTCGTAAAACCGAGATCGATCCAATTTGCCTCTGTTATACAATGGGCGTGGCCATTCTACTTTTTTCATCTCAGTTAGTGCTAACTCTCCAAATTTGAGCATGCGAGACGTTCAAGGGAGTGTATTTTTCATACTTCCCTTCATATCTTCCACCTCGAGTTTTCTGGTCCAAATTCTTTGATCGGTCTTTTGCCGCCTGATCCCTTCCTTTTGGTGGTGGGCTTTTTTGCCTTTCTTTGCCCGGCGTGTTGGCTATTTGCATCTGCTCAATGTCTAGATACTTCTTAGCCCGGTGATGGAACTCTTCCAGTGTTTTGATCTTGGTGGATAAGACTGACCTTCCCATCCTTGATTTATTGTCTAGGTCGAATATTAGCAGGTGTACATGAACACTCACTGGCAATCCTTGAATTTGTAAAGCGGCCGCTTTGAAGTAGTCCAAGTATTTTGCAGTGTTTTACTAGGCTGCTGCTTGATCCTGCCTAGCGTGTATACCGACTTGGGTTGCTTCTTACTTGTTGCAAAATTCAGCAGGAATTTTTCGCTTAGATCATTGAAGTCGGTGATAGATTTCGGGGGTAAGGTCCGAAACCAAATTTGTGCAGCCCCTCGCAATGTTGAGGTAAACAACCGAGATATGATTGGTCCCTTAAATCCTCGAACGAGCATCTCAATGTCGAAGGTGTTAAGATGTGTTTAGGGATCCTGACTTCTGTCGTACTTGGGTAAGTCGGACGTGTTGAAATTCTTTGGGTAGTCTGCCTCCGTAATCTCATCCGAGAACGGGCTGCTGTTCTGCCCTCCTTCTTCGTACCACATCTTATGTTTTCCGGTAGCGCCTTGCCGAGCTCCCTGAGTATCAGAGGAATGATTGCTTTAATGAAGCGTCCGAGTTTGATCATCCCGGTCTGCATCCTAATGGTTATTTTATTCATAATTTGTAAACGAAGCTATTCTACCTTGTTCGGGCTGATCAAAGTGAGGTGGATCAACAGTCTGCTGATTGGTGTCCCTATCCTCATTATATTGATCATCTCAGTATTCCCCTTGAATTTGGTTCCATGATTGCTTGAGGAGTTGTTCCATTATCTCGACAATGCGATCAATCTTTTGATTCTAAAGTTCGCTACATTTTTTGCCATTCTCAATTCACTTGAGTAGTGACTCGGCGATGTTGTGCAGCAGTTGTATATCCGGGCTATTGATCTGGAATGGTTGTGAGGAACTAGCCTGATTGGCCTGCTGCAATGTTTGGTATGTGGATCCGTCGTTAGGGTGAGGGGGATTCGTATCCTGTGGTTCCTCTAACGGCCCTTAATTGTCACCTCAGATTTCTTCCTGTTGCTGATTATCATCATTATTCTGTTCTTGACTTTGCTCGTGTGTGAGCGTGTGGCTTTTGCTTCTGGTGTTAGCCATTACTAGTCACGGGGATTGAACTTTATACTTCCCCACGGTCGGCGCCAATGCTCTGTTGTAGAACAAAATATTTCGGACTTGGCCTGGGGTGAAATCCCAGTGGCCTACTTAGTTCGCATATAATCAATAGGCTTATAGCCAGAGGGGAGTAGGGGTGTGTGCTTTGTGTGTACTGAATCATAAAAGATAGAGTCAGAGCGTGTGTACTTTACTAGGGTTTGTACCCTATTTATAGGTTTACCTAGGCCCTAAATTGATGGGTTTTTGTTATCTTATTATTAAAATATATTAAGATATCTTTTAACAATATATCCTTGATTTGTGGATAATTATGATCTCGATGGATATATTGATAGATTATCCCTTGATCCAGGGAGGTTGTTATGATATTATCAGTAAGCCATTATACTAGGGCTTCTTGGATTATTGGGCTGAGCCCATTTTTAACATATCCATAACAAAATCATTATGACAAACACAACCATCAGTCTCTAATACAGTCTCCAGTATCAAATATAATGCGTTAATTTTTTTTTTTGGAACCTTCTATAATAACATATAGAACGGTCTTCTTTCTTCTTATGAGAGAAGATCCATCTTCTATAATAGCTTCAACAATATCAAACAATTTTTAGTAGGTGAAGGTCCAACTTCTATAGTGTCACTAATGTTTTGTTAGCATAGTAAGGTATCATGAAGACAAATATATACCTGTGAAATGGTTTGATGAAATTTGAATGTCAAAGATGTTACTATCTCCAGTTCTTAATATAAGAGCACTCATGAGATGAATTTGGTTCTAAACATAAGACACCAATCTACTTTATATCTCAAATTTATATTTTTTTAAAAAGTATGCCTATTAAATGCATGCATTAAATGGTTCCTATCCACGGGTCATCACAGTGGAAGATAGTATTTTCAAAAAACCAATCTATAATTCTTACAAATAACTAACACAACTAATTTTTTCAATCCATTCAAATTAGTCAACTAGGTCTTATATTAAATACATGAGGTGATAGTATATTTGAATGCAAGTTTCTGAATAAAATATAATGGCACCACAGTCTGTTTCAATCTCATCGCTATTTGTTCATAGATAATTCCCATACTGTAGTTTTATCATTCTTTTCACAGATGAAACTACATTCCTGTAATTAAACCAAAGGGATTCAAAATTTAGCCCCCCTTTAGGGTTTGAAGAAAAAGAGAAATCTAATTGACCATCAATGTAGCTTTTATTTTTATTTTTTTGAAATTGGAAAACAATGCTTACAGACACAAGGTCGAACCCTGGACTAGAGCTTCCGAAGCCTGATTACATACCACTGCACTACTAAGGTGTTGGTTTAATGTAACTGTTATTGAACTCAATGTGCATCATCAAGGAAAGTTATACATGTGCAAAAGGTTCCTTTTCACTTTGAAAGTTATTTATATAAAAAATACTATGTCTGCCCTTTAATATTCTCCAATTGACTAATTTAAGAAGATTAAGAAGGTTAAATAAATTACTATTAAATTATTTATATTCACCATTTTTCTCTAAACTTATATGTTTTACTTATAAGCTGATATATAATCTAATGATGTAAATTGGTATTTCATTGAAATCATGAAAACATGCTATACTTAAATAACTTATTTAGCTTAATTAATTAGACTCTTATATAAAGGACTAGAAATAGTATATGACAATTTCATTTTATATGAACTATCACATAGGGGTCTGTCAAAAAGGTTATTTTCACGTTGACAACAGAGTCTCTTTTGTTACTATTGGAGTCTAATGCAAATCATAACTCTCTATATGCATCGCCAATAGAAACCAAGGAATCAATACTTATTGCAAAACCATGAAAACAACAATCCTGGTGCGCAGACTGGTGGATTTTTGCAATTAATATAGAAAATCTTTGCACACAAGATTGAAATCTGTTAAGTCATCCTATAAAAAAAGTCCCAAATAATATATACACAAGCAATTAAATGGCGTCATCTAGATCGAACGTGATATCATAACTGAGTAAAATAAAACAATAAATATCTAGAATGAGATATCTACATTCATAATTCTAAAGAACATCTCTAAAGGCATTTTAATAACTAACCTTCATGATGAAGGTTCTTCTTCTTCTTGGACATGCTCCCAATTGGCACAAGACTTTTCATAGAGTTCAAAAAATCACAACGCGTGTAAGCAACATGTCATGTCTCATTGTGACGAATCTCACATCGGGCAGGACGAGGAAGGTTTCTGAGTCATATATAATATGTGGTGTGGCTCCGCTAACAACATATACTTTTGACATCATGGTTAGCACCCTATAAGGTAAATTTCATGATGAGTGACCTTCTAAGAAATTCTTCGTGTTGAGGCGCTGTGGGTGTGACAAACAACTGGGAAAATAAACCATCTTAAATTCATTACTAACTACATTTATAAGATTTAAACTAACTTTTGGCTTATCACTGTCAATTTCAGATTCAGTTAGTCTTGGAGCAATCCAAATGATTTCATTCCTCCATATGTTTTTAATGTTTTCAAGATCTAACCAGCATGTATATGGGATACTAGTTTATTTCTTAGTCCAACCCCATTTCTCCCCAGACGAACTTATACTGTCCTGCATCGACAAGGTTTACTTTTTTTTTTTAAAAAAAAAAATTGATTTATTTTATGTTAATCTTGGGAGACAAGGAGTAGAAAAGGGGGAAAAAAGAGAATCTTATATGTAATTCCAAACATCAAGTCTGAGTAACCACCCTAAACCCTAGGAAACTTGTAAATAGTAAAAATACTAAGAAATATTCTAGAAAGAAAAATAAAAGTTATGATTAAATGATAAATCAGAAATAATCCTAAAAGTGAAAAATTATATCTACATTATTAATTAAATAGTGCTACATCTTTGGCATTCGTGGTAATTACTTTTTCTCCTTTCATTGTCCATCCTTAATCATGCAAGTTAGCATGCTTTTAGTTTCAATGAAGGGCAAACACTCTTTCTTCGTCACATGCATATAATCGATCAAAACTCATGCTCATCAAAGTTTGAATGCATTCACATACTCATATATTTCTCTGAAAAATCGTCCCAAAAATTATACATTTAAAACCAAACAAAATGATATCATAAGTGATGGGACTATAGGAGTTTAAAAAATAATCTTAGACGGGATCCGTATAGATTTTAAAATAATAATAAAAATTAAAAATTATCAATAAGTTGTTGGTTGAGTTGGTAAGAGGTTTCGCTCTATAAAGAAGAAAACACGAGTTTGAATTCTGGAAAATATTTTATTGGGAGAGGTGAGAATGTTTTATCCTCTAAGCTTCAGATGAGAAACCCTTAATCAAATGAAAAAAATAATTAAAATTGATATTTTTGAATTAAATCAATCTCAAATATTAATTATATCAGAAAAATTATATAATGTGGATTTGATGACACCAATAAATCCATTAAAAGAAGACTCAAATTAAATATAAATAAAATCAGTGTATAAAAGAATAATGGGATAAAAACCGCTGCTGGCATGTCATATATGGAAGTTTTTTTTTTTTTTTTATAACTGCAATATATGGAAGTTAATTGTAGTTTTTCACAGACGCGGCTTTGGTCCGCTACTTATTACGCTCGGCCGCCCTCCAATACATAAAACGACATCATTTTGGATAAAAAACAATGAGTAGGTTGTGTTTTTTTTTTTTTGAAAAAATATTTTAGAACATTGAAGGGTACTAAAAAGATATTTTAGAATACTGAATGATATTGAACAAAATCTTTCATGATCTTAAAAAATTATTTTAAGATTGTTACAGACATGTTTAAAATGGGTTTGGCCCAATGATCAACAAGGCCCAATGATCAACAAGGCCTAAATGCAAGGCTTCAGTTACCAGTCTAACCGCCCTCTTAAATTAGGAAGCAGTTACCAAGATATCTGCCAAGATCATAACCACCTAGATAATAAGGAGATATTATGTAGGAGAGTATCTTAATATCTTTTTAAAGAATAAGATAATGAAGCCCACAAAGGTAGGACCCCAAGTACGTCTATAAATAGGAGTAAGCTCTCACAAGGTATACAAGTTCTAACCCTAACTTTTCAATTCACACAGAGCACACACACCCACTCCCTTTGGCTATAACTAACTTACTCTCTACCTTCGAACTACATGGACTTTGATCCACTCTGTCGTACGTAGGACCTTGGGGTCTCAGCCCAGGCCAAGTCTAGTCATTCTTGTGTTCTGCACCAGAACATTGGCGCCGACCGTGGGGACTATAAAGTCCTATTCCCGTGACCAATGATGGCCAATACCAGAAGCAAAAACCATCCGCCTATGCACGAGCAAGGCCAGGAACAAGGTTCTAATGAGAATCAACAACAGGAGGATGTCCGAGGAAACAATCAGGAACGAATGGAGGAACCATCGAACTCGAACCCTCCGCTTGAGGATGGACAAGTAGAGCAAACTCTAGAAAACGCCAATCAGGTCAATGCCTCACCGGACTTCCAGATTGGCAACTCGGATATACGACTGCTACATAACATCGCTGGGTCAATGCTTAAACGAATTGAGAACATGGAAGAACGGGATAATCTCCAAAATCAAAAGATTGATCGCATGACCGAGGTGATGGACTAGATCCTCAAGCAGCTGCAAGACCCTCTTCAGAGGGAACGCCGGGATGATTAACAGAAGGAGGATGAAGAAACCAATCAACAAACTATTGATCCACCACAAGTCAACCAACCCGAGATAGGCCGAGTAGCATCAACGAAGAATTCCGAGCATAATAATTATTGGGATACTAACCGGGAAAATCAAACTTGGACAGTTCGGAAAAACAACCATGCCTCGGATAACTAGGAAAACCGGCTAGAAGAGCTCGGAAAGCATAAGATGTGGCATGGAGACGGAGGACAGAATAACAGCCGTTCTCAGATGAGATTACAGAAGCTGAATATCCTAGGAAATTCAACACTCCGACCTCCCTAGGTATGACGGAAGTCAGGATCCCCAAACACACCTGAATACCTTCGATACTGAAATGTTAGTTCGAGGATTTAAGGGATCGATCATATCCAGGCTGTTCACTTCAACGTTGTGAGGGGCTGCCCAAATTTGGTTCCGGACTCTACCTCCAAAATCTATCACCGACTTCAACGACCTGAGTGAAAAATTTCTACTGAATTTTGCAACGAGCAAAAAGCAGCCCAGGTCGGTCTATACGCTAGACAGAATTAAGCAGCAACCTGGGGAAACCCTTCAGAAATACTTGGACCGTTTCAAAGCCGCCGCCTTGCAAATCCAAGGATAAACGGAGAGTGTCCACGTGCATTTACTCATCTTAGGCCTCGACAGCGAGTCCAGAATGGGAAGGTCGGTCATATCTGGCGAAATTAAAACCCTAGAGGAATTCCATTAGCGAGCAAAAAAATATCTGGATATCGAACAGATGCAAATAGCCAACGCGCCGGGGAAAGAGAGACAAAGAAGCCTACCTCAAAGAGGAAAGGATCAGGCATCGAAAGATCGATCCTGGAACCCGGAGCAGAAAGCACGTACAGGTAGGCACAAAGGAAAGTATGAAAAATATACTCCTTTGAATGTCTCACGTGCTCAACTTTGGAGAGAGGTGGCATTGACCGAGATGAAAAAGGTGGAACGACCACGCCCATTGTATAGCAGAGGCAAACTGGACCGAACCTGGTTTTGCGATTTCCACAATGGACTTGGGCACATAATGATGAATGCTGGGACCTTAGATATGCGGTAGAGAAATTTGTCTGAGATGGAAAGTTACGTCAATACGTCATCAAAATGTAAGGGCAAAAGGGCAGCAAACGCAAGCAGGCGGACCGAAGTAAGAGCCCGGTCCTTCAAAGAAGAAAGCCAGATGAGGACCGGAGAAGGAATGATGACGATGATGAATTCCCAGAAGCCAAATTCGATTACAACGTCATTAGTGGAGGTTACGGAGGAGGCGGGGATACAACAAGTCAGCGGAAGAAATACCTTCGGGAAGTCCTAACCATCAGGGGATGGCCGACCTTCAAGCCCGAACCTCTGCAAGCAGAACCCCCCAAGTTATTCTTCACCCAGGATGACTTAAGGGATGTAATCCTAAGACATCAAGACGGCTTGGTTATAACCGGCCTCCTGGGTAAATGTCGTGTAAAGAAGATATTCATCGACCCCGGCAGTGCGGTTGATATTATCCTGTGGGATGCTTTCAAGCGGATGGACCTTGATCCAGAAAATCTGAAGCCACGCAGAACAACCCTAATCGGGTTCAACGGAGAAGATACAAGCCCCAAAGGATATATAGAGCTGAAAATGACGCTGGGATCTAAGGAGGCCTTCAAGACCGGAAGGGTAAAATTCATTGTAGCATATTTTTCCTCGTCCTATAACATCATTTTAGGCAGACCAACTATTCATAGCTGGGACATGCTAATATCAACTAAGCATCAAAAGCTAAAGATGGTGAGCAGACAGAACGAAATCGTCACCATTAAAGGGGATCAAAAGGAGTCCCGGCAATGCTACTTTTCGAGAGTGAAAAATAATGAACCTGGAACATCCTCATCACGACGTAGAGAAACTCAAAACCCGGCGCTATCCATTCCGAGCTCGGTAAATGTAGTAGAACTGGATGTAAGAGAGGAGGCGAAGCTAATGAAAACAGAGTCTAATGGGGAACTCATGGATTACCAACTAGGAGATGAGCCCGGGCAAATAACCAAAATTGGTAGCACGCTCACCAATCAAGAGAAAACCGAGCTGGAGAGACTGCTATCAAGGAATAAAGATGTGTTTGCATGGAAGCCTTCCGAACTACCAGGCATCGACCCCAATTTCTGCTGCCACAAGCTGACGATAAACCCATGTTACACGTCGGTCGCGCAAAAGAAAAGAAAGATAGCTCCAGATAGACAAATAGCCCTCGCCGAGCATGTAAGGGAGCTACTGGACGCAAGATTCATCAGGGAAATCCAGTACATTACTTGGTTATCGAACGTGGTAATGGTCAAAAAACCTAATGGAAAGTAGAGGGTCTGCACGGATTACACTGATCTCAACAAGGCATGCCCCAAGGATGCTTATCCCATGCCAAACATAGACCAATTGGTGGGCAATTCCTCCGAATTCTAGCTGCTCTCGTTTATGGATGCCTACTCTGGTTACAACCAAATAGCCATGCATCCCGAGGACCAAGAAAAAACAGCTTTTATCACAGAAAAAGCTAACTATTGTTATAACGTCATGCCCTTTGGGCTAAAGAATGCCGGAGCTACTTATCAAAGAATAATGAATCAAGTATTCGAGGCACAGCTCGGCAGAAACGTGGAAGTTTACATCAACGATATGATTGTTAAATCAATCAATCGGTTCGATCATATCCGAGATTTGCAAGAACCATTTGACAAGCTCTGGGATCATCGAATCTGACTCAACCCATCAAAATGTGCATTCAGGGTACCCGCGGGTAAGTTTCTCAGATTCCTGTTGACTAACAGAGGAATTGAGGCCAACCTGGATAAATGCCAGGCTGTCCTCAATATGGCTGCCCCAAGAAATAAGAAAGAAGTACAACAGTTGATGGGAAGACTGGCCGCATTAACAAGGTTTCTGCCGAAATCGGCAGAGAACGCACTTCCATTATTCAAGTTATTAAAGAAGGAAGCACAACACGGAGAATGGAACTCGGAATGTGAAGCCGCATTTGATAAGATTAAAAAGTGTTTGTCATCACCTCCAATATTGTCAAAACCCAAGCCCATGGAAGACTTAATACTGTACTTATCAGTGGCTCCAGAAGCGGTAAGCGCCGCACTGGTAAGGGAAGAATCCACAGAACAAAAGCCAGTCTATTTCACAAGCCGGGCTTTGCAAAGCTCAGAGCTGAGATATCAACGGTTGGAAAAGGTGGCTTTCGCCCTCCTCACTGCTGCAAGAAGGTTATGCCCCTACTTCCAAGGACATCGAATAATTGTCCGAACAAGTTAGCCCATATGCCAAGTATTGCATAAGCCTAATTTGGCAGGACGAATGATCAGTTGGGCTATCGAGCTGTCAGAATTCGACATTGTGTGTGAAGCCCGTCATGCGATTAAATCTCAGGCCATGGCCGACTTCATTGCGGAATTGGTACCAACAGAGATAACCTCGGAGGCCAATCTCAATATTTAGAAAGTGTTCGTTGATGGATCTTCAAACGCCAAAGGGAGTGGAGCAAGGGTCATAATTGAAAGCCCGGAAGGAGTTTCTATGGAACACTCCCTACAGCTACATTTCAGAACCTCCAACAACTAGGCCGAATACGAAGCGGTGTTGGCCGGGCTATCTCAAGCAAAAGATAATGGAGCCACGAGGATTCACTTGTCAACTGATTCTCAGTTAGTCACAGCTCAAATCAACAGGTCATAAACGGCAAAGGGACCTTTGCTGATTAAGTACCTTGGGAAAGTCAAAGAGGCTATGGCCGACTTCGACGAGGTCGTAGTCACCCACATCCCTAAGGGAGAAAATGCGAGGGCAGATATCCTGTCGAAATTGGCAAGCACCAAGAACCCGGGAAATCATTGAACGGTGATACAACAAAGTTTAAAAGAGCCCACTTGTATCATGGTCATTGTAGCGGCAGAAGATTGGCGAAAGCCTATCCTAAATTACCTAGAGAAAGGAATCATCTCGGAAGATCCGATAAAGGAAAAGCAAATGGCAAGAACCATGTTGATGCACACAGTGGTTGACAACCAGCTGTATCACAAAGGCCTCCATTCTCCATTGATGAGGTGTTTGAGCCTGGAAGAGGCCGAGTATGTGTTATCAAAAATACACGAAGGGATCAACGGGCAACATATGAGGGCCAAGGTGCTAGCCCGGAAAGCTCTCCGGGTTGGATTCTATTGGCCGACAATGGTTGTTGACTCCAGAGAACATGTAAGGAAGTGTGAAAGTTGCCAAAAACATGCTCGGATAATTTGGCCACCTCTGGCCGAATTGAAATCTATCATGGCCTCACGACCATTCTTTAAATGGGGCATGGACCTCTTAAGACCATTCAAGCCAGCTCCGGGACAAATGAAATGGTTGATTGTAGCGATTGACTACTTCACGAAGTGGATTGAGGCAGAACCATTGTCAACAATCTCGGCGGCTCGCATACAAAAGTTTTTCGAAAGAAGCATTATTGCAAGATTCGGAATTCCAGCCGAAATCGTCACCGACAACGGAACTCAATTCATCAACCGTGGTTTGCAAAGGCTGATGACCGAACTCAAAATCAAGCACCACTTCGCCTCGGTAGAGCACCCACAGTCCAATGGGCAAGCTGAGGTGGCGAACAAAATTATTGTCGACGGGCTTAAGAAACGGATAACAGATGCAGAAAGTAATTGGGTCGAGCAGTTGTATCAAGTGCTTTGGGGATACCGAACTAGCGTCCAAACCGCGACCCAGGAAACACCTTTCAGATTGACCTATGGCTGTGAGGCCATGATCCCGGTCGAAATTGGGCAAACATCATGGAGGAAGGCAAAGATCATGAAGGAAGGAGAACACAATAACAGCGAGCAATTAGCTGTGGAATTAGACCTCATTGACGAAGTCCGAATCATGGCGCATTGCTGAGATCTTGCAACAAAGTAGCTAGTTGCGGCTAAGTATAATCGTAAAGTTAGGCCACGAGTGTTTAGCAAAGGTGATCTGGTACTTCGCAGAGCGGATATCGGAAATAAGAATGCTCGGGATGGAAAACTTGCAGCAAATTGGGAAGCTCCTTACCGCATTTCAGACAAAATGGGACCCGGAACCTATGTTCTTAAGGCACTGGATGGCACGCCCATCAAAAAAACTTGGAATGTGGACAAACTAAGGATCTACTACAGTTAAAGACCGAGATCTACTCAGAACCCGGATGCAGCGAATGTCAGCGGTGGCTGAGAACCGCTTTTCAGTTTTAACGAATGTCAGTAGTGGTTGAGAACCGTTTTTTCTTTTTAAGAATTACTGCGCTTTCACGCATTATTTTCCATTTATTTTGAATTTCTTTGTAATTGCAATTGCTCAGTCTAAAGAAGGTGGCTTATTTCATGAGCCGACCTGATGATTGTTTATGAAGTTCAAAACATAAACAGCTGAGTAAAGGCAACTTAATCAATAAAACCGGGGATTTTCGTGAGCCTGGCTATCGTAAGATTTGTTAACATATCTTACGAATGTTACGATGCATTGGAACAATTCTCTAGGATAGTGTGAGATTGCCATGAAGATCCTGATCAGGTCGAAATGTTTAGGTTATTTTTCTAAAAAGAAATTAAGACCCGAACATGTGACAGTTGGCTACCATCTCGGTTTGATACTTTACGAGATAAAGTACTTAGGTGATTGTTGGAAATCATTTGTTTATTTAGAATGCCCGACTACTAATGAACGCGCCCCATTTATTAACATTGGTGGAATATTTAGCAGATTCTGTGCAATATATCTTGACTTTGGCCAAGTCATAAAATAAGAACCGAGCTTTGTGCACGGATGTGTTTCCCTTTATTCATTAACAGACGACATTAGTGCAAGTTTGGTGTAAAGGATGAAAGTAAAGAGTCAATGAAACTCGATATGAAAATATACTTAAAATTGAGGTTGAATTATCAATAACAAAACGGGGTTGAACCCGGGATACAACAAAAACAAACGGAACCGAACCCGGTATACATTGAAGTAGCAAAAATAAAATGCAAATCCTAAAAACAAGGAAGCTCATTGTGGGGCATCAGAGGGGGCTAAGGGAGTAAGCACCTCGGCGGCTTCGGTCGTTGTTGCATTAGAGCCTGGGACACCGGCCGCTGGGACTTCCGTCCCTGCATCCTGCTCTCCAAGCTCGTTGACAGGGAACAAAGGGGCCAGAATAAATTGACCGTCAACCACTGAAGCTCGAACATCCACTTGGCTGAGATCTAAGTCTAGAGAAGGGTGGAGGGCCCGGACTTGTGCTAGGCAATCTTTAAAAGCCTCGGTCGCCTCTCCACTACCGCGACCTCAAGATTAGAAATCTCAAAATCTTTCTCCCCCAACTTGGCTTTGGTGGCCTCAAACTCCTCGAGTGCAGTATGCAGGGCACGATTGAGCGAACTACCCAGATCTTGGTACCTAAGAAGGTCAACCTTCGCCTGGGCTAAATCAGCCAAAGTCAAATCCCGGTCAGCCTCAGCTTTACTTAAGGCCTCCACGGCCCGTAGATGAGCATCCTCGGCCGTTTTCTTCTCCTTAACTGCAGCCTCCTTGTCAGCCCGACCTTGCTTGAGCTTGGCCGTGATCTTCGAGTACTTATGCCTCATAGAGACATAAGCATCCATTATGCCGGCGGCCTCCATCAACCGAGACTGAAGGTCTTGAACAGCATCGAGGTCAGATTCAGGAAGCTCGGAGCTGGTAAAATAAACGGTCGGAGGCTTGACTGCATACTTCAGCTGCTTGGACACCCCATGGGACCACACCTCTCCCTTTTTCATAGAGTGATAAGGTGGAAGAGATGAAGGAGCAGGAACATCAAGGGAGGGTGCAGCATCCGCAATAACGGCTGGAATAGTCTCCGAGTCCAAGGATGCAGCCCCTGTCACCTTCTTCAAACACTTGTGCGCAACAAAGCTCCTCGGAGGGTGGAGGAGAAGCAGGTCTCTTCTCTGGCATCATGACCTTCTTCGGGGCTGAAGATTCGCCACCTTTCTTTTTGGCCTGGAATTTATTGGCCAATTCCTTGTAAGAAACCCTCCCCATGCCAAGCTCTACGTGAGTTTGCAGAAAAAAGCGGCAAAATAATGACAAAGTAAGTTTGCAGACAACAAAAGGCGTAAACACAATGACCCTACTCGGTGGAAACAACTCCTTCACCAATTGGCGGATAAAAATCCGAGCATCGACGACGTTCTTCTCGGCTACATGATCGACTAGATCTACGATGGCAGCTATGTCAACTGGGTCTAGATCTTCCTCAACTGGTTGAAAAATTTTCGGATCTTGGTCATAGTGAGTCTTTGACCAGTGTAAGGGGAATGTCAACTCCACCGATTTAGAATCAACATCTTGTATAAACCACGGTTTATGACCAGGTTCAGCAATGACCTTAAAAAAGGGAGATTTGAAGCCTTTCCATGTGTCGGTAGCCACAAGAAATAGTCTTCTCTCTGGCTTCCCTTGGAAAGAAATCCATCCTTTTTTCTCCGAAGACTCACCGGGTTGGCGAATCCTTTGGATGTTAAAAAAGTAAAAGAAAACCCGGGTAGAAGGGGCATGGTCTAAAAATTTACATAAACGCTCAAAGGCGACAATAAAGCCCCAGGGATTCGGGTGAATTTGTGTAGGAGCAAGATGAAGAAGGTTTAAGAGTGTAATCTGAAATTCGGTAAAAGGGAAACGTAAGCCGAACTTAGTGACGAAATCTTTATAAAAAAAGAAGAAAGATCACTCATTTCCCTCACGGGTGACACACACCGGCTCATCTGGATGAGGAGGAGAAATCAAACAGTGGTCTCGGTTCCTTAATGGGAGCTTGGAAATTTCTTTGGCAGTTATGGATGATAATCGGGACAATACAAAATTCACCACCCAGTCATACTTTTCCGTTAAATGATGAGGAACGTCGGCTGAGGCCGACTCCACGGACCCGGACTCTTCGACAGGGTCAGAAGAAACAGACATGCTACCTAGAAAGGTAAAAAATAAGAAAAATTAGAAAGAGGATAGAACCAAATACCTGAAAGCAATAAAGTAGGCCGGGGAGGCTGAGCTGAGACAGCTTGTGATGAGACGTGCCGACATGATGAAGCTATCTCATCAGCTTCCCACGACCAACCGACCATCATGGATTCGGAGAATAGCCAGGAACACTCCTCGCATGGGCCGATAGGTCGAAAAGAAGTAGTTGAGGGATCAACCCGACGAGCCAAGGAGGTGGCAGGCACGGGAGAATTTCCTCTACCACGGCCTCCTAAGGACGGATCTAAAGAGGAAGCTCTAGCAATGGGAATTCCCCGACCATAGCCTACGGGCTCTAATGATTGAGACCGAACTCTATAACTACCCCCAGACCGAGCAGGTCGATTTGACCTTCCCTTATCGACTCCACCATAACCTCGGAGCACACTTTCAAGTTTTTGCTCCTCCGTTAAAGGTTTCCCATATAGCCACCAGGCCGTCCTAGGAGGAATGCGTTGTAAAAGCTCTTCCTCCTTTGGGGAAAGGTTACTGGGGATAAAAGACGATGAGGAGTCTCCGACGTTCATTTAAATAGAAGAAGAAAGAAATGGCAGACTTTGAAACAAACGGGAAACTGAAGCAAAATGCCTATAAAGAAGGATCTAAATAAAACCAAAAATGGATGAGGACCATGGAAATGGGACAAAACTTGGATAAAACTACGACCAATTACCCAAGAAATCAAGAAGAAAAGAATGAGCAGACAACAATAGCCAAGAAAAGGGCGATGAGAGTACCTGGTTTGAGATAAATTACGGAGAGGGGAAATGCGCGAGCCACGAAGAAAATGGTGGCTCAGGAAGGGTAAATTGAAGCACAAGAAGCAAGTAGCAGGAGACTCTCCCCATTGAAAACTCTGAAGTCGTGAAAGTGTGAGAAAGAAGAAGGCAAGGAATATAGATATACTGAGTTTAATGGAAAACATTTGCGGTTCAGGGGATTCGAAGCGATAAAAGCCCAAAGGGCCTTACTACGGCCGCTGATGTCATCATGAAAAACGTGCGCATTAATTGCAGGCATTTAAGGCGCACGACCACCGAGGATAATGGAGCAAGTATTCGCACCATCACGCCGGTTTGCAGGCGTCAGCTGGCCATAGGCAATGATAACCTCTAATATCTCAGAAACTCGCAAATTGTCAGACCAACATATAAATCAACCATGAACCTTGGTTAAAATACGAGGACGGCCAAACTTATGCCGGACTCCAACCATAAAGACCGATGCCGGCCTCCCCATGCTTCTTTAAATAGGAGGCAATAGTCCCCTACCCAGATAAACCAGGATGAAAGCGTATGCAAACAGGGGTAATCCGATCTCGGAATTGTACGACCTCGGCAAAAGAAAGAATTTGCAATAGACATGGGGAGATGGAGCGGGTCCTAAAATAGAAAATTCAGGATTGAGCGGATTGGACTAACGCACAAATCGTGGCCTAGCAAGTACATCCCGGTAGTTCAGAGTCCTGAGCAACCGGGCTGGGGGACAACTTTTACGAACATGTTTAAAATGCGTTTGGCCCAATGATCAACAAGGCCCAAATGCAAGGCTTCAGTTACCAGTCTAATCGCCCCCTTAAATTAGGAAGCAGTTACAAAGATATTTGCCAAGATCATAACCACCTAGATAATAAGGAGATATTATTTAGGAGAGTATCTTAATATCTTTTTAAAGAATAAGATAACGAAGCTCACAAAGGTAGGACCCTAAGTACGTCTATAAATAGGAGTAAGCTCTCACAAGGTACACAGGTTCTAACCCTAACTTTTCAATTCACACAGAGCACACACCCCCACTCCCTCTGGCTATAACTAGCCTACTGTCTACCTTCGAACTACGTGGACTTTGATCCACTCTGTGGTACGTAGGCCCCTGGGGTCTCAGCTCAGGCCAAGTCTAGTCATTATTGTGTCCTGCACTAGAACAAAGATCTTAAAAAAAATATTTAAGATACTGATTTGTACTAAAAAGATATTTTAGAATATTGAGTCATATTGAAAAAATACCTTATGATCTTGAAAAATTATTTTAAAATCTTGAAAACATATTTTAGGTACTGAATGATTCTCAAGATATACTTAAAGAAATTTTTTCAAGATCATAAAATATTTTTTCAAGATCATGAAGTACTTTTTCAGTATTGTAAAGTATCTTTTTAGTACCCGTCAGTACCTGGAATATTTTTTCAAGATCATAAAATAATTTTTTGAGATCACGAAAGGTTTTTTCAATATCATTTAGTATTTTGAAGTTTCTTTTTAGTACCATTCAGTGCCTTGAAATATTTTTTTCTTTTTTTAAAAAATGCAACTTGCTCATTGTTTTCTACCCAAAACATTGGTGTTTGGGGTATTGGAGGGCAGCTTCTTAAACAATTATCTAGGATCTTGAAAAAATATTTAGGTCTTGATTGATACTAAAAAGATATTTTAGGATACTGAAAAGATACTTTATGATTTTGAAAAAATTTCTTTAGAATCATTCAATACCTGGAATATTTTTTCAAGATTCTAAAATAATTTTTCAAGATCATGATGTATTTTTTTAGTATGAGTAATATCCTAAAATATATTTTTAGTATCGGTCAGTACCCTGAAATATTATTTTAAGATCCTAAAATAATTGTTTAAAATCATGAAAGATTTTTTCAGTATCATTGAGTATTTTGAAATATCTTTTTAATATTATTCAGTGTCAATCCTGAAATATATATATATATATATATATATATATATATATATATTAAAAAAAAACGCAACTTACTCATTGTTTTCTATCCAAAACGGACCGGTTTCAGATATTGGAGGGCAGCAGAGCATAGTGAGCAGCGGACCAAAGCTGTGTCCGTTTTTCACCTACATATCTCAAAAGATGAACACTTTTCATGGAGAGAAAATGCAGGGATGACGTGGAACACTGTGTTGCCAATTTTCATGGGTACTATTTAGAATAAAGAGATAATATATAGGGTTAAGAGGTTAGAGGAGCGTCCAGTGACAAATGTTTTTTTAGGTGCAAAAGTACACACGTGATTACAAATTAGGTGTAAAAATACCATTTGACCGTTAAGTTTGACTTTTTTACTTTCAAAAGTGCAAAAATACACATGTGTTTTAGTAAAAAGAGCATCCAATACTTTTTTTTTAATTCAATAATTTTATTTTAATTAAAGACAAATTATTATTTCTCTGGGTATAGTTCCTAAGAAGCCAAATTTTTTTCTTCTTATTTATCATTTTGGAAAAGAGGATTTATCCAATGGGTAAAAAAGGTAAAAAGAAAATTATTTCCATAATTTAGTTTTCTTTTTTTAAAAAAATCTATATTAAATTTTCTAATTAATAATTAATAAATGAGTATTTATAAGTCAACTTTAATTTATAAATATAAGTCTATAATATTCATTGATTAATTTTCATTCCAAAAGGAAATTGAACGGAGGAGAGAAGCACACAAATCAAAATAAGGTTCCAAACACATAGATACAAGTAAAGGAAAATGCTCACAGTCACAGCGGCATAACACGTTGACAGCAAAGGGGGAAAAAAAATAGCAGAGCAGATGCAAGCATTATTGTATGTAGTACATATATATATATACATATATATATATATGAATGGATCTTTGCTTTTATGCACCCAGCGAACTGTCTCTCCGTTTATATATATATATATATATATATATGGGTGGATAACTTTATATATCCTATATGTATATTGCTTTAAAATACAGATCCAGAGATGCATGCACGTATTCTTCCCTTTCTCAACATTTATGTAACTTCATTCCATTGTTTAAACACACACACACACACACACATATTTTCTTGCAGCAAAAATGATGGAGAACATTGTCAGCAGGATCCGAAAAGAATCAGACGTTACATACATATATATATATATATTTAACCATTAAAGATCCCTCATAACTTCAGTGATACTCACACAGTAGCAGCAAGGAAGCAAAGCCAAAACAGAGTCCAGGCACAAGGCAAAAACGCTGAAACATATGTATAGACAAACACAGCAAGTAACGGACAGACACTCTCATGACAGCAAAAACGATGGACTCTATCCCTGTTTTTCTGGTTTAGTTTCAGTTTGATGACAACACATGACTTTTAGATCCTTAAAGCTTCATACTTGGCGGAAAGATGATAGAAAACTCAAGGTGAAGAAAACCCATTGCTTACCTTCAGTTTCCAGACTATCCGATGAGGTATTGTTGCTCTCTTCCTCCCCAGATCCGACGGTATGAAACAGGGCAATAGGATGATCTCTTCTCTCTCTCTACAACGCTTTCTCAGTCTCACTCTCTCACTCTCTTCTCTCTTTCTCTCTCAGTTTGCTCTCGTTCTCACGCTCCTGTTCTGTTCTTAGCTTCACCGAAAGAAGTGTGTAGAATGAATGGAACATAGGTGTGTTTGTGTGTGTGTGTGGATATATATATTAGATGCTCTTGGTATTGGACGCTATTTTTACCAAAATACATGTGTATTTTTACATCTTTGAAAAAGTAAAAAAATCAAACTTAACGGTCAAACGGTATTTTTGCACCTAATTACTTTTGCATTTAAAAAAAGCACTTGTCACTGGACGCTCCTCTGACCAAAGCATATGTGTATTTTTGCACCTTAAGCCTAATATATATCCAATAAATATATAACAACTTTTTTATTTTCAAAGGATTCTAAACCGAATCTTTACTCCCCAAATCAGTTTAAAAATATCAGGTAAAAAAATCAGTTTGAAAATATTAAATCTCTCCCCACAACTATTGCTCAAGAGATAATATTAGGTGATTCAAGATTGATTAATAAAATTAAAAAAAATACATTAAAATTAAAAAATATTAAAAAAATAGTATTAAGAGTTGTTTACCCCTGAAAAAAAAACATCAAAGAGTCCTTTTAATGCCTGTGAAAATTAGGAGATTAAGAAAATATAATCGCTATTTTTTTCAAAATGAATATATCAAAAATAAATTTCAGCAATTAAAATATATTCAAAAAAATATATTTTTGTGGTATAAAATAATAGATATCACAATATTTGATTGAAAAATAAATATATCAAATACAACCCTAAAAATAAATTAAAATAAATGCAAATAAATATTAAAAAATGAATAGAAATATGGGAGTGGTAGTTTCTAACGACTTCCTAACTGTTTGATTAAAGCAAAATAAATATAAATGTTTGTTTATATTATTCTAAACGTTCAATTATCGCGGGACGTGGAGTCATGATAATGGGCTATGGTATATTCGAGTATATGTCTACATTCTTTTTGCTTCCACGAATAGGATACGAAATTTGAAATATACCAAAATGTTAATTTAGTTATATATATAGGAGGAGGGCTAAAAACAAATGATTCCAAATAAAATTTTGAAATATCTATTTATTATTTACTATATTCTGTGATTTATCTATTATATATTCTATCTATTATTATAATATCTATCTATTATTTTATTTCGATATATTATGATTCCAAGTTTCCTTCTCCTTAATATATATCATCGTAGTTTCAGTGAGCCTAATCAACCATACGTCTTTGCCATATACAATACCCAGAATGATGAAAACAAGAAAATTTCAGAAAAGGCAGAAGGTCGATCTTCCTGAAGATCTCATGATGGAGATCATGGTGAGACTGCCTGTAAAATCCTTGCTTCGATTTAAGAATGTATCCAAATCCTGGTATGCTATTATCACTGACCCTTCTTTTATTGCCAAACATGTTGAATGTTCCAATTCTATTATCAATAAGAACCGCCACTCCAAGGTTATCTTCCATATGCGTCCTATCGCAAAGCCAGCCTCCATATCCATGATTTCTTATGGAGAAAAAAGATCCGTGGCCCAAAACTTTGAATTGCCTTTCCTTGATAACAATCCGAATTCGGTATTTGTTTGCGATCAATGTAATGGGATTTTATGTCTTTCTGGGTCCTCTCACTTAATTTTGTGGAATCCAGCCACTAAAGAGGTGAAGGCTATTCCTGAGAGAAAACCTAGAAATCAATATATTAGTGTTATTGGATTGGGGTTCGATCCCATCACAAAGGATTACAAGATTGTTCGGCGGCTTTTCGGTGATGGAAAAAATTCCACTGAAGTGTACAATCTTAGTTCTGATTGTTGGAGAACACTGCATGTAGATAATGTTCCCCATTGTTCTTGGCCAAATAATAGGTGGTATTCATATTTGAATGGTTTTTATCATTGGTTAGAACCTTCAGTGCGTGATGGCACCTCTATTTTGAGCTTTGATTTTAGCAAAGAGGTGCTAGGGGTGATCAAATTGCCTCTTGAGGTTTCAAGTTCTGCAGAAAGTGTTGGTGTTCTAGGAGAGAGCCTAGCTTGTGTGAATTTCGCTTCATATGGAAACTTTGAGATTTGGGTGATGAATGAGTATGGAGTCGAGAGTAGTTGGACTAAGAAGTTTAAGATTGAAACGAACCTGTTCTCTGTGCATATGTTAGGGCTTTTGGGAGAAAATGAGATTCTTGTTGAAGAAAATTTTAAACAATTGATTTCATATAATCTCCAAAATCAACATAGAAAGAGGTTTCAAAAGCGTAGTCTTCCACTTCAAGAAGTGACTTCCATGTTTCACTATGTAGAAAGCTTGGTTCCCCTGACTACAAATAAGGGGAAATGCAAAATGTGACACATCTATTTTTTAATTAATTCGTTGAATACACTTCACAATAAGATTTTTTTCAATTAATTGGTATTGGTCAATTTCTTTTTCATATTAGAACTGTCAATATCTGTATCGTTATACACTTTTCCATTATTCATGAGTATTCGTCAATTTCTTTTTCAGAATGAGATTTTGTTAAATCAGTTTATGTCGCTAATTTGTGTGACAATATATGTATCGTTATACAATTAAGTTCTTTGAATGCACTTCACAATAAGATTTTTTTCAATTAGTTGGTATTCGTCAATTCTTTCGTTAATTGATTTATGACAGAAATTTGCGATGAAAAAAATTATGTCACTAATTCCGTCGCTAATTTCATATTTCATTATTTTAGCTTATAATCTTATACAACCATTTATGTAATAACATAATTAATGATATAGATATTTAAATATAATTTCAATTACAGAATTAGTTGATGTATTTGTGGGGTTGGCGTTAACCAGGGCATCATCATAATTGAGCTCATTGTTAGACACTCATTGAGATAGGAAGATGAATTCTAAAAAAAAACTTGTTTCATGTTTCATTAAAATCAATACTTCTTATGCCTTAATAAAAACGAAACAAATAAGATAAGAGTTAGATTTCGCGTTTTGATGGTAGTTGATCCAAAATCTCTCCATCTTTAGAGAGGGCATAGATGGGACCCACACATTATTTTCCTCACACTTTTCCCTTTCCCCGATTTCTCCTCCAATCTAAACAAGAGAAAATTCATTTTCCCCTTGAGGTTTCTCCACCCTATTTTTTTCCCCATCCAAACACGCTATTAAACAATCCCAATTAGAGGTGTGGACTGGCGGCTAGCTAATGTTGAATGGTGTGAGAAATTATTAAACACAATGTTGTTAAGCCGACGTGACGGATTTGGTCTGGAAACCGAAGACCCGAACCGGTTTGGGCATCAACCTAGTTCATTTTTTTATAACAAAAAAAAAAATTGATTTTGTATTTTCTTTATAATTTCATATTAATAATTCTAAAATCTTCATTTTTTTTCACTAGTTTGACCTGAACTAGTTCTAATTTAACTCTAGCATGACCCACTAACCCCTAACCCAATTTTTCCGCCGGTTCAGTGATCGGTCCAAGTTTAATAACCTTGATTAAATACACACAAATATATTTTCTTTCTTTATAAATTTAGGTTTTATTCTTACCAAATTTTCAGAAATATTGAATTAAATGGAATTAGTAATTTAGTAGCATCATAAAAATTTTTAAGTTAATTTTTTTTTGGTCGAAGAAGATACTATTAATTAACTTCAAAGAAGTGACGGTTACCAAGAGAAGAGAAACAACAACCTGGATAGCAAATAACAACCATAACAGAAGCAAGCAAATACAACAGGAACAAAACAAATACAACAAGAACAAAACAGAAAAGAAAAACAACAAGAAAACAATCAAAGCAGCCACCATCCAAAGAAGAAATGGAATGCGAAGGATTATCAACACTAGCACAAGTCTTCTGAGCCTCCAGAGTTAGAAGAGATAACAAAGCAGGTGTTGATCGTGAAACCCACCCAATAAGGCACACCACTTTATAATCGTCAGCTGAAAGGAGATTTGCAGCACTGTTGCCCCCTCTCGGGCTAAAGGACAAGGAGAACCCAACCTTATAAGACAGAAGACAAATAATATCCTGAAAAATACTACTACACCTCCAATCAAACAAGTTCGGTGACTTGGCCTCAACATAGGTAAGCAAAGAGAGGCAATCAGTTTTAAAAATGACTTTATCATGACCAAGGTCAGCAAGAAGCAACGCCCTCTTCAAAGCTAGGGCTTCAGTCATAAAGGCAGAAATGGATTTAACTTTATCCACAAAACCCCGTCTAAAAGAACCAAAAAATCATGACAAATTACCCCAATAGCAGCATCTTTCTCATAAGGTGAAAAGGCTCCATCACAATTAATTTTTAGGCTATTAAATGTAGGGAGGACCATTTGATGCTAGGACTATCATAGCCCCTCGACAAGAAAGAATCCCTATGCCTTGTATCATAGTTAGCCCAATAATCACAGTTACTTTTTTCTAGCCAATTCAATAACAATACCCGGGTTCGATGGTCTACGGTCAAAAATAAATTCATTCCTAGCTTTCCAAGTTAACCATAGAAGCTAGAAAATCAAAGAAATATCATGCCTGCTCACCAGGCATATACCTGATATTGACATCCACCAAGCATTAAAGTTTGAGATTCTGGGAATATCAACTCTAGCACTTAGCGAGTAGCTAAACCAGATACATGGAGTCCAGGGGCAATGGAAAAATACATGCTCAATAGTCTCCTTCGTTTTTACACATACTTGACATTGACTGTCTGTGGAACTTTTGCGCCGATACAATGCAGAATTTATAGCAATTACATTACTCAAAAGGCGCCATATGAATTGTTGTACTCGTGGGGTCACCTTAATTTTCCAAATCGATTTCCAGCATGCAGAGTAGATGACAGTTGATGACCCCGGCCTATCTACCTTAGCAGAATCCCAGTCTCTCCGGCAACGGTATCCTAATTTCCCCGTATACATTCCATTCTTAGTGTTGGTCTAAATCAACTTGTCTTCTAGTCCGTTAGAGGGGATAGGGATTTTGTAAATCGCATCTTTGACTTTGGTGGATAAATATTAGTCAATATGTGTAAGATCCCATTGCCTATTACTTATCAAGTCACAAATTCTACCCTCTGTGATAATTGGATCACTAGTGATGTTAGGCTTCTGCGTGAAATTAACTTGTGGGACCCAAGGGTTTGATTGCAAAACCATCTCCAATATCCTACCTCATGTCTCTTTTGATGAAATCTCTACCATCTAAGATGCTAGACCAGCTTCAGGAAGCCTTATAGCCTTTTTTCGCCCCAAGAAAGTCTTGTTTAGGGATCTACACACTTTTTAGCACCCTTGCCCATAGATCACTTGGCCTCAACAAAAGCCTCCATGCAATTTTAGCCAGGAGAGCATCATTCATAATAGATAGATCCTAGAATTCCATGCTGCCAGAGCTTTTACTACTAGTCATGGATTCCCAAGCCTTCCAATAAGTCTTACCTTCAAAAGCATTGCCATCCTACTAGAAGTTAGCTATAAGGCTATTTATCTCCTTGCATGTCTTAAGGGGAAATTTGAAACAATTCATCGGATAGATTGAGATTGCTTGAATAATAGCTTTAATCATTACTTCTGGGACAACAAAAGATAGAAGAGATTGACTCCATCAATGAATTTTACTCGTTACTCATTCTCGGACATAAGACAGTGCTTGATGCTTAGTTTTCCCCCAAATGCTTGGTATACCAAGGTATTTAGCCATGTCCTCTGTTACAGGGATGCCCAACAAGTCGCCCACCATATTTTTCACTGCAATTGGAGTGTTAGAGGAGAAGAAAATACTAGATTTGCAAGGTTAATGATCTAAACTAAAGCTGTACAATACAAATCCAGAATATTAGCCAAATAAGCACAATTGGGATGACTAGCATACATGTATAAGGGGGCATCATCAACAAAAAAACTATGAATAAGAACTAGACACCCATTACTTAATTTAATTCCTTTAATCTACTTGTCATTTTGGCTCTTACTAATCATAAGAGAGAGTACCTCACTAACAATAATGAACAGATATGGTGAGAGGGGGTCATCTTAACGAATACCTTTACTAGGGTTAAATGACTTCACATTTACACCAGATAAGCAAATATTTAAGCTAACCGACTGCACACATTTCATAACGAGAGACACCCACTGCGTACAAAAACTAAATCGAAGTAGGACATTCTCAAGGAAGTCCCACTCAACCCGATCATACGCCTTACTCATATCCATCTTAATAGAGAATTCATACTTACCTCCATATTTCTTCCAACAGAGATAGTGGTAAACCTCATGCACAATAATGATATTGTCGTGAATACAACGGCTAGGGACAAAAGCGCCCTGATTTTGGGAGATACAATCATCTAGCAAAGGCTGAATCCCATTAGCTATGATTTTTGTGATAATTTTATAAGAAAAGTTACATAGGCCAATAAGACGAAAGTGTGAGACATGTTTCGATTTGTGAATCTTAGGGATAAGAGTGATGTTAGTCATATTAATCTCATCTAAAATAGATTGCCCTGTAAAAAAGTTCATGAACTATAGAAAATACAGAGTTATCAATTTCAAACCATGCAGAATGATAAAATTTACCAGAAAAGTCATCAAGCCCAGACCTTTTTGTACTCCTAAGACTAAAAGCTGCAAGTTTAATCACCTCCCTTGAAACAGGTAGCATAAGACTTTGATTCATTTCCTCAAAGATTTTGGGGTTAATATAGCTCAAAGCGACATCCATTGAGTGTGAACCAGAGGTAGCAAAAAGATCCTGAAAAAAGGTAGCAATGTTCTTGGATATAGCATCCTTATCTAATAACCAGTTGCTAGAGTTGTCTTTAATGCATGATATTCTATTCCTCTGTCTCCTTTTGATAGTTGAGAGATGAAAGAAATGAGAATTTTTGTCCCTAGCTTCCAGCTACTGAATACGAGAATGTTGCCACCAATATTGTTCTTTTAAATCAAAAGTTCTCTCAAGTGCTTCTTTAACGTTCAATATCTCTCGAGAGCTACATGGATTCAATTTACCTTCGGTAAGAGAAGCCAACTGAGATTTTAATTGATCAATAACCTTGGCATTATTAGGGAACTCCTTTTTGCTCCAAATAATTAAGTCTTCTCTACATCGCATTAATTTATCAATAATACCTTAAGATTTGTCTGGTCACAGGATGACACTGCTTGCCAACTTTCTTTGATAACTTCCATTAATCTCCCATAAGATGCCCAGATTGATTCAAATCTAAAGGCCTGAGAATTCCAATAAATCTCAACCAGGCTTCAGATGACAATTAGATGATGATCAGTGCCAACAAGATCCACATTAAAAACTTGGAGATTTGGAAATTGTTCCCGTAACCAAAGATTGCCAAAGGCCCTATCAATACGTTCTCGAATGGTGACCGGACTCTCTCTATAATTACACCAGGTAAAACAAGACCCGTTAAAACCCAAACCCTCAAGCTTACAGTCAGCTACAAAACATTTAAAGTTAAGGATTTTCCTCCATGCTTTAAGTCTACCACCTTCTTTCTCATGTTGCACTAAAATATCATTAAAGTTTCCAAGGCACAACCACAAGTCATTGATATTTCTACTGATCCTCCGAACCTCTTGCTAGCACAGCAATCTTTCATCTTCATCAATTGGGCCATAAATAAAGGTCATGTAGCAAGGAGTAGAAAAAAAATATCAAATGCAACTTTGGTATGAATAATATTAGGCGAAGAAAAGCGAATATTAACCGTGATATCATCAGACCACCATAATACAAGGCCACCAACTTGCCCATAGGGTCAACTAGCCATTCTTCATTGAATTTACACCACCTTCTAATCTTTAGCACTACTCTTGCTTTTTGCTTGGTCCCCATTAAGAAAACCAAGTAGGTTTTTTTCGGAAGCATTCTTCCTTCAGATTTTCGGCTGTCAAGGCAATCCCCAAGCCTTGACAGTTCCAAGCTAATAGATTCATGGTGAACCGATAGTTGGTCCTATCCAACCACTAGTGTGTTGAGAAAATGAAGAGTCTTGATGACATCCTTATCTCCAGTCAACTAGCTATTGTGAAAATCAATTTCAATTGGAGACGAGGCTAACCTTCAGACTATCGTAATTATTTCTTAACCGAGCGAAGATTCTTCTCATGACTCTTTTGAGAGTTATTCACATTTACCTTCTTTTTAGTGGACTCCTCATTGGCTTCAAAAATTTAATCTTCTACATTTTTTGCTTACATCCAAACCAATTTCCTCCTCTAAGGGTCTCTTGATGTGGATCCCCTTCAAACTAACAGACATAGATGAGATGAGAGATAAACCATTAAAGGAAATTATGGTTTTGTGACTATTTTCATCATCACTAGGAAACTCTACACCATAAGCTTGCTTTTGACAACAAAATTCTGGAGCTCCCTCATCCAGGCCAAAACTGAAAATGAAATATCACCTAGAGGGGGGTGAATAGGTGATTTAAAAATCTTTTTCAAAAGGACAATAAAACAAAGTAAGAGACAAGGAGAGAGAAACAGAGAATTTATACTGGTTCAGTCTAACTCTTTGACCTACATCCAGTCCCTAGATCCACTGGGTTATTCACCATCTTACTAACACAATTACAATTACACACTCATACTTGAGATGATCCTCTTTCATTAGGACTCATCCCCCTTACAAGTTGTAATCGTACAACCACACTCAAGGTTCCTCAACCTTGAGATTAAATATATAATAAAATAATAATCAAGTGTTTAAACTCCTCACCGAGTAGATAAACAATAAACACAGAAGAACAAATATATTTGAAGATATTGACTAGATTAAGTGAAACACAGAATTGCAATAATCTCGAATTGATTGCGCAGAGTTTCAGTAAGTGGCAAATTAAATGCTTCAGCTTATATATCAGCTTCCTTGGATGACTGTTGAGACTTGAGAAGATAAACATTGAGAGATATTCATATTTTTGTTAAACTCAGAGTGTTTTCCGTTAGACTGAGTTTTCCGGCTTTATTGCTTTCGGCTCATCATTATTAGCAAATCCCTTGGGTTTGAATGGAAGTTGACTTATACAAATAGTAGAGTTCTTTCGCCAAAATGGGTACCTATGACAAGGTTTATTTTGACTGCTCTAGTGTCCATTCCATCTGCAGCTCTATTTTCTGCTTTACATTAAACATGTCTGACAATAAAGTTGCCTTATGATGTTTTTGCTTAAATCTTCATTTTACTCACTGAAATCACTAGCAAATAAGTGAAAAGCATCTTAAGAATAATTCTTAATAGTAATGAAAAGCAGTAGCTGAAGATGGATTCATATGAAATCTCACTGACAACGGCTCATCATCATCGTTCCACACGAACTTGAGTTTCCAAGTAATGAACTCGAGTTTCAAACTCGAGTTGGCTGAAAGGAACTCGAGTTTCTGTGTTTTAACTTCAAATGCCTCAATTCTTTAAGACAAGAACTCAAGTTGACATTATAAGAACTCGAGTTTGTAGTTTTAAAAAACAATTTGGATTCTCAAAGAATTCGAGTTACAAAAGCTAAACTGGAGTTATCAACTTGAGTTCTTAAACAAGAACTCTAGTTGTTAACATCTCAAATAAATCACAATTTTCTGGCGAGCGACCAGCTCAACCATCTTTGATGACTGCTTTGGGTTTGAAAATCATCCACCGGACCAAATTGTGGGTCATCTTTCCGAGACATCATCCTCTCAAAGCCTGTGTTAGAGACCCTCATAAGAAGAGGGCCGTGATGCCGTGGAGATAGAGGTCTGTCGTCGTCCTCCTCATTCACTGTAGAAGCTTTTTGATGAAAAGAGTGAGACGGGTTCTAGCTAAGAAATTTTGCCTCACACCAGTTTTGCATATCTCTAGAACATCCTCATAAGTGCATATACCTAAGTTGCACATCCAATTTCCAAAACCGCGATCAACCTCTTTATCAATTAAAGAATCATTAGCCTTGCATCCACGACTCTCATGCCTAATTTGACCACATCTAAAGCAAAAAGTCTGCAAGCGTTCATATTTGATCGAGACCCAAACTAGATCCCTCTCTAATCTCAAAACCCATAAACTATCAGTGAGCGGAGCGTCCAAATTGATAAGAGCTCTAACTCTCACAAAGCTACGTACTAATTTTCCTTCCACGATTGGTTTCTCAAACATAACAGCGCCCCCACTGCATCTCCAAGATTGTTTGCATTAGGGCCATGAAAGCATCAATGGGGAGACCATGGAACTGAAGCCAAAAAGGAGTGTGGTAGAAATCTACATCATTCAAGACCATATAGTTTTTCCAAATCTGGAGGTTCAATAAATGTCTATGTATAGACCATGGTCTTCCTTTGAGAATTCTAGCATGATCGTTATTATTACTAAAGCGAAATATAAATATAAGATGGTTCCTGTCAATGTCATGCACTTCCAATCCTTCATTGATCTGCCGTCCTTTCTTGATCATAGTTATAATTGTTAGTATATTCAACTTCTTACCAATTTCAATCTTCCTTACCAAAGACCAACCTTTAGTTTCAAGCTTCTGTCCCAGGTTCAAAACAACCTATTTTAGCCTTCTAGCATTACTATCTTGTCCATCCTTCATGATTCTAGAATTCAAAATCACAAAAAACACACCTTTCTTTCTTACACCTAAACCATTGCAGAAAAGAAGCAAGAAGAATTAGAGGCACGACCCACACTTAACTGAGAAGAAAAGCGTTGGCCGGAGGTGGAAAACTGGGGGGCCTCGCAAAGGGAGGGAGAGGCTCTCACAAGGAGAGAAGATTAATACAATGAAAACTCTTTTACGCCTAAAAAATTGAAGTTAAATGATTGCATAGTATCTTCATGATTCTCAAAAAGATCTCAACAAAGCTATGATATGTAATGTTTATGACATTTAGTGTCTCAATTATCTTCCCAATCTTGGCTAGTGGGTTATCGCTAATTCGGTTATACCTAAACACCTTGTTTGCAACTCCAATGTACTCAGTCAACTTGAGAGGTGTCTCGATATCAACATGTGATGCTCCATTAATGGCATAATGAAGCTTAGGCTTTGCCTTCCCCGCCATGCTCACCAGTTTGATCGTTCAACTTATAAGAATCTGGCCATACTTTTATGATCCATAAACGTTAGGTTCACGGCATTCACACTCGCTTCCACATAAAGGACTTGAACTTCTTATCCATCGACCATTCCATGTCTACTGTCACCGATGGAAGCGTCGGCAACTGAGCACTGTGCCTGCCAGCATAACCAATGATGGCCTAGCTCGTGAGAACCACCAGCGTGTGATTACCAACAACAAGATGAGGATTTACATGGATGTTTGTTGTGGAAGCCAACATGATATAATCTCTTGGTTTCTTATCTATTGTTCACAAGAATAATGTAGCATTCTCCACATGAACATCAAGTGAATCATAACATTTTTGAATCGGATGAGATCCTTCAAGCTTGACGATCTTGAATCCTAAAGTTGAGAGTCTCCTTTATATTGTTGAGTAGGCTGTACAGAAATTAAAGGATTAGGAGAAGAAAAGTATTTAGGGGTTAGGGAAGACAAGGGAGATAGAATTGATGTTCTCTCTTTCATTAATACACAATTTGATTACATACATTCATTAGTCTAGGCTACTTTATATAGGATATGACCTTAGACTCATTAACAACAAAGCAATAGGCATAATAGAATAACAATCATAACAGAACCCTAACTCTATCCTAACTAGACTTTCCTAACTAATAGCCTTATAGTATTAATATTGTGCTATATGGCCTCATAGGATTAATATTGTGCCAATTAATTCCCAATTATTATGCCCTAACTATTTATTTATGACTTATATAACAATACTCTGTAAGGTCCCTAGTTCTCAAGGGTCAGTGATGGGAAAGTTGGGAAAATGCTACTAAAACTGATATAGTAGTACCTAGGATGCTTCCTCCTTCGGTAGACGCGTCCATTTGACTAAGATTTCAATTACAATTTGACCTTTCTTACGCCCCATTCTTCGCTACAAAATCCGGTCAGGTTCCTTGCAATTTTTGCAATTTTGGCCAATTTTCTGGTGGATGTCAAACCTTGATTGAAGGATAAGGGCACAATTTTAGTAATGAAATGTGAAATGTATCATGAATACACATTTCCATAGGTAAATCTAATTTATAAGAAACTACTTTTATATGTTGCTTAATCCGTTAGGGCCTAAAGAACCTAAGAGCTAACTTTTGACTACTCCTGGATGTCACGAAAATTTGCCTATAGGGTTGAAGTTTTAGAAATACCCATTGACCTTCTGGAAACTCATGGTATATTCTGTGGGAATCAACCCTTTGTTTCATCATATTAATAGCACATGAGAGATGATGTTTAACTACTAACATCATCTCTATCACAAATGATCTATCCACAGCTTCTACTACTGCTGATCTAGGTAGATAGGGCGCAAACAGTGGAGGTTGTTGCCCACAGAGTAATTCATATGAAGTAGTTTTGGTGGACAAATGATAAGTGGTATTATACCACCATTTAGCCATAGGTAGCCACTTAGACAACCTTTTGGGAAGCTCCCAACTCATACAACACAAATAAGTCTCTAAGCATCTATTTAATAGCTCCATTTGCCCATCCATTTGTGGATGATATGAAGATAGCTTCTAATCCACCTTGAGTACTATGAGGTATTCTTCCCAAAAATTGCTTATAAAGATAGGATCACAGTCAGATGTGATATCCATAGGTGCCCCATGTAATTGGTGGATGCTATCCATGAATTTGTTGTGCTTCAGTGGATGCTAAAAATGG
Source organism: Acacia confusa (assembly GCA_037074495.1). NCBI lineage: Eukaryota > Viridiplantae > Streptophyta > Magnoliopsida > Fabales > Fabaceae > Acacia > Acacia confusa. Next base: position 25,295,148 of record CM073514.1, read on the forward strand.
GTGAGAAAGGCTAATAAAATGCCCATACTTGCTCAAGAGATCTACAATCACCCAAATTGTATCAGATACCACTGTTGAGTTAGTTGTAGAGAAATTAAAAGATTTGGAGAAGAAAAGAATTCAAGGGTTAGGGAAGGAGGATGGTTTAGAATTGAAATCAAAATTTTCAGAGTTTACATCAGTGAGCTGAGGATGACTCAACTCTGATACCACTGTTGAGTAGGTTGTATAGAAATTAGAGGATTATGAGAAGAAAAAATTCAGGGGTTAGGGAAGAGAGACAAGGGAGACAGAACTGTTTTTCTGTCATTTATTCATACACAATTTGATTACATACATTCATTAGTTTAGGCTCCCTCTTTATATAGGATATAACCTTAGACTTATTAGCAACAAAGCAATATGCATAATAGAATAAAAGTCATAACAGAATCCTAACTCTATCCTAACTACCCTTTTCTAACTAATATTAATATTTAATATTTGTTGAAAATTATGCCCTAGGGGTAATTCATAGTATTAATATTTGTTGAAAATTATGCCCTAGGGGTAATTCATTGTACATTGAAGATTTATGTTATTTAATGTACTCTCTATTTCTTTATCATTTTATTTGCATGTTTATAGTGATTAATGTATCTTTGGATGTATCTTATAGATTATCCTAAATGTCCCTGGTCGGTTATTTACATGGTAGCGAAGATGAAATAAGACCAGTATGACTTGGATGAGGTATGAAGATACGAATCAAAGTCATAGGCACTTGTGAGAGTACAAGGTGTTGGACCGACCCACTATGAGAAAGCTGCATGGATTTAATCATAAGCTTATCTCATGTATAATTGCATCACAACACCCTTTGACCTGAGATCATCATAAATTCTTACATGATGAGTCGCTGATCTTTGACCTAGTCAAAAATTGCCTTTAACCGGGTGATGATAAAGGCTATAATCGGGATTAGTGGTTTTCATACAGAGGAATGTGAATGGTCAAGATGAAATTTGTCCCTCACATTTGTAGAGAGATAATAGTAGGCCCCTCAATGAGTGAGTCTGAGAAATGTATGGCGATACTACGATGGAAAGGAGTTTCCATTTCAATTATTAGACTACTCAAGAATTGAGAAAATAATGGTCAATAACAGGAAGTTGACATTATCCATGCCTCATACTTGACCAAATTATCGCGTGACAAAAGGGACGTGACATGGTTGTATGATAGATTGTATCGTATCATCGATTCCATATGAATTGGATAGGCGCAATGTCTTGCTAGAGGCCGCTTGCGACTTGTGGGCTAGTACAGTATTGTCTGCTGCCAATCGCATGTAGGCCTGCAAGGTCATGCACAAGAATAGCCTAACACGAGCAAAAGTGTCTAGATCCATTAAATCTTAGATATATCTAAGATTTAATGAATATTGTATTTAATCTAGGAGATATATATATATATATATATATATATATATATATATATATTAAATTTGAAAATTAATATAATATTATTATTTAATAGAGATTATAATATTTGTTTTGTATTTAATTTATTTGATAAATTAAATATCTGAAACAAATAAAGATATTGCATCTCAGATTTAATTTTCGAATAAAGATATCATATATCTAATTTAATTTGAATTGAGATATAGTATATTAGATTTAATTAAATAGATAGATATAATATCTTAAGATTTAATTTATAAAGATAAATTATATTTGCTGGCTTTTAATTTGGATTAAATAAATAAAATTAAATTAGATCTGTTGGACAGATTTAATTAATTTTATTTTTGATCCAAATTTGAATTTCAAAATTAATTAAGTTTAATTTTGAATATTTTAATACGAGTCTTTAGGGTTTTAGAAACTCTATAAGATAATGATCTAGCCGTATCAAATTGGGGGAACAATCACAAAAGGAAAACCCTAGAGAAAAGACGTAAGACGCAAAGTAAGAAGACGTTAGCACGCTGACACCAAGTTGGAAAGTTGTTTAGTGTGGATACCGGTAGAGGGAGCAAATCTATAGAGTTGGCTCCTGTTGATCGAGTAGGTAGCCTACGAGATCAAATCGAATAGAAGCACACGAGCATTTGAAATGCACGATTTCTAACAAACAACCAGATTTAAACGCCGTTGATAGATCATTCGATGGGATTTGTAAAATTTTTAATTCTCCTGCATGTACGGATCCCAACAATATCATGCCATGTGTCCTCATAAGATTAATATTATGCCAATTAATTTCCAATTAGTATGCCATAAATATTTAATGATGACTGATAAAATGCCTATATTTACTCAAGCGATCTACAATCACCCAAATTGTATTTGATACCATTGTTGAGTAGGTTGTAGAGAAATTAGAGGATTATGAGAAGAAAAGAACTCAAGGGTTAGGGAAGGAGGATGGTTCAAAATTGAAATCAAGATTTTCAGAGTTTACATCAGTGGGCTGAGAATGATTCAATTCTAATATCATTGTTGAGTAGGTTGTAGAAAAATTAGAGGATTAGGAGAACAAAAGAATTCAGGAAGAGGATTCTCTCCTAATCTTTTTTCTCATTTTCTCTCATCATCCAATCTAGACCATTGGTTGGGAAGGTGAGAGAAATGTTAAAATAATATTATAATTGATTAGACAGATATGATTTAGAGATTATGAGAGATAATTAAAAAAAGATTATGAGAGAAACTCAACCTAAGGATTCAGGGGTTAGGGAAGAGACACAAGGGAGACAGAACTGATGTTCTCTAATTCTATCATACACAATCTGATTACATACATTCATTAGTCCTCTCTTTATATAGGATAGTCTTAGACTTATTAACATCAAAGCAATAGGCATAATAAAATAACAGTTACAGCAGAATTTAACTCTATCTTAACTACACTTTCCTAACTAATGGTCTCATAGTATTAATATTGTGCCATGTTGTACCATGTTGCCTCATAGGATTGATATTGTGCCAATTAATTCCCAATTATTATGCCCTAAATATTTATTTATGACTTATATAACAGACACCAACATTACAGATTCTCCATTATATGTCTTCCCAGGTTTCATCATAAACATTGGCTTTTCCTTTTGATACCTTTTGCTGTTTTGCCATTGATCAAAGCAACCATTTGGTCTCTCAAGTGAATGAGCACCGTCCAATACCTTCTGCAAATCCTTATGGTTCTGTTTATACTAATCAAAGATCAGAACTGTGAACTCATCTTTCAGCTGGTCGTACGGCACCAGAATCAATGGCCGATTGTGTGACCAGATAATTGGGGAAAATAATTCCTTAAATATTATTGAATAAGCAATGTGCTTTATATACAAGAAGAATGTGTACCAGGAAAAAACAATTACATAACAAACTATATATTTACATAATAGATTGTGTATTAGTAATTAACTGAATAATAAATCAAATAACTAATTACAATTTTATCATGTAAAAAGCAGTCCGATTGTTAATGGTGATACCACCAAACCCACCAGCTGCTCTTTGTAACCCTAAAGTTGGGTAATGGTAATAAATTCCAATCTGATCCTTCATCTGAAAACGGTAAGTGTAGTTTGTCCCCGGTGGGATCGGGCATTGCGTCCCCGGAGTTCCATGGGCCCACGAGTTTCGTCGCTCTTGAACGCCATTTTAGGTTGAGAGAAGAGGTTCATCGAGGTGGTTGAAGACATTGAGTACGATGTTGTTGGTTGTTGTGTTCAGGACAGGTCCTGGGAAGAGACCGTTGATGAGGATGACTTGTTGAGGAACGCCATAAGTGACGTTCCATGTGAAGAACAAGTACGGATCTTCGCCATTAACGAACTTCAAAGAAGAAGAAGCCCATAAGAAGCTGGTTAGAACAAAAACCGGCTGATGGATCATGAAGATGATGATGATTGTTTTTTTTTTTTTTTGGTTGCGTCAACTTCTTTGAACTGTGGCTGTGATCTTGTCCTTCTCTCTCACCCTCCTATTTTTCATTAATTTTTTATTACAACACCGTGGATTTTCTGCGCAAATTCAGCCATCCGGATTTTGAGTGTACTCTATTTGGTAAAGAAAATGTTTCACTTCATAAAAAAGAAAGAAAAGATAAAAAGAAAGAAAAATGGAAAAGAAATGTTTCAACATGTTATTTGTTTACCAATTTTGACCGGTGTAATTAGGGAATAGTTGTTTTTGTGTTGGAAATTGTTGTTATTCTTGAATTTTCAAACGAATTTAATCAATGGCAATTTTAGACAGCAGTGATAATTCTTGAACAATTTAAGAATATAAATTGCTTTTAACTATTTTCTTTAATTAGATGACTTATAGTAAGTAGCAGCGGAAATTTATTTTAAATTATAATTAGTGTATCAATTAATGTTCTATTCTATAAATTTTTTTTATCTATCAATAGTCTCTTCCCAAAACTTTTCTTAAGGGTAAAATTTCAAAACAATCATTGATGACTCTAACGGTAAACTTATATTGAGGATAAAAAATTATTAACAAACTAAACTTATTATAAGAACTAGAGTGGTAAAATGAATGACATTTTAATATCTTATGGATAGTTCAATTTATTTAAAAAATTATTTAAAATTGTGTGGCTCTTTTTGATGCCTTCAAGTATGCTTTTCATTGGATTGGAGGTGGTGTTGGAATCAGACAAGACTTTGTCAATTAATTAGTTGTCTACATACCACAATGGAAGTGTGATATATAATTTAGTTGAGAGGATCCTTGAAAAAAGAAAACTTGTTGGAAACAGGGAAGCAAATTTGGTCACTGAAGCTTCATTGATGGGGTCGTGCCTCGTGAGTGGATGTTGAGACCTCCAGGACCAGCCGGGGATTTCTTTTAACTAATGACTCTGTTCACCCTTTCGAATGTTGTTGAACAATGTCTATGTTTGTTTTGTTTTATCTTGCGTTATTTTCTACTTTTTTTTTTTTTTTTGGTGGTTTCTGGTTTATGTTGAATCTTCCCAGACATTTCGTATGCTGCTTTGATTTCATTAATATGACTTAATTGGTGAGTTGATCATGAAAGATTTTTTTCCTATATAATCAATTAATCTTTTCTAAATTTACCTATTGATGCTTCATTATTAATAATTAAGTAAAAGAGATATGAAGAGAATTAAGAAAGATAATTAGAGTGTTTTAGAAAAAATAAGTCATATTAATTAACTTACCTAACTTCATTAATATATTTAATCAAATAAATATGTCTTATATTAATGACCGAATGAATTATTTCTTTCGAGGAGAAGAAAATATATCTATTTTTTATGTTCAAATTTCAAGATCTGTCTTATAAATATCCTATGAAAGCTAATAATAATACCAACACCATTCCTTAATTAAGACATAATTGCCTTTGTTTTTAGAGATTAAGGAAGCTATATAAATTATTTTCACATAGTTATATTTGTCCTCTTTAGACCAAACTAATTTAATTTTCGTAACTTATAAATTGATATATAATATAATAATACACAATATATGTTATGATTAATTAACATATTTAACATATTTAATCTTCTAAATAAATCAATTATATTTTATATTAAGGACAAAATGTAGCATTTTATACCTTTAATCTTTAATATAAGAGCTGTTTGGGGGCTTAGATTTAGTTTTAAATGTAAAACCCCAATATATTTTGTCTTCCATATTTATCATTTTGTTTCTAAACTACCCCTATTGATTGCTTATGTATGTTAAGTGAATTTGCATCAAGTGGTAGTTTTAATGCAAATGACTCAAGAAAGTATTTTATAGAAATCAAAATAATTTTTAAATAAATAAATAATTTTCTTAATCAACCCAAATTAAATAAATAAATATTATATTAAGAATTATAAATATTTGGTGTTTGCCAGCGCCTTAGTAGTGCAGTAGCGTGGGAGTTTAGCTCCCCTCTCCCATGTCTAGGATTCGAACCCTGCCCCCCTCCCCTATTATGTGTATAATATATATATATATATATATATATATATATATATATATATTTGGTGTTTAAAATATTTTTTACAAATGCTTTCGATTTTCTTTTACTTCAGTAGGATATGTTGTTGTACGCAATATGTAAGACATTCTTATTGAATATCATTTTTTTTCTTGCATAAAAAAAGGTGTATAATGGCAAGTGGTTCATCCTTACTCCTACTAGCTCCCACAGTTATCATTTAAAGAGGAATATTGTTCCGCTTATGTTTAGATAGAGAGAAAACTTTAAAAAATAGGTTTTTTTGTTTTTTTACTATTTATGGAAATTTTCAAATCTAATATTCCCTTTCTCCTATTTTCACCTTACTGTTTCTCTTTATCCAAACATAGCATAAACTTACGAGGATAAAGTGTACAAAGAAAAGTATATGAATATTTGGATAGAGTTGGTAATATGAGTTTTTTTTTTTTTTTTGTAAACTTTGAAAATATTAATGACTTTATCTTTTAAATTATGGATTATGGTTGAATGCTTTTTGAGCCCTCCCAAAGATGCACACTCCTCCCATCACATATTGCCTTCAGACTTTATCTCTCAAATTATGGATTATAACTCCCCTAGTTTCTTCCATACACCAGAATCCCCTTGCTTTACTATTCATTCTTTAGTTAACTCATCTTCCTATCATACTTTGTGTCTAGCACTTTCGATACTAGTTTCTTAGGTTTTGCTACCATCTCCCACCCAATTCCATATTCAGTGCTCATCGCAATGATTAACACATAATTTCTTATCATTTAATGAAATCTCAACCATTTAAATTTAAAATTTTTAATTTGTGATTTCTTAAATAACAATTTCATTTTTATGAGGAGCGATATTTATAAGTTTATATTTATTTTAAAGTTTACAAAGATAAAATAAAATTTTATATAGAACATAAAAGTTAAATTAAACTAAATCTAAAGCAGTAGAGTAGAGGGGTGATGAGAACATAGAAGGACTCAACATTTTGAGGTCTTGGAGCCCATATCCTCCTATAGGATGGATATTCCTCCTTCCGTCCTCAATCCCCCATATAAACTCCCTCTAAAGCTTCTCAATTTGTTGACTCACACCCCTCGTCCTTGGGTTCAACTGGCATAGGGGTCGGTCTTTCTCACCTTAAGGGAGGGAGTTCGATCCCTGCCTTGGTCAAGGCGTTGGAAGAGGTATCCTAGGGGTCTGGGAAACAGTGGTAACGCTAGCAGAAGTGGAGACATGTGTACCCTCTAAGTAGTATTCCCTGCGGACTTGGTTTTGAGCGCCCTGCCCTTTGACTGTGGATGAGAGCTCAACCCCTTTTTCTAAAATTTTTTTTATCAAAAAAAATTTGTTGACTCACATGGCTCACCGGCCTTTGTTGAGTCACATATTGTATTAGCGTTATTCTCCCCACCACGGACAATCTATTGCTTTTCGATCCACTCAACTTTTTCTTCACCTTATCAATCAAGAAGTTGAAATTGTTCTGAGTTTCTTTCAGCCCTTGACTACATATGCTATCAAGTACTCTCTCCAGCCTCATTTTATAAAAGTTGGATAACCAAACTATATGGTTTAAAGTGGTTAAAAATAGTTAAAAATCATTAAAATATCTAAAATAAACCTTTTTTCCCCCTCAAGTATGCCTTTTTTTATCGGTAAGCAAGAAAGAAAAATAGTGTAAATATAAATGTCACATACATTTTAATTAATGTAATATATAATTAATGTGGGGTAAAAATGAAAAAAAAAAAAGATTATTAAAAGTTTAGATAAATCTTGTCGGGCTCTTGTAAAAATGACTAAGGCAATTCAAATTTTGGGTTTTTATAAAGAGGATCGATGGAGTATTTATTTTTGAAACTTAATTAGTATTTTCTTAGTGGGATCAAATTGTCATTTTAAAGATTTTTTCATCTATACCAAACATAATTAGTTCCATGGAAAGCTAATTTTCCACTCTCATTCCCATTCCCTTGAAAGTATTTCCATATACCAAACATAACGTCGGATGGAGTATTTATTTTTGAAAACTTAATTATTATTTTCTTAATGGGATCAAATTGTCATTTGCCCCATTTGAAAGATTTTTTTAATCTATACCAAACATAATTAGTGCCATAGAAAGCTAATTTTCAACTCTCATTCCTATTTTCTTGAAAATATTTCCATATACCAAACATAACCTAATTATAATGTTGACCACATCATTTTTTTTCCCCAAACGATTTGCAAACAATCTGTCAAACCTGACATGTTTTCGGCCACATAATCATACCAATCTTTTTTTAATACGCACACATATCCTTTTATAAGATGCAATCCTAATCAAGGCACTTCAAACGCTAAATATGTGTACATCCCTCATTATCTAAGATTCATATATTAATTTACTATATTGGGAGGTAGTAACCCCTTCCATTAGATATCTAATTAGAGGCAAATTAGTGTCGCCTTGACTCATTGTCTTACGCTCTTTTCTGGGCCATTGGACTTGACTTTGAGACTATGCTTCGATCTCATTTTGCCTACATTCACTTGTTCAAATTAAATTTGTTGGATATAATTAGTTTTGATGATGTCTTGTATATATGCCATTAGTAAGAGCAAAAAGATTGAGTAATTTGTTTATCTTCTTGATTGATTAATCCTTCTTGTATTTAATGTAGAATCAAAGATGTGAAGTTCATCTGTGAAGAATAATCAAAAAGGAAATCAGAAATTCCAAAAAGATGAATCGACAAAGAAGAAAAAGAAGAAAATCAAGGAGATTGAGGATGTAGATGAGGATAAGAAAAAGGGAGAGGAGAAATTGAATCAGAAAGAATTTATTCAATGGAACATCTTCAGTCAATATCAGTTCAAATTTATTTGTGAAGAATGTTCAATGGATGAAAATATATTGAAGAAGATGATGAGCTGATGAAAGATGGAAGATGTTGATGAATATAATGAGAATACCTTTATCAGCTTAAATATGTCCATGAAGAATGCTCATAAAGATTGAAAGAAAGAAAGAGTTGGATTATGAAGCATGATCAAGAGATGTGATTTCAAAAAGAAGAAGATGAAGAAAATAAAGAAGAGGAAAAATTGATCAAGATGAATGATGAAAAATGGAAGAATTTGTTAAAAATATTTTTATACGAGTTCCAAGATTGATCCTAGAGGTTCCCATGATCATATGGAAGTTGGAGAAGCTCAATCCAAGGTTAAAAGACAGTGAAAATCAGGTTCTGGAAGAGAAAACTCGAGTTTCTATGTCAAAACTCGAGTATACAAGCTTACTGCAGAAATTTAATTCTGGACGAGAAAACTGTAGTTTGGAAAACTACAGTTTTGGAAACTCCGGTTTGGGCGTCAAAGAGAAATAAATTGACTATGGGAGTCAATACTCGAGTATTGGGAGTTTTCAGCTTCTCTCGTGCGTCTGGACCCGACAAAACTCGAGTTTCCTTCTCAATACTTGAGTTTCCAGCTCCTTCAGCAACTCTGTTCACCTCTGTTACACATACAGCTTTGGGCGAGGTCTAGTAATTCGATGATATCTCTTAAACCAGACATCGGATTGAGGTGAAATAAAATTTAGCTAAAACTAGACATCCAATGTGTCATCTTGACAAAGATTCAAGTCCAAAGAAGATCGGATGAGAGAGCTTTGAATTTCCAAAGTTGGATAAAATATTCACACCACACAGCAGACCAAGCTTCAATGATTTGAGTATAACTCTCAATCTACAAATCGAAATGGGCTAAAATCGGTGGCGTTTGAAAGAAGACTCATAGGGCATTCCATCAATACTTGATTCAACTAAAATGAAGATCAGACCAGAGAGATATGGTCTTCAAAAGTTGAATGATAATCCAGAACATTGTAAAAAATGATGGTTAAAGAACAATCTTCTTTCATCGGATCATAACGGGCGAAATCCAACAAATCAAGATCTGATTCTTATTGCTATGGAAAGATGACACTAAGAGCTATATGGAAGATAAGTAGCTTGTCAAAATTGGAGCTATATCAATCCGAGAGCAACCGAGGACTAAAAAAGCTCGAAAACTCGAGTTTATAAGTGAAAACTCGAGTATAGCTCAGACAAAGAGCAATAAACGTCATAGGATCTTCAATACTCGAGTATGGGAAGCAAAACTTGAGTATAGATCAGACAGAGATGACTCTAAAGTAATGCTAAAAGCTCAATATCGCAGTATTCAAAGCCAATACTCGAGTATACATCGTATCTTCAGAAAAAATCAAAGTGTCGAAAATCCTGAATCTGATCCAAATCAACCAGAAGTTTACCCAAATGATCTTTAACACTTATTATCATCATTTTACATCATTTGTGGACACATTTCAGATGATCAAATGAGGGATTTCATAAAGATCAAGTTGTTGAGCTGTCAATCCCAAAAAGTGAAATAACAGCTATGTTTCCGACAGCCACATCCTCAAACGATTTTGATTACAACGGTTATATTCTCCAATGGTTAGAAGACCTTCATCTATAAATAGAACCAAATTCAAAACGCAAGAAGGTGGTGGAGTGAGCTTACACTGTCATAATGCCAAAATTCTGAATTTCTTACTCTCTGTTTTATAATAGTTTCTCAGTTTACCATTTAGAGAGTAAAATGGATTTTTATGTACTTCAGTAATCATTTATCCACTTATTAGAGAGAAGTTTTACTATAAATTACTCTATTTAAGAGTTACTCAAGATTAGATAATCTTGAGTGGGTGTTAATTGTAACCTTACGAGTAGTAATGGGGAGAGTCTCTGTGAGAGAGATTGTGAAGGTTGCATAAGTACCTGGATAAACTTGTGGATGTAAAGGCTTGTCTCTTGTGCCTGGTTAAATAAGGAGAATAGTGGAAATCTCAAGTGGAACTTGAGGACTGGAGATAGATCAAGGTTGGATTGAACCAGTATAAATTTGGGTTTGCAATTCTCTTCCATTAACTCTTTATTTCCACCATACATGTTTGAATTATTGTTTATAACTTTATAACTTTTCATTATCATTCAAACTGATTTAACCAAATTACGAAAAGTTTTTTAAAGATTGCAAGAATTTGTACTTCACCCAATTCACCCCCTCTTGGGTTCAGCCAGAACATTCAAAATTCCCTAACCAATATGGTTGAATTTAACAAAAGGGACTAATCTCCCACATCATTATGGACTAAGATTCAAATCCCCATCAGAAGATGTGTTCACATTTAATACTTGACAGTGCTTCAAATCATATTACCTCCAATAAGAAAATAACTATGCTTAGCCAAATAATAATAATAATAAATTTCCTACATGTTCATCTATAATCTCCTTCGAAGTTCAATATTGTTGCTATGATTAAGATAGTAACATAACTTGTTAGTTACGAGAAATTTGAACATAGTTGTCGTCAAAAACCCATAATCGAAGCCGATAAAATCGATCAATCTGGCTGAAACGTAACCATGAGTGGTAGCGTGCGTAAAACCAACATCCTTTCCACTCGTGAAGAGAACAAAAGAAAAGGAGAAAATTTTCTATTTTATAGGGAAATAGGCTAATCGATAATAATTTGTTACTGGTATTCAATACAAATTGTGTTTACCAATTTTTTCCATTCTTTTTGTTTTTCAACTTTATTTCATTTGATGTACCAAAAGTCCCGAAAGTCGGGAAAAAGAAAATAAAGTATGAAACAACTGCAGCAATCTTATTTTAATAGTTATTGTACACTAGATCATTTTACAATTGAAATCCCAATAAACATTTTGTAGGATAGACAAAAACAACCAAACACACCTTTATTACAAAACACAACATGGGTGCAACGATTATGTCTAGCTAAGTACAAGTTTTGGTTCATTTTCTTCCCTTATTCCCCAATGCCATGCATTTCCAATTTCTCTGCTAATCAACCAGAGGTTGGATTTATTCCGGAATCATCAATGGAAGAAGAATAACATGAAAAGGCAAGAGCAGAAAGGAAAACATTAAACAGAATAAAAAGGATAAAAGGAAAAACACAGATAGCCCAAAGAAAACACCCATTTGTATAGCTAATGAAACTTTGGCGAAACTCGATGATTTATTATGACTGAACATCCCTAGTTGTTACCATTCATCTTTGAGGGGGATCGATTGTACGGACAGTAGCCCCTTTCATTCCATCGATTCGATCTTTAGTGATTTCCACAAAGTGACCAACAATCTCATGAAACTGTTTGAGCCCTGACAGAGGCAGAATTATGGATGAACGATCAGAACCTGCAACCTGCAATTTGATAATATGAATATATACCAGTTCAAAACAGATTCATAGTAAATGATAACGAAACAGAAAGTACAGAGCTGCCCCACAATGCTTAGATGATGTATTGGGCTCGACCCATGTTGGCATGTTTCCACATGTGTGTGTTCAGATTGATTGTGTAAGGGGAAAAAAGATAGGAAAGATTAGAGCATCCACCTCGGATATTCTTAAGAAATGACCCCTGTTATTGCTCCCAAGATCAAAAAAGAATTTTTTCTGATCGGCCCTGATAACTTTTGAGACCCCCAAATTCCCTATTTCATCCTGAACTGGCAAATCAACAGACCTATCCGCATTGAGCTCTGAAGATGTGGCAGGTTGACTACTATGACCAGATATGAATCCTGCACCAACATCGTCTGAAAGCCCAACAAGGCGTTCTGAAGACTCAGAACTTTGCTGCCACAGCTCCCAAACAGTCAGAGATAAAACAGATAAAAGATCTTAGGAATCTCGGAGGCATGGCAGAAGTCAAAATACAAAAGAGGCCAACCTGGTTAGGAAGAATGAAAAGACTAGAAGCTTCATTGATCTCAACCAAAATGTTCCTGAATGCGGCCCACCCTTCATCTCTGGAACTACCAGCAGGAACAATGATAGTACTGCGATTTCTACTGACAGAAGCTTCAGACACCTGTGCAAAATACTATCTTGGATCATAATCTTTAACAAAATAACACAGGTAATTTCCTCCACAAAATAGAATGTAAAAACTAATGAAAAGACGGTGAGGTATAGATTGTAGACATATTTCAAAGTACATAATTTTTTAATTGAAGTAACAGTTTCCAGAAAAGAATTGTGTTATAAATAATCTTTCATGCATAAATTCTGAAGAATCAGGTCAAGTCAATGCCGGTAAATCTGTGCCAGTAGACATTTGATAGAAGTAACAGTGTTTTATGAGTATTTCATCTAAAATAAGTCTTTATGTTATCCACGAGGTTTGATTAATTACCTAAACACCAAGGGCTCTCACTCTGTTAAACTTCAAATGCAGAGAGCATGTGCAAGTCATATATAGAGGTTAAAAACTCCAGATACCCAATTGATTTGTCCAATCTCAACTAATTCTCCTGAAATCACTCCATCTTCTGACCACCCAGCCCCACACTTCCTATCCTCTACCACATATAATGCTTGTTTCTTACTTTCTTCACAAATCCCGCACCAAACTCTCCTGGTTCCACATGGAAATTAGGGGGCAAGCATTTTTTTGTCATCCCTAAATACCTAAATTCTCTAGTTCCCTCCAAGCCACACCCTTCCATTACTCAATTTTTTCACACCTCACAGCAGTGTACAAAATGCTAGTTTCTCCACAGTTCAGCATCTTCATTCCACTAGGAAATTGTAGGTTCAGAATGGTAAAGTTTCGCATTTGCAACTAAATATTGTGACCAAGAATGGTATAGTTCACCAGCTCAAGGTGTTTGGCATGCAGATTCAGAATGTGAGCCACAAGAATACATATCTGATCTAAAACAAGAAGGTAAACCCATTGACATTTGGAGGTATTAAAGTCTAGAAGGGAAACATTTATGCCTCTCACAATAGAATGGATATCAACTTTCCTCTTAGTCTGGCAAATCAATTAATGAACTAGCAAACAGAAGAGGAGATGGAGGCAGCCTATGGAATTATGAGATACCTGAAGATGGCTGATGTAGAGGAATATATTTCTAGAAAACAAAACGAAATGGAGATCTTCATAATGTTGATTGGAAAATTCTGTTTCTAATAGAAGTTCCACTTCAGGATGCAATATATTTGTGAGGAAATATTATTAAATGGAGAAGCAAGAAACAAACAGTGGTAGCAAGAAGCAATGCAGAAGCTGAACTTAAGGGCAACTTCACAAGATGTGAGGCTTTGTGGTTGAAAAGATTCATGGATGAATGGGGAGTACCTGCAACTAGACTTGTGAAGATAGTGTGATAATATAACATTGGTCAACATTGCTAAAAATCCAGTGCATTATGACAAAATCAAGCATGTTAATATTGATTGGCTTTTCATTAAAGAGAAACTTGAAGCCAGGACTTTTAAGTAGACTTGCACAGCAACTCAAAATTAGGTAGCTGATTTCTTAACCAAGGCCTCATCACATGTTAAATTTGAAGATCTAATCAACAAGCTAGACATGATAGATATCTGCTCCCCAACTCGAAGAGGATTCTTAGTAATCTTGGAGTATCTCAGCCTTATATGGTGGTTATGATTACCTGATTTTATGCTATTTCTATTTCTGTTTTCCTCCCCTGATTTGTTCCACATTTAGGATATTTTATTTCCTCACTTTCAGTTGCTAATTCCATGGGATTCTAGTGGCAAACTTGCCACCATTTTTCTTCAATAAGATTAAGATCATAGTATGATTCTTAAGCCAGAGACTCCACAACTATGTTTGGTTCACTCACTATATTCCGCATCTATTAGGAAAGATTTGAATCGCATGAAGATCTTTTTCCTTACCTTAATTCTTGGGAGAGTAGGAATCATTCTTTATTATCACTCTCCCTATAAACTAGCCTTTATCATGTGTACCATAAAATATAGCCTGTATCTGTTATTTCTTAAACTGTAGACAACTAATTCACTGCACCAAGGAAAGCTGTTCTCTACACAAAGGTGAATAACTCACAAAGCTTAACATAGGTCCATCCTTGCCCTTCTCAAATAAGGAAAGTAAACCATTTTTCCACAATAACCATAGAGACTACAACCACGCAAACATAACACTCTACAAAAGAACTTTGGACTCCTTATTTCTCCTAGAACATGAAAAACATGATAGCCAAAAGCCCAAAAGTGATATAGGTCTACTTGACGAACTCACATACAGCTAACTGCAGAGGCCAAACATTCTCCAAATTTGCCAAGCCACTTCACAGTTCAAGAAACAAGATTGTTAGTCCTAAACTTTATAAACACATCATATAGACATCAAATGGGGATAAATTTATTGACCGAGTCTTAGCCCCCATTTGATTCGCTGGAAGCGTTTTAATGGAAACAGAAAAAGAAATAAAAATGGAAACGGAAAATAATTTGGGTTAGAAAGTATGTTTGGTATGATAGAAAATTTTAATGGAATCTTGGGATGCTTTTTGTTTGACAAAATTGAATTAAGTATGAAAAAGGACGCCAAAAATATGAAAAGACACTAAAGCCCTTCTTCATCTCCATGCTCATACCTCTCAGTTCTTCAGTGGCAACTTCTTCAGCAATAGCAAATGTCAAATTATTCTACAAATCCATAACTTAAGAGTAGAACTAGGTGGAGCAAGAGCAGCGAATTTTGATTTGATCCAAATCTATTGGTTGTACCTCACCTTACGACGAACTTGGGTGAGCACAATGATGGAGGCAGAATCTTCATCAGCAACTTGGTTCGAACACTGATTTGCTCCAAATCTGTTTAAACCCATTCTCATTGTTGTCTGATCATCCAAGGATTCCAAGCCTTTCAAAACTTGGAACCCTCAGAATTGATGGTTAAACTTAAATTTGTGACAGTGGTGCATGACTAACAGATTTGAAGGGTCAAACCCTTGAGGATGATGACAGAGGTTTGAGTTTCCATGTTGGCTTAAGATTTGGGTAGGTTCTCACCAGTGTGCTTGGACAAATCTATGTGGGTGCTCACCAGTGTGCTTCGCTGCTACTCAGTGTCATCTGTGAGCTTTGATGCTGGTGGTGGTTGGCCATGGGTTCTAGACAGTGGTGGTTGGGGTTTTGTTCTCATCCATGGACGCTTGATGGTTCTATAAATGTGAGGGATATTATGGTAAGCAAATTAGCGTTCCTAGGAAAATATAGATTTTTCATTGAGTGGAGGAAATCATTATCCAGAGTTTTGGCTGAAATTCATTTCTGAAGCACTACATTTCATCCAACTAACCTACTCCCCTTTGATCCTTATTATAAGGACCCAACTAACAATTCTCACAAACCAATAAAAACATTTAAAGTCAATAAAATTGTCCTAAAATTTAAGTAATTTCCAATATTACCCCTACTAATTGCACTAAAGTCTAAGATTATATTATTATACTCTCACCCACTACCCCATTAATTATGGGCATACATAAAAAGAAAACAATTAATGCACCTTGGAAACAAGCAAGTGTCTTATAAAAAAGATAAAATACACTTACTACTAGTTGATGTCTTATAATAAAGACCAAAGGGAGTATATGAAATGAATTTCCAATTTCCAATTCCATTTTCCAACCCTAATTTCCAGTGAACCTTATGGGGCCTGAAGGAATTCATCATCAGGTTCCGCTAACTATAGTCTATGCTATGTTGAATTTGTTATTTCTAATGTGTTGGAGAGTCCAACTCAAGGTCAAGTTTACTCCAACCTGGGGACGTTAGTGAAGAACCAGAAAGCAATATTAGGAGAGAAATTGTCAACATATGGGTAGCTAAGTATAAATCAGGAAATAAACTATCAATCAAAGCTTAATTTAGTGATATTCTTCATTAGTATTTCCATTATTTTAAAGCATGCTCTTTAGTTTCCTTCAAAAACCCTTTCTTATAGACTATTTGAGACTGCTTAACAATTGACTAAACTATAAGTATCTTTCTCTCAGTTTCTTCTTCTTTCTCCCTTTTACCTCTCCTCTTCCCTCCCTCCCGCTTTATCTTCCTCTCTCCCTGTATACCTCTTTTTCTCCCTTCTCCCTTGGGATCCCCTTTCCTTCTCTTTCTATGTTTCCCAATGTGTCTCCCTTCCCCCTCTTGGCTCCACATCACAAGGTATGATATGTTCAGTTTTATATATAGTCATGATGGTATTCCTCATACAAGCAGTTGGTTGTACTCCATCTATATATAGAGTCTCTGATCTAAAGACATGCCACATACAGCTCACGCATTCATGGTCAATTTTTAAGCACCAAAACTTATAAAAGAGATATGATACTAAAAAACTAATCTCGACAAAAAGATGCCACTCTGTGAATTGTTCACACTAGACCTTCAAGGTAGAACCTCTAATTTGAGTTTGAATCATATGAGCAATATGAACAAGGGTACTTTAACGGTGCAAAGATGCTGCAGAACAGTGACACTGGTGCATTACTGCATACTTGAACAACAATGCCAGACAAGCTCCCATGAACGATAATGGTGAAGGAATTTTGCTGTCTCTTTGCAGTGTGTGCTTTATGTGATCCCAATAAGGCTTATCCAAATCAAGTTTCCAAGATTCAAGAGCCAAAATTGAGGGGTGAATGCATAGGCGATTCTTTGAGGTGGATGCTACACTTGTGGAGCAAATAATCAAGTTGATTAATAAATATGGGGAGTAAAAAGCTTTACAATGGAACCAAACCTTTATTTAAGCAAGAGAAAAATAGAATTAGGCTAAGCCAAGTTTTCAGAAGGCTGGGTAAAGTTTCTTGTCACATGTTGCAGGAACATCCCGTGGGAGAATTAAAAAACGTGAAGCAAGATGGAACAGAGACAGAATATCAAGAGAAATTCATAGGATCGGTTTCAGTAATCAGAAGAAATATCTGAGCTACAGCGGGCTTAAAATTAAAAAGATTAAAATTTCAAAATGACCTGTCAATTTCAAAATTTTGAAAAGCTGAAAAGATTGAAGCACCAGAGAGGATCTTTACGCTACAAAGCTTAGTCAAGAGGCAAAAATTACTATGCACCATCCCAAACCCCACCTGGTGGGAGCTTTGTGCACTAGGGTATGCATGAATTATTTTACCTACCATGAGAAATTAAATTATAATTTAACTATTTTCAAGCCTTTTGACAGCATTAAACCAAATACCTTTTTCTAATTAATCCATAACAGAGCCTTCCCAAATACAGGCTAAATATTCTTCCCATAAGGATAAAAATACCTTTTGCCAAACCTTCTCAAATGCTAAATTATTAGTCTACGAAAGAAACATCACAAAGGGAAATGGTTGAAATAAGTTAAAATGGAAATAGTGGTTGAAATAACCATTGTTAGCTGAATAAGAGGTTATTAATAATTAATTATTGTAACAACCTAGTTACCCTTATGAGTGACAAAAACGCTACAATAGTTGCCAATAAAACAAGCAGACTACAGTTCTACTGACATATCTTAAAGATAATTAGTAAACCAAGCACATTAACTTCATTGCACTGCCTCCCCCATTCCCAGGATCACCAGCAGTCTCTAATTCCCTTCTAACACGGAAAGCTGTAATCAAATGTTCCATATGATATTAAAACAGGTTGACTTCCATGGACAGACCCAATAATCACCAATTAGGAGCAGTAACAACCCCCCCCCCCCCAAAAAAAAAAAAAAAACAAAGAAAGAAAGAAAGGAAAAACAAAAACAGAACTGGGTAATCTTAGATAGACCAAATCACACATGTGCATAATTTAACAGAACAGCCCCCCAGAAGGCAAATAAAAAGGAATAATTCATTGGTGCTCCATAGCATATAATGTTATTGTTTCCCAAAAGTTTTAACTTTGAAACCTTAAACTCTTTGAAAAACTTCACATGCTCTAATCTCTCCCTTAAAATTTCATTACCAAGTCATTTTTTCTGGTTCTGACCTGCTTTCACCATTTAAAGTAGATGAACGATTTCTTTATCAATGGTAAAACATATATATCTCAAACCACTCTCCCAGAATTAATAAATCCCAATACACCTCACTATTATGTTCTGTTCGCAAAGAACCAAGAAAACAAGACACTCATAGGTGTGTTAATAACAAGAAGCAATTAGGTGAAAGGAGGTGAGATCAAATACCATAAAAAACTGATAACATTCATTCCCGCTAAGGTAACTAGGTTTCAGGTTCGGCCATTGAGAATGAACACTAAAAAGAGATGATAGAGATTAATATCAAGAGCCAACCGACGAATACCTTTAGGAAACGGCCCCTCCTATTCTCCCCAATGTCGAAGTAGAACACCTGATGAAATAAAAGGGGTTCATTAATTAAAAATGAAGTAACAAAAACTGTCGTATTTAAAGAAAGGGAAATAAGTAAGGGATTACCTTGGTGTCAAGCTGCAATTCCTTGCTGAAGAGGTCTTGCTCGTCAGAGTTGACATAGTAATTGAAGAGATCGAGAAACCAGGAAATGCCAGAGAAGGGGACGATGATGGTGGACCTGGTAGCAGAAGTCTTCTCGGAGATTTTCAGGTAGCGACCACGAGGGTTCTCCTTGAGATCGAAGTAGAAGAGTTTGTGCTCAACCTGAAGTGTTTTGCAAAGCAGCTCCACGTCATTCCCCCCTCCGCCACCACCGCTGCCGCCACTACCACCTGCTCCTCCGGAATTCCCCTCCATGTCCACCAACACACCACCACCTCCACCGGCACCTATCGCCACTCGCAGGAACCAAATAAAACTAAGTAAACACAATAAATATTGTGTAATGAGTTAATTAATAAACCCCTTCGTTAGATCTTGACTAAACCCAGATACTGCGATTGAAACCGCTCCGGGAATCTGCTATTCTTTTTGCGAAAGTAAGAGTTGAATATTTTTTTTCCAACTATAGTTTTTTTTGTTCCCAACTATAGTTAAGTTAAACCAGTTCACTTCGCATACGGTTCAATAACTGTTAGTGAAACTTCAAATTTTTTCTTTCATATGTGATTATGATGGCCAATTCAGAATTTATCACGTAGATTAGACTCAATAATAACATTTCCCTTATTTTAAATATAATATATTCTTATCCATATAAACCTAAAAAACAATTAAATAACTAATATCGTATTTCTAAAATTTTCTTTTTCAATACTAATTATCAATTATTTTTTTCTGATGAAAAAATACCATACTTTTATAGGCATTTTAAATAATAAGATATAATTACTCTTAAAATTTCAGAAAATGTCTTAAATTATACATACATGTGTGTGTATTTGTATGTATGAGTGTGTTTATAACACACACACATAGGACTTTAAAAACTTTTATATATGAAGTGCCCCTATAAGAAAAAATGTCTTTAAGACCATCACATCTAGACATTTGTAGACAAAAACGGTTTAAAAACTGTAACTGGTGGCATTTTTATAAATATTGTTACAAATTTAGATAACACACACATGTATGTGTGTGTAACACATATACACACATATAGGACTTGAAAAACTTTTATATATGAAGTGCCCCTACAAGAAAAAATGTCTTTAAGACCACCACATCTAAACATCATCTATAAGCGAAGATGGTTTTAAAACTATGACTGGTTGCATTTTTATAAATATCGTTACAAATTTAAACCAGCCACACATAATTTGGGTTTAAATAATATTTTCTAAACTGGTTATGTTTATGTTAGGTCTCGATGGGAAAACAATTAGACCGATTGTCTTGCACCCGATGTAAAAATTAATTTCTAAACTATACATATTTCTAATCCCTCCAAATTAATTGTGCTTGTAGGCCGATTTCAATATTTTCAGTTTTATAATTTAGACTTGCTTACAAATATAACCGGTCTAAAAATTGACGCGCACCAAATATACCTTTTGCGCCTAAGACTGAGAAAAGTCAGTCCATTGCATTTCTCAATGTGACCTTCTCCATCTTCAATCTTCTTGTCTTTGATTCTCACTTTGATCACACTCCCCTTTAATAAATGACTTTCTACTTCAATCCCTAAACTTTCTCTTTCATTTTCATTTTGTGACCTAAATATTTTTGCAGTTTCATTCTACCGCGAGTGTGTGAAGTGGAACCTTACTCCAATTTCATTTTCTTAGTTTTCTAACATAAATATCTTCATTGTGGTCTTTATTCTTGCTTCGAAGTATTTTGTTGAAGTTTTTTTAAAAAAAATTAAATACTCTTCATCTGAATTATTTTTAAAATTTATATGAACTCGCATTTTCTTTCACTCAGAATGTAGGATGCCAAATATGGATTATAGTTGGATAAATTGTAAATGGTCAAGTGCTGATTATTGTAATAAGGTTAAGGAGTTTTTGGAATTTTCTAAAAAGAAATCATTCACATGCTGACTTTTAGGGAAGGTTTTTTTGCTTTTGTATGAAATGTCTAAATGGTAGGTCACTGATTCAAA
This sequence comes from Acacia confusa, assembly GCA_037074495.1. Taxonomy (NCBI): domain Eukaryota; kingdom Viridiplantae; phylum Streptophyta; class Magnoliopsida; order Fabales; family Fabaceae; genus Acacia; species Acacia confusa. The sequence goes on from CM073514.1 coordinate 25,316,494, forward strand.
TGGAAATATACACCCACTTAATTTGTGAGGGTTTTATGAAGAGTTGTATAGTATGTGTATGACATGGTAAAGAAGTGAAAAGGCTGGCTGAATCTAAATAGTGGGAAAAAGCCTTTCATCATAATTATGATACTATGGATACTGATGATAAGATGTAAAACATGTTATGTGATGTTGGAGTAGACGCCTTTAAGCAAGCAAGTGCGTATGATGATTTGTGCAGTAATGCTAAGAAGCCCTTATACTTAGGTTGGGAATAAACACCTAACAAGAACCTAAGAGAAAAACATGAAATGAAAACTGTAACATCCCAATTTTTCTGGGATTTGAATATTGAAATTTAATATTTTATGAAATGAAATTATGGGATTTAGTTGAAAAAAATGATTATGGGAAATAAAAATTTATTTTCCATAAATTAAAGCGGGAAAAGAATAATAATAAGCTAAAAAAATGAAATGAAAGAGTGGAATCAGCAAACAACAAACAGACCCAATGTGTGACCATTTCTAAAGCCCAAAACTATATTCAACATCAATTAATAATTGGCCACGTGAAGATGCAGCAGAAAATGGGAAAGATATATTTATATGTATCAGCCATGATGCTCATGTAATAACTGAGAATGAAGCAAGGGAATATATATATTGGATCTTATTTCCTCAACCCCACATGCTCTTCTATGGCCCAAACGTAGGATCAGTTTCGGCAGGCCCATTATGCAACAGATTACCCAAACCAAGTCACCCCATTTGATTAGTCCAGTTGTGCAGCAGAATAAACATAATCCATTAACCATCAGTCAAACTGAATCCCTCGTCTTTGGGTTCAACTGGCGTGGGGGTCGGTCTTTCTCACCTTAAGAGAGGGGTTCGATCTCTGCCTTGGTCAAGGGTGGGGGAGGCATTCTAGGGGTCTGGGAAACAGTGGTAACGCTGGCAGAGGTAGAAGCATGTGTATTCTCTGGCCAGTATTCCTTACGGACTGGGCTCTGAGCGCCTTGCCCTTGGACTGTGGGTGAGCCCAACTCCTTTCCTAAAATTTTTTTATAAAAAAAAATATCAGTCAAATCGAAACTAGATCCGACGAGAAGGAAGACAGAAGCAGTTCGTTTTTGACCCAAACCAAAACCCCACTTTCGGCTTCTTCCACTGTAACCAGAAGGTTCAGAGAGCAGCCATACCTCTCGAGCCTTGTAGCCGTTAACCCATGAGATTTACACCTGGACCAGTGGGCAATGTCTAGAAGTTTAGGCTCTATTTAAATGTTCACTCCCCTCAGTTCCACGCTTGTTTTTCATTTAGCTTTTAGCAACAGAAAAGAAGAGAGTAAGGCTGAGATTAAGAGAGTTAACCGAGAAAGAGAAGGGAGGGAGAGACCGTGAGTGAGAATGGGAGACTTAAGCAAAGTTCTAAGCTTGCTCTGTTTCAACCGTTGAAAACAGAGGAGCGGTGTAACAAATGTTGGATATATGCTCTTAGTCACTTAAGCCTAATTGGGCTTTAGTGAGACCAAAGCCCATGAGGCTTAGGGTTAGGTTAAGTCTTGCACTTAACCCTATATATTCTTACTTACTCCTGCTGTGCCTAAAAAAAAAAAGGATAGCTCATCAGAAAAAGACCAAAGAGGCAGACGTTCATCATCTGAACGGTTGCCCACACACCCACCCCATCCTACTCGAGAGATAGTCTGGAAGATCGATCATCAAGCGGACGAGGACTGTTTGTGTAGAGGCTTTCAGACCGCTGCATCTGTCTAGGTAATCAAAATGATGAAGGTTCTTATTTTCCTACATCAAATCAGTTAAATACGCTTCCGTGTTTTCTAATGAGATTCCTGCAATTGGTATCAGAGCCAGGATGATGAGGAAAAGAATCCAGTTTTGATATTTTTTCATAATTCATGTGATTCGTTTCAAAAATTACATTTTGAAAATATGGCATCTGTTTCTATATTTGTTATTTAATTCATGATAATTATTCGTTTATAATTCTTATTTCATATTAGTTTTAATTTTAATCGTTTTAATTCATGGTTAGATTTTCCCTGTATTTTTTGATTTGTAACAAAGAGGCTAATCCCATATGATTAGATTTCCTCCTTACTGTTTTTACTTTATTTTCGGAATTTCTATGTAAATTTTTCAAATTTCTGTAAAAGTTGGAATCAAGAAATTGCAAAAAGATGAGCTTTCAAAGCTTCCGGGATACTTTTCGTGGACTTCTGAACCTTGGATTTGGACGAACCATATATCGTTGGAAAGAGAACGGAAAGAAGAGTGAAAATATAAAAACTCCATCCCCAGAATCACTGGCATGCGCCTCCACTCGCCGCCACAAGCTTCTGCGCATGGGCTTCACGCGCCGGTGAAGAAGAGGCGCGTGAGGAGGCCATTTTCGGTGGTTCCAGCGGCCGTGATCTCGTCTCCCAATAGCAGTCCTTCCCCTGAAGCTTCGTGCTGAGATGACTTCGATTGACAGCATGGCTTCAATGAAAGCTAGGATTTCTCTTTTGTGTCTTAGGGTTTTTAGCCAAAGATTGGGTTTTTGGGCTTTTGGACCCATGGATACCTTAAAGGGGCTTGGACAAATACCATGGACTGGACAAAAGGGAAATTCCAAAGTTGTAAAATTTTAATCTTTTAATTTTATAGGAAAGCCATGGATTAAAGTTATTTGTTTAATTATTTAAAGCTTTTAATGAATAGTATGAATTATATGTGCGATTAACATGATTAGAAATAACATGTCATATAGAATAGGAAGATGTCATATTGTTGCATAATCACATGCCACAATTACATAGTAGCTATATGTCTTGAATCGACTAGTATGATAGTTATTATGTGAGATTATTTAGGCTTTCCACTAATTAATTATCAATTATTATGATTTTTTATTTTAAAATCTAGAATAATAATTGGATTAATTAATTATGGAATTAAAATCTAAATAACCATTAGATTAATTATCAATTTTTATGATTTTAAATTAAAATCTAGAATAATAATTGGATTAATTAATTGTGGAATTAAAATCTAGATAAATAATCTAGGAAGTTTCCTAAGAGAATTGTAATTTTGAGTAATTTGTGGGTTATTTGAAATGGTCATGTGAAGCAAATTTTGCCAAACATGACTAGATTTTAGATTCCTAATGATTTCTCTAAATTGAACAAATTCTTGGAAATTGAAAATTCTAAATTTAAAATATTGGATGGGTGAAGGTTTTTAATTAAGCATTTAATTTTAAAACCTACGGGCTTCAATTGTGGGTTTATTAGTGAAATGGTTATCGCTGAAGCCTCATCGGATAAGGATAATCGGATTTCACTAGATTAAACCCTAATATTTTCAAAATTTTAGTAAAGTTTGTATGGCCCATCGTTGGCAACACTTGGACACTAAAGATAATATTGAAAGTAAACAATGGTTAAATACATTCAACTTTGGTAAAATTGTTAACCCTCCCATCGAGGCACTGGCAATGGAACTGAAGGACCAAATTAACAATATTGGTTTTACAAGTATCTTGCCCATCGTAAGCCTTGTAAAGATAACTAATGGATTGTTAAACAATAAACAAATAGTAGTTATTAGAATCTACTAGCGATATATTTGTTTGTTGTTAATTATGGTTTGTAATTAGTGTGCTTTTCATTATTTTCAGAAAAATGTCTTCATTCAATCCTTTAGCTACTATTTTGAGCCAAAAACCTATGGATGGTATAAACTACAAACAATGTAAAAGTAATTTGGATATTTTTCTTCAATATGAAAAGCTCAACTTTGTTCTAACTACCCCTAAGCCAGTGCAACCTGCTGCTGATGCGTCTGATTCAATTCGGACTCAATTTCAACAGAAGAAGGAAAAATAGGAGAAGGCGAATGTGGCAGTTCGCTGCTATATTTTAGCCAGTCTCGCCAGTCACCTTCAAGAGCAAGTAAGCATGATTGAGAGTGGAGTAACAATGCTCCAGACTCTTGATGACATGTTTGCCACACCTAGCAGCTCTGCAAGGCAAAATGCGCTAAATGCAGTCACCAAGACAGTAATGTCTGGAGGAAGTGTGCGGGATCATTGTCTGACAATGATAGCAAACTTCAAGAAGGCTGATGACCATGGTATCAAGTTTGAACAAGAAGTGAAAGTTGACCTTCTCTTACAATCACTGCCTGAATACTTCAATCAATTCAAGATGAATTATAATATGAATAAGATGAATCTTGATCTCACTCAACTAATGCACGAGCTTGAGAGTGCTGAACAGTCTCTAGTCAAGTAGGGAAGTGCATTTTTTGTTGGTGAGGGTTCTGTGAAACCTAAGGGAAAACCCAAAGGAAAGAACAACAACAAGAAAAAGAAGAAATTAGGTATTCCAGTTGCCAAAACAGTTGCAATGAAGTAGCCAAAAGGCAAGTACTTTAAATGCGGACAAAAGGGGCATTGGAAGAAAGATTGCCCACGTATGAAACAACCAGGTATGGGTAATTTACATGTGATTGAGGCTTGTTTAATGGAGAATCACAATGATAAATGGATCGTTGATTCAGGAGCCACTAACCATGTTTGTTACTCTTTGCAGTGGTTCAAACATAGCTTGCCTGTAAGTAAAGGACAAAGAGGTTTAAGGCTTGGAAATGAGGAGCTTGTGTCTGCACAAGCAATGAGACAAGTTGTTTTATCTTTTGATAATTGTAGAACTTTGGTTTTAGAAGACTGTTTATTTATTCCAGAATTTCAGAGGAATTTAATTTCTGTTAGTTGTTTGGATAAACATGGTTTGACAGTTCAGTTCAATTCTTTAGTTTCTATAAGAAGTTCATCTTCTTTTATTTGTTCTGGTATAAAGTTTAATGGTCTTTATTTCCTTAATCTTGCTCCCTGTGAAGTAAATCATGTTGAATTAAAAGATGTTGAGCATATTAATTCATCAAAGAAAAGAAAAGTTTCAAATGAAACTTATCTTTGGCATTTGAGATTAGGTCATATTAACTCTAACAGGATACAAGGTTTGGTCAAAAGTGGGATTTTAAAATCCCTAGACTTTGAACCGATACCAGTATGTGAATCTTGTTTAGAGGGTAAAATGACCAAGAGATCCTTCAAGGCCCAGGGAAAACGTGCCATACTTCAGCTGGAATTGGTACATACTGATGTATGTGGACCAATAAATGTCCAAGCCAAAGGCGGGTATCAGTATTTCATCACATTTACTGATGATTACTCTAGATTTGGACATCTGTACTTGATGCATCACAAGTCTGAGGCTTTTGGAAATTTCCAAGAGTTCAAGGCTGAGGCAGAAAAGCATCTTGGTGTTCAAATTAAGACTCTTCGATCTGATCGAGGGAGTGAATACCTATCTGGAGAGTTCAGGTCTTACTTGACTAAAGAGGTACCAATATGATCCTGGAGAGCAACACTGGGTAGCAATTAAACATATACTTAAGTATCTATGGAGAACAAGAGATTATATGTTGGTCTATTCTAGTGGAAGTCTTGAAACCATTGGTTATATGGACTCAGATTTCCAAGGAGATATTGACTCAAGAAAGTCCACCTCGGGATATGTGTACACCCTTAATGGCGGTGCCATTTGTTGGAGAAGTGTAAAACAATCATGTGTGGCTGACTCTGCCACAGAGGCTGAATATGTAGCAGCTTCTGAGGTTACAAAGAAAGCTGCATGGTTAAAGAAGTTCCTAACAGACCTTCAGGTGATACCAGGTGTTGACTGTCCTATCACACTTTACTGTGACAACAATGGGGCAGTAGCACAGTCCAAGGAACCAGGGTGTCACAAGAGACAAAAACACATAGAGAGGAAGTACCACTTGATCCGAGATATAGTTAAAAGAGGAGATACTGTGGTAGCAAAGATAGCATTAGACGAGAACCTTGCTGACCCTTTTACTAAGAGTTTGCCAGAACGTATGTTCGAGAGGCATGTCACATCTATGGGTCTTAGGAGGATTCCATATTTGCTATAGCTTAAGGTAGTTGTTATTTCACTTTGTTATTTTGTGTTTCTTTTCAGAAAGACATTATAACATTGCAATTTTTCTGAATGTTAATAAATGAGGTGTTTTATCATTTATTTCGCACACTTTTTACAAACACTAAGGTCCGGATCAATTGTGGAGTATATGATCATATGGATACGTTCATAAAGGACATGGTCATAGGTTCTCACAATTGATGAATAAGTTCACAACTATTAAATTAAGTTGGGCACTTTGTTTAGGCTACAATATTTTATGAAATGGTTTTGTCCGAATCATTATAAAATATTGGTGTGAGTTAATGCTTACATTGAATGGATCAAGGAGAGATTTGATTAAGGTTGTTCTTTCTGTCATAAGGAATCAAATCTCCAGATAACTATAGTCATGTAGTTACTCTTAATCCTGAGTTTATTTTAAATAGGTAGCCGAATAGTTTTCATTCTTTGATTTACCAACAAGTGAGGTTTGATCTGTATGATGGCCAATAGCTTGGTATTTTGGGATTGAGACTATTTGGTTATCGGTGTTTATGAGATAAACAACATGGAATTTATAGGAAATGTCCCCTTGATATGTTTCGGTACTTGGATATTGAAGACACTGACCAGTGCATGTAATCCATTAGAGAAACTATAATAGTCAAGGGAATAGATAATTGATTGAGTTACAGAAAACTAGTCAATCAAATTATAGACATTCTATAAAGGGGTAATGCATATTCATGTTATAAGTGTCATTATTCTTGGAGATCACGTTCGGGTTTTTAGTGGAGTAGCACCGAACTAGATAATCTTTTGTAGATTATCATCTGCCTTGATGAATGACAAATGCTAGATCCCCAGGCTAGCTCGATACAAGGGATGGGGCATATAATCAGATGATGAGGGCTTATGGGCTACATGATCTTGGGTTGACGAACTCAAGTTTGTATCTTAAAAGAGCAAGTGGGAGATTGTTGGATATATGCTTTTAGTCACTTAAGCCCAATTGGGCTTTAGTGAGACCAAAGCCCATGAGGCTTAGGGTTAGGTTAACTCTTGCACTTATATATTCTTACTTACTCCTGCTATGCCTAAAAAAAGGATAGCTCATCAGAAAAAGACCAAAGAGGCAGACGTTCATCATCTGAACGGTTGCCCACACACCCACCCCATCCTACTCGAGAGATAGTCTGGAAGATCGATCATCGAGCGGACAAGGACTGTTCGTGAACTGTTCGTGTAGAGGCTCTCAGACCGCTGCATCTCTCCAGGTAATCAAAACGATGAAAGTTCTTATTTTCCTACATCAAATCAGTTAAATACGCTTCCGTGTTTTCTGATGAGATTCCTACAGCAGATACTTCCTTCGGTTCAGGCTTGAGAACTTAAGGTTAGTGGTGAGCTTTCTTTTCCTTAAAACTCTTCCTTGTTGCTGTCAAAAAAGATAGGCTGAAACCGAAAGCTAAACCTGAACTTAGTGCTGAAAACTGAATCCAAAAATGAACTAAAAACAAAACACTGAAGCTTTGGTCATCGGTTTTTCTGGGGAAAAACTGAACTAAAACTGAACTTTAAAGAAAGAAAAACATAGGCAAGCCGTGAGTTGCTGTGTGTGTTAAGTATAAACCGTTGCTCTGTTATGGGTGTATTTTCTTTATCCTATCTATAAATATATGTGTGTAGCTGAATATATATATATATATATATATATATATATATATATATATATATATATATATTAAAAAGGGAGAAGAAAAGAAAAGTAATAACAATAAAACATTGAAGTTGTTTCAGTGTTTAAGGAAGTAATGTTCTTTTTGGTTCATGAGGATATATATGTGTGTGACGTGTTAAAGTTAATGAAGTAGTGATCTTTAAGTAGAAAATTCATGGAAGGCTTAGCACTATATTTTTAAATCTCGGTAAAAGAAATTCATATGCTAGTTGAAAACTCGATATAAGGAATAAATTCTTTCTTGAGGGTTGCACATATATGAATTTTAAGACAAATACTTGTCACTAGTTTTACCCTAATGCTGTGTAGAGACTTCTATGCCTAGTCTTTTATTTTTAGCCGAAGAGTCAAGGCATGTAAAAGATATTTTTAGGAAAGGTTTACAGGTGAGGTTATTGGGCATATTTATTTTACTTTGGGTGAGTAGAATATATATGTGCAAGCCCTTATTCAAAACAGTGTGATTTGGGTTAGATTTCTTATTTTTAATTTAATCCTTACCATTGCTAAACTCTTACACACACACACATGAGAAGAGAGAGACGAGTTCATGGAAATTTACAAATGCCCTTCCAAAAAAGTGAATTTGGCAAGTGTGATGATTTAAACTAAATTATTTTATTCCCCTCAATAATTTATAGTTAATATTCTCATATAAGTAGTAGTAGTTTTTGCAAATTCAACTATCAATAGTGTCACTCATTAATTGCTAAAAATTTCTAAAGTGTGAGAATAGCCTCTAGGAGTTAAAGTTAATTGTATAATAATGATGATAATAGTAAATTATTATCATCATTAGAAAGAGGGAATATATGAGAATTATTAATTAATAATCAATAAAAATTAAAGGAAAGATATGAGGAGTATTGATTAATTAATAAAAAGAATTATTAACAAATGATTAGTGATTAATAAGGGTTTAAATTAATTAAAGAGTAATAATTACAAATAATAAATTGAAGGGGGAATAAATAAATAAAAAGGATATTTTTGGATGTTTGCATTCATTTAACCCAGAATTTTAAATCTTATCTATGATTAATAATATATTCTGGAAACCATGAGAAATATTAAAATGATTATTGTGTGACTAGTTTATAATAATGGTGAATAAATAGTATCATAATAAATAATTTTGTTACTAGGAAAAAGGAGTAACTAATAAAGGAATTATTATTAAAATTAGAATAATTATGTTTTGGTAGAGATTTTGAGAGTTATTAACGAATAGAAAATTGATTGTGATACATTGATCTGTGGAGTGTGTTAAGCCCTGGTTTGAGAGCAGTGTGAAAGTAGTTAGCTCAGGCGAGAGGTAACCACTTTCCACTTGTTATGTTATTAATATGCTGATTATAAGTATTTTTCTGAATTGAGTATGATTGTTTTAAATAAAATTGCCATGTAGAATTTTTATGAGTTGAAATACATGTTTTCATTTGAATTGAGAACTGATATATGATGATATAATTATTGTGATTATTCTGAAAATTCCCCTACTAAAATATTGTGATAATTATGGAATAGAAAGAGTTGGAAGAAGATGAAAAAGTTATTTCCACCATGTGATGATGCCTTCATTGGTGCACGATAGTTGGCTTACTATTATCCCACCAGAGTGATGGGAACTTGCCCACTAGAATGATGGGTTTACGACGCCTCACTAGGGTAAAGTGGGGAAAAGACTCATGGTCTGAGGCAGGTTGTAATATCCCAGACAATTATGATAATGATAATGATAAAGATAAAGATAAAGATAAAAATAAAATCAAATAAAATCAAAAGTAGTAGTAGTAGTAATAGTAATAATAATAATAGTAATAATATAGTATTATTTTAATTTTATTAATTTAGATTGATTTGATTAGTTTAGTTAGTTTAGATAGATTTGATCTTATTAAGTTTAGATTAATTGATTTAATATAATTTAATAATGTTTGTATTGTTTTATAAATTATTAATTGTCAATAGTTAAAGAACCTAACCCATAACTAAACTTTAAAGTTTAACTATAAATTTAGGTCTAGCCACCTAACCCTAGCCATCACTGATTAGTTTTCTTTCTGAAAATTTCTTTGCGGCAGAATTTCTCTCTTAGGAGTTTAGCAAACACGGAGACCAGGTAATCCTAATCCCTAGAACAATAGGATTTTAGGGTGTTATGTTAGTCTTGAATTGAGAAACAAATTATGAAATTGCTCATCTTCTCGCAACATATAAATATATTCTTCAGGATCCATTAGTTGCCTACCATGCTTTGAAATCCGGTGCATCCTCGGTTCTGTCTTGTTCCTTATGGGTTCTCTGATGATTGGATTGTATTTGATATATATGTAATATGCCATGCTTTTCGTTGCAAGATAAATATATATAAATGTATAGTGTTTTGTCTTTTGTGAATTATCATCCCGCATGTGCATAGCCTGCGTGATTGAGAAGGAGAACTAATTGAATGGGAGGTGGGGCCCGCGATGAAAATTGGAATGGATGAATGATTACGTCTCTGTCTAATGGCTTATATATATATATATATATATATATATATATATATATATATATATATATACTGGAACTTTCCTATGAACACTTTATAAACTATGAGTATTTACCTTATAGTTTAATTTGGAAAACCCCACAATAAAATGAAACAACATTTTAATGATTATATTTGAGAAAACTCACGAGCTCTCATGAAGAGTTATAACTCTTGGGTTTGTGAAATTAAGATCAACCCTTTCGTGTAGGATTAAAAGATTTTATTATTATTGTTACAAATATCTGAATACAACTAATAAAAATAATTTAGGAATTTTATGAGTCTAAATTGCTTATAATAAATTAGCAAATGAGAGGATAGCTTTGGGATGGTACCTCCTAAAGTGATGAACACACACTTTTAAGGCTTTATGCCTTCGAAAAATTATTTGATGTGAATCGATATATCCGTTCTTCCCAAAGTGGTGCCTGACAAGATATCCGTGACACTAGTAGCAACTTTGGGAAGATGTGCACACTAGGAAGAAAATGATTTATGGCCTAATTTGATGAATTGTGACTAGCAGGTTTCCGGGTCACATGGTAGGCTGGCAGGATATCCGGGTCTACCATGGTTTTCTTCCCACTAGAAACTTTTATAAACAAAGATACCTTTTATTCAAACATATATATGACTTTTTTTTTATTTTGTTTTATTTTGTATTTATTTTATTTTAATTTTATAATTGTTTATTCTATTTCAATTTATTTTAAATTTACTTACTTATTTACGTACTTAAGTATTTTATTTTATTTTATCTTTATTTAATTAGAATTACTGGCTATTGCTGATGCTTGTATTCTTGGGCTGTGATGATCCTTCGGGGGAGCAAAGTTTCAGTGAAACAGGTTTCAAAAGTTGGGGCTAGCTGTGAGAAGTGTGGAAAATGTCCAATTTTAATTTTGATTTTATTTCATCATTTTATTTTATTATTTTGTTTTGTTTTATTTTGTTTTACGAAAAAAATTTCTACTTAAGTTTATATTTATTTAATATAATAAACAGTCTTGCACTTGTTGAAAATGGAAGAAATCACCAAGAGGGGTTGAATTGGGGATTTCAAAAATTCTTTTGAAAGATCTCTGAACTCTTTTTCAAAACTTGAAAAGCAAATAACAAAAGTGTAAGAGTAGAAAAGCAAGACACACAGGATTTATACTGATTCAGTCTTAATCTTGACCTACGTCCAGTCCTCAGATATCTTCTGGGTATTTCCACTAGTTTAACAGGCTTTAACCACAACAATGTAAATCACACGCAATCCTATTCACCTAGGACTTGCTCCCCCTTACACTTTGTAATTAAACTACCCAACTCACAGGTTTCCACAACCTTGAGTTTATACAAACAACTATTTGAAAAATGATTTCAAACAATCAAGACTCCCAAAAGAGCAAATATTGATAAACACTGAAGATCAATAAAAATGCAATACAAACTCAAATTGCAAATATAATCGGTTGTAGCTTGGTTGTGTGTATCTTGCTCTGGGTCTTCATAGCTTTTTATAGGCTAACTAGAGAAACTAGCCGTTGCATTTTCTTCTCTAACGTTCAGCTGCAAATCCGGAAAATGACAATTGCATATTTTCCTCTGTTCTTTCAATTCTTAGCTGGAATCTTGGAATTTGTTGATGCAGATGGTCTTCCATATATTCAGTCATTCCATAACCCTTATTAGACCGTTGGAGGGTGATTTAATTGACACATAACGGTTTGTGCTGAACCATTGGGATAGAGGAGAAAGACCAGCCTTGTTCTTGGTTCTTCATTTATTGCACTTATTCCAGATCTGATTCTATCTTGATCTTAGCTGAACTTATCTGAAAATTACTCAAAACTTCATCAAAGATGTTAGAAACAATAGTATCATATGATAAAACATTTTCATATTAACCCATAAAGATTTCGTAGATTGACACAATCTAGTTTTTGAAAATCTCCGATACAAACTCGAGTTTGTAATCCTAGACTCAAGTTTTGAGTTCATTCAGAGAGCATGAATGTTAAGCAAAGGCCTAAACTGGAGTTTAGAGATGGCTGACTCGAGTTTGGTTCTTACAGAGAAGACTGTCGGGCTCTGGTCTTTGGATGAGATTTTGGACATGTGGCTAAACTTGAGTCAATTAATGACTAACTCGAATTTGGGGCTTTGTTAAGAGGATAAGCCTAAATTCAAGAACTTCCAGACTGGAGTTTAGAAGCATAAACTGGAGTTTTCAAATCAAACATATTGTTGAGCTCTCTGTGTGACTCAGACTCGAGTTTATAAATGTAAACTCGAGTTTTAGCAAGAACTGAAACTTTGAAGTCTCTTCTGTTTTGAGATAAACTGGAGTTTGCAGACAAAGACTGGAGTTTACAAGACTTGTGAATGTACTGAAGTTTCTGAATTCTTTCTGTTTAGTCTAAACTCGAGTTTGTTTTGTTGTCAAAACCTTGAGTGCTCTCTGTATCTTCCAGACTTCAAGTTTGCCTGAGCAAACTGGAGTTTGGCTTGTTGTGAAAAACTTTGATTGTTCTCTGTGTCTCTGCAAACTCGAGTTTGCCTAAGCAAACTGGAGTTTGACTTTCTTTGCAGAATTGAGCAACTCTCTGTCAAGTCTCAGACTCGAGTTTACATATACCTAAACTCGAGTTTGCCTTTAATAGTGAGTTTTACAACTTACCAAAGATAAACTTCATATTGAGTTTACAATTGCCAGTTATCATCAAAACATATAAAAAACTAACACTTGTTCTATACAAGTACGGCGGTGACACTCCCCGAAGTTGATTATTTTGGATTTTAGTTATTATTTATGAAAACCAGCAAAATTTTATGTTTTATAACTGCTAGAAATTTGGGGGTGTTACACAGGTATTCTGAGGATTTTGGCCGGTCCTCATCACTTGACTAGTGAGCTTTTGGAGTAACCAGTAACATGGGTGTAACTTAGCCCATGGGTCTAGTCGGAGGAAATAAGGTGGTTCGGTTGGATTGATGGGAGGTATTTTGGGAATTAAATTCAAAAAGATCTGAGTCACCCATATTGATACTTAATATAATTTGATATTGTATTACGAAAATGTTGATAAACTGTTTTGGAATTGATTTTTTTTATTCCACCTGGCACATCACTAGCACATGATAATATTCATAATGAGCTGGATTGATGGTTACAAAATTTTTTCAGGTGATAGCTCACGCCCGAGTCCATCAGGGAAGGCCTCAGAAGCTTAGATTACTCTGTTAAAGTAGTGCTTCTGTCTATTTTGGTTTATGTTAGATAATTGTATGTTGTTACGTTAGGACTCATCATGCATACTCTAATTAAAAAAAAAGTAAATTTTTCGTAAGTGTTGAAGCGATAATAAGTTAATTACTTATCTAATATTAGGTTAATTTAGTTAATTAAACGGTGGTTGTTTTAAAAACCCGCCAGACAAAGCATTTTCAGTAAAAGAGTTGAGTTAGTTCTTGTCTAGGCTCACTCATGCCCATTTTCAAGCTTTAAAAAGGAATATTTAGATACCTTAAAGGTGCTTATCATTATAGTCTTCATATTAGACCTTCCACTGCATTTAATCTAATTGGTTTTTGTGATGTTGATTGGGCAACATGTGTTAATGATATAAAGTCAATTTCTGGCATTTGTGTCTATTTAGGTGATACTCTAGTTTCATGGTCTTCTAAAAACGTGTTGTGTCATGTTTGAGCGAAGAGTCAAAGTCTAAATCTCAAGTTGATTCAGGTGCTAAGATTATGTGGTTGTGTTCATTATTATATGAACTTGGGTTTAGAGGTTGAAAGCCCCTAATCATTTGGTGTGATAATGTTAGCGCCAAAACCTTAGCTGCAAGTCCAGTACAACATTAATTTGCATATTGGGTAAAAATAACATTAATTTTTGTCTATGAAAAAACAATAATGCCATTACTTTATTTTTTCATAAGAGCAATTCATAAGACAAATAAATGGATTTAAAAGAATATAGGGAGGTAAAAAAGTTTTTACAAGACAAATATGTAAATGACCAAAATTTGTTAACTCCCTGGATTCTTTTAAATATGATAATTCTAAAAAAAATGGAAATTTACAAGATAAATATGAACATTTATAAGACAAAAATATTTATGTCTTCTTTTAGACTCAACAAAAGATAATTGTGTTGTGTGTGTATAGTAAAATTGTTTATCGCTAAATTTGCATATTTTCCCTTCTAAAAATATATTAAAATAATGGAAAGTGAGAAGATTGGTAAGACTTGTTGTGCAAAAAGTAATGGAAGTGCAAACCAGGATTAACTGCATTGCTATATATGCTACCAAAAAATTGATTATGTCTACTTTTTCAACCACAAATAGTTAATTGTGTTGAGTATCTATAGGGAAATAGTTCGTTGCTAAATTTGCAGCCCTTTTTTTTTAAAAAAAAAATGCCTACTTTTTATACTGGATATGAAATTACTAGCTCTAAAAAGTGGGCTTTTAATTCTAAACTGAAACTTTTAAGACCAGTCAATAAAGCAACATGTATGGAAAAAAATAACTTTTAAGATTGGTTGTAAGACTGGTCTTGATAAGGATAGATTTTTAAAATCCATCAATATAAGATCAGACCTAAACTTGGTCTAAAAAATTGATTTCATCCAGCTTAAAAGATCTTTTTTTTTTTTTAGTAGTGAATAGTTATCTAGCTGAAAAAAGAAAGAAGTAATATAGCTATATTAAAACTTTAACCTGGCATGACTAACACAAATTCCACTTTTCAATATGATGTTTTCCCTTTCACAAAGCATAAAAGTAGTTTTTTAATACAAGTGGTTAAAACAACAGAAAAAAAATGCAAGATTAAGTCAAGTATGAAAGAAAAAATTTTCTACATCAAAGAGGTGATTTGTTGAAAATCCTAATATTCAAATTGTCTCAATTGGTATTGGCAAGTCACTCAACAAAATTGTTAGCTTAAATTTTTAATGAACATTTGAGTACATTTAATGGAATTCTTAAAATTCCATTTTAAAAAATTATGTATATACCTTTTCACCCTTCAAAACTTAATTGTGCTACATGCTCATGGCGAAAAACTTCAATGCTAGTATTGCACCTTAGCACATAAAAAAAATATATGAATAAGTTTGTGGTTTTGATACATTTTCATTTGTATTATAGATTGATGACTTGAAAAATATTAGGTTCGGTGTTCAAATTTTATAAAAAAGTATTATATGTTTCTGAAAGCTATGTGTTTGATATACATAAACTACTCTTAGTTAATATTAGGAAAACTTAATCATTGGATCTCTACAGTTTTGATTTGGTCCTTGTAACTTAATCTCTAAATTTGGACTCAGTATAACTCAACCCACATAGCTTTGATCAATTGAAACCCACTGCTTAAAATCTAACCCATTGCAAGTACTCGTTCTTATAGCTTTATCTTTTAAATTTTTTTAACATCATGGCAAGCAATAAGCTTGTATTGTACAACAAGCAGACAACAATCAACACAAAAACATGGCGATTCTAAGAGATACCCATTGGGTCTTGACACAACTAGTCTGAGCAAATTATAGGAGGATCATGAATATGTGACATATCCATGCCAGCTTCGCGAGTAGTCTTGGCAAGTTAATATGCACATTTAGTGCTTTCCTATGGGACTGAATGATCTCTAGATGCCAATTGGAAAAAAAAAAAACAAAAAACAGAGATCTTATCTCACTTATGTCATCCCTCAAGGAGGATGTGATAATCTACAATAAACTAGTAATAGGTTAACATCAACCAACAACTTGATTTCCACTCCACGGCAATTCCAAGTTGCCATAATCATGAGGAAAAACATATAAATAGTTTGAGAGAAGACAATCTTGTATATCTGGAGGCTTATCCTCATCACTTATTTCCTTTTCTAACACTTCCATTGCAAGCTTTGGTATCCCTCCACCATTATTTTTCAATCCAAGAACTACACCCTCAGATCTGGACATAGACGCACTTGATGTAGCACCATGTTGGGCTTCATGGACAATCATATATAGCAACCTCAGCAATAAATTGATGCTAAAGAAGTCATGCCAAACACCACTCATTGGACGTGATTCTCCAACACAATAGTTTTGGTTACTTAGTTTATAATGTGTGTATTTGGTACCACTTTTCACTGCCCAAATTGGGCTGTGAGACTTTTTAACTTTGGCATATGTTTGGTATCCAGTCTTTATAAAAGTGCTTATAAGTCAAATGGGGCTTATTCTGAGAAGTTGAAAATTTTGGGTTGGGTTTTTTTTATAATCATTTTCTGATTATCCCTTATAATCTTTAAACCATATATGTTTAATCAATCACAATACTACTTTAATCTTTCTCTTTTCTTTCCAATCAATGACCCAAATTAGGTTGATGAGGAAAAATGATAAATAAGACGAGGAGAGCATCTCTTTCCAAAATTCCAGGTTTTGGAAACGTAGCTTATTAAAAAAAGCTCTAGCCATCTCGTGACGGAATGCTCTCTGCTCTCTCTCCTCACGTGGGTCCTGTGATAAAAATGAGCATCAAGCTACAAGAAGACAAGATCAAGTGATTAACAAAGATAAGCCGCTGATTTTTTTTTTGGTGTTTTTAACCAACTAGTGTAGCGCTGATTATTTTTTTTTTTTGGTTTTCAGGGAAAAGAAATTGAAGGGTGTTTTAGTATTTTTATTTAAAAATTATAACTCATTTTGGTTTAAAAAATTTGATTCTAATTTTTTTTACAATTATCTCAAAAGCTATTCATATTACCGTCATTTCAAACTAGTTTAAAAAAAAAAAAAAACTACTTATCTACGGTCAATCCAAATAGAAATTATATTTCATAATCTAACTTTTACCTGACCTTATTTTTCAATAGTTCAGATTATAAATAAGTCATTCCTACTATTATCCCATACACAACTAAATTTAACTTGTGTTCACAACATAAGTAAATTTCCACTCACAACATAATGGGCTCTTTGACTTGTGCTCTTTGGGCTTGCTTTAGATTTAATGACTTTAGCCTTGTATCCGGTTTGCTTCATAACAAATCCATCCAAATGGGCCTTATTACAGGCCCCCATTGAACCGAGCTTCATTAGGCCCATTTTGCTAGTCCGTAACATTTGGTATATTTGTATCGATGCGATCTAATCTTTAACAATATCTTTCATTTGATATATTTTTTTAACTGTTTTTAACTCATTTTGAACCCAAGTGTTAATTCTTATCTATTCTTTAAGAAAGTTCATTAATTGTATTTCATTTATTATAATTAATCTCAAATCAGGGGACTTGAAAATTGGGGTTCATTGATTACAACTTGTAAGGGGGAGCAAGTTCTAGTGAGAGAATTGCTCTTGTGTTACAGATGGTGTAATCAATAGATATAATGAAATACTCAGGGTGCCTGAAGACTAAACGTAGGCCATAGAGCTAGACTGAACTAGTATAAACCTCAGTGTTTTGCTCTTCTTCTCTTCACTCTATTTTACTTTGTTCCGTCGTTTCTAAAACAGAACCTTCGAAAATATTTTTAAAATCCCCAGTTCACCCCCTTTTAGTGATTTAGCTCCGCTTTCAAAAAATGTGCGATATTTAAATTCAGACTATATTAAAAAAATATGGGATATTCATTGAGTTGATGATATTCGTCCCACAAACTTGACAATAATATTTAGTTTTTTGAGGATCAAATCCCGATATTATGAAGGGTTGGTTTAGGCGATTTTAGTTGATCTAGAATTGAAAATGAATGATGGTGAAAAAATGGAAAATGATTAATGGTGTGTGCGTGTCTATTAGATAATTTAAATATTCATTTGAAGAAAAGTATGTAAGGATGCATTTTGTGATGGTGTGATGATTTAATGATATATATTTGATTCTGAAATATTTGTAAAACAGGGAAGGTGTTGTTGCTATTTATATAATAACTAAAGTTATTTATAGTTTAAATAATATTATATTATATCAGAATTTATTTTGGGTAAAAATTAGTAAAACTAATAAAATATTAAATACAAAAAATGTATCAAGAACAACAAGCTCTCCCGTGCAACGCAAGGGAGTACATGCTCGTTCTATAAATATTTGTGGATATATTCCTATTCACTTAAGAAATTCACATTGATAAAATTTCAAAATCCTGTTACACCATTATTTATATTAAAAAAAGCGCACATCTCAAAACTTGATTGGAAAATTTCTAAATGTTTTTTAATATCATCATTGAATTCTTGGCTTTACACCTTTGGATTAAGTGGTTGTTTGAAAAACACTTAAAATATGCTTTCAAAAGCCTTTTTTGATATTACACACTTATCTCATAAATCATAAAACCACTTTTAAAAAGATAAAACAAAGAGGTACTAACTATGAGTTTATGTTGGTAATTACATAATTGTTATAAGCAAATGAGCCTAAATTTTATCCTTAAGAAGATTATGCAGTGTACATACATGCATCAAAGGCAAATTCATGGAACTAATGTACCTACGTGTATTAATTTAATGACTCAATGACTAATGGTATATAGTTAATTGAAACCCAACACTAACCAAAATTTTCCTGGTACGACGAGACGGCGGGTTAAAAACAAGGGAAAATAATATTGAGGTCTTAAGATATATAAAAAATATTAACTCTGATCTTAATTATAAGACATAGTTGATTTTTTTTGGAGGAATTAAGAAAGCTAAATAAGTTACTTAATCATTTGATATGTTGTGTATTCTTAGATTATATATTAGTTTATTAGTCAAACTAATTAGTTTGAAGAAAAAATAAAAATAAAAATACTTTAAAGTAATTTAATTAGCTTCCTTAATTTTTTTAAAAATATTAATTATGTCTTATAATTTTGACCGGAGGGAGTAGTAAAAAAATCCCAACACAATCAAAAAGTTCCAAAGAAATCATTTGTCAAATTACTATGTTGCCTGTTAAACTTATAAACACTTGTGTATTGTGTATTGATATGCAATTTTGAGTTGAGACTTTTTTATTAATTTTTATGTCCTGGGGCCTAGTGTTATTTTTCCTAAAACCGAACCAACTAACCAACCAACGTATCAGAGGCGGTCTTCTTCCTCTGACATTTGTGAGCTGCTCTCTGACCTTGAGCAGACTCGGGAAGAACGAAGCTCATAGGTATGGCTACTTGCATATTGACTTCTGGTTCTCTTCTGAAATTCGACGAGGCAGATTCGCACAAGCTAGCCTCAAAATTTCATAGTGCCTCCTTTACTTCGACACGTCATCGTCCGGTACTTCGATATAAGAATCGTCGTCTTCGCTCCGCTATCTCTTGCAATTATAATGATAATTACGGCGATAAACCACCTGAATCGACTGGAATCCAAGTTTATTCTCAAATTGAGAAGTATTGCTTCGCTCCGTTTTTTTTTTTTTCGTTTAAATCTAATAATTATCTCTCTTCTTACCTAATTCTCGTAATCGATCATTGTTTTCCTGCTAATTACTTGAGAAAAAAACACTTTTATGGGACTCGTTGACACTGATTTAATATAATTTATGTATGTGTGTATTACAAGATCGTTTATCTTCTATTTAAGCAAACTGGTACACTTTTCTATGACAAACTGCAATTTGGTGCTAATTGTTTTCTTATTAATTTGCAGGTTACTTACTGAAACTGTTAGGCAATCGCAGGATGGCTGGTGGATACCTAAAAACTGGAGTGAAGTTGAGGTGTGATCTGATTTATTTTTTAAGTGATTCACGTTGTGCATTTCGTTGAACTATTTTATGTAATAGTAATAATTTAGGGAAATTTTGTTATTTATCTGAGCAATCTAGTAAAGAGCTCGTGTTGGAAAGATACATCAACTAAGTATAAATGCTATTAAATATCGGGCTTCAATATGTTGGATTGTTGGCTCTATATGAACGGACAATTGGAAGCCCAGCATAGGTATTAATGAAGTATTTAATGGCCTGGGGTCTCGTAGAAGGGAAATAACCAGAATTTGAGAGAAGGGCACACACTGTTGGAGTCCACATTCATAGCCTACGCATGAACCTGATTTCTGTGAATGAGAGCCAATGTTCAGAGAAATTACTGGGGGATTTTTGCTTGCAAGTTTGATTGAGGAATATGGATTTCCTATTATAAAATTGTGTCATGAGCTAATGATGTCAGATCAACTTTTTTGTTGCTAATAGCAAGTCTTTGGGTGGTGACACTTCCCAAACATGGTAGAGCACAGGAGAGAAAAAAAATTTATTCCTAAAATTCTAAAACCAGCAGCCTTTATGAGTTTTCTCCTTCAGTGCATTGGGAGAGGCAACTACCTTTCCTGTTTTTATTTCTTCTTTTAGAGGTGTTTTCAGTAAACTTTTTACATACTCATTGTATAATATCAGGGATCCTGGGTTCTCAGACCTAGAAGCACAAAACCTAAGTTTGTTGTCCATTTCGTTGGAGGCATATTTGTAGGAGCCGCCCCTCAACTTACCTACCGCTGGTTTCTGGAACGCCTCTCAGAAAAGTAAGTCCATATCTTCTGATACCAATTGTCCAACAAACTTAAGTTGTCATGGAACATTTTGGTTATTGGTGAAGCAATAAAGTACCTGTTTGTATTGCTGCCTTTTTTAGAAAATTTTATGTAGTGATATTTTCCCTTTTCACCTATTTTGTAGGACCTGTACTTGAAATTATGAAAATTCAAATGTCGCTTTGAGTTCATTATTGTTTTACTATTCTTTACCAAATGATAGTACTAGCATAAAACAATATAAACTTATTATATTCTAGACTTTTATACACCTAGCATAAGTCTTTCTTTCTCCATCATTCAGTCAACTAATGAAAATAATCATCTAAACCCTTTGTTCACTAGGGGCGTTTTGATTATTGCAACACCATATGCAAGCGGATTTGATCACTTCCATATTGCAGATGAAGTGCAGTTCAAATTTGATCGGTGCTGTCGCATGCTGCAAGAAACAGTGAGCTCTAACCTCTGTTCTAAGGATAGTATCTTGGTGTTTCAAATCTATCTTAATAAGAACAAGTCATATATGCTTATTGATTCAGATACAAGACCTTCCTACTTTTGGTGTTGGCCATTCTTTGGGGTCAGTTGTCCACCTTCTAATCGGTATATAAATTTTCTTGGGCTATGCTTGCAAGTAAATATTTGACTAATTCAATTTGTAGCAACTCACTAAATTGTTATTTGTGTCAGGATCAAGATATGCAGTGCAAAGATGTGGCAATGTTTTAATGGCTTTCAACAACAAGGTATTTCATCAATCCCTTGATGACATTGCTAAATCCACAGGATAGAAGACTAGAAAATTAGCTTACATTAAGAAGTGCTTTAAGAAAACAATCAAATAATAACATCTTATGTTGAAATCCAACATTTCTGATCGTTTTTTACTTCTGTAAGATTTCAGAACTGCAATCAGCAAGTCATTTACATATGTATTGTCTGACACAGTGACATAGTGTTTCTCAGCATGTTATATTCTAGAATTTCCTGG
This sequence comes from Acacia confusa, assembly GCA_037074495.1. Lineage (NCBI taxonomy): Eukaryota > Viridiplantae > Streptophyta > Magnoliopsida > Fabales > Fabaceae > Acacia > Acacia confusa. The sequence goes on from CM073514.1 coordinate 25,338,269, forward strand.
AATATTTCCTGTTTTCGTGAACCAAGATTGGCTAAGTTATGCTTCATGTACAGCAAGCAAGTTCAGCTGTTCCTTTCTTCTCTCCAGTTCTGGTACCAATGGCCCAAAGCATTGGTCCGCTTCTATCAGATATTATTTCATCGCCAACAATACGTGCAGGGGTCAGTATCTCTACATAATTGTCTTTTATAATTGATTTATCTAGAGTATTGAAAGCTCTTGTTTTTGTCATGACATATCGTTAGCTTTGACAGATATGGCTATCTTAACATATTTTACCGAGATTCAATGCCTTCTAAAGAAAAATTCAATGTACAATTCGTGCAACTTAGTTTATTATATTTGTTGACCATGATTCCATGACAATAATTCTATGCTTTGTCAAATATGGGTCTAAACCACCCACTCACATGACAGCTTTTAATCTGATCTTGCAGCACAAATCTAGTTTTAGCAAAGCATTAAAATGATATATATATATTTTTTCAGAAATTTTTACTTTACTAGTTGTATCAATCTTTCTAATTCTTGGTATTTTATATTTGTAGGGAATTTACTGTTCATAAACACCTAAAAGCACTGCTGTGTACAGCTTTGGTGTTTCTTCTTTAGATGACTAATTTAGATGTGTGAAAAACTTGCAGGCAGAGATGACTTTGAAACAATTGGAAAATGTTAGCCCTTCCATTATGAAGCAGGTTCTACCTCTGGTTGAGCAGCTGCCACCCTTGTACATGGATTTGGCCAATGGAAGAGAAGATTTTACTCCAAAGCCAGAGGAGACACGTCGAATTGTATGTGGAGTCACTAATACTAGGGTTCCTATCAGTTTAATTGTTGTAATTGAATATCCATGCATTTCCATTTTAATGCATAATCTCTCTCCATTCCATGATTTACGTTCCGGTCATATGTCATTTATTATATTTATAGTCTTAAAGTAGTTGCCTCTTGAATGAATTCCCTTTCAAATTAACGTAAATATTACAACTAGATTTTTTATTGTTTTGTTATCATCGTGCATCAAATTTGGCTTGTATGTTCACATTTTTAAAGATAACTAATAAATTCCGTTTTTTAGGCTTATATCCTTGACATTCATGTTATAATCATATAATGAATTTTATCCCTCAATATTTTTATTTATTTAATTTTAATTGACAAGGAATGTAGAAGGATGTTATTTGATCCTACAAAGTTAGATGCTGATGTTGGAAATTTGTGAAATGCGTCTGAAATGGTATATAAAATGCTAAACTTAAATTGTTACTCCAATTGTAGGTTTGAAATGCCACCTCCCCAGCAGATTTCTTGATTAACTTTATTTCATCCCTTGCATTTCCACTTATTTTAATGAATATCATGCCATGTTTATGTTTAACTTCCCCCATTTATTTCTTAACTCTTCAGATTAGATCTTACTATGGTGTATCAAGAAATCTTCTGATAAAGTTCAACGATGATTTAATTGATGAGACTTCAACTCTAGCACAAGTGTTAAGTTCAGAGGCAGCAATTAGTTCACAGCTTGACATGTCAATACGCAAGTTAGCTGGAGATCATGGTCTTCCATTGCAACAGGTGTGAATAATTTGCATTGAAGTGAAAAATAATAACGTAATGGCTTTTTATTGGCTAGTTAGTTAGTAGAGCAAAACCCTATTTGCTCATAGATTGTTTCCTTTGACTTAGTTACTTGATCATAAGGTGCTTGCAATATTTCCTTTCATCTCATTCTCACCCAAACTTTATTGCCAAACTTAATAATATGTTTACTTGGAAGCTATTATCTTGCAAAACTCGCTTAGCTAATTGGGTGTAAGTGTTATCATACCCAACAAGCTGCTTGGTTTGGCTTTAAATTTATATGAAAATGGGATAGAGTATGCAGGGTATTATTTTTAGTTTTTTTAGTTACTGAGAAACTGAATTGAAAGAAATGATCTGTGAAGCACCAAACTGAAAATCTTTCCCATTAGGGAACAGAATAGTCTTCCTCATTGGACGTAGTATTACTTTATTAACAAGAGATTGTTAACATCCTCAGACCTCACTGGTTTTGTGGAGGATAATAACCTCGACATTTATTCTTTGGGCCTATAAGTCCTCATATTCACTAGAAGAGAAAAGGTGTATGGATGTTATTTAGGTCATGTCCCTCTAAATATGCTTCTAGTAGGCATATGCCATTTCCTTGTGCATTGATTTATATTCTTATAAGAAAATGACTTGAATTCCCCTGTCTGTATTTTGTCCCTTGGTGAAAAAGAAAGGATCTTATTGTTCATAAGACAAATACTGAGGGTGCTATCCCCCTCCACAACACTATTGAGGAGACTAACAAGCTATGTATACCCTTGCCGTCTAGTTCCCCAGTTGAAAGATGAGAACACACGAGTCTTCAATAAATTACATAACAAGCGTATAGTATTTACCTTTAAAAAATTAATGGCAGGGATGAAGGTTATTCAATTTCTTACTACTTATATTGTTATTTTTAAATATAAAAAATCATTCAATAACAAAAGTGTACTATATATGAAGGTACAGGGAGTTGTATCATCTCGAGGTTCTTATAAATGCATGGATTAAAAGTTATTGAGATCAGGCAACTAATTGTGGAAGCTAAGGGAGGATGAAGGTTATTCAACTTATTACTGCTTATTTTGTCATCTATGTTACAGGCCCTTCCAGATGTTCCACCGGCAATGGCCGATGCAGTTAATCGTGGAAGCGAGCTTTTGACAAGTTTGAGCACAGGAACACCGTGGGAATCAGTCGCCAAAGAAGTAGGAAACACCTTAGGCATGGATTCAAGAATCCTTCGTGCTCAAGTATCAAAGGAAATGGATCATCTTGTGGATGTCGTCTCATCCTGGATTGCTTCTAATGCAGGGCCCAAACTTCTAAAGCCATGAAGTCTAATTAAGTTGTAGAAAGGGTTTAGTACAGAAAATTTGGACTCAACAATATGCTATTATACTTTCTTTCTCTAGAATTGAGACACTAGAATGTCAATTATTTTAATCTATACACAAGTCTATAGAATTCTCCCAAATGCTAGGTGCTGTAAAAAGGTCATGACAGGAATGATTGTGTTACTATATTGTAAATCGATTATTTGGAACTCAAACGTGAGGTATGAAGATGGAAAATTGCATAAATGTAGCCCCCTTGAGGTTAGTTTTGGTGGCAAGGAAAGGGTGGTGGTCTAAGTAGAGGTTTATAATTCCTACTTTCTTCATGGAATAATAATAAAAAAAACATTTGTGAATGATATTAATTGTTGAATAATGATAGTATAAGTTTGCTACTTTGGCAAAAAAAAGGTACAAGCATGCTACATGAAGGAGTTATATCTGCTCCAATGTTTTAATTAGCATTTCATAGTGTGAATGATTTTAAAAATAATATTTCAAGAAATTAGAATGTATTCAAAATTTAAGCATGAACAAGATGGTATTAAAAGCTCATTTTGATGTCTTATGTGTAAAAAGTATTTTAATTTTTCTAACGATTTTTCAAAGATTTAGTACTTCAAGTGGGGGAAAAAAATTGCACCATTTTTCTGAAAAATCATGAAAAATTGAAAATAGCTTCATTTTTTACTTATAAGATATCAAAGTGTTATTCATTTTAAGTAGAATTTAATGGTAAAAAGGAAAAAAAAAAAAAAAAAAGGGAAGCCCCTTATTTTTTAGGGGCGGCGGGGAAGGGGGCACATTAGGCACCTCCAACCCAAAATAGTCTTCATTTATTGACGAAAGGTCATGACAAATTATCCTAATTTACATCCCCAATTCCCCTTAGATTAAAGGCAAAAATACAGGAAGAAATATGAGTTAAAGACTAAGACACATAACTGAGACAGAGACAATCCTACCCATTGTGGTCAAGAATCTCTCTTTCTTGTTGGTGCATGATTTGTTATTTGTTATATTATAAGGCACACAGAAACTCACACTCAAAGGCGCATGCATGCATGCTCAAACCTGTGACCCCTCTCCGATGCGGTAAACTGTTTCTATTTGTAAGAAATTGAAATGAAATAGAACTTTGCCTATTAGCATGTGATGTGAAAAATGTCATGATAAAATGTACGATGTAAAATAAATAAAAGTTTCATTAATTCCTTATGTAAAAAGTTCATGAGATAAATAAACTTTACATGATAATAGGAATTTGATTCACTTAATTATCAGATATAAAGAAAGCACATAATGGACGGGAGTCGATGCCACTTAATAAAAAGTATTGATCCTTTTTCGATATGAAGATAATTGAATCTAAAATAGATAGTGATGTTAAGTTCAGATAATAGTCATGAAAACGTTAGACGTAGAAAAGGGGGAAAAAAAACTAGAATATGACTGCTAATGGAAATAGTCGTTGTACTGTTATTTCATTAAAAAAGAACAATAAAAATATAGACGGTGTTAAATAATGTGAATAAAGGAATAATATAAGTTGCATTGCTTATTTATGATCCAACGTTATAACAAGCAAATAACCTCATATGTTATAACCGTATGATTTTTACCAGATTTGTTAAATAGAATATTGTTTTATATATTAGCAAGCATTTTAGTGCTTGCCAAAGCCTTCAAGCTAAGTCTCGATGCACATTTTAGTTTTACAATTATAATGTTTACTTAGAAAGCTTTTTTCTATTTCTTTGTTTTTCTCTTTTTTCCCCTTCTTTTTTCAACTATTTTTTTGCTTTTCATTATTTTTAGCCACTTTTCAAACTTTAAAATATCTAAAAGAGAGAGCAGCCTTAAAACCAGAATACCTTTACAACCTAAAAAATTGTAGGAATGTACACATACTCCCCTAACTAAGAAGATAGGGTGTTCTTAGAAACAAAAAAGTACTTGAGTAGAAGAAAAATGATATCTAAGAACTGAAGTAGATACTCATGTTAACTAAGGGCAATAAGAACCAAATATAGAGTCAAGCAAGTGTGTACCCTAAAAAAATTAAAACAAAAGAAGAACTGAATGAAGCTCTTTCCATGTTTCTCATGGTATTTTTCCATCATATTTAATTTTCTTATTCTTTTTTTCCTCTTATTTTCTCTTCTCTTATTTGATTTGAAGTTGATTATTATTCTTATTATTATTATTATTACTACTACCTATAAAAAGAAAAGATTGCTCCTCCTCCTTCTCCTTCTCCTTCTCTTCCATTTTTTTCTCCTTTTTCTCATAACTTTATAATTTAATGGATTTTTGAGTAATTTAAATTGCTCATGCTTATTTAAATTATTTGAGTAAATATTTAGTGGTATTAGATTTAGATGTGTTATTTTGTTGTCATGTATGGATTGTTATGTTACATTTTTGTACTATTTAAATTATTTGATATCAAATTATTTATTATTTAATAGTTGATAGATATTTATGATTTATAATTATTACCTATGATAACTAATATTTATGTTTTTTATTCTGTTACTTCGCCACTTGGAGTTGCTCAATATATTTGTATTATTTAAATTATTTGAGTTAAATGGGCTATTTTGTGTTTATGTGAATTTGTATTCAATGATTTTCATTTTTTCTAGGTTTTTCAAAATAATTCTTTAGTTTAAAGTTAATATCTATTTACTTATTTCTCATCTTACTCATATCTAAAGGTGCGGGTATATATTAGTTATATTTAAAATATTTAAATGGTCTTTCATAGTCATATTTAATTTTTTTATTCTTATTTTCTGTTCTCTTATTATTTGTAGTTGATTATTGTTATTATTATTACCTAGGGAACAAATATTGCTCCCCATCCTCCTCCTTCTCCTTTTTCTTCTCTTCCATTTATTTATTATTCGTTACTATTTATTTATTTAATATTTTATTTTTATGTATTGTAATACTTATAATTTAATACTTGGTAATATTTATAAATTTTTATTATATGTAACGATAATTGTTTGATTGTTTTTATCATCATGCTAATCACCATTGAATAATATATTTATTTTTTCTCCTTTTGCAATAACTTTATAACTTAATGGACTTTCAAGTAATTTAAGTTGCCCAGTGCTTATTTAAATTATTTGAGTCAATATTTTAGTGTTATTAGATTTAGATGTGATATTTTGTTGCTATGTTACATGTTTGTACTATTTAAATTATTTGAAATCAAATTATTTATTATTTAATAGTTGATTGATATTTATGATTTATAATTATTACCTACAACCACTAAAATTTATTTTCTTATTCTATTTCTTCATCACTTGGAGTTGTTCGATATATTTGTATTATTTAAGTTATTTGAGTTAAATGAGCTATTTTGTTTATATGTGAATTTGTATTTGATGATTTTCCTTTTTCTCATGATGGTGTTTTCAAAATCATTCTGTTGTTTAAAGTTAATATCTATTTATATATTGCTTATGTTACTCATTTAAAGGTATTTCTTATCTACAGGGTTTGGGTATATATTAGTTGAGTTTAATGTTTCTCTTTGTAGAAACATTTTTTCTATTATACTCACATAAAAGTGAATAAGTCCCATTATAAAGAGAAAAAAGAGAAAATATCAACATGACCCATTTACTTATATGTAAGTTTGACAGAAAAAATGTTTGTGCATCAAAAGCAAAAATATTAAACCTATATTAGTTATATTTAAAATAATTTAAAGGGACTTATGCAGCCATCTTTATTTCTTTTTTCCCTTATTTTCTCTTCTCTTATTTGATTTGTTTATTATTATTATTATTATTATTATTATTTCCTTTATTAAAAAAAAAAGATTGCTCCTCTTCTTCCTTCTCCTTCTCCTCTATTTATTTATTATTTGTTACTATTCATTTATGTACTATAATATTTATTATCGATTTATTGTAATACTTATAATTTATTAATTGGTATATTTGTAAATTATAATTATTAGTAAAAAAATTATTTTTTCTACTTTTTTTTTCATGTGTCTCTTCTCATTTGTTTTTATTGATTCTTTTTATCGCCATGCTAATTCAACATTCCTATGTAATATATTAATTTTTATCTTTATAATTTATTCGACTGTCAAGTAATTTAAGTTGCTCAATATGTTTGTGCTTAAATTATTTGAGTTAATAATTTTGTGGTATTTGATTTAGATGCGCTATTTTGTTGTTGCGTTTGACTTATTATTACCTTTAATATTTATTTTTTATTCTATTTCTATGCCATGCTAAATATGTTTGTGTTATTTAAATTATTTTAGTTGAATGGGTTATTTTATTTATTTGTGATTTTGTATTCAATGATTTTTCTTTTTACATTTCATGATGAGATTTTAAAAATAATTCCTTAGTTTAAAAGTGAAAATCTATGTATTTATTGCTTATCTTACTCATTTAATGAAACAACCACTATTTAATTAACCGAACTAATCTAATATTAAATAGATAATTAACTTAATAGTACTTCAAAATTCACAAGAAATTTAAAATTTTTATCAGAGTATGAATTATGAGTCATAACGTGGCAATATACAATCATCTAATATAAACCAAAGAAGACAGAAGCACTACTTTTACAAGAGTAGTCTAAGCTTCTGAGGCCTTCCCTGATGGACTGGGACGTGAGCTATCACCTGGAAAAAATTTTGTAACCATCAGTCCAGCTCATTACGAATATCGATAAGTGTTAGTGAGGTGTCAAGTGGATTAAAACAGTTCAACTTAAATAAACAATTTATCAACATTCTCATTATAAAATATCACATTATGCTTTGGTATCATGATCGGATGTAATATATGCAATATCCAGAATACCTCACTTCAATCCAACCGAACCGCCTTATTTCCCTCCGACTAGACCCATGTGCTAAGTTACACCCATGTTACTGGTTACTCCAAAAGCTCATTGGTCAAGTGATGAGGACCAGCCAAAATCCCCAGAGCGCCTGCCCCAGATCATGGGTCTTTTCTCCACTTTAATCTAGTGAGGTGTTGTAAGCCCTATGAACTGTGGGCTGGTCCCAATAAACCGGTGGGACAATAGAAGCCAACCAATGTGCACCAATGGAGGCCTCACCACGTGGTGAAAAATAAATATCACATCTTCTCCCAATCCTTCCCTTTCCCATAATTGTCATGATATTTCAATGCATATAATTTCAGTTCATAAAATCCACATGGCAAAATTTATTTAAAACATTCATAATCAATTAGAAAAATACTCAAAAGCAGTATATCGATATCATAATAAGTGGAAAGTGGTTACCTCTTGCCAAAGCTAACTATTATACATGACCTCTAATCCGATAGCTCAACAAACGCCATAAATCAATCTATCACAATCAATTTTCTATTCGTTAATAACTCTTAAAAACTCTACAAAACATAATTATACTAATTTTAATAATAATTCCCTTATTAGTTACTCCCTTTTCCTAATAACAAAATTATTCATTATTATTTTATCAATCATTATTAACTCTCTATAATCAATATTAACTCTTATTAATTACTGATCAATAATTTATTTATTTATTTCCCTTAATTTATTATTAACAAACAATTAAAGTTAATAAATGCCAATCTTCATACAAAAAGGTAATTAAATTTATTAATTTAACGTTTCTCATGGTTTCCAAAATATATGTTATCTTTCTTCAATTAATTTAGACTCCATGTTCACATTTATTATTTATGTATTTATAAGCTCAAATACACCCAATACATATATAGGCATGCATACTCCCTTTTCTTTATTCACTTGCGCATGCACCAAACACAGACACACATATATATAAGTTATACTCACATGATAATTTTTCTTCTTTTCACTGGTGCTTCACGGTTTTACATTATTATGTAGCAAAATAATTCTCACAGCATTCTATATACACATATATTCTTATATTCATACAAAACATACATGCTTAACCTTCCCTTTTTCTCTTAATCATATATATTAACTTAGCTTCCCTTTCTTCCAAAAAGCACACACAGCAACCCCTCACGTCTATCATTTTTTTCTTGGCAGTCATGGTTTCACCAACATATCATGCAGAAAAATAACTCTCCTTTTTCATTCCACAAGTAGCGTATTATCCATATATAATGAATAAAAACAATTTCTCTTTCCTTTCACAGCCCCTAAAACACGTTCTCCATATATATATATATATATATATATATATATAAGTAAAAGTTACTCTTTCATGCAGCAACATTTTGAGCAGAACTAGAGTAGTATGACAGCAAAATACTTAAGGAAAATAATACTAGTTTAACACACTCGACCCCTCTCCATACATGCATATATTTGGTTTAATATTGTTTCAGTTTTAGCTTTCAGTTCATCTTTTCGGCAAACCTATGACAACAACTAAAGTCTACTCATATATATATATCCAGCAGCCACACACATGCAGGAACTTATCCGTGCAAGTATACATGTTTTCGGAAACTTCCTTTAAGTAATATAGACTTAGTAAGGTTTTTATTCATTCCTCTTCTCATTACAGTAAGATAAAACCACAAACACACATATTTATAGGTATATAAGAACACCAAAATAACTTAGCTTATTCCTTCTTATCTTTCACAGACCAGCAACGATTTGACAGCAAAAAGTAGTATGACAGCTGTTACGGATATGTTAAAAATGGGCTTAGCCCAATGACTAGAGAGCCTAGTCAAATGGCTTCAGCCACAATCTTAACTACTCTCTTGAATTTAGGGGCAGTTATCAAGATAGTGGCCAAGATCATAACCACCCAGAAGATAAGGGGAGGTTATCAAAAAGGAATATCTTAATATCTCAAAATAATAGAGATATCAAGGCCCATAAGAATAGGGCTCCAGGTATACTTATAAATAGGGAGAAACCCTAACAAGGTACACACTTTGGAAATCCTAGCTTTTCAATTTACACAGAGCACACACCCCACTCCTTCTGGCTATCAAAAGCCATGCGGTTTAATCTCGAACTACGTGGACTTTGATCCATAATTGTGGTACGTAGGACCCTGGGATTTCACCCCAGGCCAAGTCCAACTCATCTTGTGTTCTACACCGAACATTGGCGCCGTCCGTGGGGACTATAAAGTCCTATTCCCTTGACCAACAATGGCTAACACTAGAAGCAAAGGCCATGCGCTCACAAACGAGCAGAGTCAGGAACGAAGTACTAACGAGAACCAGCAACAGGAAGATGTCCGAGGAGTTAATCAGGAACAAATGGAGGAACCACCGAATGCAAACCCTCCCCTTGAGGATGGACGGACAGAGCGAATTCCGGTGATCAATAATCAAGTCAATTCTTCATCAGAATTCCAGATTGACAACTCGGATATACGACTGCTACATAACATTACCGGGTCGATGCTGAAACGAATTGAGAATGTGGAAGAACGCGACAATCTCCAAAATCAAAAGATTGATCGCATGACCGAGGTGATGGACCAGATTCTCAAGCAGTTGTAAGGTCCTCTTCAAAGGGAACGCCGGGATGATCAACAGAATGAGGACGAAGAAACCAACCAAAAAACTGTTGATCCGCCGCAAATCAACAAGCCCGAGCAAGGCCGAGTAGTGTCAACGAAGAATTCTGAACAAAGTAAGCACCGGGATATGAACCGGGAAGATCAAGCTCGGACAGCTTGAAAAAATAGCCATGCCTCGGATAACCAGGAAATTCGGCCAGAAGATCCCGGAAGGCATAAGATGTGGTATGGGGACGGAGGACAAAATAACAGCCCGTTCTCGGATGAGATTACAGAAGCTGAGTATCCAAAGAAATTCAATATGTCCGACCTCCCTAGATATGACGGAAGTCAGGATCCCCAAACACACTTGAATACCTTTGACACTGAAATGCTGGTTCGAGGATTCAAAGGACCGATCATATCAAGGCTATTACCTCAACATTGCGAGGGGCTGCGCAAATCTGGTTTCGGACTCTACCTTTCAAGTCCATTACTGACTTCAACGACCTGAGTGAGAAGTTCCTGCTGAATTTTGCAACAAGCAAAAAGTAGCCCAGGTCGGTATACACATTAGACAGAATCAAGCAGCAACCCGGTGAGACTTTACAGAAGTACTTGGATCGTTTCAAGACAGCCGCCTTGCAAATCCAAGGATTAACGGAAAGCGTCCATGTACACTTGCTCATCTCGGGCTTGGATAGTGAGTCCAGAATGGGGAGGTCAGCCTTATCCGGCGAGATCAAAACTTTGGAAGAATTCCATCGGCGAGCAAAGAAATACATGGATATCGAGCAGATGCAGATAGCCAACGCGCCATGGAAGGAAAAACAGAAAAGTCCACCTCCAAAAAAGGAAGGGATAAGGAGTCAAAAAATCGCTCCAGGAGCTCGGATCAAAAAGCACGAGGAGGAAGGCACGAGGGGAAATATGAAAAATATACTCCTTTTAATGTCTCGCGTGCACAACTGTGGAGAGAAGTGGCCTTGACCGAGATGAGAAAGGTGGAACGACCACGACCCCTGTATAATAGAGGCAAGTTGGACCGAACTCGATTTTGCGATTTCCATAATGGACCCAGGCACACAACAGATAAATGCTGGGACCTTAGAGACGCAGTAGAGAAATTTATCCGGGACGGAAAGTTGCGCCAATATGTAATCAAAATGCAAGGGCAAAAAGGTAGCAAACGCAAGCAGGCGGATCGGAGTAAGAGTCCGGCCCTTTAACGGAGGAAACCGGATGAGGACCAGAAAAAGAATGATGATGATGATGAGTTCCCAGAAGCCGAGTTTGATTGCAACGTCATTGGCAGAGGTTATGGAGGAGGTGGCGATACCGCAAGTCAGCGGAAGAAATACCTTCGGAAAGTCTTAACCATCAGGGGACGGCCTTCTTTCAAGCCGGAACCACTGCAAGCATAGCCCCCGAAGTTATTCTTCACCCAGGAAGACCTAAGGGACGTAATCCCAGGTCATCAAGACGGGCTGGTTATAACCGGCCTCCTGGACAAATGCCGCGTAAAGAAGATATTTATCGACCCCGGCAGCGCAGTTGACATCATCTTATGGGATGCTTTCAAGCAGATGGACCTTGATCCGGAAAATCTAAAGCCGTGCAGAACAACCCTAATCGGGTTCAACGGAGAAGATACAAGCCCCAAAGGATGTATAGAGCTGAAAATGACGTTGGGATCTAAGGAAGCCTTCAAGACTGGAAGAGTCAAATTCATCGTGGCAGATTTCCCCTCCTCTTACGACATCATTCTAGGTAGACCAACTATTCATAGCTGGGACATGCTAATATCAACCAAACATCAGAAGCTAAAGATGGTGAGCAGGCAGAATGAAGTCGTCACCATTAAAGGGGATCAGAAGGAATCTCGACAATGCTACTTTTTGATGGTAAAAAACAATGAACCCGGCTTATCCTCATCACGAAAGAAGGGAATTCAAAACCCAGTGCCAGTCACACCGAGTTTAGTAAATGTGGTAGAACTGGATGTAAGAGAGGAAGCGAAGCTGATGAAGACAGAGCCCGACGGGGAGCTCATGGATTACCAATTAGGACACGAACCCGGGCAAATAACTAAGATAGGCAATACTCTCACTAAGCAAGAAAAAGCCAAGCTTGAAAAGTTGCTAATAAAGAACAAGGATGTATTCGCCTGGAAACCTTCCGAGCTACCAGGTGTGAACCCTGCGTTCTGTTGCCACAAGCTGACAATAAATCCACATTATACGCCGGTCGCACAAAAGAAAAGGAAGATAGCTCCAGATTGACAAGTAGCCCTCGCCGAGCACGTAAAGGAGCTCCTGGACGCAGGATTCATCAGAGAAATCCAGTATACTACTTGGTTATCAAATGTGGTAATGGTCAAAAAACCAAATGGCAAATAGAGGGTTTGCACGGATTACACCGATCTCAACAAAGCATGCCCTAAGGATGCTTACCCAATGCCAAACATCGACTAACTGGTGGACAACTCCTCTAGATTCCAGCTGCTCTCGTTCATGGATGCTTATTCTGGTTACAACCAAATAGCCATGCATCCCGAGGACCAGGAAAAAACAGCTTTTATCATAGATAAAGCTAATTATTGTTATAACGTCATGCCTTTCGGGCTAAAGAACGCTGGAGCTACTTACCAGAGGATGATGAATCAAGTATTTGAGGCGCAGCTCGGTAGGAACATGGAAGTGTACATCGACGATATGATTGTTAAATCAGTCAAGCGGTCCAACCATATCCGAGATCTGCAAGAAACATTTGATAAGCTCCGGGATCACCGAATCCGACTCAACCCGGCAAAATGTGCATTTGGGGTACCAATGGGTAAGTTTCTCGGGTTCCTATTGACTAATAGAGGAATTGAGGCCAACCTGGATAAATGCCAGGCCGTCCTCAATATGGCTGCCCCAAGAAACAAGAAAGAGGTGCAGCAGTTAATGGGTAGGCTGGCCGCATTAACAAGGTTTCTATCGAAGTCGGCAGAAAATGCAGTTCCCTTACTCAAGTTATTAAAGAAAGAAGCGCAGCACGGAGATTGGAACTCAGAGTGTCAAGCCGCATTTGATAAGATCAAAAAGTGTCTATCATCACCACCAGTATTATCAAAACTTCAGCCCGGAGAAGATCTAGTATTGTACTTGTCGGTGGCTGCAGAAGCGGTAAGTGCCGCCCTGGTGAGAGAAGAATCGACAGAACAAAAACCGGTCTATTTCACAAGCTGGGCTTTGCAAAGTTCAGAGCTGAGATATCAAAGGTTGGAAAAGGTGGCCTTTGCACTCCTCACTGCTGTAAGGAGGTTACGTCCTTACTTCTAAGGACATCGAATAATTGTCCGGACAAGTCAGCCGACACGCCAAGTATTGCATAAGCCTGATTTGGCTAGAAGAATTATTAGTTGGGCTATCGAGCTGTCCAAGTTCGACATTGTGTACGAAGCCCGGCATGCGATTAAATCTCAGGCCCTGGCCGACTTCATTGCGAAATTAGTACCGACCGAGGTAGTCCCGGAGGCCAATCTCGATATTTGGAAAGTGTTTGTCGACGGATCGTCAAACGCCAAAGGAAGTGAAGCAGGGGTCATAATAGAAAGCCCGGAAAGAGTTTCTATTGAACACTCCCTACAGCTACACTTCAAAACCTCCAATAACCATGCCGAATACGAGGCGGTGTTGGCCGGGCTATCTCAAGCAAAAGATAATGGAGCCAGGAGGATTCACTTGTCAACCAATTCTCAGTTGGTTGTGGCCCAGATCAACGGATCGTATACGGCTAAGGGACCTTTTCTAATTAAGTACCTCAGGAAAGTTAAGGAGGCTATGGCCGACTTTGACGAGGTCGTAGTCACCCACATCCCTAGGGGAGAAAATGCGAGGGCGGACATCCTATCAAAGCTGGCTAGCACAAAGAACCCGGGAAATCATCGAACGGTAATACAACAAAGTTTGATTGAGCCCACTTGTATTATGGTTATTGCAGCAGTAGAAGATTGGCGGAAGCCTATCCTAAATTACTTGGAGAAGGGAATCATCTCGGAGGACCCTATAAAGGCAAAGCAGATGGCGAGAATCGAGTCGATGTACACAGTGGCTGATAACCAACTGTATCGAAAAGGCCTTTACTCTCCTATGATGAGGTGTTTGGACCCAACAGAGGCCGAGTATGTGTTGTCAGAGATACACGAAGGGATCAACGAGCAGCATATGGGAGCCAAGGCACTAGCCCGAAAAGCCCTCCGAGCTGGATATTATTGGCCGACAATGGTTGCCGATTCCAGAGAACACGTAAGAAAGTGCGAAAATTGCCAAAAACACGCTCGGATAATTTGGCCACCTCAAGCCGAATTAAAGTCCATCATGGTCCCATGGTCATTCTTCAAATAGGGTATGGACCTCTTAGGACCGTTCAAGCCAACTACAAGGCAAATGAAGTGGCTGATTGTAGTTGTGGATTATTTCACTAAGTGGATCGAGGCCGAACCCCTGACAACCATCTCGGCCGCTCGCATACAAATTTTTTTTGAAAGAAACATCGTGGCAAGATTTAGGATTCCAGTCGAGATCATCACCGACAATGGGACACAGTTCGCCGACTGAGGCTTCCAGAGGTTGACGTCCGAACTCAAAATCAAGCACCATTTCGCCTCGGTAGAACACCCATAGTCTAATGGGCAAGCCAAGGTAGCAAACAAAATCATTGTCGATGGGCTTAAAAAGTGGATGACAAGTGCAGAAAACGACTGGGTTGAGCAATTATATCCAGTACTCTGGGGATACCGAACTAGTGTCCAAACCTCAACCAAGGAAACGCTTTTCAGATTGACCTATGGTTGCGAGGTCATGATCCCGGTCGAAATCAGGCAAACATCATGGAGGAAGGCAAAGGTAAGGAGAGCACAATAACAGTGAACAATTGGCCATAGAGCTAGACCTCATTGACGAAGTCAGAATCACAGCACATTGCCAAGATCTTGCTACAAAGCAGTTAATTGCGGCTAAGTATAATCGCAAAGTTAGGCCATGAGCGTTTGGCAGAGGTGATCTGGTACTTCGCAGAGCGGATATTGGGAACAAGAATGCTCGGGATGGAAAACTTGCGGCAAATTGGGAAGGTCCTTACCATATTTCAGACAAAATAGGGCCCGGAACCTATGTCCTAGAGGCATTGGATGGCACGGCTATCAAGCAAACTTGGAATGCGGACAAACTAAGGATCTACTATAGTTAGGGAACGAGATCAACTCAGAACCCACGCACAGCGAATGTTAGCGGCGGCTGAGAACCGCTTTTTAGTTTCAACGGATGTTAGCGGTGGCTGAGAACCGTTTTTCTTTTTAAGGATTATTTTGCTTTCATGCATCATTTTCCATTTATGTCAAATTTCTTTGTAATTGCAACTGTTTCAATCAATAAAGAAGGCGACCTACTTTATGGGTCGACCAGATGATTGTTTATGAAGTTCAATACAAAAATAGCCGAGTAAAGGCAATTCAATACAAAAATAGCCGAGTAAAGGCAATTTAATCAATCAAACCAGGATTTTCGCGAGCCCGGTTGTCATAGGATTTGTTAACAAATCTTATGAATGTTACGATGCATCGGAACAACTCCCTAGGATGGTGTGAGATTGCCATAAAAGATCCTGATCAGGTCGAAATGTTTAGGTTCTTTTTCTAAAAGAAATTAAGACCTGAACATGTGGCAGTTGGCTACCATCTCGGTTAGATACTTTACAAGATAAAGTACTTAGGTGATTATTGGAAATCATCTGTTTATTTAAAATGCCCGATTATTAGTAAACAAGCCCGTTTATGAACGTCGGTAGAATATCTTGCAGACTCTGCGCAATATCTTGACTTTGGCCAAGTCTAATAAAAAGAACCGAGTTTCGTGCCTGGATTACGTTTCCCTTTACTCATTATGAGCGAATTAAACATGAGTTTGGTTTAGAAGATGAAAATAAAAACTGACGAGTTGAACAAGACAAAACATGCTAGAAATACCCGGAAAGACCGGGTGGAAGTTATCATTGCATTAATTTTGGGGCATAGGCCCCAGATTACAAAAAGAAAAAGAAAAAAAGGGACTGAAGCTGCTGAATATAAAAGAAAAACTCCTAAGGTGGACAGCATTAAGGTTGGGCTTGGTCAGGCACGGAGGAGTCGGGCACACTTAAGGATGGAGCATCTTCCTCAGCAACTTGAGCTCGGTCGCCCTTCACTTGATGCTCAGGCTCTTCGGCCGGAGAAAGCAGCGCTAGTACAAACTGCCCATCCACTACCGAAGCTCTAAAATCCACAGCATCGAGACTTATCGTGGTATTAGGATTCAGAGCTCGGACTTGTGCCAGGCACTCCTTGAAGGCTTCAGCAGCCGTCTCAACGACTGCGACTTCCAGCTTCTCCACCTCAGCAGTAGACGCCGCTAGCTCGGCCTTGGAAGCATCGAGGTCAGAGTGAGCAAGGTTTAAGTCCTTCACTACACCCGCATGTTGGTCCTGCAGAGCGCGCAGAGAGGCAGTAAGCGAGTCCTCTCGTGGCTGGCAAGCACTTAATTCGGCGGCGGCCAAATCCTTGTCAGCAAGGGCTTTTGAAAGGTCCTCCACCACCTTTAGCCGTGCCTCCTCGGCTTTCAATCGTGCCTCCTCAGCCTCCGCCTGCCGGGCCGTAGCGTCTTTCCTTTCAACCCGGGCCTTGGCGAGCTCGGCAATAGCTTTGGCATACTTATGCTTCACAGCAGCATAAGCGTCTAGCACGCCAGCCGTCTCCATTAAGTGGTCCTGAAGAGCTTGCAGGTAGTCGAGGTCAGAGTCAGCAAAAGCGTCAGCGCTGGAAATATTTGCTAGGGGGCTTCACATAGTGTTTAAGCTCGTCAGAGACCCCGTCAGTCCATACCTCGCCTCGTGCATGAAGACGAGATTTGCGGGAGGGAAGAGGAGGAGGAGGCACATCTGTTGGATCGCCAGCTTCAGGAACAGAGGACGGATTAACTTCCGCAGCCGAGGTCGATGAATTAGCAGCCGACTTCAATCGTTTGCGGGGGGTGAGGTCTTCGGAGGCCGGAGGAGATGCAGCTCTCTTCTCGAATAGGCTGCCTTCTTCGATGAAGGAGCAACCACCGCCTTTTTTCTGTGAAGAGGACTCTCCCTTCTTCTTGGCCTTGGCACGAAACTTCTCAGCCAATTTCTAGAAGGAAACCTTCCCCATTTCAGGCACTACAAAGAAGGTAACAAATGTCAGCAAAAGCAGCAAAGTATTATATGACAAAGGAAATAATGGGTACTAAAACCCTACTCGGCGAAAATATCTCTTTTATTGATTGACGGATAAAAATGCGGGAGTCGATTACATCCTTTTTGGCCACGTGTTCGACCAAATCTATCACGGTCGCAATCTCAGCCGACTCTAACTTGTCATCAGAGGTTTGAAAAATGGTCGGGTCTCGATCATAGTGGACCTTGGACCAATAAAGCGGAAACGTCAATTCCACCAACTTGGAATCGACACCCTGGAGAAACCACAGTTTATGACTAGGTTCGGCAGTAACTTTTAAAAAGGAAGTCTTGAACCCTTTCCAGGTTTCGGTGCCCACATGAAAAAGTTTTTTGTCTGGCCTCCCCCGAAAAGAAACCCAACCCTTTTTCTCTGTAGGCTCTCCAGGCTGCCGAGCCCGTTGGATGTTAAAGAAATAAAAGAACACCCCGGTAGTTGGAGTATGGTTCAAAAACTGGCAAAGTCGATCAAAAGCAATAATGAAGCCCCAAGAATTCGGGTGAACCTGAGTAGGGGCCAAATGCAGAATGTTTAAAAGATCTATTTGGAACTGTGTAAAGGGAAAACGCAAACCGAGTTTCGTAACGAAATCTCGATAGAAGAAGAAGTAGGAACGTTCGTTCCCTTCCCGGAAGGTACACATTGGTTCATCCGGGTTAGGGGGAGACAGGGAACAATGATCCCAGTTCCCTAGCGGGAGCTCGACGATCTGATGAGCTGTGGCTTTGGAGAGCCTGGATAGCACCCCGGCTGCAACCCAGTCATATTTCTCCGAAAGATGACGTGGAACACAGGCTGCTGCTGACTCCACAGATCTGGAATCCTCAACAGGACGGGGAGAAATTGACATACTACCTAGAAAAGGAGAAACAAAAATAAATTAGAAACGAGGAAGACGATACCTGAAGGTAGTAAAGCAGGACGGGTAGAAATGGCTTGAACATCCCGCGGGTGAGTGTGCCGGCATTGTAAAGCTATTTCATTAGCTTCCCATGTTTGACCAACCATCATGGACTCAGATACTAGCCAGGAACACTCCTCACAGGGGCCAATAGGTCGGAAAGAGGCGGTGGAGGGCTCAACCCGCTGAACTAAAAAAGATGCAGGCACATGAGGACTTCCCCTATTCCCTCCCAATGACGGCTCCAAAGAAGAAGTCCTAGCAGGGGCAGTCCCTCGACCTGGACCTATGGGCTCCACAGACTGCGACCGACCTCTAGCTCTACCCCTGACCCAACCAGACCGACCCGATTGACCACTACCTTCATCGCCATAACCCCGGAGCACATTTTCTAGCTTTTGTTCTTCGGTCAAAGGTTTGCCATACAACCACCAGGCTGTCCTCGGAGGAAGGCGTTTCACAAACTCTTCCTCCTCGGGTGGTAGGTTGCTGGGATTAGGAGGAAAAGAAGGTTCTCCCAAACCCATAAGAAATAGAGGAAGGGGAGGAGGAGGCAAGTTTGGGTAAAACGAAACAAGAAACTAATACTGAATCCCCAAGAAAGAGGATCAAAACAACCAAAAACGCAGGGTAATCAAGAGCAATGTGGTGAAAGCCATAAGCGAACAAGAACCCAGAAAAAGGAAAAACTCAACAACTTACAGGAGTCTACCAAAAAAACCAAGAAAGAAAGAAGGAGCAATCGTAAAAACCAAATAGGAGACGAGGAAATACCTGATTTCAAATAAGTTATAGGAAGAGGAAATGCACGAGCCAGAACAAACGTGAAGATGCAGAGAGAGAAAAAGCGTAGAAAAGCTCAAGGATTTCTGAGTGTTCAAAAAGTGTGAGAAGAGGGAAGGTAAGGTACATATATATACGTGTAAATGGGAAAAAGACGGTTAAATATTCAGGAAATTCAACCGTCGAAGGCCTAAAGGGCCTTGATGAAACCAATGACGTGGCCATAAAAAGGCGTGCGCATTTAATTTTGGCATTTAATGCGCACGAATACCAAGGAAAATGGAGCAGTCGCCTTGGCTACAAAGCCGGCTTACAGAGGCCAGCTGGCAGTAGGTAATGATAGAACCTACTAACTTGGGAACTCGTGATATGCCAGATCAATAAACAAACCAATCGCGAACCTCAGGTAAAATACGAGATCGGTCAAAATAAGGTCGGACTCCGATCATGAAGACTAAGGCCGACCTCCCCATGCTTCTTCAAATGAGGGCAATTGTCTCCCACCCGGATAAACCGGGATTAAAAACTCACAGCAGATGGGGTAACCCGAGACCGGAAATATTCGACCCCGGCAAAGGAAAAAATTTGAAGCAAACATGGGTAGAACGGGGCCTATAATCAAAAACTTCAGGATCGAGCAGAACAGACTAACGAACAAATCATCGCCTGGCAAATACATCCCGGCAGCTCAAAATACTTAGCTACCGGGCTGGGGGCAACTGTTACGGATATGTTAAAAATGAGCTTAGCTCAATGACCAAAGAGCCTAGTCAAATGGCTCCACTCACAATCTTAACTACTCCCTTGAATTTAGGGGCAGTTATCAAGATAGTGGCCAAGATCATAACCACCCAGAAGATAAGGGGAGGTTATCGAAAAGGAATATCTTAATATATCAAAATAATAGAGATATCAAGGCCCATAAGAATAGGGCTCCAGGTATGCTTATAAATAGGGAGAAATCCTAATAAGGTACACACTTTAGAAATCCTAGCTTTTCAATTCACACAGAGCACACACCCTACTTCCTTTGGCTATCAAAAGCCATACGGTTTACTCTCGAACTATGTGGACTTTGATCCATAATTGTGGTACGTAGGACCCTGGGATTTCACCCCAGGCAAAGTCCAACTCATCTTGTGTTCTACACCAGAACAACAACGAAATAAATCTATATAGCTTCAATTATAAAGCTTAAAACCAATGACAGCAAGTTGGTTTATAATCAACTTTCAGTTCAGTTTTTTTAGTTTAACTTCCAGCAAGCTTATATGGTTCCTTTAACGTCATGCTCAGCAAGCAATGATGGAAAAACGAAGGAAAAGGAAATATCATCCTCACCTTCGATGCTTCCAATGATAAATGGGACTGCTTTGATTCCTCTGTTTCTCGGCACCACAAAAAGAGCACGAAGTTGTTCAGTTTTTCTCTTCCACTCTCACTCTCCGACACTCCCTCCTTCTTCTCACTCTCTCTCGGTTATTCTCTGTCTCTCGCGGTGGAAGCCTACTGAATGAAAGAGGCTGAAGGTATGGGCTTTGTAAACTTTATACAGGCCAGACGAGAATGAATACACAATGATCCAGTAGCTTAGTCCATCGGTTATCCAGCACAAGGATCGAAAAGTAAGGGAGGTCTGCTACACTGTGGTTACGTGCTTGAGGGAGAGGCCAACTATCTCGCGTATACAGTAGGAGAAAGCCGAAAGTAAGATCTGGAGGTGTACTGCAGGCTTTTCGATGCTCAGGGCTCGAGGAGTATGGTTTTCGTCTGATCTTCTAACTTTCTTCCCCATTACGTGATCAGCTCTTCCGTAACAGACGCTGGAATCATATTACATTTGGATTTTCCTGTTAATGGCGTTGACTGGTTCCTCGTTTCGGGTTTCTGCTTCTTTCGGTTTGGGCTGCTTTGCTGATAGGTGTGGTTCTTTGTGGCCCAAAATATACTCACGTGACCCATATATTTGCTTATGCAAGATATGGGATTTTGGGCTTGCTTGATCTGTGTTTCTCTATTTTTCTTTTCTTTGGTTTCGATGGGATGAGGATGAGAATAATCTGTGAGTTGCTGAACATGCTGATGTTTTTCTTTCTCAAAATGACACTGGAAGTGCAGAGAAATCGGTGGCATATTGGGCTGAAAAATTCAACTAATATTACATGGATGTGGGCTAAATGTGTTGGGCTGGGAGAGACAAAATAATTATGGGCCGAAATGAATATGAATAAAAGAGGTTCAAATGGCTCTGGACAAGTTTGGGCTTTTGGTGTTAAATGGGTTGTTATGAAGCCCACTTGTTCCATTTGGTCTTTATAAATTTTCATTTGCAATTAGATTTAATTGCATCTATTGAATAAAATCCTTAATTTCCCATAAGGACTTTTCATTCGCAAATTAATTTTTCCTAGGCCTTGAAATGTAAATTATGTAAATTTTAGACCTAAAATTACCTTGTACAAGTATTCCTCACTAAATTTTTCCCTTAAATAAATTCAGGGAATAATAGGCCTTAACTCTCAATAATTATTCCCAATTGTCTTTAATTTATAAAAAATATGCCTTAAATTCCAAATTCTTAATCTTTAAGATTCCTTAAGGCCAAATTTTCCATAATTAATTCTTGATACCCAAAGTCCAAAATTTGGGATGTTACATTTAAAGTTATTTCTTATCTTTCTTATGTCTAATCTTTCTTCCTTCTCTCTGTTTATCCCTGTTTTATTTGTGTGATTTAGAAGATTAAAAGAAAATTTTTAAATCACCAAATTCACCCCATCTTAGATGATATTTCATCTTTCAATCCTTAGCCTCAACAATTCAAGGTCATAAATCACTAATCATAAACCCGAATCACTTAACCTCTACACCATCTTTATACATCAATCACTAAATTTTATAAGTTAAAGTTTCACCTTCAACATAGTCATAGTCATAAAACCATCAATATTGACATTCTAGACCAGGGGCGAAGCCAGGATTTAGAGTTAATGGGTGTACAATTAGTATAGGGATTCGGGGGTTTGGGGGCAGCGCCCCCGAAATTTTTTTTTTTTTAAGAAAAGTTTTAAATACATTAAGATTGTATCATTGACATTTTCTGGAAGGAAAAAAGTTTGACAAGATTAAAGAACATGTTGGAACTTGGAACCTATAAGAAATCAAAGAATGAAGAATTATAATAACTAGAAGGTGGGCAAGCAAACCAAAATGCTGGCTTCGTCTTCAATTCATCATAAACGAAAATCACAAGGTGGGGTATTACCTTTAGATATTCATTTACATCAGCCTTTATCTGCTTAGCCTTGAATGCTGCATCAACCTCCAAAAAGATTCGAGAGGATAAAGTTATTTCTTGAAGCAAATCATTCTGCAAAAGAAAGCAAAAAAGAAAGTTATGTCATGCCAATATTCAATACAAAGAAGACTTATTATCATGCTTTCATCATAGAGCAAAGGAATAAGAGATGGATAGTTACAAACTGGCACTAGAGAGCACGGCACTTTCAATAGGTTCAACACCAAACACCTACATAAAGGGGAAAGGGGGAAAAAAGGTAAAAGAGAATATGAAGGTTTGAACCGGAGACCTTAAGCTAAAGATATGAAGTCTTAACCAACTATACTATCCATACATATTGTTACTAAATTCTCTCAATTTATATATATATGGGTTCACATGCCCCCATAAAAACAAATGTAACTCCGCCAGTGTTCTAGACCCATTAAATCTCTTTCTAGCTCATATGAGCATAACCCAATCATTAAACAACCCTTCAAATCTCCACATATATATAATTAAAATCATATCAAACCCTAACTCAAATATCAAATCCTAACTCATAATTCCATATAGCTCAAAATCTAATAAAACTAAATTGATTAAACCCTCAATGATACCTTCAATAACCCAAATAAATTATTTGAACTAAATTTAATCTTCAACAACGTCATAACGAACATAATTTATGATCTATTTATAAAATAAATTAATTACAAAATCATAAAACTAACAAATTATAGATGTAAACTAATTAAAATTAACTATTAATTATTCTCAACATTTTTATAGTCAAAACTTAGAACTCTAACCTCAAAATTTTCTCCAATAAAAAATTGTTTCATGAAAAAATTTTATTGAAAGAAGTGATTTTAGTAACTTAAATGATCTCGTAAGATTGCTCCATACTAAAAATGCGGACAGCTTCTGCATGAAAGAAGAAGACACAATTCGTGTACTGTTCACGCAACAGAAAATGAACTGATGGGATTTATTAATTTGAATCCCCACTTGCATTTTGGGTTAAAGGGACATCTACTTCTTTTAACATTTCTATCTTTATTATATTTCATTTTTTCATTTATTTTTTTAAAAAAATTACATTGATATAAAATATTATTTTTTTGCATTTTTGTCCCACTATTTTTTTTAATAAATCCATTATCATAAATAATTTTTTTTAATTATAATTAAATATTAAAAATAAAAATCAGGATGTTACATGTAGGGTGGAAATAGACTAGACTAGGCTTTAGCTAAGTAGGTCTGAGCATGCGATGGAGATCCCAAAGCCTGAGCCTATATGTAGGCTTTTTTTATACTTAAGCCCTAGCCTTCAAAAGGTCTGATAAGGTCTAAAGCCTATTAAGAGGCCTATTTAAAACGTATGCCTTTAAATAGGCTTAAAGCCTATATATCTAAATTCATATATGAAAAACCGGAGCAAATCACCAAGAGGGGGGTGAATTGGGGATTTGACAAATTCTTTTCGCTCAATTCTGGAAATTAATCGTAGGAATAAGATAGTGCAGAGAATGGGGGAGGAGAACAAGACACAGCAAGATTTTATACTGGTTCGGTCTAACTCCTTGATCTACGTCCAGTCCCCAGACTCTCTGGGATTTCTACTATCACTCACAATCAGTTACACACTCTGTACTCGAAAGTTATCCTCTCACTAGGATACACTCCCCCTTACAAGTTGTACACTGATATTCCCAATCTCCAAGTCCCCTGACTTGAGATTATCACAAACAAGTGATTTTACAGAAACAAACTCTCTCTAAGAGCAGATATTGATAAACACTGAAACTCAAATCTCTCAAGATGTTTTACAGAAGAAAGAATACAAAAATTTGAATGTTGTTCACTGTGAGTGTCTTGTCTCTTTCTACTTCGAATCTGAACTTCATTTATAGCTGAGGAAGATCAGTTTGAATGAAGAACATGACTGTTGGAAGAGCACTTCGAATTTTGACTGTTGGAGCTCCACTTCCAGAAACTAGCTGTTGAGAATCCACTGAAATTATTCTTGATGGGAGGATTCTGTTTTTATCTAATTTGTTGTAGACAATCTTGTTATCTGGTGTTTGTTTAATTTGAAGATAATATTGATTGTCCTTGATAGAATGGGCTGTGCTTAAAGTTATATTTGTTTAATTCAAGTTGGAGACATTTGTTGAAGTACAGCCTGGACAACATGTGCTATCTTCAACTTTACAGCTCATCATTTCTTTCTTGATGAAAAACCTTCATTTAAACATCTGAAACTTGCTAGCAAACTTGTTAAATAACGTTAGGTACAATAGCAATTAAAGATATTAAGTATTAACATCAAACACAAGGTTTTCGCAATTTGGCGCCATCTGGTTTTACAAATATGTGCGACACAAACTTGAGTTTATAAAGCCAGACTCGAGTTTGGAGTTCATCCAGAGAGCAACACATTTTGGAAATCTTCCTAAACTCGAGTTGATAAGAGACTGACTCGAGTTTGGTTCTTACAGAGAGGAAAGTCGCGAGTTGGTCTTCAATGAAGTTTTGAACACATGCCTAAACTCGAGTCATTTAGTGAATGACTCGAGTTTGAAGCTTTTTATGAAAAACTTAAGTTCAAGTTCATAGCTTCAAAATTGGAGTTTAGAAACACAGACTGGAGTTTACAAAGCCTGAAATATTGCATAGCTCTCTGTATGGTCCAGACTCGAGTTTTGATATCCAAAACTCGAGTTTCAGTGAAAACTGAAACTTTTGAAATATCTCTATAAGTGTAAACTGGAGTTTTCAAAATAGACATTTACTCGAGTGCTTTCTGTTTGAGCTAAACTCGAGTCTCCAAAACCCAGACTCGAGTTTCAGTGATTACTGAAACTTTGAAATATCTTTAAAGGCTCAAACTGGAGTTTCCATTTTCAAAAATGGAGTTTAGAAACCATGTAAGAACTCGAGTGTTTTCAGATAGTCCTAAACTTGAGTCTCCAGAATCTAGACTTGAGTTTCAGTATAATTTGAAACTTTGAAATCTTTCTGTTAAGTGGAAATTGTAGTATTTGAAAACAAAACTGGAGTTTAGGAAATAAGAAACAACTCGAGTGCCTCTGTTTATGCCAAACTCGAGTCTACATAACCTAGATTCGAGTTTATAAGTCTTTAAACTTTTTAGCTCTTAAACTTTCTTGTAAACTGGAGTTTCTCAAGATTAAAGGTAGAGTTTGAAAACAAGTTGAAATTCGAGTGTCATTACCTTTGATCTAAACTCGAGTTTACAAAACTTAGACTCGAGTTTACAACTCTTGTAAACTTTGATTGCTCTCTGTAACTCAGCAAACTCAAGTTTGCCTAAGCAAACTGGAGTTTGGCATTCTTTGTAAAAAATGAGCCATTGTCTTATCAAGTCCAAACTCGAGTTTTGCTACCAAAACTCGAGTTTGCCTAAAACAGTAAGTTTTACAACTTACCAAAGGCAAACTTCAAATTAAGTTTACAATTGTCAGTTATCATCAAAATACATAGAGAACTAACAATATATAATTCACAAGCTCATTTAAATGCCTATGTTATTTAGGAATTCATTCTCATTTGAAATAAAAAAGTTAGTAAGAAGAGAAAGAAAAGAATAACTAGTGGCAGCAATAATCTGAGCAAGTATGAATAGGAAAAATCAATCATCTATTAACTAAGGAGATATATTTTTAAAATCAACCAAGCACGACAAATAGCATGTAAAACTAGATTTTACCTCTTATTTTTCTTGCAGAAAATGAGACAAATTCCTCCTATTGGGATCATTTTTATTTGAGCATCACTAAAATAAATTTACTACAACAATGATGTTGTATCGAATGACACAAATAAAAAGAGAGGTAATAAGCTAGCATTGTCATCTCGTTAAAAAGGGGAACTGGCTTTCCTCTTTTGAGCCTTATATCTGTTGCCCTTCTTTGCTCTGAAACACCATCGTTTTGGTGCAAAATACAAGTTGTGCCTCTCTTTTTTTCTTGAAAAATATTTTAGAGTACTGACTTATACTAAAAAGATACTTCAGAATATTGACGGATACCAAGAAAATACCTAATGATCTTTAAAAATTATTTTAGGGTCTTGCAAAAATATCTTGCAGTATATTTTTAGTACCAGTTAATACCCTAAAATATTTTTTCATGATCATAAAATAATTTGTCAACATCATGAAATATTTTTTTTAGTACCATTGAGTATCTTAAAATATTTTTTCAAGATCCTAAAATAATTTTTCAAGATAGTATCGGTTAGTATCAAGTATCTTTTTAGCACCATCAATACCTTGAAATATTTTTTTCAAGATCCTAAAATAATTTTTTAACACTATGAAGTATTTTTTTTAGTACTAATTAGTATCCTAAAATATCTTTTTAGCACCAGTGAGTACCCTAAAATATTTTTTCAAGATCCTAAAATACTTTTTCAAGCATTTTTTGGGTACCAATCAGTATCTTGAAGTATCTTTTTAATATCATTCAGTATTCTGAAATATTTTTCATAAAAAAGAAGAAGAAGAAGAAGAAGAAGAAGAAGAGGCACAGCTTGTTCTTTGTGCCAAAATGGCGGCATTTCAGATCAAAGGAGGGTAGCAAATATAAGGCGTGAAGGAGGAAAGCCAATTCCATAAAAAAAGAAGAGAAGTAAATGTGATCAATTGATAAATGAAGATGATAAGCTCATCGATAAATAATGAAATGTGAAACTTAGGGTTAAAAATAAGTTATTAATTTTATAAATAATTTACAAAATTGATTTAGATTAAACTATATATAATTGTGCATAATAATACTTTTTTTTTAAAAAAAAACTAAATAGGCCAAACTTGTGCTAAACCTTATGGAAATAAGTCTGACATGTTTACCTAAAAATGTCTGACAATATGCCTAAACTTGATCCTAATTTATTTACTAAATAGGTTAGATCGGGTTTAAAATATGCTAGGTCATAGAATCTTAGTAGGTCTAACCTATTTCCACCCTAATTATGAAGCAAAAGGAAAGAACGGACTTGAGAATGCTAGAGTGGAGCTTCAAATATGACGCTGAGACCCTCATCGTTAGTAGTATGCAAAGGGAAGGAGAGGACGTTGACAAGTACTGAAATAGAGTGGGAGGAGACGTTTTTTGAGCTTTTTTTCCCAGAAAAAAGTCAATTTTATCAATATCAAAATCAAGTATTACACACACTAATAGCTGAAGCCAAAGAAGTAGTCACTCAAAAAAACCTAAACAGTAGAGACTAACCCACTTCTCACTTGAGACTAACGAAAACCTATGACAATAACACTATGACATGAATCAAAATAAACTCCTATTAGCTATCAGTAAAACCATACTACAATTTTAGCTCAACCTATGCCTTCTTTGTCATTCAACTTAGCCACATTGCTTCTGTCATGCTTTGAATCCTTAGATATCTCAGAGTCATGGTTTAGTAACTTGCTTAAGGAGGATGAGGTATAATCTAGCTAGTGTTGTTGGTGCATCCTCCTTGTGGCTTTTGCTGCTAAGCAATCAGCAAGTTTATTACCTTGCCTAGATATAAGGGAAAAAGTCACACCATCCATCGACTCCAATAATCCCAGGATTTCAGTCAATAAATCCTTACATTTCCATTTGCATCCAACAACTGTCCCTTTCTTGATCAATTTGTATAAGGACTCACAATAAGTTTCAATTAGAATATTAGCTTCCTGAAATCGATCCCTGCTTAACAAAGCCTCCCTCACTGCAAGACATTCTACCATGAATGTTGATGTGGCTTCCATTGGCTTGCTTAATCAACCAACAAAACAACCTCTACTGTCACGGCAAACCAATCCCACCCCTGATGTACCTGACGATTCCTTGAAAGCTCCATCAACATTTATTTTTATGACACTATCTGGTGGGGCTAGCCAATGTTCATGCCTCTTCACATTTTCCATATAGAGCCTTTGATTGCTTGGTCTCATCCTCTCTTTAAACTTCCAAAACTCTCCCACCTGAGCCTATGCTCCATGGGAATGAACCACTGGATGAATATGGATTTACCATATTCATCCAGTGGTTCATTCCCATAGAGCATATCATATAACAAAAGCTCACACCTTTTCATACACCATTTGCTGAATTTGAGTCCCACAATACTTCCAAACCAGCAATCCTTGGTCCAAGGGCAAAGAAATAGGAGATGCTCAATTGTTTCCTCCTCAGCTTAACATATTGGACACAAGGGATTACTTGAACATTTGCTTTTGAAGAGGGCCATCTTTGTTGCAATTGCACCCGAGCCTATTCTCCATAGAAAATGTTGCACTTTAGGAGAAGCAACTACTTTCCAACTACTTCGCCACATAGCTCTTAGTATTGAGAAAGAAGTACTTGGATCTTTAACCATTTCAACTTCTCCCTCTCTTCTAGCCACTATGTATCCTAACTTGATTGTATACATACCATCCTTAGAGGCCAACCAAATTAATCTATCTTCACATGCTGTATGGGGGATAGGTATTGCCAGAATTTTTTCTTTTTCCAATGAGCTAATACATGAGTTAATGGAAGTAAGATTCCATCTACCATTAATGATTAAATCGGCTACTTTCCTTCTACTTTCAGATTTTGTCTCCCCCCTATTTTGCAACTTGAAGTCCTTTATCCCTTGGATCCATTGGTCATTCCATATATTAATTGATCTGCCATTGCCCACTTTCCAACGTAATTCTTTAAGTAGCAAGTCACGGCCCTCAAGGAGGCTTATCCATCCCCAAGAAGCATGTCTACCCTTTCATGCCTCCAGAAAGCTATTTTTGGGGAAATAAACACCTTTTAAAATTCTACACCAAGGATCATTTGGGTGTTGCAGCAGCCTCTAGGCGGTTTTGGCCAGTAGAGCTTATTAAAGCAATGTAGTTCCCTAAATCCCATCCCTTCCTCTTCTTTTCTCAAAGCCATATGCTTCCAATTCTTCCAACGAATAGCATTGCCATCTCCTCCTTGTCTCTACCAGAAGTTAGATACAAGTCTATCAATTTCCAAGCAAGACTTCTTTGGAAACAAAAAACATGTCATGGGATAAGTTGGGATGGAATTGGCCACGACTTTAATTAATACTTCTTTGCCAGCAAACAATAACAATTTCTGCTTCCAACCAAGCAATTTCATTCCAATCTTGTCTCTGACAAAGGCCAAAGCACCAACCTTAGACCTGCCCCATATAATAGGCAATCCTAAATATTTCCCAACGTTTTCAGTATACCTGATCCCTAAGCATGTTGAGATTTCTTCTTTAATACTTTCAGGAGTATTGGCTGAGAAATATATGTTTGATTTCTCCAAATTGATTAACTGAACAGAGGCTGAGCAATAAACCTCCAGAATTTTCTTCAACACCTTACAATTAATCTCCTCTGCCCTCAAGAATAGAAGTGCATCATCAGCAAATAATAATAATAATAATAATAATAATGTGATAGAGTAGGAGCTCTATATGCCAATTTAATACCTTTAAAATCCCCCTATCAATGTGATGCTGTAACATAAGGGACAAGACTTCTGAAACAATTATAAACATATAGGGAGACAATGGATCTCCTTGTCTTACACCTCTTTCAGGCTTAAAGGAATTGACATGATGTCCATCAACTTTCAGATTGAACTCTATTGAGGTTATACATTCCATCGGCCATGCCACCCACTCACTGCAGAAGCCTATCCTTCTCATCACAGAAGCTATAAAGTCTCATTCAACCCTATCATATGCCTTATTCATGTCTATCTTCAAAGCAAATTCCCATTTCCTTCCTTTCTTTTTATGCCTCAAGTAATGGAAAGCTTCATGGGCTAAAATTATGTTATCTTGTATCATTCTTCCTGCTATGAAGGCCTGCTAGTTAGGGGAGATGATTTTATACAACAACTTCCTCATTCTATTGGTCATAATCTTTGCAATGATTTTATAGGAAACATTGCAAAGACCAATTGGTCTAAAATGAGTCACTCCTTCAAGTTTGTCTACCTTTGGAATCAAAATGATATTGGTCCCATTCAGTTTCCCTAATCCTGCCTTTCCTTCAAAGAAATCATGCACCATACCACATACTTCATTGTTGATGCTTTTCCAAGTGGATTGATAAAAAAGAGCAGGAAAACCATCTGGACCTGGGGCTTTATTTGCTCCTAATTGGAAAACCGCATCCTCTATTTCCAAATCTGTTACTGGCTTCATTAATTCCTTGTTGTCATCTGCCATTACTACTTTTTTCACATAAGACAGAGCCTCATCCAAGGGTCTAGGGCCTTCTGAGTTGAAGAGGTTCTTATAAAATTCACTGATTGTTTTATGAATCAATTTCTTATCATCTAACCACACTCTATTCTCATCTTTCAGTCTTAACAGTTTGTTTCTTTGTTTTCTTTGAATTGTATAGTTGTGAAAAAAATTTGTATTTCGGTCTCCATACCATAGCTAGGAAACTCTAGATCTTTGCCACCAATACATTTCTTCCTTGTCCCATGCTTCCTCAATTAATTGCACTAGCTTCTCAGCCTCATCCAATTTTTTAGCATTCAAGTTTCCAGAGTAATAGGCATTCAGTTCCTTTCTCAGCCCATCGATTACTTTCCTAAAATTAGGAAAAGTTTTCTTGCTCCAAACCTGAAGCCTTTTCCTGCATTCATTCAGCCTTTGTATGACCTTATCTGCAATCTCCCCTACAGAGCATTCATATCCTTTATCCACTATGTGAAGGAAATCATCATGTTAGACCCAATAAGCTTCGAATCTGAAAGGTTTAGGAGCTTTGTTATCAATGAACCAACAATCAATTAACAGCGCATGGTGGTCTGAGCCCATTGGATCTATATGAAATACAAGTGCATAGTCAAACTCATCTCTAAACTTCACATTTCCAAGAGCCTGATCTAATCTTTCCCTCACCAAGCCATCCCTTCTGTTATTGCACCATGTGAATTTAGCTCCTTTAAACTCCAAATCCATTAGACAGCAATCTGACAGCAAACTCTGGAAATTTATGACTTTCCTCAATGATCTTGGGCTGCCACCTTCCTTTTCACTGAGATAATAGGTCATTAAAGTCTCCTATCACCAACCAAGATTCATTGACATTGCTTGCCAAGTTTCTTAATTTCTCCCATGTCTTCTTCCTTTCGTGCTCCTTAGGTGGGCCATAAACAAAAGAGATGAACTTAGGTAAATTCAGACCATTAGCTTCTACCTCCACGTGGATGATGGTTTTAGACTTATATAGAACTATCAGGGATATCCCATTACTCCACCATACAGCCAAACCTCCCGAAGATCCCATAGGATCAACATATATTTCTTCTTTAAACCTACACTTTTCCTTTACTGCTTTGCCTCTCACAAAATTGATTTTGGTCTCCATTAGGAAGATTATCAAGGGATTATGTTTCTTAACCATATCCCCTAGATTTTTAACTGTCAAGGTTCTTCTTAGACCTTGACAGTTCCAAGATATTAGCTTCATGGCTCCTTGGTGGCTGATAAAGGCCAACCACTAGCACCTTTAGCAGGAATCTTCTTCTTCCTTCCCCGTCATGCCTTGAAAACAAACAAAGCTTCTATTTGTTCAGGTTCCATTTGGTCTCCCATCAGCTCATCTTGTTCCGTATCCTCCCCAAGCAAGTTTTCCTTTTCATCTATGAATTTCCTCTTTGCTGTTTGTTTCACTCTTCGTTTAGCCTTTTTCAGATTGTCAATGTAGGAAGAAATTGTTGGCTTATATCACTCCAAATCTGCTGAACAAATTCTCCTTTGCTTCATCTTTCCTGATTCTAAAACATCCTCTGCATTCCTTTTCAGCCCCAGGTCATTCAAGGTATTGATGACATCATTGAGAATTCCTCCACTATAGGGGGCAATTGCCAGGGGATCTAGTTTCTTCTTCTCCATCAATATTTTACCTTGTCTTAAGAGTCCTTTGGAGAGGGATAAATCAGTATCACAGTAATCATCAATACCATTTTCCTCATCCATACTCTTAGGTTTGTGCAAATTCATTGGATCCTTTTTTTTTTATGGCTAACCTTTACAGGATTGGTCTTTTCCTTGCTCTCAAGGTATGTTCTCCGACAGATAAAGTTTTCTTTCGGCATTGATGTCACAGGATCCTCAGTTTGTGAAAAAACGTGGTTCTCCTTCCCTTCCACATCGCTCCTTGGTTCCTTTGCTCTTCCTCTCTTCTGAAACTTATTCTCTTTAATAAAGAACAAATCCTCATCCTCATTCATTTGCTTCATAGCAATCTCCTGATCATATGTATCAGGAAAATGAAAATACTCATATGCCTTAAGGCACTTAATAAGTGACTAGAGGCAAAACTTGATTTTAACAAAAATAACGAGATTGCCATTAGATCAAATAAATTGATGCCTGAAGGTAAAAAGCAAATGCCTTGAGTCACATGCCTTGAGGCAATTATTAAGTGGCTAGAGGCAAATTTGAACAAACATTTTATCAAAGAGAAACAAGCTAGAGGCATATGAGTAATTGACTCAAGGTAAATTTGAGACTTAAAATTTTCATAGAATATCAACTATTAATTACATTATAATTGTTATCATCAAAACATCAAAAACATGAGAACTAACAAATTCTGACATTAGCACAACCTACTTGGTTATTTCATTTTGCTCCTTTCCTTTCTCGCAGAACGACATATAGGAAAAAAAACAAAAGAAAGAAAAGTCTCATCATGTGCTTTCGGGCTTAGTTCAAATAGGATTCGTTCAAAGAGAACCCTTCCACGACAACAACAATTACTCACTGAACACTCTCTATATATGGTTTTTCACAAAGGGTCGTCTTTCCGGCTTAGCTACGATCTTGATGGATTAGCCCTCAGGGGTTCAACTAGTTAGGCCAGCCGGGAAACTCTCGAATCAAAGATCAACAAGCCAATCTCCTTCTTCGTCTACGCTAATCAATTGAGTTGATTGATTAGCCTGAACAAGAGATCATGTCTTATCTTAGTGATAAAAGCCCTTATGTTTGATGAGGATTTCTCCCCTTATTTGACTGGTGGTTCTAACCTAATATCTATCATTTTTTCAGGATCAGAGTTCACCTGCTTGCCCTAAGGCTAAATGCCCGAGTAAGGTAAGAAAAAGGAGTGCAGAGAAAGGGAGACTTGGTGAAACTCTCTTCTATGTCTCTTTCTCTTATATAATAAGAGCACGAGAAGTGTCAAAGCTGTCTATCTGACTTCAACAAACAAACTGACAACAACATTCAATGGCGGAAGATAGCAATCCAGCAAGGAGAGAACCTGCCCTTACTTCAATGGAAGTTAGGGAGGGGGAGTGGAGAGAAAGAGATCACATTCTATCCAAAGAGACAGATTCCAGCCTTCTTCCCGCAACAAACAATTGAGCAGAAGGTCTGGCTGTGAGTGAAGAAAGACTTCAACCATTAGTAAAACTGTTGAGGTTAATTCAATCGAACATAAGCTTTGGAGCTTAGAGCACGCGAAACACAAGCTACTTTCTTTTCACTTCTTATGAGATTTGTCCCAACCTTTCTTGTCTTCATGCAGTGTCTGTTTACGGCCGATTTCAGGGGAAGGAGAAGCCTCAGCATACCAAACAGATTCATTAGGTTCAGGGGCTCAAAGGGACAGATTCCCCATTGGGTTCAGGGACGAGTATAGAAAGACATAGTCCAAGTCAAAAAGAACGAGTCCAGCCACTTCCTTCATTATCTATGGGACATGACGGTCAGCCACATCTGCTATTGAAGCAGTTGAGTGCCGGGTCAAGGCCAACAAGAGCCATGTTTGCATTTGATGAGCCTGATTAGTAGCAGCAACCAGGTTATGTCTGTGCTGTGAGTTTATATGAACCGTGTCAGAATGAGCATCAAATCAACAAAAGTTCTCAGCTTCTTTCTTAAGTGCTTTAGTTTGACGTGATCTATTGCAGACAATTTTGAATCAGACTCTTCCCCTACTACCCATGCATCATGAGTGGATTCACCTTTCTCCCTCTGCAACTCTAGCCAATTAGTCATCTGAATCTTAGAATGTGCTAATGGTTAGGGGTCCGCCCAAGCTTTCTCAATCAATAGAGTTGTCAAATTTCCCCTCTCCCCGATCTATGCTATCTTTCGAATCCCTTCATTCGACCCCGTAGTAAGGAGTCTGCATTTCAGAACCTGCAGCTATCTCCAAACTAAGCCCTCGAAAGAATCTAGTGGTTACAAAATCCTCCAGTGGTGAAGGTCAAATTGACTTGCCCTACTGATTGTTGGATTGTGGAATTTCACACTTAGAATCAATGATTTTGCGCACCCACCCAGGCACTGGAAAAGGCTTATGATTTGGAAGGATCACCTAAACCTATAGTAGAAAATTCTTTATCTCTCCATCACCCACAGCAATGGTTATCCCTGTTATCACCTGAATCCTACTTATTCCATGGAAAATTGGAAATGTAGAATTTAGAAGGCGGGGTAAACAGAATGAAGTACATAAAGCCTCATGATTGTCCTTATCTGTGAGTATCGATCCTAGCCTTACAGCACAAAATCCCCTTTTTCTCGGGAATGCAACCACTAAGTCGAGCTACTTCCTTAGGCCAGTTATTTCCTTTTGCTTGATCCTTTTACATTGCTTTTCCTTTTCAAAGAAAAGATATTAGGTAGGTAGCAATGGCGCTTTTATGGGGTTTGTGTAGAAGTTTACCTAACCCTTTCTCAATTTTGGATGAATGATGTCTTATATCAAAGAAACAATAATAAATATTAGTCCTTAATTAAATAGATAGATATAATATCACACACAGACACACACACACACACACACATATAATATTATTTAATATAGATCATAATAGTATTATATAATATTTGTTTTGTATTTAATTTATTTGATAAATTAAATAACTAAAACAAATAGAGATATTATATCTCATATTTAATTTTTGAATAGAGATATCATATCTTAGATTTAATTTAAATTGAGATATTGTATTTCAGATTTAATTAAATAGATAGATATAATATCTCAGATTTAATTTATAGATAAATTAAATCTGATGGCTTTTAATTCGGATTAAATAAATAGATTAGATTAGATTTGTTGGATAGATGTAATTAATATTATTTTAAATTCAAATTCGATTTCCTAGATTAATTAAGTTTAATTCTAAATATTTTTAATACGGGCCTTTAAGGTTTTAGAAACCTTATAAGATAATAATCTCGTCGTATCAAAAATAATGGAAGAACCACAAAACAAAAACATAGAAGAGAGACGTGAGATGCAAAGCTTGAAGGTGCTAGTACGTTGTTCTCCGTGTTAGAGTGCTGTTCGATGTGGATACCGATAGAGTAAGTGGATTTGTAGAGTCAACTTGTAACTAATTGAATAGACGCACACGAATATACGAAAGGTGTGGTTCTTACTAATCCGATTCAAATGCCGTTAATAGATCCTCTTCATAGGATTCATAAACTTTTAATGGATGAAATCCTCCTACTACATGTACGAATCCCAACATAATCCATGTGTGGTAAGAAGAATGACTTGGTATGCAACCCATTTTAAAGCACCTTCTAGGAAAGACCTAGTGGTAGTCGATTTGCAAGGTATGGGTAATGGACAAGACACTGGTCATTCTTGGCCTCCTATGATTTCTAGTTCACATAGATGTGATGAGGAATGTGATTATAGAGGAGCATACAGGCCGAAAAATTTCAACTACAATTATGGAAACTCATAAAAAAATGGTACCATGTACCAAGGTCATTCTTGAACAATAATAAAGAAAACACATAGGTTTTGTTTAAAGAAATAGGTGGAAATCCTCAAAATGTTTCATTACAAACTTTCATGATTGGAACTATTTGTGCTTATGGCTACGAACGTGCACTCCTAGAACTATAATGCCAGGGTAGGAAGATTGTTACACCCCTACCGGCCTCGCCCTTTCGGGTGGCAAGTTACAAGGATTCCTTTTAGCTTTCCTTCGTTATTAGGTCCATTTAACATACATCAGTGTGTGCGCAACAAAGCAATTTAACTGGTTTGGACAATCTACTGTACTAGTAAAAGTAAATAATCAATAAGTAAAAGTCCCCGAAGGGTTAAGGGTACAGTCATTCAGAAATTAATACCAAAATATAAGTACAGTTATCCCAAAAGAGTAAAATACACAATATGATAGGGAAGGTTTTGTTAACATTTCAACGAATTATGTTAACAAGAAAATATTATCCAAATATTTTTTATTATATATGTAGACTCATGCCCCAGATGTCTACTTTTCGCCTGTAAAATGTCAGATCAAACCAAGTTCATTTACCCAGTGGACAACGTTATCGGAGGTTCGCTGCCCAAATTTTCCAAAACTAGCAGCAACCTTCCTTTTAGGGTTTTTCGGTGTTTTGATTTCGGAAACTTGAACAAAACCCATACCCTACACATAATCACATTCCAAAGCCATTGGAGACCTCAAAAATACAGAAATCCAACCCTAAAGCCATGCTCCCACCCTTGGGACAAAAATAGTTTAATAAAACCTCAAGAATACAAGTTTTCGGGGTTTACCTTAAATTGGAGGATCGGTGGATGAAATTGGAAGCTAGGGTTTGGACCTTGGCTATGGTGGCTGCCTAGTTCTTCTCTCCGGCCTTTGGAAATTTTGGCCCTCCAAGGTGAAAAAGAAGGGTGAAAACACTTTTAAATTAAAGTAATTTTGATCCGGTGAAAGTAGAATTAAGTGGCGTAATTTTCGGTATAAAACTCTACTGGCTTTTTGACTTATTTCCCAAGGAATTCTAGAGACTTCGAGGGGCTTCTAGGGTCTGTCTAGCTGGCGCAGCCCTCCCCAAAATATCTGGATATTTTTTGCTTCTTGGGAAAATTACCTGTTTCGGCCCAAAACTTTCAAAAATTATAATTTCAACTCGAAACTTTTGGATAATTACCAACTTTGGCCCGGAACTTTTCACCTTCCCAAAAGCACATATGAGACGCCATGTGGGTCCCTCAAATCTGCCCCAATTGAATTTTACCCATTTATTCCTATTTTACCCTTTTTCTTTGATCGCGAGACCCGTAGTTGACTTTTACTTTGACTTTTCTTTTCTTGGCCACCAAGCAACGTTTTTCTTTAATGAAGGAGAGTTATGTGGCACCTAATGGGGCACACATCTCTGACCATCTTTAATTATCTCATTTCCCTTCACTTTATCAGTCTGGTTCCTGACCAACCGGTCCCCATCAGGCCCCGCAGGAACAATAGCGCTCCTTTTTGTACTTTTCTACAACTTTTCCAGATATTCTCTCCTGAATGGACACTCACATGTGGCACCCTTCCATCTTCCCAAAGTGGTCCCACACTTTTCGCATTCAGTCTAAAAAGAACCCTAACCGGTCCCTATCGGTCCCCTTTTTACCAGTTAACATCCTGTGGGACCCGCCTTTCGTGTTTAGGCCTGATTATGGATAAAATTATTTGATTTCTCATTCTCTCTCCTGGTTGGATGAAATTAATGAATTAAGGGGTAAGGATTTGACTTTCTTACCCTTACTTTTCCTCTTTTACCCCTAAAGTGGCACGTGTCCCACCGCAATCATTACTCTGACTCTTGCTTTTTGACATGACTTTTTAGTGTCCCTTTCTCTTCCTATGTCCTCAAAAATATAGAGGATCTTTATTTGTCCAAGAAATGTCACTCTCCTTGAACTAGGCCTGGTACTCTATCCTAATTTAGGCCTATTCTCAAGTCTCTATGCTCGAATTTCAGGATATTACAAAGATCATCTTAGAAATTCAATTTGCTAGCTCTGAAGACCCGTAAAGAAAGTGCGGATCTTTCCAAAAGGGCTCATGGGAAGCTAGTAATAGCAAAGCTATAGTAGAAGCCAGCCTTGGGAAAGAGAAGTGTGAATTGTCCGTGACAAGAGAAGCATTTAATACAAGTGGCATTGGCAATAATAATACTACCATAATTAGGCTAGTAGTGCAAAGTTCTATGCTAAGTCAACGTTCTTATGGTTTTCCACAATAATGGTCTAAGTATTTCTTCTTTGTTCCGCAATGAAATAAAAATAAAATCCAGAGTAAAATCCTTGTTGCTGTGGCAACAAGACCACAACCATCCTCTTCTTAATCGTTGTTGTCACATGATACAAAGAGTCCAACTATTGTTACTTCAGACCGCATTCACAATCACTGTTCTATCTGTTTAGATTGGTGGTAGGTCTTGCATAAATGTATTTTTCAAATGCAAATCCTACCCGTCTCTAGTTAGCTCCTTTGCTATCTTGTCTATATCTCGATTGATTGCAATGGACTTTACCTCTCTATGTTCCTATCCTTCTTTCCCCCGCTAGAAATAGACTATATTTAACACAAAAGTCTTAAAAGATAAAACACAACAAGGATCTTCTTTGTCTTATCTCATTATTGTTATTTCCTCGTTCCTTATTATGCATATCTATTGATTGCTGCCTCACCTCTTCAAGTTTAAACCAAGGAGCATATCACATATGTTATAATTAGATAATTTATTTAAACTTTTTAATGTCTCTAAATTTGATAAATATGTCCTATATTATGAATCAGAGGAGTATTTATAATAAAAAATCATACATGTATGTATTTTTAAATGCTGTAAATTTCCTTGATGGAAGATTTTATATATATTGGGTAGTTCGTGTTGCTATAGCCGGGGTCAATATTTTTAAAGTATATAGATATAAGATCAATTTTTTAAATGATATAATAGAAAGGAGATTATGAGCTTAGAAAATATCTTTGTACATATTACAACATAAGTAACCATGAAAACAATATATTCCTTTAATACTAAATATAGAATATAGTTTATAATACAAATTGCACTACAAAATATGTCATATATTTAAGACCGAAGATAGTACTCTACAAAATAATTGAAGCATAATATCCAAGGCATTATATTTAGGGTTAAGATATAAAAACACATATATGATTTTTTTCACAAGTGTGTTAAACATCAAATAATTTTTTGAAGGATAAAAGTAACTATAAACTTTGAAAATTAAAGCAAAAGAAACCACTACCTTAAATTTAACTTAATTTTTGTGATTGGCCCACATTATTATTCTAAAAATACCCAAATGCCCCCAACTAAAAGAAAAACCTATTCTTCACCACCCTCATCATTCAAATATCAGTCTCTTTCGTTCAACTACTTTACACAAATCACTCTGCCACCAATTCCCCTATTTCACACAAGGTGAGCTGCCTGTGATGAATGCGTGAATGGACTTTTAATTGAATTCCGGGGACCTACTTGCTCTATCTTCTCTTTGTCATCTTAAATTTAAAATTAAAACTGGTCTCTACCTCTCTCTATCAGTGTGCGCTAAGCTTTTGTTGCTCTGTTTTGGTTCGAGTGTTGATGTGTTGAGGGGCTAAAATTGGTGTCCAAGTCAATCCCACTTCTGAGATTATATCATAGCAGGTTCCTGTTCCCAGATTCATTTCGGTCATTTTTGGTTTTGATTCTCACGGTGTCTTTTTCTTTTTGGGATGTGATCTTACCAAACCATGCTTTGGTTTCATTTGTGCCTAAAAAAACTTCTCCTCTGTGAACATCTTGTGACAGCTACATCACACTATTCTCTCATCTTCTGAAGTCATTGTGTAGAGATGCCAACAGGCAGTGGTAGTTAAGAACCATCCTTGATCTTTGTTCTTTACACATGTTTCTACCTTCACCATCACACTGTTGTTGCATTGTTGTCATATACTGAAACCCTATTTTGGTTATTACCTTATCATAATGTTTTACTTCCTAATATCCTTTTTTTCCATCCTTATCTTTTCCAAGTCCTTTACCACAACACACCTCTCTCGATTGGATTGGATTTAACTAGTGATCTTGAAGGTAGAAATGTCAGGATTGCTGAGACGAGGTTGAGGAAGCTAATGGTGAAGAATAGGATTTTTCATTTTTTTTTTTGGTCAAAACATACTTATATTAATACTCAAATCAAAAGATACATCAAAACATAACAGTTACAACTAAAATAAATAAACCAGAATAAGAACAATAGGAACACAAACACATAAAACAAAATAGTCAAAACCAAATGAAAGTGAAATGAATAACCAAAATCACTGAAGAGGTAGGAATAAAAGTAGCCTCAGAGACTACACTGGCTTCTTGAATATCTAAGGTTAGAAGAGATAAGAAAGAAGGTGTTGGTCGCAAAACCCACCCTACAAAAGACACTTTCTTATAAGGATAAACTGCACATAGATCAGCTACACAAATATCCTGATATGGGGCAAGAATCATAAAAAACCCAACCTCAGAAAGAAAATAAGTATAGGCCTTGAAAATACTTCTCCTCCAATCAAGAAAATCTGGCAAACACCTACCGAACAAACTAAGGCTAACCCCTAATGATTTGGATTCGCCACCATCGAACAAACCTAACAATGGTCCTTTCAAAGGTAAAGCATAAAGCACAATCGACCATCCATAAAACCCTTCCCCCAATATTGCAAATCCAAAACCACATCAACAGAGGCAAAAAGCTCCAAAAGACAGAAAACGAAAGAAACACACAGACAAAAGTAACATAGCTCCCACCGAAGACCACGTCAATAAAAGCAACACACAGACATAGATCGATAATAATAAAAAAGAAGGAAAAGGAACATAGCTCCCATCGCCATCGATGTTCCCTTCATTGGAGACCACCGGATGGGGAGACATCGTTACAATAGCTCCCATTGCCAAAGATGAGAGAGAGCCACAGTCGAACTCAGAAATTAGAAGGACACCATAGTTGGAGAGATGATAAGGACGAAGACCAGAGGAGAGCCGGAGCCGGAGAAGAAGGAAGGTCGCCGTTGTATGTCTCTATTTCGAACTAAAACTTGCATGCTCCTAGTTCTTCGAGGTCCAATCTGCACTTATACCACGGTTGTACCTCGAGAGGAGGCTCGTCGGTGGCAAAGATGCCACTGACAAGGCAGAGACCTTACTGGAGGTGAAGCAAAGAGAAAGAGAGCGTTGCGCGAGAGAGAGATTTAGGGTTTTGTCCATGACGGATTTTTCTTTTTTTGAGTTGTGGGCATTTAGGTATTTTCAGAACAATAATAATAATTAATAATATGTGTACGATGTTATGTTTAACGATCATGATTACTTTTGCCCCTCAAAAAAGCATTTGATGTTAATCATATATGTATTTTTACATCTTAAACCATTACATATATAAGCTAAAGTATACTTTTGTTCTTTTAAGTTTACATGAAGTTTAATTTTAATCCCTTCATTTATAAAGTATACTTTTAATAATTAAAACTTAACACCGTTAATGTTACTAGTGATTGTGCAGTATTAATGAAGAAAGCTAGCCACTTATAACATAACACCTCATTAAATTTTAATCCCAACTGGTATTTAATTCATTTGCATTATTTTAATTTTTTAATAAAAAATATAATTTAAATAAATTATTTTAATCAATTCCTTCATTTAGTTTCTCTCTTCTTTCTTCATCGTCAAACCTTAGCCTTACCTTAGCCTTATGCTGCAGCATCACCCTTCTTCATCTTCACCTCTTCATCTTCAAAGGTGAAGATGAAGAAAGATGAGTTATTACTAACATGTGTTCTTGTCTTAATGCTAAGTTCGGCTTTGGAGAGCATATTGGCCCAAAACAGGTTGCAACAATCTGACTACAACTTTGAAGACACCTCAGAAGATTTCAACCATGTTGATATTAAATAAGACAAGGATAAATTATGTATAATAAAAAGATATTTTATGTGGTCTAATTTTATAGAATAGTTCATTAGCTGAAAGGAGAAGTGGCTATGTGAATCTCTTAAATAAACTTAAGAGGGGTGTTGTCGCAAAAGAAGGCTAGGGTTTGACAACGAAGAAAGAAGATATAAAGTTAATGAAGAAATTGATTAACATAATTTATTTAAATTATATTTTTATTTAAAACATAAAATAATGTAAATTAAGTAAATGTCACGCGGATTTAAAATTAAATGATGTGTTATGTTACATACGGCCAACTTTCTTTGTCAACATTGCACAATCACCACTCAACTTTGCTTGGTCAATATTTTCCGTTAGCAACATTAACAATGGTAAGTTTTAATAGCTAAATATACATTTTATAAACTAAAGGAATTAAAACTAAACTTTATATAAACTTAAAGGATAAAAAGTATAAATTGTAGGTACCCATCATTTGTATATTTACTCAATACACTCAGAATGATATATGAATTAAATAGCAGATTATAAGCCTGAAAGATGTTATTATAGCCTTTATCAATATCATAACATCATTATTAAACAATGAAAATAAGTTATTAAATCACCAAAGCAAAATCCTGATGAGGGCAATAACTTAGTATTGTCATCAAACACAAAGTGATATGCTAAACTTTAAGATATTACCATACTTGACCTCTCTTTTTATTGCAAAGTATAATTTCACATCACTAACTTATACACTCACCTTGACTATTATGAGAATGCACCGAGATAGTTGATGTTGTATGGCTAGAGTAGCATCCATCATCCACCAAAACTTCTTCATTAGGATATAAAGAAGGTTTTGAGGGCATTTCAAGACTTTCGACATCATCTGCTTCTAGCATCTCTGTTACTTTACTCATTGAAGGGCGATCTGCAAGCTTTAGTTGTATACACCATAGTGCCACTATAAACATCTTCTTTGCTAAATCCTTGTCCTCTTTACTGAAATCTTCCATTTCTATATCTTTTTCTTCACCAAATTGATCATAAATCCACAAGGGAAAGTAAAGTTGACTTGAATGTTCAACATGTGGATTCAAATTCCTTCTTTGACTAGCCATTTCCATA
This sequence comes from Acacia confusa, assembly GCA_037074495.1. NCBI lineage: Eukaryota > Viridiplantae > Streptophyta > Magnoliopsida > Fabales > Fabaceae > Acacia > Acacia confusa. Next base: position 25,381,838 of record CM073514.1, read on the forward strand.
AAAAGCATTCCAAAACTGTAAACATAAGCTTTATAAGACACTCCCCCAATATTCTTATAGAACAATTCTGGAGCCATGTATCTGATTGTCCCTCTTGCCGCAGTTAGAGTTACAATGCTATCATCAATAGAATATAATCTTGCCAGTTCAAAATCTGAAATCTTTGGATTGAAGTTTTCATCTAGTAGAATATTGTGGGGCTTGATATCAAAATGCAATATTTGCATGTCACAGCCATGATGAAGGTAAGCAATTCCATGAGCTATTCTCAGAGATATCTCATGTATTTTATGACAACTTAAAGAGATACTTCCTTCTTTAGAAAATATATATTTATCCAATGAACCATTGGGCATGAATTCATATACTAGAGCCCGTTTTGTCCCTTCCACACAAAAACCTACAAGATGGACCACATTGAAATGATGTATCCTCCCTATAGTTGCCACTTCACTGATAAATTCTTGGCCGTTAGCTTTGGATTTGCCTAACATTTTGATAGCAACATCAGGTCCACTCCCTAGCTTTCCCTTATAAACAATGCCAAATCCTCCTTCACCTAACTTATTCTTGAAACCTTCAGTCATGGTCTTTAATTCCTTGTAAGAGTATTTTATTGGAATGAGGTCATGAAGCCTTATAAAATCTTCAATATCTTCATATATTGATAAGTGTCTTCTATGCCATGTATAAATCAACAATATAGACAGGAAGATAACACCAAGCAAAAATCTCATTGCGATGATATATGGGATAACAAATCTTCCAATGAATTTTCCTAATTTGATCAGAAGCTTTGATGGTCCCAAATCATGGTATGTTTGGTCCTCTACATACATGTTCACTATCCATAGTAGTCCTGAAAATGTATATATATTTCCTTTAAGTGACAAATAAATTAAAGTGTCTAAGGTAAGATCTACTTATCTAATTTGAGTAAATTAAAGAAGTTAAATAAGTTACTTAATTTTAAAATATGTGACAATGATCTTTATAAAATACTTATTATGTGCAACATTAGATATAGTTTATTACTTAGAAAAAATAGCTTCGAAAAATGATAATTATTAGGGATAAAATAAAAAAAAAAAATCTTATATTTATGACCAAAATTCACTTCCAAACTACTACATTTAGGATGAGGGAGTATCATTTAGCCTCATTATTAATTTATCGTATGTATTAAATGTAAGCTGAAGCAGTCATACCAAATAAACATATGGCATTGGTCCATGCATAGTAATGAAAGATAAAGCTTGAGGGCTGTTTTGAGAGGTTTGGAGTTAGCTTGGAGTACGGTGATGGATCTAAGAGGCTTCATGTCAACCTAGGCTTACTTTGAAATACTTTTTCTAGTAACTGATAAAAAAAAATTATTCAATTAATTTGAGAACATTAAAAAATGAGATAAGTTAGACAACTATAACAAATGTGACTTAGTTTCCCTAAAATATCCTTATTTAACATTAGATTATATTCATATGATGTTTAATATAAGACATATTTATCAAATTTAGAAAGACTGGGGAAGGTAAATAAATTATTTAATTATAATATGCTCCTTTGGTCCTTAATGCAAGACCTATTAAAATTTAATATTTTTTACAACTATTAAACTAATTCAATTAGTTCAATAAGGAATTTAATTAATATGACTTTTTTTCCCAAAATACCCTAATCATCTTCCTTAATTCCCTCCTCCTCTCTTTTACTTGATTATTGTTTGTGGAATATCAATAGACTAACTTGAAAGAAATTTGGATAAATGTTGAAAATAGATCTTATATTTAGTATTAAAATCAGCTCTGGAATTCAGTTTCATAGTAAAGACTAGATGAGTATGTGACATGATTCCCCTAAATATAAGAGATAAAATGGAAAAATATCTTATACTTAGGATTAAAAATCACTCCAAACTTGATTCTACATTTAGAACTATAGGAGTATATATATCACTTATCAGTTAAATAAATTAGTTTAAAAAAATTAATTAATATAATAAACAAAATGGATAGGGATCTTGTATTATTTATATTCAAATACAATTTTACCCCCCGGGGGTGGTGTGTGGATAGGGATCTTGTATTATTTTTAACCAAATACGACTTCCAACCACACACACATATTGATCTCCCTCCCTCCCTCGTTTCTTAATATTGTTTGAACCCTTCCCAACAGCTCTTATATTAGAAATTGAAGTATTATATATATAATCTTGATGGCAAATATGACATAAATTAATAGCTAATCACATCATTCAACTTAAAAAAATGTATATTTAAAAAAGTAAATAAATCATTTAAAAGACTACTAATAAAATTAAGGCTAAATTATATAAAAGCCCTAAAACTTTCGGTTAGTTGCATATAACCCCATAATATTTCAAAAATTTAAATTTTAACCCCTTGACCTTTTAATTTTTTTTATTATTAACTTCCATTATTAACTAACCATTATGTTTTTAACAGAAATTGACACATCAGATTAAGAGATGACATGTTGCATCATATATAAAGGGTTAAGGTGTAAATTTACCAACAAACTATTGGTCCAAGAGCGTCTTGACCAATAAACTCTCTAGTGGACCAAAATGACCAACAAACTTTTAAAAATCTAAAATCTGCACAATTCCGCCAAATTGGACCTAATGTCCGTTTTCTGGGTACAGAAAAAATTACATAATAGCATCCAGATGTTTATGAAACTATATTTAAGCCCAAAAAAATTTCAAAATTTTTATTTTAGTCCCTCCATGTACTTTATATGGAGCGACTAAAGTGAAAATTAAAAAAAAAAAAATTGGGGCTGAAAAATAATTTTTTAAAACTTTGGGTTCTTCTCTGTAATTTTTGCAGGGCCATCCCTACCTCCAAAATCTGCCATGGTTACAAGTCTTTTTTTGAACCTTAACCTGATGTGGCCTGTAACCTATTAAGGAGGCTTGTAATTTTAAAAATTTTGTAAATAACCTAACAAACCACACGTCTCACTTCAAAACAAGCCTACTTCAAACAGGGCTAAAACATAGTTACTTTAAACAGGCAAAAAATAGACCTACTTTAAATAGGCTGTTAGATGTAGGTTTGTTTTCGGCTTGTTTAAAGTAGGTCTGTTTTCACCTTGTTTGAAGAAGTAGGTTTGTTTTGAGGTGAGACCTGTGGTTTGTTAGGCTGCTTACAAAATTTTTAAAATTATAGGCCTCCTTAATAGGCCACAGGCCAGGCTAAATCCGAAAAAAAAGGCTTGTAACTAGCGGCGTATTTTGGGGGTAGAGATGGCCTCGCAAAAATTACAAAGAAGAACCCAAAATTTTAGAAAATTATTTTTGAGCCTCAAATTTTTTTTTATAATTTTCACTTTAGTCTCTCCATATAAAGTATGTAGAGGGACTAAAATAAAAATTTTGAAATTTTTTGGGGCTTAAATATAGTTTCATAAACATCTAGGTCTTATTCTGTAATTTTTGCGCAAATGTATAAAACGGACATTAGCTCCAATCTAACGCCATTGTGCAGATTTTACATTTTTAAAAGTTTGTTGATTGTTTTGATCCACTAGAGAGTTTATTGGTCAAGACGCTTAGGCTTTGTTTGAGAGTTCTATTTTGGAGGGAAAGGAAGGGTTTTGGTAGTCTCTTCCCTTGTTTGGGAGTTTTAAAAATAAGAGGGGAGGGAATTAGGGATTTTTACAAATCCCCCAAAACCCTCCTTCTTCAAAAAAATAAAGTTCCCCCAATATGGGGGGGTTTTAAGAGGGAGAATTGATTAATTATTTTTTTATCCTCGTTCAAATAAAACACTCTCATTATTTCTGATTTCTTTTTTCTTTTCTATTGCTGGAATGCACACGAAAGTATTTTTTAGAGACAGAAAATATTTTTTAGAGAGAGAAATACTTTTTAGGAAAAAATATTTTTAGAGAGAGAAAATACTTTTTGTAGGGGAAAATATTTTTAGTGAGAGAAAATACTTTTTAAATTTATTTGTAAAGTATAATAATTATATTAATTTTTAAAGAAAATGACAAAATGGTAAAAATACCTCATTAATCCTTCATCTTCCTTCCTTACTATTTTTTTAACTCCCAAACAAAGGGAGGAATTATCTTCCATTTCCCTTCCTTCTCCTCCCCTCCAAACTCCTTGCATCTTTTTCTTTTCCTTCTCCTCCAAACTCCTAAACAAAGCTTTATGGCCAATAGTTTGTTGGTAAATTTGCACCTTAACCCATATATAAATTACTAATTTCATAAAACCCAATGAACTTTGACCAATTACAAATAACTTCTTGAACTTTGATTGGTTACAAATAACCCCCTTGACATTTCAAAATTTATATTTAACTCCCTACAATTTTGATTTATAACATTAAACCCCATGTCGTTACTTTTACTATTTTAATAAATTTGTTAAGATCTAACTATCATTTGTCAATTAAAGTAGCTTTTTTGTATGGCAAAAACTAAAAGAATAGTATTTAAAACTAAAAAAAAAAAAACACGTTTAACCTCTTATTCAGGTCAAAATATGCATTACTAATAAAGAATTAAAGAGGGCAAAAACTATTGTCTACCACAAATTTAAAATTTAAACTATCAATGTTCAATTATCCTAAGAAAATAAGTAAATGTTATACAAATGATAACATTTTTATTTTTATATTTTTTTAAATGTTATTCTTCTAGTTTTCTCCATATGAAAAAGCTATTTTAATTGATAAATGACAATAAGAATCTTAATAAATTTATTAAAATGATAAAAATCATAGAATATATATATATATATATATATGAGATACCAAATGTTATCTCTTAATCTGACATGTTAAAGGATAACGATCAATTAATGGTAGGGCTTAATAATAATAAAATAAAATAAAAACTAAAAGGTGAGTTATATGCAAATGATCCGGGAATTTTGTATAATTTAACGTAAAATTAACTGATATAATGTATGTTGTAAATCATAGGTGATAGGACCTTACCTTTTATAACTCCATGGACAAAATCTGTAACAAAATTTGACAGGAGTCAACGGTAGCAGAGGTCGGAATAACAACAAATAGCTATTAAAAGAACAATTTACTATTAGTAAATTAAATCTATCTAACTTTTTTCCATTTTATATTCACGTGACTCTTTATATATATATATATATATATATATATATATAAGCAAGACAATTACAGGAATTTGACTCTAAATGGGTAATTGTTACCTTCTGCAAATACGCGCAGCATTGGCAGCTTTCCTACATCGCCCATCAATAAGACCTCATTAACTCAACATCAACATAACATTAGAAAAACCCAATAATAAGTTGGTAAATAACCATTCATCCATGGTCCAAAAATAACCATTAATCCACTACTTAAAATTAATAATTCATTCTCTAGGAAATACGCACCTGATTTAAAATTTTATAATTTCAAAGTTTTTTTTTTGGGTCTTTTTCCCTTAAATTTAAGTAGCCTAGATCTTATTACAACAAGGAGGAGCACTAAGAAAACTTTGGTTCAATTCTATTAGATCCTGTAGTGCAATGCAACATGAATAATGGTGGTGGTGTTAGACTTCTTTTTTCATGCAATCGAAGTAAACACATTCACACACACACAAAAGACCATATTAACGGTTAGTTGTTATAGGGACAGCAACCTTGTCACCCTTAGAGAACCTCGACTTCATATATTATGAATAAAGGGTATATATAAGATCGTAGCATAGGGTTAAAATATTGTGAAAGTAAAGGGACTTACGACAAGATGGGATCCAATACTTACCGCAACCATGTTGATTTATTCCAAGGGGGGAACCACATGTATCTCGTGGCACGCATTGCGGACTTTGACTTTCTGGGGTGAAATCGCAGTAAGTGTCATTTGGACAATTATCAGCACAAACTCGTGGCAACCATGAAAGCTCAAATCCAGAGGAAAGCAGTGTGTGGATATCAGTGTAGGACTTGATTCCACCAGGCACCATCGATTTCCAATCCTGGGCTATGAGGGTCACCAATTTCAGACGACACTGAGGTTTAAACTGGTCAGCTAGCAAGTCTCCAGCCACAGCATAAAGATAGCCTCCTCTTTTGGATTCCCAATTCACACAGGGAGCCGTGTCCACATACGCTGTGTCCTCCCTCACTGGATTGCTGCAGTTCAGGTACCCCACCTGCTTGCTTGAATGTATAGATTCTCTTCTGTAGTTGTTTAGAGTCCAAGTGTCATAGGGATTACTGCTATCTTCATAATACTTGTAAGAGATGAAATTGGATGGGGATACGGAATAGAGAGGGAAGGAGGAGCAATTGCCCTTCTGAATTCCTGCATCTACGAGTCTGATTGTGTAGGTGTTGTAGTTTATTCCCACCACTCGGTATGTTCCTAGCACCTCATCTCTTCCTAGCACCGGGTATCTTCCAAATCTCCTACCCTGATAACTAGAATCATGTAAATGAAGGAGAGTGATGTTGTTTCCACAGGCTAGCTCGTGGTTGTGATGGCCACAGTTGGGTGGGTCATCTCGTAGTCGGAATGGATATGAGATGTTTGTGATAATGCCACAACTAGAAGTACAGGATTTATTGGCATGTTCAGAACTCAGAACTCCTTCCGTCAGAAGCAGAGACAGCCACAACACTAAACACAACACCATAACCCTTTCTCTGTTTCCATCTCTGACAACAATAGATAGCTGCTGCACTTATGAATGCTTAGCTTCTTGCTTCCATCGAAGCCTTTTCTTCTCAACACCATCCCATCCTTCTTATATATAATTTATATGATAAAGCTTTCTTGTTCTTTTGTCTCACCTATTTTTGCCCCTTTTCTTAAAAAGAAAAAAAGATTTTGAATTTCCAGCTACATTTTAAAAAAAAAAAAATTATCGGCAAGTTCTTATAAAATTGGTGACAAAAAAAATTAAAAACAAAACTAGGTCATTTATTTGTATATTTTTTATTTTTCAAAAAATCTGGCTGAATCCAAAAAGGTTATAGTCAACTATAATGTCCTTTTCTTTGCATACCTCCCTTCCATGCATCTTCCTTCGAGGGCCGACAGCTTTATTATTTATTACGCAATTTTATCTGTTTCCTTCCCTAATTTAAATTAAGTTTCTGCTCTGACTTTTCTTCCTGACTTTTCCACAATCATAAGGCCAAGTTGCATCATCCCACTTCCCTTCCCCTGCTTTCATTTTGAATGAGACATGTGACGCGTCTCCTAACACTTACTCATATAGATATATAGGAATCTCAATCCATGTTTCAGAATTTTGGTATGGCAGATTTTTGTTGTTGGTGGTACTGCTGAAACAAGGGAATGGTGAGAACCAGCAGGTGCCTCATCATCAAACTCTTCCATTATTCCGTCTTTATTATAATGAATCCGCCGCATTAATGGTTGAGTTTCCCACTATTCCTGCTCTTCAAGGAGTATCTCTCCATGTCCTTTCCATAGACTATGAATCCCACCGCTTATCCACAGAGGATCCAGAAGGTTGTCTTCCCAGACTCTTTCTACAACGCCATCTCTACAATTCATCCAATATTCATCCTTTAGAGTATTATTTTTTTGACAACACCATGACCGAAATTGTCACTTACTTCGATTGTTCTTCGGCTTGGTCAAGATATGATGAGTCCAACTACTGCCCGATTGTTGCTCTTGGCTCCGATGATAGCGTCCTGTCCAGGGACCTAGTTTCCTGCAGCATGATATCACGGTTACCATCACCAATAGCCGCTCACGATCTTCAGTACTGGAACTGGTTACCACTCAAATGGCCGTTCCAACCAGAAGATGAAAAGCACAAAGCCAGCAAGATGCTCAGAATTCTTTCATCAACTACAGGTGAGACGATAATCGGCTTTGCCTATTCCGTTTTTTTATTCATCAGGTCGCTTGGATTGACATTGAATGTTCATTTGTTGTGCTCCTATAACTCCAGGTTCCATTGTTCTTGTTTTGCTGTTGGTTGTGGGCTTCTACATATGCCGCTACTTCAAGAAGAAAGGAGATGATCAAGTGAGACTAGAAACGTTTTTGGCGGATTACGAGGCGGTTAAACCCACCAGATTCTCTTATGCAGATATCAAAAGAATCACAGGCCGATTTGAGGATAAATTAGGTGAAGGTGCGCATGGAACAGTGTTCAAAGGTAAGCTATCTTCTGAAATTCAAGTGGCTGTCAAAGTACTCAATAATTCAGATCATGATGGAAAAGACTTCATTAATGAAATGGGCACGATGGGCAAAATTCATCACATCAATGTTGTTCGCTTGTTGGGCTTCTGTGCTGATCGTTGTCACCGAGCCCTTGTTTATGATTTTTTCCCTAATGGTTCCCTCCAAAAGTTCATATCTTCCCCTGACAACAAGGAAAGTTTCATGGGATGGTCAAAACTCCAACAAATTGCTCTTGCCATAGCCAAAGGTATTGAATATCTTCACCAAGGTTGTGATTATAGAATTCTTCATTTTGATATCAATCCTCGCAATGTGTTGTTAGACGGCAATTTTACTCCCAAAATTTCTGATTTTGGTCTAGCAAAATTGTGTTCTAAAAATCAAAGTACAGTGTCAATGACAGCAGCAAGAGGAACCTTAGGATATATTGCACCTGAAGTTTTCTCTCAAAATTTTGGAAATGTGTCATACAAATCAGATATTTATAGTTATGGAATGCTACTTTTGGAAATGGTTGGTGGAAGGAAAAATGTTGATACAAATAAAGAAACTTTTCAAGTTCTTTATCTAGAATGGATCCATAATTTGATTGAAGGAGGAGACGTAAGTATTTATATAGAAGATGAAGTTGACATTAAAATTGCTAAAAAGCTAGCAATTGTAGGACTTTGGTGCATTCAGTGGCATTCAGTAAATCGTCCATCCATGAAAACATTGATACAAATGCTGGAAGGAGAAGTAGATAAATTGAAGGTGCCTCTCAATCCATTTGATTTTACTGCCTCAACCAGCTCAAGTATCACTTTTCCTACAAAACATTTGAATTTAGGGTTAGATGTGATTCATGAATTAGAGTAAGTATATGTTTTGGGTTGCCAATATGTATAACTTTTACATTTATTGAGAATATTTTGTAAGATCCATGAATCTTTTTATTATCATCATGAATGTGCCAATTTAAGCCTTCCTTTAAACATTGTAATATTTTACTTACTCGACAACATTGTCAAATATGATGGATGATAGAATACATGAAATTCGTGTTTATCGGAAGATTATAGATCAAATGCCGTAATATATTAGTATGACATTTGTGCTATCTAATAAAATAACTTGTCATAAAGTTTAGTGGCTTGAGGAAAAACTTAAAAACTGCATTGGTATAATATAATACACTCTTGTTTGAGTCTGCAGTGTTAATGTTAGACTTGGCTATCATCCAAGAGGGGGTGTGAATTGGGTGTCGGATAAAACTTTTGGAAACTTAGAAAATCTTTTCACAACTTACTAAAGGAGGTTTGAATGACAATAATAATTTATAAACAAATAGACAGTCATTCAAAACATATATGCTGAAATGTAAAAGTTTAGGAAAGAGAATATGCAAACAGAGATTTATACTGGTTCGGCCCAATTCTTGACCTATGTCCAATCCCCAAGCTACACTTGAAATTTCCACTATCTCCTTGTTTAACCAGGCACAAGAGAAGCCTTTACAACCCACAAGTTTACCCAGGCACTTGTGAAGCCAAATCTCTCACTGACTCCCCCTTACACACTGTAAGGATATAATCGGTTCCCACTCAAGATCACCCAATCTTGAGTAACTCTCAAATCTCAAATAGAATGATTACAATAGATCTTCTCTATCAGAAGTGAATATGTAAACACTGAAGTACAAATCATTCATCTTACTCTCTACTGTAACTATGAATATTGAGAAACAGAGCATAAGAGTTATTGACATAGTGAAGAGTGAAGCAGTATCATCATTTCATTGGCTTCCTTGAAATCATTCATCTATCATTGTCACTTCTTCCAGTTTGAAGACTTCGCCATTTATAGGTTATTATGTTTCGACCATTGTGAGCGTTCGAACATTGGACATCAGTTGGAAGTAGCCATTAGAGAAATAGCCGTTGAAGCTTCTGACATCATCATCTGCTTTATTGCACAAACGTTTGTTTCATAGAGGAATGTCTTTGGTTCATTCTTCCTTAATCGACCGTTGTAGTAGAAGGAACGTAGAAGTCTTTATCAGTCAAAATGCTTTACAGATACTTTCGTGTAGTATTTAGTTTAGCATTGAATGTTGCTAACATCACAATCTGCTTTTTGTCTCAGAGCATCAATCTCTTGCTGGAATTCATCATAACCAAAACTTTAAAGTATAATTAGTGATGATAATTAGAATACAACATGGAACAACAGAAACAGATAGTTTAGGAACAAATCGAGGCTTAAACATTTTAAACGATCACATATCAATTCAGAGCCCTCTAACCTCGAGTCATGGATGCAACCTCGAGTTTCTCAGAAAACTTGAGTTAAGTGAACTACCTCGAGGTTTTGTATGTCCAATTCAAAAATAACAGATAGCGAAAGACTTAGACAAGAGAAACTCAACCTCGAGTTAAGAATCTAGACTCGAGTTTTGGCTTAACCTCGAGGTTATGTGTTGAGACTCGAGGTTGTGAAGAGAATCATCCAGAAGAGCTAAATCTTGAAACCTCGAGTTTGCTTACAACCTCAAGTTACAAATCTTAGCCTCGAATTAATTTGACAGCAATCCTCAGCACTCAAGATCTTTCACTTTGTTGGCTAAATTCCAGTAACCATAGCGTCTCCGTTCGTTAAGCATCTTGGAAAATCACATATATCCTTAGAATACTCTTTAATTATTCTTTCCAATGTAAGAAGAATCAGCTCTAAACTCAGCGCTAAACTCATTGCATGTTGAGCACTATCATTAGTTAGTAAAAGTTGTTCTTGAACCAACGTTTTTTCATCATCCTAAACAGACTCTCAACTTCCAAAAATCATATCTCTCTCATTTGATCTTTGTTTTCTATGATCTTGATTTTTTGGGAAAGGTGTGTGAGTCTAGTTTCATGTGCCACCGATTTCAGCTTATTCCGATTTGTAGTTTGTGAGATATCCTCAATTTAGCAAACCTTGGTCTACTGTATGACGGTGACAGATTGGTCAACTTCAAAAATTCATAGCTCACTCATCTTATCTTCTTTGGACTTGAATTTTTTTGCAAGATGATGCATTAGATGTCTAGTTTCATACAAAATTGATTTCACCTCAATCCGATCTCTGGTTTAGGAGATATCATCGATTTACTGAACGTTGCCTGAAACAAAGTAGAACAGAGTTGCTGAAGCTTGAGGTTGGTGGTCTACCTCGAGTTTTGGACCAAACTCGAGGTTAATAACTCTGCCTCGAGATAATCCATCAAAAAACACGTTTTTGCTGATTTTAACTTATCCCAAGGCTTATTTTAACTCCGATTTGAGTCATTCCAACTCCTATTTGATCGTAGAGACTTCTAGAATCAATATGCGGGCTTGTATAGTGATTTTTTCATTCCATTCAACAATTTTTTTCTTTCTTTCTTCTCTTCTCTTGATGATTCTCCATAATTTAACTTTTTATTTCTTCTCTTCTCTTGTTCTTCATCATTTGGCTCCACATCTTCTTTTCTTCTTCTTCATAAATGACTTTCACATTTTGAATCAGAACAAGATCCCGCTATTTATGGCATCCGACGACGTTGACTTGAACCACATTTCCTTAAATCCTTACCTATATCGATATATTAACCAGAGGATTTTAAAGATGGTCTGGAATGTGCAATTTATCTCAGCAAGCTTGTTGATAGAGAAAAAGCAAGAATATTAACCAAATGCAATCATGGATGACTTGATCAATGTGGCATGTAAACTTTTTGCTCTAATGGCATCTATATAAGACATCATCAAAACTAATCATTACTAACATTGCCTTATTTTCATTCCTTCAAAAATCATTCTCCTCGTCCAAAGTTCATACTACTCTAGTTCTGTTGGATTTATTTTAAATATAAAATATCAATCCACTTTATCCCCATATTTTATTCTCTATTTATAACTTTATTAGTGAATCTACATTAGTTTAAAGAAATCAAAAAAATTATGTTAACATATGATGAATTGGCTACTTAAACCATATAAATTTCATAAGAATGATAAAATAAGTTTAAAGAAATTGATATATTAGATCAATAGAGATTATCATTTATTATATCTATTCATTTCATTGGGGATGTGGGCTATATTTTTATAAAGTTTGGAATTAATAAGAGTTATTAATTTTTATATGGTTTTTTTTAAAAAAAATAAGTTGATTATGTAAAACATTGGTAGCATTTAATTATTTATGAATAAATGGAAAAATTAAAATAAAGGACCTAAATAAAATAATATTATTATAAAAGACTATAAAAATTGTAATTACTTAGAAGGACCAAGCATCATAATATAAATTCAAAATTACTAAATTGCCTATAGTCAAACATCATGTATTATCTCTTGTATTCGTAATTAAAAAATAACTAAAACTAAAACTGCCCATTTTGATATGATCATTTTTTAAATATATTATTTAATTAACAACTGTTAAACACATATTTTTTCTCACCAATTGATATCATCAAGTTACCCGATTTATATTATCAACAGTGATATCAATTAAGCATTTTTTTATTAAAAAAAACTAAACTCATTTCATGTTTTTCAGGATATAATAGTTTAATGATATTTTTTAATTTTATTAACATTACATGAATTTTTTTAACTCACATAAAATTGCCTCTAAAACAAAAATAAATCATAGAAAATTACTTGGTTTAACATATATGATAAATTATAAAAGACTTTGAATTTTATTAAAATTATATAATTCCATTTTTAACTAAAATTTTTGTTGATTTTTTTAAAAATTATAAATTCTAAAAATGGAAGAATGCTTAATTTTTTGTTCATAAATATTGATTCAAGTTGTGAAAAATGAACATTGAGAAAACTATTGTTTAATTTAATGAAACTTAAAATTTTGTATTAATTTTAAAAATAGAATAGGAAAGAGAATGTAGGAGAGAAGGTAGAAGATTTTGTTAGAGGCATTTTAATAATTTTAATTTTAAATTTTTACATTTGGCTCTTCTAAATAATTACAACTTTTATAGTCTTTCTCTATAAATATCTTTTTCACTAGATCCTTCTTTTTAATTTTTCCCAAATAAATTTGGTTTCCGATAAAAACATCACTTTGCTGTTGGGATTTGGTGGGCCCATCCGCCTTTTGGTCCAACACGCTTATTTTCAACTTCTTTTGTCTTGTGTGTAATAGTATTTTTCTAAAATTTTTTAGATATTTCTTCTTGCTAATTGAATTTGTGAGTCTACATCACAAGCTAACCTCTTTGTCTAGTGTAAATCTTTTCTCAAACATTTTGGAGACATTTCCTCTTGCTAATTGGATTTATAAGCCCACATCAGAGGCTACATATTCTATATGCAGTACACTTATTGCAAGGTCAGGAATAAGGAAAAATATGATAAAATTGTTCCTTGAAATATCAAAATTGTAGTGAAGTTCTGTGAGACTTTTTTACAATATTTTTCACATGTGAAAATATACAAATATTCCTATAGAGGCTCATGGACTTGTCAACACAAGCACACTGACTTGTTAAAATAAACTTATGGACTTGTCAACACATATATATGGACTTGTCAAAATAATTTCATAAACTTGTTAAAACATGCACATGAACTTATCAAAACTAGGGGTGGAAATAGGTCAGGCCCCTATCAAGCGACCTACAACCTGACCTATTTAGGGTCTGGTTAGGCCTGGCCTGTCTGTTAAAAAGGTCAGGCCAATGCCTATTTAAAATCCTAAATATGTAAATTGGGCAGGCCTATTTTGTTAAGGTCTGGCCTGTTTACATATTAAATAAATATAATTAAATGTATGTCATATAAATAACATAATATTTATTATTTTTCATTCTTATATTCTAATTTCAAATTATATTTATATAGATTTTGATAAGTTCAAAGTGTATAAAGCCTATTTATGGCCTCCAATGCCTATAATATGAGACCTTTTTAAAGGCCTACATTGTAAGTATGCCTTTAAAAAGGCTTAAGGCCCGACCAAGCCTTATGAAGACTAAGGCCTAAGCCTAAAAGAACAGCTTGAATTCAGGTTCAGGCCTTTTGCCCCCATTACAAGCTCAAGCCTATTTAGCCAAAACCTGGTCTGGCCTGACCTATTTTCATGCCTATTCAAAATAGACTCACGGAGTTGTCAACAGAGACACATGAGAGCATTTGTGTTTTTTCACATATAGAAAATATTACAAAAAAAAGTCTCATGAGACTTCACCACAATTTTAAAATTTTCAAAAATCATTTATCGTATTTTCCCTTGCTTAAAACCTAGATGCAATTTTCCCTTTATTTTTAAATTATTTGACTACTGTCTAATGGTTTTTTTTTTTCTCAAAAAGTTTGGAGATATTTTCTCTTTCTAACTTAATTGGTGAATCTAGATTATGTCTTTATAGAAAGCTAAGTATTCTATACGCAATGCACTTATTTTAAACTTCTTTATCTAATTTGTAATGATTTGTTTTTTGTCCTAACATTTTTTGGCGTTATTTTCTCTTTCTAACTTAATTTGTAAGTCTACATGGGTCTTTTTCAGAAGAATGAGTATTCTACACACAATGTGTAAAATTTTCCCTCATTTATTAGCTTCTTTGTCTAATAAATTAGCTTTTTTCAGTCAAAGTATTTTGAAGATTCGGTCATCTCTTTCTAAGTCCATGTTGTTATAAATATATTTATTATGTGGATGTCCATTAACCCAGAAGAAACTTCCTCCTACTACAAGCCAATAAGAAGTTTCATTTCTAAGTTAATAAGAAGTTTCCTTAGTTTTATCTACAAGTCAAGAGGAAGCTTCCTCTTTCGGCATCTCTAAGGAAGCTTCCTACTTTCGGCTTCTCTAAGGAAGTTTCCTTCTTTTGGTTTTTCTTACTCTTAGTTTCATCTTCAAGCTTCCTGAAAGTTTATAAATAGAGGTCTTGTGTAAATATTGAGATTACACTTGAATGAGAATTCATTTCATTTCTCTAGATTTTCTTTATTTTTATAACACGATATCAGTCCTAGTGTTTGTTATTCTTCTGAAATATTCAGACTCCTCCTTGAACCATTCCTTCCCTGTTTAAGCGTGTTCATCGCTTTTCTTCTTCCTCTGTCCCAATTCAATAATTCAAAGATTTACATCCCTCCTCCTCCTTCTTCGTTGAGAAGGCTTTGTTCTCTTTTTCCACAATCCGTGGGCGCGCAGAGATTATATCCTTCTTGCCTTGTTCAGACCGAAACATTTATGTGGTTTTGGGGGAGCTTAAATTTTGTTTTTCTTCAATTAATTATCCAGCTAGAGCATGAAGATGAAAGGAGGAGAGAGAAAAGAAAATATAACGTTGTTGGACCTCGTGAAGGTACAAATAACAAGTTGAAATAAATTTTTCAGTGCCCCCACTTTTAATACACATCATTGAATCCACCGAGGTATGTTTTCTTCCTGTGCCTTTTTCAATAAAAGACGTTAGGAAATTTCCTGAGCAAAAGTCATTAGGAAATTGCATAGTTCATAATGGGAGTGACATGGCTTTCTTTGCTGATTTGAGATTCCACAATTATTGATTTTAAAGGGACGTGACTTTAGACATTTGGTTATGGGAACATAATAAACATACATTTTATAATATATATGTCTAATGCTTTTCTGCTGCATCACGTGATGTCATGAAAATATAATATCATATTATGTAATATTATTTTGTATATGCTGTGTGGTTGTTGCATAAATTATGTGTTGTATATAATATATATAATATGAATTATCTTTTGTATTAATGAGTTTGTGACTTAACATAGAGGAGGATGGATCCAGAGAAGGTATTTGACTACAATTATTAAATTATTTTACTGGTCCATAAATGGATATATATTTTTAAATTATTATTATTATTTACTCTTTTTGTTAAACCGAAGAAAGCAAAGCAAGACGCCATCATTCAGGTACGCTCTGATTAAATCTCTACATTTAATATTTCTTTTTAATTGTTTTAATTTAATTTGAGACTTTTACTTGTTTTAATTCACAAAGAGATAAATTATGAAACAAGGTTTGATCCATAAATTTTGTATGCTATCAATTGTATAAAGGCCTCAAATTTGTATATTTGGCATTAAATACTCCCTCAAATTATGAGAAAAGGGATTGTATGATCATTGTTGATTGTAAATAAATATATCAAATTTGCTCTTGTAGTAGCAATATTGTAATTAAGTCAAGAAATATTGTGGATTAATTTCTTGCCATGATCAAATAGATTAGTGAGTTATAGATCATGAACTTTATCCAACTTCATTCCCAGAAGTGAATGAAGCAATAAATAAATTGTGATTATGATTATTTTACTATTATTTTGTGTTTGGATAATTATAACAATTTTTGAGAATACGAGAGAAGAATATTCATAAATAAAATAATTAAACAAAAGGCAATATTATTTCAACAAAGTTTAATAGCAAGTGGCTCAACATCATTACAAACCTTAATCATCTCATTCTGAAGATATTTAATGTCTTCTTCTTTTGCTTCTCTTGAGATGGGATCCAGATGAGGCAAAGCTCTTCGTAATATCAAGATTTGCATCATAAGTTTCTTAAGCTTTTTGTGTGGCCACTCAGTTAACCTTCCTTTTTGATAGATCTTTTGTATGGTGTGAGTAGACATATTTAATTGTTTACTTGCATCATCGAGGGTTAAGTGAAAATAATCACTTAAATCATGGAGCGTCATTCTCTTTATCCTTTCCCATTGCTCCATTGTTAATCTATATAATTCACCCTGATTAAGGGATGAAATATCATATGGAATATTAACCGCGGGTTGTTTTCCTTTATCTAATAGATTTTCGATGTTGGTTTGAAATGAACTCTCGCTGGGTTCATTTGGATTTTCCATCCATTCCGAACGAACACAAAGGATCTCATAAAAGGCTAATACAGGATCACACATCAAGTTATATCCTGATGCTTGTAAATCTCTACAATACTGTGTCAAAAAATGTTTGATTTCTCCAAAATTTTTATTATTAAAATCAAACATTGGAAGACTGTCAGTATTGTAAGATTTATCCTATACATTTTCAAATAAAACAGCGTGGGAAATCATACCTGTTCTCCTTCCATGAACTTCAATTTTATGACACTAAAGTCCGTTGGTATGTATGATCTCTTGTAAAACATCACAACAACTACATTCCAATAAGGAAGTAGTTGCTAACTAGCTGGTAGTCACTAGCTGACTGGTTGTAACTGGTTGGTTGGTTATTGTTGGTTCGATGGTTAAAGCTGGCTGGCTGATTACTGTTGGTTGACTAATAATTGCTGGTAGGCTGATGGTAGTTTGCTGGCTAGTGAATGCTGGTTGACTAACTGCCGTCACTATTGGCTGAACTGGATTGGTAGACTCCATCAGTTCTGCCATAGTTCTACACCTTTTAACAGGCCTTCTTGATGAACCTGCTTCAGTTGTACCTTCAATCCTTGTAGATTAAGGAAGAACGCTTGTTCTTGGGGGAGGAATAGGTACATTTGAAGCGGAAAGAGGAATAATAGAAGGAGGAATAAACATCTCAAAAGGATTAGGAGATAACAAAGAAGTAAATGACATGTTGGACTAATCATCATATAGCAAAGCATCAAGTAATGCTGTTTCAGATGTATCAGAAACTGGGATAAAATTGCTAGGTCCTGCCATGGCAATAGAATTTAGATAATTATGTGTGAGTATCTGGTAATTGATATTATCGGATGTTTTTGTGTTTGTGAGGTATGTTCGTTTGCCTTCTTCTATTTATAGCCGAATTAAATCCTGTTGAATCTCTGCAGAAATGCGCAGTCCTGTTGAATCTCTACAGATCTGCTCCCTATAAAGCACGAGGTTGGAGTCTTTTTGACTTTATATGCATACGACAATCTGATTTGTTGCGCCTGTGATCCCACGGTGATGCATATTGCGCCTATGATTCCACAGTGATGCATCTGTAATTCAACAGTATTGCGCTTGTGAATATTTTTATAGGATCGATGATTTTGATGTTTTAAATGATTTTATATATTTGATTATCGTTCCTGAAAAATGGAAATTTTGTTAACAGAAGTAACAAAATAATGCATTTGTGGAATTTTGATGATATCTGGAGAAATAGATATCATATATGGAATATTGAATGAAAATTCCATAATTAATTTTTACGGATTTGCACTTGAGAGGGAGAATGTTATATATCAAGTGTGAATGTTTGTGTATTGATTCTCCATGAATATTTGTTATTTTTCCCGAAATTGATATTAGATTTGATAAATCACATGGAAAGTTCACATGACTTGTTTGATCATCCGAGTCATATGGCTGCTTGTTCTCAAATAGATATGATTATGAAAATATTATTTATTGGAAATGGATCTCTGGAAATATATCAATTTGAATGATATGAGAATACATGTGATATTATAAATCTGCAAAGTTTGCAGTGTTGTTTGCAACCAGAAGTTTGCAAGATATTATATGCGCAATTTCCAGATTTAATGATCCAGAAATCATATATGAGTAAATCAATGTTTATGAGAATATTGTTTATATGTGTAGATTTGCAGTGATTATTTAAGACAACAATATTCTCCCCATAAAATTGGCTTTTGGTCAGGAGCTAGATTAATTCCATCTTTAAAGTTTTGAATGTGCAATGATTATTTATAATGCACACAAATGGATACATACTGCATGATTAGATGAGCGGGAGAAAAATAAGTAGATTGGGTAAAATAAATAAAGTGGAATGAATTATCATTGGCTCATATTGATCCTCGTACAAAGAAATGTGCACTAAGGGTTCAAAATGATAATTCAGTTACAGAGTTTAGTTAATCGAATGCCAGAAGCATTTACTGACCTAAAGAAAGTGACAAAGTCACATGTCCCAATTGCAAATGCTCCTATATAATTTTTTTTAAAAGCACGCCTGAAGCGTTACAGGTCCATCAGTTTTAAAGATAAAAAACCTCGAATGAGAAAAGCAGCTACAAGAATATAGATGATCAAATAGAGGATAATTAAGAAAAGCTCCAGAAGAGCCATCTCCTGAAGAGATGAAGAAAAGCTCCAAAAGAGCTATCTCCTGAAGAGATGTTATCTCCATAAGAGATGTTATTTTCAGAATTAAATATTATGGTCCTAGAAGAGACACAAATACCTAATATATGTGAATAGAAAGAGATCTCAATAAATGAAATTCGATGGGACCGAAAATGACGTTAACGTTAATGATGTTTATGTTTATATGATAACATATGTAGTTATAAATGATAATGAGGGATCATGAGCCACAATATATTAGTGTGTGCCAGAAGCATATGTCCTTGAAGGACGTAAGGCACTAAAAACATATGTCCCTGAAGGATAAAATATGCCAGAAGCATAAGTCTCTGAAGGACTCAAGATGCTAGAAGCATTAAATTTTTGAGAATAATGATAAGTTCATATATTGCCAGAAGCAATTAGAGTGTGCATCTTAATGAATATTTATTAAAATTCTATGTGCACATGTATATTTATGAAAAGATTATTGTGATTTTACTTGAAAGATTTAGATCTTGCAGGTATATAATGAACAATTAGACTGGGCAGTACAAAATCAAATTGGATGTTTCTATATATGTTCCATAGCAAACAATAATTGATGACAAAAAAGATGATATGCTCAGAAGGACATTGAAAATAATGTAATCATTAGGGGGAGCAAATCTGATGTAATCAAGAGAGGGAGATGATACACGATGTACTCTTTTTTCCTTATCTAGGTTTTGTCCCACTGGGTTTTCCTAGAAAGGTTTTTAATGAGGCAGCACTCAATAGTGTATCAATGAATGATGTACTCTTTTCTTTGGTTAGGTTTTTATCCCACTGGGTTTTTCCTAGTTAAAGTTTTTAATGAGGCACATTCATAATGGACATCTAAGGGGGAGTGTTATGAATATATTTATTATGTGGATGTCCATTAACCCAGAAGAAACTTCCTTCTACTACAAGCCAACAAGAAGTTTCATTTCTAAGTTAACAAGAAGTTTCCTTAGCTTCATCTATAAGTCAAGAGGAAGCTTCCTCTTTCGGCATCTCTAAGGAAGCTTCCTACTTTCGGCTTCTCTAAGGAAGCTTCCTCCTTTTGGTTTTTCTTACTCTTAGCTTCATCTTCAAGCTTCCTGAAAGTTTATAAATAGAGGTCTTGTGTAAACATTGAGATTACACTTGAATGAGAATTCATTTCATTTCTCTAGATTTTCTTCAGTTTTATGTGTGTTTCTTTCTAATAATTTTTTTCTCCATTTTTTTGGTCTTATCTTCACTTTCAAACTTTCAGAATGATGATTATTCTTCACGCAATGTGGAAAACTACACCTCTTCGATTTCATTGTCTCCATTATTGGGTCAAAAGTCAATTTCATTGTCCACAATAATGTGTGTTTTGATTCGAATGTTATAAATTGTTTAGAGTAGGGCTATACAAAAAACCCGAAAACCCGGCAGACCCGGTCCAACCTGGTCCAACCTAGTCTAGCCCAAGAGAGAAATAAAAAAACCCGGAATAATTCGGGTCAGACCAGGTCTGACCCGAGGTCCGGGTAGGACCGGGTTTCAGGCTACTATATCAGACCAGTAAACCCAGTCCTACCTGATTATATTATATATGTTTATAATATATTTATTAGAACTTTCAGAATAAAAAAAAATCTTGCCCAGCTTAAAACGATGCGTTCTGGGGCATTATATATTCCTCATTTGTTGCTTCTTACCCTAGCTTTGCCTGTTCCCATTTGCCTCCCGATTCGACGCCTCTGAATCTGATGCTCTGAAATTGAAACCACCAAGATCGTAGTTAGAGCTCCAAGATTGTCAGTTTTCCGTCACAACATCCGGTAAGCCTCGTCCTCAAGTTATCTTCTTCACTCTGCCTGCAAGATCCTGCATATATGTTTCTACATTTTTCTGGTATTTCTGGAAGGTTTTATTAAGATCCTGCATTTTCTGGTATTTTTTACCTGCGAGATCCTGCATTTATGTTTCTGCATGTTCTGGTATTTATGTTTCTGCATTTTCTTCACGTTGCCTCGCATATAATCGCTCTTGGAAAAAAAAGTGCTCTTGTGGGTTATATATACGTTTCATTCCGCTTTTCCTTTCTTTCCCTGTTTTCTGTTTTCTTTTTGTCTTGTTTGCATAAATGAGTGGAGGATGAAAGCTACATATATCAGGGCCTTATGGTTATGATTGCTAAAAGTTACAAGATGACAGTCTTGATGCATCATTAATTTTATCATTTCATGTTACTAAATTCTTATATAAGCCTTTGACTAAAAAAAAAATCTTATATAAGCCAAAAAGACACAGGTGCATGATATCTTAGATGCTGCTATGTGTGGGTTTCTTGATTTTTTGTATGTGTGAATACGTTTTTCCCTTTTGGAGCTTCATGTGCATTACATAATATGCATGACGTTATAAAAAGTCTAAAGTCCAGATTTATCTATTATTTATTACTGAATATATGTGTGCATGAAAAATCTGAACTTTATATACAAATACAAGTCCAGATTTATCTATTATAAAAAGACTTATAGTCAAAAATCTGGACTTGAAAAGGCATCCTTTTATATAATACTAACTAGTAACTTCCAGAGAGGAAAAAAAAAGTTGAAGTTTGTGTTGTTGTTGTCATGAGATCAATGCTTCCTGTGTTATCCATTAGAAGTTATATATATATTAAGCAAAGGAAAAAAAATCTGTTGCTTCCTGTATGCTTAACTTTAAATATGTGTTAGAAACTTTATATAATATTCATGCTTAAACTACTTCAATTAAAGTACAAGTTAAATTGTAAACAGGGAATATTAAACCTTATATATTAACTAAATGATGAAAATTTTATTCACCAACATGAAATTAAAATAGAAAGACAAGTCCAGATTTATCTATTATAAAAAGACTTAAGTGAAAAATCTTGACTTAACTCTTTTTTGAATTTGCTACTTTCTTGGATCTTGATTTTAGTCTATATATACTAATATGATAAGCATTTGTTTATGTCTTGTAGGTATATTTTGAAATTGAAATGGATGAGCAAGTTTCTTCCTCAACAGCCCTTAATAAAGGGATCTCTGTCACTCCACCATCTGATGATATCCCGTTCACTGGGTCTGCACCTTCTACAACTCCTTCCCCTAGTTCTATTTCTCCCATGCTGCCACCATTACCACCAGCGGCAACATCTGTTCCTCCTACTTCTGCAGCAGAACCCTCTCAAGAGGCTCGAGTAAATGATGATGAAAATCCTAAGAAGAGGAAAGAACTAGAACGAAGTAAACCAAAAACATCTAGAGTTTGGGATCATTTTGTGAAGATATCTTTGGAAGAAACAAATGGAGAGATAAGAGCATATTGCAAGCATTACAACAATGACTATGCTTGTGACCCTAACAAGCATGGGACAACTTCATTGAAAAGGCATTTGCTGAAGTGCTCAAAAAACCCTAACAAAGCAGATAAGAAGCAGCCCCTACTGAATTACTTGTCAAATTCTATACAAGGAAGGGCATTAGTTCCACATGTGTACAATGAGAGGTGAATACGTAGAGCCTTAGCTGAGTTCATAATTTGTGATGAGTTGCCCTTTAGGATTGTTGAGAAGCCTGGATTTAAGAAATTTGTGAAGGAACTTGAGCCACAATTTCATATCCCTTCCAAAGTTACAATTGGTAGGGATTGCTGGAAGATATACCTTGGAGAGATAAAGTTTTTGAAGAAGATTTTGAAGACATGTGCAACTCGGGTTTGTCTTACTATCGATTGTTGGACTTCTAATCAGAATTTCAATTACCTATGCTTGACTGCCCACTTTATTGATCCTGAATGGAATCTGCATAAGAGGATCATCAATTTTTCTATGATTGAGGATCACAAAGGGGACACAATAGGGAAGACAATAGAGAGGTGTTTATTGGATTGGGGAATTGAAAAAGTTTTTACTATTACAATGGACAATGCCTCATCAAATGCCACTGCATTATACTATTTGAAGAAGCATTTGAAGAGTTGGAGGGGGTTAGTATGTAATGGAGATTATCTTCACCTTAGGTATTGTGCACATATTCTCAACTTAATAGTTTGTGAAGGGTTGAAAGATTTGAAAGATGACTTTGAAAGTATTAGAAGGGTTGTCAAGTATGTTCATTCATCCCCTACACGTTTTGTAAAATTTAAAGCCTTTGCTGAAGCTGAAAAGATTGATACTAAAAGCCTTGTGTGTTTGGATGTGACAACCCGCTGGAATTCAACATTCTTAATGTTGGAAGCAGCATTAAAATTCCAGAAAGTCTTTGACAAAATGAGTGATGAGGATGATGACTATTGTGCATACTTTGCCCCCCCCTAGGCATGATGTTGAAGCACATGATTTTTATATGATTGATTCAAGTGAGGTCAGCAATAATAGGCGTGAATCAAGTGATTTCTTCAAGTAGGAGCGTGATTCACGTGAAGGAAAACAAAAAAAGCATTATGGCCCCCCAAAAGCTGAAGATTGGAACCGTGCACGTGTCTTCTTGAGGCTCTTGAAAGTCTTTTATGATGTCACATTAATGTTCTCATCTTCCATTAATGTGACTTCAAACTCTTGCTTCCATCAAATTGCACATGTTCAACAGTTGTTGGAAAGAAATGTTTTGAATTCAGATTCTCTCCTTGCTGATATGTCTCTCAACATGAAAGTGAAGTATGACAAATATTGGGGTAAGGCTGAAATTATGAACCCTTTAATGATAGTTGCAGTCATTTTGGATCCTCGTTACAAGCTAACATATGTTTATCACATATTTGAGAGTCTGTTTCATGACACTGAAGTTTGCTTGGCTATGAAGGACAAGGTCCATGATTGTTTATATCATTTGTTTGATGAATACTCTGCCTTTGTTGGTGTATCTTCTGAATCAAATATTGTCTCATCTTCTACTGCACCTTCATCTTCACTAATTGTTGAAGGAAATATGGAGGATCATGATCCGGGTGTTCAATGGTTAGCAGTAGCTAAACAAAGAAGCTCTAATGATTGTCAAACTGAGTTGGAAAAGTATCTTGCTGCATCTAATGATGTCTCTATTTCAACTGATTTCAATATATTGGCTTGGTGGAGAGCAAATTCAATGAAATACAAAGTTCTTTCTTCCATGGCACGTGATCTTTTGACCATCCCAGTTTCCACAGTGGCTTCTGAATCTGCTTTTAGCACAGGAGGTCGTGTGGTTGATCAATATCGAAGCTCATTGTCACCTAAAATGACCGAGGCTCTTATTTGTTCTCAAAATTGGCTTATTCCTGGGCAATCACTAGCAGAACTCACTGAACAACTTCGTGAATTTGACAAGTTTGAAGAATCTGGTAATGATAAGTATAATTATTTTGTTACTTTATCATATCTCTGTAAAAAATATAATATATTTTTTAATCTTTTCAGATGCTTCATGTGTAACTGATGTTGGAGCTGCTGCTACATCCATGGAGGAACTTGATTAAAACTATAAAAGCACAAATGGACTTCTAGACTTCTTATTTTGCTGCTGTCAGAAATTATGGACTTCTTAAATTATGTCATCTTTAGAATTGTAGACTTTTGCCTTCTGGACTTCTGCTTTTAGATTTTAATTGATCTTTATGACTTATAGCCTTTGGTTGTAATATGGGTTGTAATGAGTATCTTAACTCTATTTAATATTTAAAGACCTGCCCTTTGATTATTTTGATGATACTTGTTATCTAAGGGCAGGTTATTGATGGATTTGGTATTTAATGCATGTATCTTGATGTTGATGTTACCTTAATTGATGAATTGCAACATTCATCTATGGGCAGATGCAATGATGTGCAGGTTATATCCTCCCCCTGCCCAAGGAATTGATTAATTGATGAATGTTTTATTTTTTCGGTCAAAGACTCAAAGGGAATTGATGAATGATGAATATTGATTGAAGATTTCGAATTGATGCCCATGATCTACATTGAT
Source organism: Acacia confusa (assembly GCA_037074495.1). Classification (NCBI taxonomy): domain Eukaryota; kingdom Viridiplantae; phylum Streptophyta; class Magnoliopsida; order Fabales; family Fabaceae; genus Acacia; species Acacia confusa. The sequence goes on from CM073514.1 coordinate 25,407,056, forward strand.
GATTTATTTTAGGTTTCAGGAAAAAAAACAAAAACAAAAAGGTTTTTCAATTTTTTTGTAAAAAAAAAAAAGGTTTTTAATAAAAGAAGGTAACATGGACTGGGCCAACTAGACCACTAACCCGGTCCAGTCTGACCCAGTCTGCCCAACCCGGTAGTGGTCGGGTTTCTATCCGGGTAGGACCAGGCTTCGGGTTGGCATGTCCAGCCCGATCAACCTTCCGGACCAGACCACGGGTTTGTGACCAGCCCGGTCTGGTCTGGTTCATGTATAGCCCTAGTTTAGAGTACTTTAATATTAATTATTAAGATATTATTATCTTATGTTTTTAACCTGATCGACTTATATTTTATTATGGAGGTCATTGTTTCAGGGATGAATTTTTATTTTTTACATGAAAATTTTGACATTTTTTCATTGGTTGTTTTTATAGCCAGATTTATCGGCTGTACATGTTCAATGGTTTTCAATATAGCTCTTTGACTGGACTTTAAATTTTGGGAATATTATAATCTCTTTATCATTTGTTTTGTAATTGTGGAGGTCTGCTCTCATAGAATAGTCTTAGTCTTCTTCCTAAACACACACATAGTGTATAAAATTCAAAGTCTCACTCAATGGCATGAATTTCTTAATATACTCTAAATTTTGTAGATGTTATTAGTTATTGTTATACGGTGTTTTGTTTCAAAATTATAGACATTTTTTTTCTTTTCTTTTTAGGAGAATCCCTCTCAGGGTCTAAGTAACTAAAATGTTGTCAAAAAATGCCAAAAAAATCATATGTCAAAAAAGACTTTATGACATTTTTTGGTATTATTTCAGGAAACGTTAACATCTATATCAGTATAACATTAACAACTAAATCAGTATAGTTAACAACTATATCAGTATCAGTTAATAACTATATTAGTACAACGTTTTTTGAAATAATACCAGAATATGATTTTTCTTTAAGCATTTTTTGACAATATTTTAGTAATTTAGGATTTGAGAGAGATTTTCCTTTTCTTTTTTTCTGATGAGTCTCTAACTAACACACCTAGTCCTGTTTGGTATGTGGCATTGGGGTTGGTGTTGGAATTGGGTCAATGATTAGGCCAATTTGTGTTGTTTCTTACGTAGAATTGATCATAATTAGGATAGATAATACCACATAAGTCAGATTAGACTACAGCCACCTCCCTGCTATTACATTTTCATCAGTCTTGGTATTGCAAATTCTAAAGATAAGATTATCTCTCTCGGATTCGGCTTTGATCCTTTTACATTACCATCTGCTTACATCCTTTTCATTCAAACGCAGTCCTTTTTTTTTTAAAAAAAAAAAAAAATAGCTTTCGTCATATTGAAATATCTTTTTAGTACCAATCACCACTGTAAAATATTTTTTCAAAATGCTAAAATAATTTGTCAAGATCATGAAGTATTTTTTTAGTATCAATCAATATCGTAAAATATTTTTTCAAATCTTGAAAAAATATTTCATGGTACTGACTCGTACTAAGAAAATACTTCAGGATACTTACTAGTATTGAAAACAATATTTTAGCATCTTGAAAAAACATTTCAAGGTAGTGACTAATTTTGAAAAAAATATTTCAAAATAATCACAGGTACTGAAAAAATATTTCAGAATACTGATTGGTATTTAAAAAATATTTCATGATCTTGAAAAAATATTTTAGGTACTGACGGGTACTAAAAAGATACTTTAGAATATGAAATATATTAATAACAAAATGGACGGGGTGCATTTTGTACCAAAACATTGCTGTTTTATGAAATATTTTTTCAAAATCAGTTAGTACCTTGAAATGTTTTTTTAAGATGCTAAAATATTTTTTTCAAGGTCATTAAGTATTTTTTTCAGTGCTAGTGAGTATCCTGAAGTATTTTCTTATCAAAATAACAATTTTCAATAATCTATTTTACAAAAAACTATTCTGAAAAAATCATTTCACTTCATAAATCTGAAAAGCTATTCTCTAAAAGCTAAATCTAAACAAACTCAACTTTTTTGTCTAGTTTGTAATGGTTTCTTTTTCCTAAAAATTTTTGCGTTATTTTCTTTCTAACTTAATTTGTAAGTCTACATGGGTCTTTTTAAGAAGGATTCGTACTCTACAAACAATGTGGAAAACTTTCCCTCATTCATTAACTTCTTTCTAAATAGCTTTTTACAGTCAACGTTTTTTGAAGACTTTGTCATCTCTTTCTAACTTAATTTGTTAGTCAATATGTGTTTCTTTTAGAATAATAATTATTCTACAAGCAATGTGGAAAACTACACCTCATTGTCTCTAATATCGGGTCAAAAGTCAATTTCAATGTCACCAATATCGTGTGTTTTAATTCGAATATTATAAATTTTTTTATAGTACTTTAATATTAATTGAAATCATAAGTGATTAATATAAGGACTAAGTGATTATAATGTTACACTCTTATATTAAAAAAACCAAATGGAAATCATGCTTTAACGATGATAAATGACTAACATGATTTTTACTTTTAGGAGTGTTCATAAGTCAATATATAAGTGTATATATGCAATTTAACAACTAAAAATAATAAAATAATAAGTGCCCATATGGAAATTTAAAAATTCTAATTTAAATTATAATACTTGACATAAAAATTTATAGGTGAATATAATCTACATGAACATACACATTTTAACAATTATCAGTACTAAAATAGCAAATGTCATATGTGAAGGAATGATATTTTAGTCAGTCATCATAATCAAATGATAATTTCAATTTATCCTTTAAATAAAGTCATTTCAGCATGGTTTGCTAAATTCTGTAAACTAATTATATTTTGAGTTCATATATGCTTCTTCTTTCTAGATGAATAAGTATTCTATGCACACAACGTAAATAAATTCACGTTTTTTTTTTGTCATTGTCGTTATCTCCAATATACCAACTTTCTTGGAAAACACAGTGAGAAAACATTGATATACTTGTGGAAACCTATAAACATTTTTTCCACGCGTAATGTGGAAATAGTGGATGTAGCATCCTAAGATTTAAGGATTTTAAATTAGAATATTATATGGAGTTAATTTATGAATTTTACACACTAGTACAAAAAAGTATTTTAAGATCGTCTCATTTACAATAGAGTATAGACGCCTCGGTCTTAAAGATATGAACAGTGACAATTTTGGAAATATAAAGAACTTCTTGGTCCATATCAATTTTTAAGACCGCCTCATTTATAGCGGAGTATCGATGTCTCGATCTTAAAGATATGACTGGTGGCAATTTTGTAAATATAAAGAACTTCTTGAGATGTATCAATTTTTCGATAAATCTTAAATATATTATTCATACTGCTTAAAAAAACAACCGCTCTTAAAACTTTTATGAAAAAAATTGAAATATGAATTACATTATATTAAAATCTTGTACATCCCCGACTCATATTTTTTGTGGTCCAAAATAATAAAGAAATATTTAAATATAATCGTATAAAACTTTTAAAACCGGATATATATAAATGACGGTTTAAAGATAATATTGTTAGAGTTAATGTGATTGTGAGAGTTGTATTGAAAATGATCCAACACGTTTGAATTTTTTTAGCTTAAACATGCAAACGCCTCCAAGCCTGCACAAAATCTCTGTTACGTGGAGGGGAAAGAGGTTTGTCATAGAGATGAATTCTGGCTCCACTGTCAAGGAGCTTGGGGAGGAGTTGCGAATGCTGACTAATATCCAAGAAGATACTATGCGTTTCATTATTCCCCAAGTTTCTAGCAAAGCCTCAAAATTGATGTCTCCCTTCTTTCTAGAGCATGCTTTTTTAAGTCTACAAGAAGCTTCCATTACTGAGGTACTCCATGATTTACTTATACAGTAACTCTTGCATTTAAGCATAGGGATATGAAATTAATGTAGTGTATATCATTTCATGTCTTTCTAAGTTATTGTTCTCTAACATTTTGCTTTATATTGCTTGTTGCTACCTAATTAATATCATGAATAAATTTCTCTCTCATAAGCGCCTTTGTTGATCATATGGGTCCCAAAGAAGAGGCTTGAGTCTATATAACTTACTAATTTCATTTAAGATATCATCCTCGGAACCTATAACAGAATTTGTTGATGGATACAAGTTCATCAGCAAATACTTGAGTGGTATCATTTGAGTAATAGATGAAAATAGTTGCATTATGTCTTTTAATGAGTGTTACATATCAGGGGTCTGAGATTTTGGAGATGAGTCCATTTGTTCTCTTCAGGATTTCTTTTCTGGTATTTAAAGTTAAATCAGTGATGGTGGTGGCTGTATTTACTTAAATATTTGACCTTTTCTCCCCCTACCCAATCATTGTTCCTCTACAGGGCAAGTCAATTAAAATGATGGGTGTGTTAAGTAATGAAGTTGAGCAAGTTCTACAAGATGCAAAGGTAAATTTAAGGATAGCTGGATTTGAGGAAGAGGAAAAGAGATTGAAACAAAGAAGTTCATATGGACCTGTTTTGTTGAAGCTTCCCAAAGGGCCTTATATTTTCAGTGAATTTCAGACTCTTGAAATTCCCGGAGTGAAGGCTCGACACATCCACAGATGATTCGCTACTTCACTTTGTGTGACACAGAGACAATCCCATTAGGCTTTTCTAAGCTATGGCATCTCAGAAAGTTATCCTTCCTTTATGTTTCTGAATGATCACTTTGTACTGATAGCAAAACATGCCTTGAGTCGGGTTTTCCAAATTGTGTACTAGGAATCGGATGCAAATTTACTTGTGGAATTGTCACCAAGATTGACAAGAATAATTAACCGTGGTTAGACGTCGTGCTTGAGCCCTTTCATTTTCAATTGCCATTAGCAATTAATTGGGTGGGCTCTCACTAATTTATCTATCTTCCTACAAGCCTACTAACATGGACTAATGAATGCGTCTAACCATTAGAACTGAACATGGTCAGTTAAAAAGAAAGGCCACCTAGATACATATTAGCACTGGTTTTGTGGATTGAAAAAATGTAACATATTTTGATGACATTTTTAGCTCCTTAATTTGTTTACTTAATGTTGCTTGTGCGAAACCATCACATTCTTTGCCACCTATCTCATGATATGAAATTTGTGAGGGAGAACAAAGCAAAGAACAATCATATGCATTCTCACGTTCCCACACCGACATACCATGTATGAGAATTTTAATTTTTTATTTGCAGCTGAACCCTCCTCCTGCTGAGGCATTAAAGAGAATGCATATGCTTGCTGCAGATCCTGGAATTGTTGCTATCATGAACATGGTATGATGCAATGTATTTCCAAATTGTAAATATATGATTGTTCTATCATGACATAATGGTGCAACTTCTGATTGATGTTTCAATTTCATCTTTTAGCATCACTGGCATGTAGGAATTATGACTGAGATGGCTCCTGTTGGGTATGTTGGTGTGAGCCCTAAGTGCATTCTTGGTTTCAACAAGGTAATGGCTTGTCTTAGGTGAGGTGACAAGAGTCTTAATGTGTATTGCCCTATTGACTTATTCTTGTTTTTCTTCTTGGCAGAACCACGGAGAAGAAATATCTCTGCGACTTCGAACCGATGATCTCAAGGGTTTCAGGAAATATGAAAGCATCAAGAAAACTCTTCTGCATGAACTTGTAAGATATAGAAATATGCATTCTTGGGTTATACGGATGTGAAAATATGAACATTGGAGAATATCATTTAGGTCTCAACTAAGGGAAATAATATCAGAAAAGTCCCTATTGATAAGTGAAAGAGCTACCATTGACAAGTTGTGGGACTTGTCAATATATTATTTCCCTTGGTTGAGATCTAAATGATATTCTTCCTATGAACTTTCATGCTTCATCATGAGTATCAACTATTCATATCACAACATTCTAAAAAATATGGGGTTTAATGCTTAGGCTTCAAATATTCTATATAAGCTATTAAAAAATGATATACATAAAATTATTGAACTAATGTGTCTTGTACTTATTTCAGGCTCATATGGTATACTCTGAACATGATGCTGATTTTTATGCTCTTGATAAGCAGGTTTTGCTCATGTCTTTCTCTAACGCAGATCATAATTATATTTCCTCTGTGTTGGCTTATCTTGATTTAATTTGTGTTCTTGCAGTTAAATCTAGAAGCTGCTAGTTTTGATTGGACTAAATCTGCTAGCCACACCTTGGGTGATTCCAGAAGTTCTGACTATTCTGAAGAAGATTTTGACAGAAATAGCGACATTCCTCATTAGGTTGGAGGTAATAGGTCAGATCAGCTAGCAAGTGCTCGAGCATCTTCAGTTGCAGCTGCTTACCACCGGATGACTAATGCATCTTCCCTAAATGCCAGAGGGTCTGAGGGGAATGAAGAGCCAGATCCAGATGACTCTAGTTTGATAGCAAGTGACAGAGCTGATCATATGAATTCTGAATCAAAAGCAGGCATAAGTAGGAATATGTCTCATCCTGCTGATAGAGGTTCTAATAGCGAGCCTGACCCAGATGATCATGTCACCAAGGGGATACAGCAAGAGCCTGATTCAGACGATTCCGACAATCTAACAGCATTAAGTTCTGATGGGTCTGATTCATTAGGTTCTTTTGTTACCACAAGTGTTAAACCTCAAACTATTGAAGGCATGAGTTCTGAAAAATTTGCTCAAATTGCACCCAATGCTGAAGTAGTTCTGGCTGAACCTGATCCTGATGATGTGGTGGTTCCTCCCCATGAAGTATCTGCTATGCAAATTGATGACCCAGATCCTGACGATCAAGAATCACAGAGGATAAATGATCCTATGACGGTAAATTTTGGACCTCAAGCTATTGGAAGAGGCATAGGTTCTAAACAAACTGCTCATAATGGACCTGATGCTAAAGGAACCATGCTGGCAGAACCTGATCCTGATGATGTTGTGGTGCCCCTGCCAGAGTTGTCTACAATGCAAATTTATGAACCTGACCCTGATGATCAAGAATTACAGAGGATCAATGACCCTGTCAATGATGTTTGTAGCCGTCTGCAGAAAACCCTGGAAATGCTGAGAACTGAAGTTAATCCCATGCAGACTGCTTCAGTGCTCCAAACTCTCTTAAAGGTTATCAGGTAGTTTGATATGTGAGAGTTTTTATATTATGGTTTTTGTTGAAAGAAAGGATTGGAAATTAATGGAAAAAGAGATGGGATGATGGAAAAGAGTGGTTTGGTATAATGAAACTCCTACAAATTATCAGGTAGTTCGATATGTGAGAGTATTTATATTTTGTTTTGCTTGAAAGAAAGGATTGGAAGTTAATGGAAAAGGAGAGGGGATGATGGAAAAGAGTGGTTTGGTATATAGAAAATGCTCTCCCTTCCGCATTTCTTGGAATCAATGTTGGCTCAATTTTGTTCCATCCAAAAACCAATGATCAGCCAAAATGTCGAAATTGTCCCTAAACGAAGCTTCCGCATACAGTTGAGCAGGGAGAAGCAGTTTGTTTGATAACCAGTATTTAAATATTAAGGACAGTTTGGTCAATTATTCTTGTATTGTTTTCATTCCGTTCATTTATACTCTACCAGACATAGTAATGCACAAGCATTCCCACTTTGCCTAAAGCATATCGAACGAGATTTTTTATTCCCAATCTTTATCCTTTCATTTATTATTCCAACCTACCTAACAAACAGCTAGTTTAGTTTTTGTTGATTTTGAGGCACTTCAGCAAATATACTTTTATCGTGTGTTGTTCCCTTTAGCATGGTTTTTCAAGCCTGATAATGTTTTGCTATATGACTACAGGAATGTGATTGAACACCCTGATGAGATGAAATAAAAAAAGCTACGAAAGGTAGGATTTGACTGACATTTTGTATCTACTACATGCTTTGTCCGTTGGCTGACTTTAAAAACATCTAAACTAATCGTGCTTTGTTTGCAGGCTAATCCTGTTATTGAGAGGAATGTTGTGAACAATAAAGGTTGTAATTTGATTATTGCATCTTATAGAGCTCCTGATTTAGTTTTATGAATGAATATTTCTGAAATCTTATACTACTTATGCAAGGGGATGGGATAAATTGAATTAGTATCAACCAGTTTGCCTCCTTGCGAATGGATTGTTATTATCTCATATCATCTCCTTATCACATGCATCAGCTTGAATTTGTGCCACGGCTTTAATTTTTCCTGTTTTTAATATTGCAGCTGCATTGGAAATTCTGTTCTTGGTTGGCTTTAAGGAAGATGTTATGTTTGATGAGCTTGGGAAGGCAGAATCATACCTAGTATTGAAGAGGAACGATCCTGGCTTGTTGTGGCTGGCCAAGTCTTCCCTCGAATCATGCACCAATTCTTGAGGCCAAAACAGAGTCTGCGGAAGACAAAGCAGAATGGTAAAGCTAATGTAATTTTATCCATAATGTTGTATTGGGGTCATTAAACATATCCATAATGAAAGGGTTAGATCACATGTGAGGAACATTGATTTTTTTCTTTGGTAACTTACCTTGCTATATTTGTTAGCCAATGCTAGATGTGAATAAATACTGTATTAGAGATTTCTTACAATGAACCTTTTAGAAATAGAACGCTGTGGACGAAACAAGGGTTTGCAAAGTATGTCAAGTTTTTATTCCGTTTGGCATTTCTTAGAATTTGGAAGTCTGAATATTTTTAGTAGACAGGACAAACTGAACATTAAGGCCATTTGGTGGCGCTGGTGAAAATTTTATTTTTAGTAAACCAGATGTAATTTAATATATTTAATAATAATTTTTTTGTATCGTTATCTGGGATCAATTGTATATTAAGGTGATTTTTTTTTTTTTGTAGGTCCTAAATGGTATACAAAAGAAGAATATTTGTAATGAACACGCGTGTATTACAATTGAGCTAGCTAATTAGTCGAATCATCCTTTTAATTATTCCATAAAAAATAACTGCATAATATTTCAACTCACAAGCAAACTAATGTTTGATAAAATGGAGGAGGAAAAAAAAATCTTTTATAAATTAACCAAGCGTCAGATTTAATTATAATAAATTAAGAAAATAAATAAACTTACAAACCAGTCAATAAAAAAACAAGCAAACTAAGTTTGATTAAATGGAGGAGGAAAAAAATTCTACTTTTATAAGTTAAACAAGCGACAGATTTAATTATCGTAAATTAAAAAAATAAAGAAACTTACAAATCAGTCCATAAAAAATAACAGTGCATAATATTTCTTTTTTTTTTTTCAACATAAAGTTCTATTAATAAAGATCACATAAGTGATGGTTACAAAGAGGAGAAAACAGATTGAATAACAATCAACAAAAACATGAAAGGGACAAACAGATACAACAGGGAAAAAAAAAAAACAAATACATAAGAAACAAACAAATAAACTAGAAACAAACAAATTAGCCACCATCCATTGAAGAATTGGTATGCAAAGGATTATCAGCAACAACACTAGCCTTTTGAGCCTCCAGAGTTAGAAGTGATAACAATGCAGGTGTTGGTTGTGAAACCCACCTAATAGAGCACATCCCTTTATAAGCATCAACTGTAAGAAGATTCACAGCACAGTTGCCCCCTCTCGAGGTAAAGGACAAGGAGAACTCAACCTTAGAATACAAAAGACAAATAACATCCTGGATAATACTTCTACACCTCCAGTCATACAAATCCGGTGACTTCGCCTCAACACAGGTAAGCAGAGGGAGACAATCAGTCTCATATACCACTTTATCATACCCTAGGTCAATAGCTAGAAGTAAGGCCCTTTTCATAGCCAAAGCTTCAGTTATAAAAGCAAAAATGGGCTTAACTTTATCTACAAATCCCCATCGAAAAAAGCCAACATGATCACGGCAAACCACCCAAATGGCGGCATCTTTCTCATATGGTGAGAAGGCTTCATCACAATTAATTTTAAGACTATCTAAAGTAGGGGAAGACCATTTAATGCCAAGACTATCACAGCCCCTCGACAAAAAAGGATCCTTAAGCCTTGTATTATAGTTAACCCAAAATTCAAAGTTACCTTTCTTAGCCAAATCAATAACAATACCTGGGTTCGGTTGTTTATGGTCAAAGATCAATGTATTTCTAGCTTTCTAAATAAACCATAAAAGCCAGCAGATTAAAGAAAGATCATGCTTGCTAAGTAGGAGTATACCTATGATTAAAATCCACTAAGCATTAAAATTTGAGATACTAGAAAAATCAACTCTAGCACTTAGCGAACATCCAAACCAGATACACTGAGTCCAAGGGCAATGGAAGAATACATGCTCAATAGTCTCCTCGGCTTTTAGACATACTAGACATTGGTTGTTTGGGGACCTTCTTCGTCGATACAAAGCAGAATTGGCAGTAATTGCATCACTCAAAAGGCGCCATATAAACTGTTGAACACATGGGATCACTTTAATTTTTCAAATCCAGTTCCAACATATGGTGTGGATGATAGTCGATAACCCTGCTCTATTTACTGAAGCAGAGTCCAGTCTTTTCGAGAATGGTATCCCAGTTTCACCGTATACACTCCATTCTTTACGCTAGTCCATAACAACTTGTCTTCTAGCCTATTAGCGGGGATAAGGATATTATATATCACATCTTTGACTTTAGAGGACAAATATTGGTTAACAGGCGTAAGATCCCACTGCCCATTAATAATTAGGTCACACACTTTGCCTTCTGAGATGATCGGATCAACAGTGTTATTAGGTTTCATTGGGAAATTAACCTTGGGGACCCAGGGATCATCCTATATCCTGATTGCAGTACAGTCACCAATATCCTATCTTAGGTCTTTTCTAAGGAAATTCCTACCAACCAAGATGCTCGACCAACACCATGAGGCCTTATAGCCTTTTTCCGCACCAATAAAGTCTTGTTTAGGAAAACACACACTTTTAAGCACCCCTACCTAAAGATCATTCGGCCTCAACAATAGCCTCCACGCTGTTTTAGCCAAGAGGGCAGCATTCATAATAGATACATCTTGAAAACTCATACCTCCATTGCTTTTACCACTAGTCATGGTCTCCCAAGCTTTCCAATGAGTTTTACCTTCGAAGGCATTGCCTTCCCACTATAAGTTAGCTATAAGGCTATTTTTCTCCTTACATGTCTCAAGGGGAAATCTGACGCAATTCATTGGGTAGATTGGAATTGCCTGGATAACAGTTTTGATCATTACTTCCCGGCTGGTGAATATAGTAGGGATTGGCTCCATTCTTGAATTTGACTCATTACTCGTTCTCTGATATAAGCCAATGCTTGATGCTTAGTTTTTCCTCAAATGCTTGGTATACTAAGATATTTTCGCAGGTCCTCTGTTACTGGGATGCCCAACAGGCCGCCACCATACTTCTTACTGCAGTTGGAGTGTTAGAGGAGAAAAATGTTAGATATGATTAGTTTTGATGATGTCTCATATAGTTGTCATTCTCAAAAGCAAAAAGCTTGAGTCATATAGTTATCTCCTACTTTGACTAACTGCTCTATTTAATGTAGATTAATTCAAGCTGAATTGTAAAGATTAATCAAGAAGGAGATAAGAGTTTTAGAAAGAAAGAGTTGAAGACGAGATTTCAGAATGAAAGAATTAAATTATGTTCAAAGAGGAGAAATCGAAGAAAGAAAGATAAGATATTATCAAGTAGAATGGAAATAACAATATTCAAGATCAGTTATGAAGAATGATCAAAAGATGGGAAAACAGAGAAAAGACATATGACATTCTGGAAAAAGTTCAATAGAGGCTTAGCTTTATGGATATTGAAGAATGAAGAAGATGTAGAGAATGATGAGCTAAAGTTAGATGATGAAAATTGATCAAGATGGATCTTGGGAAAAGGAATAACTTGTTGAAGATATCAATATTCAAGTCCCATAATTGATTATAGAAGTGTCCATGATCATGTAGAAGTTAGAGAGGCTCACTTCAGAATGAAAGACAGTGAAAATCGGGTTCTGGAACTCAATACTCGAGTTTTCAGGTCAAAACTCGAGTATACAAGCTTACTGAAAAATTTGCTTCTGGACGGAGAAAACTGAGGTCTTGAAAACTGTGGTTTGGAAAACTGAGGTTTGGGAGTCAACTCGAGTTTTCAAGTCAAATTTGAGCTATGAAGGTCAAAACTCGAGTATAGGAGTCAATACTCGAGTATGGAACTTAAATATTCGTATATCAGATGTTCTTAGCTTCTCTCGCGCGTCTGGTTTGACAAAACTCGAGTTTCCTCTTCAATACTTGAGTTTCCAGCTCCTTCAACAACTTTGTTCATCTCTGTTTCACGATCAGATTGGGCGAGCTTTAGTAATTCGATGATATCTCCTAAACCAAAGATCGGATTGAGGTGAAATCAAATTTGGCTGAAACTAGACATCTAATGCGTCATCTTGACAAAGTTTCAAGTCCAAAGAAGATTAGATCAAAGAGATATGAATTTTTAAAGTGGGATCAAATATCCACGCCACACATCAGACCAAGCTTCAATGATTTGAGTATAACTCACAATCTACAAATGGGAATGAGCTGAAATCAGTGGCATTTGAAAGAAGACTCATAAGGCTTTCCATCAAAACTTGATTCAACAAAAATGAAGATCAGAACAGAGAGATATGCTCTTCAAAAGTTGACTAACTATTCAGAACGATGAGAAAAAGATGGTTAAAGAGCAATCTTCTTTCAACGGATCATAACGGGTGAATTCCAACAAGTTAAGATATGATTCTTATTGCATTGGAAAGAAGAACCAAGGAGTTGTATGAGAATAATTGGTGTGCTAATTTAGAAGCTATATCAAGTCAAAAAGCAACCAAAGCCCAGAACTAGTCGAAAACTCGAGTTTGCGAATGAATACTCGAGTATAGCTCAGACAGAGAGCTATGAACGTGAGAGAATCCTTAATACTTGAGTATGGGAAGCAAAACTTGAGTATAGGACATACAGAGATGAATCTGAAGAAATGAGGTAAGCACAAAACCGCAGTATTGAAGTCAAAACTAGAGTTTACAGCGTAGTGTCAGAAAAACCAAAATGACGAAAATCCTGAATTTGATCCAGATCAACCAGAAGTTTTCCCAAATGATCTATAACATTTATTATCATCATTTACATCATTTGTGGACACATTTCAGATGATCTAACGAGGGATTTCATGGAATTCAAGATACTGACCTATCAAGTCCAAAAAAGCAAATAACGGCTAGTTTTTCCATCTACTGAAATCTCAACGTCTTCATTTACAAAGGCTCTATTCTCCAATGGTTAGAAGACCTTCATCTATAAATAGAGCTGGATTCAAAACGCAGAAAGGTGGAGGAGTGAGCTTACACAGTCATAATGCCGAAATTCAGAATCCTCTCTTCACTCTGTTTTCTAATTCTTATTCTAATTATCATTTAGAGAGTGAATTTAATTGTAATGCACTTCAGTGTTTATCATAATCACTTCTTTGAGAGAAGAATTATTGTAAAACCATATTTTCCGAGAGATACTCAAGGTTGGGTGACCTTTGAGTGAGAAATTGGTTGTAACCTTACGAGTAGTAAGAGGAGTCTCTGAGGGAGATTGTGAAAGTTGCACAAGTACCTAGATAAACTTGTGAGTGTAAAGGCTTGTCTCTTGTGCTTGATTAAACAAAAAGAATAGTGAAAAGCTCAGGGTGCCTGAGGACTGGACGTAGGTCAAGGTTGGACCGAACCAGTATAAATCATTGTTTGCAAATCTCTTCCTTGAACTCTTTATTTCCAGCATACATGTTTGAATGGTTGTTTATAGTTTTATAATTCTTTAATATCATTCAAACTGATTTCAACGAATTGCAAAAAGATTTTTAAAGATTGCAAGAATTCTTTATCTTCACCCAATTCACCCCCCTCTTGGGTTCAGCCGACCTTTAAAAAAAACACTAGATTTATCAAGGTTAATTACCTGACTTGAAGCTGCACAATACAAATCCAGAATATTAGCCAAATAACTACAATTGCTATAACTAGCGTGCATGTATAAAAGGGCATCATCAGCAAAAAAAAAACTATGCATAAGAACTGGACACCCATTACTCAACTTAATTCCTTTTATCCGCTTATTACTTACTACATTGTTTTATTTAAACTAGGAATTCTCCTCACTTGATGAAGGGTATGTAGAAATTTAAGCTATACAAAATAAAGTAATCATACTGATAGAGAAGAGACAAATTTTAGGTGAATGTGCACAAGGCATGAATTGTGTCTTCCTACACACAATTGCAAAAAATATCAAATAAATTTATAAGCCTAAACGTCAATCAAAGTGGATGAAAACTTCTATTGGTGCATATAAAAGGATGTGTAAGTGTTTATTAAGTTGTTTAACATTCCTAATTATAATGTCCAAGTAATATGATGCATGTTGTTGAAAAACAACTTTATGCAATTGTTCAAAATCATTTTTCTCAACTACACAAGAAGAGTTGGAACTTTTTACCATATCTGCATCTTGAGCTCTAGCTGATGATTGATCATAATTGTTCATGAGCTCATCCTGGGAATTTTCTTCCTCTTGTTTTGTGCTGACTGGATCGTGAAGGTGTTCAATGATTTCTCCTTCCTCAATCTCCAATTGTTCATCATTCGAAGATGTGCATATAATTTCTGATGAACTATCAACTTCAACACAATTGTTAGAAGCATATATAAAATCAAGAGTATCCTAGATTTCTTTAGCATTAGAGCAAAACTTGATTTTCTCAAAATCATTTTTTGTTAAAGCATTATATAAAATTTTCATTGCTCTAATGTTCAGTGAAAACATTTTCTTTTCTTTCTCTGTCCAATCCTTTCTTGGTTTGAAATCAAAAGCATTTGTAAAAACTTTCCACATATCAAAATCAAATGCTTTAATAAAACTAGTCATTCTTGCTTTCCGAAACCAAAAATCAATATTTTTCAACAATAGTGGAGCGGTATAATCGGCTCTTTCTGAAAACGAGCAACACCCGAAATCAGCCATTTAACTCTTGAGACAGTTAAGTCCTTTAAACAAGATCCTAGCTTTGATACCAATTGAAAGACCTGACTGAACCCAAGAGGGGAGGCGGGTGAATTGGGTGAAGATAAAAACTTTTAATCTTTGAAAATCTTTTTGCAATTCGTTGAAATCAATTTGAATGATATTAAAGAGTTATAAAAGGTATAAACAATCATTCGAACATGTATGCTGGAAATAAAGAGTTCAAGGAAGAGAATTGCAAAAGAGATTTATACTGGTTCGGTCTAATTCTTGACCTACATCCAGTCCTCAAGCTCCACTTGAGATTTCCACTATCTTCTTGTTTAACCACACACAAGAGACAAGCCTTTACACCCCACAAGTTTGTCTAGGCATTTGTGCAGCCTTTACAATCTCTCACAGAGACTATCCCTCACAACCCAAGGGATACATTCAATTTCCCGCTCAAGATTACCCAATCTTAAGTATCTCTCAGAAAATAGAATGGTTTACAACGTATCTTCTCTCTAAGAAGTAGATAGATGATCACTGAATAGAATGGTTTACAACGTATCTTCTCTCTAAGAAGTAAATAGATGATCACTGAAGTGCATTACAAGACATTTCACTCTTAAAATGATTACTATGAAAGCATGAAAAACAGAGTAAAGAGAGGATTCAGAATTTCAGCATTATGACTGTGTAAGCTCACTCCTTCATCTCCTTGCGTTTTGAATCTAGTTCTATTTATAGGTGAAGATGATCTGAACATTGAAGAATAGACCGTTGTAAATGGAGACGTTGAGAATATGACATTTGGAGAAACTAGCCGTTATTTTTTGCTTTTTGGACTTGACAGCTCAATAACTTTATCTTCATGTAATCCTTCGTTTGATCATCTGAAACATGTCCACAAATGATGTAAATGATGTTAAGAAGTGTTACAAATCATTTGGGTAAGTATCTAGATGATCTGGATCAGATTCAGGATTTTCGCAACGGTGATTTTTTTTATCTGAAGAAGAATACTGCAGTATTGTCTTGCATACTGCAGTATTAAGGCTGTCGAGCAACTCAGATTCATCTCTTTCTATCCGATACTCGAGTATTGACTTACATACTCAAGTATTGAAGATCCTCTAACATTCATTGCTCTCTGTCTGAGCTATACTCGAGTATTCACTTGTAAACTTGAGTATTCAAGTTATTTTGGCCCTTGGTTGCTTTTTGACTTGATATAACTTCAATTTTGGCAAACCAATTATCCTCATATAGCTCTTTGTATCTTCTTTCCAATGCAACAAGAATCAGCTCAAAGATCGTTGGATTTCATCTGTTATGATCCAATGAATGAAGCCTTGTTCTTGACTAGCGTTTTTGCAATGTTCTGAATTGTCAGTCAACTTTCAAAGGCTGTATCTATCTAGTTTGATCTTCATTTTTGTTGAATCAAGTCTTGATGGAAATCCTTATAAGTTTTCTTTCATATGTCACCGATTTCAGCTCATTCCGATTTGTAGATTGTGAGTTACACTCAAAACATTGAAGCTTGGTCTGATGTGTGGCGTGAATATTTGATTCAACTTTTGAAATTCACTGCTCTTTCATCTGATCTTCTTTGAGCATGAAACTTTGTCAAGATGACGCATTGGATGTCTAATTTCATATAAACTTGATTTCACCTCAATCCGATATTTGGTTTAGGAGATATCATCGAATTACTAGAGATCGCTCAAAGCTGAACTAAAATAGAGGTGAACAGAGTTGCTGAAATGAGCTGGATACTCGAGTATTGAAGAGGATACTCGAGTATTGTCGGGTCCAGATGCGCGAGAGAAGCTGAAAACATCCAATACTCGAGTATATAAGTTCTATACTTGAGTATTGACTCCCATACTCGATTTTTGACTTGGAAACTCGAGTTTCCCAAACTCCAAATTAAACTAGTGAAATCATGAAAAAAAAAAAATCAAATCAGTTATCAACATCAAAGCTTGATAAACAATCAAAATCAACCACAGTCAAGGGGATAACAGAATTAGGGGTTTGAGAAAAGAAAGAGGAAGAAAAATACATCGATGATGAGATCAACGACAACGATGGTGCCAACTATTCCACCTGCAACAACCATCAGTCCGGTAAGGAGGGACCGCTTTCTATAAATCATCTTCCGCGGACGAAAATGGTGTAGGGGAGCAAACAAGAGAGTGCGGAAGAGACAAGAGTTAAGGGAGAGAGATCTGCCCTCCTGGTTTTTTTGTCTTTTCACCTTATAATTGTATGTTTCTGACATGTAACTTTTCCCAGGGCCTTTTTTAACAATATCTTACTATCTTAGTCCCTGAGAAGGATTTTCCCTTTTAATTTCTACAATTATATATAATGCATTAAGGCATAATTTGAAACACCTGCCTAAAATACACCATTTTAATATGTACACGGAAACGTTTCTTCAAAAATAATTACTAAAAATACTATTTACGTACAAATAACTTAACCTTCAGTAAAATAAATCTGGCAGAACTAAAATCTCTTCCATTCTTGGTCTATACCTCTAGGACCTTCTTCTTCATACTAGAGCTTTTTACCCTAGTTGCAAATTAGCTATTTCAAAAATATTCCTGAGATTCAAATGAATCCCAATAGTAACGTTAATAATCACTCACATAAAATGCATACACAATACATACAAGACAACCATCATTTATACATACAACTCACTTAACACATTCAGTATTCATGCATCTCATATATATACATACAGTGGTAAAAACATGTATATAAAGGTACACATAGTATGTGAGAGAAGTGTTACTACCTTAATCTTTCCTTCCTTTCCTTTCCTTCGGTCTCAGTCTCTCACTCTCTTCAGTTCCGGCCGATGGAATAGATAAGCGAATTTGAGATAATGCAAAGAGGTGAAATAGTTAAATGAATATTCAGGGGAGGGGAGTGTATTTAACCGATTGGTGCATGAAGAGAAGTGAACACATGGCTTGTATGACTATCCAGGTGTCTTGAGAGGAGGGAGTACGTGGTTGAATGAGAATTGAATAATTAGGTAGTGTATGTGCTGAAATTTGGAGTATGGGTAATTAAATGGATTAATGTGTGTTGTGATATTATTCCTTTGTTGCTTTTTGGTGATTCAAGACATGAGGCAACATTTAATGTATAATATATATATACCACTACCTGTTGCGCACACACATTCACCCACCAACACATTATATTATTCTTCATCCAATTGTTTCGGAAAGTTAATAAGGCACATACACGCTACTATTGTCCCATAAAATAATCTTTTTATTCTCTAACCCACCACCTTAATCATTTTTGGCTTATAATCAATGATAAATCAGATTTTTAATAAACAAAATCTGAAAGTGTAATCCAAAAATAATTCTTAAATAATTATCTTAAGTTTTTTTTTTCTCATACTAAACTTAAGACTTTGAACTCTTCTAAAACAGGGCCTAGTAGTCTCCCAAAAATAGGCTAATTCTCAAGTCTTTAAACCCAAAATTCGGGATGGTACATAATTTGTATAATAATTAGTATTTATTAAAATCCTAATTTAAAGTGTTAGATAGTCTTTGAAGTTTCAAATAATTGTAGAGCAATAGTAATAAATAGTAAAATAATAATAACAATAGATTATTATTATTATTATTATTATTATTATTGGGAGAGGGAAAAGATATAATAAAATAGATAAATAAATAATAATAGATAATATTATTATTTATTAAAAGAATATTATTATTAGGGAATTTTTAGGGGTTAATCCATTTTTAATCCTCCAAAAATGATTCGCGTAGTTAGCTACTATGCGACGCAAGTGATGATTAATAACAACGATAAACGTTTATAGGCATACGTTGACATCTCTATAGATTCCAACAGCTTCGGATAAAGTTAAGGATTCAAGCTTGATATGATTTCTTTCAAATTGATGAAGTTCCTCTTGCATTATTATCACTCAATCATTGTCTGAAAGGGCTTCTTTAATTTTAGAGGGCTCAATATGAGAAATAAATGCAGAAAAGGTTACTTCATTTAAAGTACTACTTCTGGTTCTCACATCTTGATTAACATCACCTATTACTTGATCTAAAGGATGATTTATGATAAATCTATAGGCTCTAGGTTGAGATTGATCAGAATTCTTAGGATCATTATGAGAATTAGTTTCAAAAACATCTTTAGGATTTTCTACAAAAGCAGGGGTGGTTTTCAAAAAGAATTGATTTTTGAAAATATCTTCTTCTTCTTCATCCAAAGGTTTATTAGAGTTAGTTTCACTGAATACAACATGCATTGACTTTTCAACAATGTGAGTGCGAGTATTGAATACTCTATAAGTCTTACTTCTATTTGAATAACCCAAAAATATACCTTCATCCACCTTGGGATCAAATTTTCCCAAGTTATCCTTACCATTATTATGGATGAAGCACTTACAGCCAAAAATGTGCAGATGAGTCAGTGTTGGTTTCCTTCCTTTATACAATTCGTAGGGAGTCTTGTTCAGCTTCTTTCGAAGATAGACTCTGTTTGAGATGTAGCAAGTTGTACTCATTGCATCGACCCAAAATACTTGTGAAGTATTATTCTCATTTAGCATAGCTCTGGCCATCTCTATGAGCACTCGATTTTTCCTCTCCACAACACCGTTTTGTTGTGGAGTTCTCGGAGCTCAAAAATTGTGGTCAATTCCCAGGTTGTCACAAAATTCTTTGAATGCATGATTGTCGAATTCTCCACCATGATCAGTTCGAATTCCTGCAATAGAAATACCTTTTCTCGTTATGGACCTTATTGGCAAAAACCACAAATTGATCAAATGTTTCATCATTTGAAGCCAAAAATATGGTCCATGTAAATCTAGAAAAAGCATCAACTATAACTAGAGTATAAAGATTGTCACCAAGGCTTTTTACTCTAGCTGGTCCAACTAGATCCATATGGAGTAGTTGAAGAGGTTTATCAGTTGAAATTTCAATTTTGGATTTAAAAGATGACTTAGTTTGTTTGACTTTTTGACAAGCATCACAAATCACATCATCTTTAAAATTGAGCTTTGGCAAATCGATGACAAAGTCCTTTTTCTGTAATTTGTCAAGTTGATGGATATTGACATAAGCTAATCGCTTATGCTACAACCAACTTTCATTCAAATTACTCACAAAACAGTTTTTAGAAACAAAGCTTTCACTAGAGAGGTTGAGAGTATAACAGTTTCCTTCTCTAGGAACTCTACATAAAGCTTTTCTCCAAATTTCTTTTTCCCTTTTCTCTTGCCAAAATCAGGTTTATATCCAATTCCCGATCTGTCATTGATAAACCTTTGCTGTTTTAAAATGACATTAAGCATTTTACTCCTTCTAGTGAATTTCTCAAGTGCCTTTGTGATATTTAAATTCTTTTTCTCTAAATTAGCGCACTCATCACAAATAAGTTTTTCAGGTGAAGAAAGATTTTCAACTTGCATTTCAAGAGTTATATTTTTCCTTTTCAAAGCAAGATATTTATCAGCCAATTTCTCAAATTCACATTGGACAAGACCATATTCAGCTAATAATTCATCATAGGTTGGTTGTGAATTATATACCTCATCATTCTTGTCGTATTGCTCTTCTTCTTCTTCAGCAACTAGACAAACATTGGCTTTTTCTTCCTCTTCAGCTTCATCTTCATCCGATGAGCTATATCCCCATATTGCTGAGACATAGGCTTTCTTTTTGGACTTGCTGAATCTCTTCTTTTCTTTATCCTTGTTCTTTAGCTGGGGGCATTTAGATTTGATATGGTCGGGCTTCTCACAATCATAACAGATGATTGGTTTCTTAGTTTCGAAGCTAGAGCTTCCTTTATAAGCTTCCTTGAAACCTTGGTCCTTCTTGTAGAACTTTTTGAATCTCCGGACCATCATACTTATTTCTTCATCTTCATCTTCCTCATCCTCATCATCTGATTCTTTGGCCTCCTTGATTGCTTTAAGAGCAACTCCCTTGCTCTTATTATTGACTTCATCAAGTTCCTTTCTGAACTTGATCTTTCCTTCGTATTCAGATAAGCTGCCGAACAATGCTGCCACTGAACTCATTGATTCTCCTCGAGCCTCCTTAATAGTAGTGACCTTGGCTTCCCATTCTTTGCTGAGGATATTAAAGATCTTCCTTACTTGAACATGTTGTTCATATATCTTTCCCAAGGCAACAAGTTGGTTAATCAAATAGGTGAACCTTAGCTGGAACTAAATGATAGACTCTCCTGGCTTCATACGAAGAAGATCATACTTAGTCATGAGAGTGTTGACTCTATTTTCTTTGACTCCAGCGGTTCCTTCATGGGTTATCTCTAGCGCATCCCACATTTCTTTTGCAGTAGGCAGTGTACATATTCATAACAATACTCGAGTTTGTTTTGATGTAAAACTTGTGATACTCTCTGTAAGGCCCAATACTCGAGTTTCCAAAAGGAAACTACGGTTTAGTATTTGGCCATTAAAATTGAGCTTTTCTCTGTAAGGCCAAAACTCGAGTTTTGATCCTGAAACTCAAGTTTTGCCTCAGATATAAAGTTTTCACTTTCTTGAGACAAAAACTTTAATTTTGATTTTACAATTGTTTGTTATCATCAAAACCCATAGAGAACTAACAACAAGTTAGTCTTAGAGAAAACCTCCTTAAAAGAATGACTTAGATTGATCTTAAATTGCATAATTAATTATGACCTAATTTAATTGATTGTTTTAACAACAAAAGCAACACATCAAGCATCTCATTGATTGAATACCACTCCTCATAATCAAGGTTTGAAACAGACCTACCAGTTGTAGGAATAAGGCGAGGAGGTGTGGGAACAAAGCCATTGATATGAGGCTACAGGTTGTTGCCCTTGATCAGTATGTAAGCAAGTTTCAACTTTCAACTCCAACATCGATCAATAGCGAGTTTGGACCTTCGATTACAAAAGAGTGTCATTGCCATTCATGTTTGTGAGCGCATAGGCAGTTAAAGTTCCTATTACCAAGTCTTGCTGTGCCCTTTTTTAAAAAATCTCTTTGTTGTTCCTTTTTAGCTATAGAAGAAAATGATGTAAACTTAACTATAAAAGAAGACAAGGTAAACTGTAAACTTCTTATGTAGGTTGAGAGAAGAGAAGCTTTTGTTGACTATTAATCATGCTTGAGTGAGGTATGTTTTTTGATGACTTGATACTTGGGTTGAGGAAGCGTGCATTGTTTTGATTTGCAGAGCAAGATTATTCCCTTTTTTTTTAATGCTTATGCATACTAGTTGTAGCTCCAGAGAGTCACAAACAAGAAATCCCACCCTAGTAAAGGCTACTTTACTTTCTTGTTAGCAACCTTAGCCTGGTGGACTTGTACAACAGGGGACGCTCAACTGAGGCAAAACAGAGAATATTTATTACTCAAATCAAAACTGAGAGTTTACACCACACTAATATGTTTTTAACACAATAGGCAACCTACTATATATATATATATATATATATCTGATGCCTAACGTGTCAACAACCAAATGACAAACAATATTGTATCTAAATGAACCGTTACAACAAAGCAATCAGTTACAATACAACCACTTACAATTATAACTACAACTAATTAATATTAACTTCAAATAACTATTCTAACACTCCCCCTCAAGTTAGGGGCGAAAACAAATTGACATACCCTAACTTGCTTAGTAAATTCCACTGCACATCTCCAGCCACAGGTTTGGTCAGTAGATCAACCTCTTGTTCATGAGACCTCACATGCTTTAGGTCTATAATTTTTTCTTGCCATTTATCGCGAATAAAATGGCAATCCACTTCAATGTGCTTTGTCCTCTCGTGGAAAACTGGATTTGCCGCTATATGAATTGTAGCAATGCTGTCACAGTGAATTAGAACTGGTCTGATATGTGTGATTCGCAGATCACGCAGCAGACTTAGTGCCCAAACAATCTCAGATGTTGCCATACTAAGTGCCTGGTATTCTGCCTCGGCTGATGATTTGTAAACCGTTATCTACTTCTTGGTTTTCCATATGACCAGCGAGCCTCCAAACTTTAACAAGTACCCAGAAACTGAACGCCTTGTGATCCTATAGGAAGCCCAATCTGAATCACAAAAACATTCCAGATCAGGTTTACCAACAGAACTTAATTTAATACCAAGGCCAGCTGTACCCTTCAAATATCTAACAACATTCCTAGCTACTGTCATGTGTGCCTTTGTTGGTGTCTGCATAAACTGACTTAGATTCTGTACACAAAAACAAATGTCAGGTCTAGTCATGGTTAAATAAATCAACTTCCCTATTAACCTTCGGTATTGTCCAGGATCCTTACACAAAAACTGAGGACTGTCTTTCCCTTCTTGATATGGCATTAACTTCAGGTTTTGTGCCATAGGAATGGTTAGTGGCTTGCACCCACTCATTCCTGTGTCAGAAAAGAGATCTAATACAAACTTTCGTTGAGACAAGACCACACCTGTTTTAGTTTTGGCTACCTCTATGCCAAGAAAATACCTCATGTGTCCTAAATCTTTAATTCTAAAATTATCATGAAGCAATTTCTTAGCATAAGCAATACCTTCTTCAGTGTTACCAGTTATGAGCAAATCCTCTACACACACTAAGATAAATACCACACAGTTATTCCAATCCATGGTGAACAAAGAATAGTCACTTTTACTTTGAATGAAACCTCCATTAACAAGGGCTTGTGACAACTTTTGATTCCATTGCCGGGAAGCCTGCTTAAGTCCATAAAGGGACTTCTTAAGCTTACATACTCTATGCTCCCCCTTACCCTCAAAACCAGGAGGCAATTTCATATATACCTCCTCCTGAAGATCACCTTACAAGAAAGCGTTATAAACATCCATTTGATAAAGATTCCAAGAATACATTGATGATAACTTTAGAACCAGTCTAACGGTTAACATTTTAACAACAGGTGAGAATGTTTCATGATAATCCACCCCTTCCTTTTGACTATATCCCTTTGCTACTAGCCTAGCTTTATATCTATCTATGGTCCCATCTGAATTATATTTGATTTTATACACCCACTTACATCCAATTGGTCTTTTATTTTTGGGGAGATTCACTATTTCCCATGTCTTATTATCCTCTAATGCTTGCATTTCTGCCTTCATGGTCTTGACCCACTCGGGATTGGTGACAGCTTGCCTATAGGATGAGGGCTCAGGGACTGGATCAATAGAGGATAAAAATGCCATGTGATCAGCTGATATGGAATCATAAGAAACAAATCGATTGATAGGATATAAACATTTGGTTACAGATGCGGAATTTGTTCCAGAAATTACAAGTGAACATATATAATCATTGGACTAAATTGGTGCTCTTTTATCCCTAATTAGACATGACTTATTTACTATATCTGGACATTCAGCAACCTCTTCAGCAATATTCTGATGAGATTGTTGATTATTCTCATCTGGGGATGTACCATACTTATCTTTTACTATGGCTGGCTGATTGTCTGGATCATACCAGAACATTTCCTGGAGCGTGGGACTAATCTCCTGATGTTGATGCGCATCTGCATTATAGAAAGGGAAGACTTGCTCTACAAAGCTGACATGCCTACTAACAAACAACACATCAGTTTTCAGATTTAATAACAAATAACCCTTTTGATTATTTGGATAGCCTAAAAATACACAAGGGATTGCACGAGGTTGAAATTTATCATGAAGCTTTAAATTCGTGGCATAGGCAAGAGACCCAAACACTTTTATCTGTTTCAATTTAGGTTTCCTCCCATACACCCTCTCAAATGGAGTTTGGAAATCAATAATTTTAAAGGGTAATCTATTTACTAAATATACCGCAGCTTTGACACATTCACCCCAAAATCGTATAGGAACATGTGATTGCAACATCAAACTTCTTGTGACTTGCATAATAGTCCTGTGTTTACATTCTACAACCCCATTTTGTTGTGGATAATAGGGGCATGTTGTTTCATGAATGATACTCTTCTCTTGAACAAGCAGCTGAAATGAATTACTTAAAAACTCACTCCCATTATCACTTCTAATCCTTTTAACCCTTGTATTAAATTGAGTCATAGCATACGTGATGAAATTATGAACATGAGTAAGAGAATCAGATTTATTTGTCATCAAAAAAATCCATGTAGCTCTAGAATAGTCATCAACTATCGTAAGAAAATATGTGAATCCATGATGAATAGGGATCCTATATGATCCCCATATATCTAAGTGTATCAACTCAAAATAGTGACTCGTTTTAATACAGGAAGATGAAAAAGGGAATTTCGTCTGTTTAGATTGCACACATACATCGCATCTGTTATCTAACATGTCTGTGTTCTCAATTGTAAAATGCATGTGCTTCATTACAGAGAAAGGAGCATGGCCTAATCTTTTATGCCACAAATGTACATCAACAAATTTCAGAGGCAAAACATCATTGTGTGTGCGTGTAATATGATGCTAGGTAGTGTGTCTCTGTGTAACATTTACTATATGGGTATGACCAATCTTGGGAACTCTAACAACGTATAAGCCATCAACCATTCTACCAGTCAGCTTCATCCTTCCATGCAGAAGGTCCTGTACAACACAATGGTCAGGATAGAAGCATGCCATACAGTCTAGTTCCTTAGTGATTCTAGAAACCGCTATCAGATTAAATTTTAATTTTGAAGAATATAATAGGCCTTGTAGTTTGATATGGGGTGCTATGGTGATAGACCCTATGTGTGTGACGGGGATTCTCTGACCATCAGGAATCTTAATTGATTTCACATGCCCATTATATACATCATATTCATCTAATAAAGACATATCGCTCACTAGGTGTGTTGTGGCTCCTGAATCTAAGACCCACCAAGAATGAATTAATTGTGTAGAAGAAGAGATACTCAAACTTGTACCCGTCAAGGCGTGCACAGTAGACTATGATTCCTTCTGCAACATGTGGAGAAGTTGTTCATACTGTTCTTGGGAGAAGGAAGGAGCGACCATAGTGTTGGCAGCATTCACTTGTAAATCCGGATCATTTGTTGACTCAATGCCTAGCTGCCCAGATTCCTTTTGTTGCTTCTGCTTATTTCCTCTGAACCCAGGCGGAAATCCTATCAGTTGAAAGCATTGGTCACGAAGGTGCCCCTTCTTGTGGCAATGGGGACACTCAATCGAAGGATCTCGACGGCCCCTTCCCTTTCCACAACCACGTGTCTTGGTGAACATGGCAATGCCTTCAGTTGGTTGGCTGAGATCTGAGATGGTCTTCTGCGTTTCGTCTTGAATGATCATGGAATAAGCTTCATTCACTGAGGGTAGAGGATTCATGAGTAAAATCTGCCCACGGGCTTGGTTAAAGGATTCATTCAACCTCATTAAGAATTGAAGCAGTTTCTGTTCCTACATCAGGTCAGAGTAGGCCTTCGAAGTGCTGCAAGTACATGAAGGAAGAGTAATGAGGGCTGACTGCACCTCCCATAGTTCTTTCAACTTAGAGAAATATGTGGAGACCGAAGCAGACCCCTGATGATGCATAGAAATTTCACGATGCAAACCGAAAATCCACGCTCCATTCTTCTTGTCGAACCGTTCTTTCAAGTCGATCCATACATGGCTGGCGTTCTGGTAGAATATCACTCCATTAGCCAATTCTTTGGAGATGGAGTTGAGAAGCCAAGAAAGAACTACTACATTGCATCTCTCCCACTGATCGTGCAACTTTGGGTCTTGGTCCTCCTTTCAGCAGGTGCCATCAACGAGCCCTAGTTTATGCTTGCCAAGCAACGTTATCCTCATCGCTCGACTCTAGACAGTATAATTTTCACTCCCAGTGAGGATATGTTGTATGATTGAAACTCCCTGGGTATTCGAAGGATGCAAAAAAAGTGGATGGGAGAATGGAAGAAACTCATACAAGATGGAAGAAGCGTTGCGCGGAACATCTACAGATGCCTTTTGAGCCATTTAGCACTATTCGACCGAAAAGACGGCAGTTCTTGGCGATGTCTAAAGGAGGGAAAATCTTGCAATCTAGTGTAAATCTTGCAGCCACGAGAGGTAAGACTCTAACCTTGAAGATGAGTCAACAGATAAACACTCAATTGTGGGGCAATTTCGAAAGGAACAATCGATCAAGGTAGTCGCGAGAGCTGGCTGAGATCTCTTGATGACGAACCACGTTGCCAGATGCTCAATCGCCTATAGACGCTTCTCGAATCGGGTTATAGGCCGCTACAATCAACTGGGCCTCAGGCTTGGCTGGTTCTTGAAAGACCATTGTGTGATTGTTGCCTATTCAAGTTTAGCCTAATCATCCGACAGAAAAACTTCCTGTGTTCGCTAGCGACAATTCAAGAGGGATGGGCCAGATTCTTGATTTATGGGCCGAGCTTCTTGAAATGCAGACTGTGCCTCACAGGTGTTCAGATGAATCCATATGAATAAGTGGTGGCTCTGATACCATGTTAGCAGCCTCAACCTGGTGGACTTGTACAACAGGGGACGCTCAACTTAGGCAAAACAGAGAATATTTATTACTCAAATCAAAACTGAGAGTTTACACCACACTAATCTGTTTTTAACACAATAGTCAACCTACTATATATATATATCTGATGCCTGACGCGTCAACAACCAAATGACAAACAATACTGTATCTAAATGAACCGTTACAACAAAGCAATCAGTTACAATACAACCACTTACAGTTATAACTACAACTAATTAATATTAACTTCAAATAACTATTCTAACATTTCTTGAACTAACACGAAATGATATTAAAATAATAAATGATAGCTAGTTATTTAAATGGTTATACTAAGGATGGGACAAAAATAACTACTAGAATGAGGGACTGGACGGTGATACTTTCTTTCTTATAGCACCATACAAATTATTATTCAATCATTTAAATTAAAGATGTGCAAGTGTTGAGGGCTATTTATAGCCTCAACTCTAACCCAAGAATTTGATAGCAGAAAGTTTTGGAATGCAATTACAATAATGATAAAAAATGCAAAATCAAAATTGAAATAAATGATCATGATGATAATGAAAATAAATCAGCAATAACTTTGATGCTCTTCAAATCTTCAACATTAAGTGTGCACGAGTTGATGACAACCATGCACCACCTATGTCCGCCTTCCCGAAGAGAAGGCATCCCTCTCTTTCAAGAGGATTTGTGGCGTTGTTTTATAATTCCGCTCCTTTTATAATTCCCATCAAGAACACTCAAAGAATCAAGCCAAACATGAGAAGAAGAGAATAGATGCATCATTGCCTTAAAAGAGAGAAAACAACTCTCCAAACTCTAAATCTAATTTCAGTTTACAGCGCACCATTGATTAATTTGCAAGAAATTTAAATATTTGTTTAATTATTTAATATATATTTAAAAAATTAAATTAAATTTACTGCTTATAATTCTGAAATATTACAAAATGTAGAAAAATATATATATATATATATATATATATATATATATATATATATATATATATATATATATATATGGAGAAATGGCAGTTCACATAAAGAAAAAAAAAATCCTTTTTTATGAAATCAATGGAGTTCAGAGTTAGGACATGAGTCATAACAAATGCAATCTTTTTTTATAGGAAAAAAATGGCACACATGCATGAAAAAAAACACACACACACATGCACATCTCTCTGCGTGTGTATCAAAATGATTTTTTTTTTATCTATATTGATTTTAAGAAAATGAATATATAAAGGCATGTTGGGGATTAAGGGTAAGTTTGTACTTTTACATTTATTAAAAAGTGTGAATGTGATATTGTTGAGTTGATTGCATAAATACCTACATGAATGAGTTCTATCTGCTCTAATATTTTAATTAAATTTTCCTATTGTAAATGAATATGAAACTAATATTTTAAGAAATTAAAATTTATCCAAAATTCGAAAACGAACCCGAACAGGATGGTCTTGAAAGTTGGCTAAGAAAAGTAAATACTATGATCGGTAATAGACTCAAGAAAGCCCCTATTTAAAATTTTATTAATGAAAAGGGTATTGATAAATTTTTATGCACAGAAAAACACAGGAAGAAAAGACGAGTTGAAGTTTGTTCCTATGAGGCATATAATTGAGAGAGAGAATTAGGGATGGAAATAGGTTAGGCCCCTAACAGGGGCCTACGGCCTAACCTACTTTAAGCCTAGCCTAGTCTATTTAGTAAATAGGTCATGCTTAGGCTTAGGCTTATCGTTAAGCCTATTTAGATAAACAGGTCAAGCCTATTCTCATAAGGCCTAGCCTTTAGGCCTACAGGCCTGGCCTATTTAGTTTTTTTTTTTAAATGTTTTATTATGTATAGTCATATATAATTTAATCTAAATTAATTTTATAGATTATTTATAAAATTAATAACTTATTCTTAACTTTAAATTTTGCATTTCTCTATTTATCAATAAGCTTAATATTTTCATTTATCAATTGATCACATTTACTTCTCTTCTTTTTTATCGCTCGAGATGTCAATACTAACTCATTACTTCTCCCTTGATTTATGTCATTTGATGTGACATAAAAATTGTAGTAAGTTAATTTTAGTAATGTCCAAATGAAAATGATCCAAATAGGAGAAGTTTGTCTCATTTTCTATAAAAAAAAATAAGAGGTAAAATCTAGTTTTACAAGTCACATGTCGTGCTTGGTTGATTTTAAGAAATATATCTCCTTAGTGAATAAATAATTGATTTTTCTTATTCCTACTTGCTCAGATAATTGTTGGTACTAGATGTTATTTTCTTTCACTTACTAACTATTTTATTTCTTATGAGACTTAATCCTTAAACTTTTTAGACATAACGTAAGCATTTAAATAGGCTTGATGAATTATATATGAACTTAGATGCATATCCTTTAAGACTATATATATAAAGGCTTACATTTTAAGTAGGCCTTTAAATAGACTTCAAGCCTTGTCAGGCCTTCAAAAGACCCAGGCTTAGGCCTAAAAAAAAGCCTACTCATAGGCTCAGGCCCAGGCTTAGGCTTTAGATACCCGTTGCAGGCCCAAACCTACTTAATTAAAGCCTAGCCTAGCCTAACCTATTTCCACCCTACTACAATCCACCCATTGTGTTAAAGAATCTCCCTTTCATATATCCCACCTGATTGAAATGCTAGATATTGTAAACTGTTTTTAATTTATCCATAAAATTTCGAAAAGAAAATGAATTTTGCCTATTAGTATGTGATGTAAAAAATGTCATGATATGGATACATCTTGTAAAATAAAAATTATAGATGATGTTAAATAATCAAATTAAATACACGAGTAATAAAAGTTGCCATAACATTCTTACAACCAAATAACCTCAAATATTACCATTGATTTTCACATTATTTAATGTCAAAAGGTCATGAGATGAATATGTTTTATATATGATAAAAGGCTAATAAAGTATATATTTGGTCTTTCATATTTACATTAAATTTACTTTTAATCCTTTAAGTTTAAGTCTATGAAGTACAATTTTTAGAAAAAAAAACATTAATGTCTTATTTTAATTCTAGCTAGCTAGTTGCCACATCAACGCATTTGTTAACTGATAAATAAACTGACGTTCATGGACCCATGCTTCTCTCTCCTTCCTTAGACCCCTTCTTCCCATGCTTGTTCTATTTATACATGCCTCACCGCCTTACTGGCCTTCACCAGGCAAACACAAATTTCCAAAGATTATTGGTAGAAAATTTGCAGAGAGAGTCATCAATAATGGCAGGAAAGATTGTGTTTGAACGTACACTTGCTGCCTGTGATGGCTAAATTAATTTAGGTTCATTAGATTATTCCTCCGTGAATATCTCAACACACTGGACGTTTCTAACCCTCTCTTTTGCTTCTCCTTAGATACACATACATGTGTGGCCACTGCTTGTGTTTTCTCATAAAATACTATTCACGGTACCCTCCAATTCTACAGCCAGTGCTTTAGGAGATTCAGGGAAGAAGAAGAGTGATGTCCGCAAGAGAAGGGTTTCCGATTGCGAAGAGGATGTGAAAACAAATTGATTAAAACCTAAGAATATTTTCTAATAATAGTAATAATAATAATTTAATTAAAATATGAATTTGTTAAAAAACGTTTGAGTTGATGTGACAGTTAGGATTAAAATAACACGCCTTTATTGTTCAGTATTTTCCGTTAGATAAGGATAACAGTATTAATATTTAAGGATTAAAAATGTCTTAAAGTAAACTTGATGCAAGCATAAAGGACCAAATGCATATTTTATATATGATATAATAATATGTATGATATTCACTATAGTCACATATAAACCTAGCAAACGTAAAAGGGAGTCGATGTATACCACTTAATTAAGTGATCATAATTGAATAAAAAATAGCCAGTAATACAAAATGTCATAATGTTTTACAAAATTATTAGAAATAAAATTGAAAATAGAACATTAATGCAAATGGAAATAGCCGTTGTATTGCATAACTCAAGAGGAAAATAAAGATATATAGAAGGTGATAAAAAAAAGTGAATAAATTTCTAAATCTCACTAAATTAAAAAAAAAAAATCTAAATTTTTATTTTTGACAACTTTTGTAGATATGTATTGAAAAAAAATTACAAATTTAATTTTTTCCATTCTATTTAAAAAATGAACAAAAAATTATATAATTTTAATAATACTTAAGGTCTTTTATAATTTATTATATATGTTAAACCAAGAAAGTCTACACCTTTTATTTTTTTTAGAAGAAAATTTATGTGTGTTAAGAAAATTCATTTAATGTTAATAAATTTAAAAAATATAAATAATTCGTTATATCTAAATAATTAAATAATATATTGTTCAAATGAATATGGAAATTGGAGAAAAGAAATAAAAAATAAATATGAGTTTAATCGTGATTAATTAAATAATATATTGATTGCATGAATATGAACCTTGTTAAAAAATATATATATACATATAATCATGTGAAACGTGAATGATGATGATGGATGGTTTTAGTTTTAATTTAGTTATTTTTTAAATTATAAATACAAGAGATAATGGAGGAAGTTTTGTTAAGGGAAATTTGATAATTTTAATTGTATATTATGACGTTTGATCTTTCTAAATAACTACAATTTATATGCTCCTTTATGAAAGTAAGCATGCCTTGTGTGCAGTGGCGGACCCAGGACTTTCATTGATGGGGGCGAAAATAAAATATACTACATCAAATAATTATTAAAAAATTGGTCTTCCATGCTATTTCAATGCTTATTTTTTATTATCTTCATAATAAAAAAAGATTTTTCAGTAATTGTTATAGAAACTGAAAGAGTGAGTAATCACTCTATCAATAAAAGGGTAAATGATAGACTTTTCAATTCTTACCAACCCTTGACATAATTCAAATGTAATTGATAAATTAATGAAATCTAGATGTTTAGAAATTAATGTCAAGTTCAAAATATTATAACTCTATCATCAAATTTACAAATTATTTCACAAAATTCCATATGACACATTCTATTTCGCATAGAAATATAATTCCATTTCACAAATTCCATACCACAAACTCCACATCATAAATCATAAATTTTCTAATTTTATGCCATATACACGTACACACTATGATTCAAAATATTTATTTTACATAGTTAAAAATTCAAAATATTTATTTCCTTAGAAAAGTGGCAAAAATAGGTGGAGCAAAAGAAAAATGGGAAGCTGAGTTACATAAAGTTATAAATAAGAAGGAATTGAGGGATGGAGCTGAGATTATAAGAAAGAAAGGCGTAGATGGAAAGCATTCATGAGCGCAGCAGAAGCGATGGGAAGAGAGAGAACTGGAAAGAACCATGACCCATGAAGGGAATGCAAACATTTGGAGGGCGGGGGCCACGAGGAATGCAAACACACAGAAAGAACCATGGCCGATGAAGGAAATATACGTAGGACAAAATATTGGGTGGTCTAGCTAATTCTAACATCTTGTATGCTAAACATACATGCAAATAATTCAGAAACCCCCCTGGTCCGCCCCTGCTTGCGTGATTATAGAATAGTTAAGAATACTTTGATTTATAAAATATTTAAAATTCATACCTCTATAGTATTAAATTTTTTTTAAGCAAAATTAATGCATCGAGATAAGAATGTTAAGTACGCCAGAAATCTCTCAATAGTAAAAAGCTACAACCAAGTACCCGACAGAAAGAATGTTACAGCCAATTAAGTACCTTCCAAAACCAACAAGCTGAGTGTTGATCGATGCTCATTTAAGTTATACAGTTTTCATATTTTATCCAAAACAGCAAAATTTGCGGCAACCAATCACCGTAATATTGCTATCTTAAGGTATATTTTGCACCAAAAGACACTAGTTGTTTGTTTTAGAAGTTAGAGCATATCTTCATAATCCATTTCAAAGCTCAACGCCACCAACATCTGTTTCTATATTAAGACTGCTTATCTGTATTTCCAATAAATGGCAGCGTACACATCCATAATAACAAATCTCAAGACTTTCCAAATTTTAACTGATGGTTTTTCAATCGTATATAAACACACCGTACGTGCAAAAAAGAAACCAGAAAGTTGGGTAACATCTTACAATGAGCTCTTCTTCATCGTGGGATAAGATTATCTTCTTCTTCATTTCATTTTTAGGCTTATGCTCTGCCATAGAGGTGTCATATGATGGAAAATCCCTCATAATCAATGGAGAAAGGCGCATCATTTTCTCTGGAGCAGTTCACTATCCACGAAGCACAGAGGAAATGTGGCCTGAAATTATCCAAAGGGCTAAGGATGGAGGTCTTGATGCCATTGAAACTTATATCTTTTGGAATCACCATGAACCTGTTCGACGAAAGTATGACTTCTCAGGAAACTTGGATTTTGTCAAGTTTTTCAAGCTGATCCAACAAGCTGGACTATATGCCATTCTAAGGATTGGTCCTTATGCTTGTGCAGAGTGGAACTATGGAGGGTTCCCATTGTGGCTTCACAAGATGCCAGGGATTGAATTGAGGACTGATAACCAAGTTTTCAAAAATGAAATGACTATTTTCACTTCAAAAATTGTTAACATGGCCAAAGAGGCTAAGCTCTTTGCATCACAAGGAGGACCCGTTATTCTCGCACAAATTGAGAATGAGTATGGAAATATCATGTGGGGTTATGGAGATGCTGGGAAGGCATATGTGAAATGGTGTGCCCAAATGGCTCTTGCCCAAAACATTGGTGTTCCATGGTTCATGTGCCAGCAAGATGATGCCCCAGAGGGTATAATCAATACATGCAACGGATACTACTGTGATACATTTCAACCCAATAACCCGAAGAGCCCAAAAATGTGGACCGAAAATTGGATTGGGTGGTTTCAAAAATGGGGGCAAAGGAATCCCCATAGGACTGCTGAAGATGTTGCTTACTCAGTGGCTCGGTTTTTCCAGAATGGCGGGGTGCTCAACAATTATTACATGTACCATGGAGGAACAAACTTTGGACGAAGTGCGGGTGGTCCATATATTATGACATCTTATGATTATGATGCACCGGTTGATGAGTATGGGAATTTGAATCAACCGAAATGGGGGCATCTTAAGCAGCTTCATGCTGCAATAAAATTGGGGGAGAAGATTCTCACTGATGGCCTAAGAACTGAGAGGGATTTTGGAGGTTCAGTCACATTGACCACATACACTAGTAACACCACTGGAGGAAGATTTTGCTTCTTGAGCAATGCTAATGAACGCCAAGATGCATATGTAGATTTGAAAGATGGTAATGACAAGTACTTTGTGCCTGCTTGGTCTGTGACCATTCTTGACAATTGTAGTAAGGAGGTTTTCAATACTGCAAAGGTTAATAGCCAGACTTCAATAATGGTGAAGAAGAGTAATTATAGTGAATTACCTACCGGTAAACTCACTTGGGCATGGAGACCAGAACCCATGAAAGACACCATGAAAGGAATGGGAAAATTCAAGTCAAACCAACTTCTTGAGCAGAAAGACTTGACTTTAGATGTCAGTGACTATTTATGGTACATGACTACTATTAATATCAGAGACGCATCCGCTTGGAAAAATGCAACCCTCCGAGTGAACACACAGGGTCATGTTCTTCACAGTTTTGCCAACAAAAGATTTGTAGGATCCGAGTTCAGCCAGTGGGGGAATGGATTCACATTTGAGACACCTATTTCCCTGAAGCGTGGAAGAAACATTATAACATTGCTCAGTGCAACAGTTGGACTAGCGAATTATGGTGTAAAATTTGACCTAGCAAAGACTGGGATAGGAGGTGGTATGGTTCAGCTCATTGGCAAGGACAATCTCACGATGGACTTATCAAACAGTTCTTGGTCTTACAAAATCGGCTTGAATGGTGAGGTTAAACATCTTTATGATCCATCAATGTACGCTAGTTCAACCAATAATCCACCTGTTGGAAGAAGAATGACTTGGTATGCAACCCATTTTAAAACCCCTTCTGGGACTGACCCAGTGGTGGTGGATTTGCATGGCATGGGTAAGGGGGAAGCCTGGATCAATGGGCAAAGCATTGGCCGGTATTGGCCTTCTATGATTGCTAGTTCAGATGGATGTGATGAGGAATGTGATTATAGAGGAGCATACGCGCCAGAAAAGTGCAATTACAATTGTGGCAACCCATCACAGAGATGGTACCATGTGCCAAGGTCATTCTTGAACAATAATCAAGGAAACACATTGGTTTTGTTTGAAGAAATAGGTGGCAATCCTCAAAATATTTCATTCCAAACTGTCACGATTGGAACTATTTGTGCTTATGGCTACGAAGGTGCACTACTAGAGCTATCTTGCCAAGGTGGAAAGACCATCTCAGAAATTCAATTTGCTAGCT
Organism: Acacia confusa; assembly: GCA_037074495.1. NCBI lineage: Eukaryota > Viridiplantae > Streptophyta > Magnoliopsida > Fabales > Fabaceae > Acacia > Acacia confusa. The sequence goes on from CM073514.1 coordinate 25,442,943, forward strand.
TTGGAGACCCGCAAGGGAAGTGTGGATCTTTCCAAAAGGGCTCATGGGAAGCTAGTAATAGCAAAGCTATAGTGGAAGCCGCATGCCATGGGAAAGAGAAGTGTGAATTGACAGTGACAAGAGAAGCATTCAATGCAAGTGGCATTGGCAATAATGCTACTACAGTTAGACTAGCCGTGCAAGCTCTATGCTAAGTCGACGTCCTTATGAATTCCCACAAGGAATGGTCTAGGTGTTATACATAGTAGATTGAGGTTCTTTTGGAATCTAAAGGTATGGAGAGAGCTATCTTGACATCCACGAGCAAGATTAGTCCAAAATCTGCGGGAAACCAAACAAATAAGGAGGAGGCATAAGAAGAAGGAAGCATCTATCAAGCTTTTTAATTCCATATGCCTTATATTTGTGGCCTTGAAAAGTCATTACCTTCGAAGCTACAAAGAAGGGAATAATTATGCATTTTGCGATAAATGTATCATGAGTAATATTTTGCTAGTTATATCCTATCTTTTCACAATATAATCATACTCTTTACCCCACAACGAAATAAGCTCTTTCAATGTGATTATTTAATTTGGTTGTTGTGACAAATCTAGCTATATATTTTAATTAAAAAGAAAATTGTTCTATATGAATGATTTATTCCTTCGTAATTTTAACTTAGGTTACTTCTGCAAATAATTGTTCTCAACTCAAGAATGACTCCAATGGAAGCGACATTATGCAAGGGCGCCTTTTATTATAAATCATAGTGGCAAAAGACAAATATTAAATGAGTTAAGGAAAAATTACCCATGGAAATTAGCAGCAACAAAAATTCATTGGTAATTTTATTTCTCAACCGAATTAGCAATGGAATTTAGCGACAAAAAAATTTTGTTGAGAAAATTTCGATGGTTATTATTTTTTTACTTGATTCTAGCATAGTTGAATCTGATCCTTAGTTATTTGATCATATTCATATTTATCCGCTATGGGCTAGGTTTGAAAAATCAGATCGTGGTAATAAACCAGTTGAAGCAGCAGTCTAGTCAAACCAATCATATTAAGGCTATAGATTTTTCTGCCAAAATACAGCAGGTATGACAGATTTGCTGGTTTCAATTATGAAAGGAGCCTTGTGTCTGTTTCTGCTTGCAACACGCAGGTTTAATAGAGCCTTGCTCTGAAAATATTGTCATTATTTCTGCATTAATTCCAGATTTCTTTTGTCTCTGATCCGCAAAACCTTTCCAAGATTTTGGTTGTATCCATATTAATCCTTGAAGCCCCTTATATATTGTGTCATATTTTGAGGTGTCATGTTTGTGTTATGAAGAAGTACTGGATGCTGCATTTAGCAATATAGTTTACTTTACTCCCTTACATCAACTGAATTGAATTGTTCTACTCAATACTTTTAAAATTTGTTTTCTATTCTAACTTAACAGGTGGTTTGGAGTGCCCCTCAAAGTTGAGTGTCCCCCCCCCCCCCCCCCCCCGGTTTTCTCCCTTCCCTTTACCAATAGAGGTCATTCCCCTCATCAATATCACACTAGTACACAAAAGGCTTTATAGATAGGACAAAAAACACATCCTAAAACCAAATCTGGGACTAGCCTTGACACAGGTGGTTTTAAAAGTCCGTTACTTTTATGACTGGATGCGCAACCGGTCTTAAAAATATTTTTAGATCAGACCTTTAAAATATAAGGTCTTAAAAGTCAAACTTTCAAAACCGGACTTTTAAAATATTAGGTTTTAAAAGTCCCTTTCTATCACCAAAAAAAAAGGAATAAACTTTTAAGATCAGTTGTTAAAGACATCCGGTCTTAAAAGTCCCTTTCTATCACAAAAAAAGGGAGACTTTTAAGGCCAGTTGTGAAAACACTTACGGTCTTAAAAGTCCCTTTCTATAAATAAATTTAAAAAAAAAAAAGTAGAAGCTAGTTACAGATCTTGAATGAGCTCCAATGAATTTAATCTGTAGCTTAAAACATGGAAAATTGGAACTCTTGAATCAATAATTACGTGCAAAAACTGCATTTTTATGATGAGAACAACAACATTATAAGTCACATGATTTTGAATAAAGTCTAAAGCTTGAACCTAAAGGAAAATAATGAAGTTGGTAATATTCTTAGTTCTTGTTGGTTAAATTTGCCTACTACGTGACTTTCATGCAAAGTTTCATGAGGTTGAAAACAAAAAATTTTGTTTAATCATTGCAGAAATCCGTAACTCCTTATAATCCTCATGAATTATTAACCTTACCTCATTACGATAATTAGTTATTATTCATTAATCTGTAACTCTTTACGGTACTCATGAGAACTTGTAACAATTTATGATGATGATGAGTTTTATGATTACTTGTTAAAACAACTATTAGGGATTATGATTACTTGATAAAACGACTATTGGAGATTATAATTACCTTAGATCACTTAAAGACTTCAATGTTGTTGATGTCCTCTAACATTGATCCACACGGCTATCCCCCGATTGCAATGAGAATTCTTTCTCTTGAAACTTCTCACTCCTTTGATGTTTGTTAGGCAAACACAAGGTTGATATTTGGTTTCCTTGTGTTTTTCTCTTTTCAAGAAAATGGTGGTTTCTTGGAATTAGGTTAAAGATAGAAGGAGCAAGATTGGAACTTACATTTTCTTGAATTGGAGGTTCACACCAATCAAATTGGCAACTTGTTTTTCTCTCTTGAAAAACGTATAAGAAAAAGGGCACCCAAAAATCAACTCTTTATAAGAGTTTAACCCTAATTTAAATATTTGCAAAAAAGGCTCAATTCAAGTTTGGATTTGAAAATCTAAATCATAATGAATTAAATTCATATATATCTTGATTGATTGATTGAATCAATCATTTAAGATGGATCACATTTATTTCTTTATTGATCAATTAAGTCAACTATTTAAGATGATAGATCATATTTATTTCTTGATTGATAGAGTCAATCATTTAAAATGATGGATTATATCCATATCTTGATTCATTGATTGAATAATAATTTAAAATGATGGATCACATTCATCTCTTAAAAGTAAAATTCAAAATCATTTTTAATTTAATCTTTATTTATTATTTTTCCTACATTCATTCAATCTTTATTGGACATTTGAGCATTTTTGTACAGAAACTGATTTTCCAGTAGGGACTCCAAATGTAACATCACCATTTTTCGCTATTGGGCTTGGAGTCCCTACTCTAACCTAATTATACCTTAACTCTTGATAAAGCTCAATAACAATTATTGACTTAAGCTTGCTGATTTTAAGCAATTAAAAATAATCTTTGTGTATGACCCATTAGGTCCAATTTGTCACTAACATAAATAAACTTGAACCAATTAAAACTCCTTTAACGGGCCCAAATTATCTAATGATCTCTTAAAGCACTGGCAATGCTCTGCAGCCCCATAACTAATTGAGTTGATCAAGTGATCTACCTTTCATATTTGGATACTGTGCATGTATCATTCTTCACGTCATTCACATTTAGTCGAGAGCTATGATATAGTATCATCTCTCTTGATTGACTAAATATAGCTAATTCACAGAACTATGAATCTTCTTATATTAACTCTATAACGGATCATAACTCTTCATGATTACTTACTATGCACACAGACTCCTAAGTTAATTAAAAGCTATCCAAGCTCTATCAGTCTTGTGAATGACTAATCCCTTGTAGGGGACTGTGAGTCCTCTTGGCATATCCATCTATACTCATGTATTCGAGTTATACCCAAGAATACATTGTTCTCCCCATTTTCAGGGGATAGAGTTGTACAGTCAAAGTGTAATCCTAGAACCTAGTGTTCAATTACATCCTTAAGTCCAAGATGACTACACTACCAAACGATAAGAAATTTTACATATCCAATGATACTCTCTACAATGAATCTTTGTGAAGTCTTTTGGTGGGTTAGTTCGGTGCTATATGTTCTCGAACAGATCTACCCATGACATTGTTGGAAATTATGCCCTAGGGGCAAGTCATTGTACTTTAAATATTAACATTATTTAAATTATTTTTTCGTTTAGTTATCATATCATTTTCATGCTTATTATGATAATTGCATCCTTGGATATATCATAAAGATTATCCTAAATGTCCCTGGTCAGTCATCTACACAGGAGCAAAGATGAAATAAGACCAATATGACTTTGATGAGGTATGGAGATACGAATTAAAGTCATAGGCATTTGTAAGAGTACGAGGTGCTGGGCCAACCCACTATGAGAAAGCTGCATAGATTAAGTCACAAGCTTTTCTCATGTATAACCACATCATAATACCCTTTAACTTGAGATCATCAAATATTCCTATATGAGAGTCATTGATCTTTGACTAGTCAAAAGTCACCTTTGACCGGGTGAAGAAAAAGGCTTCGATTGAGATTAGTAGTTTTCATGCAGAGGAATGTGAATGGTCAAGATAGAATTTGTCCCTCACATTTGTACAGAGATAATATTGAGCCCCTCGATTAGAGAGTCTGAAAAATGTATGGCCATACCATGGTGGAAAAGAGTTTCCATTTCAATTGTTAGACTACTCAAGAATCAAGAAAGTAATGGTTAAGAATAAGAGGTTGACATTATCCATGCTTCATCCTTGACCCAATTATCGCGTGACAAAAGGGACGTGACATGGTTGTATTATAGGTTGTATCGTATCATCAATCCCCATATGAATTGTGTAGTCGGAATGTCTTGCTAGAGACTGCTTGCAACTTGTGGGCTGGTACAGTATTGGCCCGCTGACAATCTTATATGAGCCTGCAGGGTCGCACACAAGAATGGCCCAACATGAGCAATAATGCCTGAATTCATTAAATCTAGATATGTTTAAGATTTAATGAATACAAACTTTAATCTAGGGTGGATAGATAGATATAATAAATTTTGAAAATAATAATAATATTATAATATATATATATATATATATATATATATATATATATATATGTATGTATGTATGTATATAGTATTTAATTTATGAAGTATTTCATAAATTAAATAACTAAAATAAATTGAGATATCATATATTTGACTTAATTTGAATTGAGATATAGTACTCAGATTTAATTTTTGAATAGAGATATCATATATCTAATTTAATTTGAATTGAGATATAGTATCTCAAATTTAATGAAATAGATAGATATAATTCTCAAATTTAATTTATAAAGATAAATTAAATCAACTAGCTTTTAATTCGGATTAAATAATTAGATTATATTATATCTGTTGGACATATTTAATTAATATTATTTAATCCAGATTCAAATTTCAAAATTAATTAGATTAATTTTAAATATATAATACGTCTATTGGGGTTTGAAACCCCTAAGCAATAATTTACAAGACTGGTTGAGAAGAGCTGCAAAAAGAAAACCCTAGAAAGAATAGACATAAGACAAAAAGTAAGAAGGCGCTAGCACGCTGCCGTCCGTGTTGAAGAGCTGTTCGGTGTAGATATTGATAGAGGGAGTAGATTCGTAGAGTCGGCTCCTAGGATTGATCGAGCAAGAAGACGTTAGCCCACAAGTTTGCAATAGATGCACATGAGCATTTGAAAGGTACGGTTCTTAATAAACCCAACTTAAACGTTGTTGATAGATCCTCTTTATGGGATTCGTAAAATTTTAATGTATGAAATCCTCCTGCTATATGTACGGATCCCTATAGACATCAGCTAAAGCATTAGCATACCCGTATTCCATGAGGTCCCTTACCTTGTATCTTTATACAAGTAGATGATGTCGTACTAGTCTTATTGAGATCATTAATGCCCTTTCTTATTTATTCAAGACTAGGAACAAGTTTTATGCAAGAGATATATAGTGTTGTCGAGTCCTCATGATTATGATCCCCATCATTGATCCTCGAGATTAACAATCTTTTATCCCTAGGGCTTTTTTATCTTCAAACACATATTTACCTTAAAATAAAAGCAAGACATAAATTTGATAAAGTAAAATGTGCTCATATATTAATAATGAAATATTACAATGTATGAAAGGTGCTCATTTGCCCTTACAGATTTCCTCTAAGACACCTAAATACTAACAGTTCTGAACTCTACTTGTCGATGAAGAGATTGAACATAATTGAAGATTTCATCAAGCATGCCAACTTTTCTGTGAACTTGTTATAACCAGGCTCTAAACTTTGCAGGTAATTCATTCTATCACTAATTTTTTCCCCTTATAACCTGCAAAAAAAAGCACGAAAACAAAGACCTTGCATTATTATTGTTCAATTACCAGAAGCCAAATCCATAAAAAGGAAAGCATCAGTAATTTTTGTAGTTGGTTCTTACTCTTTTGGCTAAGCTATGGCGGGTCTTGTAAAAGGGAAATTAAAGTTGTGAACTTGAAGAATCTAGAAATCTAAAGCAATGTTGAAGATGGAGCAGATAAAGAGACAAAAGTAGCAAAAATGAAACAGATCAAAGAAGACAAAGCAAAATTGCGAACTTGGAAAAGCTAGAATCAATGAGAGCAGAGGAGGAGAGAACAATTTTCGTGGCATAAGAAAATATGTGAGCGAGGTTCTTAAGATGAGGTTTAAGAGAGACTCATGAGGCGATATTTACAAGATCGAAGAGAGGTTTAGAGATCAAAATTCAATTTTCAACGGGGGAAAAGAAAAGATTCATCTTTTAGACTTTTTAAATATCAGATCTTAAAAGAAAAATTTTTATATCAGACTTTTTAAACATCTAGTCTTAAAGTTTTTTATTTTTATATTTACAAAATTGCCACCGGTCATACTTTTTAGATTGGACTTTTAAAATAGAAGGTCTTAAAAGTAAGACTTTTAGGACCTTATATTTTAAAAATCCGCTCTAAAAATTTCTTTATATATTTACAAAACTGTCATCGGTCATACTTTTTAAACCTAATCCTCTATAATCCAGTATAAAAAGTTTTTTATATTTACAAAACTGTCATCGGTTATACTTTTTAGACCTGATTTTCCATAATCCGGTTTAAAAAGTTCTTTATATGTTTACGGAACTACCACTGGTAATACTTTTTAGACCTAATCCTCTATAATCTGGTCTAAAAAGTTTTTTATATTTACAAAATTGTCACCGATTATACTTTTTAGACCTGATCCTCTATCATCAGTTTAAATGTAATTGTCTTAAAAGCCTTTTTTGTACTAGTGTCATACTCGAAATCTTCATTTGGCGAGGATGAATGAAGGTCGGGGTCTCATCAAAAGCCATGGATCATTTTGTCCAATAAAAGAAACAAAGAAAAAGGAAGTAAGAAACGATTGAGCGAGAGAAGCATAGTGATGACCACGCTATAAAGGGTAAGTTTGTCTTCTTCCTCAGTTGGAAAATGAATTCCCACCAAAATAGGTGGGACCTGATTTTCCCATGTATAAGGCAAAATGCCCCACCACTAGAAAATATTCTCCCATGAAAAGGTGAACCAAACAACGGTTGCCAACTGAAAATGGCCATTTTCCATTTCCCTTCTCTGATTTGCATAGAACCAAACGAGGCCTAAACTTTACATTCATTTCCCTTCAACAACTTCATTTTGGCTTTGATCCAAATTGAGGGTTTTTGGAGGGGAGCCGAGTTTTTGGACAACCTTACCCTTATAACTTTCATATTATTCCATTTATGACCATAATAAAAATATTATTATTATTAAAAAAATATATTATTATAAATAAAAATATTATTACAATTGAAAAATACTCCCTCTGACCTTAATATAAACATATTTACCTAATTTAATTAGATTAAATAAGTTAGTTAAATTAGTTAAGGGTAAATGAGCAATTTTACACATAACCTTTTCTCTAAGAGCGCCTAGCACCACGACCCTTTTTCTGGAACAAAACTACACACGACGTTACGTTTTGGGAGAAAAAATACCACGGGCTATTAGTTGACTAGACGTTGACCGTTAACTTGGACGGAATGAACAGTAACACCGCTAAAATTACCATTTTGCCCTTAGTTTTAATTTTGTTTAAAAAAACACTAAACTAAACCCTCCCCTGCCAGTGGGCCCCACCACCGGCCGCCGCCCTCCCCATCGCCGTGACCTCCTCCGGTAGACTCCCCTTAGTTTTAAATAATTTTTTAAAAAGACTAAAATAACCCCACCATCGGCGGTCGCTGGCAACCGGCGGCAGTGTATTTTAGTTTTTTTTCCTAATTATTTAAAACTAAGGGGAGGCCTCCAGAGGAGGTCGCCAAAGGTGGTCACCGGTCGCCACCGCCACCGGCCGGCGGTGGGGAGGGCTACCGCCGGCGATGGTGTGGCCGGTGGTGTGGCCCATTGGCGAGGGAGGGGTTATTTTAGTTTTTTTAAAAAAAATATATTTAAAAATAAGGGGAGGTTGTTAGAGGTGGTCGCCGGCGGTGGGGACACGGCAGTCGGCGATGGTGTGGCCGATGGTGGGGCCCACCGGCTGGGGAGGGGTTATTTTAGTGTTTTTTTTAAAAAAAAAGTATTTAAATCTAGAGGCATAATGGTGATTTCAGCAGCGTTACTGTTCATTCCATCCAAGTTAACAGTCATCGTCTGGTCAACTAATGACCCGTGGTATTTTTGCTCCCAAAACGTAACGTCGTGTGTAGTTTTGGTCCAAAAAAAAGGTCATGATGCTCAGCACTCTTGAGGGAAAAGGTTATATGTAAAATTGCTCATTTACCTAATACTTAATATGTCATCTTTCTTAATTCCCTCATTCTTTATCGTCATTGATTATTGTTGAAAGAGTATCACTAGGGGTAAATTAGGAAAATAATGACAAATATAAAAATTATGTCTTATCTTTAAGATCAAGATCAACTCCACAAATATGTATTATATTAAAAACCGAGAAGTATATTAATATATTATAATAAAAATATAAATGTGTTATTATAAATGAAAAATAATGTACCAACAAATTGTTGGTTGAGGTAGTAAGCGGCCTCACTCCGCAAAGAATAGAACACAAGTTCAAATCATTAGAAGTACACTTGATGGGAGAAGCAAAAACCCTTTGTGCTCAAAGTCTCGAAAGAAATAATACCTTGACTCCATATAAACAAATAATGTCATGAGAAATGAAAGTTGTAATGATATTAATATAAAATAAAAATATATTATTATCAATAAAAATATTCCTTTAGTTAAAAAATATACTATTATAAAATTAATTTCAAAAAATATGTTATTACTAATTAAAAAAAATATTATTTCATTTTTAAAATATATTATATTATTATAAATCAAAATATTATTATATTGATAGGTGTTAATTATTTTATATAATATATAAATAAGATATATAAACAAATATGTGAGGGTAAAATGGAAATTTTAATCCCCTCAAATTCCCTCTCTTCTTAAACCAAGCAATTCATTATTAAAAACCTATCATCCCTCCAACCCTCCAACAAGACTAAACAAGATAAACCCCTCCTCTTCCATGCCCTCTCCTCTCTATCATCCTTTCACATCATGCCAGACACTTAAAGGAGGAGTGCTTTGAAGGAACCTTTTTCAATTTTGATAGTTATATTTATGGGTTACCATTCATGGCCTTGAAAGCTGAAAAAGGGGAACATTGTGCAGTTCATAATAACTACTAAGATTGAACAATATTCTGTTAGTAATGCATTATTTTAATTATACTTTAATTTTTGATTACCCACACGTAAAAAATTCTTTAACTATGATTGATAAGATTGGCGGTCAATAGCAAGAAAAAGAAGATAAGATTGGTCTTTATATGCCCCTTGTGTTATTTGTGATAAAATTTTATATAATTTTTACTAGAAGTTTTATTTCTTTCTTTCGTTGAATATAACTTTATAAAATTCATACGTTTTGGTAATTGTATATTTATAAATACTTTTAATAAATGAAATCCAAACATACCCCTATTCTTAAAATCATTTATAAAAAAAAATCCAAATATAAATCACAATTTATCATGATTGACCAAACACTTTTAACATGTGGCACCTATAAAAATCACAATCGGATTGTACACTGCTAGTCCAAATTCAAATGGGTACCGAGTCGCCAAAGCTTGGTATTGAAGATGGCTGGAGTAACGTAAAGTTTGGAATTTAAATTTTGAAACTTGAGAAAATTAAAGAAAATGCATTAAAAGTAATCCGTCTATTTTCAAGAATTTTGAATTTTAAAATAAGGTCAAATTCGCACAGTTGAAGATGGTGATATTTATATAGTTATCATCAATTTATACTAATGTCTATTGCTAAGTACGTATTCACTCCTTCCAATTCAATTCTGATTTCAAATTTCTTTGACCATCAAAATTCTGATTTGTACTTCAAATCAATTACTTTCCTTTCCATTCAATTATGGTGGAGATAAACTCCTCTTATAAATTTAATTTGTATATCATAAATAAAACAATTTCAACTTAACTTGGACCGACTTGCTAATCTTGCCTTTTATTAAGCAATGTGGATCACAAGTTATTCGGATTTTCTTTGATGCAAACTTTTGACCCGAGTGTCGATTTGATGTTTTAATGGTTCCAAGAAAGTGAATACCATCATTGCCGCCTGTCAGCTGGCATCTGCAAACCGGCATGGTAGTAGAAACGTCTACTCCACTATCATTGGTGTTTGTGTGCATTAAATGCTTGCATTTAATACGCACGTACTTTCTTGCCAGGTAAGCAATTCCAATGAGGCCCTTTAAGCCTGCTGTTTTGGTTTCCTGGCCTTCCCAACCGTCTTCTTCCTCTTTAGTATATATAGCTATCGTCTTCCCTCCTTTTACACTTTTAAAAGTTCGCTATTTCTATTGTTTTAGAAAGAACTTCACCATCTTCATCCCGTTCTTCCATTTCCCAGTCTCTTGGCTCGTGCATTTCCTCTCCCTCTCACTTACTTGAAAACAAGTATTTATCTGCATCCTTTCTTAGTGTTCTTTGATTTTGATCTTTCTTTCCTTAATCTGTACTTTGTTTATGGTTTGTTAGGCTTCTTGTTTTCTAGAAAATCTTTTAGGTGTTCATCACGGTCTGCCTTGTCTATTATGAAATTTCTTGGTTTTTGGTTAGTTTGATTTCCGTCTTTGGTCTATAGGACTTGTTTTCTTGTTTTTTACCAAGTTTTGTCCTATTGTTTCTTTCCTTAACTTAAATGAACTCTAATAACTCTTCTTCGCCTCCTAAACCCAGTAACCTTACCCCAAGAGAGAAAGAGCTTCTTGAGTGTATTCCTCCGAGGTCGGCCTATTGGCTTTTTGGAAAGTCCCTAACAAAGGAGCAAAAGTTAGAAAGCGCGATCCGAGGTTATGGTGGCGGGGGGTAGGAAAAAATCAAGTCGGCTTATCCAATCTAGGGAAAGTTCTAGGGGTCGATCTCAGTCGGGGTATCCCTTGTTAGACCTACTTCCTTAGAACCGACTTCTATGAGTCATGGGGGGAGGGACCCTTCTTGGTCTATTGTCCCCTTAACCTCTAAGGTTGAGTCTTCAAGTATCCCTCCCTTCCCTGTCAGCCCCTGTGAGGACTGTTCTTGGCGTATTTCCAAGCTTATAATGGTGGGTCGATCTTAGGAAGCTAACAAAGTAGCTTCATCATGTCGGCACACTTTGTCGCAAGGGAATCTGGGCACCAGTAGTGCCATTGTTTCTTCTCATCCAGACTTGTCAGTCTTAGGTATTTTGAATTTTTTGTTCTGATTTCTTTTGTTTTTTCTTTTCTAGGTAGTATGTCATCCTCAACGCGTCTTGTTGAGGAGTCATATTCTGCAGAGTCGGGCTCGGCATGTCCTCCTTAGCATTTAGTTGAAAAGTATGATTGGGTGGCTGCCGGGGTGCTATTAAAGTTGTCCTCCATCATCGCAAGGTAGATAGCTGAGCTCCCGGTTGGGGAGCGAGATCATTACACGATTTCTCCCCTAGTCTCGATGAACCGGTTTGTACAACCTAGGAAGGGAACGAACGTTCATTTTTCTTCTTCTATAAGGATTTTATAACTCGACTTGGTCTACGCTTCCCGCTCACCAAGTTTCAACTAGAACTTTTAAATGTTCTCCATCTAGCTCCTACCCAAATTCATCCCAATTCTTGGGGCTTCATAGTCGCTTTTGAGCGGCTTTTGTAAATTTTTGAGTCTTGAGCCTTTTTCAAGGGTTTTCTTTCATTTTTTTTTACTATTCAAAAATTTCGCCTAGCCAGCGAGCCTTTGGAGAAAAAGGGGTGGATATCGTTTCGGGGGGTGCTGGAAAAAAAACTTCGTCACGTGGTAGCGCCAATGTTCTGTTGTAGAACAATTAGATATTAGACTTGACCTAGGATTAAATCTCAGGGGCCTACGTATTGTTGAGAGGGATCAAAGTCCACGTAGTTCGCTTGTACACAATAGGCTTATAGCCATAAGGGAGTGGGGGTGTATGTTCTGTGTGGACTGAATCATAAAGAGCAGAGTCAAAGCGTGTGTACTTTATTAGGGTTTGTACCCTATTTATAGGTTTACCTGGGCTCTAAATTGGTAGGCTTTTATTATCTTATCATTTAAAGATATAAGATATCTTTATTGATAAAATCCTTGATTTACGGGTAGTTGTGATCTTGATAAGGATATTGATAGGTTGGTTTTAATCTTCTTGATTTGGATGGATTATTATGATTATCCATAAGTTACTGCTTGCTGGGCCATCCTTATACCGGGTCCATAATTTGGGTCCGTAACAGTAAGTTATATTTTTAGAAAATACTATAACTTGTTAAGTATTAAAATAAATTTTATCTGGATTGAAAATAAAAACTTTGGCCTAATTATTGTTAAAAAAACGAAATAACTATAATATATATATATATATATATATATATATATATATATATATATAAAAGCATGTAAATAGTATATTATAATAATTATAAATGTGCTGCCCACCACACTTGTCACCAGTGGGAGGAGTAATTATTTCCTCCCACTAGGGGGTGTAAATAGGCTAGGGGCCTGTGGCATGGCCTATTAAAAGCCTGTCCAGGCCTGGCCTGTCGGTTAAAAGGCCAGGCTAAGGCCTTTTATAAGGCCTGTTTTAGTATAACAGGCCAGGCTCAGGCCTTATAAGAGGTCTTTTAGGCCTGACGGGCCGGCCAGTTATAAGGACAATATTTTAATTTCTCCATCTTCCAATCAGAGTGTGACACATGTACCTACCTGTTTTTTTTTCCAAAATGTTTCTACTTGTTTGAAAAAAACCCTAAAACTATCCAAAAGCAAACCGCCACTCAGTCGCTCGATGCTCACTCACGCTCACGCTCGCACTCGCTCAGCTGGTTGACTGGTTCTTCAATCTCCATTCTTCATTCTTCAATCCCTAGTCTTTCGGCCATTGTCGTCAATTTTATTTGTCGATTCTCGATTCTTGACACTCTCCTTCTCTGACAACGCTCAGCTCGTCTCTCGATCTGGAAGCTCGTCTGTCTGTCCAAGATTCATTGAGAAATCGAGTCTGTCGCTCCTCAAGGAAGCAAGCTCAAGCTCATCAGGTAAATTGTAATTCATGGCTGAAAGATTGTCCTAGATTTACAAAACTAGCATTGTTACGATCCCTCTTGTCTTGTTTTTGAGGAACTTTAAAGATTTATTTCATTAGGTTGTTGGTTCCTATATTGGACTCTGTTTGTTTTTGCTTCTGCTGTTGGCTGGCTTGGTTTTCTGTTTGTCTGTTGTATGTTGTTGTAGTTCTGTTTGTATTCTAAACTTGCCTCTCAATATGCAATCGATAATCATGGTAGAGGCAACTTCTACCAATTATTCCAAGTGCTTGGTGGTAATTGTGATAATAATTGGGCTTAATTGCATCTTTGTGCTAATTGTGATGATAATTGAAACTCAAATATGTATTTGTGTTTGCTTCTCTAGTTCTTGTTAGAGGCAAGTCGCTCCCTTATATTTTAATGATGAGTTTATTTTCTCTCAGGAAAGAAAATAAATTTTTTAATGTTAATTGATTCATGATATTTTTTAAATCATTTGGATGGCCATTGCATATCATGTGGATATGAATGAGGAGTTTATTTGTACTTAAATGTTTATTTCTCGCATTCGACTCTTAACATTGATTGTTCTTTTGTGCCTGAAACCAATTTGTGTTTTCTATAGTTTTGTGGTTCGAAATGAGAATGGATGGCTAATTCATGGTGGAGCAAAAACCACTTGGGCTGATTCTGTACTGATGGGAGAATGTAAGGCCTTGTTGGAAGCTATAATATTTGTAATGAATAATCAATTGGTTGATATAATTTTCGAAATAGATTGTTTGCCATTTTGTAAAATGTATCAATGACTGTGCGCAGATTCAATTCTCTAAATTGGAGAAGTGATCCTATTTTAGAAACATATGATCAAGCGGAGGGAACTAATTAGAAACCAAGCTTTTCCATGGATTCCCAGATAAACAAATGTAATGGCTGATTGGTTTGCCAGCCAAAACTTTAAGAAAGGGGTCGTGTCTTGTAGATTGAATCACAAGACCTTCACCAAATCTTTTGAAATACGATTGGATGATAGGAATATGGATATTTTATATACTAATTGATCTTTTCGGATTATGCTTTTATTTCGTTGTTTTAGTCTTTTTGAATATTTTAGGTACAAGATTTTTTGAAAATACAGGCCTCTTAACAGGCCACAGGCCAGGCCAGACCAAAAAATAAGCCTGTTACAGGCCACAAGCCAGGCTTAGGCCCCTTGCCTATATAACAGGCCTGGCCTGTTAAGGGGCGGGCCTAGCCTGTTTACACCCCTACCTCCCACTACCTCTATTTATTTTTGCGTGTGTGGGTGATGATGCCTCCCACCGCCATTCTTTATATGTATACATGTGTTGGTGTGTGACTGTGTTTGACGAGATAGATTTTTTTTGGGGGGGGGAAAGAGGGACGATGAGAGAGGAGGAGAAAGTTAAAAAAAGAAGAACTCATTTGAGTTTTTAAGGTATATTTTATTAGATCATTTAAGTAGTTAAATTAATTTCTTTTTAACAAACTTTCTTCATGGAAGTTGTTCTAGTATTTTTATCTGTTTAGTGAGGGTAATATAGTCAGTGGTCGACCTTGCGATAAATGTTTAGGAGATGAAATGTATATGCATTAACTAATTCTTTTTTTCTATAAAAAGTATTTGAGGAGCCAAATGTATAAATTTTTGAGACAAACGTATAACTTTTAGGGCCAAATATATTTTTAAAAAAAATCCATTTTACATTAAAATTTGGGACAATTTTTTTTGGGGGGCCATAGCCCCCTTGTCTATGAGAAGACCTGCCACTAAATATAGTACTGATTAGTAAAAATTTTGGGGTTAGAACTTTGGCAAAGTTTTGACTTTTGATAATAAATTACTGTATATTTGTATAACATGATTAATAGATAATTTTAATCCGTTTAGATTTATCAATTGGTAGTTGTGGGAATTTAAACTTAATTTTCTATCTGAAAGAATTTAGGATTTATGTTTTATAGAATATTTCTACTGATTAAATGATGTTTAAGGCATATATTTGGATTACTAAAAATATTGTTGTTGGTTTAATCGATTTAGTTTTGCTTAGTCTTGAACTGTATAAAATTATGAGTTAAGATTTAGTAATTAAATTAAAGTTTGATAAGATTTTTATTATATCGAGATTTGAAGGTTTCCTTGATAATTGGGTTATGCTTATATGAGTTAGTATTAAGTTAGAAAATTGAGGATTTGTGATATTATGTCTCTATTTCATGCTCCCATCTTCAACACCTCTTACCAGGGCTTGTGTTTGCATCATAAGTCACCGGCAAGCCTCATGTTCGTGCCACAGACAAGTCAGAGTTGTAGTTTGGAGTCCAGATCTTTCATCTGTAATCCTCTCACTTTGAGTTCTGTCAAGTTGTGGCCTTCTCTTTTCTTTGTGGCGAGTCCTTTCGTCTCCTTCTCCAAATTTGATCTACGGAGGTGAGAAATTTTTTTTGTTTTTTTTTTGTGGTACTGGGTTTTGTGGTGGTATTCTTGTTCAAGAAATAAACAAATTTGTAAGATCTGCGTTCAAATGCTCTTGGTTCGATAGTTGTTTGAACGTTATTAGTTCCGATTATCTCTTGGTAGCTCGGACTGCATTCCTAGGGGAAGATTTAAAGAGGTGTTGTTAGGTGTGTGGTCAAGGTCACCAGATTTGCTTGATCGGAGGAGCAGAAGTTTTCTTCAGGACATCAAGGGTCTTCTTCCTTCTAAAGTTGGGTTTTCTAGGTTCTTTACCCCAAGATGGGGTACGTGTACAGCTGCTCTAATTGCAACTAATGCTTATAAGGAGGTGTGCCTTTTAGGGTGGGTTTTACAACTAAAACTTTCTTTGTCATCACTTTTAAGCTTGGATTTCGAGAAGGCCACTATTATCCATGATTATTCTTCTACTCTTAAATCTTTAATGTACGCTTGGCTTTTTTTGTATTTAGTTTATTTTGTTGTATTTAATTTGCCTTTGTTTGTATTTATTTTCAAGTATTGTATTGGTTTGCAGTATATATATATATATATATATATATATATATATATATATCCTTTGAACCAAAAAACAATATGATGTCTATTATAACAAAATTTTTAATTCTTTTTTTTTTTAATTTATTGAAGGTTATATTGAGGATTTGATGGGTTAGATTTGAAGTTTATAAGTGAATATGAATATTTGAAATTGTTAGGTAAAACTTTTATTGTAAGAAATTGGGTATTTTGAGGATATAGTGATATTTTGATGATCATAACTAGTGAGAAAATAATTTATAAAGGAAGAAAATGATATTGTAATAATGAAATGAGGAATAGATAAATTATAATTCTTCTAAAAAAACTAAAGTAAAACAATTATAGTTTAATTAATTTGCTATTGTATTAATTAGTATTTTGGGTAATTATATTAACGTATAATTATATATTTATTTTTAGAGTGGACTTAACTTCTCTCACTCTTAGTTCTTGTGTCAAGAACTTGAGGTTACTACTTTCCACTTGTTATATGTGTTAATATGTTGTTTATGAGTATTTTTTTAAATGGTTATTGAGACAAAAAAAAGTATGATATTATATGTTTTGGATAATATACTTTTGTTATGAATTTGTAAATTGAAATAGTATTTGTTATCTTAATGATTATTGAAATGATGCATTACTTTTATAAATATTGTTTGGAACTCGTATACACATGCCAAGAATTATGATTGTTTATGTAGATGGATGCAAAATGGTGATAGATGTGGAGTGGAGATGAGTTATTATGTAAATACCACGTGGTATGCCATCGCTCGGTGCACAATGGATGTTTTTTTATATTTTCAGGCCCTTGGTATCACCATTTTCCTTTAGCCGAGTTAAGAGTCAGCCCTTGGGATAGTGACACCTTTCTCTATTCGAAGGAAAGGGGACCCATGATCTGATATGAGTTATATAGCCTTTGGCCGGGCTATACCTTATCATTGGAGAGCTTAGTGCAATCTTGTCAAAGAGACTAAACCTATTATATTACAGCCCATGGCTTTTGTTGTTACACCCCTACCGGCCTCACCCTTTCAAGTGGCGAGTTAGAGGGATTCCTTTTACTTATCACCTTTCCTTTGTTAATTATTCTTATTTAGCGTATATCAGAGTGTGCGCGGTAGAGCATATGATCGATTTGACATAATATATTATATTGGTAAAAGCGCATTAACCAAAAAGTAAACAATCCCCGTAGGGTTTAGTGTACAATCATCCAAATCTAAATACTGAATAGTAAATAAAGTTTATACAGTTATCCCAAAAGTATACAAATGAGATAGGGTATTCCCTATTTCTTCAATTCTCCACCTTATGCCCTTACCTTCCCAAAAAGCCTAAATAGCTATTGTCTATCACATGTATCTATAAAACAGTCTAGAGTTCAAAATTGAACCTCAGAGTAATCGTTAAACTCAAATACAATATGAATGCAGTGTATGAATGCAAACATAATTAGGAAATCATAGCAACTATGGCAATAACATACCACATATGCACTCAGAATCACAGTAATACATAACGTCAAGCTATTGAGTTGCCTTAACAAGGCTAGCCCCAGAATCAACATAGCCGTTGAGCAGCCTTAACAAGGTTAGCCCTGGAATCTTAAAGCCGTCGAGCCACCTAATAAGGCAAGCCCCATAAAATCCTCAGCGCTAGGAACAACACAGTAGCTAGGCCTTAAACCCAACTACCCTGAATGCATATCAAGCTCGGTAGCAACCCAAGGACACACAGTCCACTAGGCCTTATAGCCTTAATCCTCAATCATGGCAAACAATCATACGACAATAACATAAAGTATGTGAGTAAACAATTACTTACCTGACAGTTGTTCAGTAATTAGTAAAATTTCTCAGTGCTCACAAGGTCTCTCTAGTCAGGTGTTAACCCTTAAATAAATCAACCACATCTCTTTTAAACCACCTTCATAAACTTTCTTTTCAAAACCATGAGATTCACCCTTCTTTCAGAATTTCCAGAAAACGGTCCCAATTTCACAAATTCATAATTAATTCAAGAAAAATTCAATCAACGCGATTCCAGTGGCCATGGAACCCTTATTATGCCTAGTTTATGGTAAAAATACTTCTAGAGACCGAAGAAGTTCTTATCTTATTGTGGTGCTAAAATTTTGTTTGCTAGTCAAAGAAAGATTCCAGTCATCTAGGCTATTTTCAACAATTTATCTCTCCCAGTAGACATATTGAAAAAAAAAATAGTACATCAAAATGAAGTCCCAGATGTTTACTTTAAGCATATAAAATTTCATGGTCAGCAAACTTCATTCACTCTTTTAAAACCATTTTTCAAGCACCACTGCCTAGAATTTCCAAAATCTAGCAGCTTGCTTCTTTTCTTAAGATTTAGGGTTTTCGGGTTCGTAGCCCATAACTTTATCTCATTCTCATACAAAATTTTGTTTTAAACTTAGTGGAACCCTTAAAAACATCAAAGTCACATCACAACATCATGTTCACATCAGCTGGACGAAATTTCAAGGTTCTAAGTCATAAAGGCAAATTTCAAACATACGTTCATCTTAGGCTCCAATTAGTGTTTCTTCTTCTTTTTCCCAATGTTTAAGGTTGGCTGAATCCTCCTCCTTCTTCTTAGGTCAAGCCTTATGTAGCCAAGAATGTGGAGGAGAGTGTCCTTAGATAATGGTCCTAGGTGTAGTGAATTATCCAGTGCGTGCTTTTAATCATCGGTTAATAGGGTGCATTAGGGTTTTTGCTTATCTTCCAAGTAATTCAAGATTCTTCTAGAAGCTACATAGGTGGTGCCATTTCTACCCATGGGGATCATATTTTTATAAATTTCTATGTGTGCTAATTACTTAAATTATCCAAGCATCCTTTTATCCAGTGGTCCAAAGCATGTTCCTTCGATTTTTGCATGTTTCTTCTTTCTTTAATTTCAAGAAACTTTAGATTTTTCTAGGGGCATAAGGTGGTGCATTCATGATCATGCAAATTTGATTCTATGTGCTTTTACTTGAATTACCCGAGTCACCCTTTTGTCCACTGGTCCTTGGTGTGCATCGTTGGTTAATAGCTCGCTTCCCTTTTACTTTTCTTCAAGTTTTCAGATCTTTTTCCTTGGTTTATCCCTTGTATGTGGCACCATCTTACATCTTGAGACAGCCAATGTTTGTTCCATTTAACTCAAAAAGAGGTCCCTAATTGATCCTTGTTGGTTCCTTTTTATTTGCTCTCTTTTCCTTAAGGCTTGGATCTTGCAATTGGGCTTCTATGTAGGTGAAATCGACTATTTCTTCCTCTTGATTTTGAGTGGATGAAAATCACTCCTTAAAGGATAAGGAGTTGACTTTTCACAATGTAATCATTACTTTGTTCTTTTACTTTTTCGAAAGTCAACCTTTACCCTTGAGTTGCCACATGTCCTCTAATTTATTATTAAGGTTGACTTTTCATCATTTGATATTATTTTACATTATCTCTTCCTCTTCCTCTTCCTCCTTATGGTTGGTGCATACATGTATTCTTTCCACCAAACCAACACAAAATTAGCTTTATGCTTTATCATGATGAGGGACACGTGTCATGATTTCATTGAAACAACACAAAAATGCTTTTATACTTTGTAATCATGAAGGGACACATGTCACCTTTCTATTTGACCAACAAAAGTAGCTTTTTACTTGTCATGATGGAGGACACGTGTCATGTTTCTATTAGGCCAACATTAAAGTATATCATAATGAGATGACATGTGTCATGTTCTCATTGTACCAATGCAAAAGTTGTGTCATTATTAATCATCATAACTTACTTTATTAAAGCTACTTCATCGATGTTTATTCGAGATTTTGCATGGGTTTTACTCAAAATTGTAGCACGTATACTGAGACCCACCAAATGACACCATATACTGGTGTCTTCTCCTAAAAACGCAAGGTATACCAATGTACCCTAGAAATGTAATGTGCACACATATACCCCGACACATTTTTGCTTAACTAATCGTCCTATACCTCAAGGCATAGTTGGGTCGCATCTTTTACCAACCAATTAACACTATATAAGTGTTTTGTGCCCTTTTACATTGTCACTTTAATTTTATGGCCTATTCATACTAGGTTCATTTGCATACTCCCTGAAAGCTATTTTATCTCTTGTCATTCTTGAGACTCTTCCCAAACTGGGCTTAGTCATCCGCCTGATTTAGGCTTATTTTCAAGTCTTAGTACCCAAAATTCAGGATATTACATCTGTCAGCCGTACTAAGGGTAGGGGTGATAAGGATGGTCATGACATCAATCTTTTGCTTGGCATGTTATATATGTGATTCATGATATAAAATTTGATATAGAAATTTTATCCTTTAATTTCACATTGAAAGTATGTATTTTTTCACCGACAATCCATCCTTCATTTGTCTTTTATCCTGTTCAATTCTTCTTTTCCTATAGCTTTGTTTCTCCTATTCAAATTTTCAAGGTGGGAGAGAATAAGGAGCAGTCTTAGAATGATCTCTGGAGCAGATGCTGCTAGCTGGAGAGCATCGATTTTTATCCTCTTCCCCAACATAATAGGATACTCTTCAAAGTCAATCATCATTTTACTCTAAGAATGTATAGATATGTAGATTTGTGTTTTCATTGCATCTTACCTGTCATATATCGGTAACTGTGTATGAAGGAGAAAACAACTCAGGGCCCTTTGGTCCGTGGAACTCATGGGTATGGTAGGGAAGATGAGCAAAGTTCTCTCTTTTTGATATGCCTTTATTATTCAATCTTCTTGAGAACTAATTAGACCTATTAATCTTCTTTTAAAGGTTGGAAGATAAGATCTCATCAAAATTGATGGAACTAATAAAGCTTTCAGATATATTTATCACTTATAAAACATTTATTTTCCATGAGCCAAGAAAATATAATTACATTTGAATATACGACAAATTTAAATTTGATAAGAGAATATTTTAGATAAATTAGAATTCGATAAGAGAATATTTGAGACAAATTTGATTTTTTTTAATGAAATAAATGTTTCACCATAAAATTTAAATTTAACCCATAATTTTTTTTTCTTTTTTGCGAAGAAAATATTTCATCATAAGATACGAATCTGACCCATAAATTCAAAGTTATGCAAGAAAATCCATATCAAATTTGAATTATGAAACAAAAAAATACATTTTTTTCCATTTTGAATTTATTACTTTTGAGGGTAAAATAGGTATTTCATTATTCTTTCCCAACTGCCACCATTCATTTTCTTTCTACCAAACAAGTCATATTTCCTCATCCCTCAAAATCTTTCTTTTCCTTTCTTTCCATCCTCTAAGGGCCCATTTGGTACAAGGAAAATTTGGCAAGGGAAAGGAATTTAGGAGAGGGAAAAGAAGGGAAAGGAAGATTTTGAAAAATGAGGGAATAAAGTTTGAGGGAAGATAAGTTGTTTGGTAGGAAGAAAATGAAGGGGTAATAGTCGGTAAAGAATTAAGAAATGTCTATTTTACCCTCAAGAGTAATTGATTCTAAATAAAAAAGAAAAATATTTTTTTTGTTAAAATATATTTTTTTAAAAAATGACTTACCAAGTTCGAACTTGTGAAAAAAAAAATTCCCCTAAGTTTGGACTTTCCTGCTAAGTTCAGAAGTTCCTACCAAGTTTGAACGTCTCGTCAAGTTTGAATTTGAGGGGTAAATTTGTCCAAAAATGTAAACAGTGACATGGGAACTTGAGATCCCACCAATTTTGGTGGGATTTGATCTTCCCACATATGAGGGAAGTTTGGTGGGCCCAAGAACTTGGGTTCCCAGGAAGATTTGCCCAAAATGCGTATCAAATAGGGGTATGGGTTCCCGGGATACATGCATTGAGCTTGGAAGGTGCTTCATTGCATTTTTCGAAATATGCCAGGTGCACAAGGCATGCTTAACCTCTAGCATCACTTCTTGTAATGCATGTGACATAGCAGCATCTTGGTCAGTGAACATAGTTAATGGCCTTGCATTTTTGTGTGCGCACAGAAAAGTTTCAAAGAGCCATTTGAAACTCTTAATTGTCTCATCATATAACAATGCCACTCCAAATATTACCCCTCCTTTATAATGGTTAAAGCCAGAGAGATTGCAAGAGGTCTAAAATCACAATTTGTGCAATAAGTTGTATCAAGTGAAATTACTTTACCAAAGCAAGCATAGTTGACCAACATGCGTGCATCAGCCCAAAATACATTTGTTACTTGCTCCTCCGAATCCATTTGGTGAGCATGAAAAAAAGATGGATTTTCTACTAATTGACGCTCAAAATACCTAAATATATATCCTGCTTCCCCATATTTCATGGCTCGTTGCCTTCTTGAATTAAGATAATTCTTTACATCACCTCTTGTATATCCCAAATTGGTCCGACCTCCTGCATATTGACTTTGCAAATTGAATGCTGCTTTTTGACTAATCCCAACCTTTTCAGCATTTTCTAATTCATATTGTTGAGCTAGTGTTAATCCTCGAAACGATGCAAATAGATGAATAACTTCAGGAGGTTGAAGAGGATGATTATGATCCAGGAAAACTTCATATATCTTGTACTTCCCATTTACTTCTTTAACTTTCATTCTTGCTTTGCAATCTGTTCTTGTCTCCTCTCTAAGCTTCCTAGTTTTCACATTATGAATGTCTAGTTTCTTCACCCCTTCTTTGCGACAAACATATAGATAAGAGAAATATTTTGACTTGTCTTTTTTGCTCTTGTTAAAACTCTGTTTTCGAACACCAAAACCAATTCTTCTGTCATATGCCCTCCAAAATTCCCATGCTTCTTTTATATTGTTAAATTCAAGATCAAGTTTAGGAGTTAAATTTATATCCATCTGCAAAATTCAAAAATATGTACCTAATATAAATACAAAATCACAGCAAAATTAATATATCTTGAAAAAACTTATTCTAAAAATTGATATGACTGATATGTCATTTTGCAGATGACTGATACAACAAACTTATTCACAGCAAACTTATTACCCAGAAAAGAAATCTAAAAACACCACACATGATTGATATGCAAATAATAAAAAAACAAAACACAAAGATACCGCCACAAAAAGCAGGAGACACATAGTTGTATCAGACACACAGTTCTATCTGCATCTCACCGGTGGCTTTCTGAATCTTCTAAATCTTACCCCTCCTCTATTGGGAAAATGAATTTCAAGAACTTGAAGGTTCCAAACATTCCAGGTGGTGGTCCATCCTCTGCACTGGTTAAGCTGGGGATTTATGGGGGGATTGAAAAACATAATGTTCACAGCTCTTACTTCTGAACCATTTCGCCAAAAAGAATTCCAGTCTTAATTTTCTTATCCTAAACATAATTGAGTTTCTTTTTAGCATTTTTATGATTTTGTCTTAACATTTAATTTAGCTTGCTTTTCTCTTGGTTTAGCCCGTTTACACTTGCTTGAAACTTACTTTCATTAGGCGTTCTGTACTTCTATTTTCATTCAAAGTAATCCTAGGAATGATAGAAGCATGAAACTTTTACTACTTAACTACTTATTTGCCAGCAGATCTACTTTGGTTTCTAGAAATTGATTTTGAAATATTTCAGATTTCGAGAATTGCATATGAATTGCATATGCTTGCATACGCTTTTTGTATTCTTTTTTACCATTTTGGCTCTGAATTGCATATGCTTGTCCATATGATTGGGATTTTGTTGTGCAGGTGATAATTGGGCTTCGAGTCCTTAGCCGTCCTACACCAGGTGAATCACCTTCAATTTACCGAACTTTGGGTGAAAATTATAGTGAAAGAGTTTTACCTTCTATTATTCATGAAACTTTGAAAGCTGTGGTAGCACAATACAATGCCAGCCAACTGATTACTCAGAGGGAGGTATGGCCGTGCAAATTTTGATTTGGCCAAGGGGTGAATGAAACAGACAAACAGACAAAATCTTAGTTCTAAGAAATCACCCAGAAGCTAAAGATGATGAAGTCTTCACCAAGAAAGCTGAATGAATTAAAACATGAACACAGATAGATAGGTAAACCAAGGAATGAATGGAACAAACAAAGAGTGAAGTGTAGTGTGACTGCAAATGCCGAGTGCATATCAGGAATTTAAAAGGAAAAAAAAAAAAAAGAAGAAAAGCGATGAGATGGAGCATGAGATTACTGAAAATGGCGATTGAAACCAGAAGCAGAGCATATCTCAGAGAAATGCCATCAGGGGTGAAGTTAAATGTGGGATAAGTTAAAATCTTTCTTCTTGCCTTTCGAGCTCCTGCCATGATGAATAACATTCAAATGATTAACTTTAGTAAAGAACTGAAACATATTCCGATTTTAAATAGAAATTGATGAATAACATTCTTGCTTTGCAAGCTTTAGGAAAACAGAAACATCGACCATTTGTTTATCAGAATTAGTTTAAAGATTCATACTTTAAAAGCTTTTGCTACCTCTTTTGATTTCCTCTTCTCTAAAACATATTCCCAACCTCAGATTTTCCTGCACGGCTTCAAGAAGACGAATGTGATGTTGGCGCCAAAGATCGAGTGTGTCTGCTTGTTTCAAGAAGAAAATGCAGGAAAAGAAGAAGACGCACGTGTGTGTGGGGTTGATTTTGGAGGAAAATGAGAGGGAAAAAAAATAGACAGGAAACGACATCGTTTGAAGCCAAAGGACGGCAGCGGATCTAAAAAGCACCGGACGAAAGCCAATCCCGCTTGAAAGGGCTCTCAATCGGCCGCGGCTCAGCGTGTAACGCAAAAACTTGGTCACTGAAATCTGCAGGGGCAGGGTTTATGGGAGCCTATGTGCACTGCCAACTCTAGCCTCTGTCACTGAAATGATGTTCGTTCGCCTTCAAGCTGCCCAGAAGTTTCCACTAGTTTTTCTCTCCTCCAAAGGTACTACTCTCTTTCCCCGTGTTTGTTTGGCTTCCTGTCCTGAGTTCACCCCCACCTTGTTTTACTTCAGTGATTCCAACTCAAGTCGGGGCTTCTCCGCTTCAAGCTTTCTACTCCACGCACATTGTGGGCGATAAACCCATTCTCGTGAGTAATCAAAATTCTCTTTCTTAACCTTTTTCACTTTCTCTCATTTGTTTCTGCAATACAAAACCAATACTCATATTTTCTTGATTCTATTGATTAGGTTCGGGATTTTATTCATTCTTCCTTGTACCATCCAATTCATGGCTATTTCTCCAGTAGATCACGTTCTGTCGGAGTTCTTGAGAAGAGCATTAAATTTAATCAGCTTGAAGGTGCTGCGGATACTCATTTGCATTTTTTTTTGTTTTTTTTTTTTTTAACTGTAACTTGTCGCTTGTAATTAAGGATGGTTGTATGTTGCTTTTGTACAAGAATATGCCATGTTGCCCCCCTGTCCACCTGCTTCAAAGTACTGATTATATGAAAATAAGAGCGGTTGAATCTGGAAGCTAAATTAACAATGTAATTTTAACCAGAATGGTTAGTTGATAAAAGAACTAGTGGTGCACGGAGGTAGAGAATGCTGCGATTTGGTTAATTAGGTGTATTTGCTTCATGCCAAAAGTAATCCTGCTACGTGGACATGCTCTAGTATCTTTAGCATAAGAGGAACTTGAAATTTGATCAATTTTTTTTTTTTTTGCAAGTAGTTTGTTCCTTAAGGTGTGATTAAGTACAGTCATTGACGATAGCAATTGGTAAACGATGTATAATATTGTATGGAGAGAAAGGGAGAAAGAACTCTGTCTGCTTGAGTTCGAACTTCAAACTTCCTGGTAAGCATTAAATTGAAACAATTGATTTCAACCAGCATTTAGCATTTGTTTGGCAGATATACAAGTTTAAAGTATAAACTGATCACTAACTATATCTCACCCTATTTATAAGTTATAACTTGATTCAGGTGGCTTTTGGAAAGTGAATTCCTCTGCAATTTTCTTTGGACATCTAAAACTATTGTGTCATTTGTTTAAGCATGAAAACTATTCAAGGTTCAAATACTATGGGACCAATTCTATTCATATTTGTGGTTCTAAAAAGTCATAATACTATTATTGAAGGTTGATTACAGTTTTGCAGCAATATTTTCCTAATGCCATAGACTGATTTCATATTACAGGTCGAACAAGCTATATGAGATACTTGGATGATATTTACAAGCAGAGTGATATATCATGGTTTACACCAGTTGAGATTTTTAAGGTACGCTCTCCGTAGTTAGTATAAAGAGTTGCAAATCCTATAGATAGAAAATATTATGGATAAAAGTTTATGATTAAAATAGTTCCTAGATTGATAGGGTTGAAACTATAATAATGTCAAAACCAATTCAAGGAACAAAACTTTATTCTGTTTTTGACTTTTCTAAGAAATTTAATTTAATTTCTTGAGAGAACTTGTTGCAGACCTGTGGTGACTCTGTACAGCTTAGTGTGATAAAAGTCTATGCACTCAATAAGTGAAAGCTTCTGATCCTAAAAGATATATCCAGGTTCCAATCACAAACAATTTAACTTTTCCATAACTTACATCAATAATCCGTTAATGTGTCAAATGAATAATTTACCTTGAACATATACTTTTTTTTAAGAAGTTTAACTTTAATATTTATAAGCTATATTTTTTTATCGATATTTTTCCACAGCGAATTTGTTGCATTTGTTATCTTAATTTATTGAGTTATGTTGTAATATTTTACTAGGCATGGTAGTGGAATCTTAGGTATCAGGTGTTCTCTAACTGTCTTAATCTTATGTTAATATACCCCCTTGGCTCTTTTCTGTTTGTGTAACTTTTCTTTTAAATGCTCATAGCCGTGGTATGCTCATGCAATTGCTGAAGCCATCATGCGCACTGCAAACTTCTCAGTTCCTCTAAAAGTAAGCCATAGTTGCTTTGCTATCCACACGCCTTAGAAGCTGTTCTTGACAATAATGTGCCTAAGGTGCTTAAAATTTATTAATATTATCTGTGCTTCTTACTTAAGGTTTATCTTACATTTTTACGTTAAAGACTATGTTTCTCAGAATACATTTGTTAATTGGCTGTGTATAAGCTGATATCTTTGGCTGCTGTTTTTAAATTTCTAATATTCTTGAAAAGAATAAAAGGAAAAAAATTGAATATGTGGGAAGACACTTTTGGAGCCTGCATTCACAGTAATTTTATATATATTTTTAATTCATTGACTTGATCTTGCAAAACAGCAAAAGTATTTTGGGTCCTATGAATTTTACTTTCTGGTGGTTTCTTATGATCATTTCAGTAAATGGTCTATCTAAAGAGTGGGCTGTTGATAGAGCACACTTGGGTAGTACAATCCATGTAGCTGACCCCACATAGTAGGACAAGGCTTCTTGTTGTTGTTGGTCGTGGTGGTTTCTTTTAATATTTTAACGAATTTGGTTCTTGTTTTGATCTATGATTGTCAATAAAAAATTTGGGCCTTACTATTTATTAATTGTTTTATGAAATGGTGGCCTGTTAGTAGATGAAAATTCTACTTTGCAGAAACATTAGCTTTTAGAACTGCATACATAACCCCATTCCAATTCCCATCAAACTTACTGTGAAGCCTGCCTTGTTTATTTTATGTTATTTTTCACTAAATTGCAATCAATTGCTACTTTAGTGTTTAAGATAGCTCCTGAAGAGAAGCATGAAAGAAGTGAAAATTTGGTATTCAGAAATATAGCTTGACATCTAACTTAACCATAACTTCGTGTAAATTTCACAAACTCCACAGGTTTCCTATTATACTTGCATAGCTACTATTAATGGCTCTCGAGAGTGTATGAATTCTTAATTTAATTTCTAAAAAATGAGGGCCCTGCGTTATAGTGCTATCTTGCAATTTCTCAAATCTATATTCCACTTGTATGGTTATATAGAGTTTCAGATATATTCTCTTTATCTTCTGCTTTATTCTCATTTCAAATCCAAAATTTGTTTAATTTTTTCTTTATCATTTAAGAATTCATATGTCCTTTACCGACACGGATATTTATTACATCACTCATTTGATGCTATTTGTTTTTTGCACTTAGATATATGAAATTGGTGGAGGATCAGGAACTTGTGCCAAGGGTATACTGGATTACATAATGTTGAATGCTCCTGCAAAAGTGTACAACAGTATGACTTACACGTATGTGCCTCCATATATATGTTTTTATTACAAAATCAAAATTCAATGTTTGAGTCAGTTTTTAGTTCTTTTGTAACGATGATATCCTTTATTATATGTTTATGAGCTATTATGGGATTTAGGGTTCCTAGTTCTTGTGGTAAATAAAATTGTAGGTGATACATAAGGTGGCTTGATTCTTGCAAATTAGCCAAGTCTCAATACTTCGTCTCATACTGTAGAAATAGTAGAGTTGAATTGTTTCATTTTATTATTCCACGAGTTGGAAAAATATATATAGGAATTTTGGCTAAGAAGTCAGCCTAGAAGTCCTATAGAGGGCCTGTTTGGGTTGGCGATAGGAGCGATGGCTTAAAAGCTATCTGATTTTAAAAAAAAGCTCGATAGTAAAAAAGTCAGGTTATTGATAATGATGTTTGTTTGAATTGATGGTTGTAGAGCCCATGTCAAAAAGCTGAGAGCTTTTTGGAAAAAGCTAAGAAGTGGAGCTTTTTCCTTAACGGGCTTTTTGAGCGTTAAGTTAAGTAAATTTAAGCTTAACCCAAACGGACCCAAAATCAGCTGGCAACGTTAACTGACTTTTTTTCAAAATTATCACAAAAAAAGCTCAAAAAGCTTGTAATCCAAACAGGCCCAAAATCGGCTATTGAATCTAATTTCAATTCATGCTAAGAAGAGAAAATAAAATGGAAATAAAATTGAAATATTCCATGACATATTTGGCATCCAAAT
The DNA here is from genome assembly GCA_037074495.1 of Acacia confusa. NCBI lineage: Eukaryota > Viridiplantae > Streptophyta > Magnoliopsida > Fabales > Fabaceae > Acacia > Acacia confusa. The sequence continues at coordinate 25,472,335 of CM073514.1, forward strand.
ATGTGAATAAAATAGAAATTAACATGAGCACCGCCATTTGCCCAGTCACATGATGACCGTTACTCCTCAAGCTAGTGATTGAATGATCATTGTCAGTTTGCCACTAAAGCTTTCTAACTTCTCTCTATTCACAACTCTCCCTAATGGATTAGCATTTTGGAATTGTGGGAGGATGTTTCATCTCTAGAAACTTAAAATCTATATGGTAGTTCTCAATCAGTTTTACGAATATCCTATTTATTACCAGTCATCTGAGTTCGACTAAAAGTCAACAGCTATTGCAAATTTGTCTAAAGTACTTGCTTCTTTTTTTTCCTGTTTTTTCTTTTCAATTCTGAACTGCATGTTTCTCATTCTAATTATAATTGTTTGCTATCACAGCTCAGTTGAGATTAGTCCCTCACTTGCTGAGGTGCAAAGAGAAACTGTTGGTCAAGTGCGAAGTCACATATCAAAGTTCAGAGTAGAATGCCGTGATGCTGCTGACTGGACTGGATGGGGTGGGATTTTTTTTATACTCCTGTCTAAAATATATGTGAAATGAGTAATTTTTCATTCATACTCAGCCGAATAATTCCGCATCTCATTTGTTGATGTGGAAGAGGTAAATCCCCATGTGGGGATTAATCATATGAAGCTCTTATCAATCTTAATAGCTACCTGCTGTAATTGAATAATATAATATTTGGTCCAAGCTTGTATGATGTGCCAAATCGGTAATAATCTTATACAAAAAGGATTCCCATAATTTGATTTTTTATTTATTTAGGACTCTTCTTTTGGACATCTGTAGTGACTTCTACCCATCTTGTTAAAACTAAGTTTGAGACGAAGCTAATATCTTTTTGTTTTTCATTACTACCATTCTAACAGGGGACGTGGAGCAACAGCCATGTTGGGTGATCATGCTTGAGGTTTGTTTTATATTTGTGTTACTTTTGTTTCCTCTGATTCCCAGATTTAATTGCAAATAAAATCCCTTTGTGTTCTGGATCTAGATTTTTGGTCTCTCCAACCTCCAGTCAAAAGGCAAAAGAGTTGCCACAAAGTGCTGTTGGCACTAGATGCTCATGATAGTTCACTTTAGAAGTTGACATGTTCTTCCTCCCTATTAGTATTTTCCATATCATTGTCAGTGATGCACTTTCTGGGTATATCATTTAATTGTTGTAGGTACTTGATAATCTTCCACATGATCTAATCTATTCTGAAAATCAAGTTTCATCCTGGAAGGAAGTGTGGGTTGAGAGACAACGTGACAGGTGAGCCTCAGTGATTTGGGAATGCCAATCATTTTGTGGCTATGTATCCATAAGATGTATTTAAAAGCATTATTAGGATATAGCTACCTATGGACTTAGCTGACCCCATCTAATGGGATAAGATCTTGTTGATATTGAAATATTATACATTTCTATGGCTTAAATTAATTAACCTTCTTAAAAGTTATGAAGGGAAAATTACCCCTAGTTCTCAAGTAAAAAAACTATATACAAATAAGTTACAAAAGATTTGATATTTACAGGTCGAGTTGCATCATTCACAAGTCAAATTATAGTACTTTAATGTTTACAGATTTGACTTGCAAATATTAAACCCCTGTATTAAACGAAATTCCAGGACCTATCTGTATTCAGTTTTCTTAGTTGGGATCAATGGGTTATTTTCCCAATTAAGAATTATGTGTCACCATCCAATTTTTTCCTCCACAGAGACATGCTAAGTGAGTTGTACGAGCCATTGAAAGATTCACTTATTACACGTTGTGTTGAGATCATGGATTTAGACAAGAACCATAAAACACAAAGCAGTGCAAGATCTATGGTGAAAAACATTTGGTCTAAACTCTACCCAAAACCTCGTAGATGTTGGCTTCCAACTGGTTGTTTGGTAAGAATTTATTAATATTGTTCAATTGTTGTTTGCAAGTTGATTTTCTACTCATCATATCTTCAAACCTGCAGAAATTATTCGAAGTGCTACATGAGGTGCTACCAAAGATGTCTTTAATTGCTTCAGACTTCAGTTATCTGCCAGATGTGACAGTACCTGGCGAAAGAGCCCCATTGGTTTCAACAAAAGTATATTATTTTTTATGTCTATTATTAAAAAATACTAACAATTGTCATAATCATTTCTTTATGTTTTCCTGTTACAAATAAAACAAGTATGCCAACCTAAAACAGCGTTGGACTACTGATAATCTTAGGTAATCAAGTTAACCTCTTGATTTGCAGAGAGATGGTAGAAGCACAGATTATGGGAATTATTTAGAGGCACAGGTGCGATGTAATTCTAGCAAAGCTTTTGTTGAGTCCATTTTCCATATCACGTATCTCACCTTGCTAGCAATTCTACACATGATAGCACAAAGTTTTGTTTTTCTCTCACTTGAGACAACAATATTTTCTCCTGCTTAAATAATGCATTTGGCATGAAGAGTGCTTAAGAACTTGCATTAAGTTAATCACTATTCAATACTTGGAAGTTGGAAGTGCTGGCTTAGCATCTATAACGGCTTGAACTTTGAGCCATCTATAGCTTGTAAAATAATATTTTGTTGGTATGAGTTTCTTTTCTCTGGTTTGTCAAATCTTGAAAGATATTGACCTCAATATGTTTAAAATTTATAGAAATTTGCAATCGGGTAAATTTTGAGCTATTTTAAATATTTACTTTTCTTTTGACGCAGGGAGATGCTGATATCTTTTTCCCTACTGACTTTTGGCTGCTGGAACGAATTGATCATTATTGTTCAGGCTGGCTGAAACCACAGGGAGATAATACATCCAAGAAAGGAAAGAAGAGGAGAACCATTATGGTTAGTTTAATTGTCATAATACTTGCCGTCCTTGAATTTAAATTTCATGATAAATTCATAGTCTTTTCTCCTTTCAAATGCTACCCCTTACTAAAATCAGGTCGACCATTTTACCAGCAATCAACTTACCCAATATGTGTAGGACCATTTTAAAACTCAACGGGAACTGATTCTAAGGATGGCAACTTAAATTTCATTTCTTAGCATTGATGAGGGTTAATCCAGTGTAATATTGGCTTGGTTCTTATTGTTCATCGTTATGATGATATCTAAACCATTGAAATCTAATCTAAATGGTCTAAATTTAAAATTTTTAATCTGTGATTTTTTAAATGATTGAGATATGATGGTTATAAAATTATCTTTATTTTAAATTTTTACATATATTGAAAGTAAAAATTATTTAAAATATTTAAATTGAATTAAAACCTGAACCATCCAAAATCAATTCAGACAGTCTAGATTGATGATGAGCATACTATGCTTGTCAAAATGATGAGCACAAAATGTGCTCCCATATTGGCTCACTGTATTGCTGATCAGGTATTTTCTATAGGCTATACTTAACACACGATTGCGGACATGTGTAATTTCAGCTAACATCAGAAGTTCTGTCATTTACATTAATTTTTGAATGCTACATTTTTTTTTTTTTTGCAAGACATTAATATATGCTCACTTTCAATTTATTAACAATTTTATATGCTCTGTTAAGTAGTGTTTATATTTAATGCAGCTGGAAACATCATATTTCATGGAAGAGTTTGGCTTGCCATCAAAGACAAGAACCAAGGACGGATACAACCCCCTCCTTGATGACTTCAAGAATACCAAATTTTTCCTGAGTGTCCCAACACACAATACTAAGTAGATAACCAGAACAGATTCTTTTCATTAAAAAGGATTTCTCTGGGAATTTGATTGAGCATAAGCAGATTTTTGTTCATTGAGAAGGCAATCAGCGTAAGCAGAGTTTTCACAACTTCATTGTGAGGGGAGTTAACAAATTTTGCTCGAGGGTGTTGCTATTAAGATCACACCTTTTTTCTCTTTTCTTTTTATTTCTCTCTCCATGTATCGATATGGTCGTTTTTGTGAAGTCAGAGGATTCTGACTCCCTTGTTTCTGTTTCCTTTCTTTTCTCTCCAAATGCATTAGATGAAGTCATTTTTGTGAAGTCAAGGGATCTAGGCTCAAGTAAAATCATGAACATGAATATGGGGAACAAATAAAAGGCGATTGCTGGTTGGAGCTTAACTGACATACATGTCTGCAATAGCAAAAGGACAAAGGAAGAGTCATCCCAAAGAAGGAATGTAATGCTAAAATGACTTACAAGTGAATAGCATCCAATAACATTATGACAAGTCTGATGTAGAAAATGATAATAATTTCATGTTTTTTACTTTTATTGGATCTTTTTAGTTATTAAGTTCATTCATTGAGACCTCAGTAGTTCTCTCAAGGATAAATTCATTGTTACAATTGACAAGTTCTGGGATTACCGATGTCAAATGGTTTAGGATGATTGACATTTTTAATGTTTGATTTTTGTTGCACCAGTTTATAGTTTATACTTTAGTTTATTTGTGGGGAGGTCATGGGTATTATGCTGTTGATTTCAGGTTGTTTGGTTTGTTCTATTTGTAAACTGAAAAAAGGACCGTCAAAGGGTTGTCAACATTACTTATATATAGGCTTAGTATATATGGATATAAGAAATCAATTTTAATGTCCTTAATTATCAATAAGGAAGTACAAAATGAGATTGAGTTTACCAGAAGGGTTAGTACTTCCCTCATGAGGTGTGGCAAATCAAGGATCAAATTTTTGTTAAGAGGTGGTGACATTTAATTTTCAACAGTGTTTTAAACAGAGTTATGTGCATAGTAAAAAAACATGACAATAAAGACATTTTTAAATGAACAGAATGGCTTTAAATTTCTTTTTTTTTTTTTAGGGTGAAGATATAAAAATACTTATAATTTTTTTTTTAAAGTACATTTAACACCATGAAAAAATTTTAGATACAACGGTGTGATGAAAAAAGGGAACGGTCAGACGAAGATGGGCGGGGGTGGGGCGACGGAGATGGTTACGGTGGAGGATAGGGTGAGGAGCAAGGTACTCATCCTAGTGGCGGACAATTTGTTTTTGGTAGCGGAGGTGGGCCAATGTGAAGTGGTGACTCTCATCAGGTGAGTAAGGGGGAGATCGAAGACCAGTTTCTATCTCTTATAGAGAGAAGCTATTGTCTCCGAGTGGCCTGGGATTCCTGGTGAGCCGTGAGGAAGCTGACGATATTGTTAGTGGTTGGAAAAGGTTCTTTGCAAAACAAAATGCTAAAACAGAGATTGTGGTGGAAAAGAATGAAGTGGCTGAGAGCGATGAGGAGATGGACGCTTCTTCTGGAAGTAGATATCCGGTTCTGAAAATGATGTCTGACCAATATACGTCATGGTGTAAACCTTGGATGAATTCACTTATCATCAAGGTCTTGGGTCTATCGGTTCCGAAACATATGCTTATTGATCGAGTTCGAAGGATGTGGAAGCCGAAGCAATCTCTGAAGGTTGTGCCTCTGAGCCAGGACTATTATATCGTCTCCTTTTCAAGTAAAGAGGATCATGATTATGCTTTGTATGACGTCCCCTGGATGATTGATGACCACTATCTCCTGGTGCAACGTTGGAGGCCAAACTTTAATCCAAGGAAAGCAGATAGTCAGAGGAAGGTTGCAATATGGGTGAGGATTCAGGACCTGCTTCTAGAGTTTTGTACAATGGAGTCGCTGGGGTTGATCGGAAATATGATAGGAAGGATGATTAAAATTGATTGATCCACATCAATTTATGATAAAGGTGAATTCGCACGTATTTGTGTAGAGGTGGATCTCCATAAGCCCCTACTCCCGGCTTTCACTGTGTTTGGGTGGGATAAACAACTGGCTTATGAAGATTGCATCTTGTCTGCTTCAGCAGTGGTCAATATGGTCATACGTAGGAAGAGTGTGCCTTGCGAAACAAGGTAGTGGGGGAGTATTCTTCAAAGAAATCTGAAGGGAGTCCAGGAGAGCAATCGAGCAAGGAAACCGAAGGGTGGCCTGAGGGTACTCCTCTGATTAACATGCTAGGCATAGTGAGGGGAGTGGTTTAGAGAAGGAGGACGGCCGAAGTCAAAAACAGAGCATGAAGGAGCAGGGAGTATCCGGTGACTCTCCGACGATGGTGGTGCTGGCGCCGAGTTCCACCCCTGGTAGTTTCGGCGGTAGTAACCATCTCGGGCCACAAATGATTTTTAGTCGAGATTTGCACCGTTCATCTGCTGGTTTGAATGGGTCTAAGGACAAGGCAAGAAGTGGGGGATCTGCGAAGGTTGGGAGCGGAATGAAAGGAATCCCGGATAAGTTGCATGGAGTAAAGATGAGTGAAGGAAATAAGGCGGGATCGCAAGGTTCAGGGCTGTCAGTTATGGAAGATGTGCAATCAGTGGGTGCAGTTTTGGGAGCTTCAAACTGAGACATTAGTGATAAGGGGAAAACCAAGGCAGAATGGATAGTTGTTGGGTCAAAAAGGAAGAAGGAAGATGGGCCCAGGTTATTTGGCAAGGAAAATAAACCAAGGTCCAAACAAAAGAGCAAGGCATTGGGTAAGTTTGAAGCCCAAAAATTGGAAATGAATAATTCATTCATGCATCTCCAGGAGTCACATGATCACGTGACTATGCAGAAGGATGAGCTAGCTGACGTCACAGATGGGGCCATTTCTCCATGTCAACAGGACTCGCAGCAATTAGTTGACACATTAAATAAGGATATTGCAATGGAGGGAATTAATGTGGGGCCCAGCGAGTTACTTGGTGGCGCGACTGATGGGGATAATTTTTTGGGCAGTGGTTTTGAGCCCACTCTTGCTACTCAGTTTTAATGAATTTTATGATATGGAATTCAAGAGGTACAGGCTCGAAGTCATTTCCTAGCCTGGTACGGGACCTTAAATCTCACTATAAGCTGGATTTTGTGGCTATTGTTGAAACCCAGTCAAACGAGTTAAAAATTGAAAGGCGAATTTGAAATTTGGGATTTAATAATTATGCTTTCACAGCTGCTGAAGGGTACAGTGGAGGAATATGGTGTCTTTGGGAGGGAGCTTCTCTTAAGATCGAAGTGGTGGAGCAACATAAATAGTACATGCATTTGAAACTAGTAAACAGAACAAGGCACAACTGGTATTTAACGGTAGTATATGCAAGTCCTAATCAAGTGTATTATCGTATCTTGTGGTTCGAGCTTTTTCGGATTAAAGAGACTGTTCAGGGACCTTGGTGGATTGGGGGAGATTTTAATGCTACTATATTTTCTCAAGAAAGGCAATCTTGTGTGGTGACTAGGATATCTACGGATCGAGAATTCTGTAGATGGGCAGAGGATATGGAGATAGTTGACCTAGGCTTTAATGGACCAAATTACACATGGAAAAGCGGAAACAAGGCAGCATGATTGGATCGCTTTTTTGCAAATGAAGATTGGTGTACAAAATATATTGAGGCATAGGTTCTTCACTTACCACATTTTTAATCCGATCATCGGCCATTACTTCTGAGGGTGGAAAGGTCGACATCTTATGATAGAGGGCAGCGACCGTTCCGGTTTATTGCCTTATGGATACTGCATGATACCTTTAGTACGTTGGTAAAGACGGAGTGGGGTTGTTCAAATGACTGGGTGGATAATATTGAGAATCTTGCTCACTCTTGCCAAAAGTGGAATCGCGATGTCTTTGGGAATATCCAGAGTAGAAAAAACAAAATTCTTCACAGGATGGATGGGATTAACCGTGCGATTGCTAGTAGTGGCGGGTCTCTATTCTATGAGGGATTATAGCATAAGCTTTGGGTTGAGCTAGATGAGACACTAACGCAAGAAGCGTTGTTATGGGGATGATGGGGGAAAGAAGGGTTTCATGGCTATTAAGATTGATCTCAAAAAGGCTTATGACAGGGTTAATTGTAAATTTCTTCTTCAATGCCTATCTGAACTTCATCTACCAAACTCTGTCATCCAGATTGTGGAGGAATGTATTAGCACGGCGAATATTTAGTTGTTGTGGAATGGGAATAAGGCCCAGTCTTTCAGAACGTCTTGTGGAGTCAGACAGGGTGATCCACTTTCGCCATACTTGTTTGTGATATGTATGGAAAAGTTAGCCCATATGATCTAGGAACGGATGGAAACTAGGAAATGGAAGCTGATTCACCTTACAAAGAAGGGTCCACCGATTTCACATTTGTTCTTTGCAGATGACATTATCTTGTTTACAGAAGCTTCCCTTCAATAAGCAAAAATGGTTAAAGAGTGTTTAGAGCATTTTTGTGCATGCTTGGGTCTAAAGTTTAGCGCGGCTAAAACCTGGGTTTTCTTCTCTAAAAATGTCAATATTCACAAGAGCTTAGAGTTTAGTTCGATGCTTGGATTTTCTCTTACTACTGATCTTGGGAAATATCTTGGGGTGCCACTTCACCATAAGCATATTGGGAGGGACTCTTTCCAAGGGGTAATTGACAAGGTAAAGAAGCGTTTGAATGGGTGGAAAGCTTGCTCATTCTCCCTAGCAGGTAGGGCAACCCTTATTTCCGCAATCTCTTCAGTCATTTTCGCATATACCATGTAATCATCCTACCTTTGGGCTACGGATTGGGAGACTTTGGATAAACATAATAGATCATTCTTGTGGGGAAGTACAGCAGAGCGTCGGAGGACATCCCTTTTGGCATGGGATGAGGTGTGCAAGCCAAAAAAGAAGGGTGGTTTGGGGTTGCGGCATGCGAAATACCAAAATCAGGCATTCTTCATGAAAACGGGCTGGCACTTGGTCACACATAAGGAGGATCTCTAGGCCAAAGTCGTTAGGGACAAGTACAAATGTGGGAATGATCTCCTCCTTCACATTGATCCATCACGGTCTGGCTCCAATGTTTGGGCGGGTATAAAAAATACTTAGGATAAAGTGTTTGGGGGGATAGAAGTTACTAATGATGTATCAGGAATAAAATGGAAATGGGAAAGAAGTTGTGAGTTTTCTATGAAATCTGCATACAGAGTGCTTTCAAGGGACACAAATGGCTAGGGAAGAGACTGGGGACACCTGTGGAAGGTCTGAGCCCCTTATCGCTGTAAGACTTTGCTCTGGTTGGTTGCACGACAAGGGCTTCTTACGAATATGAAACAAGTGCAGGGGAAGTTGGCGACAAACCCGGATTGTAGTCTTTGTGGTAGAGGAATTGAGGATACCATTCATGTTTTTCGGGACTGCCCTCACTCAAAAGCCTTATGGAGGAAGGTGGTGCCTGGTGAGAAGTGGCGTGGGTTTTGTGCTGGAGGAATGGGTGTGGTGGAATGTTAGAGGCCAAAAAGAGGCAAGCAAAGAATGGGCCTCTCGTTTTGTTATCCTCTGTTGGTGGATTTGGCGACGAAGGAATTTATTTATTTTTGAAGGCAAAATCACCTTCAATGAGACTATTCTTGCTAGCTCATGTGCCATGTTGGAGTGTATGAACTCTACAAATGATCACCATAGTGGTCTTAGATTCCAAGGTGTTACCTTGGCACTTGCACGGGAAAGTTGGCGGCCCCCAGAGGAGGCATGGGTGAAGGTTAACGTGGACGGAGCATTCTCTAGAACTGCTAACAAAAATGCTTGTGGCGGACTTATTCGAGACTTAACTGGGAGATTCCTAAAGGGCTTTATACACACTATTGATGATGGGGATGAGCTCACAGCTGAACTTTGGGCATACCTATTAGGATTGAAGATAGCCTGGTCTTTGGGTGTAAGGCAAGTGTGGCTGGAAACGGATTCTTTAGAATGTTGTAATCTAGTGACCCGCAATGGTGGTGGTATCATAGGGATGCAGATGTCATTCAGGAAACTCGAAGGTTGCTCTAAATGGACTGGACTACGAAGCTTACTCACATCCCCCGATCAAGTAATGTTGCAGCAAACTTTTTAGCAAGTAGCAGGAATAGGGCATCAAGAGATTTTCCAACAATCTATGGAGCTAAAGACTATTCTTTGTCAGGATTGTAATGGGAACTATCCCATAGTTGATAATTGAGGTGTCTCTTTTGTATTAAAAAAAATTTAGATACAAAAACACTTGTGAATTTTTATAAACTAGGCAAAAACATCATCCTGTTACCTTAAATGGATGTTTTTTATTTGTGCGTCTCACCTAGTGTCATATCTGAACTCCAGACATGCTCTCTCATCTCCGTCCAACTCTCTCTCGCTCTCCATTGACGAAGAGAATCACAGAGGAAATAGAAGATGAGTTCAACAAGATTCGATCCTTGGTGGACATTGGAAGCGATATCAAAGGATTACTTTCTGAGATTGTTCCAGCTTTCCCCCACATCAAAGGTGTCAAATTTGATCTTCCCCACGTGGTCGCCACCACACCAAAGTACGACGGATTCACTTAGTTGGAGGGGACATGTTCGAGTCCATCCTTAAAGCCGATGATATCTACATGAAGGTAATTAAGAAATCCCAATACATGATCTTTTTTTGCTTCGTTTTAATGGGAATAATTGAAAGTACGAATAAATTTAGGTGTGAGAGAGAGAAGAGAGTTAGAGTTCAAGGCGTGGGGGACAAGAAAGAGAAAGAGGAATGGTAAGAGGAAGAGAGAGAAAGTTGGAGCGGGATGAACAAAATATTAGGGCTAGTTGGTATAAGGAAGATTCGAGGAGGGTAAAGAATTTAGGGCCCATTTGCTACCGATAAATCTTAAGGACTGAAAGGAACTTAGAGGAGGAAAATAAAGGGTTAAGGAGCAAATTTACCAATAAACTATTGGCTCAAAAGCGTCCAACATGATAGTCTTTTAAGTGGACCCAAACCACCAACAAACTTTTAAAGATGTAAAAGTAGCACAATGTCGTTAGGGAGAAGGTCACATCCTATTTTTGAGGTCCAGCAAAAATTACAAAATATCACCCAGATGTTTATGAAACTATATTTAAGCCCCAAAAATTCAAAATTTTTATTTTAGTCCCTTCACGTACTTTATATAGAGGGACTAAAGTGAAAATTATAAAAAAAATTTGGGGCTAAAAGATAATTTCCTAAAACTTTGGGTTCTTTCTGTAATTTTTATTTTAGTTCCTCCACGTACTTTATATGAAAGATAATTTTAACAAATATTAGGGGCTGGTTAGTATAAGGAAGATTCGAGGAGGGTAAAGAATTTAGGGCCCATTTGGTACTGGTAAATCTTAAGGAGTGAAAGGAACTTAGAGGAGGAAAATAAAAGAAAGAGAATGTTTTAAGAGATGGGAGGAGATGGTTTGATGGAAGATGGATTGTTTGATAGGAAGAAAATGAAGGTTGGCAGTTAGTACAGAATCAAGAAATACTTATTTTACTTTCAAAAGTAATTAATTAAAAATGAAAAATAAAAATATATTTTTTTAAAGATATATTTTTTAAAAAAATATCATATCAAGGTCAAATTTGTCTCAAAATATTCTATCGCCAAGTTTGAATTTGTCTAAAATATTCTCCTATCAAGTTCAAATTTGTCCAAAATATTCTCCCGCCAAGTTCGAATTTATCGCATAAGTTCAAATTTAATTATGTTTTCTTGCATTATAGAAAAAGATATTTTATGAAGGGTAATATGTCCGAAAGTGTCTCTGTTCAAGTGGAAACATGAATTCCCATAATTTTGGTCGGATTTTATCTTGGCACCTTTAAAGAAAGATTGGTAGGCCCAAGGTGGGCCTAAAAACTTAAGTTCTTGAGAAGATTTGACATAAAAAGTGTGCCAAACAAGGGAATTTTCTCATCTTCCCTTCCATTTCCACCTGTTCCGTGTACCAAACAGACCCTTAAAGGAGGGATTTCCACTTGTTCCGTGCACCAAATAGACCCTTGAAGGAGGGAAATGAAGGGAAGTGAAGGTTTTAATGGATGAGGGAAGATGGCTTAAGGGAAGATGAGTTGTTTTGTTGGAAGAAAACGAAAGGGTGTCAGGAAATAAATATTTTACCCTCAAAAGTAATTAATTCAAAATGAAAAGGAAAAATATATATATATATATTTTTTTCTGTAGTTCAAATTTAATATGAATTTGCTTGCTTATTATGACGAATCATTTATTTCCCAAAAAAAAAAAAGAATCAGGAGAAAAATGAATTTATGGGTTAAATTTGAATTTTATAACGAAACATTTATTTTAAAAAAATCGAAATTGTTTAAAATACTCTCCTGCCAAGTTCGAACTTGTCTAAAATATTCTCCTGCCAAGTTCGAACTTGTTTAAAATACTCTCCCGCCAAGTTCAAACTTATCACATAAATTGAATTTAATCTTATTTTCTTACCTTATATAAAATAAATATTTTATAAGAGGTAAATATGTTCAAAAGCATCACTATTTATGAGGAAACTTGAGTTCCCACCAATTTGGTGGAATATTATCTTCCCACTTTTAAAGGAAGATTGATAGGCTTAGGAACTTAAGTTTTCAAGAAAACTGGACATAAAAAGTGTATCAAACAAGGAACTTATTCATCTTCCCTTCTCTTCCCACTTGTTCTGCGTGCCAAATAAGCCCTTAGGTGTTGACGAACGACACTTAGTGGGATCACACATTTAAAAATAACAGATATCCATAGGACAATTGTTGTCAAACTCGCAAGTTGACTCTCTGTGTTTACCGTTTTTACGTTTCTATCTTACTAAATCGAGTTGAGTTACTAATAAACTCATGTCAATTATAAACTCAATTAAACTCACAAGTTTACACATTTAGTTTACCGCTTTTACGTTTCTAACTTACAAAATTATGTTAACTCACTTTTAAACATCTTAACTTTTTCAATTTTGTCATCATCAACGACTTTATATATGAATTTTATAGAAATTTCTTTGTTAAATATAATGAATTATGAATGTTGATATATTTAATTTCAATTATTTGGATGTAAAATAGTTTTGAATCAAATTATTTTTATTTTTATATTTTAATTATTTAATTATACATTGTTAATATCTATTTAATGATAAAAGTAAACTCTTATAAGTTTACAATTCTAATTTACGATGCAAGTTTTTGTCATTGTCACGAGTTTGATTAAACTCATGAGTTTAACAAGCTTATCTAGGACTTAATGGAGATGATTCTTTTACTAGTTTTGAAAAGTTTATAAGTATTTTTATACACAAAGAATATTTATGGTGCCAGACACGCTTTTAGAAATTGTTTATAGGTATATTTGCACCTTAACATTTTTTTACAAAGTTAAATTTCTTTATTTTACTTTTCAATATAGAGACTTATTTTCTATTTTAAAACCTAGTTTCTTCTATAACCTTATTTTTAATATTACTTTATGCATTCATTTGATTGAACGTTAAAATATATTTTAGACCGAAAAAACACATTTACTCTCCATGCACGACATGAATATAATTTAACAATTGAAATATTGGAAGAAACCTTATTATCCTAAAGACAAAATCACATATTGAAAATAATATAGTTAAATATAGAAATAAGTTACATGGGATGTGTTGTTGGAAACTTTTAATGAGATTTCTTTACACCTGCATGTGTATGAAATAAAGACCTGCATAGATAATATTATAATAATATGTTTGTATTTCTAGAAATCCCACGGTTTTACCATTAAGAGAGAGAGAGAGAGAGAGAGAGAGAGAGAGAGAGAGAGAGAGAGAGAGAGAGAGAGGAAAGAAGTAACAAAAAAAAAAATTGAACCGTGTTAATTACCCTATATATTTAAAACATGTTCAGATCCTTGAAAAGAGGAGAAATAATTACCATATACTTCCTGAGGCCGAATTGGAACCACAATTGAGGGATCTTATACTGCACAAAGTGACCCTTCTCTGAAACGAAGGATGGCTTCTCTGATAAAGCCTTGGCATCCCATCCGAAGCATATTGTTGTTGGGCCCCGAATTGAAAAATCCAATTTTGAGTCTGGATCCAATATGCCCATTAGCCCATCAGGTAATCTTCCTCTGCCCAAGAATCCAGGGGATACTTCATCAAACTCTTCACCCAATAAGGCTCGTATTTTCCAAATCATTGAACATGAGACTAGGTTAAACAGAAGCAACCACACGGTGGTGGAACTACAGCGGTGCCGATCAGCCCTGGAGGAAGTGGGGACCCCGATTTTCAATAGACAAAATAGTCACATGGATTTGGCAATGCAAGAGCAGTCTCATGAGAGTAGAGGTAAGGAGAATTTAGTAAAGCCATCACTCGCTACGAAGCAAAATCTGCATGGAGTTAAATTGCAGTCTAACACCTCGAGAAATCTAGAAGTTCGGAAAAAACCCCAAGGCAAGCATATCTCTTGGGGTAGAGGTCCTAAGGGGAGAGCTCGAGATGCCACCGGAGCTGACGGAACCTCCGTTTTGTTATCAAAACCCAACACTGCAGCTCCACGACAATGATGATGGACCCTTAGGATCAGGATGACTATCTAATTCTCCTATCATTATGGTTTTGCAGATTTTCGTTTGGAACTGCTAGGGGTAACTAGTCGAAGCTTTTTCCAGCACGTTCAAGTTCTTTATGAAGGAATATAATCTCACTATGACAGTCCTAATCGAACCACGTATCGCTGGTATTAAGGCAGACAGATTCATTAAGCTTTCCGTGTTTGAGCACTCTTATAGATTAGAAGCTCGTGGTTTCTCGGGAGGGATCTGGCTATTGTGGAAGAATGATTTGTCTGTGTCGATTGACATATGTTACCCTCAGTTTATCCATACTAGAATAGACACGCAAAGGGTTGGCTCTTTCCTGTTTACTTCAGTCTATGGGAGTCCGAACAACACTCTAAGAAAAGATCTCTGGCAGGCATTATCTGGGTTTGCACCGTCTATTTTTGAGCCCTGGCTCTTAGTAGGCGATTTCAACGCCATTCTTAGTGAAGGTGACTGAACTGGTGGGTCTGCTTTGCGTGCCCGAGGATGTGATCTTTTTCACTCTTTATTATTCAATAACGGCATCTTAGACCTTAGATTCTCAGGTCCAAAGTCCACATGGTGTCGGGGCACTCTCCTCCAACATCTTGATTGTGCGTTAGGGAACAACTCTTGGCTGTCTAGTTCAGCTCTTCATTGGTGAAGCATCTTCCTAAACTTAGCTCGGACCAACGACCCCTGTGTATCCAGGTGAGCAGTGAAGTATGACCCCTGCACCAGCCAAGACCATTCAGATACTTAGCGGCATGGGCTACATCAGACTCCTTCGATGAAGTTGTTCAGGACAGTTGGTCTAGCATTGCCCCAATTAACCGCAGTGTTGGCAAATTCATAGACTCTGTGAAGAAATGGAATCAAGATGTATTTGGGAGTATCAACCATCATTAACACAGGCTCATGTCAAGACTAGGTGGCATCCAAAACGCTCAAGAATCTCGACCCTCTATACGTCTGTCTAATATGGAAGGTGAGTTAAAAAAAGAGTTTTAATTAATATGTGATCAGGAAGCCTTGACCTGGGTCCAATGCTCATGTTGTGAGTGGCTCAAGCTCGGAGATCGCAACACAACATATTTTCATGCAAAGGCTATTCAACAATGCCGTAGGAAATCCATCTCAGCTTTGAAGGGTGATAGTAGGGAGTGGTGTCGTGAAGTTGAGACTCTTCGCAGTAGGGCTTTTTAGTTCTTCAAAAAGTTGTACACTAACGAAGAGGAAATTGCCCCACCTTATCAAGGAAGAGGTTTCTTTCGTGCCCCACAAGGATCTATGGTTGGATCTCTTAGTTCCACTGTATCACTTGGTGAAGTCCATTTAGTACTTTTCCAAATGAAACCCCTAAAGGCTCTAGGGATTGATGGATTGCATGCTTCTTTCTTTCAAAACTAGTGGAAAATTGTGGGGCCCTCCATTTTTCACATGGTTACTCGTTTATTCGAAGACAGTTGCTTTGAACGTGAGTTGAATAAGACTTTCATCACCCTAGTCCCCAAGATTCCAGTGCCATAATACATCAAAGATTTCTGACCGATAAGCCTATGCACTGTTATGTATAAAATCATAACTAAAGTTCTGGCTAATCGCCTAAAGTGGTGGTTGCCTGTATTAGTGTTACCTAAACAAGCCAGCTTTATCAATGGGAGACAAATTCCTGATAATTTCATCGTTGCTCAAGAGGTGATACACTCCATGCGTACTAAGCGTGGAAAAGAGGGTTGGTTGGCAATCAAAGTGGATTTGGAGAAAGCATATGACCGCTTATGTTAGGATTTTATAGAGGAGACACTATGATGCTGAGCTCTCACAGAAATATATTCAGGTAGTCATGATATGTGTTTCCATGTGTAGTATGAGGGTAATATGGAATGGCTCATATTCAGAGAAATTCTCCCCCACTCGTGGCATTAGGCAAGGGGACCCCTTGTCTCCTTATATCTTTGTCTTGTGTATGGAACATGTTGACTACGAATGTTGTTTTGATGATAACAAACATGAGATTTGATTTAACAAAGATTGATAATTGAACCACATTAATTAACTCTCAGAGAATACTAAAGCAAAGCATATGACAAATGCTCTTCTTCTTTGAGAAACAAATGCTCTTCTTCTTTGATTCTCAAGAATCAGAATTTGATTCTCAAGAATGTGTTTGAAATGTATACTTCCTCTCATTATGTGATCATCGACAATTCTCAAGAATCAAAGGTGATTCTTGAGAATCCAAGTGCAAAGCAACAATCCTCTCTTTGTCCAATCTCATTTCTTGTTCGTTGGTTCTTGAGAATGGGTAGGTAATTCTCGAGAACCTTTATTAGTTCATGTACAAGAGAGTTATAACTCATACATATTCCATTTCCCATTTGCATTCGTTGATTCTCAAGAATGTAAGATACATTCTTGAGAATGAGATATAATAGATATATGAAATGCACATTTCTTTCAACTTGTAATTCTCCAATTCTCAAGAATGAATCCTTTGATTCTTGAGAATTCCAAAGGAAATGAATATTAATGCTTTCTGCTCACAAGATACTAGCCAATTCTCGAGAATGAAAGTTCGATTCTTGAGAATGACTTCACTTAAAGCTATATAGTGAATCAGACATAACTAAATGCAAGGTCGATGATTCTCGAGAATTGTGATAATTCTCGAGAATGGATAACATAAATAGCAAACATGTGAACATCATACCTTATATGTTAAGCTCGTAGATTCTCAAGAACTGGATGTTAATTCTCGAGAATGCAGTATGTAAGGCAATGAAATGAAAGACTATCCCACGACTATGTGGTTCTAGACTATGTAAAGATAATTTCAGAGAACATAAAGCCCAGAGCCCAGTGGTTGTATCAGTATTAACCTTGCTAAACTAAATGATCTTTATTTTATTATCCTAACTATGCTTAATCTTTGTTTTGTCTAAGTGATTTACAGATTCAAGTTTCAAGAAAAAGCATTTCAACGTGGAATAAGCATTTAATGATGACAGAGAAACCGAGCAACATTTGGAATTAAAACCTGAGACAGTAGTTGTTATTCTTTTAAGTAATACTTATTCTGGATATTTGTCTGACACAAGTACAAACAACGGTAAACACATTTAATACTAGGCGCCACTGCATTTAATGAAGACAACGGTCGATTTACTTCTACAAAGAAAGAAGAAATATGTCTAACAGGAATTCAAACAGAGACAACGGCTATATTAAATAGAAGACGAGGAAGCTTGTGAAGGCAATCATATAAAAGCCTAGAACATTCAATGTGCCAACTACTGGAACACGAAGCATTCAATTTGAAATTAATTAAGTTCACTGTTCCATTAGCTTTCATCTAATATTTCTCTCTGTACTTCAGTGCTTAGCTTTTATCTACTCAGTGAGGAGTGAAAATCAATTAGATTGTTTGTTTATTAGTGATGCTTAAGGTTGTGGAATCTTAAGTAAAGGGTGTACAATTACAACCAGTAAGGGGAAGCGAGTCTTGAGTGATTGGACTGTCGCAGGAGTTACTGAGTGTGTAATTGTAATCTTGAGGATTAGTGAAATACCCATACTGTTGTGGGGACTGGAAGTAGGTCGTTTGATTTGACCGAACCAGTATAATTTCTGTTGTGTCTTTTATTCCTTTTAGTTTTACTTCTTCAAATTATTCAGTAATGAAAGAAAATTCGAAATCACCTATTCACCCCCCTCTAGGCGATATTCTCCTTTCAGAACACCTATCTCAAATAATTACCCAGAAAGTGGCAGAGAAGCAATGGTAGCCAATTTGTATGGGCAGAAGAGGACCACCATTATCCCATTTATTTTTTGTGGATGATTTAGTTCTTCTCAGCTCTGCGTCTTCTTCCCAAGTGACGATTATCAGATGCATACTTGAGTTATGCGCTAGCTCAGGCCACAAGGTTAGTAGCTCTAAGACAACCATCTATTTTTCCAATAATGTTCTAACTAGTCTGCAGAAGAGCATTAGTGACGACCTGAGATTTAAAAGAACAGAAGACCTGGGGAAGTACCTAGGAGTCCCTTTACTTCATAAACGTGTCCCAACAGGGACCTACTTCATAGTGTTAAGGGCGCTTTATAGATATCGGTCGTCGGGATTTGCAACTTCAAGGATTTGTGGAACCTATGGTTGAATAACCATGCCCTGACACGTCACTACTGGTGCTGGTGAAGACGCAGTGTCAGCCATTTCTTTTACCTTTATATGGTCACGCCTTAAGAGAGAATATCGCCTAGAGGGGGTGAATAGAAGATTTTGAAATTCTTTTCGATTAACATAATGAATGAAGTATGTCAACTGAAAGATAAATAACACACTGAGAATTATACTGGTTCGGTCAAAACCCACGACCTACGTCCAGTCCCTAAACACTTTGGGTATTTCACTACTCCTCAAACGAATTACAATTACACACTAAGTACTCGAGACGATCCTATCACTTATGACTCATTGCCCCTTACAAGTTGTAATCGTACACCCACACTTAAGGTTCCACAACCTTAAGCTTCACTAATAAACAAATGATCAAATTGTTTTTCACTCCTTATTGAGTAAATAAATGCTAATCACTGAAGTATAAAATGAATCCGATGATATCGAATGAAAACTAATGGAACAATTGACGGTAATAACTTTAAGTTAATTGTGCGGTGTATTCAGATAGTTGATGATTTTGAATGCTTTGTCTTTTATATGGTTCGTCATTAATGTTGTTGCGAATAGCTTTTAATATAGTCGTTATCTCTATTTGAATTTCCGTTGGACTCAGCTATTCTTCGTTGAGCCAAATCAATCATTGCTTCATTAAATGCAGTCGTGCCTTTCATTAAATGCATTTCCCGTTGTTCGTACTTGTGTCAGGAAGTTAGTCGGAAGAGTTCTTCCTCAAAGAATGTTTTAATCTGCTACAAAAGTTCATTCTGATTGTTGCTCTGTTTGTCTGTCGACATTTAATACTTCTACCACGTCGGACTGCTTTTTGATTAAGCTTGTATTAAAACAGAATTAATCAATTGAGACTTAATCAAGATAACGTAATAATAGTGGGTCCGAAGATGAATAACAGATAATGAACAATAACCTAGGTCATTAAATGAATTAATGATATACGAAAAGTTAACACTAACATTAATTCTGATAGATAATGCATTCTCGAGAATCCATCACTCATTCTTGAGAGCCATATAATTGTAAGAAATCCATATTAGGCGTTTGACATAATTCAAGTAGACCATTCTCAAGAATCTTGAAACCACTCTCGAGAATTAACATGTGAGCTAAATCAACATATTATGTTGATGCTTAATACATTCTCGAGAGTTCATATTCCATTCTCGAGAATCATCGTGAGAATTGTGAGAGATAGTTATGTGTATAATCCTTCGATCTAGAATTCTCGAGAATCATGTCATAATTTTCGAGATTTAGCTTGTGATCAGATTCTTGACAAATAGTTTGAAATGACCTCATTCTCAAGAATTAAGTTCTAATTCTCAAGAGTCATTCATATGACCAGATTGAAGCTTGAAATAAGCATTCTCGAGAATCAGTGTAATAAGGTGAGACATACACATCAATTACATTGTTTCATCAATTAATTTAATAACAACATTTATATTCTATCAAGTGAGAAATTCTACTTTCTTTTTTATTTTTAAATAAAATAATTTTAAGATTTCTTTTAAAAATATTTTCCTATAAAACTATCCGTCCAAAGTGATTGAATTTACCTAAAAATAACCTAATAGTTTGATCCTATTTATATTGACTCATCAATTCTCGAGAATCATTCTTCCATTCTCGAGAATCACTCTAACGTTAGTTTTGAAAATCAGAAAACATCTTGTATTTTGGTTTATCCATTCTCGAGAATTGCCCATGTATTCTCGAGAATTGCATCAGACAAGGCAATATTAGTTTTTGTTAAATCAAAACCTTTGGGACTTATCATCATCAAAACATTGAGGGTCAACAACGCCCTGGAATTCCCGCATCGTCATGCTGAACTTGATTCTGGGCCACTTTCTCTTGGTGAGGGGGCGCCTCAAGGTTCCCATGCATAACATTTCTGGGATGTTGCTCCTGTTGGGGGTAGTCAGTGAGTACTTTTGTGTCAACTATACTTGGTCTTAGGGATCAAAGTTTATAGTCCCCACGGTCGGTGCCAATGTTCTATTATAGAATATAGATGTTTAGCTTCAATGGACTAGTGGTTAATTTATATAGGATCTTATGTAATCTCTCAGGTATCTATTAGTTTAAATACCAAGGAGAAGTGGACTACTCAGTGATATTTATGAAGGAAATATCAAAGAGTGCCTTTAAGATTACTGTGCTACACAAGTATAGCGATAGCCAAAGGGAGTGGGGTGTGTGCACATTGAGACTGGATGTAGAATGAATCGAGCGTCATACCTAATGGATAACCTCCTTATTTATAGAGATTACCTTTAGGGTTTTGCCCACTGCACTGTGCGTTATGCCTCATGCAATATGTGACTCCACGTCCTGATCATGCGCACCTATGTTTTGGTCATGCCTGCTCCACTACTTGTACCGTCCTGGATTATAGGCATGATCATGGTGTTGTAACACCCCGGATTTCTAAAGTTCAAATAACATAAATATTCCAATGGTTTTCATAAATAATAATAGAAATCCAAAATAATCAACATCCAGAAGGTGTCACCGCCGCACTTGTATGGAACAAGTGCAAGGCTTCTTATTACAGGAAATAATTATAAACTTAAACATTATTTCGAAAAATAAAATTAATGAAAATAAATGAAAGTAGATAACTAGAGTTTATTGTCTGTCATCCTCACTTCTCACGGTTAGCCCCAATTTTTGAAACCTGTTCACTGAAACTCTGCTCCCCCGAAGGATCATCGCAGCCCAAGAATACACACATCAGCAAACGCTGGTAATCCTTATTAATTAAGGGTAAAATGAAATAAAATAGAACAGAAATAAGTAGATAGATAAATAAATTTGATATGAATTAAAATAAAATAAATAAATTATAAAATAAAATAAATTAATCATAAAATAAAATAATTTAATTCCAATATAAAATAATTATAAAATAAGATAAATTAATTATGAAATAAAATTAAATAATTGTAAAATAAATCAATTTCAACATAAAATAAAATAATAAAAATAAGTTAATTGCAAAATAAAATAGCATAAAGGCATCATATGTGTATATGTATAAACTAAAAAGGTGTCATGGTTTTTAGAGTTTTCTAGTGGGAAGAGAACCATGGTAGACCCGGATATCCTGCCAGTCTACCCTATGACCCGGAAACCTGCCAGTCACAAATCATCATCAAATTGTCCATAATTCATATTCTTCCTAGTATGCACACCTCTTCCCAAAGTTGCTACTAGTACCCCGGATATCCTGCCAGGTACCACTTTGGGAAGAACGGACATATCGGTTCACATCAAATAATTTTCTTTTCGAAGGCATAAAGCCTTTAAATGTGTGTTCATCACTTTAGGAGGTACCATCCTAAAGTTATCTTCCCACAATTAAGTTATTCAATCACACACAAAATGGATTTCTCAATATATATATTGATAAGTATATGTTTTACAATTAAATAAGTATAGATTCTGAAATATTTTATATTGAATTTATTAATACTTTATACTTATTTAATTATATTTTATATATTTATCTATTCGTCAATAAATTTTAGGATAAAAAAAGATTTTTTTTTTTAAATAAAACCTACTAATATCCTAACTTATTGTTGATAGAATATTAACATACTTTATATATAATTATATATATATTGATTAACATTGTGTGAGTCCGCAAGATTTTATATAATCATTAATATATATCATATATAACATACAGGTTCAGAAGATCTTGGATGCGTGGACCCCGCACCAAATCAAAAACAATAACCCTAAAGAAATATCTATTATAATGCTGGACGAATTTTGACCAAAAGAAAAAAAAATGTTGGACGAATGGATATTGGCAATTAAAAGAAGAAATTGGCAATTAAAAGAAGAAGCAGAGAACACGCACAGGTAGAATTGATTAATTGATGAACCTTATTACGCATAAATGTCAATGTCGACAATTTCAATCATGTCATGGAGGATTTTGAATCATATTGTACAGGTTTAATGAGATTTTAAGGAGGACGAGAACAAACAAGTCGAATTGCCAATGGATTTCTATTGTTTTAGGGATTAGGATTACAATCAATCAATTCTAATCAACGTTCTAACGCTACCAACAATTAATTCTTAGGGATTAGGATTACAATCAATCAATTCTAATCAACGTTCTAATGCTATCAACAATTAATTCTTATTCTCTTGGGGGTTAGGATTACCTGGTCTCCGTGGTTGCTAAGCTCCTAGAAAGGAAACTCTGCCGCAAGGAATTTTCAGAGGGAGAGCTAATGAACGATGAATAAAGTTAGGCGGCTAAACCTAACTTATAATTAGGCTCTTAGGGTTTAGTTATTAGCTGGGCTTTATGGGTTGGGCTTTTAACTATTGACAATTAATAAATAATTAAAAACCAACAACATTTACTCTGTGATTTAATATGTTATTCAAAGATGGAATAGGTAAACCATTACATGCAAAGGTTTTTTTTTTTCACGGAATAGAAGAATGAATCTTCCTATTATATTCTTATATTTATATAATAGCTTTGTTGAACAAAATTATTTGTTATTATTTTACAAGATATACATAAATTTAAATATTTTTATATCGATAAATAGTACAGTTATTTTTAAAAAAATTATATCGCACATAAGATATGTTCTTATATTCATAAAATATCCTTGCAGTTACGATCATATAGGATACAAATTTGAACAATTTTATTTTGATAAATAGTACAGTTTTTTTAAAAGAAAAATTATATTGTAGATAAAGATAAGTATTTGTTTGTTTTATAAAAAAAATAACAAATCATAAAATAATATTATTAAATTCTATTAAATCAATTAATATAAACATAATATAATCAAATATATCTAAACTAACTAAACTAATCAAATTGATCTAAACTAATAAAATTTAACTAATATTATATTATTACTTTTATTATTATTATTATTAACAACAACAATAATAATAATAATCTGGGGCATTACATGATGTGATTAGTATTTTATCTGATTATGGAGGGGTTCAGCCATAAAGTCTCCTTAGTGGGTTGCAACACTCTCCAGGCCCAATGTTCAGGACCATAACAGTAGGTAACTTAGGTCTGGAATCTTCTAAAAATATCTCACTTGTTAGAAGCCACTATTTTTAATCTTATAGATCAATAACCACGACTTGAGAAGAGGAATAGGGGGAAATGAAATAAAAAAGGGGATAGGTCGTGAAAGAAAAATGGGTGTCTGGTGCTTGAGAGGCTACCTGTTATGAGTTCTAGTACGAAACTTTGAAAACATGGGGTAAAGATGCTTTAGTGATTGTACTTTCAAAATAATTTTAATGTCAAATTATTAATTATTTGCAATCAGTCAAATCTCTAATTAAAAATATAGATGGGATTAGAGATTGTAAATAACTAATAACGTGTCATTAGTGGTATTAAATATTGAAAATGCAAATTTTATTATCATTAATTAAGAATATGCTACAAATTTATATCGATGCATTAATTATCATTAAAAGTGGAAAGGGTTAAGTAGCAAATCTGTCCTGGAAGTACATGCCCAAGAGAAATGTTTCCCTTTTCTGTTAATAAGTTAATAGTCAACGTCAATTTTTTAATGATCAATGTTAGTTTTTAACAGAAAAGGGCAATATTGCTACGTTTTTATACTTCTGAGGCGAAATTGAGCTAGAAACAACTTCCAGGGCAACATTGCTCCTCGATGTGTACTTTCAGGGCGGATTTGCTACTTAATCCAAAGTGGAAATCATAGTTAATAAGGTTAAAATGGGAAATACTGATTGTTATACCTAAACTAACCCATATGACGCATTTTTAACCGGAGCGATTTTTTAAGATATCATGAGTATAACCCAAATTGATGATGATTGATTGATATCCTTTTTAATAGAAATTTATTCAAAAAATAAGTTTATATTTACTTAATTTTTTTTTGAAACTAGATATTGAATAAAAAAATCTTTAAAGCATGTATTTAAAGAGATCAAGGATGACATAAACCAAAGTCGTTGGAAGATTTTGAGGTTTGATCGCTTTCACATCGCTACAATAGATCTTCATATGACATCCGTTTGGTCTTTGCAATTGCCTAAGGTTGGGTTGTTTTCGTTTTGCCTCAATTGCCGCTTCAGACGATACTCATTGACGTGCTCTGAGTTTATTTGCACTTGCTCTGTTTCTATGATTGTATTTAATATTCTGACACAAAACCATGCTTTTGTAAATTTGGTTGTAATCCATGATTCAAATTATTTGAAACTAATAACCAAATATGTTTAGTACCATTAAAAAAAAAGTATGAGTAATAATCATAATTAATCTATGGTAAATAGTTAATTTCAATTCTCAGAAACGAAAGTTCACAGAAGCAGGTGCCACTCAAGTGTCATTCTACTGACATTCGAGAGTTAACTTTTCATACTCGAGTGTTGATAATTTTACTCTCTAGAAGAAGAACGTTCAAAATAGAACTGAGTTGAAAAAATGTGTTTCTTCTAGATACTTGAGTATCACACTCGAATGCTGATGAAATTTGTACTTGGTAAGAGACTATTCAAGAATAGAGTTTTGAGAAAATACGTTAATCTCTACCAGACACTCGAGTGTCATTATGTCACACTTGAGTGTCACAAAGTGACACTTTCGAGTATGCCTCACAAAGAAGCAGCACTCATGTTTTATTAGTGAGTATCATGCTCTGAGTTTGGAAGTGTTTACCTTGCACTCAAATATTGGAGTCCACACTTGAGTGTTGCCCTTAATGTTTCCAGAATAAGTGTGAGTGTCTGTCAAACTTTGCAAGTGTTGGATCAACACTCGAGTGTCCAATACAATACTTCTAGGATATGAGTGAGTGTCAAGCACTTTTGCTGCAAGTGTCAAGCAAATACTCAAGTGTTCATAGTAACACTTAAGTGTGTTCATACTAGAATACTTCATAATTGCTTGCTGATTCAATTTTTAATTTAAATAATGGTTGCACTCTCGAGTGTTTTGAAACATACACTTTTGAATATTGAAGTTCTCTTTTTTTCCCCCAAGTTTGTTATCATAAAAACTAATGAACCAATAACTGATAGATATGACATGATGTCTCTTTGAAATATTTTTGTATGACATTCAGATATTAGATCATAAATCAATTTATAAGTTAAATAAATTAGTTTGAAAAATGATAAATATAAAAAAGAAAATAAAAAACAGTGTTCCATTTAGAATTAAAATTTGCCTCAAATTATGTCTTACATTTAAGATTGGTGGAGTATAATCTTATCTGCAAATTGTTTGCTACTCCCACGGAATATACAGGTGGGTGTTCATATAGAAAAGATTTGTATAGATATATTGTTTCAGAATATCATATGGCCCGGAAGTAATGGTTCATGTATAGTGCAGCCAAAAAAAATATATATCAACCCATGCAGGGCATCGACGACGATGAGGACATAAATTTTAAGGATCTAGCCTCCTCAACTTCTTACACTTTGAATGGTTGATAGGGCCAAATCCATATTTTTGCTTCCTGCCTTCCTTTACACAATGATAGATGGAGTATTCTCATTCACAAGTATGAAATATCAACAAAAAAATTTTGTTATGGAATTATTTGTCATAATAGCTCCCTTATGAAGGAATTCTTCTGGGAAAATAAAACAATCCCAGCTAGAGACAACTTTTGTTTCCAATTGTCATCGTGTTGTTCTTTTCTGGATTCACAACACATGAGTCTTACAGATAGATCTTAAGGTTTGATCCATTCACGACTTCATGTGCTGGGAAATCTTTCCTTCAAATTCCTCCAACACCCTGTTCATTTCTCAATGAAACCTTACTTGGTAGGGGATCTTAGTTTTGCTTTGATTTTTTTTTTTTTAAATTTTTTTTTTGTTAACACATTAGGGTCATTCCAATATCTATTTTTTTTACAGTTTGTTAGAAACTCATTTTAGTTCACTGATTATTTGTAATTTGTAAACTTATGTGGGTTAATGTCATTTTGTCCTTTTATTAAAAAAACAACAAAAAATCCTATTCTTTGGCCAATAAATAAATTTTTTAAAAAAGCCTTATCTTGTTAGGTGGAGATCGGCAACATGGATCATCATTATGCTCTATAAAATCCAGATCTTTAGAGATATTATTAATTAATAAATCTGTCCTCTAACCTCATTTAGTGTTTGCTTTGGTCTTTCTCTACCTCATTTTAGAGACCTTTATATTGCTTGATTGACCCTCCTCAATGACCCACCTAATAACTTGCTTGATTATAACAATATTCAAGATATTCATTTATAAGTTTGTTATACAATGACTCAAAAAGAATAAGTGACATTTTTTTTACTCCATCTGATATTTAATGTATGATCTAATTGAGGAGTTGATTTTAATCATTAATGTAAGATCTATTTTCCAAATTTGTTAATATTTTTCTAATTTATTCAGGTTGATGCTCTCTTAATAATAATTAAGTAAATGAGAAATTGATGGAATTATGGAAAATGATGAGGGATGTTTTAGAAAAAACATATTATACTAACTTAATTAAATTAAATTTATTAAAAGGGTCTAATCGGAAGGAGAATAAAAGAGGGTGAACACCCTAAAACATGAGATAAATTAAACTAGAGGAGGTTTAAATCCAATACAATCTTGATCCACTAGAGTCCAAACATGAGATGAACACACGTCCCATAAGGAGGAGGTAGCTATCTTCATATGTGCTATAATATTTGCAACTTTGCTATGCTCTCTTGAAACATATGGCAATTTTTTTTTTATACATAAGAAGTAACTGAAATTAAAACTTAGCTATAACGGGGAATAAATCCCAAGCGATCATTTGCAATCACAGTTTGCATAAAACTCGGGCACATATCAAAGCCCTCTTTTAGCTAGTGAATCGACAGCTGTGTTCTTCTCCCTTGGAATAAATCGAACAATTAGATCCCAGCTTCTATTCATAAATTCTCGAATTTTGCAGAGAAGCAAACTATCGAGATTCAATGACTCTTTATCAAGGTTATTAAAACCGGACCGGTCATTGAATCGGTCGGGATACTGGGTCAAGGGTTAGTGGGTCAGACCAAAGTCAAACTGGAGTTAAACCGGTGAGAAAGTAAAGATTTTAATATTATTAATATAAAATTATAACCAAAATAATTTTTTTAATGAGTATTAATGTATTACCTACTGGATAAAAAGATATGGGGTTATATTAGGTGACCATTGAATAACATACAGTGAGTTGTCTTTTCAGGTTTTACTCCCCCAAGCCTTACTCCCTAAAAGCCCGTCACGTCATGTCTCCTTTTTGATTAAATTTGACTCTCCTTCCCTCTTTCTAATTTATGAACGTTTTTCTTCCTCTTCTCTCTCTCTATTTGAGTATTTCCCTTTCTCTTCTCTCTCTCTATTTGAGAATTTTCTGATTCTCTCTATCTCTCTGTAAAGCCATCAGCCATGGCACTTCTCCGATGGTCTCCCTCCCACCTTCTCTCTGCCGATCTGTTCTCTAGTCTCAGAGGTTGTTCGCCATCGATCTACACCTCGACACATCTGCCATCATTGAATCCGGTAGCCTCCCTCCTCTTTGTTCTCCGGCGGTTTCTGAGGTGAAAGACTGATTCCGGTGACTTCTGTACCTCCTCTATTTTTTCATTGATATAAGCCTTGGCTGCCTGTCCATCCCTCTCTTTGTTCATCTAACTCTCTGTTGGAACGTTTTTTTTTTAAAAAAAATTGACCCTTGTTTCTATGGTTCTCCGGACCGGAATCATGGCTGGTTCGCCGGTTTCCGGTCTAAACCGGGCGGTCCGGTCCGGGTTTAATAAGCATGCTCTTTATCCATTAGTAGCTTGATTATTTCCTAAGCATAAGATTCTAGAACCACCCTACAAAAGCCCATATCCCATGCTGGATTTAGACTTTTTAGAACAACCGACTCTTCTGCCTCTAACATCGAACATGATCCCAGATAGTGTGAGAACCCAGCAATCCAAATACCCTCATGATCTCGAAGAAGCACTCCACATCCTACTCATTCTTGCGATCTAGAAACCAACCCATTAACATTAACTTTTATCCAATCATGACAAGGCGGTTCCCAGTGGGGGAACATGTTCACTACTTGATGAGGGCTTTCATCATGTTCCTGTACCATAACAAAACTCCTCCAGCTGTTCAATAAGATTCCTGCAGGGTCGATTGGTTTGTTGAAATAAACATAAAAAATTAAACTATTCCTCCAAAGCCAAAGTTTCCATATGACTACGCCCCAGATTAACTGCCATGCTCTTGAGCTTTGAATACTAACATCTCTCTTAAAGTTCAGTTGCCCCCAATCCTTTAGAGAGGTTGAAAAAAAACTAAGTAATAAAGCTAGGATTTATTAGCTTAATCCAGATTTCCTTCGCAAAAACATAGTCCCTAAGTATGTGCAAAGTCGATTCACTGGCTTCTCCACAATAATCACACAAAGGTGATGCTTGGGACCATCAACTACACCAAAGATTTCTGGGGAGGTTGTTTTGGAAGGCTATCTACATAAAAACACAAATACGTTCAGCCCCTTTCCATCTCCATATGCATTTAAATAAGGTCTCGTTAGACTTGATATCGATATTCTCCAGTAAATTGTGGGCACTCCGAACAGAAAAAACACCACTAGCCGTACCTTTCCAGACGAGCACATCTTCCCCTATCTTTGCTGTTGGAGCAATTTTGGCAATTAACCTCTGAATTATCTGGGAAGGAAGGATCGTAGCAAGCTTGTTAAAATCCCAAGCTCCATTTACTGTCCAGTCTAAAACCTTGCTGTTAGCCTCTTTAATCGAGAGTTCTCTGATGCATTCATCTTGCAATAAACCAAATGAAAGTAGCCAGGGGTCTTTAAAGAATAGCACTGAGTTACCATTCCTAATAGTCGATGTAGATCCCAAATCAATCAAGTGTGGCTGTTGAACTAGAAATTTCCAAAACAAGGAATCTGAGCTTTCCACATTCAACAGATTACCTTCGTCTCTGAGCATGTATTTCTCTAATAGAACTTGAACCCATAGACCTTTGGCTCCCATAATAAGATTCCATGCCACTTTTGCCCCACAGGCCTTATTCACTGATGAAAGATTTTTAAAACCAAGCCCCCTATGTTTTAGGTAAGATGATTTGCTGTCAGCTAACAGGATGAAAACTAGTAGTAGAATCCTAATGACCCCAACTAAAGTTACGTTTAATCTACTCAATCTTCTGATAGATAGACACTGGAATTTTAGCCACTTGCATGGGATAAATGGGAATAGCAGACATGACTGACTTGGCTAGTGTTATTCTGCCTGTCGTTGATAGGCTTTTTGGTTTCCATGCTGACAACTTCACTCTTACCTTGTCTACAAGATAATGAAATGTCTCAATGGCTTTCTTCTTTCTAGATAAAGGAAAGCCTAAGTAGCTACCAATTGCAGAAGAAATACTCATTCCCAAAATTGAAGCAATGATTTGTTTCTAAGCTTCAAGAACTCTAAGGGAGAAGAAGATCGAGGATTTACCTTTATTAATTTTCTCACCGGAAGCTTCACAAAAATTGTTCAGACAAGTTAACATACAAGTCACGTGTGTTTGTGTCACTTCACCAAATAAAATAAAATCATCTGCGAACATAAGATGAAATAGACCTGGCCCATTTTTTTGAAACTAGAATAGGTTTCCAATTGCCAGCCTCTACTTAATCACAAATCATATGTGATAATTTATCCATACATATGACAAACAATAACAGAGAGATTGGGTCACCCTGTCGGAGACCTCTCTTAGCCGAGAAGTAACACAAGTCATGATCAAATTGATAAAGGGAGCTTCAAAACCCACTTCCACTAGTACTTGTGTAGAAAATCCCATCGTAAACGATCAAAAGCTTTTTCAAGGTCAATCTTCATGGCTATTAAATCTCTTCTACCTCTAGCTTTCCTTGTAGTGTGCATTAATTCCTACCCTATAATTATATTGTCATGAATTTGTCGCCCCTTGATGAAACTTGACTGAAATGGGGAGACTAAGTCATTCATCAAAAGTCTATTTAGCAGTAATCACCTTCGTGAGGCACTTGTAATGGACAGAGCACAAAGAAATTGAACAAAAATGTCCTACTGTTTCAGGTTTATCCCTTTTTGGAATAAGGGAAATAAGGGTTTTATTATGCTCTTGGAGATCAACATCCCCAGCAAAAATAGCTTTAATAAATCTGCATATGGTTGGTCACACAATCTTCCATTTGGCTTGATAGAAAATGGCTGGGAACCCATCAAAACCAGGAGCCTTATAAGGGCCCATAGAAAACAGAGCTCACTTGATTTCCTCATCAAAAGGAACACTCCCCAGAAATGCCAAAGAGTCAAAGCCCAATTGAGGAAATGAAACCTTAGTAGATACCTTCTTCGGAATACCTTCATCTGAAGAAAGTAAATGTTGAAAATAATTCACAACTATAGACTGCAATTTCTTTTCATCATCAGTCCAGATCCTTGCTTCATCCTTAAGCATCTTAACTTTATTTCTTCAGTGTCTCATTGATGTCTTGAGATGATAGTATCTAGTGTTCCTGTCAGCTTTCGTGACCCAATCTGTCCTATCCTTCTGAAACCATTTCACCTCCTCTCTCTTGATGATGACCACTAATTTTGATTGGAGATCTTATTCTAAGTTGCAAAGATAATTAGACATGAGGTATTTAGGCGACTTTTGAATGCCCGCTACTTTTCTCCACCATACCGAAGCAAGATTTGTTCCAAATCCATGAGAGCATTTTGAAGGTCAGACAAATTATTAATCAGATCAAAGTTGTTAGCCTAGCACTTGTTCAGAAATCCATCAAAAGATTCATGAGAAAGCCACATGGCTTCAAATCTAAATGGTTTCAAAGGAGTAATAATATTTTCCTTTTGCAAAACTAAGAGCAATGGGTTATGGTAAGAGAATGAAGTTCTAGCAATACCTTAATGAAGGCTTTAGTGAAATTAGTGAGAAACTCTGTATTGCCAAATCCTCTATCAAGCCGTTCAAAGAGTCTAGCAAAATCGATGGTCTTTGGCCCCCTCCAGGTGAATCGAGGACCCATGAACCCGAGGTTTGATATACTACATTCCATCGTTTGATTAGAAAACCATTGAATGCGTTTAGGATTGCATCTTATTCCACCCACTTGTTCATCAGGAGAAAGAATATCATTGAAATCTCCTAACAAGATCCAGCGCTAAGTAATTACTAATGACAGATTCTTCAATTTTGCCCAAAGAGACGATTGTAAATCGGAGTACAGTACTGCATAGATTGCCGTTAATAAGAGTGGTGGTTGATCAGAGAATTCGTACTTAACATGAATATACTTCTTGTCAACAGAAAGCTCAGTCACTCGAACATAATTACTTCTCCATAGAAGGACAATACCCCCAGATCTATCTTCACATGGAGATATAATCATAGAGTCGAAACCCCAGGCTTGTAATGGACGAAAGGGGGCTTCAGAGGAGGTTTTAGTTTCAACTAAAATTATAATATTGGGCTTGGGCCCATTACAAACCAGACTTAGATTTCCTAGGAGTGTCCTGTTCCCAGCACTTGTAACATTCTAGAATAATACTTTATCCATAAAAATATTAATGAGGGTGAAGAAATCACAAAAAGTCTCAAACTTCTATTGGAGCAAGTTGGGTCTCTGGCACCATAGACCCCTCCAAAACATCATCATCATCAATTGGGCTTACCCCTTCAGCTTCTGGGCTCTCTATATTGGGCTCGTTATTCACTTCCTTTCCTGGATCAAGGTCAAGGAAATGGTCTTGGACATTGGAAAAAACTGGATTCAGGTTCCCATCATCATGCACATGCATATACTTTTCTGGATTGCTTGAGTCATTCCCCATTGTGATCATAAGTATTGGCTCATTCTCTCTCCTATCCGATGTGTCCTTGAACCTTTTCTCCACTCTTCTGCTCTTTTGCTACACCACGACGTCTTGTGCGCAATTTGCCGATTTTACGTCCGAACAAAACCTCAGTACACTTTGGATTTGAATGTACATAAAGCTACAACTGTTGTTCGTGGCATCACTTAGGAATATGACAATCAAAATCTATACAACAGATTTTAGAAGAAGTGTCATTGTTATTTGAGGAATTAAAAGTTATGTCAATATGGTGTACCTCTTTCAAGTACTCCCTCCTATCTTTAATATAAATATTTGTGGAGTTGATCTTCGTTGTAAATATAAGACATACTTTTTTGTATTTGTCAATATTTTTTTAATTTAGCTTTATGGATACTCATTCAACAATAATTAAAAATCAGAAGATTGAGAAATAAGAAAATTAAGGAATATGACATGTTTTAGAAACTATATGTTATATTAATCAACTAAACTAATTTTGTTAACTTAATTAAATTAGATAAATATGTATTATATTAACAACTGAAGGGAGTAAGATTTTTCATGGGCGAGCTTCAATGAATACAAACATATTATGCACTAACTCTTTCTCTTTCATTAAATTTTTGTTCCATTATTTCATGATCCATAAAAAAAAATCTTAAGAAAGACAAAAAGATCTTGAAAAATTATGTTTAGTATGGTTCAGTATTTCAGAGTATTTTTTAATACCAACTATTTCTTTAAAATGTGTTTTAAAAAAAGGCACAGTTTCTGCTTTTTACGCAAAAACGGTACTTTTTTTTATGGCAAATTGGCAAAGGAGGGAGCAGGGGAGGAAAGGAGAGAAGCCGCGTCCAACTCAAACGGCCCTATCTCTCAATTTCTCAGCCTTTAATAGCACCAAGTCTAATTGGCAATTCAGTTTTTCCTTCCTTGCTTCCCCCGGAAGCACTGTTGGAAACTCGGCCATCTGAAGTAACTTGCCAACGGATTTGTTGTTGGCCTGAAGACTGAGGTTCGAAACGCCCAGCATAGGCAGTGTGACTATCTGAGTGAACAAATTCGAGCTTCACTTTATTATACCTGGGGCCTCCAGCAACTGAAAAAGTTTCCCCTCCGAAACTATAGGTTCGATTTTTTCCCCACATAATTCGCGAAAATCGGATGCTAATCGACTATTTGTCTACTGCTATATGTTTTCTTAATTGATTTTGATACAACTGTAATACTTGCATCGTTTGCTTGTATCGGTGGTTCCCACGAGTGCTATGACTCAAGAGAGGCCATTGATTCCGTCCTATTATACTTTTACGTGATGTGGGTGTGATCTAAGCCTCTTTTATTCTTAAACAGTTAATCTAATTGTATGAGCTTGCTACACACTAATTACTTAATAATTGCCGATAACCTCTGGCTTCATTGAAGCTGTATAAGAAACTAGGTCAGGTTTGAATCCTATATTTCTAATATAGTTGTTAATGTAGGTTTAGAATTTTCCTTTGGTGTTTCATTATCATTCTTCTTCTGGCATGATTTCAAATTAAGCACGAATGTATTTAATATATCATAGTTACTAAAAAGTGGAAAAAAGAAAGTTGTTTAATTCAAGTTTCCTAAAAGAACCGTTGAGCCAGAACTTTTACTTCTTTCTTCTTTCTTCTTTCCACACTGTTCACAACTGTTTCTTGCTTCTCCTAACTAGTTTGTCGAACTATAACAGTCCAAAACCTGAGATCTCCCATTTCATCTGGTTTACATGGAGTTCAGACCTCGGAATTATGGTGCCGATCATGATTCTCATGTGCTTCCTAGTGTTCCTACTGATAACCATCCATTAGCGGCTCCATCAATTTCTGACATCCAGGTCCTTTTACCCTTCTATTTTTCCCATTTTTATTGATTTGATCAACAAATTCCTTAGTTATTGTTTCTCAATTTTTATGTGACTATTAGATTGATATTCAATTAAGTTCTTTTGATGCACACTACCTATTAGATTGACTAATTGGCTATTGTTTTTTGAGTTTTAACTTGTATGAACTTGAACCAATAAGTACATTTGACATTTCATTCATCTGTTTAGCAGAGAAAGTATGAAAGAAAAAAATTATGATCTATTAGCATGGAATAGGAAATCTCATTTTAAGAAAACCTTTAGTCATCTCCATTTAGTCTTGTTAGTTAACATATTAAGATGAACTGACGATCATGTCATATGTAACCTGAAGAGTTACATTGTTTTGTATTTCATCTATTGAGTACATCTCTGTCCGTACTTATAGTCAATATGTAAAATCAAGGGCGTTATATTTAGGATTTAAAAATATGTTTGTTCTGTTTTAGGACATGCGAGCAGTTATGGCATTGCTCAGCTGAAGCAATATAATAAACAGAATAGATTAAACTTTATAAATCTATGACTATAATTATAGAAGTCCAAATGTAAATTGTATGTTTGTTCTAAAATCAAAGCCATGCTTTGCTAGCTTATAATTACCTAGTAATGGGCTCTGAGAGCTTGGACAAGGAAAGGAGGTGTGAAATAGATTTTATTGTTAGCGGTATGTTAATTTTCTTTCTCCTTTCAAAGTAACTCAATCATGTAGACTTGTTAAATTGCTTGATAATAATAATTAAGTAGGTATACATGAGTTCTACAGTAGTGGACACAATATACCAACACCCTTGTGGTGTAGTTGCACCTAAGGTGTCTTACTGTGGAACTGAATGCGGGTTCAAACTCTGCCTGCAGGCATCTAGCTTGCTAACTAATAAAAAAAAAAGTAGTGGACACAATATTCTCTTTGATAAAATGATGATTAATCTCTATGTGCTTAGTTTTGTCATGTTGGACAAGGATTTTTGGCTTGTCTACACTGATTTCCGCTATGTAATCACAAAAGTTTAATACCTTGCCTTTATATCTGAGTTGAATTTCCTTTAGGAGATGTTTAGGCTTCCCTTCACAATATTAAGAACCAAAGCTCTATATTTTTCTTTAACACTTGCGCATGCAGAAATGAGATTTTTGCTTCTCTAGGTAATTAGATTTCCCCAAATTTAGTACAATAACTGGCTATTGGTATTTCATTACTAGTTAATTTGCTTCGTTACATCATAAACCTCTAACATACATTTAGGATTATTTTCAAAATATATTCACTTTGATGGTGCCATTTTTCTAGATACCCCTATACCCTACAAGCTGCTTCTACTTGGACTTTGCATGGCTTGTTCATGTGTTGACCAATGACTTTTACTACAAAGCAAGTATTTGGCCAAGCATGTTATGAGTAAGTGAGCTCACCAGCTATTTGTTGATAACTTTTGGGATCAAGTACAGGATTTTCCTACAAAACATTTGATATGTAAACTGTAAAGAAATATATTACTTAGTTAGTTGGGGGGTTAGTTAGTTAATTGTTGGTTAGTTGTTAGTAACTGTTGATAGTTAGTTTGGATTAATAGGTATTCAGGTGTTACCTATATAAGGCATATGATTCTTCATTGTATGCTATGCTTTTGTTAAGATGAATGAATAAGAGCATCAGATTTCTTTTCCCACTCCCTCTATTCTCTCCCTGTCTTCTCTTTCTCTTCCCAAATCCTTAATTCTTCTACAACATCTATAACAGTAGTATTAGAGCAGAGTCATCCTCGGCTCACTTCTGTTCAATCTTTGAAATTCTTGACTGACTTCTGGTGCATTCTTCTCCTCTCAGCCCAGAACTTGTTTCAAGAACTACCTAGAAACTGCAAAAAGACATTTAAAGACAGCAAAGAAATCCAAGAACCTTTGTTTTGTTTTTGGTGATTGGCGAAAGGAGCCAGAAATTCGGAGAACAGTGATGACCAGAACACTATTCGCAACTCGAAGTTCTGCAACATGAGTTCGTTCGAATTGTTCAAGTTCTGCAACACGAATCAAAACTGAAACGCTATTGCCAGCAATTCAAGATTGAAACTATTGAATCTCGTTGCATCGATTGATTCTGGGTAAGTATCGTTTGGCTTTGTCAGATTCTGATTTTTTTGTTTGTCTGGGTTCTGTACATCAGAGTCTGGTATCATCGGATTCTAGCATCAAATAAGGCTGGGTTTTGCACCTCTGCTTGCATGGAATGGTTCTAGTTTTGTAATTCATTCAGCCATCAGAATTCTGGACTCGTTCAGTCTTCAAAATGAGATTCGTGATCTCAAGGTAAAAAAGGAAAAGAAAAAGAAAATTAAAAAAAAAGGAAGAAAAGGAAAAGGAAAAAAAGAAGAAAAAAGAAAAAAGAAAAAACAAGAAAAAAGGAAAAGAAAAGAAAGTTGGAAAAAAATAAAAAAAATCCTTGTTGCTATAGGACTAACGTTCTGCTGAAGGGAAACCAGTAACTCTCCATCAATGGTGTTTTCTTTGAGAAACTGCTAATCGGAGGGGCTACCTGCGAAGGGTTCTGACTGGAGGGGCTGATCAGCAAGCGGTTGAGTGAAGTGCCGCATAAAGTATCGTAGAGTGATGTCGTCGGGACGTGGGCTCTCAGGGAGGATGCGTTATAACGAGTACTAGTTTTTCTTCAATAACGAGCATAAGTTTCACGTCTATGTTTTTGTTGATTTTAGGTTTAGTTTTGTGCTTTGTTGTCATTCATCCTTGAGGGCAAGGATGTTTTTGGGAAGGGGCTATTGATATGTAAACTGTAAATGAATATATTAGTTAGCTAGTTAGGGGCTTAGTTAGTTAATTGTTGTTAGTTGTTAGTAACTGTTGATAATTAGTTTGGATTAATAGGTATTCAGGTGTTGCCTATATAAGGCATATGACTCTTATTGTATGCTATATTTTTGTTAAGATGAATGAATAAGAGCATTAGATTTCTTTTCCCACTACCTCTATTCTCTCCCTCTCTGCTCTTTCTCTTCCCAAATCCTCTAATTCTTCTACAACATCTATAACAACATTGGTTAGATAATCTCTTTTCAAATGAGTGTCAGTTGGCTTGCATCCAAGCATCCTAGTTTCAGTTAGAAAGTCAATAGTACTTTCATTGTGACACTGATGCCTTTAGTGGATCTAATTGTTTCTAACCACTTTTTTGGTCTAAGGCTCCTATGCAGGAGCATACTTTAATTTACTTATTTCCTGCTTGTAGTTTCCTATAATGATAAGGGCCTATGTATTTTTCATTAGTTTCCTTGTTATTTATTTATTTTTTTCCTATCATAAATTTTTGACGTATACTTCCAGTTTAGATAGGTTATTCTTCTTTGAACTTTGTAGTTTTCCCCCCCAATTTCTCTTGAATTATTATATTGAATAAAAAATATATCTTGATATTAGTTTGGGTTTTTGTCCAAAGTAATATACAGTTGTGGCAATCTTTTAATTTTTTTTTTCTTGTTAATGTTCTCATATTAGGTTGATATAGTTGATCTTGGGAATCATGAATTTCTTGATCCGTTGAGAGGATTGGATGGAGATGCAAAGGCTATTCCTTTCGATCATGAAATGCCAAGTGAAGCTGCCAGTCATCCACCAACAAAGGAGTGGACCTCTTTTAGGAGATTACTACAGCAAAGGTTCCCAGTTTCCAAAATGGTTTCTCTTTCTTCTGTAAGTGTATGATATGTAATAATAATATGCATTTAGGGAATTGATATGTAAAGATAATAATATGCATATTATTATCTTTACACATCAGTGTAATAGCCTATAGTAGTTCTTTTGTTTGTAACAAAGCTAGCTCAATCTGCACCAGTATAAACTTAAATGCTTTGTGATTCATGTTTCCGAAGATAAACCTTTTTCATGTGTGTGAGATGGATATATCAGTTTACTATTAGTCTCTGGTATCTTCCTTTATTAGTGGGTGTTCCGCCTTAGCCTATATGTGGATTCATTGGAGTTTCAGCTAATTTTTCCCCAATCATTCTAGTTTCTTTTAGTAAGTTAAGTATATATTTTGTATAAGGCTCGATATTCTTTTGTTAGACATAGCAACCTTCATCTTAAGGAAATATCTTGAATTGGCCTGATCCTTCACTTCAAACTCTGTAGCTAGAGACTTCTTCAACTTTCAAATACTTTCTTGAACATCACTTTTAATAACAATGGCTTCCACTTATACTATAAGAATTGCAAGTTTGCCATTCTATGCATATTTTATATTGTGGAAACAATGTTTGATCAGTCATACTGATAATAGCCAATATTCTTCGTGAACCCATTGAACAAGCCCCTTGGTGACTACTTCTACCCATAAATGATTTGCTCAACCCGCTAACATTAGTAAAATTATTAGTATTCTTCGGACTAGGCCCTTAGTAAGAGAGTTAAGGTGTCTAGAGTAACTATAGCTAATATTATGGTGAACAAAAAAGGAGCTATTCACTCTCAGCACTCTCTCCTTGAATGGGTAG
The DNA here is from genome assembly GCA_037074495.1 of Acacia confusa. Classification (NCBI taxonomy): domain Eukaryota; kingdom Viridiplantae; phylum Streptophyta; class Magnoliopsida; order Fabales; family Fabaceae; genus Acacia; species Acacia confusa. The sequence goes on from CM073514.1 coordinate 25,511,181, forward strand.
TTTTGTTTAGTGAGGTTGATTCTTAAAGAAACTCTATCCACGGTAACAGAATACTTGTTGAGTGTAGGAGAATAGCACTTATACCCCTTTTTTGTTGAACATCCCTAGAAGATGGAATGGAACGACGTAGGGATCTATATGTAAACATAGTATCTATTTAGATACACTCGAATGAACCCTTCTCATAATGAGAATGTATAAAACCCTATTCCAGTTTGGTCCGATATGGAATGAACTTATAATCATAGAATCGACTCGATTATCAGATTATAGATTATAAGTTCATAACCTTAGCCCATTCCCATTTTGGGCAGAACAGATTTATTAGTTCTTTGATTCCAATTAGTAAGACATTATAGGGTCAAGGTTCCAATTTTGCTAAATGATGATTATGAATAAATGCTACATAACCAAATACCTTTCAGGTTAGAGTGTATAGGCATGGAACTAGAGGGTAGGTTTCACTAAACTTTCCGGTGTTGTATGGAATCTCAAGGTTTTTTATGGCATCCTATTTATCAAGTATGTTGAGGTGACAATGTCTTTCAAAAAAAAAAAAATGAGGTTAAGAACGTTGTGATCGTGATGGATATAACAACCTTAGGCAAGTGTCTGTTTTATCTCTCTGCAACACCATTTTGTCATGGTTTATTGACATGAGAGGTTTGATGGGTGATGCCATGGTGGGTTAGGAATTTATCAAAGGCTTAACTGAGGTATTCCATAGCATTATCACTACTTAGGACTTGGATTTTTGCTTGAAATTGGTTTTGTATGAATGAATAACAATTTTGGAAAACATCAAAAAATTTAGATTGATCTTTCATGAGATATATCCTGGTGATAAGAAGGTTGTAGAGAAGTAGAAGATTTAGGAAGAGGGATAGGGAAGACAGAGACTCTTGACATAATTGTTGTCCTAGTTTTTCATTCATGCACAATACCAACTAAACATAACATTCCTTTTATTAGCCTAAGCCTTGTATATATAGGATAGAGACTTAGATTCTCAAGGCAATCCCAATAGTCATGAACAAACATAACAGATATAACCAACTAGCCGCAATGACTAACTAGCCAATGGCCTCATAGGATTAGTTTAGTGTTGTTTCCCTAATTAACTAAGTCTTGTGTCATTCAAGTCTTATGGCCTTATAGGATTAATTTTGTGCCACACCTATTTATACTAATGATATATTGTTATTTTCATGCCTTATATAACAACACTCCCCCTTGAAGAACCCTTGTCCTCAAGGGTCAGGAAGGACAAGTGATGGATACCGATGCTGAAAGTTGTACAACAACATCCACGAAGCTTCCCCCTTTGGCAATTGTTGCCACTTGACTAAAACTTTGGTTACAATGCGACCCTTCCTTCGGCCAAACCTTCTCTGTAGAATCTGTTCAGGCTCCTTCAAAGTAGGAGGCTAAGGCCAATCCATTGGTGGATGCTAAGGTCTAACAGATGGATTTGGACCCAACTTTAACAAGGAAATATGAAAAGTGTCACGAATCCTAGTCACCTCCGGCAGATCCAATTTGTAAGCCATTGGACCTATATGTTGCTTGATCCTATATGGTTCAAAAAACCTAGGAGCTAGTTTCTGATTGCTCCTAGAAGCAGTTGAGATCTGACGGTATGGCTAGAGTTTCACAAAGACCGACTGACCCTCCTAAAACTCCTATCCATGTGATGGGAATATGCACTTTGCTTCATTATGTTAATAGCCTTGTTCAATTGATGCTCAGCCACCATTAAAGCCCCTTCCTGTACCAAAAATGATCTGTCAATAGCCTCAACCATGGATGACCTTGGTACGTAGGGAACATAGACTGCTGATTTCTATCCATATAGCAGCTCATGAGGAGTTATCTTAGTCAATGAGTAGTAAGTAGCAAGGTAGTCAAGATCGCGATTTTACTTAAGATCAGAAAGGGGTAGCAAGATCGTAAATTGTAGGATCGGCACGGATCGTAAAGATCTTACTATTTTAATTTTAATAATAATAAAAAAAATATATGCATATAAAATAACATTTAACTCACAACTTAATCCTAAAAGACAATTCAATCTTCAAATAAAAATATATAGCATTCAAAATAACATTTCATAAGTCCTAAAAGACAATTCAAAGCATCAACTTAAGCCACAATTCCACAAATACAAAATACCAAATCATCAAAACCAAAACAAAATACTCCAAATCTAATCTATCAAAGCATTCACATCACAATCATCATCTATTATGGCCATGCCATCTTCCTCTTCATCTTCAAAGTCTTCTTCATCAACATTTGGTAACTCCAAATCATTGCTAGGCTCAACCAAGGCTTCATTTTGAGTTGGCACCAAGTTGTCTACATCTAAGTCTTCAATGTTAGATGGACTTTCATCATTTTCCACAATCTAATCATCATCAGAAAAAATATCATCAACATTATACTCATTCACTTTTCTAGCCTCCTTCTTCTTGGCCAATCTTGAATTAGCCATCACAAAAACAACATCATTCATAGTTTTCTGTTTCAAACGATTTCTTCTCTTTGTATGGACCTAAGCAAATATAAAAAATAAAAAACAATTAATTCAAAATTCATTCTTGAAATGAAATATAATTTATATTTCATATTCATGAAAATTTACCATCTCAAAGGCACTCCAATTTCGCTCACAACCGGAGGCACTGCATGTCAAGCTCAAAACACGAATAGCAAATTTTTGGAGCTCCGGATGTTCAAACCCATACGACTCCCACCATTTTGCTGGAGTTTTTTTGTTAATTGCAATCTTGGCTATTGAACTACCAAAAAAATTCTTTTGATACTTGAAATCTTCAAGTTGAGTATCAATCTTAGATATTTCTTCTATATCCTCCACCATCCTTTCTAAGCATTGATAAAATCCATATTTCACTTCAATATCAGCCTTAAATGAAGGACTATAATGTAATTGTGGGTTAAGGTAATAGCCTGTAGCATGTAAAGGACGATGAAGTTGCCTGTCCCATCTAGCATCAATGACTTCCCATAAAGGCTTATAACTGAAGAATAAATAAAAATTGAATTAGTGTAATGTAAAGAACAAAACTACAAATTTAAAATTTAAATCAAACTTGATATTTTACCCTCTTTCTATGTTGAAGGCATCAACAATTCTCTCTTTAGCCGGATCAATCTCCTCATATATGAAGCCTATGGCTGGCTTCACATTTGAATCAACCATAAGAAGCACTCTGACCAAAGGATAAGCACCTTTCAAGCAAGTAGCAATATCTTTCCAAAAAACCTTGTTTAAAACCACATCTTCTATAAGCTTCCCATCCTTTTTTTTTGCAAATCGGCTAGACTTCCACTCTTTGGAGGTGAACATTCGAATCAATGTTCCTTTATTATCATGGAGGCACCCCAAAGTTAGGTAAGATGTGGCAAAGCAAGTGAGTGTTGGTCTCACAAAATCTTTTCCTTTAGTGAAGTGGTGCAATAAAGTAATCAAAGCAGTTTTGAATAAATGTAGGTTGTTATTTTTTCCCCCTTGGAATAGTATCATGGTGAACCGGTATCTTCTTTTCCAAATCCTCCAACATTAAATCAATGCAATGTGCACAAGGGGTCCAATACAATCTCTTTCTTTTCTCCATTAACATCTCTCCTGCAGCTTTGTAATTTGCTGCATTATCTGTCACCACTTGAATAACATGTTCTTCACCAACCTCTTCAACATTATCAATTATCTTAAAAATTCTATCAGCAATCTTAGATATGTCAGATGCATCAATAGACTTGAAGAAAACAGTTCCCTTAGAGCTGTTCATTAAGAATTTATGATTGTTCTCCTCCTTTTGTCGGTCCACCCATCTGTCATTATTGAGCATCCAAATTTCTTCCAGTAAGCTTTATGTTCTTCAATATCTTGCATTGTTGAGTCATATTTTTTCTTCAAATATTTAACTCTAATCTCATGGCAGGATGTTGGCTTGAATCTTGGACCATGTTTTGCAACCGATTCAAACATTTTACGGAATTCCTCCGTCCTTGCCACATTAAATGGAATAACATTATTGTAGAAAAAAGAGGCAATGTCTTCACATGCTTCCTCTCTCAAATTCTTCTTGAAGATGCTATTTATTGTAGCTTGAGTGCTCACTCCCCTTTTTTTAAAAACATTTTTATCATGCCCACCTTCCTCTTCACTCAGTTTTCTTTTTTCACTTAGTTCATCATCATCAACTTCTATGGATGTAATTGATTTCCTCATTAGTTTCTCTTGTAAATCTGCTACAATTTCAAACATTTGTTTTCTCACTTCCTTAGGAACAGAGCTACAGGCCCCCACATCTCTTTTTGCTCCCCCCCAAATGGTGCTTGAATCGGTAAACACCTTTGGTTGTTGTCTTCTTACAATAATTGCATTGAATTTTTCTCCCACTTCCATCAACTTCAACACCATGCTTCCATCTCGGATCAGTCCTACTTCCACTAGCGTTTTTCATTTTAGTTCCTTTACTAGAGAAGGAAGCCATTTTCCAAATGCTAAACCACCACAATCTAATATCAATAGAGAAATACATATAAACATATGAATAAATATCAGAAGTTCCAGTTTCTATTTTTCTTTAAATGCAAATCATAATTTGAAAACCCACGAAATAAAATTCAAGACTTAATACCATTTTCTATTTTTCTTATCATAAATAAACCCCAATCTAAGCTAACATAAAATAGGAGAGCAGACCGAGCAAAAAAAAAAAGCAGAGCAGTTTGAACAAAAAAAAAAAAGCAGAGTAGAAGAGTGCATCCAGTAAGGCAAAGGCAAAGACAGGGCAAGTCACCTGAGCAAGAGGACGATTCAGAAGCAGAGAGATTGAGAAATGAGTAGTGGGAAGGAAGCAAAGCAGATCGCAATCGAATGAAGTAGGAAGGGCCGACGAATCCTGTATCTTCCTCAATTGAGATTGAGAATTGAGAAAGAACGCAATCCTGTACCTTCCTCAATCGCTATTCTGGTTGCAGTGAGCTGACGAATGATGACGAAAGAGGCGGAGACGAGTCCAGGTTGCGATACGGCGCAGGGAAATTTTGTCCAGAATGAGCCCCAGTCGCGGTTTAAGGGTTAATATGGGTAAGAAACCGGGTAAATGGGTATTGACCCGGTTCAAGCAGGATCACCGATCCATACCGATTTTTCGATACTACGAGTTTTATCGGCGATCCAACACAATCCTGTACAAGACCGATCATGCAAGCGAGCTGGTTCGATTTCCTCCCAAAAACATGTAAGATCGACGATCTTGACTACCACGGTAAGTAGTATTATATCACCATCCTGCAATTGGTAACCATTTAGACCAGTCCCTAGGAAATCCCTTGCACATGCACTGCAAGTAAGTCTCTAAACAACGATTTAAAACCTCGGTTTGACCATTTGTTTGGGGATGGTAAGATGAAGACAACTTCTGATATATCTTAAGGACCTTTAGGAACTCTAGCCAAAAATTGCTGATAAAAGTAGAGTCCTTATTTGATATAATTTCAGTAGGAGCCCCATGCAACCGATAGACCCCATCCAGGAGTTGTTGAGCAAGACTAGATGCTGAAAATGGGTGAGACAATGAAATAAAATGGGTGTATTTAATTTGTCTATCTCTCAGATAGTGTCTCGCCATGTGATTTAGGCAACCTCTGATAAAATCCAACGTTACACTCTCCCAAACCCTACTAGGAATGGGCAAAGGCTGAAGTAATCCTGGGGATGCTACAGTCTCATATTTATATCTTGCATACACATCACAGTGCCTAACAAAATCCTTGACCTCTTCAAACAAGTGCCTCCACCAAAATAGGGATTTTACCCATTGATAAGTGGCATGAATACCTTAGTGTCCCTCTTGAGGAGAAGAGTGGAGCCACTCTAGTAACTTTAACTTGAGAGTAGGTTCATTTCCTACCACCAAACGAGTTCCCCTACGTAATAACTCACCATCCCACATAAATTTACTTGTTGTTCCATTTTCCTTCTTCAACTGATCAATAAGGGTCTGCATCTCAGAATCCGAGGCCTAGCTACCCTTAATTTCCTGTAGCAATGCATCAGAACATGTAGACAAAGTCACCTGGAAAATCTGAGAGTTAGGTAACTTAGAGAGAGCATCTGCTACTGCCTCTAACTTTTGAGGATTTGTAAAAACTACACCATTTTGTATAATATGCCCCAAATATTCTACTTTAGTGGTGAGAAATGTGCACTTAGATTCCTTGACAAAGTAGTGGCGCTGTCTCAAAATATCCAGAACTACCCTCAATTGCTCTAAATGTGAAAACATGCTAGAGCTATAAACAAGTATATCATCAAAGAATACCAACACAAACCTTCTCAGACGTCTTCTAAAGATTCTATTCATAGCCCCTTGAATAGTTGCTGGAGCATTTGTGAGCCCAAAAGGCATCACTGACCACTCAATTGTGAGCCCAAAAGGCATCACTAACCACTCATAGTGTCCAAAATGAGTCCTAAAGGCTTTCTTATTGGAGTCACATGGTTCCATTTTGATATGGTGGTATCCATCCCTGAGATCTAGTTTGGTGAACCATCTAGCATCCCTTAATTCATCCAATAATTCATCTACAAGTGGGATGTGGTATTTATTCTTTACTGTAAGTTTATTCAATTCCTAGTAGACAATGCACATGTGCCATGATCCATCTTTCTTTTTGACTAAGACAATAGGAGAAGCAAATGGGGAAGAACTTTCTTTTATTACCCTTGATTCCAACAAACCCTTAACTTGCCTTTCAATCTCATCTTTTTGAATAGATGGGTTACGGTAAGGTCTCAAATTAATTGGATCAGCCCCCTCTTTTAATATCACTGGGTGATTGTGGTTCTTTCTAATGAGTGGCAATGTCTTAGGTTCTGCAAAAACATCACCAAAGCCTTTAAGTAGCATCTTTACACTTTTGCTGGCTTCCTCACTACTATTAGAGAGGTTACAAGCTGTCATAGCAGGTTCATTTAGTGACTGCAGTAGGAAAAGTTGGCTGCCCTTAGTTTTAGGCTCATGAATTCTGTTAACCACCTTGTTGCTGGGTGGAATATTTGGCTTCAAGGCACACATGGACCCCTTATACTTGAAAGTCATAGATAAATCATCATAATTTCAAGAGGCATGATGAACTACCTCTTGGAGCCAATGCAAACACAAAACAATGTCATATGTTTTTATCTCCATAACTCTCAAATCAAAAACAAAATCTTGGCCTTGCATTTTCCATTTAAACCCCTTCCATATGCCAAAAAGTTTCAATTTTGTACCTTCAGCCACCTCAACTTCACCTTCTCCCGTGGAGTCTCCCTTCTAGCCAAGTTTACGAGCCAATGCACAATCTAAATACTTGTGAGAAGCTTCGTTATCAATCAGGATTTAGGGTAGACGTCTACCTACGTAGCCTTGAATTGCATGCTAGGAGATCTATAAACATTGAACAGGTTCTTTATCCAAACTTTCCTCTAGTTGTAACTCCTCTTTGTCTCATGGAGTTTCCTCTTCCCCTGCGCTCTCAGGATCCAATTCAATTAATTGCAACTGCATCCTCTAGCGTTGAGGACATATGTGGCCCCTTGAAAAAGTTTTCTTGCAATAGAAACAAAGGTTCCGGGCCCTTAAATCATCCAGGTTATCCCTACTATAAGCAAGTGTCCTTTTTATGGTGAAATCCCCTGCCGATGAGACTATATTTGAATTAGTGGATGATTTACCTGAATACCAATTGTTTCTGACCAGATTTGATGATCTTTGTGCTAATGTTTGTGGCCTATTTGAAAAGGATGAGTTCTTGTTCATTTTCCAATTGGATAGAGGGCCTGTCGAGTCATTGTAAGTTTTATGTGTTGCTGCCTTCGAGCCCATTTCCTCTTGAATATTAAGTTCATGTATTTGTGCAATCCTTGTGGCATCTAACAAGGTATGTGGTTGTTGAAGACGAACTTGGTGAGCACAATCAGTACGAAGTCCCTCGATAAATGCTTGAATGGCATGATCTTCACTCAACCTCAATTTGCAATGAAGAACGTCAAAATCGTTGTTATATTTATCTAGGGATCCCGTCTAATATAATCGCTTGAATTTGGCCATAGGAGACTCGAACCCTGATTTAAAACAAATTTTATTGGTACGTTTATATGAATGCCAAGAAACCACTCGGACTTGCTCTTCCTCCATAAAGGCTTGATGCCATATGTATCCCTTGTCATCCAGATTGATGCTTCCTAATCGAATTTTCTAGTTGCTAGGAGTGCCAACGATCTCAAAATATCATTCACAATTATATAACCATCCTTTGATATCGTTACCTTGGAATCGTGTGAAGTCAAATTTGGTTAGCCTGGTTGGAGGAGTATACTCATCCCCCATTCTTGGTCGATGGGGGCCCTTGGTATGATTACTAGTGTTATCTTGCATATCTTCTCCCAATCGGCGAGTTTCTTGGGCGGCCATGAGTGCTGCAAATTGGTTTGTAATGGCGGCTTGAACCACTGTTGGCAGGTTGGTGATTGTTGCTTCAAGCGCCTGGACACGCTTGGCTAGATTATCAGACATGTTCATACTGAAAGCTTGAGATCGTGTTGAGACCATTCACCGATAGCAATATTGGCCAACGAAGGAATTTCACTGACTCACTATTGTTGATTTGAGTTGCACTGGTGCCCACTCCAGATATGCTTATTGGGTTATCAAGAATCCTTCCTTCGTTGTTACTGATGATCTTGGGTCTGTTTTTGGGAGTTTCTTGGTTGCTTCTTGAATATCAGTCCTTGCCGAGAAGAAGAATGGCTCTGGGCTGATTCAAGAATTGCAGATATGAATAGTGGGGGAGCCGAGGATACTCTGCTCTGATACCAATGATAAGGAGGTTGTAGAGGAGAAGAAGATTTAGGGACAAAAGAGGGATAGGGGAGACCGAGGCTCTTGACAGAATTGCTGTCCTAGTCTTTCGTTCATACACTACCAATTGAACATAACATTCCTTCTATTAGCCTAAGTCTCACATATATGGGATAGAGACTTAGATTCTGAAGGCAATTCCAACGGTCATGAACAAACATAACAGATATAACCAACTAGCAGCAATGGCTAGCTACCCAACAGCCTCATAGGATTAGTTTAGTGCTGTTTCCCTAATTAACTAAGTCTTATGCTGTTTCCCTAATTAACTAAGTCTTATGGCCTCATAGGATTAATTTTGCGCCACACTTATTTATACTAATGATTTATTATTATTTTTACGCCTTAGATAACACCAGTTTAGCCTTGTATGCTCATCTATGTATTTGACAAACCACCTAGCATTGCTTCAGATTTACACTCTTGATGGCTGTGGTGCGGAAGGTGCTCAAGCAGAGAAGCTATTTGTTTTTCTGTTGAAATGGCCAAATCTGCTCAGATGTCATTAATAGGGAGAATAAGATTGATTTTGTATCTTGTGTATAATGAAAAAAATAAAAGAATGACTGCAAGTGAGATGAAGAGAGAATCGATAGTATTGTGTTGATAGTAGTCTTACAATGATTGAGATAATATATAGCACGTCGTTACTCATAAATCTAACCAAGTGTTAATAACTATCTAACAAATTGCTATATATAAATCATAAACGTAATATTACTTAACAAAAAATATCTGTATATAAATATGAATCCAATTTCAGTAACAATAAAAAATATCTGTATCTAAATATGAATCGAATTTCAGTAACAATAAATTAAGATAAATTTATTAAATTTTCCTATAGGCTAAAAAAATTGTAAAGCATTTTATTTATTTGATTATTTATATTTGTTTGCATGTAATATATTTAATTTTAGGGAGAATTAATCTGCTAGTCCCTGTAGTTTCACCCAATTTTGAATCAGGTCCCTGAATTTTTTTTTCCTTTTTATCCCAACATTATTGTTTGCTCCATTAATCGTGCCAGTCCTTCCATTAGAAAAACATCCATATGCTGTTAGTTTAAATTGACTGGGGTGACATGATTGTGCAAAATCGCTGACGTAGAAAGAAAAGAAAGCTGAGCAATTTCTTCAGCTCTTCTCCTCCGCCCCCCACACCACTTTCTCCTCTTTCAAGGATTTTCAACTGGCGTTTTCTTTTCTGGTAGAAAGCTGTAGAAGTAGTGGCAGGGGGGAGATCAGAAAGGTCACAGCTTTGTTGATGGGTGATGGAGAAGAAGCTAAGGAAAGGAGAAGGAAAGCTAAAGAGCTAAGCGAAGAAAGTAACAGGACTGGTGGGTCTTCGTACAATGGTGTTATGAAAATACTTGAAGAGGCTTGATCATTCAAGAGCCACAAGGTTATGGCCAAATTCTGATTCAATTCAATATAAAAATCTATTGCTTGTGAATTTTTGGAATAAAAAAAAGTAGTGGGATGGTTTTGTTTTATGAATTTCTGATTTATCAAAGAGAGAACGTTCTTCTAGAAAATTTGTTCAAATTCAAATGCTGATACAAGAGAATGAAGTGGGAATGTTTCAAGAATGATGTGGTCTTACAAACCTGAACTATGATATGAAGAGAGATCATGAGCTTCAGGTTCAGGGCAGGTTGGCTTTGATACAAAGAATCGCCATTGGAAGCAAAAGCTTGGGGAAGCAAAAGTTGGGCTGAAGAAATTGTCGCCAGAAAATCCTTGAGAGATAAGAGAGAGAGTGGTTTTTTTTTTTGGGGGGGTGGGGGGAGTGAAGAGGACGGCTGAAGAAATCGCACGACTTTCTTTCCTTTCCATGTCATATTGTTTTTTTTAGCCAGATGGCAACATCAACCCAGTCAATTTCAACTAACGGCATATGTATATTTTTTTAACAGAAGGGCTGGCACGGTTAACAGAGAAAACAACAAGGATGGGATAAAAAGACAGAAAAACTATAGCGGCCTGATTCAAAATTGGGTGAAACTACAGGGACTAACAAATTAATTTTCCCTTAATGTTATATCATAATATGAATTGTTGTTTATTGTATTCTTAAAAAATATTTGCCCAAGTTGGTCCAAAGTCCTAGATCTTGCACTGGCTGTGACAGCATGACTACTATTGGGATTACCAGAACCCTATACACCATATTGGAGTGAACCATGTGGATATTGATCATCATTCATTAAAAAAGGAGATAGAATCAGGCGTTGTTGATGCTATACCTACTAGTTGACTAGTTGTAAATTTATTCACTAAAGCTCTTTGAAGGACTAGGTTTGAACATTTGAGCAGTAAGCTGCTAGGAATGCTAATCATTCACTACAAATTTATTGTTGGGTTTTTATTGTTTTGTTTATTTTATCATTATGATCATGATCTTTATCATTGAGATTTATAAAAGATAGGATTAGGTGTTATATTGAATTTTATTTCCTAAGATTCTTTCCTAGATTCATGAGTTGAGTTTTGAGTAGCAGACCTGTTGGTTGTTGCTATCAGCTCTATTAACCTCTATCACACATCTTGGAACAATAGATTTGAGCTATCCTTCAAATTTGCTCACTACAAATAAGTAAAGAAAACCAAAGTATAATCCCTTGTGTCCCGCGTCAAAGAGTTGAGCTTCTGTGTGGTGGTGGTGGTCGTCATTCATTTATTTATCCCATAGTCAAGGGGTGGGGGTGTCATTTTGCATTCCACTTTTGATCACTCATCATTCTTGTAGAGGGAATTATTACACCTAATCTTCCTAATTCATGGCTTTATAGTAGCCATGAAGAACCCTTTATTTTTTTTTTTTGGCCAAAAGAATCAATTTTATTAATACTAAAAAAAAGTTGTTACAAACACCAATAGCCGAAGCCAAATAAAGCACTAAAAAAACCTACATTACAAATTATCACACACCTTACTAAAGAAAGCTATAAACAGTGTAAACAAACATATTCAAATCAACACAACCAACATATATCTAACTACTATCTATATGCTATGTCACTGAATATCAGTTGCATCAGACCCTACTATACCAGCTAACCGATACCTTTTCTGTCATTATTGTCAACAACAACACCACTATTCCACTTCATACCTCTTGAATCTTTCCTAACAATGTTGCCTAAAGGGGATGTTGGAAAAATCAGCCAATCATGCTATTCCATTCCCTTTGTTGCATTCGCTGCAAGCAAATCCGCAGCTTTATTACCCTGTCCAGCCACCAGGGAGATCGAGATCCCTTCCAAAGAATCAAATGAATCTAGTATTTCCTGTACCAATTCCCTACAGTGCCATTCGCACCCTTTGCTACTTTTGTTTCTAATCAACTTGTATAATGTATTATTATCTGTTTCAAAGATAACCTGGAATTCAAAAAACTTACCCCTATGATGTAACGCCTCTCTCAAAGCCAAACATTCTGCCATGAAAGGAGATAGTGCAGTCACCTTCCTCCCCATTCCCCCTACAAACTCGCCCTTACTGTTTCTGCATACAACACCAATACCTGCCTCTTTATTGGTCCATTGATAAGCTCCATCAGTGTTGATTTTAATTACTCCTTCCTCTGGTGCCTCCCATCTTTCCTTTCTAGTAATCTTCTCAACATACATTCTTTTATTCACTTCCACCTTATCTTTTGCCTTCCAAAATTCATCCACAAGCGTAGTAATCCTTCTCACTGCCAGCTGTGCATTTGGAGACTCACCCTTAAAAATCCAGTTACACCATAACTTCCATATCCACCAGCATGTTGCTGTAAACAGAGATTTCCCGTAGTCACCCAACCTGTTTGATCCACACAAAATTTCATATAGGCAGACATCACAACGTTTTACAGTCCATTGATTAAATTGCAATCCTAACGGAATGCCAAACCAGACTAACTTGGTCCATGGACATAGAAATAGTAGGTGCTCAATGGTTTCTACTTCTTTCTCACAAACAGGACATAAAGGGTTCACAGCACATTTCTTTTTATATAGAGCTTCTTTAGTAGCTACAGCCCCTACACATATTCTCCATAGGAAGTGAAGCAATTTAGGGGGTGCATCCACCCTCCAAATATTTTTCCATAAGCTACTAGGTGTAGTCCAAGAAGTACCTGGATCTCTAGGAGCAAGATCATCAGAATTATCCTTTGCTACTGAGTACCCAGATTTAACTGTGTAGCATCCATCTCTTTTAGCCATCCATATTGCACAGTCAGCTTTGTCGTTATGAACAATTGGGATTTTCAGATTGCCTCTTTTGCCTCATTGCTGATTAATGTCTCTATTGCATTCAGATTCCAGCAGCCATTCTGTATTAGGTCTGCCACCCTCAAACTGTTGTCAATCATTGCACCCTCTACATATTGCAATCTACCTCCTTCCAAGCTCTGCACCCAAGGGTCAGTGCATACACCAATGGATTTACCATTACCCACTTTCCAGCAAGCTTCTTGTAGCAATAAGTTTCTTCCCTCAATCAGGCTTGCCCAACCCTAAGACGCACGGTTGCCTTTTTTTGCACCAAAGAAGCTTTCCTGAGGGAAATAAATCCCTTTCAATATTTGGCTCTAGAGGTCATTTGGGTTTTGTAGTAATCTCCATGCTGTTTTTGCTAGAAGGGCCTTGTTAAAGCACAAGAGATCCCAAAAACCCATTCCTCCATCCCATTTCCTTCTAGACATGTGTTTCCAACTCCTCCAGTGTATTGCCCCTGCATCACCTTTATGACCCCACCAGAATTTAGAGATTAAGCTATCAATCTCCATACATGCCTTCTTAGGGAAAAGGAAGCAAGTCATAGGATAGGTGGGAATTGAGTTAGCAACAGCCTTTATCAGTGTTTCCCTTCCTGCAAATGATAGAAGCTTTTGTTTCCACCCTTGTAACTTCATGCCAATTTTATCTCTCACAAAAGCCAGGGCTGCTGTCTTTGATTTTCCCCAGTTAATAGGTAGACCGAGATATTTCCCAGCCTTATCTGAATGTGGTATTCCCAAACAGGCTGACATCTCTTCTCTAATGTTTCTGGGGGTATTTGCAGAAAAGAGGATGCATGATTTTTCTAAATTAACTAATTGGCTTGAGGCTTGACAATATACATCAATAATTCTTTTGAGAATCTTGCAATTGATTTCATCAGCCCTTCCAAAGAGTATGGCATCATCAGCAAAAAAACAGTGAGACAAGACAGGAGATTTTCTTGCTAGCTTCACACCCTTCAAGTCTTTGTTCATTGTGTGTTTTCTCAACATTAAAGACAACACTTCAGATGCAAATATAAACAAGTAAGGTGAGAGAGGGTCACCTTGCCTCACTCCCCTTCCAGGGTTAAATTCTTCCACACTCCTTCCATCAATCTGAATGCTGAACCGAGTTGAAGTGATACATTCCATGATTAGCTTCACCCACTCACTACAGAATCCCATTCTTAGCATGGTTGCCTCAAGAAAATCCCACTCCACCCTATCATAGGCTTTATTCATATCTATCTTTAAGGCCATTTCCCACTTCTTGCCCTTCTTCTTGTTCTTCAAGTAATGGAAGGCCTCATGCGTTATTATTACATTATCTTGAATCATACGCCCAATAATGAAGGCCCTTTGATTTGGTGAGATAATTCTATTCATCAATCCTTTCATCCGCTCGGTCAAAATTTTTGCAATGATCTTGTAAGATACATTGCAAAGGCCAATTGGTCTAAATTGGTGTACTCTCTTCGGTTTTTCTACTTTAGGAATAATGACAATGTTGGTAACATTTATCAGTTTCAGCCTTGTTTTTCCTTCAAAAAATTCCTTCACAATGCCACATACATCCTTCCTTACCTTTTTCCAAGCCGACTGATAGAACAGTCCAGAAAAACCATCAGGCCCAGGAGCTTTATTGGCACCTAATTGGAAGACTGCCTCTTCAATTTCCTAATCTGTGACAGCCCTCATAAGATTCCAGTTATCCTCCGCTGTTACCACCTTTTCTACATATACAAGAGCCTGTTCCATTGATCGAGACCCCACTGACTCAAATAAATTCTGATAAAACTCACTGAAGACTTTGTTTATATGTTCCTTCTCTTCTATCCAGATCCCAGCATCATCTTTCAGTCTCAATATCTTGTTTCTCTGCCTTCTTTGTATTACGCTATTGTGAAAAAATTGTGTTTTTATCACCATGCATAAGCCAAGATACATGAGATCTTTGCCACCAATAGGATTCTTCATTTGCCCATGCCTCCTCCAATTGCCTTGTCAGATTTTCCACTTCATCCAGCTTATCTGGGGTTAAAACCCCCTCTATACAGCAGCTCAATTTCCTCCTAAGCTGATCTATCTCCCTCCTGAAATTTGGGAATGTCCTTTTGCTCCAAGCCATTAATTTCTTCCTGCAACTTGATAGTCTGCTAATAAGTTCCTGAATACGATCATTCATCATTTTTCCACCATCTTTCCAACCATCTTCCACAACCTTCAAATATTCCTCATGTTGTGTCCATATGGCCTCAAATTTAAAGGTTCTCCTAGATTTCTCCTCTTGGTAGTGGCAATCTAACAAGAGGGCATGGTGATCTGAACCTATGGGCTCGATGTGGAACACAATAGCATGCTCAAAGGATTCCCTGAACATTACATTCCCAAGTACCTGGTCAATTCTTTCTCTTACCATTGCATTTTCTCTTTTGTTGCACCATGTAAATGTAGAACCCTTAAATTCAAGGTCCATCAGATTACAGTCAGCTAGCAATCGTTGGAAATTAATAATTTTCCTCATAGAACGTGAATTGCCACCATCCTTCTCTGCCTGGGTGATTATATTGTTAAAATCTCCTATTAGCAACCATTCTTCTTCAGCCCTCACCGCCATGCTTCTAATCAAATCCCAAACTACTCGCCTTTCTGCCTCTTTGGGTGGGCCATATACAAATGTAACAAACTTAGGAGTACTCAAGCTTGCAGATTCTACTACTGCATGGATAAGGTTTTTTGACTTGTACAAAACACTTATTGACACTTCTTCTCGCCACCAAACCGCCAATCCTCCAGATAGTCCTCTTGGGTCCACATATACCTCCATATCATAACCACATTTCCTCCTTATCTTCATGATTCTTGCTGAACTTTGTTTGGTCTCCATTAGGAAGATTATAGAAGGCTGGTGCTTCTTCACCAGATCCTTCAAATTTCTCACTGTCAAGGCTCTTCCTAGGCCTTGACAGTTCCAAGATAATAGCTTCATGGGCTCTTGGTGGCTGTCAATGGCCAGCCACCAGAACCATCAGCTTGCAACTTCTTCATCCTCCTACTCCTTGCTTTAAAGGTAAATTCCGAATCAACTGAGCTCCCTGTCACTACATCAGCCATCAATTCATCGTACCAAATCTCATCTGCAGGGCTATTCTCCTTCCCTCCCCTTACTTTTTTCCTATTGCCTATCTTCATTCTTGCCTTGGTCTTCCTTAGATTGCTAGCATAGGCAGATATATCCAAGTTTTGGGTAAATACTTCGGCGTCACACTTCCTTCCCTTAGGTACCCCAATTTCCCAGTCCTCATCAGCATTTCTTTTTAAGCTGAGACTATGCATCCCATTGATCATACTATTCAGGTCCTTTTTTTCATACAGAACCATTGCTAGTGAACACTCTGACTGATTCTCAGGGGGATCATTTCTTGTCTCCTTTAACTCCTCTGCGTCAATGTTATTCATCACCTCAAGTCTTCCAATACTGTTCTTCTTTTTACCTTGCCCTCTAAAACAATGCTCACCTCTTTCCTCCACATCATTCTTCACTGTTGCTATTGGACTAGATTTGCCTGGTATTTTAGCATCCAGGTTTAGAGTGGCTGTATCATGTTTCGCTGAGTTGCCTTCCAGTGAGCTCCACACCAAATTACTTCCTTCCTCCTTTCCTTCCTTTTTATCAACTTTCAGTCTAGTAAGGTTGATGGAGAACATATCTTCCTCCTCTTCTTTAGATTCTCTTCTGATGTTCTGAAAGTCTTAAGCAGTTCTTCTTTTCTCAGCTTCTTCCTTCTTCCTCTTCACATATTCAGCCTCGGAACCATCATTGTTAACAATCACCAGAATATTATCCCAACTACGGCACACAGAGGTAGATAACCAGGTGCCAAATCTTGGCTCATCAGGATTTTTAATGGACATCATCGTCTTAGACTTACAGGCACGATTATCATGGCCTAGTTTACCGCAATTATAATAGTAATCTTGAAGTTTCTCGTACCTAATCGATAGCTAGGTTTTCTTTCCATTAGGCCTTGGCAACCAAAATCCATATGCAAGTGGCTTCCTTAGATCCAGGACTACTCTAGCATGCAAGAAATTGTGGAAATACTTGCCTTTGTAGTACGGATCCTCTGCCAGCATCACTTCACTGACATATCCTCCTATCTTTAAAACATTCTCTAGACACCATGCCTCCATCGGTACATTGTGGATTTGGATCCAAAAAGGACAGTGGCCAAAGTCGAACTCCTCACATGTTTTGTATTGCGATCTTTCCAAAATGTTCAATCAGGGTAGTCAATCGCGCGCTATAGCGTTGCGATAGCGCTGGAGCGGCACAGAACAAGGCCTTGACGCAATAGAAGCTCCATTGCGGAGCGTTTCAAGGTTGCGCTTGTAGCGCCACTCGCGGTGCACGAAATCGCGCAGTGCGTCGCTCCATTAGGTTAGGCTGGAATAGTAAAGAAAGCCCAATCCGAAAACCCATACTTATTACCGGTTCATTCTTGAAAGTCCGAAAGAATCCAGAACGGTCGGCGCCGCGAGAGCGAGATCTAATCTCTAATTTCCGTTTTCGACCCCTCACGTGATTTCCGATTTTAGTGCCTCTGATTCGTGAGTTCAAAGGTGAGAGCTCGGTTCCTTTTTTCAGTTCGATGGTTATTTCTATTTCTCCAATACAGATCGATAAAGTTGCTACAGTATCGATTTTCAATGCACAAAAAAAGTTCCTACAGTATCGATTTTCAACGCACACAAAAAGTTGCTACAGTATTGATTTCGTTCATTATATTTTCTACCACACAGAAAAAGTTAAAGTTGCTACAGTAACAGTAAGCTTAACGCGTCAGTTCTTACTTAGTGTTTTTTTTTTTTTTTGCTGAAATCTGACTTCATGCCTTTTCAGTCCGTGACTACCTGCTACAATAAAAAAAATTAAAAAAAAATCCTACAGAGAATTTTTTCAATGAAGATTAAAGAGAATTTTTTCTTATATTTATGGCCTTTAAAGACTAATTTAATTTTAAATGTTTTCTTATATGTTAATGTTTTATTAATGGTTTTTATAGACTTGAATAATTTATTGTTTAATGATGAATATGCCTTACATTTTGAGTATATTTTTATTCTTTAGCATTTATATGTATATCTTCAATGTAGTGACCATCCCGCAATGCGCTATACTGCTATAGCATTTTTTGGGCTTGTCGCTACGCGCCGCTATCTGGGATTTACTACTATGTGTTCAATAGGTAACCGTTGATTGACCATGGACGACCTCTTAAGACTCTGTAATAATCCTCCTCTTTCACGAATCTGAACATAAAAGCATTTCCAGTGATTTCGATGACATCGAATTCCTCCTGCAGATTCCATGCCTTCCTCAAGATCATTTCCATGGTGGATCTGGTGTAGGATCTGTTTGCTAGAACCTTGCCGATGAGAATTTTTTCTGAATTCGCCTCTCTCCATACTAGCGGCGATGAGATCTGTTCCTCCTCCATGAGAAGGAAGTAATGATTCTGTCACTCCAACAGATCGTCCGTGTGTCAACCAATCCTCCTGAGTCTCCTGCACCACCGCCGAACCTCCTAGCTCCCTCTCCGATCACCCTTGTACCTCCGATCTTACCACTCTCACGCTTAGCGGAGAGAAAAGTTCCCACACGAGTGCGCGGGGAAAAAAAAAAATTCTTGAACCCTTTATTTATGTTGTGGAATAATAATATGAAGTTTGTTATTTCGTTAGTTAGTTAGTGAATAATAGCCATTGGGTAGGTGAGGTCATACGACTGTAAGACCCCAAACTCTATTTTATCTAGACTCGATAGGCATATGAATGAATCCTATGTATTTTTAGTTTCTCTCAATTCCCTCTTTCTCTTGTCTCTCCTCTTCCCCTCTTCTCTCTCTCTTTCTGTGTTATTGTTTCTACCTTTTACCCTGAATCCCTTAGTTTTTTGTTGTAGTTTTCTAATTAATTTTTCCCTATAATTTCAGGTTCCTGAGGTTATGATGAGGAGCGGAAAATGTATGCAGATAATATATGCTAACTTTTCCTTTGATTTTCCTTTTGTTTTGTTCTTTCTATTTCATAAAATTTTAATCATATGACTGACCTTATTATTCCTTCATCTCCTGCTGCTCATTACTTACATGCTCGATGGGACAGCTTATAATGTTCACTTGTGATCCTCTCCCTAATTTTTCAGGTCTTGAGAAATCCTCAACAAGTATGCATATAGAGGAACTAGATGATCCACAAAAATTTTCAGATGATGAGGTCAAAGTGATTGCTTGGCAGGAATATGTTTCACGGCTGCATGAGCTAAAAGATGAAATTGCTCATTCTTGGCTTGTTGATGATCGTATAACATCTTTAAAGTTGTCTGTAAAAGTGAGTTTTGGATTCATTATGTTATGTTTTCTTGCTACATTGTACTTTATATAAGTGGTTACATTCATTGTCTTGAAGAGATGGTTGTTTATTAATGCTTTTTTCCCCTTAACTTTGAAGACTTTCTCCTGAACCTCTGGTCTTCTCAGTGTAATGTCTTTTATTCTGCCAGTCAGAGAACTTACTGAGTGAAGGCAACAAGCCTGCCTTTCTTCAGCTAAATAATGTTGGGTAATTAATTTAATTCAGATAAGATCAAAACACATTCTATCCTAAAATATTATAAATAACAGAGCAAAAAACAGAAATGTCATTTTAAAAAATGAAACCTTCATAACCTGCTGTAAGCACTGAAAATAGGAGAGCCCTCAGCGCGCTAGGCTTGCACTGTAAAGCCCATGAAGATTAGGGCATCAGCATGTCAATCTTCTACGCCCTGTACAAGTTAAGCCGTAGCTGTTAGTCATGCCAAGCTTGCTGTTTAACTTCTGAAATTGCTTGGTAGGAAGGGCCTTGTTTAAGATATCTGCTACTTGCTTATTTGGTAGTTTATAAAATTAAAACATACTTAGGAAATAATATGCTAATGTCAGATTATTTATTTGTCTGATATTTATTCTGTTTTCTGCAGGTTGCTAAACTTCTGATGGATACTTCAATTTTGCAGTTTTATCCTACACTATTTTTCCTTGTCACAGATATTATGGACATGCTCGGAGATCTGGTTTGGCAAAGGATAAAACAGAAGGCTGAGTTTTCTGCAGATGGAACCTTAATTTGTAACTTACCAGGTATTTCATCAATTTATATTTCATTGCTTTCCAAATTGTTTACTTTATACTGCTCATGCATCTGAAATACATGCGGCAATTTGATTTTTTTCCCTTTTTGTTTTGTTTAACATCATATGATGCAAATGTTTCCAAGATTATGTGTTTGAATTCAACTTATGAGGGCCTTTGGTCTCTCTATAAGATCACAAAAAGAGTTCTATTGAAGACTGTGAATAAGTGAATGTTGTATTGATGGCTTATGATTTCCAAAGCTGAATCAATCTCTTGATATATACAACAGATGAATAAAAGAATTACTACAAGATGTTCCAAAAATATTCCTTTAATAATAAATAAATATGATCAAACTAGAGGAAGTTAAACTAAATTGAAACATGTGTGGTTTCAATTAGATAAAACCTCTAAAATTTGCATCATATAAAAAATTTAAGTGGGAACTAATGATGCTTATATTCCATGCACTGGTTTTTCATGGCTGTAATGTTTTGCTGATGGATTTTCATTTAGCAATATGAACGCCACATCCAGTAGGTTGTCTATTGAATTAATTTTCCAGAGAAGCAATGAAGTTATTATTTCTTTCAGATCTCTTCTATTGTGTCATTTTTTCCGGGCCTAATGAGTTATAAACTCATGAACAATATCAAGTTGATTAGACTCGACAAATTAACTGATATCTTTATCCTTAGTTGTATGATAATATGATATTTCTTTCAGAAAACTTTAAAGCGGCTGATATCTGCTCTGAGGCTAAAGAAACTTGCAGTAACTGGTTTAGCAAAATTGGTGCTGTGCGAGAGCTTCTTCCACGCATGTAAATTCCTGATCCTTCTTGAAGCATTTAATTTATTTTCTAATTTTTTCTAATAAAATTATTTCTTCTACTTTTTTCATTTGTTTGAAACTATCTGACCTCTATTTCAAATATCAATCACTTTCACTGGTGCAAATCTATAATTTACAGTTAAGAAACTGCTGCTTCTGTGAAAACTATATACATACAGAGTTCCATAATCATCAAATATATGCACTGTAGTCTTTTAATAGCCATGCTTTTATGCTGCACATATGTGGGACAAAATGAACGTCATAATTTCAAAGGTGATAGTTCTTTCAATTATAAATTATTAATTGGGACCATGGAGGCTCAATGTATGTGGGATAATTTTTCTGGAATCTGGATGATGAACAAGTTCCTGGTGCAAGTTGTATTGATTTTTGGCACTGGTGTGGCGATGTTATTTATTGGCATATATTGATAGTATTACAGAGTAAACTATGTGTATCTACTCAATTTGTTTTGGAATCCTCTATGTAGTGCTAATACAATATAATATTCAAACTTTTTTTTGGATATTACTCTACAAATATTTTGGGTTTAAGCTGTTTCCAAGAGACTCTTTCATATAACTAACTTTTATTTTTGTTAGACTTTTTATAGTCCATAAAGTTTACATCTCTTTGATGGGAATTTATGATAACTGTTTCCCTGGAATTATACTGTAGTTACTTGGAGCTGGCAATATTACCTTGCTGCCGTTTTCTTCTTGATGAGCCTCTGGACAGTCTGAAGCGCTTGGTCATGATGGCCAGAGGATTAGGAGATCCAGTGGCATTCGCTTATTGTCATCTATATATGGCTCACTGTGCCCAGAAGTTACCTTCACGTGATATAGGTATGACTATTTTATAACATTAGTTTAGGCTTAGATGTATAATGTATTTGCATCTTGAGGAACGTTTGGACACCTTTCTGATTAGTAATATAATCTATGAAGAGAATGGTGTGAGAACAAGAGGGTGCGTGCGCGCACACACAAAACTATAGAGAGAATGTTTGAAGTAAAATTTCTTATTTATGATGATATTTAGAAGGGGAACTATACTTTATCCAATACCATAATGATAGATCCTGAGAATTAGGATCTAGGATAATAATTCAAGAACCTGAATATGAAGTTCTTGACCAAATAAGACAATATACTCTCTATATAATTCTGCATAATATCTATTTACAACATAAGGTGTGTGTGTGTGTGTGTATAAAGATACATAACTGACAATCCTAACTGATACAAACTCCCTAAATAACTAACTTATAATAAAACACACATAAAAGAATAACTTCTAAACTTCCCCTAATAAGCATAACTTCTAAACATCCCCAAATAACCATAACTAATGTACAATGGACGGATGGACTATTTATAACACTATAGCCTCCTTCAAGTCCTAACTAATGTCGAGTTTATGATTTATAACTAATTACCTTACTAACTATCCAGTTTACAATTAGGTCCCTGGGTTTATCGTACAATTAGGTTCCTAAATGCATATTATTATCCTTACATATCTGAATTCCAATAATATCAATACCCCCTCCCCCAAAACATCCTTGCCCTCAAGGATGCTGACAACAAAAACACAAATCTGAACCTTGTAAAAAAAAACTAATAGAATGAAACCAAACTGAAAACATAAGCTTCATAAGCCTTCTAATTTCTGGAAAATATTCAGCTAAACAGTCTTTAATTCTGTGACTTGATCTCTGCTACACCTTCAACATTTTCTTTCTACTAAGAGAACAGATCCTCCTATAAAGCATTTCAATTAACTTGCCCCTGAACCAAATACTAACCACACAAAGTGTAGGACAGATTTGAACATAAATAGGCCATTTGAAATTGATCCATGGGTGAAACCACTTTGGGCCCTTGCCTTTATTGCTACTATCAAAGCCCATTTGGTCATTGAACATGAAAAACCCACATGCATCTTCAAAATATCTCTGACAGCCATTGAATTCTGATCCTGGGCAGAATAATATATTTGACTTTTCAAACAAAAGTACTGTTAAACCCACCAAGCCTTTAGAATATCCTTGACACAGAAAATTGGGGATAGCTGTGATTTTTCAACTTGAACCAAACCCAGCCACGTACACTCAAAATGAAGAAACTCTAGTTCAAAGCACTATATCTCGCCACTTAGCTCCTTCATATAGCATTGGGATACATCTTTTAATTGGTGAGAAGACTTTAGCCCCAGTATGTACCAGAATTTATCAAGAGAATCGAAACTCACCGATCCATCAACGTTCGACTTTTCTTCCATCACCACCTCTGTGTCCTGTTTCACACTGACCGGGGCTTTGTTAATTACTTTCGTCGCACAAAAAGCCTTCGGAATGAAGCTGGAATTGTAGGCAACCAGAGATGGGGCCTTTATTGTGGTTTCTCCGAGAATGTGAAGTTTCAGACAGAATTCACAATATGATTTATTGGGTTCACTGAATTTATTGTTAAGTCCTTCTGTTGGGGTCCAGTTTGCTGGTTTAAACCTCTATTTCCCCCTGTATTCGTGGTGAAAGTTTGCGAAGCCACTGAAACAGAGCTTGTCGCATATTGACTGGGTTTTCCCCCTAATGATTTGATTTCCTTTCGATTAATCGATAATTCTTGAATCCTTGCCAGACATTGTGCTTCGTCTAGAGTTTGTGGATCGAACATCAGCACCAAATCTGCAATGTCATCCTTAAGTCCAACCATGTATATATCAATCAAATTTTCTTCAGTTAAGTCTAATTTTGCTGAAATCAAATCGAACATACTTGGCCAACATTCCTATCTGACGTAAGCGTGATAATTCTTCTCCCGTTGTTTTCGAGAACTCCAGCATTGTGAATTGAGTAAGCCAATAAAAATCAGCCCCCTGCCCGTGACTATTTTTCCACACTGCTGATGTTGATAGATGCCATTCCTGTTTTGGGTTGCCTGAATCAGTGCTCGCATTTCATCCCAGAATCCCATCACAAGATCTTTTAAATTATCAAACTTGTTGAGTTTTTCTTCAAACTCATCAATTGTGTTGAGTTTCTGGACTTGTGCTGCAAGAGCCAAGAGTCGATCTTCCATAATTCTTGATCTTGTATTTACCTACTACTATGAGTTCTTGATGCTTTCTTGATGAATTCTTGATGGTTTCTTGATCAAAACCATTAGCAAAAATAACATAACGTGGGAACCAGAACCAATAATGACAGAAATCGAACCAAGAATATTGAAACAGTGAGAGCAGAACCAGAAACCCATAAATGAATTTGACAGAACCAGAAACCTAGAAATGAGAATGACAGAACCAGAAAACAGAAGAAATAGACTCAGTCTTGAAAACAGAAGGGGAGAGGAACAGAGTCAGAAATGAAGAAGCAGAAGCCTTCTTGATGTGTTCTTGAGAGGTTCTTGATAAGGTCTTGCTTCTTGATGTGTTCTTGAGAAGTTCTTGATGATGTCTTGATCACAAAACCATGCACCAACACCCAAAAATGACAGCAATCTGAGCCCAGATTGGTGCCAACAGTTATGACCCTCAACAGAAAACAACCGATAGCCCAGAATCCCAAACAACAAAAGATATAGAGTAGAGGAATCGAAAGGGCAGCCAAGGAAGGACTGGTCTGATACTACTGATATGTTTATTGATGTAAGATAGAGAAATAGGTGTAGAAAAGAGATACAAGACACAAGAAATAAAGTAGAAGAAGAGATGGAGAAGATAGCTCCTTGAGACTCTCACACAATGTATTATTCTAATCCCATAACAAGTCTGAATGTACAATGGGAGGATGGGCTATATATAATACTATAGCCTCCTTCAAGTCCTAACCAATGTCTAGTTTATGATTTATGACTAATTACCCTACTAACTATCTACTTTACAATTAGGTCCCCAGGTTTGTCTTAGAATTATGTCTCTAAATGTATATTATTATCTTTACATATAGGGATCCTTACCATAAACCACTATAAAAAGAGTGTAAATCGAGGAGGAATGATAACTAGTATTGTATGAAAACTCAACCCAACGTAGGAATTGATGCCAACGTGTAGGAAAATCTTGACCAAAACATCGTAAAAACACTTGAATTCAGTTAGGCCTATGTTATCTTGAAACACTTGAATTAACTCATCCTAAAAACAAATTGTACGGCTTGAAGAAACCCATGTGAAGACATCTAAAGTATCACCTTCCAAATTCTTTGCTGCAACTTCAACTTTGATATTGTCTGGTGTTTGGTAATAATGGAAATACTTTTCATCCTTCATAATCCAACATCTTGGATCTCCTCCCTCAAACTTGTGAAATTCTAACTTAGTATAAGGTCTTCTATGTGGTGGTTTATTCCACCATGGATTGTCCGCCTCAAGTTCTTCGTAATCATCGGTATGTCTTCTTATTTCTTTGTTCTCTTCTTCTTCAATTGGTTTCTTTTGATGCTTCATCTCAACGTCAAACTCTGAATTTTATTGACTAGGAACGCCATTTGCTGAGCCAAATCATCGATTGGTGGAAAGTTCTCCTGCTCCTTAAAAGATTTTGCTTCAAGACTCATATTTGGATGATTTGTTGATTGCTACTTCTTGTTGTTTCCCATGACGCACAAAATGACTAGGGAAAGAAATTGCTTTGATACCATAGATCCTAAGAATTAGGATCTAGGATAATAATTCAAGAACTAGAATATGAAGTTGTTGACCAAATAAGATAATAAGGAATATATATATATATATATATATATATATATATATATATATAACTGACAATCATAATTGATACAGATTCCCTAAATAACTAACTTATAATAAAACATACATAAAAACATAACTTATAAACTCCCCTTGATAACCATAACTTCCAATTTCCCTATAATTTTCCTTATCCAAACACCTCTTCCTTGAATAAACAAGAAGAGGACAGTTTAGTGGTATTCTATCACATAATGTGGGAGGAAATGAAACTCCTTAATGTTTAGTGAACAAAATAAGGATAGAATTTGAATAATAAATATTTGCTTTAATTATTAATAACTAAATTTCAATAAGAGTACCATCTTCCTGTCATAGACCAGACAACGGATGGGTAAAGATATTTGTGAATTTGAAATTTAATTGGGAATTAGAGATAATTTGTTTAAGCTTAAAATTAATTGATTTTCATATTGTTTTAGGGATTTTATGAAAAGAAATTTATTGCATAAAGGTTTTATAAAACACAAATTATTTTACGATTGATTGCAATAATCAGAATATTTATTATTTAGTGATTTTCTGACTTTATGCCATCTTCTCACATTTCCATTCATAAAAAATGATTTATTATTAAGTGATTTATGAATTTCATTTATTTCCATAGGTTTATGAACGCTCTTTTATCTACCCCCTTCAATCCTTAATGCTCGACTTGTTTAGGGAGTTGATCTTTATCCTAAATATAAGACATATTTTTCATATTTGTAATCTTTTTCCTAATTTATCCTTATTGACCCAACAATAATCAAGAATGAGAGGGAATGACGGAAGATGACTAGACTATTTGTTATGGTATTAGCCATAAAATTGAGAAAGAGAGAGAAATGCTATTTTCTTGGGCACAATGAACTTGGGTCATTTTCTTGAAAATTAAAGCCCATATTCTAATCTGATTGGACTAAATCAAGTTGTCTTTGAAATATGCTTGACAAAGAGGAAATGCTATCTAGCTCTAACCCATCAACATTCTTCTACCACAGAGAGAAATTACAAGACTATTGAAAGGGTGGGAATGTCATAACCACTTTTTGAACACTACTTTATTCATCCCCATGGTAGCTAAGCCAAGGAACTCTGGTTCTCAAAATATTAAAGGTCGCCATATAAGGCCTTCATCCTTCCTTGAAACGTAGTAACACTTTTTGACTTGCAAAAATTCATGAACCAAAGAAATAATAACGAACAAAGATTGTGAGGAAAAGGAATTCAAGGACAAGAAGAAAGTTGGCGTTAAAAGAGGAGTACCAGTCGGCTTCGCACTTGAAGGGGGGTCGTGCGACACGCCTAGAAAATGTCTGACAGTCTCAAAACTCAAATACCCATAAGCTCCATATGAGATTTGCGCATTCACCTTTGCTGCTTTGTTTTGGTCTATCATAATTGACAACTCTAATCTAATGCCCTTCGAAGGCAACTTCGTGTTTCTGGTCTCCTCTTTCGCACTCGACATCTTCACTACACCATCTTCAATTGGCTTTGGCGGAGTCAGCTCTTAGTGCTGGTTGACAGGTTGCGACCCGCGGCCTCACTTTCTTGGACTTTGGAGGCTTCCTGAATAATTGTGGGCTGCTCTGGAATTGATGGCAGATGAACTCCACCATCTTCTTGATCTAGCTGTTCCTCCTGCCACAATTCTCATCACTCTGCCACATCTGTTTTCATGGACCAAAGCTCTTGTAGAATTGACACCATCTATTCAACCATTATCATCATATTCTAAAGTTGTTCTTCCACCCTTCTTGAAAGGAGTGGAGAAGTTGCAGTAGCTGTTAACTGGTAGGATCCTTTTCTTGCTTTCTTTCTTTTGGAATCATAGTGGGAGGGTCCGGAATCTATGGTTCTGATACCACTATTATGGTATTAACCTTAAAACTAAGAAAGAGAGATAGAGAAGAGAGAAACAGAACCAAGAGAAAGACCAAGGGAATTCAGAAAAACTATTGTGCCATATCCACATAATCTAGATTACAATAGGGATTAGGCCCTTATTTATAAACAAGAGTGACTTAATGACCAAGTTAATCCTAGATTAACTAACTTTCTAATGGATATATTTCCTAACAACCCCTAACTGACTTTCAACCTCTTATTAACATTACATGTTGATATTTTAGAAAATACATGTCATATTAGCTAACTTAACTAATCTAATCAAATTAGGTAAATATGTCTTATATTAAGGACATGAGGGAGTATCTCGTGTGATTATTTTTAAATCTTACTTAACGTAGCTTCTTGAAATCAACGACAACAACAAGCTTTATTATTACGTGGGATTGGCTGTATAGATCACATGACACCATTGAATTCTATTAACCATCAAATGTTCTAGATATACGATTCGCCAAAAGGTCTTGTTTGATAACTTGCACAAGTGCTCCTTTAGGTCTTCTCCTCTTCATAGAGCTGCACTATTTGTGCAACCCTCCTCATTAGTACTTTCAAGACCTTATTTGTCATGTTCGAACCACCTTAAGTGATTTTATATTATTTTTTTCTTAAAAGATGCCACACCAACTCTTTCTTGTATATAATCATTATGAATCATATCTTTTTAATATGGCCACACATCCATCTTAGTGTCCTCTTCTTTGCTACCCTAACTTTTGACAAAAGTGTACATTTGGTCCTTTAACATTATACGATGTTTCAATTTGGTCCCTTAATTTTATTATGTATTTTTTCAGTTCTCTAACCCAATCATTATGGTATTCAAAAATTAAAATTATGATGTTAGCGTTTGAGAATGTTTTGTCAATACTTAAAATTTCAGTGACAAGATTTTTTGTTGTTAATGAAACTGAAAGTGTTAGGGTTAGATGACTAAAAGGAACACTTTATAAATTTAAGGAATCAAAATGAAGTTTATGTGAAGTTAGAAGGACTAGAGATGCATTTTTGCATAGCTTTATATTCATGTTGTCTCTTTATAGCCAAACATTCACTCCATATAATATTGGCAATCTTATAGTAGTTTGATAAAATTGTCCTTTAAGCTTATTAGGTTTTCTCCACATTGAACAACACTTCAACACAGACGGTAGTGTGCTAGCGCCTTCAACGTCTTATGTCTCTTTTCTTTTTCTAGGGTTTTTCTTTCACGGCTCTTCTATATTTTAATACGACTTAATCATTATCTTATAGGGTTTCTAAAACCCTAAAGGGCCGTATTAAAATATTCAAAATTAATTTTAATTAATCTTAAAATTCGAATTTGGATTAAAATAATATTAATTAAATTTTTCCAATTGATCTAATCTAGTTTATTTATTTTAATCCGAATTGAAAGCCTACTGATTTAATTTATCTTTATAAATTAAATCTGAGATATGATATTTGTATATTTAATTAAATTTGAGATACTATATCTCAATTCAAATTAAATATGAGATACGATATTTCTATTTATTAATAAATTAAATACTACATAATAATATTATTATCTATATAAATAATATTATTATTATTTTCGGAATTACATTATATATATCCTAGATTAAATGCTTTATTTATTAAATCTTAGGCATATCTAAAATTCAATGAATCTGGACATTATTGCTCGTGTTGGGCTATTCTTGTATGTGGCCCTGCAAGCTCACATGAAATTAGCAGCGGGTCAATACTGTACCAGCCCATAAGTTGCAAGCAGCTTCTAGTAAGTCATTACAACTACTCAACTCATATGAGGATTGATGATATGATGCAATCTATTATATAACCATGCCTCGTCCCTTTTGTCACATAATAATTTGGTCAAGAATGAAGCATGGATAGTTTCATTCTCATGTTCTACTTTATCGATTCTTGACTAGTCTAACAATTGAAATGGAAACTCCTTTCTATCGTAGTATAATCATACATTTGTCAGACTTACTCATCGAGGGGCCAGTAATATCTCTCTACAAATGTGAGGGACAAATCTCATCTTGACCATTCACATTCCTCTGCATGAAAATCACTAATCCCGATCAAAGCCTTTATCATCGGTCAAAGGTGACTTTTGACTTGGTCAAAGACCAACAACTCTTATGTAGGAATCCATGATGATCTCAGGTCAAAGGGTATTGTGACGTGGTCACTGGCGGACCGGCATTAGTTTTTGGGTTTGCAAGTGCAGACCCAAACTTTGGGTCCATAAGTGAACTTTTTCATTGGGCTAATAAAAATTTTCGAAGGTGAAGTCCTATTGGCTATGAGTGTGTGGTTCCATTGGAGTGAGAAAAAGCAGAGACAGAGAGGCAGCCACCATGGTACTATAAATTTATTAACCGTCATAGTAAATTTGCCACATTTTGGCTAATACTGTCATAGTGAACTTTTTATCAATCGTAAATTTGGTGCTCTTGGTTTTTTTGTGATAGTGTTTCACTATAAGTGAACTTTCTAAAATCATCAGTTACCAAAATTGTGTTTCTATCAATTGTTTGCTTTTTGGTAAAAGCAGTTAATCAATTCCTCATAGTGGGGTATACAAATAGAATGCGTTTTCCGTAAAAAAAAAATTTCGGATGCGCCACCCCCGAACCCCCAAATCCCACAAATAATTGTGCACCCACAAACCTAAAATCCTGGGTCCGTTACTGGACGTGGTTATACATGAGATAAGCTTATGACTTAATCTGTGTAGCTATCTCATAGTGGGTCAGTCCATCACCTTATATTCTTACAAGTGCCTATGACTTTGATTCGTATCTTCATACCTAATCACAATCATATTGGTCTTATTTTATCTTTGCTCCCGCATAGATGACCGATCAAGGGCATTTAGGACAATCTTTATGATACGTTTAAGGATACAGTCATCATAATAAACATGCAAATAATATGATAACAAAAAGGAGAAATACTTTAAATAACAATTGTGTTTAAAGTATAATGATTTGCTCCTAGAACATAATTTCCAACACTCATCAAACTTGTGGTGCTTATATTCTAACAAAGTTAAGCAATAATTGTCAAACTTCTGACCTTCACTTATGTTAATGCATATTTTTATGTACATCATGCTGCCACTCTGGAATTCTTTCTAAACACATACTGTTTCAATTGAACAGGATATCTTTTTACATGTCTTGATGACATTAGAGTTATCTTGATCCGAATCTTATCTCCAAATGAAACCATCTATGGAGACAAAAGAAAATTGTTTATCAGTCTAATGGAACCAACCATTGAGTATGTTATGAATTGCATATTTAAGGGGATGTCTCAGGTATGTAATAATGATTCCTGTTGCTAGAAGATTTGTTCAAGGTTTTATTGTTATAATGGTAATTAAATTAAAATCTATATTTTATTCAGCAAAAAGAATTGAAAGTAAAACAGGCAGACAGTGATTTTGTATGCCTCTATTGACATATTTCTGTCTTGAAGATGCAAATCAGTGATGTTCTTCCTGAGCTTGGATTGAGGAAGAATCAGCTGTCTTCTGGCAGCGTCACATATGTTTCAGTTGTTCTTCATCATTTATTGAAGGAACTCCCGATTGAAGTAATTTTCTCAAATACTATAGAAATCCTTCACCTCATCGAGTGTAGCAAGGATAAATCCTATGATCAGGTATAATGCATCTGGAAGGTGTATTCTACTTGAAATGCTTCTTCATTCCTTGGAATGTGTTTATTTTATTCCTTTGGCTTCATGCAGCATATGAATTATAGATTGCTTGGATTCAGGCTGAATGAAAGGAGGTGTCCGTATGACATTGCCAAAGTTGTGATTGATAAAGTCACTCAGGTATTTGTACATTTCCGTTCTAGCTTCACCATTTAAGAGTCAGGTCGTCACTTTCTTTGAGTATTACTCTATCTTCTTAGTCACACACACAACACCCAAAAAAAAAAAGCACAACAAAAACTGTGATTGCATGTAGTTAACACCTCTACATGGGTTTCTCATGTAAAACTGAAATTGAGGAAAAGACGGCTGAGTACTTCTAAGAATTCAGTCACTTAATTTTATTCATTTTGCCAGGGTTTAATGAATTCCACCTTTATTTTTATAGCTGGTCCCAGGGTAAAGGAGGAGGGTTGTGTTAGCCGTTTGGCTCTCGACGATCAATGTAAAATTCTGTCAGATGTTTTATGAACATGTTGTATTAGAGTTTAAATTACATCATAGTGAGCAAGCAAGCGTGCCTCTTACCTGTGGAAACCGGATCCATCTAAATCTATATCTTGTGATCTAATTCTACCAACTAATTGTAAAAATAATAGAAGCAAATAAAAGGGCGGGGCCGTACAAACAAACTAAAATAAAGGAAATAAACAAATAAATCACAATAAATAAAGAGATCAATGCTTGAAACTTCCAACAAAAACTGACTTGTCAATTTCTATCTAAATGGATATAATATTGTGATAAATCCCCAAGTGTGCATCTGAAAATAAGTAAATATATAAAAGAATACAAATCTCATGAGGAAGGATTGGCAAGTATGAAAATTCTACATGAGAATTAATGACCTGATGTAGAGGGATAATATGTGAATTTGGTACGATCTCACTCTAATGATCCTAAACATGACCCATCAGCAAATATCAATTGGATTACATCTGCAAATATCCTCCCTAACTAGATTGTGTGATATATTTATGGCCGTCTTGTTACAGTAGAGCTTGATAGATACATCTAAATCATATGTGATCTGATCTGATGATAGCAAGATTATTTGGCTATTCACAATAAAGAGTACTAAAAGGGAGAATGACAGTTAGATCCCAAAAGATTAATTCAATGACAGTTAGAACCCCAACAAAATTTGTATAGTCAACATATTTCCTCATATCCATATCTCTCTTGTTTTGATGGTGACAGCAGGTTGTTCAGCAGTATGATAGCTTACATGAGTTCCTGAAGGTTGCAGATGCTTATGCCGATCTTATTCTTCAGAATCGTATGGTAGGTTTGAATGACTAGTTGCAATCCAATACCTATTAATACCGTCAAGAAAATTGGAGACTTTCCCTTTTTCATTTCTTTAGAATGAAAGAAGCAACATATATGCAAAAGATCTCGAGGAACGTGTCTGTTGGTGGCTCCCATGAATCGAGCAATCATAAATGAGATTAGAGTTGAATTATAACTTCGAATTAAGCGATCATAAATGAATATAGGAGATCTGGACACAAGTCTGGTCAAAAGAGTTAGGAAATATTGTAATTAGTGATTAGTATCCCTACTAATTAGGGATTAGAGTAATTAGAGGAAATCAGGTTTAATTATCATTAAGAGTCATTAATGCTTAGGGCTCTCTCCTCTTGTATAAATACACACCTTATGTACATGAATAGATCAAGGAATTCAAAGTATTTCTCTACATGGTATTAGAGGAATTAGGTTCTGATTCCTGAAACATTTTTTTTTTTTCAGTTTTTTCCGTTCAGTGAATAGTGAACGCGTGAGAG
Organism: Acacia confusa; assembly: GCA_037074495.1. Taxonomy (NCBI): domain Eukaryota; kingdom Viridiplantae; phylum Streptophyta; class Magnoliopsida; order Fabales; family Fabaceae; genus Acacia; species Acacia confusa. The sequence continues at coordinate 25,544,555 of CM073514.1, forward strand.
TGAGAGGAGTTTAGGGTTTTAGTTTCCGGTGAGATTCAGCAGTCACGCGCTGCCCCATCGTGTTCAGGAGGTGCCGATTGGCGGAACCCAACCGACCGCCATCTAGTTCGCCTGCGCGTGGACCATCACGCACTCTCCGGAGATCCGCCGTCAAGTACACGCGCCGGCACGTGAGCCCTTTTTCCGGCGAGTTGTACGTCTCTGTTTTCTTTTCTGGGATCCACTCTTTGTTGCCGTCGTGACCCAGGTGGTTTCATCTTCATTTTGTGTGGTTTGTTTCTCTGGCTTGTTGGAATTTGCTTGTTTCTTTGAAAAAAACTGCTCGTTTTTGCTCTGGTTTTGTGCCTTTGGAACGTTGGTGACAGCTGTGGGATTGTTACATTGTTTTTATTGATCTTTGTATGATCATTTGCTGCTGATCTGAACCCTTTTTGGTTGTATACCTGCTGCTGCTTTGCTTCTGGGTGGTTATTTCATCCTTGGTTACCTGTAATAGGTAGTCTCTTGGTTTATTCTGGGTTGTCTTCTTTGTACTAGTTTAAATCACTACCTATGGCTGATTCTAAAAGTGTTACCACTGAGATGGTTCCTATTTCCAACAAAATTACTGAACACAAGTTAAACTCGACAAATTATTCGGACTGAATCAAAACTGTTTGCATGTACTTGCTTAGTGTTGAGAAAGAAGGCCATTTAACTCAAGTTCCTCCTAAGGTTGATCCGTCCATGACATGGGCTCGAGCTGATGCACGGTTGTTCTTACAAATTCAAAACTCCATTGAGAGTGATATTCTTTCTTCAGTAAGTCATTGTAATACTGTTAAAGAACTTATTGACTATTTGGAGTTTATGTATTTTGGCAAAGGTAACATTACTCGGATTCATGAGGTTTGCAAGGGTTTCTATCGAGCTGAGCAACAGGGTCGCCCCTTGAAAACTTTATTGAATTTAAAAAAATGTATGAGGAGATGAGGAGGTTAATGCCACCATCGACTGATCTTCAAGCCCAAGTGGATAATATGGAACAACAAGCAATTATGAGCTTTTTTACTGCTCTCGACCCATCATATGAGATTGTTCGATCTCAGATACTGGATAGCTCTGAGCTTCCTTCGCTACAGGATGTGTACTCTCGTGTGCTGCGTGCATATAGTCTGGTACATCCGAATCTGAATATTAGTGCTTTAGCTAGCTAGGGACCAACTCCGAATTCTGTAGCCGCTGCTCCCAAGAACCCAAGTCTCCCAAAGCCCGGTGGGTTTATTTGTTACTATTGCAAAGAGCCTGGTCATACCAAGCGCTATTGTCGTAAGTTGCAACAGAAGCAGCAGCATAGCGGGTCTGCTCATATAGCCCAGTCCTCTGATGATGGTTCCCCTGCACCAACAACACTCGTTACAGGTAACTCTGATTCATGTCTTGCAACTTCTTCCTCGAGGTGGATCATCGACTTTGGGGCTACTGATCATATGACAGGTAACCATCATTTGTTCTCTTCTTATGCACCTTATGCCAACCCCTCTTCTATCACAATTGCCAATGGTTCTTATTCTCGTGTTATTGGATTTGGCACTGTTATGCCCACTCCATCTGTTTCTCTCTCATCTGTCCTTAATGTTCCTGACCTTGCTTTTAACCTCCTATCTCCTAGCAAGCTTACTCGCCAATTAAATTGTTTTATCTCACTTTTTCCTGACCATTGCTTGATTCAGGATCTTACAAAGAAGCGGATTATTGGTAAGGGGTATGAATCTGGCGGCCATTACTTTCTTGATGATCAAGTGCCGCGTTCTGTTGCTTGTTCTGGTGGTTCCTCTCCTTTTGATCTTCATTGTCGGTTGGGTCATTTGTCTTTATCGTCTTTAAAGAGGTTGTATCCTCAGTTTCATTCTGTGTCATCTTTAGAGTGTGAGTCGTGCCAGTTTGCAAAACATCATCGTGTTCATCTCTATAGCAGCAACTTATGGTTGGAATCTTCATCAGTTGGATGTTTAAAATGCCTTCTTGAATGGTAATCTTCTGGAGGAAGTTTACATGGAGCAACCACTGGGTTTTGTTGCTCAGGGGGAGTATGGGAAGGTATGTCGTCTTCGGAAATCACTATATGGTTTGAAGCAGAGTCCTCGTGCTTGGTTTGATAGATTTAGCGGGGTGGTTAAAAGGTTTGGTTTGAATCAAAGTAAGTGTGATCACTCAGTATTCTATCAGAGCACCGATGATGGCATGATTCTCCTAGTAGTATATGTTGATGACATTGTCATTACAGGAAGCAACACCTCAGGAATCTCATCACTAAAGACATTTCTTAATTCTCAATTCCAAACCAAGGATTTGGGCCAATTGAAGTACTTTCTTGGAGTTGAAGTTATGGGGAGCAAGAAAGGGATTTACTTAACACAGAGGAAATATGTACTCGATCTTCTAAAAGAAACTGGGAAACTTGGAGCAGCACTGAGTAGCTTCCCTATGATACCTAATCCTTTCTTGGATATTGATGATAGCATACCATTCGATGAGTTACCAGAGGATGTGAGAAAAAAGGTTGACCCAGAGAAGATCAAACCATTTGCCTACCCTGAGAGATATCGCAGATATCGCAAATTGATTGGGAAACTAAATTATCTCACAGTGACTAGACCCGATGTAACTTTTCCAGTTAGTGTTCTTAGTCAGTTCATGACAACACCAACCATTGCTCAATGGGAAGCATTAGAGCATGTCATGCATTACTTGAAAGGTTCACCAGGATGTGGCATACTCTATAAGAATTATGGTCACACCAAGATTGAATGTTTTTGTGATGCGGATCATGCGGGATCAAAGGCTACCAGGAGATCTACCATAGGATACTGTGTGTTTGTAGGTGGAAATTTAGTATCATGGAGGAGTAAGAAGCAAGATGTGGTTTCTAAGTCAAGCTCAGAAGCTGAGTACAGAGCCATGTCGCAATCAGTATAGGAAATTGTGTGGGTTCATCAGTTGATGAAGGAAGTTGGTCTCACTACATCTTTACCTGCAAAATTGTGGTGTGACAACAAAGCTGCTTTGCACATAGCCTCCAATTCTGTCTTTCATGAACGCACCAAACACATTGAGATAGACTGTCATTTTGTGCGTGATAAAATCAAGGAGGGCTTCATTTCTACCGGACACGTCAGGTCTAGCGACCAATTGGCCGATCTACTAACTAAAGCCTTAAATGGAACTCGGGTTAATTATCTTTGTAACAAGTTGGGCATGATTAATATCTATGCTCCAATTGTGGTGTGACAACAAAGCTGCTTTGCACATAGCCTCCAATTCTGTCTTTCATGAACGCACCAAGCACATTGAGATAGACTGTCATTTTGTGCGTGATAAAATCAAGGAGGGCTTCATTTCTACCGGACACGTCAGGTCTAGCGACCAATTGGCCGATCTACTAACTAAAGCCTTAAATAGAACTCGGGTTAATTATCTTTGTAACAAGTTGGGCATGATTAATATCTATGCTCCAACTTGAGGAGGAGTGTTAGGAAATATTGTAATTAGTGATTAGTATCCCTACTAATTAGGGATTAGAGTAATTAGAGGAAATTAGGTTTAATTATCATTAAGAGCCATTAATGCTCAGGGCTCTCTCCTCTTGTATAAATACACACCTTATGTACATGAATAGATTAAGGAATTCAGAGTATTTCTCTACAGAAATTATTGGTTTTTTTTCATTCTTTCTGAAGATGGTTGGGCAGTGCGAAAATTCCATATTTTATTAAAAATTGCTGAAGAACTCGTTCATAGATAACACTAATGTGAGAATGATAAAAAATTGTAATTATTGGGTTATAGGAATAATAAACAGATAAAATGTTAATCTTAAAGAGAACGATAGCTTTAAAAGATAAATTAGGGTTATTTAGTCATCAGCTCAATTAGACATAAGCCCACTTCCAACAATTTTCTTCGTTCATTGTTTCCTTCTTTCTGGTTTATCCTTTTTTTATTTTTCTTTTTTTAACAAATGAATCACGTGCTTCACATAAAATATATTTTTAATTAGACCATAATTGAGAAAATCATACTTTAATTTGTAGTCATAAACAAGATCAGAGTTGAATTTCAACAAACTCTTGTGTTTCCTAAACACGGTCCTTTATGCTAGGATAATCTTCTCAACACCATTTTAGAAGGCATATCACGACGTGCATGTAAAGGGGTTATAGAAGATGAAATGCTAAGCTTGCAGTCTCTATTGGTGAAGCTTCTCTCTCACTTCACATGCCTGGAAGATGTATTTGTGCTGGTACTTCCTATACTATTGGATATTTTGTCGTCTTCATCTATTTAGCAGTCTATTTTCTTTAAGGTGATTGATTTAATTATTGTTCTTTCATAGAATCACTTTCCTGAAATCTTAGATGTAACACATGGAAGCACACGGAATGTTGTCTTTATGCACATCCTTGATATGGCAACAAGGTATTCATGTTCTTCTCCCTAATTTATCATCTTGCAATGTTCTGATTTTCTAGGTCCTTGCAGATGTCTTCACCTCATTGGCATTGATACCATCTTGCACTGTTTGGCATGATTCTTTGTTCAAAGTAGATATAGAAATGGAAATACGGTTCCAACACACACACACACACACACACATTTGTATAGGTATATATAGAGATATGTATATGTGTGTGTGTGTGTATATATACATACATACATATATATGTGTAGACACACACACACACAATCTTGCCAAATATACCAAAACAAACTATCCTATGAATAAATGCAAACCCACACAATCCTTCCACATCATTCACAGTGACCTGCGTGGTGCCTCTAAAATCAAACGCATAACTGATGTAGATAGCTCATAAACTGTGTATAAACATACTCAAATTGAATCTTTTGTCTTATAATCAACAATCAATTTAAAATGCTTGGTGCTAATAAAAAAACTAGATTGTAAGCAATATTTATCGCTTCTCGGCTGTCACAAGTCAACTCCATTTGATTAGTACTTTCAAATCTCAATTCTAAATTGTTTCTAAGGCCATGGCATGATATTAAGCTTTTGTTCTAGATTATGGCACCGCATTTTGTTTCTAGCTTTTCCATGAGACTGAATTATCACAAACAAGCACATCACACAATAAAGTAGATAATCATCAATAGGAGATTCAACACTGTTAGCGTTCCTATGGTAAATTATCTGAGGGTTGCTCTTATCTACATATTGTAATCCTTTGCTTGGAGCTCCTAAGATTGAAGGATGTGAATCACCACATCCCAAGGGGTATGAGGTATCTCACAAAGACTGCAAGAACTAACTACCTACACTCAAGCATATGAGATAATCGGGCGAGTGATGGTGAGGTAGTTAAGTTTTCCAACTAGTTTATGGTATCATTAAGAGTATGTGAGAAGCATCCCTTATCCGTACAAGAGTTTGACATTTGGAGCTATATGAGTATGAAGAGAATCAAATGAGAGAATAATTGTATATTTCATTTAGATGAGAGAACGATTACATTTATAGACAAGAGATCTAGATTTGAAATTTGAAAAATAACTAATATCCTAACAATACTCTCCTATAATCTCTAGGTTTAGTTAATCCCTATAATTATGGGACTAATAAAATATTCTAACAGATTTTACACTCCCCCTCAAGTTGGACATTAGATGTTAATTAAGTCCAACTTGCCAATTAGATACTCAAATCTGTCCTTGGCCAATCCTTTGGTGAGGATGTCTACACTTTGTTCTTTTGAAGGTATATACCTTAGATCAATGATACCCTCATCGACCTTTTCCCTTATAAAATGTCTGTCTATTTCCACATGCTTGGTTCTGTCATGTTGGACCGGGTTATGAGCAATGTTAATTGCAGCCATATTATCGCAATAGACCTTGATTGGTAGATTTCTGCATTTCCTTAAGTCTTCTAGGACACGCTTTATCCTTATGCCTTCACAGATCCCTAGTGCTACAGCCCTGTATTCAGCTTCAGCACTACTTCTTGCAACTACACTTTGTTTTTTACTTCTCTATGTAACCAAGTTACCCCAGACATATGTACAATACCCAGACGTTGATTTCCTGTCATCTTGATCGCCTGCCCAATCAACATCAGTAAATAACTCTACATTTCGTTTGTCAGTTTTCTTAAATAGCAAACCACGTCCTGGAGATCCCTTCAAGTAGCGAAGAATTCTGTAGACTTCATTTAAATGCTTCTGTTTAGGGTTATGCGAATGCTGGCTGACAACACTTACTGCAAATGCAATGTCTGGTCTAGTATGAGACAAATACATTAGTTTGCCTACCATTCGTTGATAGTTCCCTATGTCCACCGCTTTACCGAGATCTGTGTCTTTATCTACTTTATTAACCTGTATAGGTTTGTCACTGGGTCTGCAACCTGTCATCCCTGTCTCCTTTAGGAGGTCTAGTACATACTTCCTTTGGGAGATATAGATTCCTTTCTTGGATTGAGCTACTTCCATTCCAAGAAAGTATTGCATTTCTCCAAGATCCTTGATCTGAAATTCTCGTGCTAGGGCTGCCTTGATTTGATTAATTTCTACCTCGTCATCTCCAGTAAGAATTATATCATCAACATACACGGTTAACACAGCCATCTTACCCTTGTGATGTTTAACGAACAACGTGTGGTCGCTCTGCCCCTGAGTATACCTGTGTCTCTTCAGAACTCGAGTGAATCTGTTAAACCAGGCACGTGGAGATTGTTTCAACCCATATAATGATCTCTTTAGTTTGCAGACTTGATTAGCCTTTTTTCCTGGGAACCCTGGAGGTAACTTCATGTACACTTCTTCCTTGAGGTCTCCATTGAGGAAGGCATTTTTAACATCGAGTTCGTGTAGATCCCAGTCTAGATTTACTGCAATTGATAAGAGAATTTTGATGGTATTCAACTTAGCTACTGGAGCAAACGTTTCAGTGTAGTCTTCTCCATATATTTGAGTGAAGCCTTTTGCCACCAGTCTAGCTTTGTATTTCTCAAGTGTCCCATCTGCTCTATACTTTGGGGTGAATACCCATTTGCATCCAACAGGTTTCTTTCCTTGAGGTAGATCTACTATTTCCCATGTTTTATTTCTTTTTAGGGCCTTCATTTCTTCCAAAACAGCTTGCCTCCACTCAGGTATAGTCATAGCTTCATCAATAATATCTGGTACCCTTATACTATCAAGGTGAGAAACAAACGCCCTATATTTAGATGAAAGGGCCTTATAGGAGACAAACTTCTCAATAGGATGTCGAGTGCATGATCTGAGATTCTTCCGTACTTCAACGGGAAGATCAAGGACAGAACTCGTTGTTACCACTTTTTCTCCCAGACATGCCTCTGGTTCTGACTCCTGGTGAGTGCTAATAGCTTGTGACTCATTACCCTTTTTATCTCGGCGTACGTAGGTCTTACACTACTTGTTTGTGTCTCCCCCTGAAATTGGCACATTATTAGGGTTATTTGAGGTATCTGGTTCTATTGGGATAGGTGTATGGAGTGGAGGTGTATAGATTGTAATCGTTTGGTCATCTTTTGGTGTCTGGAATTCACCATCTCTCTCCCCCTGAATTGCAGACATGGAATAATAAGGACTAGTTTCATGAAAGGTGACATCACAGATGACAAAAAAACGTTTGGAAACCGGGTCATAACACTTATATCCTTTTTGAGAGTTAGAATAGCCAAGGAAGACACAACGAAGGGCTCTAGGGTCAAGTTTGTTGGCATGATGGAGGTGAACATAGGATGTGCAACCAAACACTCTGAGTGGTATAGTGTTTTCGAGATATGGGAGGTTATAGTATTGATGCAAAAGTTGAAGTGGTGTTTTGTAAGATAGTGGCTGGCTGGGTAACTGGTTGATGAGGAATGTAGCGGTAAGAATAGCATCATCCCAATGATATTTAGGAACATTACTGCTAAACATAATGGCTCTTGCAGTTTCGAGAATATGACGATTCTTTCGTTCTGCAATGCCATTTTGTTGAGGTGTATTGGGACAAGTACTTTTGTGAATAATGCCATTCTCTGATAGGAAGGTAGATAGGGGTTGATTGAAGTATTGGGTTCCGTTATCAGTGTGTAGGATTTGGATTTGGGTTTGGAACTGGGTTCGAATCATACTATGAAAGTTGAGGAAGGTTTGATACACCTCAGTTTTTTCTTTCAACAAGTAAACCCAGCTGACACGCGTATGGTCATCAATGAAAGTGATGAACCATTTGGATTTTGATCGGTTTGGTGTGCGGGATGGTCCCCATAAATCACTGTGAATTATGGAAAAAGGTTTTGATGCATGGTATGAAATCTTCGGAAATGAAGCACGATGATGTTTAACCTTTTCACATGAATCACATTGAAAATCAAAACGCAATTTTATTGGAAACAAGAGATGGAAACATCTTAGCCATGTAATGGAAATTTGGATGACCTAAACGTTTGTGCCATAACTCCAAATCACTACTCCTAGGGAGAGACACTTTATTGCAAGATTTAATCCTTCTACTATCGTTTTCATCAAGGTAATAGAGACCATTAAGCTCTTTAGCACTCCCAATCGTCATCCCCGTCAATAGATCCTGAAAAATACAGTAAGTAGCAAAGAAGTTAGCCTGACATCGTTCGTCATTAGCTAATTGACTCACTGATAATAAATTACACTTCAATTTTGGAACATGCAATACAGAGTATAGAGTAAGTGTAGCGGATATTTTGATAGAACCAATGCCGGTCACTATAGACTGAGAGTCATCAGCAATCCGCACAGTCACTCCATTGGTGATAGGTGTGTAGGATGAAAAGAGAGCTTTATTATCAGTCATATGATCTGAGGTACCTGAGTCAATAATCTAGCAATTCCCTATACATCGATCTTTAATTACAGCTAAGGCTTCGAAAAAATTACCTTGCTTGACGATTGTGGCAGTTGGTTGTTTTGTAGTTGAAGTGCAGTTAACATTTCCATGATCTTGCTTAGCTGGTCATTTTGGGATGGCTCTTTGGAGGCTTCAGCTACATTACCTCTTCCTCTTCCTTTTCCTTTCTTTGGCTGCCAGTCAGCAGACTTACCATGAAGATCCCAGCAAGTGTCTTTAGTATGCCCTGGTTTCTTACAATGGTCACAGAATGGTCGTCCTTTAGGTCCCTTGGATTCCATAGGTCGAGCAGCAAGTGCTGAGGCTTCAGAAGGTACTTGAGTAGTAGCGGAATTGTTTTGATTCTAAAGCATTGATTTGTGTCTATCTTCTTCATTACACAAGGTAGTATAGACTTCATGCACAGAAGGTAAGGGCTCTTGACTGAGAATCCGTGCTTGAACATCATCATAAATAACATTAAGACCAGCCAGCAACTCGTAGACTCTTTCCTCTTCTTTCTCTTTATGGTCCGCTTTAGCATCAGCCCCACAATGATGAGTTTTATTTTGTAGGGCATCAAACTCTTGCCATAGAGCTGATTTTTCCAGATAATAGTCAAGTGACATGTGGTCCTGTTTCAACTGCCACAATTTTTTCTTAACATCAAACATGCGGGAGCGATTCCCTACAGGACTATAAGTCTCACGAAGAGCCTCCCAAATTTCACGAGCTGATGGAAGATACATGAAACTCTTCTTAAGTGGAGAGGACATAGCATTAATCAACCAAGAGGAAACCAAGGCATTCTTTGACTTCCACTTTCAAAATGCCTGGGTTTCTGTTTTTGGGGGCATTGCAACTTCACCAGTAATATATTCAAGTTTGTCCCTTCCATCTAGAGCAAGAATCATTGATTGAGACCATTCTCGATAATTGTCACTGGTGAGTTTCTCAGAAACAATAAGGACAGTAGAGATGTCACTAGTCCCAGATTGTGGCACAGAAGACGAGGCATTAGACTTTGTAGACATACTAATTTTTTTTTTAAAAAAAAATCAGTCACTAAAAAAAAATATTCCAGTACAATTGTAATAAGGCCAAACAATAAGTAAGCCCAAAAAAAAACAATGTCAAATAAATCAGGCCCGAAAGTCAAATCAGACCCAGGGAATCAGATGTGGAGTACGTAGTGACAGCCCAATATGAATAGTAACAGGCCGTGGTTCAACTGAATCAGATATTCAAAGATCAGCGACAATAATCTGCAATCATGAACCTGAATCGGTGAGGCGTGACTAGAGTGCTAATATGATGGAATGATAAGTTCAATGCGACGCCGTGAGATCGATTGAAATCAGGGAGATATCCTTCGAAAGTGTCGAGTAGCGCCGCGATACTGAATTTGAGTTACAAGGGCCGACGTCGTGACAGATCGTTGAGACGAAGGCAGATGAGTTCGAGGATGATAGTCTGATGGACAATGATCTCTTCGATTTGAAGACTCAGTCGAAGATGACAAGACACTGAACAGTCGACATCTCGACAATGAGAAGCCACGGAAGTGTGACGGAGATTGTTGACGAGATGGAAAAATTCGATTTGAGCAGAGTCTGAATGATATTCCAGCGGAACAGCGGAACTCAGCGAGAAACAGAGGCTGAGAACTAGATGACCAGATGACGTACTGGTAGAGGCTGGAGACGTTGAGTTCGGACGCCACAGTGGGTAATGTTCGAAACTCTTATGACGTCGTAGTGGGCAACGACGTACCCTAAGAGATTGTTTTAGTCTGTACAAAGACTTGTTGAGTTTACACAGAGTTATTAGGAGCCATAACTCTATCTATAATCTCTATATATACTGTAACACCCCCAAATTTCTAGGAGTTATAATGACATAAAATAGCAATAGTTTTTATAAATAATACCAAAATCCAAAATAGCCAAATTTGGGAAGTGTCACCGCCGCACTTGTGTGGGACAAGTGCAAGGCTACTTATTACATTAAATAAATCCAAACCTAAGTAGAAATGTTTTACGCAAAACAAAAACAAAATTTAATAGAATAATAAGATTAAATAAAGTCAAAATTTAATTTTCATTGATTGCTCTTAACACTTGTTTTGCATCTTGTTTCCACTTTGGATCAATCATAGCTTGCTTATATTGTGTTTGGGATTTTCATTTGTGCGCTGTTTACGTGAAAGCTTTGCATTTTTGCAGATAGGTTAATGTATGAAACAAATTGTTGAATTGGATTTTGAGTACAAGATCTTACCCCTTTTCTCAATGCAATAGGCCAACCTAGCTCTTAAGGATTTAATCCCAGGTTGGAATCATGATCGTTCCCTTCAATGAGGGAGGTAGCTCTACTAGTGTTGGATTCCTCTTGAACTTGTTGCTTGGATTCTACTTCTCGTCTTGTTCTGGCCTCCATCCTTCAATTGATCTCAACGTTTGTTTCCAATTCATTGAGTGTAGGTTCAGGTTGTAACGTCCTCCATTTTAAAGAACTATTTTAAAAAATCACATATAACATGCCTAGCAAAAGATTGATGCCCCGACCATCCTTATTATCCCATACCACCCTTATAACCACTGACAAAACCCATGGGTTGTAACATAATAGGTTCAATCTCTTTGACAAGATTGCACCCAGCTCCCTAATGATGAGGTGTAACCCGGCCAAAGACTATAGAACTCATATTAGACCATGAGTTCTCTTTCTTTCAAATTGAGAAAGGTTTCACTGCCCCAAGGGCTGGCCCTTAACCTGGCCAAAAGAAAATGGTGATACCAAGGGCCTTGAAAATGTCAAAGTCATCCACTGTGCATCGAGTGGTGTCATATCACGTGGTATTTATATACAATAACTCCCATCACCACTCCACATTCAACCATATGCAACAACTATAAGCAATCATAATCTTGGCATGTATATATGAGATTCCAAACACGATTTATAAAAATAATACATCATCTCAATAATCATTATGATAACAATATTATTTCAGCTTAAGAAACCATTAAAAAAAATACATTATCCATAACATATAATATCACGAATAATTCCAAAATAAATCCCATAGGCAATTTCATTACCAACGTAGTTTTATAGATTTATATAGTTAAAAATTACTCATAAACATCATACAAGCAACTATAACAAGTGGAAAGTGGTTACCTCAAGTTCTTGACACAAAAACTAAACTTGAGAGAGAGATTAAGTCCACTCTAAAAATAAAATATGTATAATTTTACATTGATAGAATTAACAAAAATACCAAGCAATACAATCACCAATAATTAATTAAATTATCACTGGCTCATTTTAGTTTTCCTTATAATGGCAATTTTATTTATTCCTCAAATCATTATTACAATCTCATTTCCTTCATTCATAAATCATTTCTCACTTATTATGATCATCAAAATATCACCACGTCCTCAAATCCAATCCATCTAATCTTCAATATAACCTCCAATAAATTAAAAATGGATTATAAACACGAATATAAATGACTTATTATCAAACATCTCAATTTTCCAACCTAGTACTAACTCATATAAGCATAACCCAATTAATTAAATAAATCTTCAAACCTTCACATAGTCAAAATCATGTCAAACTCTAATTTAAATTCCAAATCTCAACTAATAATTTCATATAACTTAAGGTTTAGCAAAATTAAACTGATTAAACCTATAATAATACCTCTAGTAATCCAAATAAATGCCTTAAACCTTATTTAATCGGTAGAAATACCCTATAAGATGCAAATCCTAAATCCTTTTAAATAGAAAATTAAATTTAAATTACTACAACAACCAACTAATAAATCTAGACCGATTAAAATTATCTATTAGTCATTCTCTACATATATATAGTCATCTATTATCAAGACTCAACATTGTCAAAAGTCTAACCCAAAATTTTTCACTAATCAGTACTATATTACCCTTATTAAAAAAAGAAATATATGTAGAATAACCCATGAAGAAAGTTTGTTGAAAGAAATTAATTTAACTATCTAAATAATCTTATAAAATAAATAACTGGCCTTAAAAACTCAAATAGCTTCCTCTTCTCTTTCTCTCCTTCTCTTCTCACACAGCTCTCTCTCTCTCTCATCTCACTTGCCTCAAACACACACACACACACACACACCACCATATATATATATAGAAGGGATTGGGGTGAAATTATGACACTCCCCCACCTTTGTCAATTGGGTGGCGTGCTGCCCACTCAATATATTTAATTTATTTTATTATTGTTATTTTAATAGGATATTACACAGGTTGAGGTAGACTAGGCTTAAACTTACGATCAGGTTGGGTAGAATTGGGTTGGTTTATGGGAGCAAATGAGTCAAGGTTGACTATAAGGTTAGGCTCAGGTGATGGTGATGTAGTTTTGAGGATTTTGGAGTTAGATTTTTCAAAATTTAGCCATTCAATGTCATTACACTCCCCCTAAATGGATGATTTGGGATAGTAAGCTTCTTCAAAAAAGATAATCTCGGGAAATAAAAAGTAGGATGATAGCATTTATATCGTTTCTAAGGAGGGGAGTGGCTAAGGAATTTGCATTTATCAACTCATTTCTTGCCTTCATTTTTGTGAACAAAAACAATACACACAAACACTTTGGAGTAAGATTAGTGGGCAATTTGGAAAGTGTTCAAGGAGTTTTTGATTGGGGTGATATAACTGAGGACTTTGGATGGCATTTAGTTAATCAAATAAGCGGTTGTTAGTACTACATCACCCCAGAAGATGGTGGGAACATTTTGTCATTAACAAGGTTTGGGTTACTTCCAACATGTGACAATTTTTACGCTCAACCACTATGTTTTGTTGAGGGGGTGTAAAGGTAAGAAGTTTGGTGACGAATTCATTGCTGATCAAGAAATTCCTTAAAGGTTTCACTCATGCATTCCTTGGCATTATCACTTAGGATTTTAATGGAAGTATTGAATTGGGTTCATACCAAGGTATGGAAGTTTTGAAACACTTTGAAGATGGAATATCACCTAGAGGGGGGTGAATAGGTGATTTAAAAAAATATATTGGATTTTCGCAAATTAAGAAGCTAACTGAGCAAGAATTTGAAGGAGAATGGACACAGAGAGAACTTATCCTAGTTCGGTCTATCCTAACCTACATCTAGTCTCCAAGAACACCTTGGGATTTTTCACTATCTTCCAGAATACAATTACACAACTTGGGATGATCTCTCAGACTCACTCCCCCTTACTGCTTGTAATTATACACCCACACTTTAGGTTCCACAACCTTAAGATTTTTTTTTTTTTTTTACAACTGAATGAATGAAAATTGAATGTTTAAGTAACTCCTCACGAGTTGAATAATAAATGATCACTGAAGTACAGTTGAGAGTAATGAAACTGATAAGATAATAACTCAGAGTAAATGCGCAGAGTTTCCGGTGGGTGGCCGAATTAAATGCTTAGGTATTTATACTCTTTCGTCATTAATGCTGTTGGGAGGAACTTGAGAGTTACCGTTGTAACTTATTGAATTTTCCGTTAGACACAGCTTGCTCTGTTCCTTGTGCAGCCAAATGGACCGTTGAGGCCTCATTAAATGAAATCCATTCTTTCATTAAATGCGTTGATCGTTGAGAGTGTTTTTGCAGAAGAATGTTTTGATTAAGTAATCCTTGGAAGAATGTTTCTTCCTACTGCTTTGGGCTTCTTTCTATTTGCTGCTCTATTTCCTGCTTCAGCATTAAATGCTGTGACGTGAGCATCAGCTTTATGTTGATTTTGAATAATAACCCGTTGTAATCCCTGAAACCACTAGCAAACATGATAAAAACATTTCATATATTATATTAAGTGATTCGAAAAGTTATCAACCAAAGATGAGCTCTTTCGCAAAATCAGAAATCACAGACAGCACCAAGAACTCGAGTTGTCAAAGTAGAACTTGAGTTCTTTTGACTTTTCTTCACACACCTCTGATCTGCAAAATGAGAACTCGAGTTGATCACAAAGAACTCGAGTTCTTCATTTTTCTTCAATTTCATTTCTTAAAGAACTTGAGTTCTCAGACAGGAACTCAAGTTCATGAACTCGAGTTCTAGTCTAAGAACTCGAGTTTTTAAACTTGAACAGTGCTTACAAAGGAACTCGAGTTCTTTACTGAGAACTCAAGTTCATTAACTCGAGTTCTTTGCCAAGAACTTGAGTTCTGTCTTGTCCGAGTTTGCAACAAAGAGAACTCGAGTTGATCAACTCTAGTTTGCTATTAATGAACTCGAGTTCTTTCAGACTCAGAGCATTTTCCACAGACCAAGCTCGCGAACTCGAGTTCTTAAACCATGAACTCGAGTTCTTAGCCCATGAACTCTCGAGTTCTTTACCCATGAACTCGAGTTCTTCATTTTGCTGTGATGAGAACTGGAGTTTTAAAGCTTGAAATCAAGTTCTTATTTAAACATTTAAATAACTGATTTACAAGTGTTTAGTTATCATCAAAAACTTGGTTGAGAACTAACACACTTCGTCTACTTCAGATTTTTCTTTCATTAAGTAAATCTATGTGGTTCTTGTGTGATCATCTATGAAAGCAACAAACCATTTAGCATTAGTGAGGGTTTTTTTGTTCTTGTTGGACCCTAAATATCACTATAGATTAGTGTGAATGGTGCAAGAGGTGTGTAGGGTTGGGATAGGAGGATCGGGTTGTTTTGCAAGTTTGACAATGAAAATGAACATAAATTTTATTCAACGAACCCAGAAACTCATGTTTCATATGATCAAAATTAAGCCATAGAAATACATCATTGTTTTGAGAGTTGGAACTAATCAGTGCCCTTCTTGAAGAAGGACTATCACCTAGAGGGGGGTGAATAGGTGATATCAAAATCTTTTCGCAAGTTATGTTCAAACAATAATAAGACAGAGGCTGAGAGAGGAAATGGACACATAACAATTTATATTGGTTCGGTCTAATACTTCGACCTACATCTAATCCCTAAGCATACCTTGGGATTTCCACTAACTTTTCAAAATACGAATACAACTCAGGATGATCCTTTCACACTCAGACTCACTACCCCTTACACTTTGCAGTCGTACACCCACAACTTAAGGTTCCACAACCTTAAACTTCAAAAAAAAGTATTATGAATGTTTAATAACTCCTCACGAATAGATAATAAAGGAACATTGAAGAACAATAAATATCTGAAGATATTAAGTAAAGTTGATGAAACACTTGATCGCGATAATACAGAGTTGAATGCGCAGAGTTTTGGTAGATGGCGAAATTGAATGCTTGAGCTTTTATATCGTTTGTCATTAATGTTGTTACAAAGTACTTGAATATAGCCGTTGTGAATATTTGAATTTCCGTTAGTCACAGTTGTTCTTCGTTGAGCCAAATTGAGCGTTGCTTCATTAAATGCATTCACCGCTTTCATTGAATGCACCATTAACTACTTTTTCTTTGACTTGTTCATGACATAATTTAAGGTTATTGAATAAAGCTTTGTTACCAATCATCTAATTCGTAGCTCCTGAGTCAACAATTCAAGTATAGTCACTCACTAGTCATCACAACATTGAGAGCTATACTGGAATTACCTGATTGCACCAAATTAACACTGGGCACTGGGTTTGCTTTATTTTGTTTGTCAAGTATTTTGTGAGGCACCTACAATTCTTCCTGACTTAGACGGTCAAAAACCTCAATTTTCTGTTCAGCTGTGGTGAGGTGACTTTGGAAGTTTTGTTTTCCATTCAATGGCCTTCCATGTAGCTTCTAGCACTCTTCTTGGATATGACTCTTGCAATAGTTGCATCATTTGTTATTCCTTCGTTCATCTTTTGGTCCTCTCATAGCAAGTGCTAAGCTTTCAATTTGACTTTCGCCACTTTGATTAAGGAGTTTTATGCTTTCTTTGAATTGCAAAAAGTTGACAACATCAAACATATGTGGTAAGGGTTTTAATCTCATAATCCTACCCTTACCTCCTCGAAAGGGTTGTTTGGGCTTCCTTCTTCCACTATCTTCTTGTACAATTGAGAATTTTCAATTTTTTTCCATGGATAAACCTCAAACAAATCCTGTTGTTTCCATAATTTTCGCAAAGCATTATAATATTCAGTCACTGACATATTACCTTGTCTCAAATCACGGAGTTGTCACTTTAGATGGATCAAGGCAGCGGTGTTGTCAAGGGAGAAGTATGTTCTCTTGGCTACATCCTAAATTTCTTTTGTTGTGGTTGCAAGAAGGTAGCCCTCACTAATATCCAAAGTCATCAAGTTACACAACCAACCATCACTTGGTTATTCTCATCAAACCAGGTGTCACAATTTGGACATTGTGGGCTAGTTGAGGAGCTTCTCCATTAATACTTCTCCTTCCTCATGCCACGCAGATATCTCAGCACACTTTGGGACCATTGGAGGTAGTTCTTTCCATGAAGTTTATGGTTAATGACCACAATTTGGTTTTCTGAAAATTCTGGTGCCGTCTCTAAAGCTTTAGGAGGTGGTGTAGATGAGGAAGAAGAAACAATATTGCTTTAAGTTTGAGAATCGGTTCTTAACATAAGAGCCATGGGATTGACTCTAGATTTTTTTCGAATTGTTGGGTAAAGTACCGAATAAAGGAGGGAAAGTAGAAGAATCCATGTTCTGGGTGAAAAACAGCGGCAATGTGTGGAAAATAGTGACGGCATGTGGATTAAAGTTCTGATCGAACTCTCTGGCTCTTATACCATGTATTTTGAAGGATTATATAAATGCAGAGGGAATAAGAACTTATGAAATATTACTATGAATCCTTTAATATGGGCCTTTATATATAGAATTTAATCAAATAAAAAATAATCAAAATAACTAAAATATAATATCCTAATATATAATATCCATGTCTAATCCTAAGATATAATAAATATGAAATAATAAAATCAAACTTATTAATAAAATAACAATAAATCTAAATAATCTGAAATATCTCTAAAATATTATCCAACAATAATCAATGGAAATGATCATTGCTTGCTACCACCCAAATGATAAAGGGCCTCACTGACATCTTTTGGAATGGAAACAAAATCCAGTGAAGACACAAAGCATAATAGGGTGTAGACAAATGATGATAAGTCAAGAAAATTGTGATGCGGGATGGGTTATGAGTTGTGTATGGAAATGGGAACACTGTCATACTAAGGGAGGACTGAGTCAATTGCTACTTCAACAAAGCCTGTAGGAAAGGAAGTGCAGGATGCCAATTATAAGTTTGAATGGTTGGTGGAGAAGTCGTTGTCGAAGGGGCAATACAAGGAAATAGAAGAACCTTAGAGAAAGATTTATGTTCAGTTGTGGGCGAAGATAAATATTGAGATGTTTCAAAGGATGTCTCATCAATAGAAACAAAGCATTTTTTGCTGTCTTTGGAGTAACGTTGATATCAATTCTGAAGGCTTAAACACCTAAGGATGAAGCATTAGATAGATTTAGCTTCATGTTTATCTTTGTCAGGGTTAGATCATGATTAAAGAGAGAAATTTAATAAAGTAGAGAATTTGGTTATGTTAATAGAAAATTGAATGCAATTAATTGAATTACAATAACCAAATTACCCAAAAAATGAATAGGCACAACTTGGAGGCGAGAGTTAGTAAATGGCAACATATCCAGTAGATATCCTTCTCTAAAGCTAGCACATTCTAGTATTGAAGCCTCTAAGTTTAGTAAAATCCTGCAACAACTATATTTTCAAACTTGGTCATGAAGCATTTTGTTAGAATACGCTCAATACCTGAACGCATTAATCTCTGATCTTAGAGAAATAACAAGAATCTCACAACTTCAACAAGAACAGCCTTATCTCTAGTAATTAGGAAAGTCAGGATCTGCAACTTAACTAATTAATAAAGCCCAAGAGTATACTCCGATGATTAATTTACTCTCTGAAATCTATCATACTTTATTGATAAGGCACTATGCCTATTTATAATAGTTTACAGAGAGCAAGACTCTAAAAAAGATAAATAATAAATCTAAAATATATCTAAACCTAAGATTTAGATAACTACTTAATCCTAATAATAAGTCTATCAATATCTTTAAAGATAATAAAAGATAATGATAAAAGATAATCAAAACAGACTCGATAAAATAAAAGATAACTAAATTCAAATAGATAATAAATAATCTAAATCCTAAAAGATAAATCTATCTAACTCAAATAGATAAATAATCTAAATCTTAATCTAAATAATAAAAGATAATTAAAACAGATTAAATAAAATAATTAATTCTTAATTTATCCTAATATTCTTATTTTTCCTAGAATAGTGATTTGGATCACTATCACATTTATTCTTATTTTAGCACGAATTAATAATGCTTTTAGGCATTAATTTCTTCCCTTTGATGGACTCTACATTTTGTTTAGCCTTTTCCATCTGTAAAATTCAATTATTTGATCAATGAACTAAAGAATATACCCTCTATTTTATGGTTAATTATTATGCAGGAATTGTCGCATAAGACACCCAACAACCATACAATTGCTTTTTGAAATTTCTCAAACTCTACATGATGATATGGAATTCATGAATGTTAAAGAGGATAATAGGCATGTGTGTCGATTGATCTCTCGCTTTGTTCACATGGTAAATTTTGTTCTATACTTGTTTTTGGTAATGTTTTTTGCGTGGATTATGATTTTTTTCCCCTTCAATTTTTTGCTTATATTCACTAGGTAGATTATGGAGCAGACTTGGAAAGCCATTTAGCTTTTTTGGTTGATTGTCGAGGAGCTTTCAGCAGACTAGATGAGCTTAAGGTATTATTTTCGTCCCAGTGCATTAAAGATAAAGCTTCAAACTTTTACTTCCTGTTATAATTGTAGAAGATTTATTTTATTATTGTTGACATTGCACCTTTATTGTAGGGATATGATATTATTATGTATTTATGAGCCATTAAAGCAAAGGCTCCTCTCTTTTGTATATATATCTCTCTCTTCAGAATGAATAAATATCATATTCCAATCATATATATGTATGCACAAGTACTATCATTTTCCACTCAATAGAGAAGTTGATTACATACTCCCTTTGGTCCTTATTATGAAGCACCAACTAACAATTTTCTCAAACTAATAAAAACAGTTAAAGTGAATTAAGTTGTCTTAAAATTTAAGTAATTTTCAATATTACCCCTAGTAATTGCACTAAACTTTAATATTATTTTATTTTCACTCTCACCCACTATCCCTATTAGTTATGGGCGTACATGGAAAAAAACAATTAATGTTTTTTGGAAACAAGCAAATGCCTTATAAAAGAGACCAAATACACTTGCTAGTTGGTGCCTTATAATAAGGACTAAAGGGAGTACTTGGCAAAACTAGGCAAAAATCTTGGAAGGACGTGTGAGGGTCCATATAGTGAAGATTGGCTGCTGGACTTGGCTATTCAACTATTACATTGTTGTAGTCCATTAATACAAAAGTACAATGATAGTACAAAAAAAGTACAACAAATCTAGACACAATCCAACACTATACACATTGTAGTGGTACTTTACTACTGTGACGTCCTCAATCTTTGCTTCATAGGATTGACCAACCATGACATGGTAGTTTTATTCCCTTAAAACGTGATGTCATACTTGGGGTACGTGATAGCTAAGTTGAATGGAATCTCTAGTGAAGTAATTCTCCTTTTCTTCACAACCTCATATAAGCATCAAGGTAATTGAAGACCATAGGGGGTAATTATTACAATTCAATTTTTGGCGTATGATTGCTTGATGGATTTTACAGCTATAGAGGGAGCTAACTGGTTTGCAAAGCTATATGGCTGGTTAAAGGCTGATGCTTTTGTGACTAATTGTTGGTTTGTACAGAACAAACTGGAACAAACTGAGCGCATGTTTTCCCATTCCACCATCTAGTGATGGAAGGCATCACCTAATCACATTAGAGGTGTTTGGATATTGATCAGAGGGAAGACTGGTCTGATCTATCAAGGGAAAAACATCATATTGCATCCCAGTTCCAAGAAAATTAAGTAAATTTGTAAACGTGAAAAATTAAAAGCAGAATGACTAAAAATTGCAAATAACAAAATAATAATCATATGAATGATACCTACAGCAGTTTGATGGTTAGATAAATGAATTGACTAATATCTGTTGTAGTAAGGTAACGGTTAAGGGTTATGCATATATATTAATCATTTAGAAAAAGGAAACAATTTAAAATTTAATGGTTGGAGAAGATTTAATTCCATATGACCTTAAGAACCTTTCTGGTTATCACCGAAAAAAAGAACCTTTCTGGTGACGTAGCGACTATGCTTTCTTGCAGGAAACTCTTGTTCACTCCAGCAACTATTTAGCTATTCAATCATTGACGTCTAAAAAGCTTCTCAATTTTGTCAAATCCTGCATGGCATTTAGTGAAATCACTGTACCTTCTATTTCTCAGAGGAGGCAATTTGATCTTCTTCTAGAGACAGCAGAGGTAATTCCATATTTGACCTCAGAATTTTACATCATATTTTTTCCTTGCGTGAAGTGTATCCGTGCTTGCATATTTCAGGTTTCTCTTCTTGGGGGCTTGTTTTCTCATTCAGGCGAACTAATTGGCTCAGCAATTGGCTGTTTGCAGAGTTCAGACATAATGGAAGGTTAGCTTACGTGTTTTATTTTGAAAATTTCTTTCATTAAAGAGATGAGGTGGCGGAAAAAAATTTCTTAGTGTTGGTTATTGCAAGTTACTAGCAGTCCCATGTTTTTAGTGATTGAAAGTTATTTTCAGTTATGCTGTCAAAACTATAAATATCTTATGATGTACTTTGCCAAGAATATGAATAAAAGTATTATTCAGCAAATTATCCTATCTTTTCTAGGATTTCAGATTCTGATTCTTGAGTTCTCCTCCTTTCTACTCTTTCTCTTATCTTTCCTCCCCTTTGTCCTATTTCTACTTCTATTTTCCAGATTCTCCTACTTCTAGGATTAGATTCTGTCACTAGTGAACTCTCACTACCTGTTATATTTATTGATGTAGAATAGAGAAATAGGTGTAGAAAAGAAATACAAGACACAAGAAATAGAGTAGAAGAAGAGATGGAGAAGAGAGTTCCTTGAGACTCTCACACAATGTATTATTCCAAAGTCATGTCAAATCTGAATGCACAATGGGAGGATGGGCTATTTATAACACTATAGCCTCCTTCAAGACCTAACTAATGTCTAGTTTATGATTTATAACTAATTACCCTCCTAACTATCTAGTTTACAATTAGGTCCCTACGTCTATCTTACAATTAGGCTCTTAAATGCATATTTTATCTTTGCATCAGTACCCCCTCCCCCAAACATCCTTGCCCTCAAGGATGATTGACTACAAAACACAAATCTGAAGCTAAAAAAAATACAAAATTGAAACATCAAAAACATAAGCCTAAGCTGTAAGATTCTGGAAAAATTCTGGAACTTGTGCAGCTACACTCTTCACATCTTCCCCTTTCCAATTACAGAACAGAACAGTTGTGAGCTTTCAAGGGTACCACCATGTGCAATACAGATCATACTTGCTGCCTTTTCTGAATGAAGCAGACTCCAAGCTATTATCCACATATTAGAGAAAACCAACACCAAGAAGCATCTTGACTAACTCCCCTTTAAACCAAACAAAAACCAGAATTCTTGTAGGAGAATGTGGAAGGATCAGGACCCATTATCGCAACAGCCCTTCACTAGAGGTACCCATAGGAAATATGTAACCCAAATGCAAAGGCATGGGCCTCCTTTCTCCATTGCTAACTTCAAAGCCCATAGGAATTATTAGACCCATTGTACCATTAAAATTCTATTGAAAGAGAATGTCATCCAGCTGTAACCCATCAACATTTTTCTGCCAGAGAAATTGCAAGACAGCTGGAAAATTGGGAGGTGGAAACTAGCTGTGCTTTTGACTTTTCCAATTGATCTTTGCTTAGCCTCGTGGCTCCTAGGGTGAGAGATTTTATTCAGAACAGTTCTCAGCTTGCCATGTTACTCTTTCAATTTGTATAGACTCACAAACTGAAGAGGGAACAACCAATAGAAACAGCGACGAGGCACAAGAGCCTTGTGGCAGCATATGTTTATTGATGTAGAATAGAGAAATAGGTGTAGAAAAGAGATACAAGACACAAGAAATAGAGTATAAGAAGAGATGAAGAAGAGAGTTCCTTGAGATTCTCACATAATGTATTATTCCAAAGTCATGTCGAAGGATGGGCTATTTATAACACTATAGCCTCCTTCAAGACCTAACTAATGTTTAGTTTATGATTTATGACTAATTACCCTAGTAACTATCGAGTTTACAATTAGGTCCCTAAATACATATTATTATCTTTACTTATCACTACCCTTCTACAATCCTGTTCTTTATTCTCCTTATTTTATCTTCTTCTATCTAGTTTCTTACATTTGGCATCAGAGCCTTTGATCTTGGTACTATTGGGGCAAAATGGTGAACACACGCAACACAACTTTTGTTCTCCTAGAATATTATAATATATATTATAATAAAGAAATCACTTATTTTCATTTCCCTCATTCTTTTAATTATATTATATATTTATATATAATTGCATAGAGCCAAGAAGATCTCATTCTGATTTTGAAAAGGAAAAAAGTAAGTGTAGAGATTGAAGGATCACATTAAGCACAAGAAAATACTCTAAATATTATTGATCCTTAAGAATAAGAGAGTACAAGAGGCCTTTTATTGGCAAGAATAGACTAACCCTAACCATATAATCTATCATAATCTAATCAAATCAAATCAAATCATAATGATAAAATATTAAAATGTAATCCTAATAAATACTAAACAATATCCGTACTACTACTACTATTACTACTACTACTAATAATAATAAATACTTAATTTAATAATAAATTTTCTATTCTTCAACACTCCCCCCTAGCTGGAAGCAACTTGAATGTGTAATTGACCACCAATAATTTGCTTTTTCATGAGATCCTGTCCTTTGGTCAATGGCACCAGAATCTATGGTCAACTTTGAGAAGAAGTGGCAAGACAAGATTCATTCTTCGCAGCATAAGTACTTGTAGATGGTGTGGCAAACTTTAGTGACTCCTGATACTTAGTAAACCAGGCATACTTAGCAGCGAAAACTTTAATACTATTATCATTTGGCGATGTCACATGTGCATCGGTATTTCTTTGTAGTTTGTCTTACAACTTGTGACACGCACGTTTGGTATGGCCTGGTTCCTTACAATAGTAGCACAATCCCTCCAAAGTCCTGGGTAGTTACCCCTTGCCGTGGGACACCCCGATTATAGGAGTTTTGGTTATCAATAGAGCCACGACTAGCTAAAGCACTAGCTATGATTCTAGAAAGTAGGAAGAACTTCACTCTCAATAGAATTTTTAATCTGCAAGAATAATTGGGCACCTGCCCTTTCCCAAGCCTTGAGAGAAACAACTGTAGTAGGAGCCTCAATCAAATGATCCTCTTTTTCAATACTCAACAAGTACATAGGAACAGTTTTACTCCAATCCATATAGTTTATCCAATTTAACTTGTGATCACTAATTTTCTTAGCAATAAGGACAATCTCAGTAGTGATACTAGTCTTAGAATCAGCCATCACTACCATCAAAATAGAGATTGTAACACAGAAGTAACCTGAGGTCTCATCAGGGACCCACAATAATAATCCAACAGCTTCACCAGGAGCTGAACAACGATCTCACTAGGACCAAAGCAGCGATGAACAGTCTCACTGGGGATCAAAGCTGCGACGAACAGTCTCACCAAGAACTAAACAACACTCTAAACATCTAACTAGGGAGGAACACCAAAAGTCTCACCAAGGACCAATCAATAACAACCCATGGGGACCAAAACAATAACCCTAGTGAGATCATGTAGAGATTAAAAGATCACATCAAGCACAAGACATTAATCTGAATATCATTGATCCTAAAGAAGAAAAGAGTACAAGGAGGCCTTCATATAGGCAAGAATAAACTAACCCTAACCCTAGAATCTATCATAGTCTAATCAAATCAAATCAAATATAATGATAAAACATTCAAATCTAATCATAATAAATACTAAACGATATCCCTAATAAAAATGATAATAATAATAAATACTTAATTTAATAATAAACTTTCTATTCTTCAACGGTAAGAAATTAAGTTGGCTTCCACCAACACGCTTTGTTAGATTCTCGTATCATTAATGCAAAACCCAACCTTCTTACTTCTTTCAAGTTTCAATCTCCCCACTACTCTATGGGCTCCCTGAATTTTGATGTTTTCTTGGCATTCTCTCTCACTCACTCAGCAACTTCAAGTTGAACAACAATTGACTTCACTCCGTTGAAATTATCCTTTTCCCTTTTCTTCTTCACTCTGTTGAAATCATTCTTTCCCCTTTTCTTCCATGTTTCTTACTCTACAAAACTTCTCTTTCATTTTTTATCATGAATGATTCTTGGTGTTTTCTTGCAGAGTAGTATTTTCTTTCTCTTCTTCCTCTCCTTTTTTCTTTGTCAGAGTTCTTCTGTTTTTTGAATATTTTCTTTAAAATGTAACCCAGGTAACCTGGCTAACCCAGCGGGTTACAAACAGGTCATGCTGGGTCTTCTGAAGTCAGCTTTTGCCCAGGTTAGCTGGTTGCCCAGACCAGACAAGTGGCTGGGTCACCGGTTTCAGTCTAACCATGCCAATCCCATCCGTTTTTAGAACTATGATTATGAGCAACTCTCCTAGTTACATTGCGTTGCTCAGTGAATAAAACAAAATATTTCAATCATTATAATTCAGCCATCCAAAAAATTAACCGGGAAAACCTATCTGTGCTGCAATAAACTTATGTGTTATGCACTGTATTCTTTTTTTTTTTTTTTTTTTTGGGTGGCCCCTTGACCATTACTATCAAGTTTTTTTATGCTTGCCTCTGCAATTTGAAGTTACATTTTAAAGTACTATGAATATTCCATATGGACTTCTTTTTGAAAGAATATTTGTTCATCTGTAATCTAGCTAGCATTATATATGCAATTGACCATTTATTTGGTTGTTGTGTAGGAAGTCGAACCCAAGCTGATGTTGGGGGACTAGTCTCATCAATTACAAAGCTATGCAGTTTATTAGTTATGGTTCCAGGTTATTTAATTTATTGCATTTTCTTTACTGCTTTAAATAATGTATGGATAAGATTGAAAATTTGAGCTAATAACATCTCATTTGATTCTTGATCAATTCTTCGATTCAATCATAGACATTTTATTTTTTATTTTTTTTGCTTGTGAATCAAACATGCAAAGGTGATATATTTTACACCTAGCAATGTTCTTCATAAAATTTATGAAGGTGGTACTTAATTTGGCTCCTGTTAAAGGTATACAATTCTGATCATAGGCCCTTATTGAACAATTTTACCTATTATAATTTAGATTGAGTAAGTCTAGAGTTTAATTATGAAGTTCTCGCTCATGATTTTGTTTTAGAAAGCCTCACTCGCCTCTAAATAATAAAGTTCAATCTTATTTTATTTTTAAGTTTAGCAATCTTCTTTTGCGTGCATAGCAAATGCTTTTCATATAGAAACTTCACAACCCATTAAATTTGGGAGGTCTTAGCTATGTTAATTTCTAACTGAGAATCTGGGAACTATTTGAAGAGATTAGGTATTTTTGTTGCCCCATCTTTGTATGGTTTTATTCACCATTATTTCCTTTTAATGGAAATGAAGGTAATTTTAGTCAAGGATTCACCTATTTCCCTACTAACTTGTTCAGCGTTATCAGCTCCCAATCATGGTAAGCCTTCCTTGCCTTTTATCCTGATGCAAAACCTGTCATATGTTTTGTTTCTTGACCCTTAACGTTGGTCTCTATTATATCTTTTGACCTTTATTTTTGATTCATTGAAACCGTGCAGGATTGAACCAAAACTGAGGATACGTGCTTTTTCTGCTATCATTTTATTATTGGCCACTTTGGCACAAGACAAGCTTCCATATCATGCAAATATGGAGGTATAGCTTTATTGTATACTTGTATATCTAGGCCTGGCTAGTGGGTCGACTTGCGTGTTTTGGTGTTATTAGCAATATAGTTAGGTGTGCTTAAAAGGATGTTTAAGACGGATTAAGATAGTTGAGAGTCTAGTAGGCAGTAGGACATAACTAGTCAGGAACTGAAATTCCTATTATTTTAACTGTACTCGTTTTGCAGCCAGCCGTTTTAACCAAGATTCTGTCTGGGTGCCGCCTATGTTTTCATGTTTTTGTTGTTTGTAACAAGTGCAACTCTTTTTTTACCGAGCATTTTTAACCAGTTTACTATTTTAATAATTTTGATTTCTAAAACATGATGTTGCTATTTTTCAGGTTCCAGGAAATGACACGTTATACTATGGTAATTTGTCTTACAAACAAGAACTTGTTTCTTTGGCCAACCTTATTCTTCAGAACTTGGTTAATGTCATTCAACAAGAGCCTTTACTGGTAAAATCGTATGAACTTCAAATAATATTTTTTTATTTATTTGACCAATCATAATTGTTACTTAATTTGAGGATAATGTGAAGGCTGCTAGAGGAACTATGGCGCTTGAAGCATGCAACTCCATTGCATCATCTTTCAAGGTTCGTTTGTCTTTAAAACACTCTTTTCGTTTAAACGATTGTGACCAATATGATTACCTTTCATACAAGCAAAAGAGAAGGGAAAATACTGGTCTGCCCATGGAAAAGAATGTTAAACATATTATGTCGCAGAAGTTAGAAAAAGATTGGCCTCTATTCCTGCTCAATAGTTTATCCTAACATATGTATGATCATGTTGTTTTTTGACCTTGAGATTACAGAAGAAATAATCCATTTTGTTCCCCTTTCCTTTTTCCTTTGTTTATTTAGATTGTCAGAATATAGGATACTCTTTCCTTTATATTATCTAAATATTGAATGAAGGTCCTATATCTGGAGAAATTGGGGAGCTGAAGATAGGTCAATGCTAATCATATTTTATGTTTATCACTCTGTGTGTATACTAAATCAAACCCACTAACATGAATCCGGTAGCTTCTCTGGCCAAAAAAAAAAAGAAAAATCACTCTGTGTGTATACTAAATCAAACCCACTAACATGAATCCGGTAGCTTCTCTGGCCAAAAAAAAAACGAAAAAAAAAAACTTGTAGCTCCAAAAAATTTGTGCCCTTTAAAAATTGAATACCCTCTTAACGAAATTGGATCATAATCTTCTATTCAAACTTTTGTAAGATAAACCAAATATTTGGTTCTAAGTGTTACTCCCTCCTGTTCTTAATATAAGTTCTAGTTTGTAGTTTAATTTTTTCATTGAGTTAGATCTTATACTTGTATTAAGGATTAGAGGGAGTATTTACTTCTCTTATGTGACAACGCTTGTTGTTGATGGTGCTGTTGTATTCATTTCTCTTGTGTTAACAGATAAGCGACGAAGTATTGGCTGTTTGTGTCTCACTGATTGAAACTGCCAAGTCATGTTTGGATGCTCGAGACAGATACTTGCAGTCAACTATTCAATTTGTAGAAAAACAGTTGCCAGCTTCTGCAAGAGCCTCCTTGATGTCTTCTATATGATTTTTGTTTGTATTGGTTAAGATTTGATATTGATAATAAATTGCTCTCTCTGGTCTTAATATAGATGAGTTAGTTATTTGTTCCTTATATTTTAAAGACAGGAGGAAATAGTTTAATGTTCATCTATACGCAAGTTTTTTCTCCTTTTTCTCTGGGAGAATCCCATATAAAGACTGTCGAAATAGAAAAATCTTATATAAGGTTGGTAAATTTAATAAATCTTAAATTGAGTCAGTGACCTAATTTAGAATATTTAAATATTGGTTTTATTTTATTTTTTTTAATAATGTCCTTATCCCCTTCCCTTCTACGAGCTTTGTCCAATATTATCGAGTTGTAGGAGAACTTCCTTGAACAATTTCTTCCATTGGTTTGATTGAGAGGATCCCTTTAAGTTAATACGGAAAGCCACTTGGTTGCCTATACTTGGTTTATGGAAGCTAGTTGAATCCATGCTCTTGTATTCCATTCAATGGTTTTTTTTTTCAAGTTCGCTAGGGTGTGGCATTCAATTACAGTTAGTAAACAAAGGGAATGAGGACTACATTAAATTCATAGAAGAGAATTGGTTCTCATTCAGCAATGCCTCGCTGCAACAATTTCAAAGGGAAAGATTTGCCTTGCGTGCACCTCCGGATGTGGATGTGGTGGCAGGACCTCATTTTTATTTTGTTTGAAGATGGGCTTCCCTTCAAGGAAGATTCCACCTTTTTCCAATATATGCAGGCCTAAATGGCTTAATATTTTTCATCTTTGCAAAATATCATCGGCCAAGAAACAGGAAAAACTATGATTGCAAGAATATTAGTGACGAGAGTTCAATCATAATTTAGCAAATATTAACTAAAAGGATTGAGGAATGCAGATTTAATATTAGAACCAACTTACAGTAACCTCTTTTTGTCAGTTTTCTAAACGGGGTCGACTCCAATGAATTTTCTATTACTAAAGTTCTTACATAGAGTGTAAACAATATTGTTCTGTCTCCAATTTTGTTTCTGTTTTTTAAATAACTAAATGATATAGAGGTAATTTAGCTCAAATTCTAAATTCCTAATTTTGTCATATAACCTAATTATTAATTTGTTAAGTTTAGTAACTTCAATTAAAATTTAGATAATTCAACCGTTTTTATATAAGATTTTTTTTTTTGCTCTCTCTCTCTATATATATACTGCTATGAGAACATAGAGGGAGGGACATAGGGGAGTCGCAAGAGGACATAAAAAGGGGATAAAAAGGGGTGATACTGGGATTAGGCTTGCATCCGATGCAAACTTCCATCTGCTGCGTCCGCCTCGGTAATCCTGTGTCGTTTTAACGCAAAAAAAACGTGAAGCTTCGCCTTTTTTAAATTAAAAAAAAAAAAAAATCAAGGTATTGATAGAGAGGGGAGAAAAAGAACTTTAAGTCAGATTTATGCATTATGGGTCTTGCTTATGAGGAAAAAGGCAATTGATGGCTTGGTGATGTGGTAGGGTATGTCTAGGGGTATGTTTTGTCTTGTGTAACTTTTGGGTATTTCAAAGTGTTTCTTTCATGTAGAGAGGGGAGAAAAAGAACTTTAAGTCAGATTTATGCATTAGAGTGAAGAAAGCCAATCCTCTAGAGCGATCAGCAAATTAGTTGTCATATGTTTAGAGTATCTATTATGTTTGTAATTGTGAAGTCATATGTGTGTTTTGTATCTCTGCTCTTTGTCATCCTTGTGTTAGAATATGAGAAAGTGTCATTTTGTATAAGATTATTTGCATCAGTGTGGTGTGTTTTTATCTGAATAAGCTTGATTTTTATCACTTTTGTATAAGTCTATTCTTTATATACCTTGAAGTGTTTTATTCAAGAAGTATTTGTGGAGGGTCTCATCATTTGGAATCAAAGTGGTGACAATCCTAGAGTGACTATGGAAATTTCAAAAAACAGCAAAGAAATTGAAAGAGTATTGGCTGGATGGAGAGAGGAGGTAGAGATTAATGTTTCACGAAGCAGTAGAGGAGCAAAGAAGGATCTAGGGAGGTACAGAAAACTACATATGCTTATCAGAGAGAGGACCCCTTTGAGTGGCTGTATCGTGTAGAGAGAGATTTTCTCATCAATTCCATAGTAGAGCGTGAGAAGTTAGATGTTGTGTTGTAGTTTGTCTTAAAGGTTGAAAGTGGAGCAAATCACTAAGAAGGGGGTGAATTGGGGATTTTAAAATTCTTTTTCGATTGCTTTGTTTTCGAATACTAAAACAGAGTTGTGCAAAGTAAAGGGGAGAAAACTAAGACACTCAGAATTTATACTGGTTCCGTCCAATCTTTGACCTACGTCCAGTCCCCAGATTCTCTGTAACTCAGAGTAATTCTCTCACTAGAATCTACTCCTCCTTACAAGTTGTAATCAATATCTCAATCTCTAAATCCTCAGACTTGAGATTCTTTACAATGGACGATTTACAATCAAATAAACTCTCTTTAAGAGTAGATAGATATAAACATTGAAATATAATGTATCAACAGATACTTTACAAGTAAAACTGAAAGTGTAATTTGTAGACTTGAATGCAATTCATTTTTCAATCTCTTTTTCTCTTGGTTGTTGAGAAAACTTGAATGCAACTCTATTTATATCAAGAGAGCATTAAATGACTGTTGCAATCTTTAATATAACCGTTGTAAGCATTAAATGAAGATTAGCACAAGCTTTGGTCTTCTTCTCTCACTACACTTCAGTTAATCTAGATGCAAAGATATTTATGGTTGACTTTCCTTGAGATTGATCCATTGGAATGGCAGAAGCTAGTTTAGGAAAGAAACATAAATCCTTTTTGCATCGTGCAGAGGATGATTGTCCAGAATATTATAAGCTATCTATACTTTGCAATAAATGTTCTGACATACTTTTTGCTTTTGGTTGAAACTCCACTTTAAACTTCTTTAGATCATCTGAAACTCACTAACAAATAGATTAAACATATCTAGGAATAGTAATGAGTGATGATAAAAAGTATATAGATCAATTACAAAGTTTTTTGCAGATTCGAGTAATTTAAATTTTGAATTCTGTGATATAAACTCGAGTTAGTTTATCAAGACTGGAGTTTGTAGTTTATTTCTGAAGGTCTAAACTTGAGTTTTATGAGTTTTCTTCATACAAAGAAGAAAATCACGATTTGATCTTTGAAACAGGTTTTGAGTAGAACCTAAACTCGAGTCATTAAGTGACTAACGCGAGTTTTGGTCATTTATAATGAAAGTCATATTTTAAGTCCAAAAGCTCAAAACTGGAGTTTTCAAACAGTGTAAAGATAAGTGATACTCTCTGTATGGCATAAACTCGAGTTTGCCAAGTTTAACTTGAGTTTCCACAAAACCTAGGAAAATTGGAAAACTCTCTGGATTAATCAAACTAGAGTTTGTAGTCAAAACTTAAGTTTTCTAAACCTTAGAAATATGTAATGTTCTCCGTGAGTCCTAAACTTGAGTTTGTTAAACCCAAACTCGAGTTTCCTCATAAGAGAAAACTTTGAGAGACATTTTAGCACATGTAAACTGGAGTTTTCAAAAGGTTGACTCAAGTTTTTTTAAGCTTAGGATTTCATAACTTTCTGTTAGCTGTAAAACTCGAGTTTACAAAACATTAACTCAAACTGAGATTTACTTGTTTTGTCAAACTGGAGTTTGTTAATCTAAACTCTGGATTGCTTTTCTTTGAAAACCTTAGGAGCTCTCTTTACCATGTAAACTTGAGTTTTCAAAATCTTGACTCGAGTTTGTCTTAGTTTACAAAACTGGAGTTGCTCTCTGTCAACTCCAAACTCAAGTTTTCTAATCAAAACTCGAGTTTGTCTTTGACAATAAGTTTTTCAACTTTTCAAAGACAAACTTCAACTTAGGTTTACAACTGTCAGTTATCATCAAAACACAGAGAACTAATAAAGGCAAGGCTTTGAATTGGTATTATTGGCTTGAAATTGGTCAATTTAAGCGGTGAATCAATTTGATCACTCTATTGTGTATTATTTAGAGAAAAATATTACATTATATAGGCCTTGAGAGAACCTTTAAGGGAGAGATTCTAGGGATTACAATCAAGAAGATATTGAAAGAAATAAAGATCAAAAAAATCAAGAGTAGTAAATGAGATTATATCATAATAAATCAGAGAGATTGAAGGGATTCTAATTCTAACACTCCTCCTTAATGTGGAGAATAGATATCAATCATTTCTAGCTTGGTTTGAAGCCCTTCAAACTTAACTCTACCTAGTGGTTTTGTCATAATGTCTATAATCTAGTCTCTGGATTATGTAATACCTCATTCAAACAACATATATATTTAATGTTCAATCCGTTAAACATCACTTATGGGCTTAGGAATTCCATCCCAATTACACATAACTTAAACAACACTCAATACTTTTCAAATCACTACTACAAAAAGTAAATTTAACAATACTAGTTAACATTAATTTTTAGAAAACAGAAGTTAAAAAAGAGGTGGTAGCATTTTTAAAATTTTGGTTTACCTTTCAGTGACTGTTTCCAAATCAACCGTCATTGAAATATGAATATTTGTAAATTTCAACGACTGTTTTTCTAAAACATCGTTGAAATAAAATTTTCAATGAATGTTTTAAAAAACAAAACAGTCATTAAAAGTTAAGTCAAAAAATTTTAAAAATGAATATTTTTTAGTCTTAACGACTATTTTTTTAAAAACAGCGTTGCAAGTTGAAAATATTCAATTTTTTCGACCTCATAATCTTGTGCCTTCGATTTTTGGCTCAAATTTTAAAAAATAGTATGTGGTCGCCATTTGTCTAGTGGTTGTCGTCTTCTTCAGATATCATTGTCATCGTCATTTTGTTTATTCCTAACTTTAGTTTGTAAAATCTGTTTTTTTTTTTTACTATTGATTCTTCTAGATATTCTTGGGTATTATAGCTATCTGGAATTTATTTCTGATTATTAAAATATGAGTTGGTCTGGCTAGCTTGATTTTTATGAGTTATCTTTGGTTTGTAAAATATTTACCTCTACATGTTGCTTGTGCTTGAACACATTTAACTCTTTCATTCAGGGGACAAGAGGGCTTCATGTGATGAATGTTCTAAATGGTGAAAATTTCATATAGATTGTTCTTTTACCACCTAAGTGGACTTGTTTTAAAAATGTTTGGGATCCAACCAGGTACATTATTCTTTTATTTCAATACTTTTTCTTGATATGAGAGATTGATCTTATAAGACTATTATTGATTTGATAAATATTCTTTTACGTCTTCATGTTCTGCATCGGAGGAGCTAGGACCTAAGGAATTGGAATATCTTTTGAAATCCAGCAAATGTATGATCATATATGTTCTTCTCTTCAGCTTTTCACTTGTTATTTTTGGGACAAGCTTTAAAGCTAGCCTTGCATTCTAATGGATTGAATGGTATATGGATTGATATTATGCTTGTCAAATTCTTTTATGCTTGTCTATGGACATTGAGTGCTTTCCATAATTTATTTAGTGCATACTAGAAGTATGAAAGTAGCAAATCAAAAGATATCTTTCTTTTATCTGTAACCCCCCCCCCCAAAAAAAATTAATAACTTTTCGGGTAGAAATCTTCAATGACATTACATTGAAAGTGGAGCTTAATCACCAAGGGGGTGAATTGGGGATTTTAAAAATTCTTTTCTAAAGCTTTGTTTTGTGACACTAAAGACAGGGTATAACAAAGAATAGGGAAGAAGAGCAAAAACACAAGGATTTATACTGGTTTGGTCTAACCTCTTAACCTACGTCCAGTCCCCAGACTCTTTGAATTTTTCACTATCACAATTGATTACACACTCTGTAACTCAAGAGTAATTCTCTCACCAGAACTTATTCCCCCTTACAAGTTGCAATCAATAACCCTAATCTCCAAGTCCTCAGACTTGAGATTGTTTACAATAAATGATTTACAATAGATGAACTCTCTCTAAGAGTGGATAGATATAATCACTGAAGAACAAATGTATCAAAAAATACTTTACACAAGAAAACTCAAAGAGTTGTTGGAAACTTTGAAGAATGCTTTTCATTTTCTGCAAAATTGGTGGTTGAGAGGAATTGAATGTTGCTTTATTTATACAAAGAGAGTATTAAATGACTGTTATAATCTTCAATATGACTGTTGCCTTCATTAGGCAAGGATTAGGTTAAGCTTTGGTCTTCTTCTCTCTATACTCTTTAGTTAATCCAGTTGCACAGATGTATATGTCTGACTTCTTTATTTTTAATCCGTTGGAAGAGTAGCCACTAGATGTGGAAAGGAGACATTAATCCCTTTGCTTCCGTTGTAGGATGATTGACCAAAAGGATGCAACTTTTCTGAACTTAGCATTTAATGTCCTAACTTCACTTTTGGTTTTTGCTTTAAACCTTCATTTATTATCCTTTAAATCATCTGAAAACTTACTAACAAAAGTGGTTAAACATAGCTAGGAGTATTGATGAATAATGATAGGAAGTATTCAGATTAAACAATAAGGTTTCACAAATTCGTCA
Organism: Acacia confusa; assembly: GCA_037074495.1. Lineage (NCBI taxonomy): Eukaryota > Viridiplantae > Streptophyta > Magnoliopsida > Fabales > Fabaceae > Acacia > Acacia confusa. Next base: position 25,579,618 of record CM073514.1, read on the forward strand.
GATTTGAATTTTAAAACCAACGATGCAAACTCGAGTTTGTGTATCAAAAATGGAGTTTGTCACTATGCACTTAAGTTCAAACTCGAGTTTCCATATCAAGACTCAAGTTTCCTTCTTCCAGAGAGGATTGTCGCGATTTTAGTTTCAGAACACAGTTTTGACTAAAGACCAAACTCAAGTTTCAAAATGATAACTCGAGTTTTGAACTTTTAATGAGTTCATGTCCAAAACCTCAAAATTGGAGTTTTCAACAAAAACTGGAGTTTTGAAAACATTGAAAAATAACGATGCTCTCTGCTTGGTCAAAACTCGAGTTTCCATTTAAAAAATGAAAACATTTGAAAATCTGAGTCAAGTGAGAAACTTGAGTTTCCATTTCAAAACTAGTGTCTTGAAAGGGTGTAAACCATGAAAACTTTCTGTCAAGTCAAAACTCGAGTTTCCAAACTGAAACTCGAGTTTTCCCAAAACTTGGAAAAACTGAAAACTGGAGTTTTACCTTCAAAACTACTTGAGTTTTCAAAAGTAAGAAACTTTGATGGCTCTCTATATGATCAAAACTCAAGTTTGCAAATGAAAACTGGAGTTTTGCATTTCTTTATAAAATATTGAAGAGTCTCTGTATAGTCTAAACTCGAGGTTCTAAACCAAAACTTGAGTTTGTCTTGATGAAAAACTTGGAGTGCTCTCTGTAAGGCCAAAACTTGAGTTTCCATATGGAAATTGGAGTTTTTCCTTTGCTCATTAAAACTGAGTCACTCTCTGTCAAGTCAAAACTCGAGTTTTGTTTCTAAAACTTGAACTTGCCTTTGACAGTAAGTTTCTCAACTTACCAAAGACAAACTTCAACTTGTGTTTACAATTGTCAGTTATCATCAAAACACATAGAGAACTAACATCATCCAATGTTGTTCTCACGTTTTTTTTTCAATGTTCTTGTTAATTGGATTTTGCCCTTTTAGTCTTTTTATTCTTTAAGATTTAGTGTATTAATTCCTAAATCTTTTTTTTCTGCTCTTAATTTTCGCTAGACTTTAAAAAGCGAAGATTAACATACAATAATAAGTCACTTCAAGAATTTGAACCTCCAAACCTTGATGCTCTTGCTAATGTGGCAACGTTGGGAGATAGTCTTGGAGATCCTTGCGAGTCATCAGCGCCAGATAGAAAATATGAATTTCATTTTAAAAAAAAGTCACTTCAAAAAATTTGAATAACAGTCGTTGTAAATCTTGTTGTGAGTTAATTACAATGAAGGTTTTACATAAAATTGACGTTGTATGTTCTTACTTACAATGATTGCTTTCTAAAAATAGTTATTGAAAGTAACTTATAACAACAATTTAAAAATAGACGTCTATTTTAAAAATTTCAGCGACACTCTCATGCATTATCCCTTGAAAACAATTGTTCAATGGTTCCTAAAAATAGATGTTAAAAGTTCCTTTTATAGTAGTGAATATTAGTTTAAGGGGTTAGCTGCAAACAAAACATTTATCAACTGAAATATTTTCGGAAGAAAAATAATTCTAGTGTCATGAAAATTGTTAAAACAGGCTGAACCCATGAGGGGGGTGAATTGGGTGAAGTAAATTTGAATCCTTTGAAAACTTTTCGCAGCTCAGTAAATTTAGTTTGAATGAAAGTAAAGATTTATAAAGCTAAAGACTATCATTCAAAACATATATGTTGGAAATCAAAGAGTTAAGGGAAGAAGATTGCAAACTATAATTTATATTGGTTCAGTCAAACCGTGACCTACATCAGTCCTCAGGCACCCTGAGCTTTCCACTATTCTCCTTATTTAACTAGGCACAAGAGACAAGCCTTTACACCCACAAGTTTATCCAGATACTTGTGCAACCTTTCCAATCTCTCACAGAGACTCTCCCTCACAACCTAAGGGATACATTCAATTTCTCACTCTAGGTCACCCAACCTTGAGTTACTCTCAGAAAATAGAATGTTTACAATATATCTTCTCTCTAAGAAGTGATTATGATAAACACTTAAGCTCATTACAATTGAATTCACTCTTTAAATGATAATTAGAATAAGCATAAGAAAACAGAGTGAAGAGAGGATTCTGAATTTCGGCATTATACTATGTAAGCTCACTCCTCCACCTTTCTGCGTTTTGAATCCAGCTTTATTTATAGATGAAAGTCTTCTAACCGTTGGAGAATAGAGCCGTTGAAATTAGAACCATTTTGAGGATGTGGTAGTTGGAAACTAGCTGTTATTTCACATTTTGGAACTTGACAGCTTAGCATCTTCAACTCCATGAAATCCCTCGTTTGATCATCTAAAATGTATCCACAAATGAGGTAAATGACGATAAGAAATGTTATGAATCATTTGGGAAAACTTCTGGTTGATCTGGATTAAATTCGTGATTTTCGAAATCTTGAATTTTCTAAAGTTACTGTGTAAACTCAAGTATTGACTTGGAAACTCAAGTATTGAGCTTGTAGCTTTACTTCAGATTCATTTCTGTCTGTCCCATACTCGAGTATTAAGGATCCTCTAACGTTCATTGCTCTCTGTTTGAGTTATACTCAAGTATTCATTCGTAAACTCGAGTTTTCAACTTGTTCTGGCCTTTGGTTGCTTTCTGACTCGATATAGCGTCTAATTTAGCAAACCAATAATCCTCATACAGCTCCTTGGTCCTTCTTTCCAATGCAACAAGATTCAGCTCTTAATTTGTTGGAATTCACCCGTTGATCCGATGAAAGAAGATTGTTCTTTAACCATAATTTTTTCAACGTTCTAGAATATCAGTCAACTTTCGAAGATCATATCTCTCTGGTTTGATCTTCATTTTAGTTGAATCAAGTATTGATGGAAAACCCTATGAGTCTTCTTTCAAATGCCACCGATTTCAGCTCATTCCGATTTGTAGATCTTGAGTTACACTCAAAACACTGAAGCTCGCTCTGAAGTGTGGCGTGAATATTTGATCCAACTTTAGGAATTCAAAGCTCTTTGATCTGATCTTCTTTGGACTTGAAACTTTGTCAAGATGACGTATTATATGTCTAGTTTCAGCCAAATTTGATTTCACCTTAATCCGATATCTGGTTCAGGAGATATCATCGAATTACCAGACCTCGCCCATTCTGATCGTGGAATAGAGGTGAACAGAGTTGCTGTTAAGCTCTGATACTCGAGTATTCTAGTGCGTACTCGAGTATTGTCGGGACCAGAGAGCCGGAGATGCTAAAAAACTCCTAATACTGTAGTATGTAAGTTCCATACTCGAGTATTGACTCCTATACTCAAGTTTTGACTCTTTGACGCCCAAACTGTGGTTTTCCAAACCGCAGTTTCCAATACTACTGTAACACCCCGGATTTCTAAAGTTCAAATAACATAAATATTCCAATGGTTTTCATAAATAATAATAGAAATCCAAAATAATCAACATCCGGAAGATGTCACCGCCGCACTTGTACTGGGACAAGTGCAAGGCTACTAAGTACATTAAATAGATCTAAACCTAAACAAAAATGTTTTACGCAAAATAAAATAAAATAATATAATAAAAATACAAGAAATTTAAATAAAACTAAAATCGGACGTCTTCCTCACTTCTCACTATTAACCCCAATCTTTGAAACCTGTTCACTGAAATTCTGCTCCCCCGAAGGATCATCGCAGCCCAGAAACACAGACATCAGCAACAGCTGGTAATCCTAATTAAGAACAGATAATATAACATAAACTAAAATGGTTAAGTAAATAAATAAATAATTTTAAAATAAATTGAAATAAAATAAAACAATTATAAAATTAAAATAAAATATTTACAAGATAAAATATCGTATATTTGTATAATCATAAGGTGTCTGGCACAAATTTATTAATCAAAGCAAATGTATATATATCATCTGATAATTGCATCAAACTTTAATCATTATCATCTTAAATTTTGTTTAGACCCGGAAATCCTGCCAGTCTATTTAGTGGGAAGAGAGCCATGGTAGACCCGGATATCCTGCCAGTCTACCCTGTGACCCGGAAACCTGACAGTCACAAATCATCATCAAATTGGCCATAGATCGTTTTCTTCCTAGTGTGCACACCTCTTCCCAAAGTTGCTACTAGTGCCCCGGATATCCTGCCAGGCACCACTTTGGGAAGAATGGATATATCGGTTCACATCAAGTAACATATCGGAGGCTTAAAGCCTAGAGGTTTGTTCATCACTTTGGGAGGTACCTTCCCAAAGCTATCCTCCCACAGCTAATAAATTTTAAACTCATAATAAAATTCCTCAATTATTTTGTTTTGTTATGTGTAATCAGATATTTATATTAATAATAATAATGATAAAACCCTTAACCCTACAAGGAAGTGTGGATCTTAACTTCCGCACTTAAATAATTATAGATCTCGAGAAATATTAGATTGAATTTATTAATATCTTATACTTATTTAATTATGTTTTATATATTTTTCTATCATTTAGATTAATTATAGGATATAAGGAAAGTTTAACACAAAATCTATCAATATCCTATTTTTATTTTGTAGGAGAGATTATGAGATCTCAAAGTTTGGTCAAAAGATCAAAGTAAGAAGAGAAAGAAGTGGACCCCACATAAATAGGCATATTTCTATCAAAATCTACAAGCATTTCGGTGAGCAATTTGTGTGTGGTCCCCGCAAAAATTCAAAAAGCAAAGATGTTGGACCCAAAAACGTGTGGTCCCCCACACAAAATCCCAACCAAAGCAAGCCGAAGGAACAAATTGAAGAAAAGAAAAACATATATGTATTTGAATCAAGAGTGGCATTGAATAATCCATACGTGGGTCCTGCGGCAATTTGAGAATTAGATAGATGTTTTCATACTGATTCATTACGTGCAGACGGAATCAAATATAATGACGCATATAAGACAAAACAACAAATTAATAACACACATGCGGACGAAAATCAAAAGTAAGGAGAGAATAGGATTTCTGCGGCAACAGAACAACAGTTTAAATATACGGTTGATAATAAAACAACGTTCTGTGTCGACGTATATGAAAATTTATTTAACAAAAAGGGGCCCTAAGGTATTTACATGTGAAAGGCAGCATACACGGAAAGATTAATGATTCACGCAGAACGAGGGAAATAGATATGAATACAAGAGATCATCAGATGAGGATTAATTAATAGCAGGGTTCAGTCAAAAGGAAAAGGAGTTTCTGAGATTAGGATTACAATCAATTAATTCTAATCAAATTTCTAACGCTACCAACAATTATTTTTTTTTATTGCTCAAGGAATTAGGATTATCTGGTCTCCGTGTTCGCTAAGTTCCTAGAGGAGAAACTTTGCCGCAAAGAATTTTTCAAAGAGAGAGCTAATGAACGATGACTAAAGTTAGGCGGCTAAACCTAACTTATAATTAGGCTCTTAGGGTTTAGTTATTAGCTGGGCTTTGTGGGTTGGGCTTTTAACTATTAACAGTTAATAAATAATTAAAAACCAACAACATTTACTCTTTGATTTAATATGTTATTCAAAGATGGAATAGGTAAACCATTACATGCAAAGGTTTTTTTTTTCACAGAATAGAAGAATGAATCTTCCTATTATATCCTTATATTTATATAATAGCTTTGTTGAACAAAAATATTTGTTATTATTTTACAAGATATACATAAATTTAAATATTTTTATATCGATAAATAGTACAGTTATTTTAAAAAAATTATATTGCACATAAGATATGTTCTTATATTCATAAAATATCCTTGCAGTTACGATAATATAGGATACAAATTTGAACAATTTTATTTTGATAAATAGTACAGTTTTTTTTTAAAAAAAAAAGAAAAATTATATTGTAGATAAAGATAAGTATTTGTTTGTTTTATAAAAAAAATAACAAATCATAAAACAATATTATTAAATTCTATTAAATCAATCAATATAAACATAATATAATCAAATATATCTAAACTAACTAAACTAATCAAATTGATCTAAACTAATAAAATTTAACTAATACTATATTATTACTTTTATTATTATTATTATTAACAACAACAATAATAATAATAATCTGGGGTATTACAACTACAGTTTTCTCATCCATAATTAAATTTTTGCTTTAAGCTTGTATACTCGAGTTTTGATCTGGAAACTCAAGTATTCTCTTCCAGAGCTCGATTTTTGCAGTTTTTGACTCTGAATTGACCTATCCAAATGATTGTGAAAGCTTATGATATCAATTTACGACCTTGAATATTGACTTTTCTCATTCATTTTTGTCAAGATCTTCCTTTTCTTCAATCTCTTCACTTGGTCATCCATTCACAATTCTATTCTTTCTTTCTTCATCTCTTGAGCATTTTGCACAAATATATTTGAGCTAATCTTGAATATCAACTTCTTCCATCTTCCAACTCTCTTCTTCTTCTTGATTATCCCAAAGTCTATCAACCAAGAGCTTGAATAATAATATTCCATTTAGTAAGCTCTTTCTTCTTCAATTTCTCCTCTTCTTCTTTTTCTTCTCTTCCTTATCCTTATCTACATCCTCGTCCTCTTCTTGATCTTTCTTCATGATTGTACTTTACATCTTTGATTCTACATTAAAGTCAAGAATTAATCAATCAAGAAGATAAACATATTACTTAATCTTTTTGCTCTTATTAATGGCATAAAAATGAGACATCATCAAAACTAATTATATCCAACAAAAATTAAATATAAATTAGCATAAAGATGCATGAGAAGTCCAATAGAGCTTACAAGGCATACTCTATATCTTCCTTCCATTTCTTTATACTAAAACATTCATTTGAAAAAAATGTTAATATAAAGGGATGAGAATCATCTCTGTAAACGACGGAAAAAATATATATACCCCCCTACAATTTGGCATAAAACCGTAAATTCGAGCACATTAGAGGGAAAATTTTCAACCATTCCCAAGCACATATAGCATATTAGTTTCCATTCATCATCTTCACCATCAATCTGGCCTCTCATCCTCGCTTTCTCTCTCCCTTCATTGTCTTCAATTTTTTGTTTGCAAGTGCTTCTTTACCAAATTCTCCTCTGAAGGCTGTAATAATTTTAGCGGTATGCATCCCTATCGAAATCATCTTATTTCTCTCTCTACATTCTTCTTTCTCTCTCTCACGCACACTCATGGAATAGTGTTTTCGAGCTTTCGGACTTGATGACAAAAGTCAGAAGCTGTAAATCCTTACTTCAGCCACTGAGCTTTTAAGATAAGTACATCATAATTAAAAGCTATCCCAAACACCAAAAAACACCTCATCTTCTCCCACTAAGCTTTTCTACTGTGTACAAGGCTTTTCTTGTAGCCTACCATGATGCCAAACATGCTCACTACTCTTGCTGGAATGAAAAGTGAGGTGGTGAAGATATATTTAAAATATATACATCACGCACATATTGGATCAAATAGATGTCTAGCCTAATGGACTAGTATGTTGATATTAGATCAAATAGCTCTCTCCTAGGTATCTATGGATGAGATACCTATAAGAATAGAGGATCACTGTTCATAAATATGAAGCCTTTCACCAAGGGGGTGGTGTGTGTGTGTAGTGACGACTAAATAGTAAACTAGAGAGAGCATAGAATGTGTGTGTACCTTTTAGGTTAACCTCCTATTTATAGAGATTATCTTACGGTTAGAGATTATCTTATGCCTCCAAGCCCAAACGTTTTGCCATCATTCATTTATCATGTTGATTTCCCTTTGTTGGGCCGCACCTTGGATAGGGCTTATATTTGAGTCTGTAACAGTTGCACCCTAGCCTGATAGTTCAAGTCTCTGGGCTACCGGGGTGTGTTTGATTATTTAACCTGTATCTCATGTTTGAGTTGTTCAGCTTTTATCTGAGTTTTTGATGAACTTCGAATTCACTTGAGTTTTAATTGAATTGCCCCCAGACATGAAGTCTAGGTCAATTCATTTTAAAACTTTCCACATCAAACATCCAAGTTTTTAGGTTTGCTTGTCCTTCATTCTTTCCTTGTTCTTGTTTTCCTTGATCTCAGTTATTGATAACATGTTTTTTCATTAACAATATTCAAAAAGCTGAGATAGCATTTGAAAATTCACATACATGGAAACTTTATAGCTAACCACTTTCTACCCCCAGCCTGGTAGTCCAGGTTTTTAAGTTGCTAGGGTACATTGATTTTTTAGCTTGGATCTTATGTCCGAGTTTTATCTTCATTTCAACAATAAGTTCATTATATGAACTCAAACATATGTTCAAAGTTCCATTCAATGACTGAGCTAGAGTAAAAAATATTTATGTAGAGTCTACTTGAATATTCGTCAGGTATTAAAACAAGGCATCATATTTGTGAAGATTTTGAATAATTTGTCACATTATATTCCGGTATGCTAGAATTCAATCCAAAATAAAGACAATCTATCACATGTTCAAACTCAATTTTTAACCAACGTTTTAAACATTTCGACCTTATCAGGATCAGCATGATAATTCACTTCATTACCCCATAATACAAAATTGTGATGCGTCACAGTTTATCTGGGGTCCAATTAAGGAATACGGATTTAATTGTATAATTTTTAATCTATCCAAGGTCCAAATAAGGAGCGCATATTTGAAAGTGGAAGAAATCACCAAGAGGGGGGTGAATTGGGGATTTTAAAAATTCTTTTCAACTCTTAAAAATGAAGCTTAAGAAATGGATAATAAAAGAGTAGAAAAAGAAAAGCTTAGACACACAGAATTTATACTAGTTCGGTCTCAACCTTGACCTACGTCCAGTCCCCAGATACCTTCTGGGTGTTTCCACTAATTCAACAGATTTTCAATTACAACAATGAAGACCAGACACAATCCTAATCACCTAGGACTTGCTCCCCCTTACACTTTGTGATTGAACAACCCAACTCACAGGTTCCACAACCTTGAGTTCTCACAAACAAATGCTTTCAAAAATTTACAAACTCTCAAAAGAGTAGATAAGGATAAACACTGAAGAACAGGTTGAAAATAACAATACAAACTCAAATTTCAAAATATAATCAAGATAGCTTCGTTGAGTGTGTGTTGCTTTGAGTTTTCACAGCCTCTTATAGACTGAATGGATAAGCTAGCCGTTGCAATTCTTTCTCTAATGTTCAGCCGCAATTCTGGAAAAATGGCAGTAGTATTTTTTGCTCTGTTCTTTGAATTATTAGCTGGAATCTTGGAATTTAGTTGTTGCAGAAGATCTTCCGGATTTTTAGTCATTCCTTTAACTTAATTTGACCGTTTGAGATGATTCTTATGAGTTACAACGGTCTGAGCTGAACATCTGGGATAAGGGAGAAGGATCAGCCCTGTTCTAGGTTCGTCATTTAATGCATTTATCCTAGATCTTGATCTCACCTTGATCTTGGCTAAACCTTATCTGAAAAACACTCAAAACTTCATCAAGGACATTAGAAACAATAATATCATATCATGAAATAATTTCAGGAAGACCCATTAAGATTTCGCAGATCAACATCATTTGATTTTTCAAAATCCCCGATGCAAACTCGAGTTTGTTCTTCTAGACTCGAGTTTGGGGTTCATCCAGAAAGCATGTCTGTTGATTAGAGGTCTAAACTTGCAATCTGTAAAAGCTAACTCGAGTTTGGCTTTTACAGAGAGAACTATCGGGCTTTGGACTTGGCATGGAATTTTGGTCCTGCTCCTAGACTTGAGTCAATTAGTGACTGACTCGAGTTTGGGTCTATGTTTGAAGAACAAGCCTAAGTTTGTGATTTTCCAGACTGGAGTTTAGGAGACAGACTAGAGTTTTGGAAAGATAGTAGAAATTCGAGTGTTTCTCTATTTGTCCTAAACTCGAGTTTACAACGACAGACTTGAGTTTATGTTTGAGCTGAAACTATTCAAATCTTTCTGTTTGGTCTAGACTGGAGTTTGTAACTTTATACTGGAGTTTATAACTTGGCCTGGAATTCGAGTGTCTTTCTGTTTGGTCTAGACTAGAGTTTATAACTTGGCCTGAAATTCGAGTGTCTTTCTGTTTGGTCTAGACTGGAGTTTAGAAATCCAGACTCGAGTTTGGCTTGCTTGGGATTCTGAGTGCTCTTTGTATCTTCCAAACTTCAGGTTTGGTTTTGCAAACTGGAGTTTGGCTTGTTGTGAAAATTTCTGATTGCTTTCTATAACTCCTCAGACTCGAGTTAGTCCAAGTAGACTCGAGTTAGGCTTTCTTCGCAGAAGTAAGCAGCTTTCTGTCAACCCTCAAACTCAAGTTTACATACCCAAACTCGAGTTTGCCTTTGACAGTGAGATTTTCATATTGCTAAAAACAAACTTCATATCAAGTTTATAATTGCTAGTTATCATCAAAACACATTGAGAACTAACAATATTTACTATATAATTTTAAGTTTATCCGGGGTTCAATTTGTTAGTTATGATTAGTTTTGATGATGTCTTATATAGATGTCATTCTTAAAAGTAAAAAGATTGAGTAATATAGTTAGTTCCTACATTGACTAACTGTTGCATCTAATGTAGATTAATCCAAGTTAAGGTTAATCAAGAAGGAGATAAGAGATTTTAGATTGAAAGAGTTGAATCATGAAGAATGATCAAGAAGAATTGAATGACAAAAAGAAGAAGATCAAGGAGGTTGAGGATGTAGATGAGGATAAGGAAAAGGAAGAGAAGAAAAAGAAGAAGAGGAGAGATTGAAGAAGAAAGAACTTGGTGAATGAAATATATTTATTCAAGATTAGTTCAAGTTCATTTATGAAGAATAATCATGAAGAAGAAGAAGGAAGAACTTACTAAATGGAATATTATCATTCAAGTTCTTAGTTGATAGATTTCGAAGAATGATCAAGATGGGAGATGGAATATGGAAGAAGTTGATGGATAGAATAAGAATATCAATATCAGCCAAAAAATAAATGTGGAAGATGTTCAAGAGAAGAGAAGAAAGAAAGAATAGAGTTGTGAAGAATGACAAAGTGAAGAGAAGAAAGAAAGAGAAGATCTTGTCCAAAAGAATGAAAAAATCAATATACAAGGTCTTATATTGATATCATAAGTCTTCACAATGAAATGGATGTTTGAAAGGTTCAATTTAGAGTTAGAATCAACAAAAATCAGCTTCTGGAAGAGAAAAATCGAGTTTCCAGGTCAAAACTCGAGTATACAAGCTTACTGCAAAAATTTGCTTTTGGATGAGAAAACTAGAGTTTGGAAAACTCAAGTTTGGGAAACTCAAGTTTCCAAGTCAAAATTTGAGTTTATGAGTCAACACTCGAGTATAGAACTTAATGACTCGAGTATTGAGTGTTTTCAGCTTCTCTGGCACGTCTGGACCTTACAATACTCGAGTATCCAGTACTTACAGCAACTCTATTCACCTCTGTTTCATGTTCATCTTTGGGCAACCTCTGGTAAATCGATTATATCTCCTAAACCAGAAATCGGATTGAGGTGAAATCACAGTTTTAGGAAACTAGACATCCAATGTGTCATCTTGACAAAGTTTCATGCCCAAAGAAGATCATATGAGAGAGCTATGAATTTCTAAAGTTGGATCAAATATTCACGCCACACATCAGACCAAGCTTCAATGTTTTGAGTATAAATCACAATCTACAAATCAGAATGAGCTGAAATTAGTGGAATATGAAAGAATACTCATAAGACTTTCCATCAAAACTTAAATCAACAAAAATGAAGTTCAGACTAGAGAGATATGCTCTTCGAAAATTGACTGACTGATTCAAGACATTGCAAAAACGCTGGTTAAGAACATCTCTCATTCATTGGATCATAATGGACAAAATCCAAAGAGTTTGGATGTGATTCTTGTTACTTTGGAAAGAAGACACAAAGAGCTAAATGGGGATAATTGGTTTGCCAAAATTGAAGTTATATCAAGTCAGAGAGCAACCAAAGTCAAAAAAAAGTTGAATACTCGAGTAAACAAGAGAATACTCGAGTATAGCTCAAACAGAGAGTAATGAACGTTAGAGGATCTTCAATACTCAAGTATGTAAGTCAATACTCGAGTATCAGACAGATAGAGATGAATCTGAAGTAAAGAAATAAGCTCAATATCGTAGTATTCAAGTCAATACTCGAGTATACACTGTCACTTTAGAAAAATCAAAGTTTCGAAAATCATAGTTTTGATCGAGAACACCCAGATGCTTACCCAAATGCTTACCTAAATGATTCGTAATGTTTTTTAACATCATTTACATCATTTGTGGGCATGTTTCAGATGATCAAACGAAGGATTTCATGAAGATCAAAATGCTGAGCTGTCAAGTCAAAAAGCATATATGAAAATAACGGCTATATCTCCAACATCCATATTCTCAATGGTTCTATTTACAACGGTCAAATTCTTCAACGTTCAGATCATCCTCACCTATAAATAGAACCATATTCAAAACGCAAGAAGACGATGGAGTGAGCTCACACTGCTATAATGCCAAAATTTTGAATCTCCTACTCTCTGTTTTTTCAAAGCTTTCTTAGTTTATCATATAGAGAGTGAAATCAGTTGCAATGCACTTCAATGTTTATCATAATCACTTCTTTGAGAGAAGAAACATTGTAAATCATATTTTCCTGAGAGATACTCAAGATTGGGTAATCTTGAGTGGGTATTGATTGTAACCTTACATTGGGTAAGGGGGAGAGTCTCTGTGAGAGATTGTGAAGGCCGCATAAGTGCCTGGATAAACTTGTGAGGTTGTAAGGGCTTTCCTCTTGTGCCTAGTAAACAAGGAGATAGTGGAAATCTAGAGTGGAGCTTAAAGACTGGATGTAGGTCAAGGATTGTACCGAACCAATATAAATCTCTGTTTGCAATTCTCTTCCCTGAACTCTTTATTTCCAGCATACATGGTTGAATAATTGTTTATATTTTTATAACTCTTTAATATCATACAAACTGATTTTAACGAATTGTGAAAAGATTTTCAAACGTTGCAAGTTTTTATCTTCACCCAATTCACCCCCTCTTGGGTTCAGCCAGGTCTTTCACAATTAAGGAGCGCAGATTCACTATATAATTTTCAGTTTATCTGAGGTCCAATTAAAGAGCGCGAATTTAACTGTATAATTTTTGGGTTATTCAGGGTCTAATTAAGGAGCACGAATTTAACTGTATAATTTTTAGTTTATCCGGTGTCCAATTAAGGAGCGCTTATTTACTGTATAATTTTCAATTTATCCGGGGTCCAATAAAGGAGCGCGGATTTATTATATAACTTTTTGGTTTATTCAGGGTCTAATTAAGGAGCGTGAATTTAATTGTATAATTTTCAATCTATCCAAGGTCCAATCAAGGAGTACGAATTTACTATACAATTTTTAGTTTATCTTGGGTCCAATTAAGGAGCATGGATTTAATTGAATAACTTTCAGTTTATCCGGGGTCCAATTAAGGAGCGCGGCTTTACTATATAATTTTCAATTTATCCAAAGTTCAATTAAGGAGAACGGGTTTATTGTATAATTTTCAGTTTATTTGGGGTCCAATTAAGGAGCAAGAGTTTACTGTATAATTTTTAGTTTATTTGAGTCAAATTAAGGAGCACGGTTTTAACTATTCTTCAAACTTTTAGTTTATACGAGTTCCCAACATGGAACATGGATTTTACTGTTCTTCACACTCAGTTTTACTAGGTTCCAAACTAATCATGGAAACACGTTTTAACTGTTCTTTCAATTTTATTGGGTTCCCAACTAATTATGGAAGCACAGATTTAACTGTGAAACTCGGATTTAACCAGGTTCTGCTTCTTTTCCTTTTGGAGATGGACTCTTCCTTTCCTTTGTCGCAAAACTTTATACGGAACTTGAATTTTAACTGATTGCATTCAGTTTAACTGGGGTCCGCCTTCTATTCATTTCCTGCAAAACTTTACACAAAGCCCAGATTTTAACTGACTATGTTCAATTTAACCGAGGTCCGCCTTCTATTTGTTTCCCGTGAAACTTTACACAGAGCCCAGATTTTAATTCAATTTGACAAAGTTTGCCTTCTTTTCTTCTTTCTTTCCCGTGGCATTAGATAGGATGCTTTGATGGATCGGACACGCCATAACAAACAAATGACATTTATGATAATATAGGTTAGTAATCAAAATGAAATTTCTTGAAACTAACCAACTATAAGCAAAACGGTTTGATTTTCTTGCCCTTTGCATCATTGCCACATATGTTGCCTTTCTTATATAGGTAGATAAAGCTATGTGCTCCTGTCTTCTAAGAATACTTGAAAATGCCTGCTTACTGTCATAGGCCCTCTTTTGCAACAACAACAATTTCTAGCATTTGTTGTTGCCATAGAATGTGAATTTTCCAACAAAGTGGTTGATAATATAGTAGAATTTGCATTCCATTTCTAGCATTCCTTGCTTGCATGGCCTTGAACAAGCCATCTTTGAGCATAAAACAGATCGAACTTCCTTGTATGATGAGAGTATAGCCAATAACTTTGCAAATGCTTCAAAAGTAGATGCCTCAAAAGGAACATCCAAACTCCCAAAGGAATCCAAGCGAGACTTCCTTTTAGATTCCATAGAAGCAACACCAAAATAACTTGAGCTTTTATCAGAATATGATTTTTTTCCCACCAGCAAAGCAGTAATTTTGGCAGGGTATGAAAATGGGGTATTCATTGCTCCTTGAGGAAGAGCATGTATCCCAATAAGAATCTCATTGCCAAATTTGAGAGCAATAACCCACGAAATCTGATGAGTATATGTTTGCCATGCTTATGAAGGCTAGTTCACTTTTGACTGCATTGGAATAGGGGAAACATATTCATGGAAATATGATAAAGTTGAATTGTGCTTCAGATCCTTATATCATGACTACACTTGTTGACATGTATGCCAAGTGTGGGAACATAAAAGATGAATTTAGCTTATTTAAAAGAATGAACAGGGGGAGTATTGCCTTATGGAATGCAATGTTGGTGGGATTAGCTCAACATGGAAATGCTGAAGAAGCCCTTTGCCTTTTCAAAGAAATGAAATCTACGGGTGTAACACCTAATAGAGTTACTTTCATTGGAGTCCTTTTTGCTTGTAGCCATTCTAGTTTAGTATCTGAAGCCTATGAAAATTTTTATTCCATGCAGAAAGATTATGGTGTTGAGCTTAAGGTTGAACATTATTCTTATCTTGTTGATGCCCTTAGTTGTGTAAGGCATATTCAAGAAGCTAAAAAGTTGATGCTATCAATGCCCTTTAAAGCATCTACTTCAATGTATAGAACACTGCTTAATGCTTGCAAGGAGCAAAGGGACAGGAAAACATGTGGCCAAACTCATCTGAAGAAGTGATGCCAAACTCAGCAAGAAGGTTGGATGAAGTTGAAGGACATTCAATACCCACACTACTCCGAGTTAGAAGGGGAATAAAAAAACAAGAGTGGATTGTAGCACAAGTTGATGTTTTGATACTAGTAGAACACTGAGAATGAATTTTAAATGCATCTATCACCCATTTGTGGAGCAGCTTCCATTATCATCACCATTACCAATCCCTTCCTGCCCACTTACAACTCTAGCCTTCTTAGGTTCTTGCCATTCTCGTCATATTCGTCATCCTCTTCTATATGGTTTTCCCTACTTCGTGATGCCATTGTCTCATCCAATTTGCTTCTTGGAAAGTGTTCACATGCCCATATACTCAAATCTAAACAATTTAGGGATCGCTTTTTAATAAATAATCTCATCACCATGTACCCTAAAGCCACAGAAAGCTCTTTTGATGGAACATAGTGAGAATTGAGTGCTCTTGGTAAGCATGCATTACATATTTGATCATACTGACCGCTAGAGCCATCACTTTTCTCTCACTCTATTACTACCCATATAAGAGGAAATAGCTTGCATATCTGTTTTATGACCACAGATTGTTTATGAAGATGTTTAGAAGTAATTGCCTGATGCCCTAAAATCTAGGTGCATATGAGATTAGGATACAACATCTCCAGTTGTTCAACTCAAAGATTAGCATATACTATTGCTAGACCTTCCTTGCACAAGTTGTTCTTTACTATCTGCCTTTCCCTTCTTAACTACAAGAATCTCACTTAATGCTGCGAACAAGGATTCCCGATGAGCTTTCAAGGGTTTTAAGAACGATAATACTCATTCAATCTGTAGTTGAGATTGAGACAAATGGTGCATATCGAAGCTAGATCGGAGTTTTCACATATGGGAAAACACTAGTTTTTCTCATTATCTCCAACTTCGCATCAATAATGAAACGTACAACAAATTTGGCTCAGAATCTGATAGGCAGCAATCAGTTGTCGATCGTGGCTGCGTCCTTACTAGAATAAAGAACCCAATAACCTAGCTAGACGCCTGTCGTATAATTATTGAATTCTGGTTTTTTTGTTACTCAGTTGGTTGTGGTGATATATACTAGCAGATCGATCCTCAATCCTTAGCAAAAGTCATAAACCGAGATCCAAATATAATTTTTCAAATTAGGCAAACCATATATTGTGGATAGGCATGTTGATTCATCAAAGGCATTTGACTACTGTTTCTTGTATTGACTATCTTTGGTCGTAGGAATCAAAATTTCTTGACTCCCCACAGTTAACCCCAATGTTCTATATAAGAACACAAATGTTTAGCCCAATGAACTAGTATGTTGACATTGGATCAAATAGCTCTCTCCTAGGTATTTATGGATGAGATACCTATGAGAATAAAAGATCACTGTGCACAAATATGAAGCCTTTCGCCAAGGGGGTGGTGTATGTGCACAGTGATGGCTGAATATTAAATTAAAGAGAGCATATAATGTGTGTACCTTCTAGGTTAACCTCCTATTTTTAAAGATTACCTTAGGATTAGGGTTTGGACTTGTGGGCCTCTTATGCCTCCAAGCCCAAACGTTGTGTCGTCATGCCTGTGTCATGTTGATTACCCTTTATTGAGCCACACCATGGATAGGGCTCATATTTGAGTCCGTAACAATTATAATTATTGATTCTAGCAAATTCGATTGTTCTTCGTTTTTCTTATGGTTCCTACTCTGACCTTCATTGTTGCTAAGATGATTGTGATTAAGGCCATGTCTGTGTGGCTGATTTTTCTTGTTTCCTAGAGAAACATGATCTAATTTGAAGACTTGGCCATTTTTGAACTATTTAATTGTGCTTAATGCCAGTTTTGTTTACTTAGTCTTGTATTATTTTATCTACTTATTGATTTATCACTACTAAGTATGAATTTGTATAATTTGGATTGCTCTTAGGAAAAGGGATCTAAATCAGACCATGGTTAGAATTTACTCTAATTTGTCAATAGAATATGAATATTTCTATTGGACTCATAGTCATATTAGAGTGAACTTAGATAGTTATTGCCTCTTGAATAATTTTGTTAGAAATAACAATTCTAATTTGAGAGAGGGATGTAAGTGATTGGGAGATACTTATATCTATTAATACTCTAGATTAATAAATAAAGATGATTGAAGGTCAATTTAACCAAAAGCAAAAGTAGTAAATCTAGTGCATGTTTGGATTAATGGTAAATGTTACTTCTTCGACATGATTTACAGTGTACTACTTTTTCTTTTGTTTAATTGATCTTCAATCATCTTTATTTGGTTTATTCAACTTGAATGAAATAAGAAATTTTAATGTCAAATCACTAATTCGATTGAGTCGACCTTGATTTGTTATTATACTATTTTCATGGCTTGTACACTTGTGATGAAAGATCTTTTGCCAATCTCTAAAGCTGGTTGACTTTTTTCTTAAAAAAGGAAAAGCAAGGGCCATTGCCTTTTTTTTCAAATATTTAATTTAATTTTACTCTAATTAAAGGTTGCAGTGAAATTTCAAAAAATTATATGTGACTTTTTTAAAAATTATTTATAACCGAATTTCAATGAACTTAAGCATATTTTAACAAATTTACAAAACTTATTTATAAATGGAAAAAGTACACATTTGCTCCTCTGACATTATATAAAATTTAGTTTCTCAAATCTAAAAAAAACATGTTTTCTATTCCCTTTTATTTGAATTGGCAATATTGCTTGTAGACACGGTTAGAACCCATGATTACTACTACCAAAGGTTGGCTGGCTTGCTTCACTACAAAAAAATTGGTATTTTGCGACAGAAAAATTCCGTCGCAAAAATCCAAATTTCCGTTGTAAAATAGTTTTACGATGGAATTCGTTTGTTGCAAAAAAAAGCATCGTAATTGCGATTGAAAATTGAAATTCCGTCACAATTTGCGAGAGAATTTTATTTCCGTTGCAAAACCTCGAGGAATTGCGAAGGAATTCATTTCCATCGCAATATTCGCAATTTTGCAACGGAATTCAATTCCATCGCAAAAAATAAAAAATTTAAAAAAAATCAGAAAAAATCATTTTAATTAAAAAATTTTTGTAAAAAATATCAATGGAAACCTACACAAAAAATTACATTACTTTTTATTTATAAAAAATATCAATTATATAAATGAAGGAAAAATTATAACAAATCAATTATAGAAGGTTGCAAGTTTCAATTGAAACCTTTGTCACTCTATCAAATGTATGTAATCCTGGTGTATGCAGCATATTTATGCCTCAAATAATATGATCACATTTTTTTTTTCGAGAAAAAAAAAAAAAAACTCGAGCTCGGCAGAATATAAATATAAGGCGACAAAATCCATATGAAAAACCGACAATGTGTGTGTCATACGCCAATATACAATATATGAGTGAAACAGATAGATGCAGCAAAACAGAAACCAATGAGATATGAATTGGAAAGTTAAGCAATCATTAAATAGAATTCAAGTTAATCTATACCTTCTAGTTTTTTTTTGTCCTTTTTTCTTTCTAGTCTGAAATATACCTTTAAGGTTTGGACAATCACTAAATATGATTCTGAATCTCTTGCAAATAGTTACATAGTTTATGGGGGATGTGAGCAGTATATATTATATTGTCACTTCTAGCTTGTTAGAATTTTTTTCATTTTTAGTATTGTAATAAAGTTTCCTAAAATTGTACCAGAGTCTAATATTATCATTTCCAAAAAAAACCGGGGGGGGGGGGGGACGAAATATCATGGGGATAAAAAATATTAGTGCGGTTCACTTTTCTAGCAATTGAAAAATAGGAGTACAATTTGTAAGTTTAGTTTGGACGTCAATGGCACCGGTTTGGAACGATTATAGCATTTTGTTGGTTTATTTTTCTGAAACAAGAACAAATTGTTGGTTTTAGGAGCAATAGTGACTATTTTTAAAATGCTTGATTAACAATTTTGATTGGTGTTAATGGGATACTATATATGTCCCTTTTCAAGAGATGAATTGTTTTTTATCACACTTTGAACCCAAACAAAAATAATTATTTTTAAAATAATTAAAAATAATTTTTCTTTTATTTATATAAAAAAAAAATTCTCCGGTGGCCAGTCGCCAGAGGTGGTCGCCGGCGAACGGTCGCTGGATGTAGGCGGCCACCGGCGTGGGGGGCTCGGCGGTGGGGCCCACCGGCAAGGGGAGCTGGGCTATTTTTGTTTTTTTTAATTATTTTAAAAATAGTTATAAAAAAAAAAAATTCTCCGGCAGATGGTCGCCAGATGTAGGCGGCCGCAGCGTGGGGGGTCGGCGGTGGGGCCCACCGGCAAGGGGAGGTTGGGGGTGGGGTATTTTTGTTTTTTTAATTATTTTAAAAATAGTTGTAAAAAAAAAATTCTCCAGCGGCCGGTCGCCGGAGGTGGTCACCGGCGACCTGCCGCCAGTGGTGGGATGCCGCCGGCATGGGGGGGCCGGCGGTGGGGTCCACCGGCAAGGGGAGGTGGGGGTGGGGTATTTTTTTTAATTATTTTAAACTAAGGGCAAAATGGTAATTTTACTAAGTTAACGGTCAAAAAAGGTCAACTAACGGAGAAGGGTATTTTTGCTCCTAAAATGTAACCACGTAAGTACTTTTGCTCCAAAAAAAAACACATAGTGCTGGACGCTCCTGAGAGGAAAGCTCAAAGACATTTTTACAACTTTATCCTTGCAAATAAATAAGACATTGCTCCTCATTCTAGTCACAGCAATACAATTCATTGTTTCAAAACTAGATCAACTCATTGTTTAATTTTTGAAATAAATAAATCTACCGTCCAAAAACCAAACAAACGAAACAATTAATAGAAGAAAAGTCGGAGCAGAAACATACCTGGAAAAGAAGAAGAAGATCGAAGAAAGGTGACGGTGGGATTTAAAATAAGTTTGAAGATATATACTGCTCCTTGCTAAGTTTCGTTAACTAAAAAGATGACAGGATTTAAAAGAAATTAAAAAATGAAAATAAACAGCACATAACATAAGATTTAGTAGAAATATATAAAGCAAGAGAAACCAAGAGAATCGAGGCTCGCCTTGTATAACTTATTGACATTCTCCATCTGAAACATGAGGATGGCTTATAAATCTGGCTACACGAATCCAGAAACTGTGAAGGCGAAAAGAGAATGACAATAATAATGCATAACAGAATCAATGAAGGGTAGGAAAAAGAAAAGATATAAATTAAAGACGGATCAGAAAGGAAGAAGCGGATAAATGTAAGAACTTGAAGCTCCTACGTGGGTGAAGTCGAGCTGGGTTCGAGAGCAGGAACAAAAGGAAGAAGCGGAAAGCAAGGAATTGGAGGCAGTAGCGCACAGGCTGAAGGCATGGAGAAGGAAGGAAGAATGGAATCACAGGACAAGCTCGGGAGAGGAGGCAAGAAGGAAACGTTTTGGTGGGGGTGGAGGATTAATTTCAGAATATATTGGAACAAAAGTGGTTTTTTTACGACGGAATTAAAATTCTGTCGTAAAAAGTTGTTTAGAAATTTGCGACAGAATTCCAATTCCATCGCAAAAAAAAAATAAAAAAAGAATTTTGCAATGGAAATCATATTCTGTCGCAAAAATTGATTTTTTGCAACGGAAATCCAATTCCGTCGCAAAAAGTTATTTTTTTGCGACAAAATTAAAATTTTAAAATTCCGTAGCAAAAAGTTGTTTAGAAATTTGTGACGGAATTGGAATTCTGTTGCAACAAAATCACTTTTTGCGACGGAAATCATATTCCGTCACAAAAAGTGATTTTGTTGCAACAGAATTCCAATTCCGTCACAAATTTCCGTCACAAAAAGTGATTTTTTTGCGACGCAAATCCAATTCCTTCGCGAAAAGTGATTTTTTTGTGACAAAATTAAAATTCCGTCGCAAAAAGTTGTTTAGAAATTTGCGATGGAATTGGAATTTCGTCACAAAAAAATCACTTTTTGCGACGGAAATCCAATTCCGTTGCAAATTTGGGAGTTTTTGCGATGGAATTCCAATTCCGTCACAAAATTTTCAAAATTTGTGACGAAATTTTTTCCGTCACAAATTCTATTGCAATTTCATTCTTTTCTAGTAGTGCTTGCCACTGCAACAAATAAGGTGCTAGCTGTGTTTTTTTTTTTTTTGGTGCCACTTAAAACTAACACTGTTCCTCTTAAAATGATGATTTTTGCAAAAATACCCATAACAATTTTCTAATGTATGCCTAACACCATATATAAACCTTAGGTGAAAAAGTGCCTAATGAGGCAAAAGTGACACCATTTTTGGATAAGTCGGAAGAGGAGATCTTTTCTACCAAATTTGATTTTTTTTTTTTAACTATCGATTTTTAAATAACAGAATTATTTATTAAAAAAATATGTTAGTTGAGAGATTATCATTATATTATATTTTTTACCCATTAAAATGTTTTTTTGAAAAAATTAAAAATTATATATAAACCGTTGAAATCCCATCTAAACTAAAAGGTTTAGATGGGAAGAGGTGCCTACTAAGGAAACTGATTCCATGTTTAGTTTGACCAAACATGCATGTAGAGGTGAGGCCGATGCGGCAACAAATATAAACAAATAATAAACAGTGGGTCCCACATTTAAAAAAAATGCTTTTGCAACAACTTCATGCAATTTTCTTTCAGCACCTTTGTTTTTTCCAACTTAGACGTACTTTAATGGGAGAAAAGGGTTTTGCAGAGGTGGCTCAGGTGGAGGGGATCATGGCTGAATCATGAGTCATAGTGGAGAGGAGTAGTGGGAGTTATCTCCTTTATCATCCTTCAACCTCATCCTCCCTCGGCATCGACGTTACGTTGTCAGATCTGATCTGGGTCACCGTTCGTACTGACTGGATCGGAGAGGGGGAATCTCTGTTTGCTTTTTTTGTCCTTCCTCTGTGTTACGGATATCTCATAAATGGGCCTAGCCCAAAACTAAAGAGCCTAGTCAAAATGACTTCAGTTATGCTCATAACCGCTTCCTTGAAAATAGGAGTGGTTTTATCAAGAATATCTATCGTTATGGTAACCGCCTATGAAAGAAGGAGATTATTCAAAAACGCATATCTTGATATCCCTAAAATAAAGGATAAATCCAATTGATTAAGATAAGGCACAGGTACGCCTATAAATAGGGTAAACCCCTTACAAGGTACACACTTCTGAAACCCTAGTTTTTCTATTCACACAGAGCACATACACCACCCCCTCTGGCTATCATTAGCCTGTCGTATACTCTCGAACTACGTGGACTTTGATCCACACTGTGGTATGTAGGACCCCGGGATTTCACCCCGGGCCAAGTCTAACCCAACTTGTAATCCACACCAGATCATTGGCGCCGTTTGTGGGGACTGTAAAGTCCTATTCCCGTGACCCGTGATGGCTAATACCAGAAGCAAAAGCCACTCGCATGCACACGAGCAAGGTCAGGAACAAAATTTTAGCGAGACCCAACAGCAGGACGTTCAAGGCGTTAATCAAGAACAAATGGAGGAATCCCCGGGCTCGAACCTGGATGGACGAGTAGGCCAAACGCTGGAAAATACTAACCACGCTGGTCCCTCAAAGTTTCAGATTGGAAGCCCGAACATACGGCTCCTACATAACATTGCTGAGTCAATGTTGAAACGGATCGAGAATGTGGAAGAACGCGACAATCTTCAGAACCAGAAGATTGACCATATGACCGAGGTGATGAACCAAATCCTTAAACACTTACAAGACCCTCTTCAGGAGGAACGCCAGGATGATCAGCAGAATGAGGACGAAGAAACCAACCACCAAACTGTTGATCCCCTACAGGAGGACCATCCCGGGCAAGGCCGAATAGTTTCAACAAAAAATTCTCAGCAAAATAATCACCGGGACGCGAGTCAGGAGGATCAAGCCCGGGCACATAGGAAGGACAGCCGTACCTCGGACAATCAGGGAATTCCGCAAGACTCCGGCAGGTACAAGATGTGGTATGGGGATGGAGGACAAAACAACAGTCCGTTCTCAGATGAAATTACGGAAGTTGAGTACCCAAGGAAATTTAATACATCCGACCTCCCTAAGTACGACGGAAGTCAGGATCCCCAGACACACTTGAACACTTTCGACACTGAGATGCTGGTCCGAGGATTCAAGGGGCCAATCATTTCCAGGCTGTTCACCTCAACATTACGAGGAGCCGCCCAAATTTGGTTCCGGACTCTATCTCCCAAGTCCATTACCGACTTCAACGACCTGAGCGAGAAGTTCCTGCTGAATTTCGCGACAAGCAAAAAGCAACTCAGGTCAGTCTACACGCTGGACAGAATCAAGCAGCAACCCGGTGAAACCCTTCAAAAGTATTTGGATCGTTTCAAGGCTGCCGCATTGCAAATCCAGAGATTAACGGAAAGTGTCCACGTACACTTGCTCATCTCGGGCTTAGATAGCGAATCCAGAATGGGGAGATCGGTCATATCTGGCGAGATCAAGACGCTGGAAGAATTCCATAGACGAGCCAAAAAGTATCTGGACATCGAGCAGATGCAGATAGCCAATGCGTTGGGAAAAGAGAGACAGAAAAGCCCACCCCTGAAAGGGAAGGACCGGGCAGCAAGAGACTGACCCCGTAACTCGGACCAGAAAACACGAGGACAAAGGCATGAGGGGAAGTATGAGAGATATACTCCAATAAATGTCCCTCGTTCACAGTTATGGAGAGAGGTAGCCCTAACCGAGATGAGGAAGGTGGAGCGACCCCGACCACTTTATAACAAGGGAAAGTTGGACCGCACACGATTTTGTGAATTCCACAATGGACCCGGGCACACAACGGATGAGTGCTGGAACCTTAGAGATGCGGTTGAAAAGTTTATCCGAGATGGAAAATTACGTCAGTACGTTATCAAAACACAAGGGCAGAAAGCCAAGCGCAAGCAGACGGATCGGAGTACAAGCCCAGTCTCCCAGAGGAGAAAACCAGACGAAGCCCGGAGAAAGCACGAAAATGAGGACGAGTTCCCGGAAGCAGAGTTTGACTGCAATGTCATTAGTGGAGGTTACGGAGGTGGCGGCGATACAGCCAATCAGCAGAAGAAATACCTTCGGGAAGTCTTAACCATCAGGGGACGACCGACCTTCAAGCCGGAACCATCGCAAACAGAAGAGCCTCCTAAGCTGTTCTTTACTCAGGAAGATTTGAGGGACGTAATCCCGGGTCATCAAGACGGACTGGTTATAACCGGCCTACTGGGAAAATGCCGTGTAAAGAAGATATTCATCGATCCTGGCAGCGCGGTGGATATCATCCTGTGGGACGCCTTTAAGCGCATAGACCTCGACCCAGAGAATCTAAAGCCGTGCAGGACAACCTTAATCGGGTTCAACGGACAGGATACAAATCCCAAAGGGTGTATAGAACTAAAAATGACCTTGGGTTCTAAAGAAGCCTTTAAGACTGAGCGAGTCAAGTTTATTGTAGCGGATTTCCCTTCGTCCTACAATATAATCTTAGGCAGACCAAAGTATTCATAGTTGGGACATGCTCATATCAACTAAGCATCAAAAGCTGAAAATGGTAAGTCGGAAGAATGAAGTCGTCACCGTCAAAGGTGATCAGAAGGAATCCCGGCAATGCTATTTCTCGACAGTTAAAAACAATGAACCCGGAACATCCAGCTCGCAGCAGAAAGGAACTCGAAATTCAGCGCCAATTGCGCCGAGCTCGGTCAACGTGGTAGAGCTGGATGTAAGAGAAGAAGCAAAGTTGATGAAAACAGAGCCTGATGGAGAGCTCACAGGCTACCAACTAGGAGAGGAGCCCGGACAAATAACCCAGATCGGGAGTTCGCTTGCCGAAGTTTACATTGACAGGAACGTCGAAGTTTACATCGACGATATGATTGTAAAGTCAGTTAAGCGATCCGACCACATCCAAGATTTGCAAGAAACATTTGATAAGTTCCGGGATCACAGAATCCGACTTAACCCAGCTAAATGTGCATTCGGGGTACCAGCGGGTAAATTTCTCGGATTCCTGTTGACAAATCGGGGGATTGAGGCCAATCCGGATAAATGTCAGGCCGTCCTCAATATGGCTGCCCCAAAAAACAAAAAAGAGGTACAGCAGTTGACTGGCAGCGCTGACAAGGTTCTTACTGAAATCGGCAGAAAATGCTCTTCCTTTGTTCAAGTTATTGAAGAAGGAAGCACAGCATGGAGAATGGAACTCAAAGTGTGAAGCCGCGTTTGACAAGATCAAAAAATGCCTGTCATCACCACCCGTGCTGACCAAACCCGAGCCCGGGGAAGATTTGATATTATATCTATCCGTGGCACCAGAAGCAGTAAGTGCCGCCCTGGTGAGAGAAGATTCGATGGAACAGAAACCGATTTACTTTACAAGTCGGGCTTTGCAGAGTTCGGAGCTAAGATATCAAAGGTTGGAAAAGGTGGCCTTTGCGCTCCTCACTGCCGCGAGGAGATTACTAGAATAATTGTGCAAACCAGTCAGCCGATACGCCAAATACTCCACAAACCTGACTTGGCAGGAAGAATGACTAGTTGGGCTATCGAACTGTCCGAATTCGACATAGTATATGAAGCTCGGCATGCTATTAAGTCCCAGGCTTTAGCCGACTTCATTGCAGAACTGGTGCCAACAGAGGTAGTCCCGAAAGCAACCCTTGACGTTTGGAAAGTATTTGTAGACAGCTCGTCAAACGCCAAAGGAAGTGGAGCCGGGATCATAGTCGAAAGCCTGGAAGGAGTCGCCATGGAACACTCCTGCAATTACACTTCAGAACGTCCAATAATCAGGCCGAGTATGAGGCTGTATTGGCCGGGCTATCGCAGGCAAAAGATAATGGGGCCAGGAGGGTTCATCTCTTTACCGACTCTCAACTAGTCGCGGCCCAAATCAACGGTTCATACACGGCTAAGGGACCCTTGCTAATCAAGTATCTGGGGAAAGTCAGAGAGGCAATGGCCGACTTCAATGAGGTCGTAGTCACCCACATCCCTAGGGGAGAAAATGCGAGGGCAGATATCCTCTCCAAATTAGCAAGCACCAGGAACCCGGGAGTACGATTTAAAAATCGGCAAAGCCGCTCGAATGCAATAATAAAGCCCCAGGAGTTAGAATGAAGCTGAGTAGGGGCCAGCTGAAGAATGTTTAAGAGATCTACTTGAAACCTAGAAAATGGAAAACGAAGGCCGAGTTTTTTGACGAAGTCTAGGTAGAAGAAGAAAAAGGAACGCTCATTCCCTTCCCAGGCAACGCACACCGGTTCAGAAGGGCCAGGAAGAGATAAAGAACAATGATCCCGGTCCCCTAATGGGAGCTCGGCGATCTGATTGGTCGTGGCTTTCGATAGCCTGGACAGCACCCCGGTCGCAACCCAGTCATACTTTTCAGCAAGATGACGTGGAATACTGACGGCCGCTGAATCCACGGATCCGGAATCCTCGACAAGACGCGGAGAAGTTGACATACTACCTAGAAAAGGCAAAACAAAAATAAATTAGAAACGAAGATGATACCTAAAGATAGTAAAGCGGGACGGGTAGAAACGGCTCCAATAACCCGCGGTTGGATATGCCGGCATCGCGAAGCTATTTCGTCAGCTTCCCATGACCGGCCAACCATCGTGGCCTCAGATATCAGCCAGGAACACTCCTCGCACGGGCCGATAGGCCGGGTAAGGGAGATGAGGGGCTCCGCGCGTGAAGGAAAGGAAGAGGCTGGTAGAGGAGGACTTTCCCCCTACCCTTTCCTAAGGGCGGCTCTGAAGAAAAAACCCTAGTGGCAGCAATCCCCCGGCCTAGACTTTCGGGCTCTACAGACTCAGACCGACCTCGAGCCCTTCCCCTAACCCGACCAGACCATCCTGGTTGACTACCACCTTCTTCGCCATAACCACGAAGAACGTTTTCCCTCTTTTGTTCTTCGGTCAGAGGTTTCTCGTACAGCCACCAAGTTGTCCGGGGAGGCATACACTGAATAAGCTCGGCCTCTTCCGGGGAAAAAACATTTGGATTAAAAGGCAGAGGAGAACCTTGATGGCTCATCCCGAGAAGATAGAATTTAAACAGGAAACCGTAAACCAAAGACGGAGAAAAAGGATTGAATAGACCAGAAGTTCAGAGAAGTTCAAGAACAAAGCAGAAGCCAGAACCCAAAGGGGAAGAAACTGGAAAGAACTCACAATAACCTACCCAAAAAAAAAAGGGAGGGGAAAGACCAAGAGACAAAGAAAGAAAGGAGAAAACACAGCCAAATAACCAGAGAAGGAAACAAGGAAAGTACCTGGTTTGAAATAAGTTAAGGGAAGAGGAATGCGCGAGCCACGAAGACCAGAAATGGGAATCTGAGGAAGATGAACGGGTGACTGGTTGCAAGTTTCTCTCAAGAAGGAAAATTCAAGGTTTGGCAGTTTTCAAAATGCAAGAAGCAGAAAGTCGAAGGCTTTTATAAGCAAAACAAGCAGGCAGATGAGAGTCAAGAAACTCAACCGCCAAAGGCCCAAAGGGCCCATACACGAATGGTGACGTAGACGTTAAAAGGCGTGCACATTTAATGCTGATGGTAAGCAAACACGAAAACCAAGATAATGGGGCAGTTGCTCTACTCAGAGGCCGGCTAGTAAACATCAAATTAGCAGGAGGCAATGATGACACTCGTGGCCTCGAGATAAGACGAGCGTTGGATCAACAGATGAGGCGGACAATGATCCCGGATCGAAATGCTCACGTGGCCGACCACATGAATACACCCCGGTTGCCCGACCTAACTCCCCGTGCAATCTCAAACTTGGGGGCAACAAGTCCCGATCCACGAAAAACTGGACAAAGTACCTGTAAATAGGGAGTAAGACCAGATAGAAATATCAATACTACCCGACACGAATAAAGAAGGAAAGTTCGAGAAGGCATGGGAGGAGTTCGGCTTAGAATCAAAATTATAGAACATTAAGACTGAACATTAATGTTCTCTCGGGATAGCAAACGAATGCAACCCGCGTTAACCGGGATGGGGGGCACCCGTGTCCCACTCAAATAAACCGGAATGCAAATTGATGACAGATGGGGTAACCCGGGGACCAAAAGTGTCCGACCTCGGAAAAAGAACTAGAAATCAAAAACCTCAGGACAGCGAAATGAACTAGAACACAGGACGTAACCTGACAAGTACATCCCGGCTGCTCGGAGCCCTGAACAATCGGGCTGGGGGGCAACTGTTACAGATATCTCATAAATGGGCCCAGCCCAATAACTAAAGAGCCTAGTCAAAATGACTTCAGTTATGCTCATAACCGCTTCCTTGAAAATAGGAGTGGTTTTATCAAGAATATCTATCGTTATGGTAACCGCCTATGAAAGAAGGAGATTATTCAAAAACGCATATCTTGATATCCCTAAAATAAAGGATAAATCCAACTGATTAAGATAAGGCACAGGTACGCCTATAAATAGGGTAAACCCCTTACAAGGTACACACTTCTGAAACCCTAGCTTTTCTATTCACACAGAGCACACACACCACCCCCTCTGGCTATCATTAGCCTGTCGTATACTCTCGAACTACGTGGACTTTGATCCACACTGTGGTACGTAGGACCCCGGGATTTCACCCCGGGCCAAGGCCAAGTCCAACCCAACTTGTGATCCACACCGGATCACTCTGGATGGTCAAGAAAGACTATGACTGAGATGATGAAGGTGACTGAAATTTTTAGATCACAGATTTTCCTTCTCTGGCCATTTTGAATTTGGAACGCAGTAGGAGATCTCTTAGCTAGAACATAATACTTGTTTGATATTTTCAATCCTTGTTTCTCCTCTAGCTGGTTGGACAATGACGGGCTGAACAAAGGAAATGTAGAGGTGGTCATTGGCGCGATCAATGCTGATGAACAACACGTGTGGACATACAGGAGATGAGGGAAGGAAAATAGTCAGAGTGGATAACACAAGTGCAAAATAGTAGGTCCCACAGCTGAAAACGGACGGTGGTTAGACATATGTACACCTTTGTAATTTGGGAAAATTACACTATGGCCCAAGGACAAGAATTAATTATAAAAAAGTCTCAAACCAGAATCTCATTACAAAAAAATCCAAAAAAAGTATCTTGGGACTTTTTTAAAAATAATTGCCTAAGATGACAAAATCCTTTTACAACTGAAAATGTTATGTTAACAACAAAAATTCTCAATTGTTAATATGACATTTTAAATTGTTAATATGACTTTTCAAGTTGTTAATTACTTTACTATTTTTATTAATCTCTTTACTGTCGTTATCAACAAGATTTTAAAATTCAACTGATATTTTTCTATCATTCTCCTTATTAAAAATGTAGATGGACACCTTCCCTTTTTTATTTAAATAAAATAATTATTTTTATTTTAAAAATTAAACTTAATATGATGTTAGAATTTGGAAAGACTTTTCTAACATTTAAAATTTTAATATCACTATTTCTTTTTTCCTAATGGCAATATGGCATTAGGATTAAAAGAGTAAAATGAAACTTTATAACATTAAAGTTAAAATGAAACATTTCATAAAATTCAAGTTAAATGACTAAAAGTGTGTTTTTCCTTTATAAATTACTACATGCTAAGCAATGCCTAATGCTTAATTCACTAAAAAAAAATTTAGGATTCCTATAATAAAAAAATATTTTATAATATAGTGGTATCCCCTTTAATTAATTTAAATAACAAAAACCCCTCTTTCATTATGGAAAAACTAAATTGATCTCTCTTAATATATATTACTGAAAGATTATTACGAAGAGATTATCTAAGTTTTAAATATAAATAATTATTTTACTCTTATAAATGAAAACTTTAATTGTATAAAATGTTAATAAAACCGTAATTAATGACAACTAGTATTTTAATATTTGAAGGGTTAGTGATGACATGTAAATCAATTCTTATGTCACTCTAAAAAAATAATTTTTAAGTATATAAATAACTGTTGTAAGGTTTTATATAAAAAAAAAGGAAAACTAATCTTTTGATGCTTATTGTTTTGACTCAGTTGTAATTCAATCCTTATATTTTAATTTGATGCAATTTAGTCATTCAATTTGTTTTGTATAAGAATAACAGATGTCTAGTCCTAATGGACTAGTGAGTTGATATTAGATTGAATAATTACTCCAAGATATCTATGAGGCAGATACCCAAGAGAATGATGGATCACTATGCACAAATAAGGCTTTCACTGGAGGGGGTGGTATGTCTGCACTATGACGGCAGAATAGCCAAATAAGAGAGAATCTCAATACCTGTTGTTAGTTCTCTATGTGTTTTGATGATAACTGACAATTGTAAACTAAGTTGTTCTTTGTTGATGAAGTTCAAACAAGGTAGAAGCTTGTTAAAATTGATTTAATCCTTGTAATGAAAGTTAAACTCAAGCCTGAATTTGTTAAACTCGAGTTTATATTTAACAGAAAGCAAGACAAGTGTTTTGAACTTAGGCAAACCCGAGCCTATTATGTTAAACTTGAGCCTATGGATTACAAAGAGCAAATCAAGTTATTTGTTCTCAGTTAAACTCGAGTCTATTATGATAAACTCGAGCCTATGCCTTACAGAGAGCATCAAAAGGTTTTTCAAGTATAAACTCGAGCATGATTATGTAGACTCAAGCCTATCTCTAATTGAAAGAATTTCAAGTGTGTTCTGGCTGATGCAAACTCGAGCCTAAAACTCAAAAACTCGAGTTTGACTCAGACAGAGAGCTATCAAATTTTGCAACAAATTAGACTCGAGCCTACATTTGTCAAACTCAAGCTTACATCTCTAGACTAAAGCTTATGTCCATTTCAAACAGTTTCAAACTCGAGCCTGCCATTTATAGACTCGAGTTTTTGCGTTATTTCAAATTGATTTTAAAAGGTCATCCCGATGATTACTGAAAATAGAAGGCATGAACTCAAGCCTATATATTTTCTCTTGAGTGTCAATGAACAAACTCATGCCCACATGGTTTAGACTCGAGCCTAACGAATCTCTGTTTTACAGATGACGTCTTCTATATGTCTGATTCAAACTTATGAATTAATTTACTCACATCTTAAGTTGCGAATCTGTTAGTTCTCTATGTGTTTTGATGATAACAAGACATTGTAAACTTGTTGCTAAGCTTTGAACATGTTTAGAGATCCTTAAAATTGATTTAATTCTGATAATACATGTTAAACTCGAGTTTGGATGTAATAGACTCAAGTTTGTGCTCAACAGAAAGGAAAATAAACGTTTTGGACTCGAGCAGACTCGAGCCTGTGCGTGACAAAGAGCCTTTTTGCTGTTTTCACCCCGAGCAAACTCGAGCCTAACATAATAAACTCAAGCTTGCTTGTGACAAAGACAAAAGTCACATTTTATAACTAAGACGGACTCGAGCCTATCATGTTAAACTCGAGCCTAAGTCTTACAGAGAGCATGTCAAATTTTTTAAGCTGTTAAACTCGAGCATAAATGTTTTTGACTCAAGCCTAAATCTTACAGAAAGCTCTTCAAAACATTTTTTTTCTTAAGAACAGACTCGAGCCTTAGAATTTTAACTCGAGCCTGTCCCTTCCAGAGACCAACCAAAGTTTTTTACACAATCATAGGCTCAAGCATATATTCATTAACTTGAGCATGTTTCAGTTTGAAAAGCATTTGCACAACGGTTTAGTGAAACAGACTCGAGCTTATCACTAATAGACTCGAGCCTAAGTCAGGCAGACAGCTATTCAAGTGACAGAGCCCGAGCAGACTCGAGCCTAAGTATTTAGACTCGAGCTTGTGCATTTAAACTTAAGCTTCAGTACGTTGTGAATGGCTCCAGACTCGAGCCTACCCAGATTATGCTTGAGTGTTGATGAACAGACTCGAGCATAGCAGTCTTAAACTTGAGCCTAACAAATACCTGTTATTTAAATGATGCGTTTTTCACCTCTCGGATTCAATCTTAAGCATTGTCTTACACTCAAATAGAATTACGAATCATTATATATATGTTTAATGTGTTTGTTCATGAGTTTCATATTACTTTAACACGTTTTGAGCATCAAATCAACTCTGGGATAAGAGCATTTATTGCAGGACTAAAAGCCAAGCTGAAACTTCTCCCTGATCCCATTTGTTCAGCTCTGACCGTTATGGATCAATCTAAGCACTCTCCAATGGTCTAAAACGAATTACGAAAAGGCAAAAGTACTGGAAAACATCTACAACGTCTATATCCAAGATTCCAGCCAAGAATTGAAGAGATGGCTGAAAATATGCAACGGCTATTTTTCAGAATTACAGCTGAGGATTGGAGAAGAAAACGCAACGGCTAGTCTCACTGATTAATCTATAAATACTCACAAAGACGAAGAGCAATACACACAACAAAATTACATCTAATTGCTTCTTTGATCTTTAAGCTTTGTTTTATGCAAAATATTTTTTGAACTTCAGTGTTTATGATTATCTACTCTTTAGGAGAGTTTGATTGTGAAAATCATTTCTGATCATTTGTTGTGAGAAAACTCAAGGTTATGGAACCTGTGAATAGGGGTAGTTTAATTACAAAGTGTAAGGGGGAGTAAGTTCTAGGTGATTGAGATTGCATGTGATTTACATTGTTGTAATTAAAGCTTTCTAAGATATTAGAAATACCCAGGAGGTATCTAGGGACTGGATGTAGGTCAAGTTGTGACCGAACCAGTATAAATTCTTTATCTCAAGCTTTTCTTCCCTTACTCTCTTGTTATTTGTTTTAAGATTTTGAAAAGTTTTTTTTTCTTAAAATCCCCAATTCACCCCCCTCTTGGTGATTTCTTCCACTTTCAGAATCATCATATATATATAAATACATACTTGATCGATATGCTCATTAGTTTCAGATGAATTCAGCAAGGATCAAGAACCAAGAACAAGCCTGAATTTCTCCTATATCCCAATGGTTCAACTCAGGCCGTTATAGATTGTCCAGATCACTCTCCAACGGTCAAATAGAGTTTATGAAATGATCAGAATTCTAGAAGACCATCTGCAACAACTAAATCCAGGATTCCAGCTAAGAATTTAAGAAAAAGAGAAATATATGCAACTGTCATATTCCAAAGATGAAGCTGAACATTGAATAATCAAAGAGAAGAAAATGAAACAGTTAGTTCCTCTAATTAAACTATAAATACCCAAGAAGGCTCATAGCAACAACACACAATTTCAACTGATTGCATTTTTAATTTGACACTTCATTGTGCATACTTTAGTATTTGAACTTCAGTGTTTATTCTTATCTACTCTGTTTGAGAGTTTGTTTTTTAAAATCATTCGATTACTTGTTTGAGAGAACTCAAGGTTGCAAAACCTGTTAGTTGGGTTATTCAATTACAAAGTGTAAGGGGGAGCAAGTCCTTGGTAATTAGGATTGCTTGAGAGTTACATTGTTGTAATTAAAGAATATTGAGGTAGTTGAAAAACCCAAAAGGTATTTTGGGACTGGACGTAGGTCAAGGTTAGGACCGAACCAGTATAAATGCTATTGTGTCTAGCTTTTCTTCCCTTGCTTTATTATACTATGTTTTCGATCTAAAAACTTGGGTGTTTCGAAAAGAATTTTTAAAATCCCCAATTCACCCTCTCTTGGTGATTTCTTCCATTTACAACTGTAGAGTTTACCTCTTATTTATAGAGTTTAACTATAGGGTTTATACTCCTAGGCCTTTGTGCCTCCAAGCCCAAGTGTTTATGCCGCCACATCTAAGTCATAATCTTGGATTTACTATCTTTATCGATATCCTCCTTGATTATGGGAGGATTATCCTCCTTGATCATAGGAGGATCCTGTTGTAGATAGCCTCTTATTGGGCCCTACGTAAATGGGCCTCATAGGGTTTGTAACAGTTACCCCCCAGCCTGGTAGTCAAGGTGTCTAAGCTACCGAGGTGCATTTATTATCTAACCCGGATCTCATATCTAAGTCGTTGAACTTACTTGTTTCATTCAACTTGCTTGTTTCATTCAATATGTTTTCAATCTAATAACTTGCTTGATTAGTTATTATCTAACCTGGAATCCAGGTTACTTTATTCGGGAACTATCTATTTCTTTTCACAATTGCATGTTCTTTCTTTTGCATCAAATCCGGGTTAATATGTTTCATCAGCAGGTTTCCCCAACCCGAATATCCTCTGAATGGATCTTGTTTATTGATAAACGTGTCCTCCCCTTCACTAGAGATATTTCAAGGAACCGGGATAGTGCTTGAGATAACTCAAATTTGAAAGGACTTCTGCTTCACCTCCTTACTTCATCATGACACCCTAACAACTGTACACTCCCAACTGTCAAGGTGTAAAACAATCACCTTTAGCCATCTTCAATATTTGTGCATATTTAAAGCCCACGTCGCTTCGCCCACCTCATCACTTCTTTTTGGGGTGAATTATCTTCTTTGCCCCTGCCTTTTGTGATTTGCAACTTCAACGATAACCTCAACGGTTATCTTTTATAAGCTCATTCGCTCCCCCCCAATCTTCACATTTGAACTTTTGCTCTCATTGCTCTCAAAACAAAACCTCTGTTTCTTGCTTTCTAAGACAACTTCTTTCTCTTCAAAATCTTGCTTTCTCAAGCTCCCCGACTTGCGCATTTAGGTTTCCACCCATCCTTCCAAGCACAAGTATTTTCGCCATTTCTTTACACTTTCTTTGATTTTGCTTCAAAGTTCCCTTCATTAGTTGTTTTCTGGTTTCTTGTTCTATGTTCTTTTTCATTTCGATTTCTGGGGCTTCTAGGATTTCTGAGTGGCTTAGTTCTTCATACGCACTTTTCAATATTGTCATCTCTTTCATAGTGTTTCTATAGCTAATCTTTGGGATCATCGTTGTACGTCTTCCTTTATTGTTTCTACCAAACACATTGTGTTCTAATTTCCGGCGATGATTTTTCTTTAAAGATAGTTAAGGATAGTCCTTTACCGTCTTCGAGTCAAGATAGACTTACTTTAGCAAAGGAAGAAGAGTTACGTAAAACCATTCCTCTTGGAGATCGCTTTTGGTTATAGGGCATTCCTCGTACTGAAGAAGAAAAGCGAGAGGCTTTGCTTCGTGGGTACCATTGTGAGAGTAGTAAGAAGGGATCCCAACCTTTAGAATTTGAGAGTCGAAATGAGAGCATACCTATTCCGAGATCCCATACCCCAACACCAAAAACTGAGAGTTGGGGTACGAGTAGATCTATTTCAGCATTATACACTTTTGAACACGAACGTATACACCAAGTCAATCTGAGATCCCACGCAGAGGAATTCGTCGATCCGTTGTTGATTGCATCTTCCTAAGCTCTAAATTCATCCCAACTCACCTGTTTGATGCTAAACTTTAAGAGCTTCTCGACATTGAATTGCATGCCTTAAAGGTCGCCGCCTTAACCCAAACCATATGTACGGTGAAAAACAAATATGCAGCGACTTATGACGAGTTCCAACAACTCAAGGTAGAAAAGGATGAGGCTTATGAGCAGCGACAGGCGGCCAAAGCATAGAAGGGCAAAACATATGAGGAGTTGCTGGTGGCAAGGGAGGCCCTGAAAAGGGCAGAGTCAGACTTTCTTCGTCTTCAACATACTCATTTCAGTAACGCCAAAGCCTTGAAAGTGATGTAGACATATCATGAGGAGGTAAAAGTCGAGCTAGACTGGACCAAAACTGCATTTGAAGCTGCACATGCCAACATTGTTGAATACGCAATTGAATTGAAAGACACCACAAAAAGTGCCTTTAACAATGCCTTGGAGCATATCCGGCTTTTGAACTCCGGCGTTGATCTTAACACTTTCAGCCTACATTACGAGGCTCATGTTGAAGATGGGAAGTTAATCCCGCCGGATAAGGAGGGAGGAAAAGAGGTTCAAGCAGAGTTCGCTCAGAGACACAAGTAAAGGCTAAAGCTCCACCTAGCTAAAAGGGCCGATTGCCATCATTACTTGTACTTTGTACTTTTTTAGTTTTTACTTTGTACTTTTTTATTTAGGGTACTTAACCACTTTTTGCTTTGCAACAATTTTTGCCAGATTGTTAACCCCTTTTTTTCTTGTTTCTAGCTTCTTTGTACTTGAAAAATTCGAATATCAATGAAAATATATTCAGTTGTCTAAACCGAATATATCTCCAAGCTTTATCATAAACACGATAATACATTAACAATATGAACTCAAACATATTTTAAGAGTTCTATTCGATGACTTGACCAAAGTCATAAATATATTGCGTAGAATATACTAAAATATTTTCGGTATTAAAATCGGGTATCATATTTGGTGAAAATTTTTAACTAAACCTTCACATTACATTTCAGCTTTCTAAGCTGGAATTCGATCCAGAATAAGGCAATTCGTCACATGTTCAAACTCAATTTTAAACCAAGGTTTTAAACATTTCGACCTAATCAGGGTCAGTGTGGCAATTCAACTCATTATCCCGGAATAAAATTGGATGCGTCATAATTACGAATGCTAGGTGTACCTTCACTTATTTGAATCCGGGTTCAATGACCCTAGCTTCATTCATTCATTCATAACTGACACAATTTGAACAATTTGAAACATGATCCTCAACTGAGAATTTCTTTCATTTATTTGACAATAAACTTGCTTACATATTCAACTTTAAATAATTCCAAAAAGGAAATTTGAACTTGAAAACTTAATGACGGAACTCGAATTTTAACTGAAATAAACTCAGTTTATCCAGGAACCAAAACTTGAACACGGAACTTAGATTTAACTGTAATAGACTCTCAGTTTATTCATGTTCCATATTCTTTTTATTAACTTCTTCTCTAAAGTCTCCAACATGTAACTCCTTTGCTTAGCTTTTCTATAACCCGTTAAGGGCCTTCCCAATTTGTGGCGAGCTTTTCGTCTCTGGCATTTTTATTTCCCATGTCTACTCTTTGAAGCTTTAAGTCACCTTTTTCAAATGATTAGGGTTTCACTTTCTTATTATAGTTGGCGGAGATGAGTTGATTGTTGGCTATATCCCGACAGTGTGATGTGACTTAGACTTCACCTATCAAGTCCAGTTCTACCGCCAAAACCTCATTATTCTTTTCCTCATGCTCTTGAAGAATCTTTATTCTTCTCGAAAAAGGCTAACCTATCTCAACCAGGATTATAGCCTCACATCCATAGGTTAACCTGAATGGAGTTTTCTCGGTTGACATTTGAGCACTGGTCCTATAGCCCCACAAGATAAAGTACAACTTCTCAACCAAGTTGGACTTTGCATCCTCCATCTATTTCCTCAATCCGATGATCATTACTTTATTCGCTTCTTTCACTTGCACGTTCGATTAAGGATGCTTCATAGAAGCGAAGTGATGCTTGATGTGGAAATGAGACATCATTTCTTGGAACCTTTTATCAATAAACTAGGCTCCATTATCGGTTACCACCTCGTTCGGGATTCCAAATCTGGAAATTATATTTCTTTCAAAGAACCTTTGTACCCGAGCAGAGGTGATTATCGTAATTGGTTCAACCTTGATCCATTTGCTAAAATAATTGACAACTACAATGAGCCATCTCAACTGCCCCGGAGCCACTTTGAACAGTTTGAATAGATCTATCCCCAACTTGAAAAAGGGCCATGGGGCCGAGATAGATTGCAATTTAGTTGGTGGGGACTAAATTATTCTAGCGTGTTTTTGACAACTGCCCCATCATTTAACATGATCCTTCGAATTTGCCTCCATTGTTGGCTAGTAATACCCTACTCGTAAAGCTTTCCTGGCCAAAGCCTTAGCTCCTATGTGTTGGCCATTTATTCCATCATGTGTTTCAGCCAAGACATACTCAGCCTCTTCCTAACTCAAGCATTTCAATATTAGAGAGTGCAGACCCTTATGATATCACTGATCTTCTATAATCGTGTGCGTAGCTACAATTCAGACCAATTGCTTGGCCTCAACTGAATCATTAAGAAGGACTCCTTTTTCCAGGTAATCAATTATTAGTCTTCTCCAATCCGCCGCAATTGAGATAACTATAACACAACTTAGCTCTAATAAATTTTGTTAGATCACGGTTCTGTGGTTACCCGGGCTCTTTATACTTGCCAACTTTGACAAGATATCAGCTCCAACGTTCTCCCCTCTAAGAATGTGAGTAATGATCACCTCGTTGAACTCGGACATAACTTCTCTCACCTTGCTTATGTATTTTACCAGCAAAGGACCCTTAACTTGGTATGTCCCTTCAATTTGTGTTGCAACGAGTTTAAAGTCAATTAAAACATGAACCTTTTTAGCTCCATTTTCCTTTGCTTAAAGTAGCCCAGTTAGAAGCACTTCATACTCTGCTTGATTATTCAACGTCAGAAATTTCAGTTGAAGGGAATGCTCCATTGACACTCCTTCTGGACTTTCGACAATAATCTTGGCTCCGCTTCCTTTAACATTTGAAGAGCCATCCATGTAGACTTTCCAAGTTTCCACGTCTCCATTTTCCCCTTTATTTATCGAGGTTAATTCAATGACAAAATCAACCAATGCTTACAACTTAATTGCTTACCGAGCTTCATAGGTGATATCAAAGTCAAATAGCTCAATGGCCCAGCTCATCATCCTTCCAAACAAATTTGACTTATGGAGCACTTGCCGAATTGGTTGACTAGTTCTAACCACAATTTGATGTCCTTGAAAGTAAGGACAAAGTCTCCTTGCCGTGATGAGTAATGCAAATGCCATTTTTTCAAGCTTCTGATAATTTAACTCTGAACCTTGTAAGGCTTGGCTTATGAAATAAATTGGTTCCTGGCCATCTTTTGTTTTTCTGACCAATACCACGCTCACAACTTCTTCCCCCACAGACAAATACAAGATCAGGATTCTCTCTAAGTTCCAAGTTAGACAAGACCAGCAGGGCAGCTAGACATTTCTTTATTCTTTCAAACATGGCTTCACACTCCAGGTTCCAACCTCCTTGCGCCTCCTTCTTTAGTAATTTGAAGAAGGGAAGATCACTTTCTGTTGATTTAGGAAAAAATCCGGTCAATGCTGCCAATCTTCTCCTTATCTGCTAAACTTCTTTCTTTTTCTTTAGGGCCTTCATGTCTAACAGAGATTTTCATTTATCCGGATTGGCCTTGATTCCTCTGTTTATTAATAGGAATCCTAGGAACTTTCCAGTCGGGACTCTAAACACACATTTAGCCAGGTTCAACCGGATTTGATATGCTCTTAGCTTCACAAAAGTATGTGTTAGTTCTCTCTGTGTTTTAATGGTAACTGACAATTGTAAACACAAAGTGAAGTTTGTCTTTGGTAAGTTGAAAAACTTACTGTCAAAGGCAAACTCGAGTTTGAGGCTTCCAAACTCGAGTTTGGACTTGACAGAGAGTAGCTTAGTTTTTATGAACTTAAAGCGAACTGCAATTTGCATTTACAAACTACGGTTTATGTCAAGCAGAGAGGACTCAAAGTTTTTCAAGTTAAATCAAACTCGAGTTTGTATTAGTAAACTTGAGTTTTTTAGATAGAGACACTTCAATATTTTGAAGTTAAGCAAACCACAGCTTGATATTCTAAACCACGGTTCGCTCTCAGCCAATGGCTATATAAAGTTTTCTATAAATTCAGGAAACTTAAGTTTGAGAATGTAAACTCGAGTTTGACTCAAGCAGAGAGCTCGTCACTATTTTGAACTAAGAAAACTACAGTTTGTATTTACAAACTGTGGTTTGATAATTTGTGGACTTAAATGTGTTTTGTCTTTTCAAAAGACAAACTCGAGTTTATCACTTAATAACTCAAGTTTGCCACTGTTTCAAAATTTGTTTCACAGCTCAAATCGCGATGGTCATTCCTTGAATGAACCAAACTCTAGTTTGATTTTCTAAACTACGGTTTGGCTCCTGAACTAAACTCCAAACTTCAGTCTGTTTTAACAAACTCGAGTTTGCGTCACACATACTACTACAAAAAAGGGTTACTACTACCTTAAAAGACGTCCTTATTTAATAAAGGGAAGTTAAAAGTTAAAGTAGTGGCATTCTTGTAATTATTTTACTAAATTCTATATATTTGTAGTCCTAAACTATAATTTAGGAAGCCTAAATTAAATTAAGGTGTCCTAAAATAATTTCAAGACGCCTAAAATGTGCTCCTTTTAGTGCAAAAAAAAAAATTGTTT
This sequence comes from Acacia confusa, assembly GCA_037074495.1. Classification (NCBI taxonomy): domain Eukaryota; kingdom Viridiplantae; phylum Streptophyta; class Magnoliopsida; order Fabales; family Fabaceae; genus Acacia; species Acacia confusa. The sequence goes on from CM073514.1 coordinate 25,620,159, forward strand.
GGTGCCAGTGAATATATTTATAATTTTTGGCATCCTTCAAAAACATAAGGAAGCCTTAATGGACTTTTTTGGTGGCCTAGAAAAATAGCAGGACACTTAAAACTTTATTTTTGTTGATTTTTTTTGGTTTTTTGGCATCCTCATGAATACAAGGACGCCTTAATTGCATTTTTTTGGTGCCCTTAGGATATTACAGGATGCTAAAAAATAAATTAAGGCGTCCTAATCTCTTTCAGGAAGCCTTATGAAAACTTGTGGCGTCCTATATTATTGTTCAGGACGCCAAATTTTATAAGTAAGGTGTCCTTGTGCATTTCAGGAAGCCATATGACAATTTGTGGCGTCCTGTTTTTTGTTCAGGACACCAAAATTGTGGCTTTTATCGAAAAAATAGGCGGGGTCTAGTAGTTTTTCAGCCTCAGTTTGTAGGCTAGTAGTTTTTCTTTCTCAATTTGCAGGCTAGCAAATAAAGACAACTCTGCAATCTCCTTATCAAGCAAGTCATAATTCTCTTCCAATCTTATCACAACACCATCCGATAGTGGGTGGTCCATTTGGAGATCCAAAAGTGCTTTTTTTTTGGTAGGGGAATAGCTATCAAGTAGAAGTCAATCTTTCGCTGTTACTAAGGCATATAAGACTCTTTGTTCATTTGAGCCTGAGTCGAAGACTTCGCATCTGCATCTGCTTCGCACCCAAGTTTTTCCAAGAGAACCGACTACAGGGGTGTGTGCTAATAAACTCAAACTCGTCTTCCTTGATCTCTCGCTCACATAACTATAGCAGAGGCACCATGTTTGGCGATAATAGACACGAGAGATGGGCTTGCCATTAAGATTCAAACAATATTCAAAGGTTACTTAGTAAGTTAAGTAATGTTTTGTTTACTCATTTATCTCTTCTCAGATGGAACCAGTTCTTCAGATGAGGAATTTAAAAAGAATGCTATTTCGCTTTTAGAATAAGGGCAAGAAAGGCATTGAGAGCTTTAAAAGGATTGGTTAAATTACAAGCACTTGTGAAAAGTTATTTTAGTGAGGAAGCAAACCATGGCAACTTTGCGTATAGTTTTCTTTTGAGAAATGTGGCTTCAGTTTGATCCTCTTGTTCCTTAAAATAAAAGGTGGCATCACAGGATGTTTGGCTAGGATTTAGACAAAGTAGGCATAGAATGGAAGAACATGAATCATAAGTACTTGTGAAAGTTGGCTTTGATGTCTTGCTAATGAATGATTTTTTTATTTCGGATACTTCCATAGGAGGTTTTAGGTTTAAGGAGTTTGTCTTGTGGATCTTTCTTCTTCATATGCAACTAAACAAAGTGGGTATTAAACTATTAATTCCTTTTTCAGCCATTGAACAAAGTGGCCCCAAATTCTCATTGGAGGTATAAACTCTGGGCCAACTTCTATCTTTTGTGTGCTTCCTTTTGAAGCTTGACCAGGTGTTTTACCATAATGATATGGATCAAATACATTTGAATTATAGTAATTATAAAGTTGAATTATTTTTGCCTCTCATTCTCAATATTTTTCAACTGAATCTAGTGAGATAAAAAAAAAATACCCCTCAACTATGAGACAGAGAGAATGGCCAAGGGACCTAATGAAAGAACAATATTTTTTGTAAAGACTAGCCTCTTAATTCACCCGCCACCCATATATGCATCCTCATCTGAAGAAGAGAGGTAAGGTTCTTAATTCTTCCGCACCCACTGATTTCTTATAGTTTAAAATGCTTTAAAATGTTCTATATACATCTAACTTGATTAAATTGAGCCAGGTTGACCTACCTACGCCATAACCTTTAATACGTGGCAACTTTGCATTATTCAGCTATAACATTTTTTTTCCTCAGATATAAATCCTCTATTTTTGGATGCATAGATATTCATCACTTCTTTTCTTTGATAGGTTAATACATTCACTTTTTCCCCAAGATCCAGAATTTAAAGGTAGACAAGTAGTCACTTTCCACAACTAGAGAGATTTCATATTCTTATGGCATCATCGGTATGTATCCACAAGACTTTAATAACTAATCCACATTTTTATGCTTATGCAGTTTCTTTCTTTAAATATTGTTGCACTGGGAACTTGCTAGTGTAAATAGTCGACTTTAATGAAGTTACAGATGCTTTGAGCTTCCTTGTTCCATTTTTTTTCCTTTTTTTTTTGACAAATAATTAATAGGCACCCTTACATGAGGCATATAAAGAAAAATTAGGCATGATGTAACTGAATGCACTAAGTGGGATTAAATTTTTTTTATTAATTCTCTCTCTCTCTCTCTCTCTCTCTCTCTCTTATTTTACATTTTCTCTCTATTATAATTTTATAACCTCACTCGTTTATTTATTTTTTAAATTCAACTTATAAATATTTTTCATCCCCTTCACTGGTTCTCTCCCTTCCAAATCCCTCATACCCCCTAAAAGTTTCCTTTATTGAATTAAATTGAGTAAATTTTGTTGAATTAAGCTGAAATGGTTTGTTGTTTAAATTTTGGGATGGCTTACTGTTGGGTGGAAATGTTGCCGAATTTTGTTTACAAGATTGAGAAAACAGCATGTTGTTCTTAAAATTGTTATGAACTTGACTGTTGTTGGAAATGTCTTAGGTGGTAATAAAATGGGTCATAGTTGGATGAATGCTTTGAGAACCAATGAAGAATATAAGAATAGAGTGCAAGAGTTTATTGAGTTTGTTAAAAGAAATGTGGCTACAAAAAAAGGGATGTATTATTGTCCATGTGTTAATTGTTTAAATGGGGTTCGATGGGATATTCCTGATATAAGAGATCACCTACTTTGTGATGGAATAAACCTTCGACGCACTACGTGTATATGGCATGGTGAGGAAGTAAGTACCAGTGCATCCCACGAAAATGAAGTTAACGTAGATAAAGATGGAATGGAGAGAATGATTCATGATGTTGAGGTAGAATCGTTTGCACAATCACGTGAATATGATAGCGTGCGGAGTAATGCTGAGACACCTTGTTCCCTGGGTGTACTAAGTATACACGGTTAACTGGGACCTTACATTTGGTCAACTTAAACGCAACTTGTGGGTGGACCGATAGTAGTTTCATGTCATTGCTTGAATTGTTGTGTGATATGTTGCCAGATGATAATGTACTACCAAATCGTATATATGAGGCAAAGAAAATCTTGTCTACGATAGGCATGGAGTATGAAAAGATACACAGTTGCCCTAATAACTGCATTTTGTACAGAAATGAGTATGAAGGCCTTAGTAATTGCTCGAAGTGTAAAACTTCATGATACAAAGTGAAGAAAGGTTGTGGTTCTGGAGATAAGACAACAAAAAGATAACCTTTGAAGGCATTGTGGTATCTTCCAATAATATCGCAATTTAAGCGTCTCTTTACTAAAGAAGCAATGACGAAGAAGTTGAGATGGCATTCTGATGAGAGAATATCTTATGGAAAATATCTCCAGCACTCAGCTGACTCTCTACAATGGAAGAAAATAGATGAAATGTTCCCTCAATTTGGCAATAAGCCAAGAAACCTTCGATTAGGGCTTTGTATAGATGGCTTTAATCTGTATCGAATTCTTAGTAGCACCCATAGTGCATGGCCAGTTCTCCTTGTAATATACAACTTACCTCCTTGGCTATGTATGAAACGCAAGTATGTGATGCTTTCTATGATGATTTCTGGACCAAAACAACCCAGGAACAATATCGATGTGTACTTGGCGCCTTTGGTTAAGGATTTGAAGTTGTGGGAGGAAGGCGTAGAAGTGTTTGATGCATATAAGGAGTCCTTCAAGTTGTGTGCAATGATTTTTACCACGATAAACGACTTTCCTGCATACGGAAATTTGTCAGGGTACAGTGTGAAGGGGCATAAAGCATGTCCAATATGTGAAGCAGACACAAACTTCCATCAACTAAAGCATGGAAAGAAAACAATCTACCCCAGTCATAAAAGGTTTCTTCACCGGTTCCACCGATATCATAAGTTAAGAAAGCATTTCAACGGCTTACCGGAGCATAGAACAACTCCAAAGGCATTAACTAGAGAGGAAGTTTATAGTCGTGTAGAATATATCAATGTCATATTGGGTAAGCATTAAAGGATTTTGGGTGAGAAGAATATATGGAAGAAGAGATCAATTTTCTTTGATCTTTCATATTGGCGTAGTCTTGATGTAAGACACAGTCTTGACATGATGCATGTGGAGAAAAATGTTTGCAATAGCCTGGTTAGTACTCTTTTGCACATACCAGGGAAAACTAAGGATGGAATTAGTGTGGGACCAGACCTAGTTGATATGGGAATAAGAGAATAGTTACATCCACAAGTAATGAAAGATGGTAAGAAGGCATATATGGAGCCAACAACTCATACGCTATCAAAAGCAGAGAAAAAAAACTTTATGGGTGTTTATATGACATTAAGGTTTCACAAGGATATTCTTCTAATTTGAGAAGGTGTGTTTCAATAGATGATTTGAAGTTAGTGGGGATGAAGTCTCATGATTATCATGTGTTGATGCAACAACTATTACTAGTAGCTATTAGAGGCATTATAAAAGATGAAGTGCGTACCAATATAACAAAATTGAGCATTTTCTTTAATGCTCTCTGTAACAAAGTCATTGACATTGAAAAGTTGGATGAATTGCAAAATGAGGGCTATATTATTTTGTCCCAACTAGAGATGCATTTTCCCCCTGCATTTTTTGATATAATGGTGCACTTGATAGTGCACTTAGTAAGGGAGGTAAGGCTTTGCGGTCCAGTTTACCTAAGGTGGATATACCCCTTCGAGCGATATATGAAGATCTTAAAAGGGTATTCCAAAAATCCTTATCGACCGGAAGCCTCAATAGTTGAGAGATATGTAGTTGAAGAGGCTATGGACTTTTGCAAAGATTATCTATCAGGGGCGACAATACAATCTTAGCATGATAAGGGGATAAGCGAGGGAACTCAAGGAATCAAACTAAAGAATATGCCTCGTGAAGAGGTGTTGCAAGCACACTTCTACATCTTAAATAATATGGAAGAAGTTCAACCATATATTGATGAACACAGATAGTGTTTGAAGAATATGTATCCAAGGAAGAATGACATGCAGATAGCTAATGAGCAAAAGAAGACATTCATACGATGGTTCGAAAAGAAGGTACTGCACGAGACCGGTGTGTCGGATATAATCGAGTGGCTTGCTTAAGGGCCTTCTTTCACGATCATAACTTAGAGCGGTTATGATATAACTGTTAGTTCTCTGTGTATTTTGATGATAACTGACAATTGTAAACTCAATTTGAAGTTTGTCCTTGGAAAGTTGTAAAACTTTCTGTTTAAGGAAAACTCGAGTTTGGGTCGCTAAACTCGAGTTTGGTCTTGACAGACAGAAGCTCAGATTTCACAATGTTGGCTAAACTCTAGTTTGTATAAGCAAACTCGAGTTTGCAGAGTTACAGAGAGCTATCAAAGTTTACAAGACTTGTAAACTCGAGTCTATGATTTGGAAACTCGAGTTTGAGATCAAACAGAAGCTTCAAACGTTTTATCAAGTTTTCCAAACTCCAGTTTCAGTTTTACAAACTCCAGTTTGCAAAATGCAATAGCCTTCATGTTTTCAATTTTCACTGGAAAACTTGAGTCTGGATTATGTAGACTCGAGTTTGGCATAAACAGAGATACTCGAGTTGATACTTGATTTCTAAACTCCAGTTTAAATTTCAGTGACTCCAGTTTGTACTTAAATGAAAAGTTTTCAAAGTTTCAATGTACACTGAAACTCAAGTCAGATTTCTGGAGACTCGAGTTTAGGACTGTTTGAAAACACTCGAGCTATTACATGATTTCTAAACTCTAGTCTTGAAAATGAAAACTCCAGTTTGAGTCTTCAAAGTTATTTCAAACGTTTCAATTTTACTGAAACTCGAGTCAAGGTTTTAGTGACTCGAGTTTAGCTCAAACAGAAAGCGCTCGAGTAAATGACTATTTTGAAAACTCCAGTTTGAGAAGCAAAAACTCCAGTTTACACTTATAAAGATTTTTCAAAAGTTTCAGTTTACACTGAAACTCGAGCTTTGTATATCAAAACTCGAGTCTGGACTATAAAGAGAGCTAAGTAACATTTCAGGTTTTGTAAACTCCAGTCTGCTTTTTCTAAACTCCAGTTTTGAAACTCTAAACTTAAACTTAAGATTTTCATAAAAGCTTCAAACTCGAGTCAGTCACTAAATGACTCGAGTTTAGCCATGTGTTCAAAATCTCATTCAGGACCAACTCGCGACTTTCCTCTCTGTAAGAACCAAACTCGAGTCAGTTACTTGTCAACTCGAGTTTGGGAAACTTTCAGACATATCTTGCTCTCTGGATGAACCTCAAACTCGAGTCTAAAACAACCAACTCGAGTTTGCATCGGTAACTTTTGAAAACCAGATCAAATCAATCTGCGAAATCATTATGGGTTAATCTGAAATTATCATATCTTGTTGCATTATTATTCCTAACGCTATTGATCAAGTTTTTGATAAGTATTAGACAAGTTCATCACAAGATCAGAGAGAATCAAAGATCCAGAATAAGTGCATTTAATGAAGAACCAAGAACAGGGCTAATTCTTCTCCCTTATCCCAGATGTTTAGCTCAGACCGTTGGAACACATTAAGATCACCTCAAACGATCAAATTAAGATTATGGAATGACAAAGAATTTGGAAGATGTTCTGCAACAACATATTTCAGGATCTCAGCAAAGAAGTGAAAGAACAGAGCAAAATTTGCAACTGTCATTTTCCAGATCTGCAACTGAACGTTGGAGAAGATATTGCACCGGCTAGTTCATCTAGTTAGGCTATAAAAGGCTATGAAGACTCAGAGCAAGACACACGAAGTTACACTTGAACACATTTGTTTTTTTGAGTCTATGTTGTGATTCTTTTATCTATTCTTCAGTGATTATCAATATTCACTCTTTTGAGAGATCGAAATCCTTTTAAAGTATTTAGTTGTGTAAACTCAAGGTTATAGAACCTGTGAGTTGGGCTGTTTAATTACAAGGTGTAAGGGGGAGCAAGTCCTAGGTGATTAGGATTGTGTCTTGTCTTCATTGTTGTAGTTAAAAACCTGTTGAACTAGTGGAAACACCCAGAAGGTATTTGGGGACTGGACGTAGGTCAAGGTTAAGACCAAACCAGTATAAGTCCTGTGTGTCTGATCTCTTCTCTCTCTACTATTTCATTATTCATTTCTTAAGCTTTACTTTTAAGAGTTGAAAAGAAATTTTAAAATCCCCAATTCACCTCCCTCTTGGTGATTTTTTCCACTTTCAATAACGAGTATTCTTTCTACACAAAAGACCAAGATAACAGAAGTTTTGTGCAAAATAGTGGGGTGATGGTTGAAGCAGAATCCATGCACTTTTCAAGTTCGAGAGACAAAAACTCGGTATTAGCATCAATAGCCTATTATGGAGTTATTGAAGAAATATGGGAGATGAGTTATAACACTATCAATGTTGCTTTATTCAAATGTAAATGGGTTAGCAATAATGCTGTTGTAATAGATCCTAAATTTGGATTTGTCTCAGTTGATCTTCAAAGACTTTGTCATAGAGATGAGCCATTCATTCTAACAAGCCAGGCGAAACAAGTGTTTTATGTTACAGACCCTACAAATAAAAAAAAATGTCTATTGTACTTCAAAGTAAAAAATAAAAGTATGGTGAAGAATCCTTGTACCTTGACGATACACTCCCTTTCACAATAAATCCACCTACAACACGTGAAGTGGAAGTAGTAGATGATGAAAAGTATGCTGCAAGAAGTGATCATTGTGAAGGAATATGGGAAACCATATAAAGTAAGATCTATGAAATAGTTAACATCTTGAATTATAAAAAAGTAGGATGTTATTTTTGTGGTGGTTTACCATGTTAAGATTTTCTTTATTAATTTGTTTATTATTTAATAACTTATCTAATATTAATTTTTCTTTGATGAACAGGAATATGTCTAGCTCTGACGAGTCAGCGGGTGATAGAGTTGATGAACCCGTTGTTAGAAGGGGTAGAGGTAACACCAAGATGGGTATGCTACTTGCACGTTGTGGCAGTAAAAAAAAGAGGCTACATGTGGACTTCGATGCCAATATGAATCCAATTGGTCTAGAGGAAGATAATTTCATTAGCTATGTAGGCTATTTGGCTCAAAGCAAAGTTAGCATTATATACTCTCATTGGAAGTTGGTGCCTAAGAAAACAAAGGAGTTGATTTGGGCACAAATTTTGGTATCTCACTTTCATTATATCTACATTTGTATCTTTAGTCTTATAACTTGAAATGTAATAATATTTTCTTTTACCTTGCAGCAAACATATGATGTCCCTAACAATCCAGAGATGAACAAGCATTGGATGAACGATGTTCGTCTACGTTGGAAGGATTTTAAAAACAAGCTCACTATAAAGTATATTCAGGCCGCCCAATTCGATCCTTCCATTGTTATCCAGGTCGCAGATCCTCCTCCTAGTAACAAAAAATGGAAAGCAGTGAGAATGAAGGGTGGCAAATACATAAATGCAGATGTTGCTGAGGTTGCCTCAAAGATTGTAAATAGTTAAATTAGAAGTATTAAATTGCCTCATTTGTTTCATATTATAAGAATTTAGTTATTATTTATGAAAAATCTTATGATACAGGATGCACTTGAGCAGCAGAGCAACCAAGGTTCATTCACGCCAGGTACACGGATGGACATTTTATCAACGACGATTGGGAAGCCTGATTACCTTGATCATGTTTGAGGGGAGACAAGGAGAGTTACTGTCTCAAAATATTTTAGACAACGTGCACGTTGTTCGCATGACAGTGACAGCCCTAGTCCTCAACTTTAGCCAAAATTCAAGTGTCCCTCTTAGATGAGATCATGGCACAAGTACAGAGTGAAATGAAATCTATGATACAAGAAAAGGAGAATATGAAACGTACAACCCATGAATCCCCGGCCTTCCCCAACCACAAAGAAAGTTTTCTCTCACACCAGCCTATTGTTGCCGATACCCTTGTTTACTCAGAACAAACCACCCACCATAATAGGCAAACTCCACAAGACCAATGTAGGATGACTATGACTAGTGTGTGAGAGGGCGAAGAGAAGACAGTCATCCCAATTGATGATGAGGAGGTTCCCACGCTAGGCAAGGCCATGACATCGTTCATCCTTTGGCCAAATCATCTTATTCAAATGGCAACAACACCTCCAATGGTAGGAAATAAATTACCGATTGATTATGAGGAGGTTCTCAATTAATTTTCATTGCTAACCCACTAATAATCTTTTTTTTTAATGTTTTTATAGATTGAACAAGCTGTAAGCATATTTCCCTACTTAGCACAGTTGTGAGAGCTATACAAGGACATCAAGTTTATATCCTTGGTGATGCGTGCTGGCATTGTAGGCACAGAAAAAACATATTCCATAACAATTGACAAGAAAGATCTGCAAGAGTTTATAGATATGGATAGTTTAGATATAGGATTTCTTCAACTTGCAATCATGTAAGTTTTTCCCCCTTTAATTATTGCATTGATCTTTTTGTTTTATATATTCAACAACATTTATAATGTTATTTCGATCATAGTGTCCGCCATAACATATGCGTCTAGCAAGGGCGAATGGGTTCATATGGATTCTTATGTCCTGCAAACACGACGAAGTCCGATCGCAATAGGTTACCAAGAAGGGCGCTTTGTGTTGGTTGTACAATGGGCGGCAGATATTTGTCTTGTTATCTAGCGCCAACACTTGAAAAGTACGTATTTTAGTTTTGTTTATATAAAATTTTTAAGAATAAATTGCTTTCTTGTCTTAATTTAATACTAATATGTATATGTTGTAGTGGTCATTAGACCCTGTGTGTTGTTTGTCCCCCAGCAACGTATGATATTGGTTCGATTCCTTAGGTGACAAGCCAAACGAAGAAATCAAAAACCATGTTTGCCGAGTAAGTTAACTTTTGTCTAAATTATCGATTCTTATTTTACTGAATTGTTTTCATGTCTATTACTTTCCATTTTAATGATAGTGGTCTCAAGACATTTAGAGTGCTTGTTGGAGCACAAGAGCAGGGTAGACCAAAGTGGTATCATCCTAAGGTAAGTAGTTTCAATTCAAGTTATTTCATTGACACAATAGCTTTCGATATGCCTTTATTCGTTTTAAAATTTTGCTTTTTATTTATAATGCCCTTGACAACCAGGGAGCTCTGAGTGCAAATATTACGTTATCAATTTTATGCAATCCATTGTTTCCAGCGGACATGTTTCAGGTTTTCAACGCGTACGTAATCGCTTCGTGATTCTCAGATGATGATATTTTTGTTGTTATGCTTGAGTTGTTAATTATTTCATTCACTTCAATGGTTTATCTTATATACCTTGTTTTCCAATTTACAGTTTTTTGATACTGTGGATCTGTACTCGGACGAAGACATCAATACGGTTCGAGACGTTTTGGCTGGACATCTTCTTCAACACATACAGGTATATAAAGTTTACTTAACAATTTTTTGGTTGGATCAGGTTTTACCATAATTTCCTTTTCAAATTGTTTATCCCACAACTTGTTCCGAGTGTTAGGAGTGATGAATTAGCTCGCACAAATCTTGCTTGTAGTGTAAAATTTTATTTTTACAAGGAACTAATTTTCTTTCAAGGACGAGAAAGGCTTTGGGAAAAGCCGCTATTTGTGATGCTGGTTAGTTCAGCTTGAATTCAGCTTGGGTCTACCTATAAAAAATTGATACTTGTTTTAATTTATTGGTGATTGCTGCCCTAGTATGATCAAGTGTGGAGAAAGTTGTTTAAAATAGGATACTCTGTTCGATTCTAAATATAAGTTATAATTTAATCCATTTTTCCATATTTACCTCCAATTAATTATGTCTCGGTTGTCTTGTTTCCCACTCATTCTGTATCTCACGAACCTTCTCCATAAATGTCTGGTTTAGCTGTTGGAGGAATTGGATTGTTAGGCTTCATTCAAATGAGTTCATTGAACATTGACACCTTTCAGCTTTTGCTATTGCGTTGTGTTTGTATGGATTTCTATTGAGTATGGAATATTAATCAATTATGTGTATTTCATTCCATGTAGCAGATAAATATGTAGCAGGTATATAATGCCTGGGAAAGTTTATAAATATGTCCAGGTATAAAAATAATAATAATAATATAAGGCGTCCTTAATTTATAAAAGGATGCCTTATGTAACTCCTAAGGCGTCCTGATGATCATTCAGGACGCCTTATGAGCCTTATGTAAATCCTAAGGCATCCTGTGTTCATTTACGACGCCTTAGGTAAGGCATCCTGTATACATTCAGGATGCCTTACCTAAGGCATCCTGAATTTTCATCAGAACGCCTTATCTAAGAACATTAATTGGATCTTATGTAGGATGTTGTTTGGCTTTTTTGTAGTAGTGACATTTTGAAACTCTGATTTCTAAAATCTGTGATATGATCCTATTCGAATTATATGCTTCATGATTTCACTTTATATTATTCCCTATTATACTTGATAGACTTGTTTATGAGTTACAAATGAATTTAGCAAGAATCAAGGTGAAATCAAATCTGGGTTAAATACAATTAATAAAGAACCAAGAACAAGCCTGAACTTTCTCCTCTATCCCAATAGTTTAGCTTAGACCGTTACAGATCATTCAGATCACTCTTCAACAGTCAAATGAAGTTTATGAAATAGCAAGAATGCTAGAAAACTATCTGCAACAACTCTATTCTAGATTTCTAGCAAAGTATTGAAGAAACAGAGAATATATGCAACTGTCATATTCTAGATGTCAAGCTGAACATTGAAGATTCAGAGTGAGGAAAATGCAACAACTAGTTTCCTTGGTTGACTACAAATACCCAGAAAGACTTGAAGATCATACACAACAACAACAAGCAATTATAATCGATTATATTCTTATTTGTTTTCATTTTTTGTTATGCATACTACTGTATTTGAACTTCAGTGTTTATTCATATCTTCTCTTTAAGAGAGTTTGTTTTTGAAAATCATTTAATTATTCTTTTGAGAGAACCCAAGGTTGTGGAACGTGTAAGTTGAGTTATTTGATTGCAAAGTGTAAGGGGGAGCAAGTCCCAGGTGTTAGGATTGCTTGAGAGTTACATTGTTGTAATCAAAGATTATTGAGAGAGTTCAAAATCCCAGAAGGTATTTGGTGACTGAACGTAGCTCAAGGATAGGAACGAACCAGTATAAATCTCATTGTGTCAAGCTCCTCTTCCCTTATCTCTTATACTATGTTTTTGGTTTATACTTGGGTGTTTCAAAAAGAATTTTTAAAATCCCCAATTCACCCCCTCTTGGTGATTTCTGCCATTTACAGTATGCTCCAAATCTCAAACGTGCTTCACCAGGTTAGTCGACTTGACAATCACAGACCTCTACATTCTTACCTAACTAATCTCTAAATACTCTGTTCATCATCCTTTGATACGTGGCCCCAACATTCTTCAACTTGAAGGGCATCATATTATAACAATAGTGAATCTTCTCAGTGATGAAGGTCGTCTTCTCTTAGTCCGCTAGGTACATAGCTATCTGATTATACCTGATGTATGCATCCATAAAGGATAGCAACTGAAATCCCGAAAAGTTGTCAACCAATTGATTGATGTTAGGTATTAGATAAGAGTTCTTGGGACACACCTTATTCAAGTCAATATAATCCATGCATACTCTCTACTTTCTACTTGGTTTCGTCACCATAACCATATTAGACAACCAGGTGGTATATTGTACTTCTCTTATAAATTTGGCATCTAACAATTCCTTAACGTGTTCTTCCAAAGCCTACCGCCTCTCTGGGATGAGTTTCCTCTTCTTCTATGCCACTGAGATTGATTGTGGATAAATTGCCAATTTATCATAGCAAAATTTAGGATCAATCCCGGGCTTCTCTGATGACCTCCAAGCAAAAACATCCTGGTTCTTCTTCAAGAAATCTTCTAATCCTGCTCTCACCTCTATGTTCATCATCTTGCCAATTTTCGTGACTTGCGAAGGCTCATCACCCAACATAAGATCCTCCAATTCTCCATCTGGCTCTGGTCTTAGAATCTCAATTTCTTCTCATGTTACACCCCTATCGCCTCGGCCTTTCGAGTGGCGGGTTAGAGGGATTCCTTTTTCTTATTACCTTTTTACTGCTACTTGTTCCTTTTATCATGTATCAGAGTAAACACAACAGAGCATATACCGATTTGGACAAATACAATATACCGGTAAAAGTATAATAATCCAAAAGGTAAACAAGTTCCCATAGGGTTAAGGGTACAGTAATCCCAAATAAAATATTAAATAGTAAATAATATTGTACTCTCATCCAAAATAAGTACAAATTTAGCCTCCTTAGAGTGTCTTCATCTCTTCAAGTCAATACTCCCGGCCTTTAAGTTTTTAAAATCCTGATCATCTCCACCTGAAGCGCATGTATCCTTAAACCAGTATGGAGTTCAAAGTTGAACCCCAGAGTAACTGTTAAACTCATATACAATTTGTATACAATGCATGTAATGCAAATCTTGATAGGGAAAATAATTCTGCCTCCAGCATAGTATACTGGCATGTACTACCTCCGCAGGACCAACTGGTCAAGATAAGCCCCCGGACCCAGTGCGCAAAGGGCCTCAGTAGTTAGCGGGCCAACCCCAACCATCTACCCTAGGGCCTCAGTGAACACCTATAAACGCACAGTCATATAGGCTCCACCTACCCCACATAACCTAGGTCTCAGTAGCTACCTAAGGACACACCATCCAATAGGTACTACCTACCCTACATGCCAAGGGCCTCTACAACCCGACATACTCTCGACTTCAGTAATAACCTAAGAACACACAGTCACATAGATACCACAGTCCAATCCCTTACCTCATGATAAAACACACATGCGAGAGTAACATAGAGTATGCAAGTTTATAGTTACTACCTGGCACGCCTTACAATTTAGAGGACTTTTCTCTTAACGTTAAAGATGCTTCCTACACGTGCTATTTCCCTAAATACAACAAAACATTAAGCTTTCAATCACTTATACACCCTTTACTTTATTTTCACTTACACCAGATTTTACAAAATCATTGTCCCAACTTTGCTGATTTTTAATAAATTCTAGAAAAATCTCATCGACATGAAATTAGTGGCCATAGAACCCTTACGATGTCTATTTTATAGGAAAAATAGTTACCAAAGCCATCTGGGTTTGTGTCATTCTTGGATTCTCAAAACTTAGCTAATAGTCCAAGACAGAATCCATGTTTTTAGGTCATTTTCAACTTGATAGAACTCTCGGTTGGAACATCAAAATGACAAAAAAAATCTTATACCAAAATAATCCTCATGATGTCTAATGTTACCATGTAAAATTTTAGAGCAAACTAAATCCATTTACTATTTTAAAACCACCGATTAACACCCGCTGCCCAGAAACCGTAAAAGTTGGCAGATTTTCGTATATTAAGGACTTAAACTTTTTCAAGTTTGGAAGAAGGTGATCTTACATATCCCCACACAAAAACACCCTCTAGACCCATTTAGAACCTTAAAAATATGGAAATCCCACTGCCTTCCCACGAAAACACCATAGGGCAAATAAGAGTTTTCAAGTTGTCGATTAGGAACTTACCTTGAATCTTCGGTTGCGTATAGCCTTCACTTCCTCTTGAACCAGAACCTTGCCACCTCACTCTCCTCTTCTCCTTGAACACGTCTTAGGCAGCCAAAAATGAGTAAGGAGAGGTCCTTAAATAGACCCCCTTGGTTCATGCTATTATTTAGGACTCGCTATTATCCAATGGTCGAAAGAATGCTTCGGATTTTTATATTATTTCTTGGCACAATTATCATAGCTTCTAGAGATTAATTTTGGCCATATGGTAAACACATTCCAAGGCCAAAAATGAGATTCCAAAGTTGCCCCCAGTTATTGTCTCTGAAATTGCTAAGTGTAGGTTTTAGGTCTAGGGGTAAAATAGTCATTTTGTTCTCTCTTTCTTCAAAGTCGTGGGTCCCACGAAATCTGCCCTTGGATTTGTATCATAAATGCCATTTATTAGTCATAATTACATGGCATTCACTTGTCATGTCAATTTCAAAAGATGTGGTCCAGATTAAATCGGATTATTTTATTCTTTCTCTCTCATCATAATTACTTGATGTGACCCTTCTCTCTCTTCATAATTACATGATGTGACCTTTTCTTTTCCCCCAGTCACTCTCTCTCTCCTCTGGGCCCACCAATTTTGTCCTCCCTCTGTGTCCACGGGTCTGGGCCCGACTCCGGTAAACCCTAACCAGTCCCCTTAGCTCCTTTTCTCCAGTTACAACTTTCCTCATAACTCGTGCCATACAATTAGGCTTGTGAGGGTCCGGATCATCAGTCTCTTGTCCATGACCACAAGTGGATGAAATATAGTACCTTGGGGATCAAGAAATCCTTATTTCAGTATCCCGGTCAGTTCCCCTTTGTTGGTTAACGTTTCCCCCAAGCCTTTGACCTTGTAATTGGGCTCTTATATGCGTTTAAATAAGCTTTTCCTATCCCCTGATGTGGTTGCACGTTTTTCTTTATTATTGGGGAACAAGAAATGTATATTTTAATGTCTCATAATGATCTCGTACTTTGTGGTGCCAAAAAGTCAAATATCCAATCTTAAAATGTCACATGTCCCACTAGCATCATTATCTTTGTCTTTTGTAATCATGAAGGGACATGTGTCACCATTCTATTTGGCCAACACAAAAGTATGTCATCATTAGTCATTATGACCTTACTTTTTATTAAAGTTGCTTTATCGGTGCTGACTCGAGATCCTACCTGAGTTTCACTCGAGTTTTCTTCATGAAGACTGATGGTTCCTTGAAAACACAGGGCACACCTGACTGCCCTGAAAATGCTGCATACTCACTTATACCGACATACTTTTGCCTAACTAATTGTCCTATACCTTAGGATATGGTTAGGTGGCATCTATTCCAACTGGATTTACATCGTATGGGTCCTCGGTGCCCCTTTCTCTTAGTACTTTACTTCCATGGCTTGAACATACTAGGTCGACTGACCCGTATAGCCGAGTTACTTGGTCCCAGAGAGGCTTCCTAACCTTTGACATTCTTGGGACTCTTACCCAACCGGGCTTAGTCGTCCACCTAGTTTAGGCTTATACTCAATGCTTAGGGTCTGGAATTCGGGGTGTTACATCTCACATGTCTAACTCCACCATGTTTACTGGTTTACTTCGCTAACTCCCTTTTCCCTTGTTCGTGCTTCTATCACTTTCACGAATCCAGGGCAGGGAGGAAGGTCCGCCTTCATCTTCTTTGATTGTTTCAAAATAGCATTTCTGGGATCATTTTTTATCTCCACTAACGGTAACAATTTTGTTCTTGCTACTCACCATCTTCAACTTCTAATGCTTGGTAGAAACCAACATATCCCAGTTAAGAATAATTTGCCTCCCCAATATTATATTATTTTGTCAGAAATGATGAACCTTACTCGTTCTAACTTGAATGCTTCCTTTGTTCTCAAAGTTAATTTGAGATTGATGTACCCCTTGGGGAGAGTGTGTTCCCCGTTAAATCCTATAAGGGTGGTTTTACACAACTTTAGATCTTCTTGCCCGAGTTTCATCCTCTTGAAAGCATCCCATAGGATAATGTCTGCAAAGCTTCCAATGTCTATGAAGATCTTCTTAACCCGACAATTTACCGAGGTTCCCGTAACCACCAAACCATCTTCATGGCCAGGAACTACGCCTTCTAAATATTCTATAGTCAAACACAGGAGAGAAGGTTCTAGCTTGCTAAAGTCTTCTTTAAGCTTCGGGTGATCCCTTACTAAAAGGACCTCCCTTAAATACTTTCTCCTCTGGCATACTTTATCTCCCCCTCTTCCAAGAGCTCCGCTGATAATGCTACATTCAAACTCGGCAACTTGGAATTCATCATCATTATCGTCTGGCTTCTACTTGTCATCTCTCCTTTTCTTTTCAGGAGCCGAGCTATTACTGCAATCTCCTGACTTGTGCTTATTATTCTTCCGACCCTAGGTTTTTATTTTGTATTGTCGTAATTTCCCCTCTCAGACAAATTTCTCAATGGCATCCTGGAGATCCCAACATTGGTCAGTAGTCTGTCTTGGTCCATTATGAAATTCATAGAACCGGGATTAATCTACGCCTAACTTATTATAAAGTAGTTGAGGTCGGTCTGCTTTCTTCATTTCGGTCAATGCTACCTCCCTCCAAATTTGAGATTGGCGAATATTTAGAGGAGTGTATTTTTCATATTAGCCTTCATGCTTTCTAGCCTGAAATTTACAGTTTGAGTTCCTTCCACGGAAATCTTGCTTTTGGCTTCCCGACTGTTCCTTTCCTTTTGGAGATGGACTTCCCCTCTTTTTCTTTCCTGAAGCATTAGCTATCTCCATTTTCTCCAACTCTAAATATCTCTTTGACCAAATTCTAAACTCCATCAAGATCTTGAGGAGATCCTTGTAGATTGACTTCACTAGCCGAGATGAATCTTCCAAGCTGGCTACGATCAAGTGCATATGCACATTTTCTTGCAATCCACGTACTTGTAAAGTAGCCTCTTTAATGTGGTCCAAATACTTTTGGAGCATTTCCCCTGGTTGCTACTTAATCTTGCTGAGAACGAACTCAGAATTTGGTTGTTTTTTGCATGTTGCAAAATTCAATTTGAATTGTCTCCCAAATCTTCAAACGTTCAAAGAGTGTGAAACCATGTTTGCGCAGATCCCGCCAAGGTTGCAGAAAAAATCCAGGAAATGATGGGCTCATAAATTCCCCTTACGAACATGTCTGTGTCGAAAGTATCAAGATGGGCTTGTGGATCTTGACTTCCATTGTACTTTAGCAAAGAGGTCAGATTGAAATCTTCTAGGAAAGGTGCACCCACAATCTTATTAGTGAATAAACTGTTGTTATACTACCCCCTTTTATATTTCCTCCTATATTTTCCCAGAGTGTTTTGCACTCGCAGTTCCTCATCCTGACTTTGATCTCCTCCAGTTAGGTTCTTCTTGACACGTTGGCCTTGTGGCATGGAACTCAAACCTGGAACTTCAGCGATTTGAGCCTGGTCTCCATTAGTCGTGTTATCTCTAGCGTTTTTGCCTTGTGTGAGACCTCCAGCATCAACTTGCATAGATCTTAGTTCCTTAACTCGAGGATTACTAGCATTCTAATTTGCCTTTTCTTTCCTCCTGTGTTGCTCATCCCAGTTTGCTTTCTGAGCCGGGGTTTGTATTTGTCTCAAACGTTTCTCTAGCAGCCACATTATTTTGATGTCCTCTTGTCTCTAGAGGTGGTTGTGCTACTCCATCTCCTTCATCCGTCTAAACATCAAACCCAAGGTGGTTTGTAGAAGGCAAATGTCAAGGTTCTCAATTGGAACCTGTTGAGGAGGGTCTTACTGCTGGACTTGTTGGATCACCATATTCTAAGGATTCACCACAGGCGTGGAGAGGAGGTCGTGTCTGATACATCTTTGGCATGCACTGTGTCATAATATGGAACATTCTCAGGTTGCTGGTGAACCTGGTCCTGGTGTTCTTGGTTTTGCAATGGTGTAGACTTTCAAGCAACTACCCGTGCATAGGCAATTAACTAGTGCTTCTGGTGGCAACCATCTATGGTCACGTGAATCAAAATTTATGGATCCTCACGGTCGGCGCTAATGTTCTATATAAGAACAACGGATGTCTAGCCCTAATGAACTAGTGCGTTGATATTGGATTGAATAACTACTCCAAGATATCTATGAGGCAGATACCTAGGAGAATGACGGGTCACTGTGCACAAATAAGGCTTTCATCGAAGGAGGTGGTGTGTATGCACAGTGACAACAGAATAGTCAAATGAGAGAGAATCTCTATACCTTTAGGGTTTATCTCTTATTTATAGAGTTTACCTGTAGGGTTTAGACTCCTAGGCCTTTGTGCCTCCAAGCCCAAGTGCTCATACCGCCACATCTAGGTCATAATCTTGGATTTACTATCTTCCTTAATATCCTCCTTGATTATAGGAGGATTATCCTCCTTGATCATGGGAGGATCTTGTTGTAGATAGGCCCATATTGGGCCCTATGTAAATGGGCCTCATACAAGTCTGTAACACAATCCTTAAATTTTAACTTATCATAACTTAATCTTTATAATTTTAACTATTTTATAATTTTGTCAATATGTTTTAAAAAATAAAAACGATCGGCTAATAAATTAAATTAACTTAAAAGAATGTCCATACTTCCACCCTTTTTTTTTTTTGGGTTAAAAACGGAAGAACTCTAATAAAAAGTTTTTCTATTTTGTAGTTGTAAGGCGGTTTTCTGCGTCATTCTATATATCTTGATATTTTTTACTTCCCTTTGTTTCTACTCGGCATTCATTCAATCCTTCGCATAAAATCGAAGCTCATTTCTCCCTTCCACATGTTTATGCTTTGTTACTTCCCCTGATCCTGCACTCGAATCACTCGTTTCTGGAGAAATTGACACTGGGATATCGTCTTCTAGCATTTCCTGCCACAATCTCATTCTCCGATGCCCTCAGAAATAGACTCATTTAAGAATCATTTGGATTCTGGAGAGCATCGTGATGGCTTCACCTATCCTCCAATTATCTCCACTTTCTTCTCCAAAATTGATCACAATCATACCACGAAATAGCGAACCCTCCCTCGTCCCTTTGCCCCATTTGCTCTCTCTCATACCCAAATGCGCTTCTCTCAGAGAGCTTAAGCAGATTCATGGATATGCCATGAAAACCCACGTCAAAGATGACATCTCTGTGCTTACTAAGCTCATTAATTTCTGTACCTCCAACCCAACCACTGCCTCTTTGGACTATGCGCACAAGATCTTCGATGGAATTCCCAATCCAGATATCGTCCTGTTCAACACTATGGCACGTGGCTACGCTCGCTTTGAAAACCCACTTCAAGCAATGGTGCTTTTAGCTCAATTGTTATCCTCTGGCCTGGTCCCAGATGATTATACTTTCTCGACCCTCCTCAAGGCATGCGGTAGAGTTAAAGCCTCGGAAGAAGGAAAACAAGTGCATTGCCTAGCTATCAAACTTGGGGTCAATGATAATGAGTACGTGCGCCCAACATTTATTAATATGTATACTGCGTGTAATGATATAGACTCTGCTAGAAGAGTGTTTGATAGGATTTCTGAACCATGCGTTGTTACTTATAATGCACTCATCACAAGTTATGCTCGAAAGAGTCAACCCAATGAGGCATTGGCTTTGTTCAGAGAATTACAAGAGAGGGGTCTTAAGCCAACTGATGTCACCTTGCTTGTTGCTCTTTCTTCGTGTGCTTTGTTGGGAGCTTTAGATTTGGGAAAGTGGATACATGAATATGTTAAGAAAAATGGGTTTGATCAATATGTTAAGGTAAATACTGCACTTATTGATATGTATGCAAAATGTGGGAGTCTGGATGATGCGGTGTCTGTGTTTGAAAATATGCCTGTGAGAGACACACAGGCTTGGTCTGCCATGATTGTGGCCTATGCCACTCATGGCCATGGTTTCAAAGCCTTGTCAATGTTGGAAGGAATGAACATGGTGAAAGTGCAGCCTGATGAAATAACATTTCTGGGTATATTGTATGCTTGTAGTCACAATGGATTAGTAGAGAAAGGTTATGAGTACTACCGTAGAATGATTCACAAATACGGGATTGTTCCCAGCATAAAGCATTATGGGTGTATGATTGATTTGCTCAGTCGAGCTGGACGCTTGGATGAGGCCTATAAATTCATAGATGAATTGCCCATTAAGCCCACTCCGATCCTTTGGAGGACATTGCTGTCTGCTTGTGGCAGTCATGGGGATGTTGAATTGGGGAGGCAAGTGATTCAGAGAATATTTGAACTTGATGACACTCATGGTGGGGATTATGTGATTTTGTCAAACTTGTGTGCAAGATCTGGAAAATGGGAGGATGTGAATTTCTTGAGGAAAATGATGAAAGATAGAAGAGCAGTGAAGGTTCCTGGATGTAGCTCTATAGAGGTCAACAATGTTGTTCATGAATTCTTTTCTGGGGACGGAGTCAATTCCAATTCTACTGCTCTGCACCATGCACTTGATGAGCTAGTAAAAGAACTGAAGCTAGCTGGCTATGTCCCTGATACTTCTCTCATCTTTCATGCAGACATGGGAGATGAAGAGAAAGAAGTTGTTCTTAGATATCACAGTGAGAAATTGGCCATTACTTTTGGGCTTATTAACACTCCTCCTGGGACAACAATTCGTGTGGTCAAGAATCTTCGAGTCTGTGGGGATTGCCACAACGCTGCTAAATTTATTTCATTGATCTTTGGTAGGCAGATTATTCTTAGGGATGTCCAAAGATTTCATCATTTCAAAGACGGGAAGTGCTCTTGTGGGGATTATTGGTAGTGGTGTCTTTAAGTCAATATATGGTACAACATAAGACAGAAGATTGGCCAATGAGACTGCTTATTTTCAACCGAGATTTTGGGGTAGACAAGAATTGCTAGTTAAATAAATCATGAAAAAACATTTAAGTATACTTTGAGGTATAACAAGTTTGGATGAGTTAGGTTTTGAGGTCTCACAGGGTTCAGAACAAGCATCATCGTGAAAGAAATTTTGACATTGGTAGTGGGATTTCAACTCATGCACTTGTGAGATATGAGCCACATCATTTCTAAGTAAACCCGCAGCTAGCATGTAGGTACATTAAAACCAAAACTGGCATGCTTGTCTTAATTCCCCCACTCCCCCCCCCCCCCAAAAAAAAAAAAAAAAAAAAAAACTCTTTTGACTGAAACTGGATTTTCTTCTTGGTATGCATGACAGGACCCTTGAAGAAGAAAGCTTGTTTCCTCTTTTGCATACTGGGAAAGAATCATGATTGTTATTTTTTCAAGGGGACTGAGTGAAACTGAGATTGGAAAACTCAAGACATGCAGGTAACCAAGGACAAATTAATTCCCATGTATATAATTGATTTATGTTGGTAGCATTTTATGCTTATTCATGATGATAACAAATGTGTTTTTTTTTTTCACTTAGATATTCTATGATGAAATTAGTGAGATGTGGGACTTCCACTTATGTAGAACCTGCATGTGTAGAGATGTGACTCATCCCCCCGGGGAAAACCCACCACACACACACAAATCCTCATTTCTTGTAAGTACTTAAAAAAGATTTGGAAGACACTAGAAGTATTGGAGGGACAAAACTATGTAATTATTAGTATTTTTTTCCCCATGCATTAGTGTAAATGATGTAGATAAGAAAATGGAAGAAAAGTGTAGTAAAAGTCTTGATATATTTTGTTTCTGAAGATTCTTTGCTACCAAAGGTCTATAAGATAGGATCAACTAACATGGTTGGATTAAGTGAAAGAGACTGAATACCCCATAAAAAAATAAGGTCACAAGTTTAAACCTTTTAAATGGAAAAAGATCACCTGAGTAGAAGCTACTCTCTATAGAAACTTGAGAATACTCAACTCTGAAATAATTAGTAGTTACAAAACTTAGATAATTGTATATAAAAGAGAGGATCAGTTAGATGGGAGAAAAACTTGGAATTGAGTAATAAAAATTGTGAAGAGTATATAACGATAGTTATACATCTCTGCCTTTTACCCAACAGAACATGCCTCGCGTTCCTTCCTCCATATAAATCTCTGCCTTTTACTCAAAGAATAGCTACTGAAGTTGTCACAGTTCTCTTCACAGTAGCTATAACGAGATGTTCCACAATCTCCTGACTTCACAATAAGGTAAGTGTCATCACCAACACTTCCATAAGTATAACCAAAACCCTTGTCTTGTGCATGACCAGAGTCTGGTAATAGGACATCCTCCATTCTACTTTCTTCCCTGTAAACATATATTGAAAGGAATTTCACTACTTCCTCACTTGTTGATCCATTTTCTACCGCATAATCCCCACAAGAAATTTCCACATGATTCCATTCCTGCTCTAGAAATAGCCATTTGAAACTACTAGCTGGGAAAAGGACTCTTAGATCAAACACCCATAAATGCTGTTCAATGATTGGCCAATTGTAACAATTTCTGGGCAGTATCAATCTCTGGCTGTTGATACGTATGAAGAACTGAACCGGAAAGTTTTGGGGGAGATTTCCCCGTGTGCCAAAACCAGCGCAAAGAGCAATTCCCAGGAACCTACCACGGCCCCAGGAAGTTAGTAATCTTCCCTGGCTGCAATGATCAAACCATTCTGGACCTCTTGATCCTGGAAGCACTAAATTCTTGTCCCCAGCTGCATGAAAGGCCTATATATCACATATAAAATAACATATTTGATTTATATCAGCAAATAATTCAGCATATAAAGGCAAGAAGTAATTGATGCAAGCACATCACATAGATGATATGCAAAGAGGTAAACCTGGCTTGATAATATGCTTGAGGATTGGGAAGTCAAAGATGCGCAATTTGATGCATCTATTTCTATTAAGGTCCCGTTTGGTTCGGGGTACTGATGGGAGGGAATGGGAACTTAATAGAGTTCCCAGGGCCAAAACACGTTTGGTGCCCAGAGTTCCGATAAATGTGGATTCCCGCCTAGCTCCAAGTTCCCATAAATGTGGGAAATTGGAAACCCTCCAAAAATGGTGGGATCTCAAAATCTTCCCGGGAATTTGAATTAATGGGACCAAAAAGCCCTTCAAAAGGTAGTTCTCTGTTCTTCATCCCCAAATCACTCTCCTTCCAAAGAGTTTCAGAGAACAAGGTCGAGTAAGAGTTTCAAACTGAAAACTCATTCTTCCTTTGTCATATCACGCGAAAACAGGGGAGAAATCCAGTCGCCTTCACTCGTCGATCAAGCTTGTCATTTCCTCTGGAAGCTGAAGGTGAGAAACAGAACCTTTTTCTTATGGTTTCAGCTGGTTCCACGCTTTAGTTCCTGTGGTATGGGTGTCGACGGATGATGTGTTTCTGCATGTCTTTATGGATCTGTTTTCTATCAACCAAAACAGAGCTTTATCTTAGCGTGTAGTTCAGACTCGCTGGTTTTAAGCTGAAGGAAATTAACATATAAATTAATGCTAGAACAATTTACTTCCACTCCTTTATTAAGTTTAGGTTTGCCTAGCAATTATTTCCCCATATGCTCAGCTGATATGTTGTTTTGTCAGAAAATACGTTTGAACGTGTTTATTATGTTTGCATCTGAGTTCGAACTTCACCGTGAAGTTCGAACTTCTACAAGGCATTATGGGAATTTTACCTTAACTTCCCACTTAAAGAATACCCAATTTTTCTTACCAAACATTTTATCTTCCCGCAACTTAAGTTCTATTTCCATGTCTACCAAACAGCTTAAACTTTTTAAATTCCCTCTTATCTTCCCTTCCCTTCCCTTTTTTAAGTTCCCTTCCCTCATTAAATATTTATTCCCTGAACCAAACGGAACCTAAATGTGGTGGTATTCCAGAAATGTCACAAACTGCTTGCAGTCATGTAACAAAAGAACGTTCAAGTGGATGCATTCTTGGATGCATGCTGGAAGGAGTCTCAGTTCACCGTAAGATAGGTCCAGATGTACAACGTTTACAAAACCACTTAGGCACGTACCAAGAAATTAATCTAGCAGATTGCAAGAACTCAAATGCAGCTTAATCCTGCTTGGAGACAGTTTCAATTTCTCATGATAACTACTCATTAAAAAATACTAAGCCTTTACAAAAGTTGGCTTCAATTTCCCTAAGTCTTGGCAATGTAACAATGCTGCTGGGAACTTAAATGATGCTAAAGCACTCCATCAGATCCAAAGATTCAAGCCCAATCAGATTTCCGATAGAAAATGGCAATCCTTCTATGGAAGTTTGCTGTAAATTTTCCATAAATCCTAATATTTCAGGGAATCTCACAAGTTTTTGACGGTCAGAGAGAGAGAGGGGAATCTCAGAAAAGGAAAATTGTAACCAGATGGAATTGATTTTAGATTTCTGCATCCTGCAACACTCAGCTCTTCAAGAAAACTAAGAAATCCAACAGACTCATGAAGTTCAATCAGATTAGCGCAATTATCAAGATACAATTTCCTTAAATTGGGAAGTTCAGATACGTCAGGTAATTCTGTTAAGAATTGGGAATCAGTGAAATCCATGCTGGTCAAACACTTCAAATTCTGAAAACAAAAAATATAGAAATTAGTCTTGGGAAACCTATGTGCAATTTTTTATTTAAGCCAAAGAAACATATAGATATAGCAAGTGAACATACCTTAAATGGCCTGTCCAAAATGAGCTAACTGCTAGGTAATTTGAGGATGGCAATATTTGTTGGACGAAAATTAGGAAACAAAGACATTGAAGGATGTCCTGTCTACTCAAGAATTCTTAAGCTATTTGGGAGATACCTGGGTCCTCCAGAGAAACAGGCATTCCTAATAATAAGCATTCTCAAGCTTTTCATCTTCTTGAAGGCCTTCCTACCCCATTTCATTTCCTTTCCTTGAGCTATCTTGTCCAACATTATGACTTCAATTTTTTGAGTTCCCTTTCAAGAACGAAATAAAAAGAGTATGAACTAAAATATTACATTCAAAATTTGAGAAAAAGAAATCCTAAAACACGATAAATCATCAAGCAAATTTCCCACCAATTGTGCTAATAAAATCCAAATGTTGGCAACCACATTCAGTAGTAGCAGAATCATTTCATTCCTTAGGGGCATTTTGGTACATAAAATGGAAAGGAATGAGATGGAAAAACTAACTTGAGAATAGAAAGTGATCACCATGGTCTTAGTTTTAAAAAAGTAAAAACTATAAGATAAACGTTATCCAGTAATAATTAAAAAAGATATAACATATATGACTCAGATAAAAATAAATCATTTTTCATGCTGCCAAGCAAACAAGCTCTAAGATATATATATATATATATATATATATATATATATATATATATAAAGGGAGCTGCTCTATTCATAAGTGCAGTTTATATTCTTAGGCTCCAAGCAGTTGCATGGGGTCCACTCCAATGAGATTCAAGTAAAAAAGAGGAAAAGTCATAACAACTCTCACCATATTGTGTGGAAGAACTTGAAGAACATCCTCATATAACCATGATAGCCTGCTTCGTTTGCCAAGATGAAATGGTGATTCCTGTCGTACTATCTCTCTGCCCATGCCTTTAATAAGATCATGCATCATTGCCCTTTTATTCACACTGATAGAAACAAGAGCTCCAGCAAGAACTCCAATGCTATATTTTGGAAAGAAACCGCAAGCATGTAGAACTTCTTCTACATAAGCCAACAAATCTCCAGCAAAGAAACATGAAATATCAAGGAAAACTTGCTTCTCACTTGGGTTCAAACTATCAAAGCTCACTCTAAGTATGCTCATAATTTCTTCATTAGGAACCTTTTCAAATCTGTCCAATGCAAGTTCCCATCCATTGGTTGACTTACCTAATAAATGAGTACTGATAACATTCAAAGCCAATGGAAGGCCACCAGCATAAAGAGCTGCACGTTTCCAGACTTCCACATAACCTGTATCTGTTTTCCCTTTTTTTGATGCATGGACTTGTAAGAGTTCAAGAGCTTCATGATCACTAAATTTTGGCACCTCATTTTTTTCAACTCCATGAGCAGTTAAAATATGTCTACCCCTAGTAGTTATGATAATTGCACTTCCTGAACCGAACCAATCACGATCTCCTGCTAATTTCTTCAGTTGTTCCAATTTGTCCACATCATCAAATATCAAAACAACCTTATTGTGCAACTTCTTTATTAGGATTGGAATTCCTTTGTGGGAATCACCAAGCTTGATATTCTTCTCTCCTAGTATATCAAAAAGAATTGACTCTTGCAGATGTTCTAACCCATGTTCTAACATCAGCAAGAAAACATGAACCTTCAAAGCGGTCAAGAATAAAATTATACACAGATCGTGCTAAAGTTGTTTTACCAATTCCACCGATTCCTCAAATTCCAATCATGGTGACACAATCACTACTGAAATTAAAAAATGAAATCACTCGTGAAGCACGGTACTCCAAACCTTTGGGATAATCGGCAACATGTAAATGCTTAGGAGGTAATTTTTTCGAGACCATGACAATTATTTCTTCAATAAACTGATATTCATAGTCATACCTGCAAAACAAAGTTATAAAATCCACCTAAGGCAAATTTAATCTGGTCATCACTATATTAGTTTATTAGAATTGAAATAACACAAAATAAAATCTGTTGCAGGTCAACTATTATTTGGATTTAAATCCAAAGTTGAAGATCTAATCTTTGTTTATGCTAATTTTGAAAATCAGTTAATAATTGAAGTGAAAATTACCACTTTGATCCCTAGAAATTATTTGTGCCATCAGCTGACTTCTTAAAATCATCAAATCTGTTTGAATCCATTAAAATATAAATAAATGTGGTTAGCCATGGGCTTATTTGGGTTAACGGTGGGAGCGGTGACTTATTAATATCTGATTTATGTAGAAGCTTGATAAGAAGAAAGTAAGGTTGTAAATGTGATTCGTGTTTGGATTGACTTATTAATATCTGACTTATGTAGAAGCTTGATAAGAAGAAAGTAAGGTTGTAAATGTGATTCGTGTTTGGATTGACTTATTAATATCTGACTTATGTAGAAGCTTGATAAGAAGAAAGTAAGGTTGTAAATGTGATTCGTGTTTGGATTGACGGTGACAGAAGTGACTTTTTTCTAAATGGAGACGTGTTTGAATTAACAGTTAAAAAGTCAGTTGAGACGAAAAATGACTAAAAAGGGTATAAATATTATCTTGTTGTATATATTATGATAATTGAAAACAAGAATTTAAATTTATGTAAAAAAATTAAATTAATAGATAAAAAAGGGGTGTGTATTATTTGTGGGATTTCAACTTAAAATATAAGTTTTTAATTGAGTTTAGGAAATAAAAGAATAATGAATAAATAATCAAATATCATCATCACCATCATCATTATCATATAATACTTTTACAAAATAAATCATTCCTTCTACAGCACAGCCATAGATACGTATTGAATTTAATAGAGAATGGGCCCCACAAACTTTCTCGACTTTTGTGTTTTCCAACTCCACCCAAAAGCTTGGTCTCATAGCTTTTTTCTTAATGGGGGTGTTTTTTAAGAAGCCCAATAACAAAAAAAAAAAACTACTTTAAAAAACATCACCATGTGGGCTTTTTCTTCACTGCTAATGCCATTGAGCTTTATTCCGAAAAAAGCTCTCTAAACCGGCTATATTATGTTAACCTACTTCTAAGAAAGAGATTCACAAAGACTTACACTAGCTCTGCACTAACTGTGGTTCATACAGGCACAAGAGTGAAGACTATAAAGCAGGGTCCTCAAGGAGGAAAACAGAGGCTCAAGCAAATACAGGGGTGAACAAGGATAACAATGGGGGTATGGAGGTGGAAGGAGCATCATATGTCATGGAGGAGTTCAAAGTGGATGATCATAATATCTGGAAAGTGGTTCAAAGACCCCGTCGTCAAAAGAAGGGTGCAAAAGAGAAGCCTAACAGTGCTTTCGTCAAACCAATGGTGGCTCACGATTTGGTGTGCTCGCCGAGGTGATTCACGACGATGTTGGTGAATCTTCATCAAATGAGCCTGAGACAGTACAGGTTGTTGCATCCAAGGAGGGAAATTTGAGAATTGCTAAATCTAGACCAGCAATGAAGGAGAGAAGAGGAGAGGGTACAAGCAAACAACCCAAGAAACAGGTAATGACCATGGAAAGTAAGGGAAAGGATAATGGCCGATAGCTCTAGAGAAGCGAGAAGCGCATAAAAGTGTCGGTGGCAGAGGAATCAGGAAATGTGGAAGAACTGAGACGGAAAGACGGGATCATTTCAGAGGAAGGTGTCAGGTCTGGCGAAATGGGGGAGTTAGGGGCTCAAGATGTGTCAGAAAGGGGTCCTCTAGTGTTGGTGACCTGAAAGTCGAACAAGTTTAAGACTTCGCAGTTTGACCCAAGGGAAGAGGGCCAGCTTGGTGGGCTTGAAGGCAGGTTTTGGGCTGGGCAAGGTGAAATGGACCCAGGTGACAACATAATGGTCGATG
Source organism: Acacia confusa (assembly GCA_037074495.1). Classification (NCBI taxonomy): domain Eukaryota; kingdom Viridiplantae; phylum Streptophyta; class Magnoliopsida; order Fabales; family Fabaceae; genus Acacia; species Acacia confusa. Next base: position 25,649,356 of record CM073514.1, read on the forward strand.
ACAACATTGAGGAGTGGGGCGGGACTGTGGTCTAGTGTGTCTCTTGACTGGCCCATTTGCTCCAAGCCAATATTGTTTCCTAATGGTTACATTCTTGTATTTGTTATGAATATACTTATTATGTGGATGTCTATTGACTCCCAGTCTCCAAATACTACAAGATGACATGGGACCCATGCATAGTACCATGCATAGTGATTTACTATTTGGTGGGACCCGCACACAATTATACACACACCCACAGGAAAGAAATCCGTGAGTGTATAGTTTATGTTTTAGGGGAAAACTACACCAAATGACCCTGAGGTGTAAATTACACTAAAGACCCATTTTCCTTCTATAAATAGAGGTCTTCTGTAACTATTCAATATATAGTGAAATGAGAATTTCTCTCTCTACTTTCTTTCTCTATAATCTCTTCTCTTATTCTTATTAGTTTTACAACACGTTATCAGCACGATGGCTTCTTCATCTTGCTGAGCATCACTGTAAATGATCACTCTTCATCTCTCCCACAATCCTTCATAGAGCTTCCTTCCCCAGCCCACCGTTGCCGCAACACCGTTCCCACTTCTTCTAAATACTACACCATTCCTTCATATCTCTTGCTTTACTTTCGTTTTTCTCCTATTGCTTCCTCTAGCCATAACTACCCTCAACTTCTTTACAAGTTCATTAGCTACACTCTTTTCTCTCTTTGCCCTTCTGATTTCAATATTGTCGAGGCTCTCATCCTCTGTGGTTGTTAGAACTTTCTCCAGAATGAGGTAAGAGATGAGCAAGAGAGAGAAGAAAAAGAAAAAGAAAAAGGAAGAATGAAAAACGAAGGTGACAGGAGAAAGGGAGAGAGTGAAATTATAATATATTTTAAAAAAAATGATGATGGAGCGTTTGGAATGGAGAGAGTCACGGGGATTGTTGACAAAATATTTTGGTGGACCTATATGTTTTAGATTATTATAATAATATATTATAAAATATAAATAGGATGCTTCTGCCGAAAATTATATTATTTTTATTGTTTTAATTTAAGATTTTATTATTATTGTTATTAATTTAACTCCAAATTAGAAGTCTAGATTTACTTTTATATTACTAATATTTACATTTATTGTTACTGATATTTATTTTATGTAACTAACATTTACTTTTACTTTTACGCATTTACTTTTATGCTACTAACGTTTAATTTTATTGCTACTAATATTTATTTATCTTTTATGGCGGCAATACTATTTATTAGTGGGCTCCACTAGTATCTATTAGTGGGCTCTATTTATTTATTTTATTTAGCATTTATTTATCTTTTATAGTGGTGACACTTTGTGGGCCCCATTTATTTTTAAATTCTTTACTGCTTTATTTATTTTTCATGGTAGCAACACCAGTATAGTGGGCACCATTTATTTTATTATTTACTGCTTTATTTTTCATTGTAGTAACACTAGTATTAGTGGGCTCTATTTTAATTTATTTTATTTACTACTTTCTATATATATATATATATATATATATATATATATATATATATATATATATTTGCATTTACATATGCATCATCTTTCTTATCTTTGGATGAGATAGGTCTCGCTGTGAGTTTACTACCATTCCTATTTCATCTTCTTTTTATTTATTTAGCACGTTTATTTCCAGTCATTTATTTTTATTTATTTACTGCTTTATACATCCCCCTCCCTTTTTATTATTTATGGCAACGACACTAATATATATATATATATATATATATATATATATATATATATATATATATATATATATATATATGTATGTATGTATGTATATTAGTGGGTTCCATCTATTTATCTTATTTATTTATTTTTTATTTACTGCTTTATACATCCCCCTCCCTTTTTATTATTTATGGTAACGACACTAATATATATATGTATATTAGTGGGTTCTATCTATTTATCTTATTTATTTTTATTTATCCTGACAATAAATTGTTAAAGGCCATATGTATATGTATCATGAGATCAAAATGCCATGGAGATATGAGACATAAATTGGCTAAAGAAATATGAGTCATAAATTGGCTTAAAACCAAGAGGCAAGTTAGCCTGAAGCCAAGAGGCAAATTATAAAACAAGAATTGATCCATAAATTTTGTATGTCATCAATTGTATAAAGGCCTCAAAATTGTATATTTGGCATCTAATACTCCCTTAAATTATGAGACAAGGGATTGTATGATCATGGTTGATTGTAAATAAATATATCCAATTTGCTCTTACAGTAGCAAAATTATGATAAAGTCAAGAAGTATTGTGGATTAATTGCCATGATCAAATAGATCAGTGAGTTATGGATTATGAATTTTATCCAACTTCATTCCCCGAAGTGAATGAAGCATATATATTATTATGGTTGTTTTGTGTTTTCTATGATTATAATAATTGTTGTGAATATAAGAGAAGAATATTCATAAACAAAATGATTAAACAAAAAACAATATTATTTCAACAAAGTTTAATAGCGAGTGGCTCAACTCCATTACAAACCTTAATCATCTCATTTTGAAGATATTTAATGTCTTCTTCTTTTGCTTCTCTTGAGATGGGATCCAGATGAGGCAAAGCTCTTCGTAATATCGAGATTTGCATCATAAGTTTCTTAAGCTTTTTGTGTGGCCACTCAGTTAACCCTCCTTTTTTATAGATTTTTTGTATGGTGTGAGTAGACATATTTAATTGTTTACTCACATCATCTAGGGTTAAGTGAAAATAATCACTTAAATCATGGTGCGTTGTTTTCTTTATTCTTTCTCGTTGCTCCATTGTTAATCTATATAATTCACCCTGATTAAGGGATGATATATCATATGGAATATTAACCGCGGGCTGTTTTCCTTTATCTAATGGATTTTCAATGTTGGTTTGAAATGAACTCCGCGGTAGTTCATTTGGGTTTTTAGCCCATTCCGAACCAACACAAAGGACCTGATGATAGTCCAATACAGGATCACGCATCAAGTTATATCTTGATGCTTGTAAATCTATACAATACTGTGTCAGAAAATATTTGATTTCTCCAAAATTTTTATTTCTAAAATCAAACATTGGAAGCCTGTTATTATTGTAAGATTTATCCTGTACATTTTCAAATAAAACAGCATGGGAAATCATACCTATCTTCCTTCCGTGAACTTCAAGTTTATGATATTGAAGTCCGTTGGTATGTATAATTTCCCGTAAAACATGACAGCAACTACATTCCAATAAGCTAGTAGTTGCTAATTGGCTTGTGGTTGTTGGCTGGATGATTGTTGCTGGCTGGCTGGTTGTTGATGGCCTGGCTGGTGATTGTTTACTGGCTTGTGAGTGCTGGCTCATTGATTGTTGTGACTATTGGTTGAACTTGACTGGTAGACTCCATCAGTTCGGCCATAGTTCTACACCTTTTAACAGGCCTTCTTGATGAACCTACTTCAGTTGTACCTTCAATCCTTGTAGATTGAGGAATAACACTTGTTCTTGGGGGAGAAGTAGGTACATTTGAAGCAGAAAGAGGAATAGTAGAAGGAGGAATAAACATCTCAAAAGGATTAGGAGATAACAAAGAAGTAAATGACATGTTGGGCTGATCATCATACAACAAAGCATCAAGTAATGCTGTTTCAGATGTATTAGAAACTGGGATAAAATTGCTAGGTCCTGCCATGGCAATAGAATTTAGAGAAATATGTGAGTATCTGGTAATTGATATTATCATATGCTTGTGTGCTTGTGAGGCATGTTCGTTTGCCTTCTTCTATTTATAGCCGAATTAAATCCTATTGAATCTCTGCAGATTTGCGCAGTCCTGTTAAATCTCTGCAGATCTGCTCCCTATAAAGCACGAGCTTAGAACCTTTTTGACTTTAAATGCATACGACAATTCGAGTTGTTGTACCTGTGATTCCACAGTGATGCATCTATGATTACACAGTATTGCGCTCATGAATCTACAGTGATCCATTTGATGATTTTGTATTTAATATATATTTGTTTGTCGATTTTGGAAAATGAAAAATTTGTTACCATAAGTAACAAGATTATGCATTGATAATGCATTAAGAAATCTGTGGAATTTTAATGAAATAGATATCATATATGCTATTATTATGGAATATTGTATGAAAATTCCATGAATTAATTTTTAAGGTCTCACACTTAAGGGGGAGAATGATATATATCAAGTGTGAATATTTATGTGATAATTCTTTGTGAATGTTTCTGTGTTGATTCCCCCAAAATGAATATTAGATTTGATGATATGTGTGAATATTTATGTGATAATTCTTTGTAAATGTTTCTGTGTTGATTCCCTCAAAATGAATATTAGATTTGATGATAAATCATATGGATGATAAATCATATGGAAAGTTGGCATGACTTGTTTGATCATCCGAGTCATATATTATGTGCTGCTTGTTCTCAAATAGAAATAATTATTGGAAATAGATCTCTGGAAATATATCAAATTGAAAAATTAGATGTGAGATTAAAAGTCTGCAAAGTTTGCAGTGATGTTTGCAACTAGAAATTTGCAATATATTATGTTCGCAATTTTCCAGATTGAATGATCCAGAAATCATATATGAATAGATCAATGATTATGAGAACATTGTTTATATATATTTGCAGCAATTATATAAGCCAACAAAATTCTCCCTGTAAAATTGGCTTTTGATCAGGAGCCAGATAAATTCCATCTTAATAGTTTTGAATGTGCAATGATCCACTATAATGCACACAGATGGATATATACTGCATAATTTGATTAGGGGGAAAAATAAGCAGATTGGATAAAAGAGATAAAGTGGAATGAATTATCATTGACTCATGTTGATTCTCGTACAAATAAATGTGTACTAAGAGTTTAAAATGATAATTCAGTTGCAGAGTTTAGTTAATCGAATGCCAGAAGCATTTACTGACCTTAAGAAAGTGACAAAGTCACATGTCCCAACTGCAAATGCTCCTATATAAATTGTTATAAAGCACGTCTGAAACGTTACAGGTCCATCGGTTTTAAAGATAAAAATCCTCGAATGAGAAAAGGAGCTATAAGAATATAGATGATCAAGTCGAGGATAATTAAGAAAAGCTCCAGAAGAGCCATCTCCTGAAGAGATGTTATCTCCAGAAGAGATGTTATTTCTAGAATTGAATATTATGGTTCTAGAAGAGACCCAGTATCCTAATATATGTGAATATAAAGATATCTCAATAAATGAAATCCGATGGGACCGAAAATGATATCAACGTTGATGATATTTATGTTTAAATGATAGCATATGTTGTAATAAATGATAATGAGGATCATGAGCCACAATATATTAGTGTGTGCCAGAAGCACATGTCCTTGAAGGACGTAAGGCGCCAGAAACATATGTTCCTGAAGGACTAAATATGCCAGAAGCATAAGTCTTTGAAGGACTCAAGATGCTAGAAGCATCAAATTTTCGAGAATAATGATAAGTTCATATATTGCCAGAAGCAATTAGAGTGTGCATTTTCATGAACATTTATTAAAATTTTATATGCACATGTATATTTATGAAATGATTATTGTGATTTTACTTGAAAGAGTTAGATTTTGCAGGTATTCAATGATTTATCAAATTGGGCGTTTCTATAATTGTTCTATAAGTGAACAACAGAATACTTGATGATAGAAAAAGAGTTATGCTCAGAAGACATTAAAAATTATGTAATCATCAGGGGGAGCAAAACTGATGTAATCAAGAGGGGGAGACGATACACGCTGCACTCTTTTTCCCTTATCTAGGTTTTGTCCCATTGGGTTTTCCTAGAAAGGTTTTTAATGAGGCAACACTGGATAGTGTATCAATGGATGATGTACTCTTTTCTTTGGCTAGGTTTTTATCCCACTGGGTTTTTCCTAGTTAAAGTTTTTAACGAGGCACATTCATAAATGGACATCCAAGGGGAAGTGTTATGAATATACTTATTATGTGGATGTCCATTGACTCCCGGTCTCCAAATACTACAAGATGACATGGGACCCACGCATAGTACCATGCATAGTGATTTACTATTTGGTGAGACCCGCACACAATTATACACACACCCACGGGAAGGAAATCCGTGAGTGTACAGTTTATGTTTTAGGGGAAAACTACACCAAATGACCCTGAGGTGTAAATTACACTAAAGACCCATTTTCCTTCTATAAATAGAGGTCTTCTGTAACTATTCAATATATAGTGAAATGAGAATTTCTCTCTCTACTTTCTTTCTCTATAATCTCTTCTCTTATTCTCATTAGTTTTACAACAATATTGGAATTGTAGAGGTGTGTGCAAAAAAAATTTCCTGCGTTTTATTCGTACTGTTTTGGTGGGAATGAAACCCAGTTTAATTCTTCTTTCGAAGACCAAGATTGAAAAAGAAGATAATTTTCAATGCTTGGAGAAACTTAGTTATGGCAGCTTCTCCTTCGTACCGAGCATGGGTAGATCTGGGGGTTTGCTGGCAACGTGGAAGAAGGATCTTATCTTGGTGTCGATGCTTAGTAAGGACAGACAATACATTCATCTTTTTTGTTCAATTAGAGGGATTCAACCATTTGCCCTTACGACTATTTACGCGATCCCGAATGAAAGCTTGAAACAGATCCTGTGGCAAAAATTAGGCGATCTAGCAGTTGCTTCAGCTATTCTGTGGGTGGCAGTAGGTGATTTCAATGATATTTTGAAAGCGGATGAAAGATCTGGAGGTGCTGAAGTTAGTGTCCACATATTGCAAAGGTTTCAAGATAGAGTTCGATGGTGCCATCTCATTGACTTGGGTTTTTGCGAACCCAAATTCACTTGGTGAGGGCCACTTATGTCTGATTACTCTCGTTTATACGAGTGCCTTGACAGAGCTTTTGCCAATCCCCCTTTTTGACCAGCTTTGTTAATTGTTTAGTGCAGGTACTGCCTAGAATGAGTTTCTCAGACCATTATCCTCTTCTTCGGTTTGGGGAGGGAGTTGGAACTTAGTGGAGTTAGACCTTTTAGATTCGAGGCGATGTGGATCAAGCATCCCCTGTTCTAAACCTTATCGGACAGTTGGAATCCTGATCATGAATTAAGCACGTCCCTATCTTCTTTCAAGAATATGTTAGTTCATGGAATAAGGAAGTTTTTGGAATGGTAGAAAAGCATAAGTACAATATTCTACATCGATTAGAGGGTATTTAGAAATTCGAAGCGTATCCTTATTCGCATTTCCTCAAGAATCTGGAAAAGAACTTGCAAGAGAATTTGGACAGGCTGCTGAATCTAGAGGAAATTAAATGGTTCCAGAAAGCTAGAGTGGAATGTTACCAAAGGAGACTGAAATACAAGATACTATCATTTGAAGTCTAAGATGAGGAGAAGAAGAAACATGATCTCTGCGCTTACAGATGAGTCAGGGGCCTGGATTTCTAATGATGCAGAGTTAAAACTAATGGTGGTTAGTCATTTTCAGAATCTTTTCTGCTCCGATGACGTTGTTGCTGGTACTGTTCATACTAGAGCCACATTTCCTAGTTCAATTATTAATGGTGGATTAGATTTATTTAGAATCCCTGAGGACGATGAAATTAAACATGTGGTATTCTCGATGGGGAGTTATAAGGCTCCTAGTATTGATGGATTTCCACCTATTTTCTACAAAAATAATTGGCCTATAGTTAGTCCGACATTATGCTCTTTTGTTAAGCAGATTTTTCAGGGATCATATCCTGTTAGCTCTCTTACAAAAGAAAACAAGACTCTCATCTCCTTGATTCCTAAGAGAGACAACCCTAAATTGATCAATCACTTCAGACTAATATCTCTTTGTACTATTCATTACAAATGTGTCACTAAACTGATTGCATAGAGGCTTAAGGAGGTAATGAATGATTTAATTTCACCTTTCCAAGCTAGCTTTGTCAAAGGAAGGCATATACATGATAATATTGTTATAGGTTAGGAAATTCTCCATATTATGAGCAAGAATAGAAGCAAAAAAGGACTAATGGCAATGAAGATTGATCTAGAAAAGGCATATGATGGGATAAGGTGAGAGTTTTTAAAGGTGCTGGTTGAAGTGGGGTTCGAGGATAGGTTCATTGATCTCATCATTTCATGTGTGTCTTCTGTATCATATAATGTCATATGGATTGGTTCCCAAACAGATTTCTTTTTTCCTAGTAGAGGTTTAAGACAAGGAGACCCTATATCTCCTCTCTTATTTGTGTTATGTATGGACAAGATCTCTCATATAATCTGCGATGAAGTGGAGGCAGGGAACTGGAAAGCAATTCGCACTTCTAGTTCAGGTTCGACTGTATCTCACTTAATGTTCGCTGATGATTTGCTTTTGTTTAGGGTGGCATCGGAGGAGCAGGCCGGCTGTATGATGAAGTGCTTGGATATGTTTGCTAATGCTTCTGGAAGTAAGGTGAATTGTACAAAGTCCTCCATCTACTTCTCTTCGAGAGTTTTGAATCATTCTAAGGTTAGAATAAAAGATTTGACTCAAATGCAAATCTCTTGTGAAATTGGGAAATATTTGGGATTTCCTTTAACCAAGAGTAGGAGGAGAAAGGAGACTTTTAATTATATTATTGATAGGGTTAATTTTAAACTTTCTGCTTGGAAGGCTTGTTCTCTGTCTGAAGCAAGTCGAATCACGTTAGTCAAATCTATATTGAGCTCTATTCCTCTGTACCTTATGCAAGCCTCTAAGATCCCTAGGAGTGTTTGCCATGCGGTGGAAAGAATTCAGAGGAACTTCATATGGGGACATAATAGTGACCAACGTCAATTTCATCCTGTGGGGTGGGAATGTGGGATATACTCACTAAACCTAAAGAATTTGGAGGTCTTGGATATAGAAAACTCTCCTCCTTAAACCAAGCTTGTGGGGCTAAGTTAGCCTGGAAATTGGTGCTCGGTAAATTATGGGCTGTAATTCTTCAAAATAGATATATGCTAAGGAATGAGGGTTCCCTCTTGGTCTCTCGGTCTGGTAATTCTTCTCTGTGGCACTTCATTTGCTTACAAAAAGAATTAATAGAAGGGGGGGAACTAAGTGGCAAGTGAGGAATGGAGAGGTGGTGAGCTTCTTTAATGATCATTGGTTGTTGGATGGGAAGAAGATAAAGGATTATTGCATAAGACAACTCACCCATTAGGAGTCTCAATCCTCGGTGGCAGAGTGGATCAGCGAAGGAGCATGGAACTGGCACAGGCTTACTGGCTATGTTCAACCTGAGGTCATACAACACCTAGCTTCAATGCTTCCGTTAAGACCTGATTTGGGAAATGATATAATGGTGTGGGGAGCATCTAGCGATGGTAACTTCTCAATTAGAAGCGCATATTTCCTAATTAAGGTTAACCACCCTAACCTGCGTAACAAACTATTTAAAGAGATTTGGAAGTGGGGTGGTGTGGAACAGATCCGGGTCTTCATGTGGAAAATGACATTGAACAAATTGCCAACTAAGGAATGGCGGAGTTCTTGGTCGGCAGATTCTCCTTTATGTAATCTCTGCAATTCTGATGTGGAGAGTTCACTTCATATTTTGCGCGATTGCTGCTATGCAAAACAAATGTGTATGTCGCTGATTCCCGTAAGGTATGTTCAGTCCTTCTTTTAAGCTCATCTTAAAGATCGGTTATTCTTAAACATTAAGGGCAAAATGGGGAAGGAGATAAATCCATCCTGGAGCATTATATTTGGAGTGGCTATATGGAAATTATGGGGATGGAGGAATTCTTCTTTATTTGAAAATCATTTTGTGAGACCTGCGAATCCTGCTGTCGTTATTCTCCACATTTGGAGATCTTTTGCAATTTCACATGATATCGATCAAGGGAGTGATGCTTCTTCGCAAGGAGGCTTCAGTGTGTTGTCCTGGATAAAGCCCACAATAGGTTGGGTTAAATTAAATTAAATGTTGATGGGGAGGTGACTAGGAATTCATCGATAGCTGCTTGTGGGGGAGTTTTACGTGATTACCAAGGTTTCATGAAGAGGATTGGAGTTTGCAGTGCCCTGACAGCACAAGAATGGGCCGTTTTTACGGGTCTCCAATTAGCCTGGGACCTGGGGTATAAGCAGATTATGCTGGAATCCGATTCAAGGGGTGTTGTCACGTGGTTACTTGATCCGGAAGCTTGCTGGTAGTCAAAATTAAGGAGTTAATTGGAAGAGATTGGTCAATTGCTCTGGGATATATTCCGCGGACTTGTAATAACTAGCTATATTGGGTTTGTCCAATTCCGTGATCCCTCCTGACTGCCCAATCCATTTAAGAGAGTCTGGGAGTTGTCTCCCCTTTTGTTTGATTTCCGTTTACTTGTAATTGGCGTCAGCCATCTTTAATATCAAAAAAAAAAAAAGAGAGAGAGAGAGATTCACGAGAACCATCTTTAAAACATGTGAACAAAAATTGACATCTTTTACAAAGGTTTTGGTCTTACTAGACAACTATTATTTTTTAATCATAGAATAAGTTGAAGGTTCGAGTATTCTCTTCATAAACTTGTCAACAAGCTATAGAAATAGTAACCAGAATCCACTTCTTTTCTCTTCAATGAGCTCGATCTTTTTCCCCCTTCATCAGAATTTTAAGATGACAAAACTTCACAATCTATATTCTTAGAAACTGACACTTACTAGTAAAGCAAACAATAGGATAGACCATCATAAGAAAAAATAAACAGGGAAAAAGAAAAGAGGCATAGGGCTTACCCATCTCTATAATCCCAACCGGCTAAATTGGATGCTTCACACAGAGCAGACCTCCATTGTTGTACTTTGAGCTTATCACCCTTAATTTTTTTCTTCATGCTTAGTCATTTCTGCTCCATAATGCCCCCTTTGATGTCGAACTTCAGACAGATCCACATTGTAGAAGACTGGGTAAACCAAACAACCCTTTTCTCTACAAGAAACAATTTTCACAAGTTCTTCCAAGCACCACGTAGAGGTAGCATAATTTTCGGAGAACAACGATAGTAATTCTAGAATCCTCAATTGCTTTAACAAGAGCAGGTGAAATTTCATGCCCTTTTTGAAGCTCCTTGTTGTCCATGAACGTATTGATTCCCCTCTGCTGCAAAGCAATGTAGAGATTCCCAGCGAAACCATAGGGGCAATCTTCGCTTCTAAAAATTAGGAACACATCATAATCGCCCTCAGAGCAGACAAATGAAGAGAGGTTTGAATCAAAGAAAAATTCTTCACTGTGATCCATCTGCGAAGAGGGTAAGAGCTCATAGAAGAATAATGGGTTAGGAAGACTTGGTTAGTTGAAACGTTTTCCGTTTAATTAACAAAATAACTATATATATTAATCAGAGTAGTCACTTAATAAGAGTTAAAAAGTAATTAAAGCATCCAAAATATGCATAATGGGCCCTAGAGTGTGTTGGATTTTTATAACTAAATCCCATGGGTTATGAATAAGAAGTCACATTGGTTCGCTACCACTAGTCACGTCAGTTCACCACAGTCGTGTCAGTTCACCAACAAGAGACAAATCCATCTGATCATGTTTTTTCAAAGTCTATAAATAGGGCACCCTAGTCACAGAATAAATATACATTTTTCTGCATACACTCTTTCTGTATACTGCATATACATTCTGTGCGTTTCGAAGAAAGTAGACTCGTTAGATTCGCTTAGGCTTTAAACAGACAGAGCCATCTTTCTGGAAACGAATAATCCGTTTTATCCTGGGAGACAATTGCTCAAAAACCTTCGGCATCTGTATTGAGGAAGCAAAATTGTCTTAAAGACACAACGAAAGTTGGGCTCGGATTTCTTCGAAGTTCATAATCATATTTCGGTAGTCTTGTGAGTTTTTACTATTTTTTCTTCTTTTGTAGAAGTATGGTATATTTACAGATTATGCATATTGATTACACATATTCTTTCTTTTGTGAAAATTTCAATTTGAATGATTTTCTACAACAATCTTAAGATAGTTTTGTTTTGAATCTATGTTCAGTTTTTAAATTTTGGATTCTTGATTTTGAAAAGTTAGAGTTTCTAAAATTATGCATAAAAGTTGTATGTGTATATACCTGTTTCTGATATGAATATATTAAAGTTTTGAGACATGTTTACAACATATGTCTTCTATCATAAATCTAAGATTTTCCCGTGATTTATTTCCATATATATGTAATTATCGAATATATATGTTTGCATTGTTATATATGGTTCATGAGCGTGTTATTATCGTGTTCGTGTGGCATAGAAGTTTTATTTTTTTTATCACTTGTGATTATGACGTTCTTCCTTTGTTGCCTCTTAATATCTATATGAGGAAAGTGAAGAAATAGATAAAGCAAACTCATAATCATGATAATGTACTTGTTTATTCTATATTTGCGCATGTGACATGCTGAAGTTGGGTAAAAGTTGAAGTATTTTCTGGGTTTTTGCTGTTTATTAGTCGAATATGCTTCTGTAGATAACAATTCGATTACTAAAAAAAAAAAAAAAAAAAAAACCTTAATCGATGGGATTGGAAATCATGTCAGTCTCTCATAAAACTATGCCCATGAGTTTTTTCTATTTGCCACATCAAATATTAATCCCAGAGACATCTGGAAAATATTAGAACTGTTAATTCTCCTTTGAAAAGCATTGCAATTTCCTGCACATGCATACCCCATGGTAATTTGGAAATTGTTGTGACGATTCCAACGGTGGGTGTTTGGCTGTCTCTGTTTTTTGAAAAATTGGGTTACGAGGAGAAAGTGTTTAGGCCACAAAATAAGTGTCATTGTATAGATCTCGAAAGAACGAAGAGATAGACACCAAGAATATGAAAAATCGACGTCGGAAACGTCGGTTTGTGAGGAAAGTAGAGTCGGGTCTAAAGGACCTGACCCACAGATTCAAACGGGTCTTATGCGACCCGTCTAGAGGTTGGACCAAATGATGTGTTCACGCATAATATATATATATATATATATATATATATATATATATATATATATATATTGGTAAAACAATGTGTTTCACTTTTCTTTTGTTTAAAAAAAAATGTAAAATCACGTCTTCTCCTTCAAGATGTGTATGAGGTGTTTAAATGAAACGGTATTAAAAATTGAAAATAATGGGTTTTAGCTTTTTTGTTCTTTGATATATCGAATTTTCTATATGGATGTGTCAATAGAAATCGAGATGTTATTATTTATGCTAATTTCTAATTACTTGCACTGTGAATTTACTTCCATTGAAAGTTTGATTATCTTTAGTTAATTAAATATATTAGTTTTGATTGATTTGGTAGTTAATATATCTCCTATTATTTCTCCTTATTTTAAGAGGATTAAATTAATAAAGTAAAGATAATGTATATCTTATGACTTGGTTTCATCGAGAGATATTATTGGTTTTATTAATTAATATTTTGAATTATATTAGTTATTGTACAGAGATGAAATTTTAATATGATAATGAGATCATTATTTGATTCATGCTTGATATTTTATTATTTAATTTCTAGTTGTAGAAATTAAATATATTTAACAGTAAAATGATGAGCTTTATTAAAAGTCCTAAATTTTAGGATGGAAGGGGAATTTATTCCCGTTAAAAGCTTTATTATCAATGGAGATATTAATTTGTTTAATAATTTATAATCTCCCATAATCTCTTCTAAAATCTTGTGAATCTTTTTAAATAAATGGAGATATTCATTTGTTTGATAATTTAAAATCTCCTAAAATCTTGTGAACCTTTTTAAAATTAATATAGCTAAATAAAAGAGGGGATTTGTTATATTTAACGTGATAATAGTTTGAAATTAAAACAATATTTTGTTTTAATAAATATGATGGTATTTGTGAATATCTTAGCCATTATTTAATTAATCAAGAGGATTTGATACCATGATCAATGAATAAAAATTATGAAATTGTCATGTGCTATGATTAATTAAACATATATTTAATTAATTTGTTATTTGTTATTGAAAGCAAATTTTGTGAATTATCAAATATTTTGTGTCACAAGCATATGGCAGTGATATGAAAATTTAATCATTTATCTAGTGTAGAGATAATTGTGCTCTAATTTTTCATAGTATTTTTATTTCTCTTGATATAAGCATGCATGATATCATTAATTCATAATATTGGTGTCTTGGAAAGTGGTTCAAAGGCTAAGCTTTAATTTAGTGATTATTTAATTAGTCACTGTTACAATAGTATGAAAAGACTCCTACTAGATTTGCACTTAGTTGACCAATTGATATGATTTTATGTTTTTTTTATAAATATTATTAATAGCAATTGTATTAATCACAATGCTAAATATTTAAGTTTTGGAATTAAATATGGTGGATTTATTAATTACCAAAATGGTCAATCATTTATGAATTGTTTTAATTCCAAATATTATGGTGATTACCTATAATATTGATGCTATGAATTGAATTTTGTAATTATAGGGTGTTTATGGATTAATCCAAAGGTTGATTATTTATCTTTATAATTATTGAACATAAATGTTGGTAGTTTTATTTAGACTCCAAAAGATGATAAAGATTTCTAGTTGGGGTATGCATCACCACCAATTTATTTGAAATTTTATATCATTATAGTTGAATGTTGCATATTAGTGAAAAATTGACCATTGAAAGAAATGTTGAATGCAATGTTGATTACGTCTGGGTTACCACAGAATTTGTGGGGAAATCCATTTTAATGGCTAATTTTATCATTAAAGAGTGTCTCATAAAACGATACAAAACATACCATACGAAATATGGAAAGGAAATAAACTTTCATTGAAATATTTGAAAGTATGAGGGTGCTTAACGAAGGTTGAGATTCCTAAACCTAAAAGGTTGAGTATCAAACCTAAGACAATAGACTGTGTATTTATTGGCTATACACATAATAGTAGTGCATATTGTTTTCTGGTTTATAAGTCTGATGTATCAGATATCCATGTAAATAGAGTTATTGTGTCAAGGAATGTTAGGTTCTTTGAGAATGTATTTCCGTACAATAAGAATAATAGTAATAACAATACTGTGATATCTCAGGTACTTTGACTAATGATAATCCTGGAGAGGAGGAAACCTAGACGTAGTACTGGACAAAGGACTTTAACATCCTTTGGGCCTGATTTTATGTCTTATCTTTTGGAAAATGAGTTTCGAAAATATGGAGAGGCTATGGGTTCTTTTAAAGCACCATTCTAGAAAGAGGCTATCAATAGTGAAGTTGAATCCATTATGTCAAACCACACTTGGGAATTGGTTGACCTTCCTCCTGGCAATAAACTTTTAGGAACTAAGTGTGGGTCTTCAAAAAGAAGATGAAAGCAGATGGCACTATTTATAAGTACAAAGTTAGGTTGGTAGTAAAAGGCTACAAACAACATGAAGGCCTAAACTACTGTGATACTTAATCACCTGTTACAAAAATTACATCAATTCGAATGTTGATCGCATTAGTAGCATTGAATGGGTTAGAGTTATATCAAATGAATGTAAAGACAGCTTTCTTGAATGGTGAATTAGAGAAAGATTTATTTAGAACAACCTGAGGGATTTGTTGTCTTAGGACAAGAACGGAAAGTTTGTCGCTTAATAAAGTGCCTTTATGGACTTAAGCAAGCCCCGAAACAATGGCATGCGAAATTCGATGAAGTTATGTTATAAAATGGCTTTAGGATTAATGAATGTGACAAGTGTGTCTACATTTGAAATACTGAAAACGAGTTTACCTTAGTTTGTTTTTATGTAGATGACATATTGATAACAGGTAGTAATAATCAAATGATTAAAGCTACTAAGCAATCGCTTACCAATAAGTTTGACATGAAAGATATGGAATTAGCAGATGTTATTTTAGGAATCAAAATCCATAAAACCTCTTATGGGTTGGCGTTATCATAAGTACATTATATTGCTAAAATTCTTGAGAAATTCAAGAATTTAAACATATCTCCTGTGTCGAACCCTATAGATTCTAGTCTTCGACTATTGAGAAATATTGGCGAAGCTGAAAAACAAAAAGAGTATGTTTAAGTGCTAGACAGTTTTATATATGTTATGAACTGTACTAGACCTGATATTGTCTATGCAGTAAGCATGTTGAGTTGCTTTACAAGTAATCCAACTAAGCTTCACTAGAGAGCTATGATAAGAGTTTTAGGTTACTTAAAGTAAACTCAAAACTTTGCTTTACATTATCAGAAGTACCCTGCGGTACTAGAAGAATATTGTGATGCAAATTGGATCACCAGCTCTAATGACACAAGATCCACAAGTGGATATATATTTACCCTTAGTGGGGGTGCTATGTCTTGGAAGTCATCTAAGCAGACTTACATTACAAGATCAACTATGAAAGCAAAAGTCATTGCGTTAGATAAAGCTGGTGAAGAAGCCGAGTGACTTCGTAATTTTCTTGAGGAAATGACACAAGATCCACAAGTGGATATGTATTTACCCTTAGTGGGGGTGCTATGTCTTGGAAGTCATTTAAGCAGACTTACATTGCAAGATCAACTATGAAAGCAAAAGTCCTTGCGTTAGATAAAGCTGGTGAAGAAGCCGAGTGGCTTCGTAATTTTCTTGAGGACATTCCCAGGTAGCCAAAGCAGGTACCAGCAATGTGTATACACTGTGATAGTCAAGTAGCTATTGGTAGGGCCAAGGATGTTATGTACAATAGCAAGTCTAGACATATACGTCATAGACATGATACCGTTAGACAACTACTTTCGAATGGAATCATCTTAATTGATTATGTGAAATCAAAAGAAAATATAGCAGATTCATTGACTAAAGAGGTTCCTAGAAAGTTAGTTAGAAAATTGTCCAAAGGAATGGGTTTAAGGCCAATCCATTGTTGATTATTGTGGTAACTCTACCTAGAAGAGTGGAGATCCCACGAACAAGGTTCAAAGAGACAACTAAGTAATAATCGACTGTTAACACTGTGGAGTTTTAAACTCATACTCATTCCTAGACAAGATAGTGCATATATATAAGGGTAAGCTTGTAAGCTTTTAATGGTTTCTTAATCTGATGTGTTCAGATGATGTATGTTGACTTACATCACAAAGAATCACCTATGTGAACGTGAAGTATGGGCTGATTCTCTAGAACACTCGCAGAACCAGGCGATGTCCAAGGCCAAAATGGACACAGCATGAGAACCAACGATGCTAAAGGAGTAATTGTGTGACTCATTTTGTCTTGGTATACACTAAAAAGGTCGACAATTCAAGATAGCACATCCACTGATTGACCAGTATATTCGATAGGTTTTTACTAGAGAAGGTTCAAAGGCAACCCCTACCTTTCTCGATGCAGTTATTTCTCGTAGAGGAATTGCACTTTGCATACATGATCATTTGCATTTGATCATGATGGACTAACTTCTTATCCATGTGGGGGATTGTTGAATTTTTATAACTAAATCCCATGGGTTATGAATGAGAAGTCACACTAGTTCGCTACCGCCAGTCGTGTCAGTCCGCCACAGTCGTGTCGGTTCACCAACAAAAGACAAGTTCATCTTATCATGTTTTTTCAAAGTCTATAAATAGGGCGCCTGGTCACAGAATAAATATACATTTTTCTGCATACACTCTTTTTGTATACTATATATACATTCCGTGCGTTCTGAAAGCAAACTCGTTGGATTCGCTTGGGCTTCAGACAGACAAAGCCATCTTTCTGGAGAAGAATAATCTGTTCTATCCTGGGAGGCAATTGCTCAAAAACCTTCGGCATTCGTATTGAGGGAGCAAAGTTGTCTTAATGACACAACGAAAGTTGGGCCCGGATTTCTTCGAAGTTCATAATCATATTTCGGCAGTCTTGTGAGTTTTTACTGTTTTTTTCTTCTTGTGTAGAAGTATGACATATTTACAGATTATGCATATTGATTACACAGATTATTTCCTTTGTGAAAATTCCAATTTGAATGATTTTCTACAACAGAGTGTGGTAATATACATTCATCTAGTCATACCAAAAAAAAAAGATAGAAGCCCTACTTGTAGCAGAGTAGACTAGGCTTTTGTTGACTTCCCGGAAGGACCTGGACAGAAATGGTCACCTGGAAAAATATTGTAACTATCAGTCCAACTTATTACGAATACCAATATGTGTCAGTGAGATGCCAATTGGATTAAAACTATGCAATACAAAATAAAACAATTCATCAACATCCTCTCCATTAAATATCACATTATTATTATGTATCATAATTGGGTGTAACAAATCTTTTTGAACTCAATTCCCAAAATTACCTCTCATCAATCCAACCGAACCGCCTTATTTCCTCCGACTAGACCTATGGGCTAAGTCACACCTATGTTACTGGTTACTCAAACACTCACTGGTCAATGGTCAAGTGATGAGGACCAGCCAAAATCCTTAGAGCACATGTCCCAGACCATGGGTCTTTTCCCTCACTAAATTAGTAGGGTGTCGTAAACCCATCACTCTGGTGGGTAAGTCCCTCATTAAACCGATGAGACAATAATAAGCCAACCATTGTGCACCACTAGAGGTCTCACCACGTGGTAAAAATAACTTTTCCATTTCCTCCCAATTCTATCCTTTCCATAATTATCATAATAAATAAATGCATATAGTTCAACTCATAAAATTCCACAAGTCAATTTCTATTTAAAATATTCATAATCAGTTCAGGAAATATTCATAGGCAACATATCAATAACATAATAAGTGGAAAGTGGTTACCTCTCGGCCAAGCTAATTACTATCACACTGCTCTCAAATCAGGAGCTCAACACATTCCATAATTCAATTTATCAAAATCAATTCACTAACAATTAATAACTCTTTAAAATCCTACATATTCAAAATTTAACTTATAATTTCATAAAATTAAAAATATACAAATTTTAATAATAATTCCTTTATTATTTATTTCCATTTTCCTAATAATACTAATAACAAAATTATTTATTTTTATTATTATTATTATTATTATTACTACTACTACTGCCGCCGCCGCCTCATAATTAGTTTGAATTCCCTAAAACTATCCCAATAACAAGCATAATACTAACACTTTAAATCAGGCTTTAATAAATACAACACCACATGAACTAATCTTTAATTAGGAGTTTAATAATTAATATTTATTATGCATTATAGAATTTATCATGGCTTTCCCAAAATATGGTATTAATCATACATAAGATTTAAAACCCTGAATTAAATAAACGCATACACCCAAAATATTCTTTCCAAAAGTAATTAACATTTATATTAAATAATTCATCTTCAATATATTATTTATTTCCCTTTAATAAATAATAATATTATTCATTATTATTATTTATCCAATTTATTATTTATTCCTTCTCATACCAATAAATAACAATATTATTCATTATTATTATTTATCTCATTTATTATTTACTATTTACTATTTATTCCTCTTTTTCTAATAATAGTATAAATTACTATTATTTATTTATTTTATTATTGCTACCTTTCTATTATTATTATTATTATTATGATTACCCACACACACAGTGATATTCCTGCCTGTTATAACCTGCAGACATGCATCATTGGTAATTTATCACACACATGGAATTAAACCGTTGCAACTGAACAAACAACAAAATAACGTAGGGCATGCAAAGCAATTATATATTATGTTGGCTTCCCTCTTTTGTCTTATATGCACACATCTTTTTATAGTCACAGTAAGCAATTTATGAAGCTACTTCCTTATCTTTTTACACAGACACAAGGCAGGCGCGCGCGCACACACTACTACAAAAAAAGATAAATAACGTCTTAAATAAGACTCAAATAACGTCTTAAATAAGATTCAATTAACGTCCTAATTCCGAAAGATGTCTAACGAACGAAGGAGAGTAAAAAAAATTTTAAATTTTGACGTCTTAATTATTATTCAAAACGCCTTATAAGACGTACTGAAATATATTCAGCACGCCTTAAACAAGGCACCCTGACAAAACAAGCCGCCTAAGGGTAACGCATAGCCAAGATCGAATTATAGAATTAATGCTAAAGAGAGATGGAAATAGCACAACCACACTGATGATTTTGCAGATAAGGAGAATCTCCTTCCGATCAACACCACTCACTAAATCAAAAGATCAAGAAGGCTTGAAGAGTATGGATAAGGACAATCTTAATATAAAAACAAGACAATCTTAATATAAAAACAAAGTGCCTATTTCCAACTTAGTTGCATATCACCAGGTCTGGTTTTCGTATGTGTGAATTTCAGAACCAAGAACAGAGAGGGAAGGGGAGTGAGATAAACATCTTGAATACGAATCATATACCTAGTAGATGACACAAGAAGCCTCGCAATACTAGAAATTTTAAGTAGTTTTCTTACCCAGATGGAGTCGTCGTCGAAGATCTTGAGAGCAGCCCTCTTTGAGACTGTAGCCCTTCAAATCCAGCATACAGATCGGACTTCGAACTCGCACTAGAAGCTAGATCGGACTTCAAACTCGTGACTGAAGCTAGATTCGAACTCGCAACTCACGCTAAAAGCTAGATTGGACTTCAAACTCGTCACTGAAGCTAGATTCGAACTCGCAACTCACGCTAGAAGTTAGATCAGACTTCAAACTCGTGACTTCAAATTATATGCGTACCTGGGGTGGTGAATTTGGTTGTGGGTGGTGGCGAGGGGAAGGGACCTTGGGCCATTATCGGGTCTGATGAAGGAGTTGAGATCGAAAGAAGAATGAGAAGTGTGAGTATTGGTGTGGAGCTTTGGGGCGAGAGGGCGTAAGCATTTGAAGAAGAATGAGAAGTGTGGAGCTAGCTGGCGGTGGGAGAGAATATATGCTAGAGCTGAGGGGAATTTATGAAGGAAGCTTTTCGGCACCCTAAATAGTTGTTTATTGTTTAGGGCATCTAAAGGAGTTTGGCGTCCTAAAATAATTTAGGGTGTTTAAAATAATTTTTTGGCACTCTAAATTAAATTTAGGGTGCCAAAAAGTATACCAAAAGGTATATTAAGACGTCTTAGTGCAATACCAAGACACCTTAAATAAAAAAAAAAATTTAAAACATAATTTTTTTCACAAGTGTTATGGTGCTCTGAAATAAATTTAGGACGTCTAAAGTAGTTTTTTGACGCTCTGAATTAAATTTAGGACGCCAAAAAGTAAATTAAGACGTCTTGGTGATATACCAAGACGCCAAATATGTATATTAAGGCGTCCAGATGAATTATCAAGACACTTTAAATCAAAAAAATAAATAAATATGTCCTCGTGTGTGAAAAATTCCCCAAATTGCACCCATCGCACCAAAAATAAATTTTTCGCGTTAAATTATAGGCGGCCTTAATTTGTTTCATGACGCCTTAACTAAATTTAGACAACCTAAATATGCATTTAGGTCATCAAATACATATAATTTAATAAAATAATTATTAGAATACCACTAATTTTACTTTTAACTTCCTTTTTTAAATAAGAATGTTAGTAGTAACCTCTTATTTTTAGTAGTGACAGCCCACGCACACACTAATACCTATATATTTTAGTTATCTTAACTTTTCTTTTCTTTCTTATACACACAGCAAAACAGAAATCAAGTCCACATCAATAGGTGAAAACGAAATATTTCCCAGATTCAACCTACAACAGATACGACCTCTAAACCATTGCATTTCCAGAAGTAAAGATCATATGATAATGTAATACACTAAAATAGAAATCCTTAGTTTAGGAAACCTAAAGCCACTCAAACCGAAATAATAATCCCCTGATTCAGCACCACTAATCAGAACAATTAGCACTCTATATATATAGTAACCTTCATGAAATAAATATAGAACCAAGTTCTTGCTTCCTTTTCAACGTTAATACACACACACACACACACACACACACACACACACAAATGCATGATAGTAGCTTCCTCTGTTTTAGCTCCTAAAACCAGAGCTACCATGCAAACTGAAACCATACGCAATAATCTTCAATTTCTAAGACCTATCGTGCAGAAACCATCGATGTTAGAATGAAAAAGACTAAATGACTCACTCTCTCTTTCCGTTTTCACTCTCGGTCTAACTCTCTCGTCTCATGCTCCTGGCGTTTTCTCCGCTCCTCTGTTTCCGACGGTAAGAAACAGGGGTGTATGATCTCTCTCTCACTCTCTCTCGAGCTCACTGAACTCTCAACTCTCTGTTGCTGTTTTCCGGTGAAGTGAAGGAAGTTGAATGGGAAACGAAGGCAGCAGTATATAATAAGCAGTGGAGGTCCAGTCAACAAGCACAAGCCGAGAAGAAAAGTCCAGAGGGTAAACCGGTGATGGGCTCGAGGAAACGTGGAGGTATCAACAGGTATGGCTTCTGGATATTGCGTCTGCTATTGGATCTGCATTCCGTTAAAAGCGTTGTGTTTATCTCCTATTTTCACGTTATTACTGCATTTTCGATGGAACCCATTGAATCTCTCACTGTCTACGTGTTGCTGCCAGAAACTCATTCACTGTTTCTGTTTCTGGTGAGGCCGAAGATGATACAGATGAAGAGAAGTGGGCTGAATTTCATATGGGCTCGTTGGGTTGTGATTTGAGGTGGGCCGAAATGATAAGACTATCGAATAATTCATTGGTTTTTAATGTAAATGGGATACAGCAAATGAGAGTTGGCATAGATGGTAAGGGGTCCAGGACTAGGCCCTTGGGTCATGGATTCGATCCCCTCTACCGTCGCTGGGACTCCTTTGATAGGCGATCTCGTAAGTCCCCAGTAAGTACTCATAGAGCCCGGGGCCGTGTCCTGGCCTTGGTGGGGAACTGGTGTCGAACCCCTCCAAAACTTTTTTATACAAAAAAAAAAAAAAGTAAATGGGATACATTTATGGGTTGCATGGGGTCCTGTTTTGATCTTCTTCTTCCACTGTATGACTTCACGTGATGGGCTGAAGGATAATTGGAAGAGTTGTGTCAAATGGGCTCTATTTGGTTCATGGGCTTGTAGACACCTTTTTCGGTTTTGGGCCAAGGAATATGGAAATGCAGAATTGGGCTTTATGGAGAATAAGGGGATATGAGGGTGCATGGTTTCCATTGTTTATTTTATTTAATTATAAGTGTTAGAAAAAAGAAATTCCTAATCTCATATAATGATTTTCCTAATTCCTAATTAATTCCTTATTTTAATTATTCTTTTCCCAAATTAATTTAAGTGAAATAAACCTTAATTTTAACTAATTAATTTTTTTGTAATTAGTGTAGACCAAAAATCATTATTAATTTCTCTTATAATATTTAGATTTGAGTTTCCCTAATTTGGGATGTTACATTAGTTGTTTTCAAAGTTTCAATCGCAAAAGTGAACTATGAGTCACCGATAATGGGTTTGGAAAGAGGAAGGAAGGAAAGAAAGAAAGAGCATTTCCCAGGCTTTTTTTTCAAACTACCCCTTTTTAGAAAACTATTTATCAAAATGAGCCTATTTTGAAACTATTTCTCATTGTGCCTTTTTTTAGTTGACTAAACCAAGGTTTAGTCGACTAAAACTTGAGGCTTCAATTTTTTTTCCCCCAGCCACGACATTTAGTCGACTAAGTCCTGTGACTTGGTCAACTAAATATCGAGGGCAGTCAAAAACAAATGAAGCCGTCGAGTTTTCTGTGGATTATGATACTTCATGAACTTTCTATGGATTCTAATACTTTAATTCCGCCGAATTTCAAAATCAATAAAGGTATATATGAAATAGCCTTTACCCAAGCTTTGTTATGAAATTTAATTTATAATATTTAAATAATCCAATGTTAGTTATAAAATAAATCAAATTTATTTATTTTATATTTTTATTTTATTGAGTCAAGAGCAAAGTTAAGAGGTTCACTTATCTAATGGTTGTCATGGGTATTTTGAGTTCCCAAAGTACCCTAGGCCACTACTATAAATAGATAGCCTCCCCATCAGTTCTAGAGAGTCCCATCATTGAGTTTTTTTACTATCTCATTTCCTATCTATTTCTTTCTTGTGTGGTCCTTTGTTGTGACACACATTTGGACTCTAGTTCTCTAGTAGTTCAAATTAGTTTAATATTTGGTTGGGATTTGTACATGCATCGAAAGGATTTTATCCATTAAAATTTTATGAATTCCAATAAGAGGATCTATCAACAACATTTAAATCGAGTTCATTAGGAACTATACCTTTGCAAATTCGCGTGCGTGCTTTGTGAACTCGTGTGCTAACGTCTTCTTGCGCGATCAATCTCTAGGAGCCGACTCTACAAATCCACTCCCCCTACCGATATCCATACCAAACAGTGCTTCAACACAGACGGCAGTATACTAACGCCTTCAAGCTTTGCGTCTTACGCTTTCTAGGGTTTCTTTTACGGCTGTTTACTGATTTTTAATACGGCTAAATCATTATCTTATAGGGTTTCTAAAACCCTAAAGGCTCGTATTAAAATATTCAAAAGTAAACTTAATTAATGTTTAAATTTGAATTTGGATTTAAAATAATATTAATTAAATCTATCTAACAGATATAATCTAATTTATTTATTTAATCTAAATTAAAAGCTAGCATATTTAATTTATCTTTATAAATTAAATCTTGAGATATTATATCTATCTATTTAATCAAACATAAGATACAATATCTCCATTTAAATTAATTAAATCTAAGATATGATATCTCTATTCGAAATTTAAATATGAGATACATTATCTCTATTTGTTTTAGTTATTTAATTTATCAAATAAATTAAATACAAAACGAATATTATAATCTATATTAAATAGTATTATTATATTATTTCAAATTTATATAATACACACACACATCCTAGATTAAACGTTACATTTATTAAATATTAGACATTTCTAAGATTTAATGAATTTGGACAATGTTGCTTGTGTTGGGCTATTTTTGTGTGTAACCTTGTAAACCCAGATGAGATTGGCAACGGGCAAATACTGTACCATCACACAAGTCACAAGAGGCCTCTAGCAAGATATTGCAACTACCCAATTCATATAGGGATTGATGATACGATATAACCTATCATACAACCATGTCACTTCCCTCTTGTCATGCGATAATTTGGTCAAGGATGAAACATGGATAATGTCAACCTCATGTTCTTAACCATTACTTTCTCGATTCTTGAGTAGTCTAACAATTGAAATGGAAACCCTTTTCCATCGTAGTATAGCCATACATTTCTTAGACTCACTCATCAGGGGGCCCGGTATTATCTATTTACAAATATGAGTGACTGTAACACCCCCGAATTTCTAAGATTAAAATAATAAAAAAATGTCGATAGTTTTCATAGATAATAATAAAATCCAAATAAACCACTTCGGGAAGGTGTCACCGCCGCACTTGTATGGAACAAGTGTAAGGTTTCTTATTACAGGAAATAAATCAGAATGTTCATAAAAAAATATAAAAAAATAAAATAAAAGAAAGTAATAACTAGAGTTTATTGTCCGTCATCCTCACTTCTCACTGCTAGCCCCAATCTTTGAAACCTGTTCACTGAAATTCTGCTCCCCCGAAGGATCATCACAGCCCAAAAAACACAGACATCAGCAAACGCTGGTAATCCTAATTAGGTAAAGATAATATAAAATAAAATAAAATAAAAAGTAAATACATAAATTTTGAAATGATTTGAAATAAAATAAAATAATCACAAATAATCACAAAATAAAATAAAAATAAAAATGACATATAGATGTAAAAATTTTAAATAGCACAAACATATTCATCAAAGCAAATATATATATATATATATATATATATATATATATATATATATATATATATATATAATCATGTGGTATTTGTATTAAACTTTAATCATTATCTTCTTAAATTTATTTAGACCCGGGAAATCTGCCAGTTTGTTTAGTAGGAAGAGAACCATGGTAGACTCAGGAAACCCTGCCAGTCTACCCGTGACCCGGGAAACTCTGCCAATCACAAATCATCAAACCTGCCAGTCTGTTTAGTGGGAAGAGAACCATGGTAGACTCGGGAAACCCTGCCAGTCTACCCGTGACCCGGGAAACCCTGCCAATCACAAATCATCAAAATTGGACATATCATCATTCTTCCTAGCGTGCACACCTCTTCCCAAAGTTGCTACTAGTGTCCCGGGAAACCCTGCCAGACACCACTTTGGGAAGAACGGATATATCGGTTCATATCAAATAACATATCGAAGGCATAAAGCCTTAAAAGTGTGTTCATCACTTTGAGAGGTACCATCCCAAAGCTATCCTCTCACAATTAAGTTATTTTAAATAATTTAGACTCAATAAAATTCCTAAAAATTCCTAAAATCATTTTTATGGTGTATTCAGATATTTGTAACAAAATAATAATAAAATCCTTTTCTCCTACAAGAAAGGATTGATCTTAATTTCACAATTATAACTCTTTATGGGAGCTCGTGAGTTTTCTTAAATACAATCATTAAAATGTCTCTATTTTATTATAAGATTTCCCAATTTGGAACTATAAAGTAAATACTCGTGGGTTTTCATGGAAAATTCTCAGGACTATCATTTAATCTCAACTTCTACTCATCATCCCTTTTTGAACTATAAAGTAAATACTCATGAGTTTTCATGGGAAATTCCCAAGACTGTCATTTAATCTCAACTTCTACTCATCATTCCTTTTTGAACTATAAAATAAATTCTCATGGGTTTTCATGGGAAATTCCTAGGACTATCATTTAATCTCAACTTCTACTCATTATCCCTTTTTGAACTTATAAAGTAAATACTCATGGGTTTTTCATGGGAAATTCCCAAGACTATCTTTTAATCTCAACTTCTACTTATCATCCCTTTTTGAATTTATAAAGTAAATACTCATGGTTCCTATAAAATGTTCACAGGAAATTCCTAACTCTATCATTTAAACCCTATATATATTATAAATCAAATGTAAAATAATCACACAGAAAGACAAAACGCGCGAGGCATAATGCATTGCAATACTCCAGCACGCAAAACGAGGTGATTTAGTGGATATATATCCCCGCCTTGTACATATTGCAATATGAAAAAGTGATATTTATATATATGTGATATTATATGTTTATATATAATAGATTGTACAGATAAGAAGCAAGACACAAATGTCATGATACATAATTGAGTTGGCCGGCACATGTAACGAGATTTTTTTTTTTATTCGTACGACATTACTTTGAAAACTCAAGAGGTAGATGATATAATAATTTGAGCAAGTTCGATTATTCATATACCCTAGGTACTCAATATTCAAAATCCCAAAACGTAACTTGCAATATCAAAGAGACAATACCATAGAGATAATGAGATGAGAAATAATCAATAGGGACAGTTTTCCAAATGATTATGACATGTAGAAATAGATTTTTATTGTTCTAGGGATTAGAATTACAATCAATCAATTCCAATCAACGTTTTAACGCTACCAACAATTAATTCTTATTCTCTTGGGGATTAGGATTACTTGGCCTTCGTGGTTGCTAAGCTTAGAAGGGAAACTTTGCCGCAAGGAATTTTCAGAGGGAGAGAGCTACTGAACAATGACTAAAGTTAGGCGGCTAAATCTAACTTATAATTAGGCTCTTAGGGTTTAGTTATTAGCTGGGCTTTGTGGGTTGGGCTTTTAACTATTGCTGATTTAATAAAATAATGACAAATCATTTATTAGATTCTAATTTAAATTAATTTTTATCTATCCATTTATTACTATTATATATATTTTTTATTACTACATTATTAAATTTACATTTTTAATATTAGTATTATTACTAGTATTATTAGTATTCGTTATTATTATTATTATTATTATTATTAAAATAATAATAAAATCTAGGGTATTAAATTTTATATCGATAAATAGTACAGTTATTTTAAAAAAATATATCGCACATATAGATATGTTCTTATATTTATGAAATATCCTTGCGGGATAAAAATATTTGTTACGATCATATAGGATATAAATTCGAATAATTTTATTTTGATTAATAGTACATTTTTTTTAAAAAATGAAAATAAATAAATCATAAAACAATATTATTAAATTCTATTAAATCAATCAATATAAATTTAATAGAATCAAATATATCTAAACTAACTAAACTAATCAAATTAATCTAAACTAATAAAATTAAACTAATACTATATTATTACTTTTACTATTATAATAATAATAATAATAATAATCTGGGGTATTACAGTGACAAATTTCAACTTGACGATTCACATTCTTTTGCATGAAAACCATTAATCTCAATCGAAGCCTTTATCATCACCCGGTCAAAGGTGACTTTTGACTAGGTCAAAGATTAGCGACTCTCATCTAGGAATCCATGATGATTTCAGGTCAAAGAGCGTTATGACGTGATTATACATGAGATAAACTTATGATTTTAATTCATGCAGCTTTCTCATAATAGGTTGGTCCAACACCTTGTACTCTTACAAATGCCTATAACTTTGATTTGTATCTCTATACCTCGTCAAAGTCATATTGGTCTTATTTTATCTTTGCTCCCACTTAGATAACTGACTAGAGACATTTAGGATAATCTTTATAACATATCTAAGGATACAATTATTATAATAAGCATGCAAATGATATGATAACTAAACGAAGAAATGCTTTAAATAACGTTAATGTTCAAAGTACAATGACTTACCTTAGGACATAATTTCTAACATATTTTACATCAGAAGATCAACTCATGGAGCTTCGAAGGTTTGACCCGAATCCAAACATGGATCTGTCGGGTAGGTTTTGTTCCTCATAAATTTTCTAACATAAACCCATAAAAAGGATTTACACCTTTGAGGAACAACTAGTGTCCACAGTCTTCGCCAAACACCATGACCAGGGGCATGATTACTCAACAAAGAATAAGTCGACTTAACAGAAAAGTCACCATTCGAGCTCATCAATCTCCATATAGGAAAGTCTTCAGATCCCCATGTATAAACCGGAAAAGTTTTCTCAATAAATCTAATTATAGAGTCAGGCAGGCGATCACCAACTTTAACCCAATCCCACCGTCCCGATGCCTTTTTTATTTTTTATTTTTTTAATTCTTCCTCTAATCTTTTCTTTTCCTTCACTTTTTACATAGATAATTACAATTTATCTTAAAATCATATCTTAGTATTGAAAGTTTTCTAAATTTGTCAAGATTGCCTAAAATCTAAATAATCAAACTCTATTTAAATATATTTTAATCAAATAAATTTTTTATAATATATAAATAATTATAATTATTGATAATCTCTTAGCTAGAAAATTATTCTTAATTATTTTATTTAATCCTACAAAATATCAATAAATTTTTTCTTTATCCAAATAATTGTACAATAATCGGAATTTACCGTAAAATAATTATACTAAATACAACTTAATATTATATAACATATACTACCTTCAACTTCTAATCTTATTTCATTTATTTTCCATATTTCTAACTTTCAAATAATGCATTTAATCTCCTCTCTAAATTTCAAATTACATATCAAAATTAAATCACATTCCTAATAGTACTTAAATATTAGAAATAAAATTGGGATGTTATAGAAATATTTTACACACGAGACATCACCACCTTTGTGTCTTGGCGGTGCACCCACGTTTGTATCTGTGGCTAGCTTTGATACTTGAATCATGGAAGATCTTATTTGCACTAGCAACATTCAGATCATACTTCAAAAGCTTATTTATAATCTTCCTGGCACAATTTCTACTATAACACAAACTAAAGTGTCTTTGGATAGGGTTGTATCATTCCTTTGACTTGATGACTTGTAAAGTAGGATGTTACAGGGAAGTTTCCGGCGGGTAGTTCTAACAACATTTGGAGTATTTAATGTTAATTTCTCTTGGGATCTATCTTCCTCTAATAGTATTGGGTATTTAATGTGCATTTCTTCGTATTTTGCCCAAAATGAATTTTTTCTAATAGTATTGGGAATCTTATTGGCCTTAAATGACGATGTTAATTTTTTTTTTACCATTTTTAAAAGAAAAAAATACTTTTAAAATGTGCATTTTTTATTTATTTTCTTAAAAAATTGTTAAAAAAAATAATAATTCAAAACTGCTAGGAGGTCGAGACATTTTAAAGGACATTAGGGAGTATTAGAAATTGACACATTTATTTAAGACTTGTAATCCATACATGACGGTCATGGCATGTAATTTGGCAAAATTAGTGTGGATTAATCCAAATTATAATATAAAAAAATCATTGGTTAAGTTATATTAAAAGTAGTAAATTGGACCTCATGTTCACACAAAAAATGCATTGAAACTAGGTAAAGATAAGAATTTTCATCATAATAAACTTCTTGAATTGGTATATCATAAAAAGAAATTTTACAATAAAATAAATTTCTTATTTGTCAATTGTCATACCGCAATTTTTATGAATTTTTCTTCCCCTTGTTTAAGCTTAAATGAAACCCGATGCATTGAAACTAGGTAGTGCTAGTTGTATATTATTATCAAAATGAATTGTGAATTTTGGAGAGGAAATAAATTAGAAAGAAAATGAATTGTCAGTTTATTCATTAGCCATCCCAAGAATCTATCTATGGTTCAATTTTGAAATTAATTAATTTCTAATTTTAGCTATTTAAAATTTTTTTATGTTTTAATTTAAGGAATGACTAAAATAATTTTAGTTATGAATTGAAATTTGAAATAATCGAAACTTAAAAAAATCACTATGTTATTCAAATTATATTTAATTAGTCTAGATATTTCAACTGAATATTTTTAAGAAAAATATCTTAAGAATCCGTTTCCTGGATTCTGGATTAGCACTATTACTCATCACATAAAAATTTGATATAAGTTTATTTAGAAACATAAATAAGATTTCAAAATAGCAAGCTGTTGATTGAGGTGATAAAAGATCTCACTCAATAAGAAGAATAATACAAATTCAAATAAAGAAAGCTTATTTATTGGGAGAAGTAAGAATTTTCTGAACACTAAACTTCAAAGGGAAAACCCTCGATCAAATGAAAATAAAAAATATTTACAATGAATTCAGGCAACAATTATCTGAAATTAAACCTCTCATAAGAAGACATTAAATTTTAGATAAAACAATATTGTTTGGTTAATCTCCTCAATATATTCAAATTTATTTTTGGCCGGTCAATATATTCAACTCCCATGCTTTTCTTCTGTGTATTACTGTATTATAACTACGAGGTATGAGCCGGCGAAGGAAACACGTAGAGCTTCTAGACAAGTCAAGTTTTTTTTTTTTTTTTTTAAATGATGTTTCAGACTAAAACGCAATTACATATTTATTATACAGTAATTGACTTATTGAAGCTAAGTCAAAACTTCTGTGATCTGTTGTTGTTTAATAACTCTTTGGGCACATGTCTGACGCATTTTCCGAATCCTATCACCGAATCCAAGCAATCGACTGATTTGAGCGAAATTTTATTCTTCTTCGTATATGTATACTTTAATTTTCTTGGAAAACATTAATCTCATTATTCATATTAATAAGTAAAAATAAGATATATAGCTAGCGAGAAGATTAGAAAGAGAGAATTGAGAGAGGGGAGTGCCCGAGAATTTAGTATTTATTTTTGGACCAAGATCAAAAAGAGAATTGAATCAATGAACTAACCAACTTTAAGAAATGCCATTTGTAACTACCAAGGTTTTATATTTAGAATTCAAAGAAATTATGTTGCCTTTCAAAATAAAATAATATATATGTTAAGGTCCAATTTTGCCTCGAAAGTTGACTCGTAAAGGCAATGTTGCTCCAAAAGTTTTTTGAGAAACAATGTCACTTTAAAAGTTTTCAAATTGTAGCAATTTTATCCTTTTGTTATTAGAGTTAAGTTTAACCATTAGTTGATTAAATATACTAAATTAATAATTTACATGTTATCCGCATCATTTTTGTTAAGGTGTAAATTTGCTCGAGAAGTTTTCACTTAAGGGCAATATTGTATTAGAAGTTTTCAAATCATAACAATGTCCCCCTCACCATTATCTAGGATAAGTTTGGCTATTAATTGACTATATATGCTAAGTTGACACTATGAACAATAATAAATAAGAAGAAATTACAAATAGAGAATGAGTTCACGTTCAATTGGTTAGAGATTAATAAATAAAAAAGATTCAATTACTGGATGCATAATAAACAGAGAAAGATTGTTAAGAACAAGGCCACCAAAAACCCTCTGTTATACTCTAGAGACACTGAGATAGGCACGTATTGCTTTGATTTTCTCTTTATCACACATGATATTTTCATCTCTTTGATTTTATCTATTCATATCCTTCTTATGGGATGCATTTCTTAACATTTCATTTACTTATTTATAAATCTAGCTTTAAAGAAAAAATGAAATAGATGACACATGGATTTGCTAAAGAAGGAGTATTTGGTCAACTAAATAACATGCAAACTTAACTTAGATAACAACTAGGGTAAAATTGCTATGATTTTTTTTTAAAAAAATTAGGACAACATTACTCCTAACTAAAAACTTCATAAAAAAATTTGCATCTAAACTAAAAACAAAATTGACGTGAATGTTATACGTAGACTATCAACTTAACATATTTGATCAACTTATGGTTAAACTTAACTAAAATAATAACCAGGAAAAAATTATTATGATTTGATAAACTTGCCGGATATCATTGTCTATTAAGAACTAATTTGTGTAATTTGACATGGATAATGGATTTTTGCTCATTATTTTTCTATGACAAACCCCAAATTTAAAAATGTTGGGCAGACTACACATACACACACCACATTTAGGAACGCATTAATATTAAGAAGATCAAATATTTGGAGCACTTTATAAACATTATCCACATAACATTAAAGAAAAAAGAAAAAAAAAATTATGGTAGCTCCTCCATAATCTATTTTTAGTAAGAAACCATAGTTTAGGGTCGCTAACCATAATTTTCCCAGAAGCTATTTTTTTCCCTATTTTCTCATAAGCTATTCTTCAAAATCTATTTGCTCAAATCATTTTTTTTTAACCTTTTCTCTAAAAATTATTACTAAAAAGTTAATCCAAACACAACCGAAATAGATTTTGCCACATCAATTAATTAATATTATATATATATATATATATATATAAAATATGATTTTAACAATTTAAAACCCCTCCTCGGAGGAGACCCGCACACCCCTATTTTTTCGACTCTGATTATAGAACATATAACATCTATTATAGCCTATGGGAGAAGGTGTGAGGTGTCATTAAACTAAGTGGTTCTTATATAATATTCATAGAAGATTAAAATATATATATATTTTTTTTGGGGCACTTGGCATTCCTAAAAACTATATGTTTATATGTGCATATTAGTTTTAAATTCTTGGTTCTAAATTAACGAGATTGTGCTTTTTCTCCCACTAGGAAAGTCAAATATATGAATGATTATGACCTAACACAACATCATTCTTCCACTTTTGAATATCACAACCTCATAATTAGTGGCTTCGTACCGTCCTTAATTAATGATAAACAATATAGTATTCTTCAATTATTTTCCTTTTTCATGAAACCCATAATATGAAAGATTCAGCGCTCACGAAAAAACATGTTTGATTATACACCCTTTGGTCCTTATTATAAGGCACCAACTATCTTTTCTCACAAACCAAGAAAATGGAAGTTAAGTCATTAATAAATCTAAAATTAATAAAAGTTTCCAACTTTATCCCTACTTTAATGAGAAAGATTTAAAAAAGTTTGTTAAAGTAAGGACATAATAGGAAATAGTAATAAATAAGTTAGTTAAATATAGTTATGCCTTATAAAAAGGATAAAAAATTTTGGGTAGTTGGTGCCTTATAATAAAGACTAGAGGGAGTAGCTTTTAAATTTCTTTCTTCGACCCTCTTCAGTACCAAAATTTTGAATCTTCATAAAATTTTGATTTGATATTAATAAAATTCCATCCCTTGATTGAAGCATGTTCCTATTATATACGTAACACAGAAATTACATAGGAAATCAAAATGATATTTTCCTTTTACGTACAAACCTTTGACCTATCTCATAATTTTCTCACCAAATCTCATGAAAATAATTCCCTATTCAGTTATATATACACAGACTTGGAAAATTTCATTCCATTGAGAAAATATTTGGATCATAGCAATATTCATCATGTTTTTTCTTCATCATCCTCATCACCATTTTCTTTCATGCTTAATCTTTCTGATGTGTCTGGGCTTATTGGGATCAGAATTAGCAAATGCCCAGTTTTATCAGAAAGTCGGAGATAAACTAGTCCCTTACAGAAAGATTATCGTCGATCCAGCCGGCACCGGCAACTTCACCACCATCCAAGAAGCCATAAACTCAGTCCCTTCCAACAATAACTATTGGGTTTCCATCTATATAAAGGCAGGCATATATAGGTAATGTGTGTGTGTGTGTGTGATTTCTGTATATACATCAGATCACATCATTTAGGGTTTCGAACTTTGCATCCTTCTGTATCTTAGAGATGATTCATTTCGCACACACACAAAACTCGCATTGATCCTAAATTGTTGTGTATGTACTTCTTTAGTAATCTTTCTCTGGAAATATACATGTGTTTGTTTGTAGGGAAAAAGTGAGGATTCCTGATGATAAGCCTTATATAGTGTTGAAGGGAGCAGGGAAGAAGAGAACTATTGTTGTTTGGGATGATCATGAACCAGTGGTACAGAGTCCTACGTTTACGTCGCTGGCTGATAATGTCGTCGTCAAATGTTTGAGCTTTCGGGTAAGGGCAAAAAAGTAAAAAACAAAAAAAAACAAAAGGATCTCTTTTTCTGGTTAATCTTTGGACATCCTTTATAATTTATCTTTTTTTTCCCTTTAGTACGAAAAGTAAAAAGTTTATATGTTCGTTCAATTTCTCTCTTTCTAGTTTCTATCCTTTCTTTTATTTAATTTATTTTTAAAAAAATTCAAACCTAGTCTGCACCGTTCATAAAATATTTCCACATTGCTGCGATTAGCACAAAGACAAAACCTTCTGTTTATGTTTAATTGACGCACAACCATTAATTTCTGTAATTTTTGTAAGAGGAAAAAGTTTATATTTCTTCGGCGAGATTTTACCCCCAAAATTCAAAAATGTCAATTTCTCACTCTTTCTTTATTTTTTTGAAAATAAAAAAGCTTTCAGTTTCGTCTACAGTACTATTAATAACCCATCCATTTCCATTTTGCTGCTACTTACACAGAGAAAAAAACCAATCTCTAATTTATATCTTTATAAAATTGCCAAGAACTTGAAGGGGGCAAACAAATAAATTGAACTTTTTCAAATCATTTCAATTTCATTTTGGAATCAACCATGTCAATTTTGGTGGAAGAAGTCAAAGAATATTTGACAATTAAATACTAATTTAAGTGGATTCGAATTAGTATGATCTGAATGGATACTAATTTCCAAAAATTAGGTACTTATATTTCATGAAAATTAATAGTGCGCAGATTAATATTTTGAATCTCCCTAAGAAAATCATTTCGTCATTCTCTCCGAAGTTTAAGCATGCTCCATTAAATGGTTCTATTCTTTTAATGTTCCCTAGTTTGCTTGGTTATATTGTGACTTTCTGAGACCGAAATTTTAAGACTTAATCATTCAGCCCTAACTTCAGTGCCATTCTGTCAACCCCATATATGAGAAAATATTTTGTTTTGCACCAAAAAAAATGTTTTAAATCAAATAATAATGACACGTTTTGCGGGTTTGGTCTATGTGACCCCACCATTTTTGGTTCTTTTCATAAATGAAATGATGATCAATGGAAGACCAGATTCAGATAATCAGTATTAGTTCCCTAACCAATGAAATAATTTATAAATTAAAAAAAAAGTATTGGAAGTTGCATTGTTCAAAAATTCTTTAACAATGTGGCTTGCGAAAACATAAAATCTAGTTTAAATATCAAAATGCTGAATTAATTTAGAAAAATTGCAGTTGTAATTAATTAATATGCTGATGATAATTTGTTTTCTCCTTATGCTGAAACAGAATTCATACAATAATCCAATTAACAGCAATCCAAGGAAAGCGGCGGTGGCAGCGATGGTGGCCGGCGACAAGGCCTCCTTCTACAGAGTTGGGTTCTATGGCTTACAAGACACATTGTGGGATGATCAAGGAAGGCATTACTACAAACTCTGTACCATTCAAGGTGCTGTTGATTTTATTTTTGGTGCAGGTCAATCTATATTTGAGGTAAAATTCTTCCACTTGTTGTAAACATTGTTTAAAACATTATCTTTTCTCACACAAAAAAATTAACTAACAAATTTGCATTAAGCTTATTTGTGATTATATGTACTTTTCTTTTTATTTTTCAAATTTATAAACTTTCCCTAAAGATATCATTACAATTAGTTTTTACGTGAATCTCTGATATAAATAAAGCGCATTTAGAAAAGACTGTCCTATAATAATATTTTTTTAATTTTTTTTAAATAAAAAATAATTGTACCCTATTATTTTTTATTAAAAAAATAAGAGAAGCTCATATGCTGCGTAAATTTATTCCAAAACTTCAATAATTGACAAGGAGTTTATCTATTTCTGCATATAGATGTTTAAATAAACAAGTAATCCCTGGAACCGAGGAGGGCTAGCTTTGAGAGAATATTTAAAATTGGGTTTCAATCATTGTCATCTTTTTCATTTTATTCTCATAATCACGTATCTACTGTTAGAATAAAACTTTACATGATTTAGATTCAATCTTTTGCAAAATTATTTTTATAAACATAAATAAGGTAAATTTAATCTTTTAAAATCTAATATATACCATTCATATTTGCAATCCATAAAAAATTCATAAATTTTAATTTATAAAATATGATAATAATAATTTTATAAAATTTTAAATCTAAACTATCTATTTCATGGTTTAAGGGTGGAGATGAGATTATGATAAGATAATGACAAAGAGAACAATGAGAGTATCCTCCTCTGAATATTTAACTAAACACCTAGCCTAGTTTATTACATTGAATTTAAGAAATAAATTGCACATGACTTGTGAATAGTGGGATTGGTATGACTTTTATATTTTTATTTATATTAATATAGATCTTTTTTTTTTTTTTTTATGTTCATTGATATTTACATAAGTTTAAAAAAGATTTTTGCTTTTAATATATTATCACATGGCACTGAGTATTCCAAACTATGAATTAATGCAATGTTACTCTTAAATATAAAAACCCATTGCATAATATCTACATGCAATTTATTGTTAAAAACAAGCATGATATATAAGTGGGGCCCCATACCACACTATTATCTCGCCCTCCTTAGACAGCAATGGTGGCATTGCAACATTTTTTTTGGGTTAAGGTGTAAAAATACACATATTTTTCCTTCAGGAGCGCCCAGCACCATATGTTTTTTTTTTGTGTAAAAATACATACGACGTTAGGTTTTAGGAGCAAACATACCACTTCCGTTAGTTGACCGTTAACCATGGTGAAATTACCTTTTTGCCCTTAGTTTAAAATAATTAAAAAAGAAAAGGGTTAAGGGCAAAAGAGTAATTTCACCATGGTTAACGGTCAACTAACGGTTAGTTAACGGTCAACAAACGGTTAACTAACGGAAGTGGTATTTTTGCTCCTAAAACCTAATGGCGTGTGTATTTTTACACAAAAAAAAAAACATATGGTGCTGGGCTCTCCTGGAGGAAAAACATATGTGTATTTTTATACCTTAACCCATTTTTTTTATAAGTTTGATAGTAACAATGTTCCACTTGATATATATATATATATATATATATATATATATATATATATATATATATATATATATATATATATATATATATTATATATAAAAATTTTGGAAGGGTTCGACACCAATCTCCTACCAAGGCCAAGGCACGGCCCTGGGCTCTATGAGCACTTACTGAGGATTTACGAGATCGTTTACCAAAGGAGTCCCAGCGACGGCAAAGGGGATCGAACCCACGATCCAAGGGCCTAATCCTAGATTTCTTACCATCTGTGCCAACTCTCATTGACATTCCACTTGATAGTTTAGAATACCTTATGCTCTAGTGAGAATATATAGTTTAGAAGCAAAAGATGCACGAAACCTTATATTTTTATATTGATATACTTAAATAAAGTATAATATATATGAGCATTTATATGAATTTAAATGTGTACGTGTTTGTGGTGCAGAGATGTTCCATATCAGTGATTGCAGGAGCCCTGGATGGGCTTCCAGGGTTTATAACAGCACAAGGAAGAACAAATCCAAATGATGCAAATGGGTTTGTGTTTAAAGACTGCCATGTGTTTGGGAATGGCACAACTTACTTGGGAAGACCTTGGAGAAGCTATTCAAGAGTTCTCTTCTACAAAACCAATATGTCTCAAGTTGTTGAACCTGAGGGATGGAAGCCTTGGAATTTTGCTACTAATGTGTAAGTTCCCAATTTTATAGTGTGTGTGTCTATATATATATTCCATTAAAAGTAGAAAAGTTAAAAAAAAAATGATAAAATGCATGAATCCTCCTTGAAGTTTAGAGTGTATTATAGAGGTTTTTCTTGAATTTTTCTTATAAAAGATACAAATTTAGTATACACACACACACACCTCTTATAATAAATATGAAAAATGTATTTTTAACCTTTTTTCTAACAACTACATAAACCTTCATTGTAATTTATGAAATTATAAAGATTGCTTTCTCAAAAGAAAGAGTAAATTACAGTTGCTCTTTTTTACTTTTTGAAGAGAAATTTGTGTTTATTCTGAAAAAAAGTAAGGTATGTATAATTTTTAAAGGGAAAACAAAACTTAAATTTTTTTAAGTACGTTTGTGTAGGTTTTGAAAAGTAGAGTGGAAGTAATATTTTAAATATAAATTGGAAAATATTTTTATTAATATTCAAATAAAATTGAGAACTATATTATTTTAACAACATGCACAGAATGTTTATGTAAGGCTGTGAAAATCATAAAGTTTGAAGTTTTGATAATTAGTATGAATTAAAATTTGCAGGAAACGGGTAACATTTGCAGAGTATGGGTGTTTTGGGCCTGGGTCCAACACTTCCCAACGAGTGAGCTGGTCCAAGAATAATCTTGATTCCATGGTTGTGGAGCAAATGGCTAATATGAGTTTCATTGATTCTGAAGGATGGCTTCAGAATCAACTTTTCTGATTCTGTTTCATTCGTAATTACGAACTATTTATAATTAATTAGGATTTTCAACGTTCTTTTGGCATTTCTTAGATTTGTTGTTGGTTATTTTCTTTTTGGTGACGATTGGATGGTTATTTTCATCAAACATAAATCATGACTTCCTGTACATGGTCTATTTTTTTTTTTAAAAAAATTAAATTAAATGTGATTTTCGTATATTGCATTGAGCTTAAGAAATAAGCTATACTATTTACAGATTATAGGTAGTACTCATCCTAAATATGGGGTCTATAGTTTGTGGTACAAATTACACTATAAATTAAATTCTATATTAAGGACCGGAAGTAATATAATTTATTATAGTATTTAAATCATACGTTGAAATTTATTAAAATTTTGGCATGTCCAAAATTTTAATTTATTTAAATATACTTATTATTTTAATTTTAATTTTCAAAAAAATATTTTGGAAAGACATGTCAAGATTTTAAAATTGTTGAGTTTGACTTAGCATTTATCATAATATCATGCTCTAAGAGGATTTTAGGATAGATAAGCCATGTTGTGTCACGAATTTTAATTATGTTTTGATTTAATCACTGCATGATTAATTTAGATATTATATGAGATACAATAATGATTACATTCATATAAGTAGAATTAATAGGATTAATTAGATCATATCAAATAATACCCTCTAAATAAAATCTTAAATCACAATGTCGTCAATTAATGAATACTTGTCAAAACCTAGATCACCCATTTGTATGTTCCACCAAAGTGTATGCATCTGAGTTATATTGGTGAGACAAGAATTAGTAATGGTGATACTCAATATTCATTATTGTCTTGACTTAACTGAGATTATTAAAACAGTTTTGGATCTCAAGGCATTAGATGAGATTAAACGTGCCGGTCATATGATGATCGAATCTCATAAAGATCTAAGAGTTACATGTGATGTAATTGGTAAAGGGGTTCTCTACCTAAATAACTTGATTTTAAGCATCTTGCCAAAGCGGACTTAAATTTAAACCAAGTGTGAATCTTAGCCGACTAATTATAATGAGAGTTGTTAATTTAGTGGGAGATTATTAATTAACTTTGCATATTTTATTTGTAGAATCATGTCGACTAGTAACACCGCAACACTATTACTGTGATCAGTCTTTGAGAAGGACAAACTTAATGGGATAAACTTTTTTGACTGGTTCAAGAACTTGAGAATTGTTCTCAAGCAGGAAAGAAAAGCTTATGTCCTCAATCAACCCATTCCTGAGGAGCCTGCAGCCAATTCTCCAAGAGCTCAAAAGGATGCTTACACGAAGTATCAGAATGACTCTGTGGATGTAGGATGCTTGATGCTTGCCACCATGGTTCCAGAACTCCAAAAGGATCTGGAATATATGGAGGCTCTTGAGATGATTGTATATCTCAAGGAAATGTTTCAGCAATAGGCAAGGCAAGAGAGGTATGAGACCACTAAGGCATTACATTCCTGCAAGATGGCTGAAGGTGCATCAGTTAGCCCTCATGTTTTGAAGATGAAAGGCTACATTGATTACCTTGAAAGGCTTGGATTTCCCATAAGCTAAGAGTTTGCTACAGATATGATCTTGAACTTGAAAGACCCGGCTGAACCCAAGAGGGGGGTGAATTGGGTGAAGATAAAAACTTACAACCTTCGAAAATCTTTTTGCAATTCGATAAAATCAGTTTGAATGATAATAAAAAGTTATAAAGCTATAAACAATCATTCAAACATGTATGTTGAAAATAAAGGAGATTAAGGAAGAAAGTTGCAAACTCAGATTTATACTGGTTTGGTCCAATCCTTGACCTACATCCAGTCCTCAAGCTCCACTTGAGATTTCCACTATATCCTTGTTTAACCAGGCACAAGAGTAAAGCCTTTACAACCTCACAAGTTTAGCCAAACACTTGTGCAGCCTTCACAACCTCTCACAGAGACTCTCCCTTACAACCCGTAGAGATTCAATCAATTTCCTACTCAAGGTCACCCAACCTTGAGTATCTCTTAGAGAAATATAAATTTACAATGATTCTTCTCTCAAAAAAGTGAATAGATGATCACTGAAGTGTATTACAAATCATTTCACTCTCAAAATGATAAACTATGAAAGCATGAAAAACAGATTAAGAAGAGGCTTCAGAATTTTGGCATTATGACAGTGCAATCTCCTTCCATCATCCTTTGCGTTTTGAATCTGGCTTTATTTGTAGATGAGGATGATCTAAACGTTGAAGAATATAGCCATTGAAAATAGAGACGTTGAGAATAAGGCAGTTGGAAAAACTAGCTGTTAGAAACTTTTTGGTCTTGACAACTCAACATTTTGATCTTCATGTAATCCTCCATTTGATTATCTGAAATATGTCCACAAATGATATAAATGATGTTAAGAAGTATTACAAATCATTTGGGCAAGGATCTGGATGATCTAGATTAGATTCAAGATTTTCGCAACGGTCATTTTTCTGAACTGAAGGTGAATACTGCAGTATTGTCTTGCATATTGCGGTATTGAGGCTATCGAGCTACTTTAGATTCGTCTCTGTCTGTCCGATACTCGAGTATTGACTTCATACTAGAGTATTGAAGATCCTCTAACGTTCATTATTCTCTATCTGAGCTATACTCAAGTATTCATTCGTAAACTTGAGTATTCAAGCAGTTCTGCACTTTGGTTGCTCTCTGACTTGATATAGCTTCAATTTTGGCAAACCAATTATCTCCATATAGCTATTTGTGTCTTCTTTCCAATGCAACAAGAATCAGCTCAAGGATCGTTGTATTTTGTCTGTTATGATCTAATGAATGAAGCCTTGTTCTTGACCAGCGTTTTTGCAACGTTCTAAATCGTCAGTCAACTTTCGAGGATCATATCTCTTTGGTCTGAACTTCATTTTTGTTGAATCAAGTCTTGATGGAAATCCTTATGAGTCTTCTTTCATATGCCACCGATTTCAGCTCATTCCGATTTGTAGATTGTGAGTTACACTTAAAATATTGAAGCTTGGTCTGATGTGTGGCGTGGATTTCTGATCCAACTTTTGAAATTCACCGCTCTCTCATCTAATCTTCTTTGAGCATGAAACTTTGTCAAGATGACACATTTGATGTCTAGTTTCATACAAATTTTGTTTCACCTCAATCTGATCTTTGGTTTAGGAGATATCATCAAATTACCAGAGCTCGCCTAATCTGATCATGAAATAGAGGTGAACAGAGCTACTGAAAAGAGCTGGATACTCGAGCATTGTATGGATACTCGAGTATTGTCGGGTCCAAATGTGCCAAAGAAGCTGAAAACCCCAATACTCGAGTAGATAAGTTCCATACTCAAGTATTGACTCCTATACTCGATTTTTGACTTGGAAACTCGAGTTTTGACATCCAAACTTGAGTTTTTCAAACTCTAGTTTTCTCATTTAGAAGCAAATTACTGCAGTAAGCTTGTATACTCAAGTTTTGACTTGGAAACTCGAGTTTTCTCTTCTAGAAGCTGATTTTTGCTGATTCTAACTCTGAATTGAACCTCTCCAACATCC
Source organism: Acacia confusa (assembly GCA_037074495.1). Lineage (NCBI taxonomy): Eukaryota > Viridiplantae > Streptophyta > Magnoliopsida > Fabales > Fabaceae > Acacia > Acacia confusa. The sequence goes on from CM073514.1 coordinate 25,692,176, forward strand.
ATTTGATTGAGAAGACTTATGATATCAATCTAAGATCTTGAATATCAATTTTTCTCATTCTTTTTGGCAAGATCTTCCCTTTCTTCAATCTTCTCCACTTGGTCATTCTCCACAACTTTATTCTTTCTTTCTTCTCTTCTCTTCTCTTAAACATCTTCCACATTTATATTTGAGCTGATATTGATATTCTCATACTATCTATCAACTTCTTCCATCATCTCATCTTGATTATCCCCAAAATCTATCAACTAAGAACTTAGAATAATAATATTCCATTCAGTAAGTTCTTCCTTCTTCTTCTTCTTCTTGATCGTCCTTCATAAATGAACTTGAGCTGATCTTGAATAAAGATATTCCATTCACCAAGTTCTTTCTTCTTCAATCACTCCTCTTCTTCTTGATCATGCCCAAAATTTTTTGATAGCTTCTTGCTTCTTTGCAAACTCTTCTTTTTGTCATTCAATGCTTCTTTATTTATCATCTTCTTGACCATTCTTCATGATTCAGCTCTTTCTCTCTGAAATCTCTTATCTCCTTCTTGATTAATCTTTACAATGCAACTTGGATTAATCTATATTAAATACAACAGTTAGTCAATGTAGGAGATAACTATATTACTCAATCATTTTGCTATTAAGAATAACATCTATATAAGACACCATCAAAACTAATTATATCTAACTTATATCCAACATAACTCACTCCCGGAAAGTTATGACCAGTTTTTCATGAAACATGGAGAAATCCATTTCTGAACTGCATGGGATGCTCAAAACAGCCGAGTAGAGCATTAAGAAGAAGCCTAGCTCTGTTTTGATGGTTCAAAAAGGAAAGGGTATGAAAAGGAAAGGCAGGGGCAAAAGAAAGGGTAAAGGCTCAGCTGGTAAGACTAATGAGTCAAATAGGACTGAATCTAAACCTACAACCAAGAAGGCAAAGCCTTTGAAAAACGGGGTTTGCTTCTTCTGCAATGAACCTGGTCATTAGAAGAGGAATTACAAACTCTACCTTGAAGATATAAAAAAGAACAAGAAGGATGGCGGGGCTATCGCTCAAGTATCTATGTCATAGATATTCATTTTTCCACTTCCTCTATATGAGTATTAGATACTGCATGTGGGTCTCACATTTATACAAATATGTAGGGTCTCAAGGACAATAGAAAATTGAAGAAGGGCGAAGTTGACCTACGAGTTGGAAACCGAGCAAGAGTTGCTGCTTTAGCCGTAGGCACTTATGAATTAGTTTTGCCCAGTGGACTTTTGTTAATTTTGAACAATTGCTTTGATGTTCCTGCTTTAAGTAGTAACATTGTTTCACTTTCTTATTTTGATAAGGAAAGTTATACTTCCACTACTGAGAACCGTAAATGTTCAATTTATCGTAATGACATTTTCTATGCTGATGTTGATTTGCATGCTGGTCATTATATACTTAATTTAGAACATCCTAATAATGGACGAATTTATGACATAACTACTAAAAGGTTCAAGTCAAATGATTTGAATCCGACCCACTTATGGCATTGTCGTCTAGGCCATATAAATGAGAAACACATTTCGAAACTCCATCAAGATGGTTTTCTTAATTCATTTGATTTTGAATCATTTGATACATGTGAGTCTTGTTTATTGGGAAAGATGACAAATGCACCTTTTACTGGGTATAGTGAGAAGGTCACAATTTATTGGGCCTCATACATACTAATGTGTGTGAACCAATGAATATATCTACCAGAGGAGGTCATTTGTACTTCATAACATTTATAGACGATTTTAGTAGATATGGGTATTTTATGAAACATAAGTCTGAATCTTTTGAAATGTTCAAAAATTCCAAAATGAAGTGCAAAATCAACTTGGCAAAACAATTAAAGTACTTTGATCTGATCGGGGTGGAAAATATTTGAGCAAAGAGTTCATTGACTATCTTAGGAGTTGTGGGATCATCTCACAACTTACTCCTCCAGGAACCCCTCAATGGAATGATGTTTCTGAAGGGAGGAATAGAACTCTATTAGATATGGTTCGATCTATGATGAGTCAAACAAATCTTCCGCTGTCCTTTTAAGGTCATGCTCTGAAAACAGCTGCGTTCACCCTAAATCATATTACATCAAAGGCAATTGAAAAGACATTAAATAAGATATGGACTGAGAAAAAACCCAATTTGTCATTTCTTAAGATTTGGGGATGTGAGGTTTATGTCAAACAACAAGCCTCTGATAAATTATCATCCAGATCCTCAAAATGCCTTTTTGTGGGGTATCCTAAGGACACTAAGGGATACTATGTCTACAATCCCATGGATCACAAAGTGTTTGTTATCCACAATGGTATCTTTTTGGAAAAAGAGTTTATCTCTAAAAGAACTAGTGGGAGTAAGGTGAACCTCGAAGAAGTTCGAGAGCCACAAGACAATGTAGAACCACAAATGGAAAATGGAGAAGACTCACAAGAAGTTGTTGAGCCTCTTCAAGTAACACAAGGCCCACGAAGGTCCGATAGAACACAACAACGACCTCAGAGATATGAATTTCTGATTACTGGAAGTCGTGATATTTTACTCATTGAGCAGAATGAGCCAACTACCTATCGAGAAGCTATAGTGTGACAAAACTCCTAAAGATGGTTAGATGCCATGAAGTCTGAAATGCAATCCATGTACGACAATAAGGTATGGACCTTAGTCGATCCACCTGAAAGTGTAAAAACCATTGGGTGTAAGTGGGTTTTTAAGGAGAAAACTGACATGGATGGCAAAGTAAGTGTCTTCAAAGTACAACTGGTTGCAAAAGGATTCACTCAAGCAAAATATGAGCGTCATGTTAGGATAATAGGAATTAGAGTAATTAATAATTGCACCTAGTGCAAGTAAGATTCTATTGGAAAGGCCAAGTCATTGTACTTTAGACGTTCATGTTATTTAAAGTATTCTCTTTTAGTTATAATTTTATTTTTATGTTTATATTGATAACTATATCCCTAGATATATCTTATAGATTATCCTAAATGTTCCTGGTCGGTCATCTATGTGGGAGCAAAGATGAGATAAGATCAGTATGACTTTGATGAGGTATGGAGATACGAATCAAAGTCATGGGCACTTGTAGGAGTACAATCTCATGTGGGCCTGCAGGGTCGCACATAAGAATAGCCCAACACGAGTAATAGTGTCCAGATTCATTGAATCTTAGATATGTCTAAGAATCAATGAATACAACGTTTGATTTAGGGATGATATATATATATATATATATATATATATATATATATATAATGATTGCACCTAATGCAAGTAGGAGTTTGTTGAAACTTATGCCCTAGGGGCTAATCATTATATAACTAAAACTAACTGAGATATCGTATCTCAGATTTGATTTATGAAAATAAATCACTTATATATTTAATTAAATAGAGATTTGTATCTTTGATTTAATTTTCAAATTAAATATATCATATATCTTATTTAATTTAAATTGAGATATAGTATCTTAGTTTGAATTAAATAGATATATATCTTTTCTCATATTTAATTTATAGAGATAAATTAAATCAAAAGGCTTTTAATTTAGATTAAATAAATAGATTAGATTAGATCTATTAGATAGATTTAATTAATATATTTTTTAATCCAGATTCAAAAATTCGAATTTCAAAATTAATGAGGATTAATTTTGAATATAAAATACGCCTATTGGGTTTTTTAAAAAAACCTATGGGACTTTTGTCAAGCATATGAGAAAGCTGCAAGAAACCTTATAGAGAAAAGAGAGACGCGAGAATACTAAAGGCGCTAGCACGGGGCTATCCGTATTCAAGGTTATTCGTGTAGATACCGGTAGAGGAAGACGATTCAAAGAGTCGACTTCTGCTGATCGAGAAGGTAGCCCACCAGTTCAAATTGAATAGACGCACACAAGCTTTTGAAAGGTATGGTTTCTTATAATAAACCTTGATTTAAACGTGGTTGAGCGATCCTCTTCGGGATTTGTAAAGTTTTTAATTTTGCTGTGTGTACAGATCCTAACATTTTAAAGGCCTCATATTACAGGTCTTAAAGGGACTTTGTGCACTTTGAAATTAGAATATAAAAATTAAAAAAAAATTGTGTTATTTATATAACATAAAGATAACATTTATTTAATGTGTAAACAGATGCCTGAACGAAATAGGCTTGGCCTATTTACATATTTAGGCCTTTAAATAGACTTTTCCTTGACATTTTTGACAAACAGGCTCAGCCAAACCAGACTGCAGGCTGCCTGATAAGGGCCTGACTTATTTTCCACCCTTAATATTCACTAAATCAACAAGATCCTGATTGGCTAATTTGGGTTTAGGAGCTGCTCCTTCAAACACCTCTTTTTAGAAATTTGAACATTTTAGGAACTTCTAAATAACTCAAAGTCCTTATGCTTTTCAAGAACGGCTGAAAGACTTGAAAATCCATATTTCATTTCCGCCTTAGAGTCTGAATTCAATAGTTCAAACTCTATGTTCAACTTCTGTGAAACTTTCTGATAAAGAAATAAGACTCAAGTTCAATACTATTTTATGGATCCCAAACACTCACTAACAACACCAAAAACTTTCACTTAACTCTTCAAGTTATAAAATCTTATTTCGAAGGCAAAAGATAGAAAGGTTAAAAGGTCTTATTTCATACTATCAATTTACTAAAAAATGAGTACTAAACTAACTATTATTTCTAAAGATTAAAACCGGTAGTTTTGGCATGTAAATCATCAAGGCTTAAATTGTACACTTGCCTTGATTTTAAATATCATTATATTTGCAAATTAATGGGTTAAATATTATTTTTGTCATGGAAGTTTATCTTGAGAAGCATTAGTCACCTAGAAGTTTTTTTGTCTCATTTTTACCCTGTAAGTTTAAAAACGGAGCAAATATGTCTTGGAAGTTTTTTTTTAGAAGCACATTTGCCCTGGAAGTTTTTTTCAGGAGCAATTTTACCCCTGGAAGTTTACAAAAAAGAGCAACAATTCAACGATCAAGGTCAATGCATGGGCAAGATTGCTACGTTTTTAAATTTCTAGGACAAAAATGAGACAAAAACTTTCAGGTGACCGGTATTTCTCAAGGCAAAAAGGGTATTTAACCCACAAAATTAATGAAGTAATAACATGATGGGTTTCAATTCAGGTAATTGCTAAAATGTACTCTGTACCTCAAGAAGAAGCAAGAATAATGCTTATTCAATAAGGACAGCCAACTCTCTAATAATTAGGAAGCCAGAATCTGTAACTTACTAATTACTAAAGCCCAGGAGATTACTCTGAATATTACTCTTTGAAATATGTCATGCTTTATTGATAAGGCACTTATGCCTATTTATAATAATTTACAGAGAGCAAAACTCTAGAAAAAGATAATAAATAAATCTAAATCTTAACAACTAAATCTATATAGTTGTGATAGATCTATCTCATTTGAAAATATATCTAATTCTAAATCTAAATAATAAAAGATGATAATAAATTAATTCCTAAATATATTTAATTCAAATAGATATTAAATAATAAAAGATATTCCTAAATCTATCTGATTCAAAAAGATATCTATCTAATTCAAAAAGATAATAAAAGATAAATTAATTCCTAATTTATTTTTTGACACTTATTCTTCCTAGAGTAAGCTAATCCATAGCGATTAGGGTTGCTATCATTTTGCCCTCCTTGGAAAGATGATTTGTCCTCAAGGTGGAATTTAGGAAATTGGGCAGCGACTAGATCATACTCTTCCCATGTTACATCTTCTGGAGTGTGGTCTTCCTATTGGATGAGGATTTCTAGTTGCCTGGCGAACGTCCATCGATGGTGAAGCACCCGGGAAGGTGTGAGGAGTAGTTCCATATCGGCATCACTACAAATTTGTAGTGACCGGAGTGTGTTCAAAAAGCTATCTTGTGGATATCGGTTGGAAGAACCTTGATTTGATGATATCCAGAACGTAGATCGATATTTGAGAAGTAATGTGCACCATGTAACTCATCGATTAACTCATCAATGTTTGGAATAGGATACTTGTCTGGAACTGTAATTTGGTTCAAACGCCTGTAGTCAACATATAGCCGCCACGTGTCATCTTTCTTACTAACTAACAATACTACCCTTGCAAAAGGGCTAGAACTCGGCTGAATAAACCCACAAGCCAATAATGCGGATACTTGAGATACCATCTCTCTTTTCTGATAATTTGGACAACGGTAAGGTCGTAAATTAGGGGGTGCTGCCCCAGGGAGTAGGGATATTCTGTGGTAATATTCACGAGAGGGTGGTAGAGACGTTGGTTCTTCAAATACTTGAGAAAACTCATAATAAATCTGAGTCATGTCAAGTGCAGCCTTATTGGCAGTTTTTGTCTGATGAAAATCAAAACTCTGAAGGCTCACCTGAGGGGCAGATTTTGGAATTTCGCCTTGTAACTTATATTTTTTTCCATTAGCCGAAAAAATTATGTACATGTCGTTCCAATTTGCTTGTACTGTGTTGAGAGATGACAACCACTTAATACCCAAAACTAGATCTGATCTTCCCAAGGAGAAAAGGGAAAAAAATCTTGTTTAATAATAAGACCATTTAGCTGAATTTCCAGATTTTTGCAAACCTGATTGCATATAATAATACTACTGTCCCCTAACAGAACGCCAAAGTGAGGTATCGTTGTAGTGGGAAGGGCCAATTCTTGAATTAATTTGGTTGAAATAAAATTGTGTGTGGACCCACTATCTACCAACATTAGTACCGATTTGCCATTTAATGATCCCTTTAATTTCATTGTTGAAGCTGACAGAGACCCCAATATTGCATTAAATGAGACAAATGGTTCTTCTTCTTCTCTTAGCTCCAATTCGCTAAACCCGTGCGTCTGGTCTTCAAGGGGTTGACCGTCCTCATCGATCTCCAGTAAAGAAAACGTCATGGTGGTGCATCGGTGTCCAGGGCGAAATGGTTCTACGCATCGGAAACAGAGGCCACGTTCCTGACAGCGTTGCCTCTCAGCGTCCATGGTCGTGGCGCGACTGGTGGTGGGTAGAGTTGCGGATGCTACGCTTGATGTTGGCAGGTATTTTTGGGTGTTCTCCGAGGGCGTAAATCGCTTAGAGCTGGTGAACACATCACGGGTGGAGGATGCCATTGGGTAGGCAGTCGATGGCTTGATCTGTGTTCCAGAAGCGACGGGCTTGGGCTTTCGGCTGATGGCTAGCTGTTGCTCAAACTCAAGGGCTAGACTTGTTGCCCTATAAACGGTACGGGGCTTGTGGAGGCGGACGTCGGAGCACAGATCATCCTGTAGCCCTGTTAGGAAAACGCCAAGAAGGCAATGCTCTGGCCATTGAGAGACGCGAGAGACACACTTAGCCCATTCTTGCCGGTATTCTTGGACTGTACTAGTTTGTTGGATTTGACATAGGTGCTTGTCTGGGTTAAGGAATTCGGGGGGGCCAAAGTGTTCTTCCAAGGTAGCAACGAGGTCAGGCCAGTAACGTATGGTGCGTTGAGAATTTAGCCATGCAAACAAATCTAATACGTCGCCTTTGAAATATAATGTAGCGACGTCGACCTTATCTTCTTCGGGCGTTTTATAGTAATTGAAAAAACTTTCTACCTTCAGAAACTAGCCATGCAGATCGCTACCGTCAAATTTGGGGAAGTTAATTTTGGCGTATGGACGATATGAACATTGGTGCCCTTCGAAATCACCTTCGTAGTCATCATGGAATTGCCTGGTTGTATCTTTGTTTCTGTCTTGATGGACTGAGCGTGCTTCCAAGGCGCTAACCTTCTCCCTTAACCCGTCAAGGGCGTCCAGGCAAGCTGCTATGGCAGCCAATGGGTCGGACGATGAGGAGAGCGGTTCTTGTTCTGATTGCGTGGCGGAGCGTGTAGTGGCATGGCAGATCGTATTTTCCTCTGATGCCAAATGAAGGGTTTCAATTCAGGTCAATTGCTAAAACGTACTCTGTACCTCGAGCAGAAGCAAGAATAATGCTTATTCAATAAAGACAACCAACTCTCTAATAATTAGGAAACTAGAATCTGCGACTTACTAATTACTAAAGCCCAGGAGATTACTCTGAAGATTACTCTCTGAAATATGTCATGTTTTATTGATAAGGCACTTATGCCTATTTATAATAGTTTACAGAGAAGACTCTAGAAAAAGATAATAAATAAATCTAAATCTTAACAACTAAATCTATCTAGTGGTGATAGATCTATCTTATTTGAAAATCTATCTAATTCTAAATCTAAATAATAAAAGATAATAATAAATTAATTCCTAAATCTATTTAATTCAAATAGATAATAAATAATAAAAGATATTCCTAAATATATCTGATTCAAAAAGATATCCATCTAATTCAAAAGATAATAAAAGATAAATTAATTCCTGATTTATTTTTTGACACTTATTCTTCCTAGAGTAAGCTAATCCATAGTGATTAGGGTTGCTATCAAAACATCTGCTGTTAGTACACTACCATGTATATGTATGCAAACACTTGCCATCTCTACTAAAAGCACTTACCTCTAGGCTGATATAGCCTTAATTCTCCTCCTTATAGTGGTTATTTACTTGCCTAAATATATAATACATACATATCTAACTTTAATATCAAAATAAATATAAGAAACCATTTAACCGAGATTATATACAACAAAATATAGCATGTTTCTTCATCTCCATCCACCTTGAATATAATCTTCAACAACCACTAACCCCTTGCCCGTAGTAGCACTTGCCTTTATTGTGTATCATGGGATAAGGGGTTAGGGTTGGGGGAGTCCCAGTAGAAATCACTTTTCATCATGCTAATCATACAAAGTTAATAACTATGCATGTAAAAATAAGCCATAGAAAGTAAGACCTTGCGAGCAACTTAGATGAATAGTTAACTATTACACATATGTCTTACTAATAACTGAACTAAATAACTAACTGGTGCACAATCTCTTTTTAGATAGGTATGCTGTATAAATAAATAACCATGACAAATAACTGGTGCACATTCACTTGGCAGTAACTGCTCTACCGTTCTATCTGCTGCACATAACCATGACAAATATCTATGTAAGGATGATTTATATGTTCTCATGCTTAACTACAGAAAAATACACAGTTACTACCTTCTGCGTTTTCTTTTAATTTACCTTGTACCTGTTTCTTTCCATGATTGTTCGTATATATATATATATATATATATATATATAAGGGTAGGTAAACACTTATTTCATTCATAATCTTTAACTTAAATAGCTCATCTCAAAATCCCAGCTTTAAAACAAACTCTATACTTGTTAAACTCAACACTTACTGAAGTGATTGGTCATCTTAGATAATTTTTGTGTGTGTCCCCTCTCTAAGCTTCTAATTTGATGAATTAGATCTTAGGGTTAGAGTCTTGACATTTACCATCCATATCCTCATTCATTCAATAACTTCTTATTTATCTTTCTGTCAACATAAAAAAACAAAAGATATCGTAGCATCATGAAACAACAAGATTTCCCTTTAATTTATAGCTTCATTTCAGTTTTCATGGTAGCTATATCTCGCAATCAAACAACTTAAATCATGCCACGTAGTTAAAATAAAAAACCTCATCTTGCAAATTATGTTTTTGACAGCACCTTCCATTTTATTCCAGGAAATTATCAAGCTTTATAGTTAACATTTAAGCCAACCTTAAAACGCTTTTGCATAGCTTTTAACCCGCTCTATATCAGTTGCTAATTATATAGAGGCAACAACAGTAGCTTCAGTCATGTTCTCAGCTTTCACAGCAACTTGGATTCATGTACTCGTATTATAATACCACTAACTCTTAAGCACCACACCCTCTTCTTTCATTATCCAAGCTTTTTAGTTCAAACCATTATAATTTGGAAACTTTCCATATTGACGAACCATATTTGAGTCTTTTAGGATCCTTAGCCATACTTTAATACTTTGAAAACACTTGTTCAACATTTAAGGACCCCTAAACAGCAACTATAAATAGTTTTTGTGCTATAATCATTTAGTTTAGCAATCATCCTTACAGCATCTCAGAAAATTATACTTCAAGAACATAAATTTAACAATCCTTAAGTGTAGTCCAGATGGCTAAACAATTAGTTATACTGTATATATAACTAAACAGCGAGTTCTCAGCACATCTCAACCATAGATATTATCTTAATGGTCAGTTTTTTTTTAAATATTTATTTAAAAGTTGAAACATTTAAATCTAGGCTTGAAATTGTATTTAAACGGTACAAATTTCGCCACAGCGATGAGCACTATGATGCTGATTATTGTGATGAAAGCTGAGACTTGTTTCAGAAAAATACAAGAGGTTACATTTAAGCATTAACTATATTGACAAAATTGATAAAAAAGCATTAATTAATCTCCAACTGACTTATACTTCATCTAGTCTTTTTTATAAAAGTGTGATGATTGAATTGTGTATTTAAAACATTCGATAAAGTTAGCTAAAAATAAAAAATATGTAGGAAATAATTTTTTTTTTAATCTTCCCTTATTTACAAGTGAGAGAAAATATGAAAGAAAACATAATATATGTGAAAATGATGAGTAGAGAGAATAGAATTAACTAGAGAAAAAGTATTAAAAATACATTAAATATTCAAAAAACTCTAAATATGATCTTTTACAAAATAATAATAACAAGGCAATTCAAATTTTAGGTTGTTACATGTAAAAGTATCGGTGGGAGTAGTATAGAGTATAGACCAAAGAACTATTTTAGAAGTTAGTTATATTGCGGAGATGAGGGAGTATATTATTAAAAACTTGATTCGATACCAAACTTGCCTTAATAAATAGTATTACAGAAGTTGCAGAGCTCAAAGGGAGAATAATTGGGCAGTAGACGGTCGACCCTGTAGAAGCACATAAAAGAATTGCAGAAACAAATTTTGCAAATTCCCAAAACCAACATGGCTCGTGCTTCATTTAAATTCTCTATTCCTTCCACCTAACACTCTGATCTCTAAATTAATTTTGAAGCATTCAACTTCTGCCCGTCTTTGGAAATACAAGAGACCTTGTTAAGTTACTTGGTCAACTTCATCACCATTATTCACTTGAAGCTTTTATTACTCACAACTGTCCACCACCTGAATCTTCTTCTATAAGAGAATGCTTCGCCATGCAACACAACACACAACAATACTCAGTTTTCTCCATTGAACTCAGAGAGAGAAAGGGAGATGACGAAATGTGCAATTGCGATGGTCCTGTTTGTACTGGTTCTGGTGCATGCAAGTGCACGAGAAGTACCTAGTAATTATGGAGGAGGAGGAGGAGAAACTGTAATGCATGAGCGTGTTTCAGCTGCGGCAACAGGAATTAACGGGGTAGGTGACGAGAAGAACTTGGTTTATGGTGGTGGGATTGGTGGGTTTGCTGGTATGGGTGGCTATGTTGGTACCGGTGGAGCTGGAATCGGTGGTGCGGCTGGAATCGGCGGCTTTAAAGGCATGGGTGGCAGCCTTGGTGGACTTGGTGGTGGAGTTGGTGGCTTAGGTGGAGTTGGCGGCCTTGGTGGCATAGGTGGCGCCGGTGGTGTTGGAGGAGTGGGTGGGGCAGGTGGTGGCATCGGCGGGCTTGGTGGGGCAGGTGGTGTCATCGGGGGGCTTGGTGGTGCAGGTGGTGGCATCGGTGGGCTTGGTGGTGCAGGTGGTGGCATCGGTGGGCTTGGTGGCGCTGGTGGTGGCGCTGGTGCGGGCGGCATTGGCAGCCTTGGCGGTGCAAGTGGCGGCCTTTTTCGTGCCCCTATTCCTTAACTTGTTTCCATCTGGTCGTTGATTGATTTTGCTAAAAGTAATATGTTTTCTTTAACTTTGAGTTGAGCGCAGTTCTAGGTTTTGTCTCTGGTTTAAGGTTATCTATAATTTTAGTCCAAGCAAAATTCTTAGGTATAATGGGATCTTAAGAATTAGTACAAAAAATTACTCATGAGTAGAGATATATATGTCATGAATAATGCATATTGATCTATTCATGATTAATTTAGTTTACCTATTCTTAAATCCCCTGTGTGTGTTGAATCAGTGGGCAAGTAGAGAGATATGATACTATTGTAAGTTGTAATCCGTGGTACGTAGTGCTACAAAATTTTATGCATGGTTGAGCGTGAATATATATACTGCTGCGTGTCTCAAGTTCATAATGACTTATAATAGGAATTGAAGTTGTAAAACATGTTGTTTTTAGGAAAATTTATCAAAATATTAGATAATGTCCTATCTAATCTCTTCATAAAAAAAAAAAAAAAATGCACTATCTAGATAATCAACAATTGATAGGGAAATCGTATAGTGACATATATTAGCATGTTTGGAGAGCTTCTTATCATAAGTGCTTATGAGTTTTTTCTTAAAATTTTTGTTTGGGTGAAAAAGGGTTGGCAAAAGAGTTTATGGCTAAATAAGTGCTTATTTCAAAAGCTCCAATTCCTAGCTTATGGTAGCTTATGGATAAGAGCTTATGATAACCTCTTATGATAATTTCCTAGTTATTTATGTAGTATTTTTTTTTGATCAAATTATGTATTTTAGTATTGCCAAATTATGTAATTTAACATTTTTCATATCTATGGTAATTTTAATTTTAATTTTTTTTTCTTATAATTATCTCAAAAGTCATTTATCTATAAGTCATTCCAAACAAGTTTGTATCCAATTGGACTTTTCCATAAGCTATTTATGCAACCACTTATCCAAATATAAATCATGTTTCACAATCAAACTTTTATCCAATCGAACTTTTACCCAATCGAACTTTTTCAAAAGTCTGATTTCCCACCACTATCCCAAACAAGCGTTGAAATCTAATTTGATTTGCATTTTCTTTTAGAATTGAAAGGTCATTTTATTAGCTTCGAAGAATGTTAGAGTAGAAAATTTCATAATATATTCACTATTACAAAAAAGATTTTTAAAATCCGATAAAAAACACTTTTTATATTGATTTTTGAACAGGTCTTAAAAAATAATTTTTAAATTAAACTTTTAAATATGAGATCTTAAAATTCGGTCTAAAAAAGTAAGTTGATAAAAAAACAAAATAATAAAGAACTCCCTTTACAACAAAGCCACAACCACCGGACCATGAATTTCATATTCCATTTGTTAAATCTATTACTGTTACTACGTCCCCTTGATCTCAACAATGATAGCTGTATTTGTTTGCTTCCTCTCCTTGATCTGGATGCTTGCCTGTCTTACTATTTTCTCTGCTTTCAGTTTTATTTTTCCCCAAATCGTCGGATCTCCCATCGAACCCTAAAAAACGAAAACAAGAATTGTAAAGGAATGAAAGAATGGTAGAATGAAGGAAGTAATTGAATAGTATTAGTGTTCAGTATTGTTACGGATATCTCATAAATGGGCCCAGCCCAATAACTAAAGAGCCTAGTCAAAATGACTTCAGTTATGCTCATAACCGCTTCCTTGAAAATAGGAGTGGTTTTATCAAAAATATCTATCGTTATGGTAACTGCCTATGAAAGAAGGAGATTATTCAAAAACGCATATCTTGATATCCCTAAAATAAAGGATAAATCCAACAGATTAAGATAAGGGCCCAGGTACGCCTATAAATAGGGTAAACCCCTTACAAGGTACACACTTCTGAAACCCTAGCTTTTCTATTCACACAGAGCACACACACCACCCCCTCTGGCTATCATTAGCCTGTCGTATACCCTCGAACCACGTGGTCGTGGGTTCGATCCCCACAGACGGCGCCAATGATCCGGTGTAGATCACAAGTTGGGTTGGACTTGGCCCGGGGTGAAATCCCGGGGTCCTACGTACCACAGTGTGGATCAAATATGGACCTCCTTGGACCGTTCAAACCGGCCGCAGGGCAACTGAAATGGCTTGTGCTGGCGGTGGATTATTTCACCAAGTGGATCGAGGCCGAACCACTGTCGACCATCTCGGCCGCTCGAATACAAAAGTTCTTCGAAAGAAATATTGTTGCAAGGTTCGGGATTCCTGCCGAGATCGTAATTGACAACGGTACTCAATTCGTTGACCAAGGCTTCCAGAGGTTGATGTCCGAGCTCGAAATCAAGCACCATTTTGCCTCGGTAGAGCATCCGCAATCTAATGGGCAAGCCGAGGCAGCCAACAAAATCATTGTTGACGGGCTCAAGAAAAGGATGAGCAATGCAGAAAGTAACTGGGTCGAGGAACTATACCCGGTACTCTAGGGATACCGAACTAGTGTCCAAACCTCGACCCAGGAAACACCCTTCCGAATGACATATGGATGCGAGGCCATGATCCCGGTTGAAATTGGGCAAACATCATGGAGGAAAGCCAAAGTCATGGAAGAGGGAGAACACGCTAACACCAAGCAGTTAGCAGCCGAGCTAGACCTCATCAATGAAGTGAGAACGACGGCACACTGCCGAGATCTGGCAACGAAGCAGCTGGTGGCGGCTAAGTATAACCGCAAAGTTAGACCACGAGCATTCGATAAAGGTGACTTGGTATTACGCAGAGCGGATATCGGAAATAAGAATGCCCGGGATGGAAAACTTGCAGCAAACTGGGAGGGTCCTTACCGTGTTTCAGACAAAATGGGGCCCGGGACCTATGTCCTTGAGACGTTAGATGGCACGCCCATTAAACGAACATGGAACGTGGACAAACTAAGGACTTACTACAACTAAAGACCGGGATGCACTCGGAATAAACGCACAGCGGATGTCAGTGGTGACTGAGAACCGCTTTTTAGTTTCAACGGATGTCGGTGGTGACCGAGAACCGTTTTTTATTACGCATTGTTTTGCTTTTGGTAGTATTTTCCATTGATTTTAAATTGTGTAATCCCAATTATTTCAATCAATAAAAAAGGTGGTTCAATTCATGGGCCAACCAAGTTATTACTTGTGAAATCAATGCAAAGATAGGCCGTGACAAAAGCAAGATAATTAAACAAAGACTTGGGTTTCGCGATCCCGGTCATGATAAGATTTGTCAACAAGTCTTGTAAACGTTACGATACATCGGAACTGTCCCCTGGGGTGGTGTGAGATTGCCATAAAAGATCCTGATCAGGTCGAAATGTTTAGGCTCCTATTCAAAAAGGATATTAGGGCCCGAACATGTGGCAGTTGGCTACCATCTCGGTACGGTACTTTATAAGATAAAGTGCTTAGATGATTTTTGAAAATCGTCTGTTGTTTAGAATCCCCGACCATTAATAAACGTGGCCCGTTTGTTAAAACGTCGGTTGAATAACCAGCAGATTCTGCGCAATATATCTTGACTTTGGCCAAGTCATAAAATAAAGAACCGAGCTTCGTGCACGGATTACGTTCCCCTTTACTCATCAACTAGTGAATTAAAACACGAGTTTGGTTTAAAGGATGAAAATAAAAACATGTAAGATGGACGAGCTGAGGATGCTAAAAAAATCCGGGAACACCAGCTTGTCATAGTATTAATTTTGAGGGCAAAGGCCCCAGATTACAGAAAAACAAAAATGAAAATGAAAATACTACATAAGGGAAAAAAAAAATAAAAAAGATCCTAGAAGGACGGCATCAAGATTGGGCTTGGCCGGGCACAGGAGAGCCAGGGGCGTCGGTCGTCGGAGCATCTTCCTCAGCTAATTGAACACGGTCATCCTCCGCGAGATGCTCGGACTCTTCGACCGGAGAAAACGGCGCTGGTACAAATTGCCCGTCCTCTACCGAAGCTCTGAAATCCACAGCGTCTAAATTCATCGTAATGTCCGGATTCAGAGCTCGGACTTGGGCCAGGCATACGTTGAAAGCTTCAGCAGCCATCTCCACGACCAGGACTTCCAGCTTATCCACCTCGGCAGTAGACACCACGAGCTCGGCCTTGGAAGCGTGGAGGTCGGATTGGGCGAGATGGAGGTCCTTCACCAGCCCCGCATACTGACCCTGTAGGGCGTGCAGTGAGGCATTGAGGGTGTCTTCCCGGGCATGACTGGCGTCAAGCTCGGTGGAGAAATGATCCCTTTCAGCAAGGGCCTTTGATATCTCCTCCACCGCCTTTATCTGCGCCTCTTCCGCTTTCAGGCGCGCCTCCTTAGCCTCCCTTTGCCTGATCTCGGCCTCTTTCTTTTCAACCCGAGCTTTGGCAATCTCGGCTGCAGCCCTGGCGTACTTATGCTTAACAGAAGCATAAGCGTCCAACACACTGGCCGTCTCCATTAGGTGGTCCTGCAGGACCTGCAGGTGATCGAGGTCGGAGTCGGCAAAGGCCTCACCACTAAAATATTTGCTGGGAGGCTTCACCGCGTATTTGAGCTCCTCAGAGACCCCATCAGTCTATACCTCACCCCGCGAGTGAAGGCGAGACTTGCCAGGAAGTGGGGGAGGAGGGACGCTTGTGGCAGCACCGGCGTCCGGGACAGAGGCCGGATTCTCTTCTGCGACCAAGATCGATGACGCTACCACGGACTTCGATCGCTTGCGCGGAATGAGGTCCGTAGAGGCCGGAGAGGGCGCAACCCTCTTCTCAGCAGTAGTCCTGGCAGGCGAAGGAGCAGCCACAGCCTTCTTCTGGGAAGAGGACTTCCCTTTCTTTTTGGCCTTAGCCCGGAGCTTCTCGGCCAGTTCTTGGAAAGAAGCCTTCCCCATGTCGGGCACTACAAAAAACATAACAAACATCAGAAAGGACAAGAGGCATACGTAAAAAAAAAATAAAAAATAAAAAATATATATATATATCCAAAGAACATCCAACAGAAACCATACTCGGTGAGTACAATTCCTCCACCGACTGTCGGATAAAAATCCGGGAATCAATAACATCCTTCTCGGCCACATGGTCAACCAGAGCTATCATGGTTTCAACCTCGGCTGGCTCTAGGCTATCATCGGAGGATGCAAATATGTTTTGGTCTTGGTCATAGTGAGTTTTCGACCAATACAGAGGAAACAGCAGCTCCACCGAGCTGGAATCGACGCCCTTAAGAAACCACGGTTTATGACCGGGTTCAGCGTTGATTTTGAAAAAAGAAGCCTTGAAGCCTTTCTAGGTGTCAGTTGCCACATGGAAAAGCTTCTTGTCCGGTTTCCCCCGGAAAGAAACCCAACCCCTCTTTTCTTCAGGCTCCCCGGGTTGACGAGCCCGTTGGATGTTAAAAAAATAAAAGAATGTTCCGATGGTGGGAGTACGATTTAAAATTCGGCAAAGCCGCTCGAATGCAATAATGAAGCCCTAGGAGTTAGGATCAAGCTGAGTAGGGGCCAGCTAAAGAATGTTTAAGAGATCTACTTGAAACCTAGAAAATGGAAAACGAAGGCCGAGTTTTTTGACGAAGTCTAGGTAGAAGAAGAAAAAGGAGCGCTCATTCCCTTCCCGGGCAACGCACACTGGTTCAGAAGGGCCGGGAAGAGATAAAGAACAATGATCCCAGTCCCCTAATGGGAGCTCGGCGATCTGACTGGTCGTGGCTTTTGATAGCCTGGACAGCACCCCAGTCGCAACCCAGTCATACTTTTCAGCAAGACGACGTGGAATACTGACGGCCGCTGAATCCACGGATCCGGAATCCTCGACAGGACGCGGAGAAGTTGACATACTACCTAGAAAAGGCAAAACAAAAATAAATTAGAAACGAAGATGATACCTGAAGATAGTAAAGCGGGACGGGTAGAAACGGCTCCAACAACCTGCGGTTGGATATGCCGGCATCGCGAAGCTATTTCGTCAGCTTCCCATGACCGGCCAACCATTGTGGCCTCAGATATCAGCCAGGAACACTCCTCGTACGGGCCGATAGGCCGGGTAAGGGAGATGAGGGGCTCCGCGCGTGAAGGAAAGGAAGAGGCGGGTAGAGGAGGACTTTCCCCCTTACCCTTTCCTAAGGGCGGCTCTGAAGAAAAAACCCTAGTGGCAGCAATCCCCCGGCCTAGACTTTCGGGCTCTACAGACTCAGACCGACCTCGAGCCCTTCCCCTAACCCGACCAGACCGTCCTGGTTGACTACCACCTTCTCCGCCATAACCACGGAGAACGTTTTCCCTCTTTTGTTCTTCGGTCAGAGGTTTCCCGTACAACCACCAAGCTGTCCGGGGAGGCATACGCTGAATAAGCTCGGCCTCTTCCAGGGAAAAAGCATTTGGATTAAAAGGCGGAGGAGAACCTTGATGGCTCATCCCGAGAAGATAGAATTTAAACAGGAAACCGTAAACCAAAGACGGAGAAAAAGGATTGAATATACCAGAAGTTCAGAGAAGTTCAAGAACAAAGCAGAAGCCAGAACCCAAAGGGGAAGAAACTGGAAAGAACTCACAATAACCTACCCAAAAAAAAAGGGGGGAAAGACCAAGAGTCAGAGAAAGAAAGGAGAAAACACAGCCAAATAACCAGAGAAGGAAACAAGGAAAGTACCTGGTTTGAAATAAGTTAAGGGAAGAGGAAATGCGCGAGCCACGAAGACCAGAAATGGGAATCTGAGGAAGATGAACGGGTGACTGGTTGCAAGTTTCTCTCAAGAAGGAAAATTCAAGGTTTGGCAGTTTTCAAAATGCAAGAAGCAGAAAGTCGAAGGCTTTTATAAGCAAAACAAGCAGGCGGATGAGAGTCAAGAAACTCAACCGCCAAAGGCCCAAAGGGCCCATACACGAATGATGTCGTGGACGTTAAAAGGCGTGCACATTTAATGCTGGTGGTAGGCAAACACAAAAACCAAGATAATGGGACAGTTGCTCTACTCAAAGGCCGGCTAGTAAACATCAAATCAGCAGGAGGCAATGATGACACTCGTGGCCTCGAGATAAGACGAGTGTTGGATCAACAGATGAGGCGGACAATGATCCCGGATCGAAATGCTCACGTGGCCGACCACATGAATACACCCCGGTTGCCCGACCTAACTCCCCGTGCAATCTCAAACTTGGGGGCAACAAGTCCCGATCCACGAAAAATTGGACAAGGTACCTGTAAATG
Organism: Acacia confusa; assembly: GCA_037074495.1. NCBI lineage: Eukaryota > Viridiplantae > Streptophyta > Magnoliopsida > Fabales > Fabaceae > Acacia > Acacia confusa. Next base: position 25,711,158 of record CM073514.1, read on the forward strand.
GGGAGTAAGACCAGATAGAAATATCAATACTACCCGACACGAATAAAGAAGGAAAGTTCGAGAAGGCATGGGAGGAGTTCGGCCTAGAATCAAAATTATAGAACATTAAGACCGAACATTAATGTTCTCTCGGGATAGCAAACGAATGCTACCCGCGTTAACCGGGATGGGGGGGCACCCGTGTCCCACTCAAATAAACCGGAATGCAAATTGATGACAGATGAGGTAACCCGGGGACCAAAAATGTCCGACCTCGGAAAAAGAACTAGAAATCAAAAACCTCAGGACATCGAAATGAACTAGAACACAGGACGTAACCTGACAAGTACATCCCGGCTGCTCGGAGCCCTGAACAACCGGGCTGGGGGGCAACTGTTACGGATATCTCATAAATGGGCCCAGCCCAATAACTAAAGAGCCTAGTCAAAATGACTTCAGTTATGCTCATAACCGCTTCCTTGAAAATAGGAGTGGTTTTATCAAGAATATCTATCGTTATGGTAACGGCCTATGAAAGAAGGAGATTATTCAAAAACGCATATCTTGATATCCCTAAAATAAAGGATAAATCCAACAGATTAAGATAAGGGCCCAGGTACGCCTATAAATAGGGTAAACCCCTTACAAGGTACACACTTCTGAAACCCTAGCTTTTCTATTCACACAGAGCACACACACCACCCCCTCTGGCTATCATTAGCCTGTCGTATACCCTCGAACTACGTGAACTTTGATCCACACTGTGGTACGTAGGACCCAGGATTTCACCCCGGGCCAAGTCCAACCCAACTTGTGATCTACACCGGATCAAGTATTATTGTGCTTTGCTTCAAGACGGCGGATTCGATTTCAGTGTCGATGAAAATGGAATGAACCCCAGTACCTTTTTGACTGATGTTAATATCAAGGTGGTTTTTTCGTTCATAGAGATTTCTCGCAATGTCGGGCCCACCAAGAGTTCGATATGATCCATAAATGTTGCTGATTTCGACTCACGACTGGTGCTTGCTCAATAAAGTTCTCACCACCGATGTACGTTAACCAGCTTTGAAACTTGTTAAGAAACCAAAACAAACGATTCAGGAGCCTGGAGCCAAGGAGAAGAAGGTTAATTCAAATCTGCAATGCGTTTATGTACCAATGATTTTGAAATAGCAGGATCGTCTTAAAGTTGTACTCAATTTTTCAATGAACTCTTCCTACTCATCTAATACGCCGTCAACAGATTCTTCAAATTACAGCGTCCAGTGGGAAGGTGTTTCAATATACAAGTGAGCCATTGAAGAAGAACAACTTTGATCTGAAGTGGGAGATGCATGAAAAGGTCGGAAATTCAAAAGGGAAATTCAATTTTCTTCCCGATAAAATAGGAGATTCGTCTTTTAGATTAGTTATAATTAAAATGAGGTATTAAAAACTAACTTTTTAGACTAATTATTTGTAACAATTTTAAAAGTGATAGACATTTTATTTTATTTTTAAATTTTTAGACTAACAACATGTCTTAAAAGTAATAGACATTTTATTTTATTTTTTTATTTTAAACTGTTTAGATCGGTTATTTGTAACAACATGTCTTAAAAGTAACAAATATTTTATTTTATTTATTACTTTTAACTTGTTAAACATGTTGACAGAACCGCTACTAAATTCATTGTTGCAAGCTCATTTGTAGTTGTTATAAAACATGCTACTACATGTAACTAAATTGCTACGGAAAGCGTAGCGGTTTAAGACCACTGCTACCAAATGAGACTGGCATGATGTCGTCCTTGAAAACATTGTAATAGTTAAGAAACCGCTACAATTTGAAATGAACCACTTTTTTAGCGGTTATTTAACCGTTATTAATGAGACAAAGAAACAATTTATAATTGACGGAAAAATTGGGTACCAAATATTTGAAATTAGTTTGTAGTGGTTTTATAACCACTAAAAATGTTGCTACCATTTTGTCAAAAAAAATTTGCTTCCATTTTAAATTTTTTTGATGATTTTGTAGCAATTGTAAAACCGCTACGAAATGACGATGAATTGTAAAATCTATAGTAGTAGGGAAACTACTACAAATGTATAACATTTTTTTTTAAAAAAAAAAACTGAAATAGTCATTTTAGATTAAAGTACTAAATAGCTAACAATTTAAATATAAATGATAGAAGTTAATTTTAAAAATAGTTGATATATTTGATATTTGCTTACATATGATTATCATAAAGGTGTAAAAAAAAAAGGAGAATGTGTAGACAATAAGAACTTATTATTATATTCTTTAAATAAATAAATTTAAAGAGAATATTAATGTAATGGAAAGGAGGCAGAATGTTGAAGAATGCCTTTCAAAGTAGGGATAAAAAAACTAAAATTAGTACCGCAGAGTTAGAAAATAAAATAAAAACGTAGAAGAAATGATCATCATAGATCAATACTTAACCTCTTTAAACATTTAACGTCTTGAAACAATGTTGACAAACGAGTGAAAACAAGAGAAAATATGTTCGAGAAGAGAGGAAGAAGTGTATTAAATGAGGAAGCGAGAAAACATGTAGGGAAATCTGGGTAACATTTGTAGTAGTTTATAGGACTTCTTTTGTAGAAGTTATTGTTTGTAGCAGTTTATGCGACTGTCTTTGTAGCGTTTTTTTGTTTTTGTAGCGATTTGTGTTATTCTGTAGCGGCTATATTGTAACATCCCGAATTCTGGACCCTAAGAATTGAGAATAAGCCTAAAATAGGCGGACGACTAAGCTCAATTCGGGAAGAGTCCCAAGAATGTTGAGGGTTAGGAAGCCTCTTTGGGACTAAGTAACTCGGCTATATGGGTCAGTGGATCTAGTATGTTCAAGCCGTGAAATTAAAGTGCTAATAGAAAAGGGGCACCGAGGACCTATACGGTGTAAATCCAGTTAAAAAAGATGTCACCTAACTATGTCATAAGGTATTAGACAAATAGTTGGGTGAAAATATGTCAGTATTGTTAGTTCTCTATGTGTTTTGATGATAACTGACAATTGTAAACTAAAATTGAAGTTTGTCTTTGGTAAGTTGTAAAACTTACTGTTCAAGGCAAACTCAAGTCTAGGAAACGAAACTCGAGTTTGGACTTGACAGATAGAAGATCAGTTTTTACAAAGATAGCCAAACTTCAGTTTGTGTAAAGACAAACTCGAGTTTGCATTACACAGAGATCAATCAAAGTTCTTAAGAGTTGTAAACTTGAGTCTATGCTTTGGAAACTCGAGTTTAGGATCAAACAAAAGTTTCATTGTTTGTTGAGATTTCAAAACTCCAGTTTCATATTCACAAACTCTAGTTTACCAAACACAGTTTTTTTTCAAGTTTAAAGTTCTCAACTGAAACTCGAGTCTGGATTTAGAAGACTCGAGTCTGGGTTATAACAGAGACACTCGAGCTATTTGCTCATTTTGTAAACTCCAGTTTTAATTTCAGAGACTCCAGTTTAAGCTTAACAGAAAGTTCTCAAAGTTTCGGTTTCCGCTGAAACTTGAGTCTGGATTCTGGAGACTCGAGTTTAGGACTATCTGAAGACACTCGAGTTATTACATGATTTCTAAGATCCAGTCTTGAAAATAGAAACTCAAGTTTGAGCCTTCAAAGATATTTCAAATGTTTCAGTTCACACTGAAACTCGAGTCATGGTTTCTGTGACTCAAGTTTAGCTCAAGCAGAAAACACTCGAGTAAATGACTGATTTGAAAACTCCAGTTTGAAAAATGGAAACTCCAGTTTACACATAAAAAGATTTTTCAAAGGTTTCAGTTTTCATTGAAACTTGAGTTTTGAATATCAAAACTCGAGTCTGGATCATACAGAGAGCTATGCAATATTTCAGGTCTTGTAAACTCTAGTCTGCATTTCTAAACTCCAGTTTTGAAGCTGTGAACTTAAACTTAAGATTTTCATAAAAGCTTCAAACTCGAGTCAGTCACTAAATGACTCGAGTTTAGCCATGTGTTCAAAATCTCATTCAAGACCAAATCGCGACTTTCTTCTCTGTAAGAACCAAACTCGAGTTAACTTTTGTAAACTGCCAGTTTGGATCAATGATCAATAGTTATGCTTTCTGGATGAATCTCAAACTCGAGTCTAGGATTATAAACTCGAGTTTGCATCGGTATCTTTTGAAAACCAGATCAAATCAATCTGCGAAATCATTATGGGTTAATATGAAATTATCATATCTTGTTGCATTATTATTCCTAACATTATTGATCAAGTTTTTGATAAGTTTCAGACAGGTTCATTACAAGATCAGAGAGAATCAAAGATCCAGAATAAGTGCATTTAATGAAGAACCAAGAACAGGGCTAATTCTTCTCCCTTATCCCAGATGTTTAGTTCAGACCGTTGGAACACATTAAGATCACCTCAAACGGTCAAATTAAGATCATGGAATGACAAAGAATCTGGAAGACATTCTGCAACGACATATTCCAGGATTTCAGCAAAGAATTGAAAGAATAGAGCAAAATTTGCAACTGTCATTTTCCAGATTTGCAACTGAACGTTGGAGAAGAAAAAACAACGACTAGTTCATCTAGCTAGGCTATAAAAGGCTATGAAGACTCAAAGAAAACGATACACAACGAAGCCACACTTGAATACATTTGCATTTTTTAGTCTGTATTGTGTTTTATGATTTAATCTTCATTATTTATCAAAATCTACTCTCTTGAGATGTTGTAATTCTTTGAAAGCATTGGTTTGTGAGAACTCAAGGTTGTGGAACCTGTGAGTTAGGTTGTTTAATTACAAAGTGTAAGGGGGAGCAAGTCCTAGGTGATTAGGATTGTGTCTTGTCTTCATTGTTGTAGTTAAAAACCTGTTGAACTAGTGGAAACACCCAGAAGGTATCTGGGGACTGGACGTAGGTTAAGGTTGAGACTGAACCAGTATAAATTCTGTGTGTCTAAGCTTTTCTTTCTCTACTATTTTATTATTCATTTCTTAAGCTTTATTTTTAAGAGTTGAAAAGAACTTTTAAAATCCCCAATTCACCCCCCTCTTGGTGATTTCTTCCACTTTCAGGTATAAGTGAGTATACAACATTTTCAGGGCAGTCGGTATGTCCTGCGTCTTTTAGAAAACTTTGGTATTCGTGAAGAAAACCCCAGTAAAACTCAGGTAGGATCTTGAGCAGGCATCGATAAAGTAACTTTAACAAAGTAAGATTATAATGACTAATGATGACATACTTTTGTGTTGGCCAAATGGAATGATAACACATGTCCTTTTATGATTACAAAAGTCAAAGGTAATAATGCTGGTGGAACACATGGCGTTTCAGAGTCAGGAGTTGGATTTTTGGTAACATGTAGTACGGGGTAATTATTGTTAGTTCTCAATGTGTTTTGATGATAACTAGCAATTGTAAATTTGATATGAAGTTTGTTTTTGGCAATATGAAAATCTCACTGTCAAAGGCAAACTCGAGTTTGGGTATGTAAACTTGAGTTTGAGGGTTGACAGAAAGCTGTTTACTTCTGCGAAGAAAGCCAAATTCGAGTCTGCTTGGACTAACTCGAGTCTGAGGAGTTACAGAAAGCAATCAGAAATTTTCACAACAAGCCAAACTCCAGTTTGCAAAACCAAACCTGAAGTCTGGAAGATACAGAGAGCACTCAGAATTCCAAACAAGCCAAACTCGAGTCTGGATTCCTAAACTCCAATCTAGACCAAATAGAAAGATACTCGAGTTCCAGGCCAAGTTACAAACTCCAGTCTAGACCAAACAGAAAGATTTGAATAGCTTCAGCTCAAACATAAACTCAAGTCTGTCATTGTAAACTCGAGTTTAGGACAAATAGAGAAACACTTGAATTTCTACCATCTTTCCAAAACTCCAGTCTGTCTCCTAAACTCCAGTCTGGAAAATCACGAACTTAGGCTTGTTTTTCAAACATAGACCCAAACTCGAGTCAGTCACTAATTGACTCGAGTCTAGGAGCAGGACTAAAATTCCATGCCAAGTCCAAAGCCCGATAGTTCTCTTTGTAAAAGCCAAACTCGAGTTAGCTTTTACAGACTGCAAGTTTAGACCTCTAATCAACGGACATGCTTTCTGGATGAACCCCAAACTCGAGTCTGGAAGAACAAACTCGAGTTTGCAACGGGAATTTTGAAAAATCAAATGATGTTGATCTGCGAAATCTTAATAGGTCTTCCTGAAATTATTTCATGATATGATATTATTGTTTCTAATGTCCTTGATGAAGTTTTGAGTGTTTTTCAGATAAGGTTTAGCCAAGATCAAGGTGAGATCAAGATCCAGAATAAGTGCATTAAATGAAGAACCAAGAACATGGCTGATTCTTCTCCCTTATCCCAGATGTTCAGTTCAGACCATTGAAACACATTAAGATCACTTCAAACGGTCGAATTAAGATCATGGAATGGCTAAAAATCTGGAAGACGTTCTGCAACAACTAAATTCCAAGGTTCCAGCTAAGAATTCAAAGAACAGAGCAAAATATGCTACTACCATTTCTCCAGAATTGCAACTGAACATTAGAGAAAGAATTGCAACGATTAGCTTATCCATTCAGTCTTTAAGAGGCTGTCAAAACTCAAAGCAATAGAGACACAACGAAGCTATCTTGATTATACTTTGAAATTTGAGTCTGTATTGTTATTTTCAACCTGTTCTTCAGTGTTTATCCTTATCTACTCTTTTGAGAGTTTGTAAATTTTTGAAAGCATTTGTTTGTGAGAACTCAAGGTTGTAGAACCTGTGAGTTGGTTTGTTCAATCACAAAGTGTAAGGGGGAGCAAGTCCTAGGTGATTAGGATTGTGTCTGGTCTTCATTGTTGTAATTGACAAACTGTTGAATTAGTGGAAACACCCAGAAGGTATCTGGGGACTGGACGTAGGTCAAGGTTGAGACCGAACCAGTATAAATTCTGTGTGTCTAAGCTTTTCTTTTTCTACTCTTTTATTATCCATTTCTTAAGCTTCATTTTTAAGAGTTGAAAAGAATTTTTTTTTAAAATCCCCAATTCACCCTCTTTTGGTGATTTCTTCCACTTTCAATTATGATATACTGAAATATGGATTTCTTTCTCCCCAAGGCATTGAATTTCAACCACCTATGGTCAGGGAGAAGAGACTAATGATCCGAACCAACATAAGTCCAATTGTGTGGCATGAGTTACGAGGAACGGTATAACCGACAAAAAGTAGCTGAGCGGGACTAGTTCAGGGTTTTTGGGGATGGGCCTAGGCCCAATGCAGGAAGAGGGAAAAACTTTAGTAGGCCCAGAAGAGAGAGAAAAGTGACTTAGAGAGAAAGTACAAGGTCATATCAAGTAATAAGGAGAGGAAATGAAATAATTAAGAATTAATTTGGACCACACAATTTGAATTTGACATGACCAGCGAATGACAAGCAATTATGACCCTACAAGGTATTAATGGTGCAATCTAGGGCATATTTTGTGGGTCCCACTGACTTGGAAGAAGAGCAATACAAATGACCATTTTACTCCTAAATTATTTTTTTTTTGGTAAAACTTGAAGTATTATTTTAATTATAGGACAGAAACCTACACCTAGTAACTCCAAAAACCAACACCAAGGGCATTTGAAGAATATGATTTTTGGGCCTAAAAAGGCGCACCTATCTGCCAAGAATTCTCTAGAATTCTTGAGAATCAAGTCAAATAATTATATTTAAATATGAGACATCCTTTGGACTATTGGGTAATAACCAAAATTGGACAAAAGCCCTAACCCTTGGAGTCTATATAAGGACACTTCCTCCCCTTATTTCCACAAACCCAAGGATGTGCTCAAGGTGTGAGAGGAGAGTATCCAGCTGAAGTCTTGGTTCGAGAAGTAAAGGAGGTCATACACAACCGAAATTCTAAGGTAAGCATATCACCGACAAACTACAAAGCATGTTTTCCTAAACCTATAGTGTTTTCATGGAGTTGCAGTAGGATTTTGGTATTCTTGAGGTTATCATTGAGTCCAAAGCATTTTTTTGTGCTAGGTAGTAACTGTTGACTTACATACTTTATGTTGCTTTAGCATGTATGTTTTATCATGATGTATGAGATTGGACTGTAGGACCTATTGGAATGCATGTCCTTAAGTTTCTGTTGTAGTACCGAGATTGGGCTGTAGTACCGAGATTGGGCTATAGTACCTATTAGACTTTGTGTCCTTAGGAGTTTGCTACAGTACCAAGGGCATATAGGATTGGGTTGTAGTGCCTATGAGACTATGTGTCCTTAGGGTTTTTATACAGTACCGAGATAAGAGGGTAAGTGGTGCCTGTTGGACTGTGTGTCCTTAGGTGACTGCTGAGGCCTTAAGGTAGGTGGCTAGGCTCTACAGCCCTAGCTACTGAGGCCTCTTAGCGCGCTAGTTTTGGGGGCTTGTCTTGGCTAGGTAGTCCTGTGGAGATGTTATATGCTAGTATATTGTGCCAGAAGCAGGTTCATTTGATTTTACTTCCTGATTGTGATTTGCATTAAATGCATTGTATACATATTATATATGAGTGTAACAGTTACTCTGGGGATTAACTTTGAACTCTAGACCATTGTGGTGACACATGGGTAAGGCAATAGCAGTTGGAGATTGAAGAAGGTAGGGCGTGATGTAGAGAGTTGAAGAAATAGGGGATGCCTTATCATATTTTGTATATTTATTTTTGGAATAACTATATGATTTATATTGTTCAGTATTTAATGTAAATGGAGCAAATCACCAAGATGGTGGTGAATTGGGAATTTTAAAAACTTTTTCGAATTACTCTGTTTTACAGAAGTAAAACTAAGGTATACAGATGAGAGTTAAGAGAAGCTTGACATAGAGGAATTTATACTGGTTTGATCTAAATCCTTGACCGTACCAATCCTCATACACTCTGGGATTTTCACTAACTCACAATATCAATTATACATTCTGCACTTGAAAGTTATCCTCTCACTAGGATACACTCCCCCTTACAAGTTGTAATATAATATTCCTAATCTCCAAGTCCCACGACTTGAGATTCTTACAATAAATGAAACTTTCTCTAAGAGTGGATAATGATAAACACTGAAGTATAAATGTATCAAAAGATACTTAATAGTAGAAAACTAAAAGAGTAGTTGGAAACTTAAATGATTTTTGTTTTTTGTAGATTGGTTGTTGAGAAGACTTGAATGTAGCTATATATATCAAGAGAGCATTAAATGACTGTTTGATTCTTCAATGTAACTGTTGGAGACATTAATGAGTTGATTAGGAACACTTTGGTCTCTTCTCTCTCTAATCTTCAGTTAATCCAGGTGCACATATATTTAGGGTTGACTTCCCTTGAATTTAATCCGTTGGAAGAGTAGCTTCTAGTTAGGGAAAGGAAGCATTAATCCCTTTGCAACATATAGAGAATGTTTGTCTAAAAGAGTGCAAGCTTTTTGAACTTTGCAATAAATGTTCTAACATTGCTTTTTTGCTTTTGACTAAATCTTCATTTAATACTTTTTAAATCATCTGAAACTCACCAACAAACTGATTAAACATAGTTAGGAATAGTAATGTGTGATGATAAGAAGTATCTAGATCAAACACAAAGATTTCACAAATTCGTACAATTTGATTTTCAAACTCTGCGACACAAACTGGAGTTTGTTAATCCAAACTAGAGTTTGTAATTTTACTTCAGAAGCCTAAACTCGAGTTTCCAAAAACCTAACTTGAGTTTTCTTCATCTAGAGAAGAATGTCGCGATTTGGTTTTTGAGGCAAGTTTTGAGCAAGGGCAAAACTCGAGTCATTAAATGACTAACACGAGTTTTGGATATTTATAGTGAAAACATAGTTCAAGTCAAAAAGCTCAAAAAAGTGGAGTTTTCATTTCAAACTGGAGTTTTCAAAAAGTTCAAATAGAGAAAAGCTCTCTGCTTGGCATAAACTCGAGTTTCCACAAAACTTAGGAAAAATTGGAAAACTCTCTGTATAGTCTAAACTAGATTTTGCAATTGGAAACTGGAGTTTTCAAATCTATAGAAACATTGAGTTGTTCTTTGTAAGTTCTAAACTTGAGTGTGTAAAACTAAACTCGAGTTTTCTCAAGCTCAGAATGGAGCATAGCTCTCTGTATCTTACAAACTCAAGTTTGCTCACACAAACTCGAATTTCCAACAAAGCTTGGAAAACTTAGATCTATCTGTCTTGTCAAAACTGGAGTTCATTAAAACTAAACTCGAGTTTGCTTTGTCTTGAAAAACTTAAGAGCTCTCTATATGGTTTAAACTCGACTTTCCAAAACTAAACTCAAGTTTGTCTAAGTTTACAAAAACTTGAGCTGCTCTCTGTCAAGTCCAAACTCGAGTTTTCAACTAAAATTTGAGTTTGTTTTTGACATCAAGTTTTTCAACTTAACAAAGATAAACTTCAATTTGGGTTTATAATTGTTAGTTATCATCAAAACACATAGAGAATTAACATTTACTTTGGACAAATGTACCTTTAACCCTACAGAGACTTATGTACTGTTTGGTTTATTATACCTTTACCAGTATATTGTATTTGCCTAAACAAGTATATGCTTTGTTGTGTTCACTCTGATACATGATAAAAAGGAACAAGTAGCAACGAAAAGATAATAAGTAAAAGGAATCCCTCTAATTCGCCACCTGAAAGGGTGAGGCTGATAGGGGTGTAACATATATAACCGCTACAAATTATATGATTTTTTTTAAACAAAAAGTAGAGGATTGTTGATTAAAAATGTTATGATCAATCCTCGTCACTATCCTTACAAAAAAAGTATGGATAAACTATTACGTGTGAGTTTAATATGTTTGAACACAAATTAAACTTAAATTAAATATTATTTCATAAAGCCTACTTAAAAAATGAACCGAACTATGTGTAAACTGTCATTGTCATTTGGGAAAAAGTTTTTGAAAATGGTAGGCTTGAACAGCTCATTCTTGTGGGCGACATTATCACCATCACCCATGTCGTAAAGGTCCCAAGGCTAAAGTGAATCACCATATTACAATCCCTGTGCCTTTCATCCATGACATAATAAACCTGATGTGCCTTTGAGGTAAGAATATATGGCTCATCATCTTTAGACTGACAAGTGTGAATAGGCCATGAGAAATTGACTGCTGTGATGCTTAAGTCATCAGTTGTAAGTCCCCGTGAAGTTGTTTATTTGCCCACAAACACTTGAGCAATGTCATAGTGAAATGCCCTTAGTAATTTATTTTGACCACATCAAACAAATTTCCATAATACGGGACGTTACCGAACTGCATGTTTCTGTCATTGCTGCTTGCATAACTCATTGTCCAGAAAGTGCCATAAACACCCTGAGTTTTGGGTTAGCAATCCTTGATTTCGCAAAATTATGCAAAACTTGAAACCATTGACATTGTATGCCGTAAATCTTTGGACGTGGTCAAGTGGGCCGTGCAAGAGCTTTAAATTCTGGTGAGTGCGAGTTGTGGTCATTTAGTATTCTCTGAGTAAGCCAATATGGGAATTCTCTGTGGTCCTTTCTGTCAATTTTGAAGGATGTCTTTGAACGGACCTATAGTTGACACTTCACATGACTTATGAATTCCCTACAATTAAGCATATGATAACAATAATGAAATATAAGTATAAAATATAATGAAATATAGAGGATAACATATATTTGTGGACAATACTTACTAAAGGTATGGTTCAAATTTAGTGCAATTAAACAAGACATGTCTATGTGTTTAGAACTTCTCAGTTGTTGTCAGTTTGAAGTTCTCACTTCCAAAAACTCGTTTACCAACATAAGGAATTAACAACTCTGATTCTAATGGCTCAAGCTCAAGGCAATCGTCTACCCAAAGCGATCGATTGCAAGACGTCTCAATGTCATCAAAGTACTTTGAACAAAAATACAAGACCTCATCTCTTATTGAACCTTCTGCTATTGAACCTCTAGGCCATGCCTTATTCCTTACATATGATCTCAATTTCCCAAGAAACATATAAAGTAAAGAAGGGAAAATGCCAATATATCAATGCGGAAATGTGCAACTAGCAAATAATACTGATGTAATTTATTTTAAATGATACCTCTTAATAGGATACATCCATTGGTAGTGAATTGGACTAACAAGCTTTGTTTCGTGAACGATGTGCACTATTAGGTGAACCATCACCATAAAAAAAGACGGAGGAAAGATGATCTCCAAATGACATAGCATAAGAGTGATTTTCTATTACAGCTACTCGAGCTCCTCTACGTTCAAAACCTTGGAAAACAACTTTCGAAAGAAAGAACACAGCTCCACCAAAATGATCAACACATCGAGAGGTAAGGTACTCTTGATGGCCAACGGAAGTAACTATTGCATAAGCCATGTGAGTTAGACTCTTCAGCTCAGCAATCTTTCTAGCCTATGTGTCAACAAATCGTGAAATGTTGCTTGAATACCTGTCAGGAACTTTTATTTTCTTTAACGTCGCGAGGAAGATTTCCTTATTCGTTTTTGTAAGGGTGAATTTTGTTGGTTGAAATTTGTCATGCTCATCCAGCCACGCATCTCCACAAACTCCTATGTCCTGTAAATATTTCATCGCCTAAAGATGATCTTTTGACTTGCTTGGTTCATTAAGAATGGTGTATAGCACATTGTCACACACATTTTTCTCAATGTGCATGACATCAAGATTGTGTCACAGCAAATTGTCTTTCCAATACAGAAGAGTGAAGAAGATGCTTATCTTTTGCCATTGCTAAGGCATAGAAGCAGAAGTCTTGATAGTATTTCTCCCAATTTTTGTTGTATCATTGTTTTTTCTAGATTCAATACAGCATCCTAAAACTACTCAATGATTTTTGCACTGGATAAATTTTAAGGAGGTCTTCTTTTTTCCTATTGCCCATTGAAACGATTGCATTGCAACCTAAACTTGTGCGTACCATCGAGAAACCTTCGATGACCTATGAAGCACCACTTTCAAGTGTGGGCACGGCGCACAGTCAGAGTCAAAATTGCAAGCTAAACACGCAAGGTCGGTATGCATATTCCACCTTGATAATGTTCTTAGGCCAGGAAACTCACTTATCGTCCACATCAAGGTTGCACGCAAGTTGAACAGTGTCTTATCATGCACGTCATACATCTCTATGCCTACATTCCACAAGTCTACCAACTCCACAATAAGCAATTGGATATACACATCGATGTCATTCCTCGGTGCCTTTTTGCCCGGAATGATCATAGACAAAATGAAAGATCTTTTTGATACACGTCCAGGGAGGCAATTTGTAGGGTATTAAGACAACTTGCCAAATATTATAGCTTGTGCTAAGATTCCCAAACAGATTAAAACCGTCAGTTGCCAAAGTAAGCCGAAAATTTTTAGGGTCTTCTGTGAAAGCTAAAAAGTATGAGTCAAACACTTTCCATGCTTCAACATCCTGTGGATGTCTTAGCTTACCATCTTTATTCTTGTTAGCTTCATGTCACCTCATATGCTCAGTTGTCTTAGACGACATAAACAATCTTTGTAAATGAGGTTTTGAAGGAAAGTACCTGAGAATCTTTATTAGTTTCTTCATCTGCTTTTGTCCCTTTAAAATTCTCCTAAACCTCGAAGTGTAACACTTCTTACAAGTCTCCCTGTGAGCGTCATCTCCCCAACAAAGCATACAGTCATTGGGGTATGCATCAATCTTTTCGTAGTTCAAGCCTAATCTGATTAATTATTTTCTTGGCCTTGTAGAAGGTTGCATGAATGTTCGCGGCTAGGAAAGCATATAGTAGTCATTCCAGCAACATCGACATGACCTTATCAGTGATCCCACACAAGCACTTGATATGTACAATTTTATCAAGAAAGATAATTTGGAGTACTTCTGACACCCTGCATATAATGAACGATCAACCTCATCCATAACGTTGAAAAATTCCCAAGTTGCATCATTCTTGAAGAAAATAGGTTCTTCACCCTAAACTTTTGTAGTGAAGTTGTCGTTCTAAAAACCAAAAGCATCACGAACGGCTTCATTAACAGGATCATCTTGCTTTAATTGATTTCTTACTTGTGAACTTCACGAAAGATGATCCCTATATCTATACCATGAACCTCACCATGAACTCCCCATAAGGTATATTCTTTCGGGAAAGGCTTCATAAGCAAATGTTCCTTAGCAACTTCTTATGTATGCCACTTCTTAAACTTGCATCAACAATACAGACATACAATCTTACCATTATAGCTAGTGTGAGAGAAAGTGAAATATAAGAAAGTGTTCAATCCTATCAAATAAGTGGGAGAATTGTGCAGCAACATGATCCATGACTTATCCATATGTAGTGAACAGAGATGGAAAGAATGTAGTTGAAGAGAGAATATTAAATTATCTTCAACATGTTTGTTGGCCTTATATGGAACATTTGACAATTTGTAGTAGTTAAAGCATCGCTACACCAACCGCTACTACATTAAAGTACATTGGTAGCGGTCAAAAACCACTACTCTAATCACTACTTATTTATACATTTGTAGCAATTTTATACCCATCCGCTACAAATATCAAGCGGTCTTTTAAAATTTGAGATTCATATTTGTAGCGTTTTTTACTTACAAACCGCTACAATTAGAAGCCCATCTAACTTTGTAGCAATTTAGATTTTAACTGCTACAAATAGCTGGCGAGCAATTTAAAAATTTAAATTTCAAAGTTTTTTTTTTTTTTTTTACATTAGTAGCACTTTGGATAAAAGAACCGCTACAAAATGTAACAATTTATATTTTATATCTATCTAAATATTTGTGCTTGTCATAAATATTTTTAAAGAAATATATATAACCTTTTATATTTTCAATAACAAATAGTTATGTAGTATAATTAACATTAATAATAATAATTTAATATTAGTATTAACTTATTCCATCATTAAGCTAGTGATAAATTAATTATTTAAATTAGCAGACATATTATGTAATATCTACCAATAAAAGATAACAAACATTTAAAATACTTAAAATTGTGATAAAACATAAAAGTTAACCAACATTTAAATTTCTTCAAATTGTCCAAAAACATAACTAAAAGATAAAAAAACATTTGAAATACATAAAATTGTTCAAAAATAAAAGTAAAATATAACTATCTATAGCCTGATCATTAGGGGTACTCTCAGGGCAGGCAAGATTAGCATGCGCAGGAGCAGAGGTAACAACACCCTCCTCATCAACAAGAGGAGACAGAGGAGGCACATCGAAGATGATGTAGGAGGAGGTAGGGCAAGTGGAAACTACCTGTCAAGAAACATCTGTGTCAAGGTACCAATCAGAAACTCCCAACTCTCCTTATGACGAGCGTACCAAGTGTCGGCCTAGTCTTGCATCTACCTAGCAAGCTCTTGAGTCTTACTGTCTACCTTCACATGTACTTGTGCATCAATCATCGCCTGAACCGTCTCAAATGTTGGCCTTCTCTAGCCAAAGGGTCTAACCTCAGAGATAGCACTCTTACCGTAGACCATGCTAGGCTTGGTGCCTAGCTCCATACTCCTAACGCGCCAAGGATGCTCAATTGGGCCCATGACAACTTTCAAAAGGGCAGTAGGATATATAGACCCCTGTGACTCCGGGGTCTAGGACTGTCGCAGCTCTGCTTGAGTCTGCATGATTCACTCCTAGAGTAGACATTTTATAAAATATTAATGAAACAATAACATTTAATTTAAATAAATTAATTAAACTATATAAATCACTAGTATGTAACTTACAATTGATAGTTCTCAATTTGAGTTTTGATGATAACAAAACACTTGTCATGTTACTAACTTAAGACAACTCAAGTTCATGGTTTAAAACTCAAGTTCTAAAGGCCTTCTCAAATCGAGCTTAAGTCAGTATTGATGAAAACTCAAGTTCTTAGTTAATAAACTCGAGTTCTCGTTTTTGAAATGTTTTCCAGCGTCTATCATCTTCTGATCAACTAGAGTTTATAGTCCATCAACTCGAGTTCATGTTATAAAACTCGAGTTCATAAGTAATGAACTCAAGTTCATGAATTCTGGCTCGCTTCAATCTTCAAATGTCAAAAAGCCTTGAGAACTAGAGTTCCTTCATAAGAGACTCAAGTTCCAAACTCGAGTTTTTAATCTGGAAACTCGAGTTCTTCAATTCTGAAGAGCTATTGCTTTATTCGAGATTTCAAGAACTAGAGTTCTTCGTTAAGAACTCAAGTTGGTAACTCTAGTTCAGCTTTTGAAACTCGAGTTCTTTAAAGATCCAAATTTTCTTTAAACTACAAACTCGAGTTCCCATATTATCAACGCGAGTTCTTATCTCAAAGAACTGAAGCCTTTGAAGTTAACACACAATAACTCGAGTTCCTTTCAGGCCACTTGAGTTTGAAACTCGTGTTCATTAATTGGAAACTCGAGTTCGTGTGAAAGAGGATGACGAGCCTTCATTTGTGAGATTTCAAATGAATCCATCTTCAGTTATTGCTTTCCATGATTATTAAGAATTATTTTTAAGATGCTTTTAACCCATTTGCTAGTGATTTCAGTTGGTAAAATGAAGATTTAAACCAAAAGCATCATAAAGCAAAAGTTGTGTCAAAGGCATTTAATGCAAAGCAGAAAAACAAAGTTGCAAATGAAATGAACACCAGAGCATACAAAATATGCCTCATCGCAGGTACCATTTTGGCGAAAGAACTCTACTATCTGCATAAGTCAACTTCCATTCAAATGAAGGGATTTATTGATAACGATGAGCCAAAAGCAACAGAAGCCGAAAAACCCTGTCTAATGGAAAACATTCCAAGTCTAACAGAAATATGAATATCTCTCAATGGTTATCTTATCAAGTCTCAACAGTCATCTATGAAAGCTCATATATAAGCTCGAAGCATTTAATTCGCCAACTACCAAAACTTTGCGCAATCAATTCGATATTATTTCAATAATGTGTTTCACTTAATCTAGTCATTATCTTCGGATATAATTGTTCTTCAGTGTTTATTATTTATCTACTCAGTAAGGAGTTTAAACACTTGATTATTATTTAATTATCTGTTTAATCTCAAGGTTGAGGAACCTTGAGTGTGGGTGTACGATTACAACTTGTAAGGGGGAGTGAGTCCTAGTGAAAGAGGATCATCTTGAGTACAAGTGTGTAATTGTACTGTGTTAGTGAGACAATAAAATACCCAGTGGATTTGGGGACTGGATGTAGATCAAGAGTTAGACCAAACCAATATAAATTCTCTATGTCGATCTCCTTCTGTCCCTTACTATGTTTTACTGTTCTTAAAGTTAATTCGAAAAATAATTTTTTTTAAATCACCTATTCACCGCCTGTAGGTGATATTTCACTTTCAACAATAACTTCCTCTACTTGCTGAGAGGTCACCGTCCCGTCACTGTGTTTATGAGTGTATACGAATAGCTCCCCATAGTCCATCTAACAATTCTCCTCCTGAGCCTTCATCTCTTGAAAGAATACAATGAATATGAACTTTGTTATTTCGTAAATAGAACAATTAATAATTTTCTATTATAACGGTAAAATTAATTTAACTTTTAAATTACCAGCTCAATGTAGGTCACAACAAATGTCTTGGATTCTACAGTGTGATGGATCCTCTACTATGATCGGCTTATGGTGTTTCTCTGGGATAGGGCTTGCATATTTATAATTTTAAAATGTATGAATCATTATAATAATTACAAAAAATAATATTTACTTAGAAATTAAAAATTGTTTTAAAATGTACCTGTCCATGTGGGCTCCTCCTAAATTGGATAAAACTCGCCCAGTCATTTGAAGGAACGCCATCTGGGACGCTCTCGATTAGCTTTTACAGAGGAATCATCCCATCCTTATTCATCATATTGTAAAGACAAATCCTCCGGTTCTTCTAGCTATCCCCCATCTTCATCAGTGAGTATCTCTTCTGGTTGACTCAAACTTTAAACTTATGTTGTATAATAAATAATAAATTATTAATTATGAAATTAATTAATTAATTAAAAAACCAAAACTTATGACTATTTATATCTAAAATATAATTAAACAAAATTGATTACCTATACAACTTTGTCAAACGCTATGTTCTTTTCTTTTATTGAAACATGCTTCTAACTCTGGAAGTGGAGAGTGAACCGCACCCAATTCCTGCCTTTGTCCATCAATCATTGGTTGAATAGGTGACCACTATTCACAATCAGTTGGTCTGTCATTTCATTCCAGTCAACTACCACACATGGCCCCTATAGCAGATTCACACCAAGAACATCCAGCTTCCGCCTGGTGATGTTCCCCGCCGGATTTGCACAATTATAATCACTATTTTTTTTTATTAAATGTAAACATAATTTAAGTCATCGCATGAAATTTTAATTTTAATTTTGTGATAAAAATACTTAAATTTACCTTCAACATCCACCTCAAATCCAGTCGAGCGCAAAGCTGACGGCCAAGGGTTCCCTTGGTCCCATTCCTCCTCTCGATCAATAAACTGCTTGACCTCACCTATAAGAAAGTTGATGTCTATCTCCTCATTTTTGTCATAATCGCTTACAGATAGCTGTGCATCTTGTCGCACAATATTTCCCTCTAGGGTCATCTCTGGCTGTGAGCTAATGCCTAAATTTCGTAAGAGAGGGTGAGATAATGAAAGTTCAAAGGCGATAATTTAAACCTTAATGGTTTGTATTGTGGCGGCAGTGTGGGTTTTAAAGGCACGACATTTGTCGCAATTTTCTTATACAACCACTACAAAAAAAAAAATTGTAGTGGTTACAAGTGAATCATTGTCTAAACTGCTACAAAACATGAACCCTATCTCGTTCAGTTTGACATATTGTAGTGGTTATATTTCACCGCTACAAATGTCTTGACGGTTTAACTTTTGTGGCAACTGCTAGGCAAAACAACTACCAATGTTCATCATTACTGAAGATAGTGCAACATGTGACGGGATGATTGAATTTACAAAATAGATGCTAATCTTCAATCAAAAAGTCACTGATTTATTTTCATCAAAGACAGGAAGCTATATTGCAATCTAATCTTCTGTTGCATGATGCACTATCTTCTGAAAATGATTTCAACATTGGGGGTATTTATAGGTTGAAAGTTTGTAGTGATTCTAGCAACAACCGCTACAAATGATCAAAGTTTGTTGCGGTTTTTGCCTCTCTTTTTCTAAACCACGACAAATTTTTAGTCGTTTCGACTTCTATAGTAGTTATGTTCTAAAAACTGTGACTAAAAGCTCACCACAAACATTTCATGCCATGCTGGCGCCATGTTTATAGCGATTTTAAGGAATAACTACTACAAATTTTTGTTATAACTTAAGATGGTGCAGCATGCGGCGGAAAAATTGGTTTACAAGGTAGATGCCAATCTCCAATGAAAAAGTCACTGACTTATTTTCATCGGAGAGACACATGCTGCACATCTTATGAAAATGATTTGTGGGGAGTGGTATATATAGCTTTAACTTTTTTAGTGGGTCTTGTCTAAAACTGGACAAAATTTACTTTGGTAGCGGTTTTATATTTTAAACCGCGACAAATGTTGTGACTCTTCGGCAAGTGTTATGGCTCTTCAAATTCTGTAGCAGTTTTAGGATAAGAATTGCTACTAATGGAACTAAAACAGCCTTCACGTCATTATGCGCCAAGTTGGTGCCACATTTGTAAGGTTTATTTCAAATAACCGAAACATATGTCATCACAAACAAGCGCGCATTTTGGTGTGAGTGTTCTTGCCATAAATTAATGGTGGTTTTGTAAATAACCGCTTCAAAATATTATATTTGTAGCTGTTTGTTGTAACTACTACTAATTTACAATTTTTTGTGTTGTTAGGATCAAAGGAAGCATTATACTTTTGTTTTGTCCCTTGTTTTGGTAAAATACTTTTTTTTTGGGGGGGAAATATCAGTGAGGTCCCAAGGTAGAGAAAAAATATAAAAAAAGCCCCAACCCCAAATCCCCTATCAAAAAAGTTCCGTTGTCATAATGATTTTTCATGTTGTTAAAATGGCTTTGTTATTTGTTAAAATGTCCTTATGAAAATCCCATTGTCAAAATGGTTTTTCATGTTGCCAAAAATTCTACACAATGGATGAAAAAATCGAAGAATTTTTGACAAAATGAAAAATCATTTTGACAACATTAGAAGTCATTTTGACAACGAGATTTTCATAGAGACATTTTAACAACTAATAAAGCCGTTTTAACAACATGAAAAATTATTTTGACAACAAGACTTTTTTGATATTGGAATTTCGTAACTTATTCACAATTGGGACTTTTTGGTGAGGGGGATTTGAGGTTGAGACTTTTTTTATAGTTTTCTCTATTTTGAGACCTCACTGATATTTTCCCCTTTTCTTCTTTGCCATGTTATTCAATTACATCTTTAATTTTTATATACTTCTATACATGATAGTTTTCGGCTAGAAAAAATGGTTGTTTCTGTATTCACGTCTATATTATATTTTTATTTTTGTAACTATTTTTGTGATAACTATATGATATTTGTTATTACACTAACTAATTTAAACTAAGTTAAATTTAAGTAATATCATTTCTAAATAGAAATAATTTTTTAATATGATTCTTTCTATTCATCTAGAGGAATCAAACATTTTATTTATTATAAGAACCACAATTCATATTGATAATTAATTAATTCAATGAAGCCGTAGCATCACCTAAAATTTAGGGGGACTTACAATGTCTAGCTTGTTACCTATAAGTCTTTATAACAAGTGAGGTGTTGCCATTTCTTACCTTAAAACTTGTCATTAAAATAAGTAACTACTAAATTTCACTATGTGTAGTGTGTGTGTGTGTAAAATCACTACAACATATTTGTGTATATATAACGCCATCGAATAAACGTCATGTATGTTGATGCAGAGGTTGCACAAGAATACAAACTATCATATAACACTTGTAAAAGATTCATCTTCCAACCTAATATCAGTGAAACAAAAACATAGCAGCCATAACAATTAACCGTAAAGTATGAATGAGAATTATTATGTATTTTTAATAAACAACTATTAGGTAATACTTTCAAACAATCTGTCTTTCACAACTATTCTTTTCCACACTACCCTTATTTAAAGTATCTTTTCATAAATCTCCATTTAAATTCACCTATTTTTTTTTAATGTAATACGGTGGTTGATATATGCAACAATGCAAGCATTAAAATTTTTAAAAAAATGTCAAATAAATAAAAGTTATTAAGTAAAACTTGTTACCTATTAGAATACTAGTTTAAATGCCTTATTGTTATTTAAAAAACAACCATCACCATTTATAAAATATAATTATCTTTAAAACTAAAGGACGTGACAACTTAATAATCCATGGAACTCTCTCTATGCAAATGTTCAAAAACTGAAACTCCATTTCTCCACTTCTATTTCAACTTCTCATAGCCAATTGCAAGCTTTTGTACTTCAACAAAATCATGGATAAACACAAGAGAACTTTTGATCAATCATCTAGGGAAAAACCAAATGATGAACTCCTTCTACCAACAAGCATTGAATGGCTCATCCATAGAAGCTATGAGCTCCATCATACGAAGAGTAAGGATAGATGGACCAGTGCTTGAAGGAACTTACCACTCTCATTCGCTCTTTGAATGAGAAGGTGGATAAATTACTGGAGAAGGAAAAATATGATAACACATCATATTCTTAAAACATCTCTATAACTTTTTTTTAGTTTGTTTACATGCATTGTATTTTTTTTTTTTTGGTTTAAAAAATGGTGGTTACATAATCAACCACCAAAATTATTATTAAAAAAAATATCAAATACATAATTTTTAAATAAAACCCCTTATTTATTAGAATATAATGCAAATAAATAATGGTTTTAATTATTAACCGTCATATTTTTCTCTCACAAGAATGATGACAATTGTTACACAAAAATTGTCATGAAACAATAAACACCATGATGGTTCGAAATCTTTCTTGTTCTCTACGCTGATGATAATACATTGTACATGCTTTTTTGTTCTTAGATGATTAGGCATGAGAACCAAGTACCTATTCAATGCCCACCACTACGCGTAACTACTCTTTTTTAACTTCTAACATGTGCAATGATGGTTTGAACCTGTCACTTCCAATATATTTAAACTCCACATTTCCTTATGTTTTTCGTATGATTTCTTCATCATGCTCCTCTATTTTCTTAAGATGAAACATCATACTGTAGACTTTTTAGAAAACCCTCGGCGTCCTCTTACTCCACCCCCTTCTTCTTCTTTTGCTCTTCCTCCACAACCTCTACCACCTCTTTTGCCTCTGCCTCCACCCTCCACCTCCGCCACTCTCTCAAGTGGAGGCAATGATACGTCATGCAGAACGTGTTAGTTCTCTATGTGTTTTGATGATAACTAAAAATTGTAAAACCAAATTTAAGTTTGTCTTTGCAGATTTGAAAAACTTACTGTCAAAGACAAACTCGAGTTTTGGTTAGAAAACTCGAGTTTGGACTTGACAGATAACAACTCAAGTTTTTGAGAACTTAGACAAACTCAAGTTAGGATTTGGAAACTCGAGTTTGGAACATTTAGAGAGCTTCTAAGTTTTTCAAGACAAAGCAAACCAGAGTTTAGCTTAATGAACTCTAGGTTGTCAAATCAAAAGAAATCTAAGTTTTCTAAGCCTTGTTGGAAACTCAAGTTTGAGCTTTATAAACTCGAGTTTACAGTATACAGAAAGCTATGTTATCCTAAGCTTGAGAAAACTCAAGTCATGCTTTTGGAAACTCCAATTTCCATTTGTCAAAGTATTTAACAAAGTTTTCTCTTATGAGAAAACTCAAGTCTAGTTTTCACTAACTCAAGTTTATGACTCACAAAGAACAACTCAATATTTCCAAAGATTTGTAAACTTCAGTTTTCTATTGCAAACTCCGGTTTGATCCATACAGAAAGTTTTTTAGTTTTCCTAAGTTTTGTGGAAACTCGAGTTAAGCTTTGCAAACTCAAGTTTATACCAAACAGAGAGCTTTACTCTATTTACACTGTTTTTTTTTTGCTCGGAACTTTATTTACACTGTTTGAAAACCCTAGTTTGAAATAAAAACTCCAGTTTTGAGTTCTTGGACTTAAAATATGTTTTTCACTATAAATGTCCAAAACTTGAGTTAGTCAATTAATGACTTGAGTTTAGGTCTTGCTCAAAACATATCTCAAAGATCAAATCACAGCTTTCTTCTCTATTTGAAGGAAACAAGAGTTAGATTTATAAAACTCAAGTTTAGGCTTTCAGAAGTAAACTAAAAACTCCAGTCTAGATGAACTAACTAAAGTTTGTATCATTGAATTCAAAATTTAAATCACTCAAATTTGTGAAATCTTCGTATTTGACCTATATACCTCTTATCATCACTTATCATTATTCCTAGATATGTTTAACTGGTTTGTTAGTGAGTTTCAGATGATTCACAAAAGATTAAAATGAAGTTTCAGTTAAAAGCAAAAAGCACGTCAGAACATTTATTGCAAAGTATAAATAATTTGCAATATTCTGGACAATTATCCTCTATACGATGCAAAATTCCTTAACTAACTTCTACCATTCCAACAAATTAATCACATGGAAAGTCAACCATAAATCTCTATGCACCTGGATTAACTGAAGAGTAGAGAGAGAAGAAGACAAAAGCTTGTGCTAATCCTTCCTTAATGCCTACAACTGTTATATTGAAGATTATAACAGTCACTTAATGTTCTCTTGATATAAATAGAGTTGCATTCAAGTCTTCTCAACAACTAAGCAACTAAGAAACTGAAAAACGAATTGCATTCAAGTTTACCAACTACTTCTTTAGGTTTCACTTGAAAAATATCTGTTAATACATTGTACTTCAGTGTATATATCTATCCACTCTTAGAGAGAGTTTATTGATTGAAAATCATTTATTGTAAAGTATCTCAAGTCTGAGAACTTGAAGATTGGGATATTGATTGCAACTTGTAAGGGGGATTAAGTTCTAGTGAGAGAATTACTCCTGAGGTACAGAGTGTGTAATCAATTGAGATAGTAAGAATCCCAAAGAGTCTGGGGTTGGACGTAGGTCAAAGGTTGGACCGAACCAATATAAATTCCTTGTGTCTTGCTTTTCTTTTCTATACTCTACATAGCTCTATTATAGTGTTCAAAAATAGAGCAATCACAAAAGAATTTTAAAATCCCTAATTCACCCCCCTCTTGGTGATTTGCTCCACTTTCATTTGGTATCAGAGCAAGTCTTCTCAAAAGAGCTTAACATCTCAAGAAGGATCACTATGGATGGTATTCTACCTAATGAAGCTTCGATCAACAGACCACTGGGTTTTAGTGGAGAGCACTACTCCTTCTGGAAAGTCAAATTCAAAATCTTTGTATTAGCTCTAAATATGGCCTATGGAGGGTGTTCGAAAGAGGAAACTATACTCCCTTATCAATGCAAGAAGGTGTTCGAGTTCCAAAGCTTGAAGAAGTATATGATGAGGATGACAAGAAGTTAGTCACTCTCAATAGCAAAGCCATTCTCAAGCTGCAAAGTGCTCTAAGTCAACAAGAGTACTCTCGTGTCTGCACATTAGCTACTCCAAAAGAAATGTGGGATGTTCTTAAGCTTGCACATGAAGGAATCACTAGAATCAAGGAGAATATAGTCAATACTCTCATGACTAAATACGATCTTCTTTGTATGAAGTTTGGAGAATCTATTGGTGAGTTCCAGCTCAGATTCACTCATCTGATCAAACAACTTACTACTTTAGGAAAAATATATGATCAACCAGTTCAAGTAAGAAAAATCTTGACCGTTCTCAGCAAGGAATGGGAAGCTAAAGTCACTGCTATTGAAGAAGCTCTTGGAGAATTAATGGCATCTGTAGCAGCTCTCTTTGGAAGTTTGTCTGAATATGAAGGAAAGATCAAGTTCAGAAAAAGGATTGATGAGATAAATAGTAAGAGCAAAGGGCTGGCTCTCAAAGCTGTCAAAGAAGCCAAAGAATCAAATGATGATGAAGAGGAATACGAAGATGAAGAGCTAGGCATGATGGTCTGGATATTCAATAAATTCTACAAGAAGGACCAAGGCTACAAGAAGTTTCACAAGGGTAGCTCTAGCCTTGAGGCAAAGAAGCCAATCATCTGCTACAAGTGTTAAAAGCCTGGCCACATCAAGTTAGAGCACCCCAACTGAAGAACAAGGATAAAGAAAAGAAGCTTAATAAATACAAGAAGAAAGCCTATGTCTCAGCCATATGGGGAGATAGCTCATTTAATGAAGATGAAGCTGATGAGGAAGAAAAAGCAAATATCTGTTTGGTTGTCAAAGAAGAAAAGCAACATGACAAAGATGATGGGGTATACAATTCAAAAGCATCTTATGATGAATTATTTGCTGAGTACATTGTTGTACAATCAGAATTTGAAAAGCTTGCTGAAAAATATATATCTTTGAAAAGGAAGAGTGTGACTCTTGAAATGCAAGTTAAAAATCTTTCTTCTGAAAATAATGTTTGTGAAGATTGTCTTGATTTAAAGGAAAATAATTCACATCTCATAAAGGCACTTGAGAAATTCACTAGAGGTAGTGAAATGCTCAATGTCATTCTGAAACAGCAAAGATATATAAATGATAGATAAGGCATTAGCTACAAACCTGATTTTGATAAATAGAAAGGCAAAAAGAAACTTAGAGAAAAATCTTACATAAACTATTTCAAAAAATCTGTTCATTCTTCAAATCCTTTTGCTCACTGTAATTATTGCAACAGGAAAGATCATACTACTTCTTCCTGTTTTCATAAAAAGGAAAGAAAGAGTAAACCTGTAGGAAATTATCAATGGGTGCCGAAGGGATCTTACAAGATTTCTAAAACTATGTTTTGCAGGTTTGTCTAAGAGCATCAAAATCCAACAAGTGATACAATGATAGTGGATGCTTTAGACATATGACGGGAAACCAATCCAAATTTACTTCAATCAAGCCTAAAGATGGTGGTAAGGTAACCTTTGGTGGAAATCAATCTAGAAAGATTGTTGGTATTGGTGAAATTGGAAACAATGAGGGACCACAAATTAAAGACGTCTACCTAGTGGAGGGACTTTCTCACAATCTTATCAGTGTAAGCCAAAGCACTGATAAAGGTAACTTAGTTATCTTTGATTCTAAAGAGTGCATGATTGTGAGTAAAGATATTCTCCCTTTGGAGAATATAAAATCAAAAGCTTTATTCAGATCCCCTAGAGAAGGCAACTGTTACACACTTAATCTTTCTAGGAATGGTTCTGCTTCTGAAAAATGTTTTGTAAGTAACTTGGATGAAAGTTGGTTATGACACAAGCAATTAGCTCATGTTAATATGATCCAACTTGATAGATTGCTCAAAAAGGATTTAGTAATTGGTATACCCAAACTTAAATTTAAAAATGACATGATATGTGATGCTTGTCAGAAGGGTAAACAAACCAAATCATCTTTCATATCAAAAAGTGAAATCTCAACTTGTGGGCCTCTCCAACTACTCCATATGGATCTAGTTGGACCAGCTAGAGTAAAAAGCCTTGGTGGCAATCTTTATACCTTGGTCATAGCTGATAATTTCTCTAGATTTGCTTGGACTATATTTTTATCATCTAAAGATGAAACATTTGATCAGTTTTTTATTTTTGCCAATAAGGTCCAAAATGAGAAAGGTATATCTATTACAGGAATTCGAACTATCATGGAGGATAATTCGAAAATCATGCATTTGCAGAATTCTGTGACAACATAGGAATAAGTCACAACTTCTCGGCCCCAAGAACACCTCAACAAAATGGAGTTGTGGAAAGAAAGAATCGAGTTCTCACTGAGATGGCAAGAGCAATACTGAATGAGTGCAATACTTCACAAGCACTCCGGGCTGATGCGATCAGTAGAACATGCTACATCTCAAATCGGGCATATCTCTAGAAGAAGTTGAGCAAAACTCCTAACAAGTTGTGCAAAGATAGAAAACCAAATCTTACTCATCTGCATGTTTTCGGATGCAAGTTTTTCATCCACAATAATAGTAAGGACAACCTAGGTAAGTTCGACCCCAAGGCAAATAAAGGTATATTTTTGGGTTATTCAAATAGGAATAAAGCTTTAGAGTTTTCAATACTTGTACTCATATTGTTGAAGAGTATATGCATGTTGTATTTTGTGAATCCAAATCTGATTAAATCCTTGGATGATGATGGGGAAAATGTTTTTAAAAATCAATTCTTTTTGAAAACAACACCTGCAACTATTGAAAATGCTCAAAACATTTTTGAAACTGATTCTCAACATAACTGTGAAAATGCTAATCAATCTCAACCTAGAGCTTGGAAGTTCATAAGTAAACCTTTGGACCAATAATAGGTGATGTAAATCAAGGTGTAAGGACCAAAAGTAGTACTTTGAACGAAGTCACTTTTTCTGCCTTTATATCAGAGATTGAACCCTTTAAGATTGATGAAGCCCTTTCGAACAATGATTGGGTGATAGCAATGCAAGAGGAGTTACATCAATTTGATAGAAATCAAGTTTGAGATTTGGTACCCAGGCCTAAAGACCATCTGGTTATCGGCACTAAATGGGTATTCAAGAACAAATGAGATGAGTAAGCAATCATTGTCCATAACAAGGTAAGATTGGTTGCTAAAGGCTATAATCAAGAAGAAGGAATTGATTATGAAGAAATTTATGCTCTAGTAGCAAGATTGGAAGCCATAAGAGTTCTTCTAGCCTTTGCTTGTATCAAAGGATTCAAGCTCTATCAAATTGATGTAAAAATTACATTTTTGAGTGGTTTTATTCAAGAAGAGGTTTATGTTGAAAGCCCTTTATGGTCTTAAGCAAACTCCTAGAGCTTGGTATGAGCGATTAAGCAAATTCCTTCTTGATCAAAGATTTGTTAGAGGAAAAGCATATACAACTCTTTTCATAAAGGAATTTGCTTAATAGTACAAATATATGTAGATGACATTATATTTGGTGCTACTAATGATGCTTTGTGTGAAGATTTTGCTAAGAAAATGAAGGGATAATTTGAGATGTCCGTGATGGGAGAACTCAATTATTTTCTTGGTCTGCAAATCAAGCAAAAGAAAAAGGGAATCTTCATATTTCAGACCAATTATCTCAATGATCTGCTAAAGAAGTTTGGGATGGACCAGTGCAATGGAGCTAACACTCAAATGAGTTCAACCACCTCTTTGGATGCTGATGAAAAGGGCAAGGATTTTAACATCACAAGATATAGAGGAATGATTGGATCATTGCTATATCTCACTGCAAGCCGCCTTGACATCCAATTCATTGTTGGGGTGTGTGTAAGGCTTCAATTCGCTCCTAAGGAGTCTCATGCTGAAAATGTGAAGAAAATCTTCAGAGACCTTGCTAACACAAAGTCCTTTAGTCTGTGGTTTCCCAAAGGTTAAGCTGAACATTTAGTGGCTTATTAAGAATCAGATCATGCTAGATACAAGACAGATAGAAAGAGCACAAGTGGCTAATGTCAATTTCTTGGTGGCTTACTTATCTTCTGGTTTAGCAAGAAATAAACAATTGTGTCTGTGTCATCAACTGAAGCTGAGTATATTGTTATATCAAGCTGCTATGCCTATATCCTATGGCCCAAGCAACAACTTTTGGATATGGGACTGCATCTCAAAGAAATTCCAATTCTTTGTGATAATACCAGCACAATAAGCTTGGTGAGGAATCCAGTCCAACATACTCAGACCAAGCACATTGATGCAAGACATCACTTCATAAGGGATCATGTTCAGAAGAAGGATGTCAAAGTCATGTTTATCTCAACTCATCTTCAACTTGCTGATATCTTCACCACACCATTAGCCAAAGAGCAATTCAACTTTATAAGAAGAGAATTGGGAATGGTAAGTCCCAATGAGCTGTAAGCATCTCTTACTTAATGTTAGTCATGGTTTTGATGATTGTCAATTATTAATTTTAGCATCGGAGCGTTTAGTTATTGTTTATGCAGGATGTTTAAATTGATAAAGTTTGTTGTCTAAAGATGCAAACTCGAGTTTATGTTATCAAACTCAAGTTATATCGGGGCAGAGAGCAACATGAGATTATGGAGAAAGCCAAAGCTCGAGTCATTATGTGAATGCCTCGAGTTTCCATTAGACAGAGAGCAACTTATGTTTTGGAGCAAACCAAAACTCGAGTCAGTAAGTATTAACTTGAGTTTTGTCGAGGAAGCTCAAGGATTCACACATACATCCTTGAAGTCCAAGTAAGTTTGCATTTATGCAAACTCGAGTTAATTAGTAGTAACTCGAGTTTGTCACACCCTATTTATATATATGGATGTTTGTCGTTCTGCAAACCCTCGCTCAAACTCTAGCTTGCCCTAACTGTTCCTCTACACTTACTCATCCCCTCTAACCATTTTCAATCTTCCAATCCTTTCAACCAAAACATTGGCTCGATCAACTAAAGAACCTGAGTACACCACCATTTCTTTTGAATATTTTGAAGCTTCTCCACTACCTCCTTCACCTCCTACACAGCGCCCTGTGTGCATTAAATCCTTTCCCAAAAGGTTTCACTATGGCCTTAAGAGGAGGCTACAAGAAGTAATGTCGCCCCATGTCTAACGGGAATATCTATTCAAGAACCTTCTTCAACTCCCAAACGCAAGGAAGTTGACCTTGAAGCTACTAAGGAAAAAGGGAAGGAACCTGCTGAAGAGGGAATCTCTCCTTCAGAAGTTGTGAAGAAGCCGAAAAAGACAGAAAAGGCTCAGTCATCTGCTTCCCAGCCTAATGAGACTCTACCTTCAAAGGTATTAAATGCTATTTCATAAATAAATAAGCATTCCAAAGCTCCTGAAGGCTTTGAAACTCAGCTTAATATTATCACATCTGACAAAGCTTCAAAATTTCGTGAAACTTTCCTTAAGAAAGATTTTTTCTCCTTAGTGTCTATCAACTTGAATAAAATCAATGATGACTGCAATATAGACCTCTCTCCTTGGTCGAGTCTTTATATGTCTCTCTTTTCAATTTCTGCTCCATTAACCCCCAACATTATTAAGATGTTCTATTTTAACATGTATTGGGATCACCTGAAAGACTCTAAAGGAAAAATTGTGGAAGAAAGATTTTCTACACATGTTAGAAAAATCAAAATCTCAATCTTTGCTTCCACTCTCAATTCTATCCTGAAAATTGAAAATCCTCCTCTTGTTTCTACTGTCAACTACAATAACAAACAGAATTTTGAAATTCTGAGGCCCAATAAGCCTATCCTTAAGGATCAATTAGCCAAACTATCTTTCCCTCCTATAGAAATGCCTCCCCTTTATAAAGCTATCTGGTACATATACTCCAAAAATTTATTGTAGAAAGGAGGTAACCATACTCACTTTGCTCAAAAAGACTATCCCCTCTTTGCAACTTTCATAAACAAAGTACCTCTCAATCTTAGGCATTGGTTGTTTCAGGAAATGACCAAGTTTCGCTTCTCTTCTAGAACAGTGTCCTATATTCCTTTTGCTTCCCTGGTGCCAATCATCTTGTTCTATCATAAAATCTTGCACATTGACACCTCTGACAACCTCAAGTGGCCTTTCAGCTTTGGGAAGCAGCAATTGAACTTTATGAAGATATCTCTTGAAGGAGGGGTTGCCCTACCTAGGACATCCGGGCTCACTCTAAAGAAGCTCAGCATGTTCCCCCTCTTGATTCTACTATGCCTACAGATTTGAATACAAGGATCCATCAGATTGTGGAAAAGGCAATTTTTGTAATGACTTGGAAAATTGAATCGAAAGTTGGGTAACTATTTGCTGGAATTCATAAGAGCTAGACTGACATACTAGAAGAGCAAACCACATTGAAAAATCACCTGAAAGACCAAGATGCCAAGATGGACAAGATACTGCAACTCCTATCATCCCTTGGCCCCAGTCAAACTCCACCTCCTATTCCTCTGGTTAATCCCCTCTCAATTGACCCTATCTCAGCTCCATCCTCTTTTGCTGATGACAAAAGGGGAGAGAATCTAGAGCAACCAAAACAATAGAGTCTGAAGAGTTTTTGCAGAATATGTGTTTAATTTTTTTTCATGCTTAGTTTATGTTTTGATTAGACTTTGTGTTAGTTTTTACCAGTTGCAATTACAATCATGTACTTTTGTTTTGGGAATTTCAACTGTAGCTTGAAATTTCAAATGTATTGTCTTCTAACTGATATGAATATAATTGGTTAGTTATCAATTGCCTCATTTACTTATGCCATATTTTATCTGATATCTGTTAAAATACAATTAACTGGCTCTGTGCAATTGACTAACTATCACCCATGCAATTTAATACAAGTTTGTGCAATTGCTTGATCTAAAACTTTAGTAGTTCTTTGAGCACTTCAAACTATTTCTCTACAAAATTATTTCAAAATGTCCAATCTGTCAAGCTCTTGAAAATTCTGGTTTACATGTGTTGTCATCATCAAAAAGGGGGAGAATGTTAGTTCTCTATGTGTTTTGATGATAACTAACAATTGTAAAACCAAATTTAAGTTTGTCTTTGCAAAGTTGAAAAACTTACTGTTAAAGACAAACTCGAGTTTTGGTTAGAAAACTCGAGTTTGGACTTGACAGAGAGCAACTCAAGTTTTTGAGAACTTAGACAAACTCGAGTTAGGATTTGGAAACTCGAGTTTAGATCATACAGAGAGCTCCTAAGTTCTTCAAGACAAAGCAAACCAAATTTTAGCTTAATGAACTCTAGTTTGTCAAATCAAAAGAAATCAAAGTTTTCCAAGTCTTGTTGGAAAGTCAAGTTTGAGCTTTATAAACTCGAGTTTACAGCATACAGAAAGCTATGATATCCTAAGCTTGAGAAAACTCGAGTTACATTTTTGGAAACTCCAATTTACATTTGTACAAGTGTTTAACAAAGTTTTCTCTTAAGAGCAAACTTGAGTTTAGTTTTCATTATCTTGAGTTTAGGACTCACAGAAAACAACTCAATATTTCTAAAAATTTGTAAACTTCTTTTTTTTATTGCAAACTCCAGTTTGATCCATACAAAAAGTTTTTCAGTTTTCCTAAGTTTTGTGGAAACTTGAGTTAGGCATTGCAAACTCGTGTTTATACCATACAGAGAGCTTTGCTCTATTTACATTGTTTGAAAACTTCAGTTTGAAATAAAAACTCTAGTTTTAAGCTCTTGGACTTAAAATATGTTTTTCACTATAAATGTCCAAAACTTGAGTTAGTCACTTAATGATTCAAGTTTAGGTCTTGCTCAAAACATACCTCAAAGATCAAATCGCGAATTTCTTCTCTGTTTAAAGAAAACTCGAGTCAGAGTTATAAAACTCAAGTTTAGGTTTCCAGAAATAAACTACAAACTCCAGTCTAGATGAACTAACTCGAGTCTGTATCACTAAATTCAAAATTTAAATCACTCAAATCTGTGAAATCTTCGTATTTGATCTATATACCTCTTATCATCACTCATTATTATTCCCCATATATGTTTAACCAGTTTGTTAGTGAGTTTCAGATGATTCACAAAAGATTAAAATGAAGTTTCAGCTAAAAGCAAAAAGCACGTCAGAACATTTATTGCAAAGTACAAATAGCTTGCAATATTCTGGACAATCATCCTCTGCACAATGCAAAAAGGATTAATGCCTTCTTTTTTTAACTAGCTTCTGTCATTCCGACAGATTAATCACAAGGAAAGTCAACCATAAATCTCTGTACACCTGGATTAACTAAAGAGTAGGGAGAGAAGAAGACCAAAGCTTATGTTAATCCTTCTTTAATGCCTACAACAGTTAAATTGAAGATTATAACGGTCACTTAATGCTCTCTTGATATAAATAGAGCTGCATTCAAGTCTTCTCAACAACCGAGCAACTAAGAAACTGAAAAACAAATTGCATTCAAGTTTACCAACTACAGTTTTTTACTTGAAAAGTATGTGTTAATACATTGTACTTCAGTGTTTATATCTATCCACTTTTAGATTTATTGATTGACAATCATTTATTGTAAAGTATCTCAAGTCTTGGGACTTAGAGATTAGGATATTGATTACAACTTGTAAGGGGGAGTAAGTTCTAGTGAGAGAATTACTCTTAAGTTGAAGAGTATGTAATCAATTGAGATAGTGAAAATCCCAAAGAATCTGGGGACTAGACGTAGGTTAAAAGTTGAACCGAATCAGTATAAATTCCTTATGTCTTGCTTTTCTTTCCTATACTCTACGTAGCTCTGGTATAATGTTCGAAAACAGAGCAATCACTAAATAATTTTAAAATCCTCAATTCACCCCCTCTTGGTGATTTCCCTTTCATTTCTTATCCCTTCTTTATATTACCCATGTTTTATTTCCCACTTGAGCCAAAATTACATCCCAATAAAAAGACCT
This sequence comes from Acacia confusa, assembly GCA_037074495.1. NCBI lineage: Eukaryota > Viridiplantae > Streptophyta > Magnoliopsida > Fabales > Fabaceae > Acacia > Acacia confusa. Next base: position 25,744,623 of record CM073514.1, read on the forward strand.
CATGATTTATGCTTAATAAGTGATTTTTAGGTGGAGATGTGGACTATGGTCAAGCCTATGGTTGTGAGAATAGGTAGGAAGGAGAGAAAACACAAACTTTCAAACACTTGGGTGTTGAGAGTAAACACTTTACCTAGTGAGGGATCAAAGGTTGTCTTTCATCCTGTTGACTTTTTTTACCATGGTACTAGTTGACTTGAGGTAAGTGACATGATTGGCTAGGCATTAATGTATTATATTATACTATATAATATTAATTTCTTTCCTCTTTTTTTTCCATAACTTTATTTTCTTTTCTTATTTTTTTGACTTAGTATTTGTTATGTTAATATTTAATTAGTGAAATTTGGTTTTCTGAATTTAATTTATTATTATTATTTATTCATTGTAATGCTTATTATTTATCATACGTATCAGTAAATTCTCTCTTTTATCCATGACTCTCTTCTCATGTGTTTCTCTCTCTCTTTTTCCCCTTCTGTTTCTTCTCATGTGTATCTATTTAAATTATTTGATTTAGTTTACTATTTTTTTGTTGTATTTGCTTTTTGAGTTACTCGTACTATTTTTCTTATTTTACTGATATTATTTGTTACTATTTGTTGTTTGTTTGTACAATTTAAATTATTTGATATTAAATTATTTAATAGTTGATAGTTGATAGATATTTATGATTTATAACTATTATCTATGACCACTAATATTTATTTTCTTATTCTATTTCTTCACCACTCAGAGTTGCTTAATATGTTTGTATTATTTAAATTATTTGAGTTAAATGTGTTATTTTGTTTATATGCATATTTGTATTCGATGATTTTCTTTTTTTCTCATGATGAGGTTTTCAAAATAATTCCATAGTTTGAAGTTAATATATATTTATTTATTGCTTGTCTCATTTAAATTTTTTTATCTAAAGGTGTGGGTAGTTATTAGCTATATTTAAATTACTTAAATCGACTTCTGTAGTCATATTTAATTTTCTTATTTTCTCTTCTCTTCTTATTTGGTATGTAGTTGATTATCATCATCATCATCATCATCATCTATAGAAAAAAAGTATTGCTCCTTCTCCTTCTCCTCCTTCTCCTTCTCTTCCATATATTTATTATTTGTTACTATTTATTTATTTATTATAATATTTATTATTTATTTATTGAAATACTTATAATTTAATAATTGGTGCTATTTACAAATTATCATTATATGTAGCGATAATTATTTTATTCTTCTACCTTTTTCTGTGTGTTTCTTCTCATTTGTTTTTATTTCATGCTTTTTATCCTTTTGCTAATTCACCATTCCTCAGTAATATATTAATTTTTCTCTTTTTAATTTAATGGACTTTTGAGTAATTTAAGTTGCTCAATATGTGTTTATATGTTTGTGCAGTTAATATTTTTGTGGTATTTGATATAGATGGACTATTTTATTGTCATGTTTCTTGTTATTACCTATGACCACAAATATTTATTTTCTTATTCTATTTCTTTGCCACTTGGAGTTACTGATTATGTTTGTCTTGTTTAAATATTTGAGTTAAATGGGCTATTTTGTTTATGTGTGGATTTGTATTCGATTTTCCTTTTTCATCATGATGAGGTTTTCAAATAATTCCATAGTTTAAATTTAATATCTATTTATTTATTTCTTATCTTACTCATTTAAAGTTATTTCTTATCTATGTTAGCTCCTAAATGTTTTGATGATAACAACCTCAAAGGTTTTAAGATTTTGAATCAAGCTTAAATAAAAACATTAATATATACTTGAGAATTATGGATAGGCTCTCGAGAATTGAATGAACTAATTTTCCAATTGAGTATTTCAAGTTACCGTTCTCGAGTATGCAAAGATGATTCTCGAGAATGGCATGTCAGACTCAAACAACTTCTGATACATTTATGATTCTCAAGAATGGACTCATGATTCTCGAGAATGAAACTACATTCTCAAGTATTAGCGAGAGCGTTCATTTTAAATATCCAACTCTTAACATAAGCAATTCTTGAGAACTGGCAATTGATTCTCGAGTATAGGTAAATGATTCTTGAGAATAGGTAGATCATTCTCGAGAATGCTGGGCTTAATCTCTTCACATTTTTCTAGTCATAATACTGATTATGGCGAATGAGGATCTTAATTCTCAAGAATACATTTCTTGAATATATATCATACTTCATGCATCATTAATTGCCTCTGAAATTGTATGAGCCCATTATCTATCCTTTGTTAAACATCTTTGAACTCATCTATATCATATTTAATCATTTCCTTTAACTGAGTTTCAGTTAATTAACATTGCTTAATTTGAATTTGAGCGAAAAGCAATCCAATGTGGCAGACACATTTAATGCTACTTAGAAAAATAGAGCAACGATTGGAATAAGTTTTTGTAGTAGACGAAAACATGGAATACTTATTTCAGCTATCATTCTGAGTCACACTCTGCACAAGTTACAAACAACGGCAAATGCATTGAATGAAAGGGGTAAATGCATTTAATGAAGCAACGGTTGATTTGACTCAACAAAAAACAACTGTGACTAATGGAAATTCAAATAGTCATAATGACTATATTCAAGTTCTTCACAACAACATTAATGATCAACAATATAAAAGCTCGAGCATTCAATTTTGCCATCCTCTGAAACTTTGCACATTCATTTCTCCATTATTTGTGGTCAACTGTTTCATTAACTTCACTTAATATATTCATATATTTATTATTCTTCAATGTTCTTTTATTATCTACTCTTGAGGAGTTATTAAATATTCATATCATTTTCTGGTTGAAGCTTAAGGTTGTGAAACCTTAAGTGTGGGTGTGCGATTGCAACTTGTAAGGAGGAGTGAGTCCAAGCATGAAAGGATCATCCTGAGTTGTATTTATATTTTGAAGAGTTGGTGGAAATCCCAAGGTGTACTTGGGGACTGAATGTAGGTCAAAGTATTACACCGAACCAGTATAAAGTGTCCTGTGTCTATTTCCTTTCTCAGCCTCTGTTTTATTAGTGTTCGAGTATGCTTTACGAAAAGATTTTGATATCACATATTCATCCTCTTCTAGGTGATATTCCATCTTCAATCCAAAGGTGTGGGTATAAGTTAGTTATATTTAAAATAACTTCTGTAGTCATATTTAATTTTCTTATTCTTTTTTCCCATTATTTTCTCCTCTTATTTGATTTGTAGTTGATCATCATCATCATCATCATCATCATCATCATCATCATCCATAAAAGAAAGATTTCTGCTCCTTATGAGCTTCTCTTCCATTTATTTATAACTTGTTCCTATTTATTTATTTAATATTTTATTATTTATCAATTGTAAACTTATAATTTAATAATTGGTAATATTTATAAATTATCATTATATGTAAGGATAAGGATAATTATTTGATTCTTTTTTATCATCATGCTAATTCACCATTCATTAGTAATATATTAATTGTTACTCCTTTTCCAATAACTTTATAATTTAATGGACTTTTGAGTAATTTAAGTTGCACAGTGCTTATATAAATCATCTAAATTAATACTCTAGTTGTATCAGATTTAGATGCATTATTTTGTTGCTATTTTACATGTTTTACTATTTAAATTATTTGATATTAAATTATTTATTATTTAATAGTTGATAGATATGACCACTAATATTTATTTTCTTATTCTATTTCTTTGCCACTCGAAGTTGTTGAATATGTTTGTATTATTTAAATTATTTGAGTTAAATACAGTATTTTGTTTGTTACACACTTACTGGCTTCGCTCTTTCAGGTGGCGGGTAGTGTGATCCTTTACTTATATTCAATTCTAACTTACTTTTCCCAAGTTAATTTACGTCACACATCAGAGTATAAGCAGCAAAGTATACACTAGTTTGGATGTAATATATTAATAAAAATACCAAAAGATAAACTTTTCCCCGAAGGGATCAAAATATATAGTCATCCGGATAATGGTGCTTGATAGGCCAAAATAAAATACTACAATTATCCAATAATCACAATAAGTATCCAGAAGAAATATCACCAACATCCACCATCTCACTAGCCCTGCTCTAGAGTCTTACCTTTCTCACCCTACTCCGCCTTACATAAGCTGTCAGATGGCTTAAAAGGGGCTAGGATTCATAAGAGAATTCTAGAGTAACCGTTAATCTTATATAAAATGTACAACTATGCATGTAAGAAAAACTAAGAATAAATACACAAACCACATAGCATTCAATATCATGCACACAGCAAGACACACAACCAAATTCAGAACTAGCAGTCCTAATAGCACACAGCACAGACTGTGAGCACGGCACACAGCAAGGCCCTTATTGCACACAGTATGTTTCTGTTCCAAAGTGCTTGGAAATAAATGATAACCAAATGTATGCAATATACATGGTAAAACATACATACACAAGTCACACAAAGTATATGAGGATTAAGTTACTACCTGATAGTCGACCACAAATATAAATGAATTTTCCTGGTGCACAATATTACAAATAGCCCTAAAATAACAAAACACAAATATAATTAATTCCTTCTCAGTAGATATTTCCTTTTGATAAATTAAAATAAGCCTAATTCATATGTCCATATTCACTAAATTCCTTTTCTTATTAAGGAATTTAATATGAGCTTATATTCCCTCTATTTTTATCACTTTTCGGGATTTTTCAGCAAGCAATGACTGATCTTCAAAAATTCACAATTAAATGTAGAAACCTTCTATTAAGTTGATTCTAAAGCCTAAATGACCCTTAATATGTCTATTTTCAACCAAAAATACTATCTTAGGCCAGCCTTAAATGAAAATCAGTTTATAGCTTAAAATGTCTTTGCTGTCCAAAATTAATTCCAGGATCAGAGGGTCATTTTCAAAAATTAATTTCTCTTAGCACATAATTCAGAAAAATATTTGTTACCTATCAAATTAAATCTTAGTATATCTAATTTAATCTTGTAAAGTTTCATTCCAATTGAACTCCATCCACTACTCCAAACATTCATTGAAGAATAACTGCCCAGACTGGAAGTTCCTGGACAGCTTCAGGTTAAAGTATAATTCAATCCTGGAGCTTCCGAAATTCTTACCAAACCTCAACTCGACACAATTTTTCATTTTGAACACAATGGAACCATTAAAATGACCAAATTCCCTCTCCTTGACCATGCCCTGTTCAGACCGAAATTAAAGCTCAAGTGTGACAATTTACGAATTCACAATTTATCCGCCAAATTAGGTTCATATGTTCACAGATCATCCTATAATCACATATTCATGAACAAATCACCATAAGACTCTAAAATTCCTAATTGGCTGAAAATAGAAGATTCCATAACATTCCCAAAGCTCAACCATGAAAGTGGAAGAAATCACAAAGAGGGGGGTGAATTGGGGATTTTAAAAATTCTTTTCAACTCTTAAAAATAAAGCTTAAGAAATGAATAATAAAAGAGTAGAGAAAGAAAAGCTTAGAAACGCAGAATTTATACTGGTTCGGTCTCAACCTTGACCTACGTCCAGTCCCCAGATACCTTCTGGGTGTTTTCACTAGTTCAACAGGTTTTTAACTACAACAATGAAGACAAGACACAATCCTAATCACTTAGGACTTGCTCCCCCTTACACTTTGTAATTAAACAACCTAACTCACAGGTTCCACAACCTTGAGTTCTCACAAACAAATGCTTTCAAAGGATTACAACCTCTCAAGAGAGTAGATTTTGATAAATACTGAAGATCAAATCATAAAACACAATACAGACTCAAAAATGCAAATGTATTCAAGTGTGGCTTCGTTATGTATCGTTTTCTTTGAGTCTTCACAGCCTTTTATAGCCTAGCTAGATAAACTAGCCGTTGCTTTTTCTTCTCCAACGTTCAGTTGCAAATCTGGAAAATGACAGTTGCAAATTTTGCTCTATTCTTTCAATTCTTTGTTGAAATCTTCGAATATGTTGTTGCAGAACGTCTTCCAGATTCTTTGTCATTCCATGATCTTAATTTGACCGTTTGAGGTGATCTTAATGTGTTCCAACGGTCTGAACTAAACATCTGGGATAAGGGAGAAGAATGAGCCCTGTTCTTGGTTCTTCATTAAATGCACTTATTCTGGATCTTTGATTCTCTCTGATCTTGTGATGAACCTGTCTGAAACTTATCAAAAACTTGATCAATAATGTTAGGAATAATAATGCAACAAGATATGATAATTTCATATTAACCCATAATGATTTCGCAGATTGATTTGATCTGGTTTTCAAAAGATACCGATGCAAACTCGAGTTTATAATTCTAGACTTGAGTTTGAGATTCATCCAGAAAGCATAACTATTGATCATTGATCCAAACTGGCAGTTTACAAAAGTTAACTCGAATTTGGTTCTTACAGAGAAGAAAGTCACGATTTAGTCTTGAATGGGATTTTGAACACATGGCTAAACTCGAATCATTTAGTGACTAACTCGAGTTTGAAGTTTTTTGAAAATCTTAAGTTTAAGTTCACAGCTTCAAAATTGGAGTTTAGAAATGCAGACTGGAGTTTACAAGACCTGAAATATTCATAGCTCTCTGTATGATCCAGACTCGAGTTTTGATATTCAAAACTCGAGTTTCAATGAAAATTGAAACCTTTGAAAAATCTTTTTATGTGTAAACTGGAGTTTCCATTTTTCAAACTGAAGTTTTCAAATCAGTCATTTACTCGAGTGTTTTCTGTTTGAGCTAAACTCGAGTCACAGAAACCATGACTCAAGTTTCAGTGTGAACTGAAACATTTGAAATATCTTTGAAGGCTCAAACTTGAGTTTCTATTTTCAAGACTGGAGCTTAGAAATCATGTAATAACTCGAGTGTTTTCAGATAGTCCTAAACTCGAGTCTCCAGAATCTAGACTCGAGTTTCAGCGGAAACCGAAACTTTGAGAAATTTCTGTTAAGCTTAAACTGGAGTCTATGAAATTAAAACTGGAGTTTACAAAATGAGCAATAGCTCGAGTGTCTTTGTTATAACCCAGACTCGAGTCTTCTAAATCCAGACTCGAGTTTCAATTGAGAACTTTAAACTTGAAAAAAAAACTGTGTTTGGTAAACTGGAGTTTGTGGATATGAAACTGGAGTTTTGAAATCTCAACAAACAATGAAACTTTTGCTTGATCCTAAACTCGAGTTTCCAAAGCATAGACTCGAGTTTACAACTCTTAAGAACTTTGATTGCTCTCTGTGTAATGCAAACTCGAGTTTGTCTTTACACAAACTGGAGTTTGGCTATCTTTGTAAAAACTGATCTTCTGTCTATCAAGTCCAAACTCGAGCTTCGTTTCCTAGACTCGAGTTTGCCTTGAACAGTAAGTTTTACAACTTACCAAAGACAAACTTCAAATTTAGTTTACAATTGTCAGTTATCATCAAAACACATAGAGAATATGATCTTATTTGATCCTCTACAAGACTTTTATTTGCAACTTGGTCTTTACTCATGTGATTCCAAATAATGAGTAGGTATTAAAAATTATTCCTTACAATTTCTTCATAAATTTTCAAGGAAAATTGGCCCTAAATTCCAAATATATACTATTATTTATTTATATATATATATATATATATAATTATTTGGCCAAATTTCACCTTTATAAATTCCATTTTGGTTGAACATATTTGTCTAAATAAATTAATTGGATGTTAGATACAAGTATCCCATTTGTGCCAACATGTATCTCAAAATTTTCAGTTTTAGCAAAATCAGGTTTTCATCAAAATTTCACTATTTCTTTTCTCCAGATGCAAATACATCATACATGGAATTTGCTAGGGAAAATTTAGGATATTACATTTCTCCCCCCATTAAATAAATTTCGTCCTCGAAATTTGTTTATACATTCATCATATTTCTAGACATAAATTCTGGATATTTCCTTTTCATATCTTCCATTGTCTCCCACATCATTCCCTGGGAGATAATCCTTTCCAGACCACCTTTACAGAAGGTATGTTTTTATGCCTGAGCTGTTTTTCTTGATAATCAATAATCCGCTCGAGCTCTACTGAAAAAGTATGATCCTCTTGAACATCAACATTTTCATACTTGAGAACATGTTTTGGGTCTGGCTGATACTTCTTCAGTTGAGAAACATGAAAAACATCATGCAATTTACTCAGATTCAGTGGCAACGCTAACTAATAAGCCACTGGTCCCTGTTTTGCCAATATTTCAAAAGGACCAATGTACCGAGGGCTCAATTTCTCTCACTTAATGGCTTTACCCACTCCTATAACAAGAGATATTTTTACATATACATGATCACCCACATTGAATTCAAGAGGTATTCTCTTCTTATCTGCATAACTTTTATGTCTACTCTGAGTTGTAAGGAGCCTCCTTTTTATTAAATTGATTTGCTCAGAAGTTTCATCCACTATTTCTGGTCCGAATAATTGATGTTTAGATAACTCTGTCTAGTAGAGAGGTGATCGGCATTTTCGTCCGTATAAGCTTCATAAGGAGCCATCTAGATACTAGCATGATAGCTATTATTATAGGCAAACTCAGAGAGAGTAAGTATCGATCCCAATTTCCTTTAAAATCCAAGACACAAGCCCGTAACATATCCTCGAGTGTCTGGATTGTCCTCTCTAATTGCCCATCTGTCTAGGGGTGATAAGCGGCATTGAATCTTAGCTTTGTCCCCAATGCTTGATGTAGAGTATGCCAGAAACAAGAAGTGAAGTAAGGATCTCGGTCAGAGATAATACTTTTTGGCGTACCATGGAGTTGGATGATTTCTTTAATATAGATCTCTGCCAGTTTCTTAGGAGATTATTTAACACTGACAGGAATAAAGTGTGACGACTTGGTGAGTCGATCAACAATTACCCAAATTGCATCATAATAGCGGATCTTAGGTAGACCTACTACTAGATCCATTGTTATGTTCTCCCATTTCCACTCTGGAATCTCTAATCCCTGTAAGAGTCCTCCTAGTCTCTGATGCTCAATTTTTACCTTCTGGCAAGCTAAACATTTAGCCACATATAAAGTTATTTCCTTTTTATCCCCGACCACCAGAATTGTGACCTCAAATTTCGATACATCTTGACAACACCAAGATGAATGGTGTATTTACTTTTATGAGCCTCATCCAGAATTTTCTGTCTCAAATCATCCTTAGGCAGCATATAAGTTCATTTCTTATATTGGATCAATCCGCTTAGTGAGCTATCATACTCGGTTGTTTCTCCCTATTCAATCTTTTCTCGAATAGACGTAGCTAGATCATCTTGCATCTAATTTTCTCACTCAGACTATTCTTCTATTGACTGGCAAGGAGACTAGCAATGTAGGCTTCATGAGGTGCATTTATGCTGGCAAAGATTTGATTTGACAAATTCCAACCATGGAAATCTTCTAACAACTTTTGTTCTTTAATCATCATGAATGCAACCTGCACAGTTTTTTTGCTCAACGCATCTGCAACAACATTGGCTTTTCCTGGATGGTATTTGATCTCCAGGTTATAATCTTTCAATAACTCCATCCATCTACGTTGTCTCATATTGAGATCTTTTTGGTCAAACAGATACTTGAGGCTTTTGTGGTCGCAGTATAGCTCAACAGTAGTGCCATATAGATAGTGTCGCCATATTTTTCAAATAAAAAACAATAGCTGCAAGCTCTAGATCATGTGTAGGATAATTCAACTCATGAGGTTTCAACTGACGAGAGGCATACGCTACAACTCTGCCCTGCTGTATCAGGACACAACCCAATCCCTGTAAACTAGCATCACTGTAGATCATATAGGTCCAGCTCAGATCTAGGATAATCAACACAGGTGCTGTCGTCATCTTCTCCTTTAGTGTCTGGAAACTCTCCTCACAACGCTCATCCCACACAATTGACTGGTTCTTTCTTAGGAGCTTCGTCAGTAGTGATGCTATTTGGGAAAAATTCTGTATTGATTGACGATAATAGCCCACTAGACCTAGAAAACTATGTATTTCTGTAACTGTCTAAGGCCTTTTCCAATTTAATACTGCTTCCACTTTACTAGGGTTCACTGAAACACCATTTTCAGAAACTACATGGCCCAAAAATTTAACCTCTGACAACCAAAATTCACATTTACTGAGTTTAGCATAGAGTTGCTTCTCTCTCAGAATAGTCAATACAAGCCGCAGATGATCTTCATGTTCCTTCCAACTCTTTGAATAGCTCAAGATGTCATCAATGAATACCACTACAAACAGATTCAGATACAGTCAGAAAATTATGTTCATGTAATCCATGAAGATAGCAGGAGCATTCATCAAATCAAACGGCATCATAAGGAATTCATAATGCCCATACCTGGTCCTGAAAGAAATTTTCGAAATATCCTTAACCCTAACTCATAACTGATGGTACCCCGAATGTAAATCAATTTTTGAGAATATACAGGAACCAAATAATTAATTTAGTAAGTCATCAATTCTAGGAAGAGGATATTTATTTTTCACGATCACCTTGTTCAGTTCCCGGTAGTCAATACAGAGTCTTAAACTGTCGTCTTTCTTTTTCACAAATAAGACTGGGGCTCCCAGGGTGAAATACTAGGGCGAATAAACCCCTTTTCAAGTAATTCTTCTATCTGTTTCTTTAGTGAAGATGGAATATCACCTAGAGGGGGTGAATAGGTGATTTAAAAATCTAACTGCTTAATCAAAATTTTCGCAAATTAATGAACTAACTGAGCAAGAGTTTAAAGGAGAAGGAACACGAGAGAATTTATCCTGGTTCGGTCTATCCTGACCTACGTCCAGTCCCCAAGAACACCTTGGGATTTTTCACTATCTTCAGAATACAATTACACAACTCGGAATGATCCCTCAGACTCACTCCCCCTTACTGCTTGTAATTGTACACCCTCACTTAAGGTTTACAACCTTAAGATTTTACAAACGAATAAAAATTGAATGTTTAAGTAACTCCTCACGAGTTGAATAATAAATGATCACTGAAGTACAAGTTGAGAGTAATGAAACTGATAAGATAATAACTCAAAGTAAATGCGCAGATTTTGGTAGGTGGCTGAATTGAATGCTTCTTCAATTTATAGTTGTGTTGCAAAATAGCCGTTGTGTTGATTGTGTTGATACAGCCGTTGTCTTCTTGATACAACCGTTGTTGTCGTTGTTGGCAGGCGAAGGTAGAGGTCACTTGACCGTTGGTATTTTGGCACTTGTCTGCTAGTAGTTTGAAATTCCTAAAGCATAACGCCAACATTCTTTTCTTATTGTCCTCAAGGGAAAGAGAATGAGAATGTTTTTGTATTTGACCGTTAAAGTTCTGCAATTCTGCAAGAGAATGTTGTCACTCTATTTTTGCTTTTCATCAGATATAATAAATGCTGATGACATCATCATCTGCTTTTTGATAGAGCATAAGAATTCCTGATATGATAAGATAAACTCCAAGAAATGTGGTTAGCAATAGCTATAACAATGTAATAATAAGAAAAGAGATGAACCAGATACACATCAGAGGTGATCGCGCAAATATTCGAAAAGCATATCAGTTTAAATGCGGTCAACCTCGAGGTTCACTAATAAACCTCGAGTTTTTGCCTAACCTCGAGGTTGCATTTTCAACCTCGAGTTTATGTGAGACGAAGTGGGAATTTTGGATAGCAATGTAATATGAAGGAAACCTTGAGGTTTCATTATGAACCTCGAGTTTTGTCAAAACCTCGAGGTTACTTTTCAAACCTTGAGGTTCTGTCTAAATAGTGAAGAGCCTCAGTCAGCAAAGAAGCAGATGCAACCTCGAGTTTATGAAACCAACCTCGAGTTTCAGCTTAACCTCGAGTTTGGTTTCTGAACCTCGAGTTTTTACAGGGAACTTTTTGAAGAGATCTAGGAGCTAAAACCTCGAGGTTTATTTCTTAACCTCGAGTTTCACAGAAACCTCGAGTTTTCGTTTGATAGCAGTGTTTTTGGTTCTCTTTGATAGCAAGGTTCTGGTTCTTGATTTTCATGACAAAACATCTTCTTTTATAATGTTGTCTCATCATCAAAACATGGAAGCTAACATTTAGCTCAACCATTTCATTTGGTGTCATGTGGTAGGGCACTTTAGAAATTGGTTCAGTACCAGGCACAATTTCAATGGCAAACTCCACCTCTCTTTCTGGTAGCAACCTACTGATATCATCAGGAAATTCATTTACTACAGGTATTTCATCCAGAGAAGGTTTTGACTCTGCCTGTACCAAAAAGAAAATCACATATCCATGGCACCCTTGCTTACACTGTTCTGCCTCACTAGTAATAAGAAAACCAAGGCTTGCTTTGGCATTAAGGTTTTGCTATTGATTAGGGCAAATAACCTTTCTCTTGCGAAAATCCAGTATAACACCATTGGTCATCAACCAATTTAATCCCAAAATAACATGGATATCATGCAATGGGTAAGCAAATCAAATCCATAGTGGACTCATGCCCAGCCACGATCACAACACAATTTAGACAAACATCAGCAGTTTCAAATTTAACTCCCAATGGAGTAGACACAATCAGATCATAAGGCAATTTGTGCACATTTAGATTCATACATCTTGTTGGATCTGGCTATCACCCAAGAGGGGGGGTGAATTAGGTGTTTGATAAAACTTTAGGAACTTTAAAAATCTTTTCGCAACTTATAACTTGACAATTAGATATTCAAAGATAAGCATGTACTGGAAATGTAAAAGGCAAGGGAAGAGAGTATGCAAACTATGATTTATCCTGGTTCGGTCCAATCCTTGACCTACGACCAGTCCCCAAGCTTCACTTGAGATTTTCAATCCACTATCTGCTTTGAGCTTGATTACACGTTCTGTTCTTGAAATAATCCTCTCACTAAGATTTACTCCCCTTACAAGCTGTAATCACAACAAAGTGTTTCCCACTCAAGATCACCCAATCTTGAGTATCTCTCAAATAGAATGATTTACAATCAATCTTCTCTCTCAGAAGTAGGTGAATGAACACTGAAGCATAATACAAATAATCTCACTCTCTAAGCTAAATATATGATCATTGAGATATTCAAATAGTACATGAGGCAAACGTTAGAATATTGGCATTTTTTACTGTTTAGGCTCACGTCCCTTGTTCTTCATTATATTCACTGATTGTCTTTGTTTCTGATCTTTTTATAGTTGAAGAGGACCATTTGAATCTTCTATCCAGAATGTGAACCTTGGGAATCCACTGAGAAATTTTGTTGTTGGAAATTCACTAAGAAATCTTTTGTTGCAAGTCCACCAAGAAAGTTGATGTTGGAAGCTCACTGAGTGTATGATTTATTTGAGCATCCTTAATTTCTGCTTTTTGGTCCCAATAATGGTTGACAGTCTTTTGATCTAGAGCAAAATCAATTTGAAGATAATATTGATCAGAATCTGACTGTTGGAGCTCCACTGAGAATTTTGACGTTGGAAGTATATTGAGAGTATGGGTTGGAGCGTTTCTTGATTTATGATTCCAGCGATGATTGCAGTTCCCTTAATCTGTGGAATATTTAATATTGATTATCTTCAATCAGAGTGGGTTGCAGCGGAATGTCTTGTTTTATTTAATCTAAGTTGCAAATATTCCCCGACATATGCGCTGGCATTCCATGCTCCATATTCACTTTACAGCTTAGTGCCTAGATCTTGTTGTCTTTGAATCATAGCTCCATTTGATCATTTGAAACTTACTGGAAAACTGTTTAAACAATGTTAGGAATAATAGTAAGTCAAGATATGAAGTAATGAAATCATAATCAATGATTTCCATTTTACGAACACAGTGTTTTGTGAAGCTTCCTTGAATTCTGTCTTCTCATTACTGGAGTAATTTATGCCTTACTGGAGTAACTTCCTTGATAATTCGAAATGATATGGAATCAGCCACTTTCTGACTTCACATTATGTGTGAAATGAATCATAGGATTGAATCTGAGAGTTGAAGTCACGATTTGGAAAATAGAGATCTGTCAAGCTTGAGTTTATAGCTTTATGCTTGAGTTTCCTGGCTTGAAAATATCTTCGAAAACTCTCTGTAAGTGATAAACTCGAGTTTGTAAATGTAGGCTCGAGTTTGAACGTTTTGAAAAGCTTTGAGAAACTTTCTGAGTAAGCTAGGCTCGAGTTTAATCGACTTGGATATCTTTAATAGCTCTCTGTCTGAACTAGGCTCGAGTCTATTAGTTTTAGGCTCGAGTTTGTCAAATTGGAAATCCACAAAAGCTTTCTGTCTGAGCTAAACTCGAGTTTATAAGTGATAGGCTCGAGTTTGTAACATCCTGAACTTTTTAGTCAACTTCCAAAGGTCATATCTCCCTGGTCTGAACTCCGTTTTAGTTGAATTAAGTATCGATGGAAAGCCCTATGAGTCTTCTTTCAAATGCCACCGATTTCAGCTCATTTTGATTTGTAGATTGTGAGATATCCTCAAATTACTGAACCTTGGTCTGCTGAGTGACGTTAACAGATGGGTCAACTTCAAAAATTCATAGCTCTCTCGTCTGATCTTCTTTGGGAATGAAACTTTGTCAAGATGACGCATTGGATGTCTAGTTTCAGCCAAATTTGATTTCACCTCATTCTGATTCCTGGTTTAGGAGATATTGTCAAATTACCAGAGGCCGCTCAGGTGAAACGCGAAATAGAGGTGGACAATGTTTTTGGAAACCATTTAGGCTCGAGCTTATAAGTATAGGCTCGAGTTTGCTCAGGCCAGAAGAGCCAGAATCGCTAGAAAACATCCAGGCTCGAGTCTATAAATGGCAGGCTTGAGTTTATTTATCCAGAAACTGATATTTGCTTGTTCTAACTCCAAATTGAGCCATTACAACTTCCATTTGATCGTGGAGACTTCAAGAATCAATCCATGAGCTTGTATAATGATTTTCTCAATCAATTCTACAAGTTCTTCTTTCTTTCTTCTCTTTTCTTGATATTTCTCTATGATTCTTTCTTTCTTCACATGAACAAATGTTCTTCTTTCTTTCTTCTCTCTTCTTGATTATTTTCCATGAATCAATTCATCTTTTCTTCTCTTCTCTTGTTCTTTCTCCACATGAATAAATCTACATTAAATATAACAATTAGACAATGTATATTGTATAAACTTTTTGCTCTTGCTAATGGCATCTATATAAGACATCATCAAAACTAATCATAACCAACACATCTCACACAGTCATATGCTATAAAAGAGTGACTAGCACTAGAATTAAACAAGGCATGTAATAAACAACCATGAAAAGGAATCATACCTTGTAACAATTCAGGAGATTTACGTGCATCCTCCCCAGTCATAGCAAACACTCGACCCTGACTCTAGGGTCGCCTCTCAATAGTTCACTGTAGACAGTCACGATTGATATGCCTTGGCTTGCGGTAAACATAACAGATAATACGCCCCTCGCAATTAGATCTAGGATGTGATTTCCCATATTTATTACAAGCCTAAGGCTCTGCAAGCCTCCTGAAATTTGACTGACCAAATCCATATTGAAAAGACTTTTTAGAACTACCCTGACTCTTATTCCATGGCCCTTTTCTTTTTTGTGAGGAACTCCTGCGAGTAGATTCACTGCGGGTTGAAGAGTTCTTAAAAGCGCATAATTCTTTCAAATTTCTTTCAACAATTTTGCATTCCTCCACATCCTGATGTAACACATGGAATTGCCTACCAATTAATTTTTCTCTAATTTCATATTTCCAGCCACGAAGTAAAATATTTGCCAAACTGCTCTCAGCATTAGGATTTCTATGATAAATAGAAAACCGAGATAAACGAGTAAATCTAGCATAATAATCCTCATAAGATTCATTTTCTCCCTATTTGATATTCAGAAATTCATATTCCTTAGCAGTGCGAAAAGAAGGAGGTTGTACTGTTCATTGAATTTTTCCTGGAACAAATCCCAAGTGACTAGAATATTTTGGGCCTGAAGAGTCATTTCTGTATTACGCCATCAACGATCTGTGTCACCCTCAAGTTTATAAATAGCTAGCTGAGCTTTCCTCTCATCAGGACATTCTAAAACTTGAAATATTTTCTTGAGACAAAGGATCCAATCCTCAGCTGCATCGAATCTACCACGAAAGACTAGTGGTTGCTGTTTACAAAATTTAGAAACCTAGAATAGGGAAGTTTCAACTACCTCATTATTTTGTTGACCCTATTGTGCCTCCTCATGGCAATCATTATTATTTGTGCCATTAACAGTTTCTTCTTCTTCATGATCTCAAGCTTTCATTTCATTTATCTCAACTCTGCATTTCTTGGATCATATTTCCTTGTTCTTATATCAAACCCATCATTTGTTTCATTAGATTAGGTTCAAGTGGATTATCTTCTAGTTTGGCTCTCGCCTGGGCCTTCCCCTTTTCCTTGACATTTTAAATTTTCAACTACACCATAAAAGAAAGAAGTATAAACAACAATTCTGAGAGCTCCATCATGATTATCATACATCTTCTCCTAACCCATCAAACCAAACATATATCAAGTTTTCCTTACCATGCTATGTATTTTTACCAATATCGTCCAAACCGTACTCTGATACCACAATTGTTACACACCTACCGACCTCTCCCTTTTGGGTGGCGGGTAGTGTAATCATTTACTTATATTCAATTCTAACTTACTTTTCCCAAGTTAATTTACGTCACACATCAAAGTATAAGCAGCATACACTAGTTTAGACAATAATATACTGATAAAAATATGGAAAGATAAACTTTTTCTCGAAGGGATCAAAATATACAATCATCCAGATAATTGTGCCTGACAGACCAAAATAAAATACTACAGTCATCCAATAATCACAATAAGTATCCAAAAGAAATATCACCAACATCCACCATCTCACTAGCCTTGCTCCGGAGTCTTACCTCTGTCACCCTGCTTCGCCTTAGATAAGTTGCCAGAGGACTTAAAAAGGGTTGGGGATTCATAAGTGAATCCCAGAGAACTGTTAATCTCATATAAAATGTATAACTATGCATGTAAGAAAAATCAAGAATAAAAACCACAAACCACATAGCATTTAGTATCATGCATACAACAAAGCACACAACCAAATCCGGAACTAGCAATCCTAATAGCACACAGCACAAACTGTCGGGCACGACATACAGCAAGACCCTTATTGCACATAACATGTTCTAGTTCTAGAGTGCTTGGAAATAAATGATAACCAAATGTATGTAATATACATGGTGAAACATACATGCACAAGTCACACAGAGTGTATAAGGATTAAGGTTACTACCTGATAGTCGACCACGAATATAAATGAATTTTACTAGTACACAATATGACAAATAGCCCTAAAATAACAAAACACATATATAATTAATTCCTTCGATGATTTTCCTTTTTTTTTAATGATGTTTTCAAAGAATCCCATTGTTTAAAGTTAATATCTATTTATTTATTGTTTGTCTTACTCATTTGAAGTTATTTTTCATGTAAAGGTTTGGATATATATTAGTTATATTTAAAATATATAAATAGGCTTCTATAGCCATATTTAATTTTCTTATTCATTGATTATTATTACCTATCAAAAAAATATTGCTCCCCTTCCTCCTTCTCTTTCATTTATTTATCATTTGTTACTATTTCATTATTTATTATAATATTTATTATTTATTCATTGTAATACTTATAATTTAATAATTGGTAATATTTATAAATTATCATTACATGTAACGATAATTATTTTATTCCTCTACTTTTTTTCCATGTGTCTCATTTCATTTGTTTTCATTTGATTCTTTTTATTCACCATACTAATTCACCATTCCTAATTAATATATTAATTTTTCTCTTATTACTTTAATGGACTTTCAAGTAATTTAAGTTGTTCAATATCTTTGTGCTTAAATTATTTGAGATAATATTTTTGTGGTATTTGGTATAGATGCACTATTTTATTGTCAAGTTTTCTTTGTTATTACCTAGGACCACTAATATTTTTATTTTCTTATTCTATTTCTTTGCCACTTGCTGAATATATCTGTCTTATTTAAACTATTTTAGTTAAATGAGCTATTTTGTTTAATATTAATTTGTATTCGATGATTTTCCTTTTTTTTTCTCATGATGGGGTTTTGAAAAAATTCCTTAGTTTAAAGTTAATATCTATTTATTTATTAATTGTCTTTATTTTTCATCTAAAGGTGTACGGATATAGTAGATATATTTAAAATAGTTAAATGAGCTTATGCTGTCATATTTAATTGTCTTATTTTCTCTTCTCTTCTTATTTGGTTTGTAGTTTATTATTATTATTATTATTACCTATAAAAAAATATTGATCTTCCTCCTCCTTCTCTTCCATATATTTATGATTTGTTAGGATTTATTTATTATTATATTATTTATTGAAATTCTTATAATTTAATAATTGGTACTATTTATAAATTATCATTATATGTAATGATTTTTTTTCTTCTACCTTTTTTCCATGTGTGTCTTCTCATTTGTTTTCATTTGGTTCCTTTTATTGTTGTGCTAATTCACCATTCCTCAATAATATATTAATTTTTTCTTTTTAATCTAACTGACTTTCGAGTAATTTAAGTTGCTTAATATCTTTGTGCTTAAATTATTTGAGTTAATATTTTTGTTTTATTTGATATAGATGCACTAGTTTGTTGTCATGTTTGACTTATTACGGCCTATGACCAATAATATTTATTTCTTATTCTTTTTCCTCACCAATTGGAGTTGCTGTATGTTTGCGTTATTTAAATTATTTGAGTTAAATGGACTATTTTATTTATATGTGAATTTGTAATAGATGATTTTCCTTTTTCCTCATGATGAAGTTTTCAAAATAATTCCATAGTTTAAAGTTAATCTTCTCTTACTCATTTAAAGTTATTTTTATCTGAAGGTGAGGGTATATATTAGTTATATTAAAAATACTGAAATGGACTTCTGCAGTCATATTTAATTTTCTTATTCTTTTTTTTCTTATTTTCTCCTCTCTTCTTATTTGATTTGTAGTTGATTATTATTATTATTATTAGTACTACTACTACTACTGCTGCTGCTGCTGCTGCTGCTGCTCCTGCTGCTGCTGCTACTGCTACTACTATTACTACTACTCCTACTCTACTCCTGCTACTGCTCCTGCTGCTACTGCTACTACTACTGCTACTACTGCTACTGCTACTGCTGCTGCTGCTGCTTCTACTACTACTGAAAAAAAATATTGCTCCTCATCCCCCTCCTTCTCCTTCTCTTCCATTTATTTATATTTGTTACTATTTATTCATTTAATAGTTTATTTTATCTATTGTAATACTTATAATTTAATACCTAGTAATATTTATAAATTACCATTCTATGTAATGATAATTATTTGATTCTTTTTATCATCATGTTAATTCACCATTCTTCACTAATATATTAATTTTTTTCTCATTTTTCCTTCTCCTTCTCTTCCATTTATTTATTATTTGTTACTATTTATTTATTTATTATAATATTTATTTATTTATTTTAATACTTATAATTTAATAATTGGTAATATTTATTATTTATCATTATATGTTATCATAATTATTTTATTTTTTCTTCTTTTTTCCATGTGTCTCTTCTCATTTGTTTTTATTTCATGCTAATCCACCATTCCTATGTAATATATTAATTTTTCTCTTTTTAATTTAAAGGACTTAGGGTAATTTGAGTTGCTTAATATCTTTGTGCTTCAATTATTTGAGTTAACATTTTTGTGGTATTTGGTATAGATACGCTATTTTGTTGTTATGTTTGATTTATTATTGCCAATAACCAATAGTATTTATTTCTTATTCCTTTTCTTCGCCACTTGGAGTTGCTAAATATGTTTGTGTTATTTAAATTATTTGAGTTAAATGGACTATTTTGTTTATGTGATTAATGTTTCTCATGTTGTAGGAAAAAAAATATATCATGTCACACACACATGAAATGGTGGGACCCACATATACATATATTAATCCATATATGTATGTGTGAGTCCCACCATTTTATGTGTGTGTAGAAAGTTTAGGTTTTTCATGCAACATGAGAAAACTAAAACCCTTTGTTTATATGTGAATTTGTATTCGATGATTTTATTTTATTTTCTCATGATGATGTTTCAAAATAATTATGTTGCTTAAAGTTAATATCTATTTATTTATTGCTTATCATACTCATTTAAAGGTATTTATTATCTACAGGTTTGGGTATATATTAGTTATATTTAAAATAATTAAAATGGACTTCTTCAGCCATATTTAATTCTTTAATTCTTTTTTTTCCTTATTGTCTCTTCTCGTATTTGATTTGTTGTTGATTATTATTATTATTTTATTTATAAAAAAAATTGCTCCTCCTCATTCACTTTCATTTATTTATTATTTGTTACTATTTATTTATTGCTTATAATATTTATTATTTATTTATTGTAATACTTATAATTTAATAATTGGTAATATTTATAAATTATCATTATATGTAGCTTTAATTATTCTTTTTCAACCTTTTTTCCACGTATCTCTTCTCATTTGTTTTTATTTGACTCTTTTTATTGTCATGCTAATTCATCATTCCTTAGTAATATATTTGTAATATCCCCAAATTTTCTCTAATAAATTCTCTAAATGATGTATATGTAATTGGTGTAAATAAATGATGAATTTTGTGTAAATGATTAATTTTACCTAAAATACTCGATTTCCCCAAAACCGAAAATTTTGAAGTACATATGTTGGCACCAATGGGACACATGAAACTAACATTTCTCTGCTTCATTTTAGAGTGTTAAGTATGCCCAAAAGGAATCAAAATAAGTTGCAAGGAATTATCAATGTAGATACCAATCAACCAAAAACAACAATAAAATAAATACGTTATATAGTTTAACTCCCAAAAATCTAATTTCCTTTACAACCATTATCTTCAATGTCCCAATTTCCTTACCAATCCTTAACCTCAACAATCCAAGGTCATAGATCACTTCTCATAAACTCGAATCACTCATTAAAATCTTAGATAATCTTTACACCATTCTTCTCCATCAATCACTCAATTTCATAAAATTAAAGTTCCACCTTCAACATACTTATAGTCATAAAACCATCAATATTGACATTCTAGACCCATTAAATCTCTTTTCTAGCTCACATGAGCATAACCCAATCAGTAAACAACCCTTCAAACCTCCACATAATTAAAATCATATCAAACCCTAACTTAAATACCAAATACTAACTCATAATTCCATATAGCTCAAAATCTAATCAAACTAAATTGATTAAACCCTCAACAATACCTTCAATAACGCAAATATATTATTTAAACTAAATTTAATCCTCAACAACGTCATAAAGAAAATAATTTATGATCTGTTTATAAAATAAATTAATTACAAAATCATAAAACTAAAAAATTATAAATGTAAACTAATTAAAATTAACTATTAATTATTCTCTACATATAGTCTTCTATTGTCAAAACTTAAAACTCTCTTAAAACTCTAACCTCAAAATTTTCTCTAATCAATAGAATATTATCATCATTAGAAAGAGAAAAATTGGTGAAGCAACTTTTATGAGAGAATTTTATTGAAAATAAGTGATATTAATTACTTAAATGATCTCGTAGGATTGCTCCACACTAAAAATGCGGACAACTGTGTGAAAGAAGACACAGTTCGGGTACTGTTATTTGAATCCCCACTTGCATTTTGGGCTAAAGAGCCATCTATTTCTCTAAACATTTTTATCTTTATTATATTTCTTTTTTAATTTCCTTTTTTTCCTTTTTATTTATTTATTTATTTATTTTAAAAAATTACATTAATATAAAATATTTTGTTGTTTTTTTACATTTTTATCCCATGAATTTTTTTTAATAAATCCATTTATCATAAATAATTTTTTAATTATAATCAAATATTAAAAATAAAAAATAAGTATGTTACATGAAGGGATGGAAATGAACTAGGTTAGGCTTTATCTAAGTAGGTCTGGACCTACGATGGAGATCCTAAAGCCTGAGCCTATATATAGGTTTTTTTAGACTTGAGCTCGAGCCTTCAAAAGGCCTGAAGTCTATTTGGAGACCTATTTAAAATATATGCCTTTAAATGGACTTAAAGCCTATACATCTAAGTTCATATATAATTCACAAGGTTATTTAAATACCTATGTTATTTAGGAATTCATTCTCATTTGAAATAAGGGTTAAGGTGCAAAAATACACATGAGCTTTTTCCTCAAGAGCAAAAATACACACATGTTTTTTTTAGGAGCAAAAATATACATGTGGTTACCATTTTGATGTAAAAATCACATCCCACCGTGAAGTCAGTATTCACTGTGATGAGAGAGAAAGAGATGAGGTGAACAGTAATTTAACGGTAGTGAACAGTGATTTAACAGCGAGATGTGACTTTTGCACAAAAGTGGTAACCACATGTGTATTTTTGCTCCTCAAAAAAACACAATGTGTATTTTTGCATCTTAACCCTTGAAATAAAAAAGTTAGTAAGAGAAAGAAAAGAATACTTAGTGGTAGCAATTGTCTGAGCAAGTATGAATGGGAAAAATTAATCATCTATTAACTAAAGAGATATAATTTTTAAAATTAACCAAGCATGTCAAGTGGCATATAAAACTATATTTTACCTTTTGTTTTTCTTGCAGAAAATAAGACAAATTCCTCCTATTCGGATCATTTTTATTTGGGCACCACTAAAATAAACTTACTACAATAATTTTGTTGCATCGAATGACATAAATCAATGGAGATGTAATAAGCTAACATTGTCATCTTGAGCGATAAAAAAAGGAACTGGCTTTCCTCCTTTGCGCCTTATATCTACTACCCTTCTTTGCTTTGATACGCCACCATTTTGGCACAAAACACAAGTTGTACCTCTTTTTTTTTCTTGAAAAATATTTCAAGGTATTAATTGACACCATTTTGGCACAAAACACAAGTTGTACCTCTTTTTTTTTCTTGAAAAATATTTCAAGGTATTAATTGATACTAAAAAGATATTGATGGATATTGAGAAAATACCTCATGATCTTTAAAAATTATTTTACGATCTTGCAAAAATATCCTGCAGTATATTTTTAGTACTAATTAATGCCCTAAAATATTTTTTCAAGATCTTAAAATAATTTTTCAACATCATGAAGTATTTTTTCAGTATCACTAAGTATCCTAAAATATTTTTTTAAGATCCTAAAATAATTTTTCAAGATCATGAAGTTTTTTCAGTACCAGTTAGTATCCTAAAATATCTTTTGCACAAGTCAATACCCTAAAATATTTTTTCAAGATTCTAAAATAATTTTTCAAGATCATAAGGTATCTTTTGGGTACCAATCAATATCCTGAAGTATCTTTTTAATACCATTCAGTATTTTGAAATATTTTTTTCAAAAAAAAAGAGGCACATCTTGTTCTTTGTGCCAAAATGTTAGCGTTTCAAAGCAAAAGAGGGTAGTGGATATAAGGCGTAAAGGAGGAAAGCTAGTTCCATAAAATAGAAGAGAAGTAAATGTGATCAATTGATAAATGAAAATTTTAAGCTCATTTATAAATGATAAAATGTAAAACTTAGGGTTAAGAATAAGTTATTAATTTTATAAATAATTTACAAAATTGATTTAGATTAAATTGTATATAGTTATGCATAATAATACCTTTTTAAAAAAAAAACTAAATAAGCCAAACTTGTAGGCCTATAGGCTAGGCCTTATGAAAATAGGTCTGTCCTGTTTACCTAAATATGTCTAAACCTGAGCCTGATCTATTTACTAAATATGTTAGATTAGATTTAAAATATGCTAGGTCATGGACCCCTAGTAGGCCTAGCCTATTTCCACCCTGATTACAAGGCAAAAGAAAAAAAAGTCAGTAACTGGACTTGAGGATGCTAGAGTAGAGCTTCAAATATAAGGTTGAAACCCTCATCATTGGCAACATGCAGAGGGAAGGAGAGGACGCTGACAAGTACTAAAACAGAGTGGGAGGAGACATTTTTTGAACTTCAACGCAAGGATTAAGAAGGCACATCCTAATATCACAAGACGATAGTTTGATTCTTCCATCATCGATGACGCTTGCCCTGTGAGTCTTTATTTATCATAGTTTTAGCGCACATGCATTGAAATGACTTGGACGAATTAATTGCAGAATAAAACATTAAAATAGCTTAGTTTGAAAACATGAGGATAAATTTTTTGCGATTCTAATCTATCCCACAGTGAAGCATTAATACAGTAATCCAAAATAACAGAAAAATGATAAACTATATACTAAAGTCCAACTGCATAGTTTTCCAAAAAGTTCCTTTATTCATAGATTTGTCTTCCCTCTTGATTTTGATCTACTACATGTCTCTTTCATACAGTTTGGAGTTCAAATGAATGAACCCAGGGTAACATTTAATCTTATATGCAAGTATAAAATATAAATAACCACATAACACATGTTAAGCATAGAATAATTCACCATAAACAAGTCACACCGTAACAACAATTATTAGCGAAGGACCGCATCCCTTTAGGACACCTAGCCCCAATCCATAACTAGGATACACATATGCAAATATTCTAGCAAACATGGTTAGTCATACATGAATATATACACTTGACCAAAAAAAAATACATGAATACATACATACAAGCTAATAAGATAACAGTTATCCATCTCAAACTTGAATCCTTAAATTTCGTTCGAAGGTGCTAAGATCAATTGAGGTGTCAAGGTATGCCTATAAATATTTATCATTATCGTTAGTTACTTCTGGCATCACAAAGTACCTAACTACATGCATTATTTGTAGTGGATTAACCCCTAAAAATTTCCTTATCAATAATACCCTTTTTATTCACAAAACCACAGTGCGGTAGATATTTCAAAGATCCACGCCTCTATGAAGAACTAAGCAAGAAACGTGCTAAAAAATACAGTTTTTTGTTCTTCGATCAGGTTGTCGATTGTGCCTGCTATCATGTATGGATCCCTAAGAACAAAGACCATCTTAGCAAGATTCGGATTACTAATCCCTACTGTGGAGATGATGCCGACAAACCACAATGGGGATATGACAGTGACAAAATAGCAGACACAGATTAGACGTACGATAGAAGAATCTTTACTTTTGTAAAAGCAATTTTTACTTTAAGTATGTGTTAGCTTTACTTTATTAAAAGTTGATGCCAACTTGCATGCTGGAGCATTATTAATGTATGAAGTTTTCTTTTCGAATTCAAAACACTCTTAAGTCTGTGGATTTGAAATAGTCTGAAGTCCGCACAATTGTTTCAGTTGTGTATATAATTGTTGTTTCACAACCTATATACACCACAAACAACCAACATTAGAAATCAATAATAAGAGATTTCATAGAAACTCTGATCTTCCCTCTCTTTCAAATTTTCTTAGCTTCTGAATTAACTGCGTTTAAGTCCTACCTCTATATATATAAGTAGGCATGGGAGATGAAACCAAAAAGAAAGTCTTACTGTGTGTAGATAAGGCATAGGATTAAAACTTAAAAGCTTGATGTATGTATGTATACAGCACTGGAATAGTGTGTGTGAATACACACACACAATAGTTGGTTCCGTGTGTGTGTGTGTGTGTTTCATTAAAGCACAACTTATATGGTGGTAATATTTATTAAACTAATTGTAAATAAATAATAATAAATAGTAAAATAATAATAATGTCATTATTATTAGGAAATGGAATAAGTAATAAATAAAAAGGGTGTTATTGATAAGGGAATTTTTAGGGGTTAATCCACTTTTTATCCTTTAAAAATAATCTGTGTAGTTAAATACTTTACGACTCCAGAAGTGACTAACGACAATGATAAACTTTTGTAGACATACCTTGACACCTCTACTGATCCCATCATCTCCGAACAAAATTAAGGATTCAAGCTTGAGGTGGGTAACTTTTATCTTATTAGCTTGCATGTATGTATTTATGTATGACTAACCATGTTTGTTAGAAAACCATTTTGACAATTGGACTTTTTTTTTTTAAACGGAATTCAACAATTAATCTGTGAGGGGAATTTGGTGTGAGACTTTTTTGTGCTAATTCCGTACCTTGAGATTTGACAGTGATTTTCTCTTGATTTTTTCACCCCCGGTAAACATGGTTTTATATCTGGATTGAAGCAAATGGCTCACCCATGACACAAACTATCAAGGCCTTATAGCCTTAGGGCCCACTAAATTTGGGTTAAAAGAATATCTTCTTATCACTGTCTAATTCAACTTATTTTTAGGCCCTAGCTAGAAGTGCACAAAATTATAACCCCCCCATGCAAGAAAAGATTAAAAACCCTCCGCTTTTAATCATACAAAGGCCACCACTTACCGTTCCTTTTCCTCTGATTAAATTTATCCAACACTCTAGGAAAAGCCATACAAATCCTTTCGTGATAGGCCACCACACTCTAGTAAAAAGGGTCAGGCTGGCCCTTCACAAGCTATGGCTTAAATGGCCAGCCCGTTTAGGCCCAACTAAAAAAACAGTCATTTTTCAAAGTTCGACCCTTGAACATAATGACCAAGGCATGCCTTGTTGGGCCAGAAATCATTTTAACAAACTTTAATTATTTTTTTAGTTTTTTTCAAATCAATAAAATTAGAAAATTACAATAATGAAAGTTTTAATTTAACATATAAATGTTGTCAAAATTACAGTGCAAACATCATGCATCAAGCATAACCAAATGAAGTATTCTTGTAAAACAAGTAATTTTGTTTTAATAAATGAGAAGATTTAACATAGTAAAAAAAAAAACACTTCTTATAATACAAAATTAACAAAATAAATATTTTATGAATATAGGCTTGAAAAGTACAAGTTACAAAATATGAACAAAACAATTACTAGAAAATTAGTAAGAATGCTTATGAAATAAGTAATTTCTTTTGTAAGTTATTTTATTTTTAGGGTTTCTAATATAAAATATCCTTATAAATTTTAATTAGTTTTAAAAAGATAACAATAACTAAATATTTTCAACTTCATTAACAAAACATAAAAAATCAATACTATTAAGATCATATAAGTAATTTTTTTAAAAAAATATGGGCCTAAATAGGTTGGCCTTTGGCCTTAACAAGCTAGCCCTTTTAGGCCCGTTTTAACTTTTAAGGCAAAAATCTCAAGCTCGACTTTAGCAAATTCAAGGCTTAAAAGAACCAACCTAACGAGTTATGCTTGTTTTTCCAACTCTAGCCCACTTAACTCAATTCCTTTATGTATCACTTTGGTTTTTTTAATATCATGGCCTAAGAGAGCATAAACTGAAAAAACATTGCAAGGAGCATGGGAGATGAATACAAGTCATACAAATCCAACATCTCACGCCTTGCTGCAAATTTGTAGCAACGACGTACCCTCTTCTTCCGTCCTTCTTCTACTCTTAATCTTCTCTCAACACAGCTCAACTAAATTTATTTTACATAAATGGATCCAATTTTTAAATCAAAAACTAGAAAGATAGAAAAGAGAATTGAATTAAATGACTAAGAAAAGGCTTTGTTTGATTTATTATTTTTTAAAACAATTTTTTATTCTTAAGAAAAATATAAAAAATGTTTGATATTTAATTATCACATGAATGTTTTGTAAAAGAAAAACAATAAGTCGCAAGTTTGACTAATTGATGGCTAGTAGCACCGGATAGTAGTGGAGAAATCCAAAAAACTAGTAAGTTGTTAAAAAAAAAACAACGACAACATTGATATTTTTCTTATTTTTCGTAGTATAAAATTAGACATTAAGCGGAAAAATCTATCTTCTTTTATTGCTTGACACTTTGAGGTCCCACCTTTTAAATATGAACTCTTGACTTTTCAATCTCAATATGTTTGTCATCTCTACTTTCAAGCCTACTCACTATTTAAGAACATTTATTTTAAAGAAAGTTATAATATATTTTTTTCTCACTAATGATTTTAAATAATAAGCATTCAAACAACTTTTTCAATCCCAAAACTTATTTTGTAATTTTGTTATAAAAATAGTCCATGTGAAGTTTCGAGGGGATGATAAAAATGAAAAAGAAAATAGGGGAACTACTTTAAGATCCAAAAGAAAAGGCTTAATTATTAAAAAGTCTAAATAATAATATCTCATATATCAAATTAAAAGTTAAGTGAAACTATAAGAACTTGATTTAAAAAAATTATAAAGGATCTAAATTAAAAATTAAATTAATATGTTAACAATACAAAATTACATGGTTGTAAAACTATTATGACCTGATAAAAAAAGGATAAAAAAGGACCTCATTAAAAAATCTTGAAAACGGTAGGAATTTATAAATTAATTTTTAAAAATAACACTTATATCTAGGTTTTTTCTTATTAGACCTTACCCATAAATCAAAACATTTTGGTCTCAGGCAACAAAAAAAAAAAAATCTAAACTATTTTGCCACCAAACATTACTCTTGTATGTTGTTGGATTGAGTCTCTCTCTCTCTCTCAATTTTCTTTTTGTAATCTTATATATACAATTAGATTTTAAAAAATAAATAGTTTAGATTTAATATTTTATAAAATTATCTCTATAAATGTAAAAAAATAAATTTAAACTCTTAAAATTTGATTTATACAGTTAAATAACTACAAGGTAGAAAAAAATTAAATAAATTTTAATTTATAAAATATTAAAATATTATAATAATAATAATTTTATAAAATATCAAATCTATGATAAATACTCATACACTCCTAGAATAGTATGTCATGTCAACTATGTAGAATTAAAACATAACAACTTAAATAATTTTAAGGGCTATGGTGCAATTTTATCAACAAAATTTATTTTTAGGGGCCTCTAAACAAATAAGTTTTGAAATTGACAAAAATGTGAATAAGTAATTAAATTTCAGGTTATGACCCTATATTTACGATGTGGGCAAGGATTTCTCAGAATCTAAACCATCAGAGCAAAAAGAAACCATCTATGCGTGATTTAAGGGTGCAGACAGGAGAGAGAATGAATCTAAACCATCTATGCGTGATTTAAGGGTGGAGGGACAGGAGAGAGAAAAATGAGAACGGTAAAATGAAGAGTATTTTCTTCTCTCATACGCTCCTCTCGATTTGACCAAAAAAAACACGTTCCTCTCGGACTCGAACTCAGTTTCTTCCGCCTCTATCTCTGCTTCTTCTGCACTCTGGACTTGCTTGAGCGGGTGGCTGTGAGAAATCGGGAAAGTGGGGACAAGATTTGAAGAACCACAGTAACTAATTTGAGGTGCTCTGAGATTAACGTAGGCCCGAAAGTGCTGTTAGTACACATGGGCGAAGACGCTCCTACAGTCTTCCTCTACGGTGTCAGAAACAGATCCGCTGCCCTCACTAACTCCTCCTCCTCCGCCGTTTGATCCCAGTCGAAGTACGCCTTACCATATCTCACCTCTTCTTCTCTTCGATTTTCGTGTTTTAATTTTTATTTTTGAATAAATTTCTTAAACTACATTGCAAAATAATTGCTTGATGATAGTGAAGGTCCATTTTTTAAAACTGGTCCTTCATGTTTGCACAAATTGTAGGGATTTAGTCACGGCAGCGGATATTGATATTTCTTTTAGGGTTTCGACTTGGGCGGGGCAGGGTTTAGTTGTCTGCTGTGTAATTAGGAAATCAGTGCTGTAATACATCAGCAGCTTATTTTGGCACGAATTTGATGGGCAAAACGGGGTAATTTGTCTTTTTGAGGAAGGATCTCATTGTTTCTTGGTTTAGCATCTGTAGGATGGTGGAATCTAACCGACGCTAGTGGTAATTTTTTGTGTTTTGTATCTGAAATTTAATTGAATGGGGGCGGGGAGTAAATAATAATAGAAAGAGAGATAAGGGGGAATTCGGTTATGGTATGGGTCTTCTTTTATGGCTATATGGCTATTTGTGGACTAGGAAGGCGCTCACTACTTGTTATTGATAAACAAGCATATTATAGTTGTCTAATGGGTGTACTGTCTAATTGACTGTTGAATATAAGTTGTATTTTCATGTTTCTCGTCAATGACATAGTATAGCCACTGGCCTTAGGCCTTAAAAGATTATAATATGGGCAGATTGCATACTGCTGCTTTATTGAGGCATGGGCAGTATGCCTCAAATTGTGTCTTTTTATTTTGTAGCCTCTGAAAAGGAGTTTTGTGGTTATTATTTGCTTTGGTAGTAAAGAATATCATTTGTTTTCTAGAAGGGTTCACAATTTTTTTTTGTTGGTTCATGCGTCCTTCTTTTGTCATTGTAGTGGTTGGTATCATCAAGAGGAAGGCCCTGATAAAAGATTTAGCTTCTGCGTATCACACAGAATGCGTTTCATACTGTCAAGAACTATTGGAACTTAAAAAAACAAACGGGAAGAGGTTAGATGCAATTCCTGTTTTTCAGTTTCGTGTTATTTTGTTACTTGTATCTCATTTTGACATATATTGCTATTTCATTTTTGACATTTTCGTCTGGTGACAGGCTTGTTAGTGTGAGCATTATCTTTATTGCTATTATTTTGATGTCATTTAACCCTCAAGCTGCATAGTCTGATAGGAATGAGAAGAACCTGAAGGATTAGGAGGGGGGCGCACAGTAGTAAAACTTAACTGGCAACAGAGATTTGGTTTTTAAATTGGCTTACTTAGGCTATTTCATGACCAAGGCTTTCTGAATTTAATAAAATGTGAACATTACATAGGCACATTGACATATTTTTCCGGACTAACTTGGGAGATGAATCACCTATTGCAAATGTTATATTTATCAAAAGCCCTTTCATGTTTATAGTGAGAGGCAAGTTCTCATTCCTTTTTGCAACATGTGTTATCTACTTATGGATAGAACTTGAGGCAAAAGTCTGGAAACTTGGAGTGAGATGTTAACAATAGAGAGAAGCTGAAAATTACATTGCTCAGAACTTAAAGTTGACAGTGATATCTTAGGATGGGAAGGGGAACCGATTAATGTAATATAATTGCCATAGTTTTAATAGATTGCCTCACCTTAGTGTTGGTCTTCAAATGAATGTCGCACCATTTTATGGCAGGATATTTGGTTTTGTCTGTATGTTTTAGATGGGCTAATTTTGAGTGACAGCTGTGTGATATTGGAAATCAGCATAGATCAAACAGCTAGTGAATGATTCAGTGACAATGAAGCTTTATTGTACAAAGACAAAATGAGGACGAAAACATTTAGGATCGTACATTTGGAAATGTGAATTAGTGAAAGAAAAATTCTTTTCCCCCAATTTTGAAGGTGTAATATTGTATGCACCAATACGTTGAAGTCTGGAAATATGACTTTTTGACTAGAGGAGATTGATGAAGATGCTTGCTGGTTCAAACCTACATAATGTTATCTGAATTGACCAATGTTACTTCTTACTTATTCATGGGGAGATATTATTCGACTATTTCATTGAAAATCTTACTTGGACTACATCATGGTTATGACATGCTTAATTCCTCTAATATGTTTAAGGTTTCCATCAACTTCCAAAAAGGCTTGTCTATGAGTCTTTGATATGAGTTGTAATTGTTAAGTTGGTTTTATATGCTATGCTTACACATTTCTTACTATATGTGATTTACTTCAGCCATTCATTGACTTGAGACCTCCAGAGGATTCAAGAAGGGACAGATTGCGGCCCTCCAAACGCGTAAAAAAATCGCGATAAGGTTTTGATGCAACATGATACAGATTGGGATCTAAATATTTCCTTCTTCAAAGTTATCTGAACGGTGATTCTCTATTATTTTAGTTTTCTGTCCAAGCGTTATGCTTAAGCATTTGATGGATGGATGTGGATTCAATTGTGTCTTTAATGCCTTATTGGCTTATGAGATTGTATGTGTTCTTTCATGTTTATGGGAATTATTTTCCAGTAAATAGTATGCATTTTCTAACTCTGCATGATGCTAGTACGATGGGGGAAAATGGGGCTAGGCCTGATGCTTTGATTGGTTCTTTGCACCCTGTTTTTGTCGTAAGTAAATTTTGTGCTTTAGAATGGCAGTGAAATAAACAGATCTGCAGCCTCTCCTCATCGTCTCTCTCCCTTTCTTCTGTTTATTCCATCTTTTTTGGATAAAAAACTGAACATGTAATATATTTTTTTGTCGGAAGAGATTTAATATTTTATAAAATTATATTATAATTCTCATGAGAAAAATTAAGATTCGAAGGCATTCCAGTGATATCTTAGGATGGAAAGGGGAACCGATTAATGTAATATAATTGCTATAGTTTTAATAGATTAATTTCTTGGGTTTGGTTATATTAGAGTTGAGTTTGATGGCAGTAGTAATATGATGCCTCTATGGTTTTAATTCAGTGTTGATGCATGACGAATTTAGGCTTGAACTTGTATGGTTGGGTTGAGGATTAGCATATTATGTTGCTTGCTTTAGTAGTCTCTGTAATGAAAGCATATGAGGTCTTAATTTCCTAGTTACTCGTTGATATATGCTTGGTTTTCATGATATCTGAACTGTATTTTAATTCTGAAAACTTGAGTTTTCTACAGAGACTTAGTTTCTAAGTTTATAACATCAGTGAAAGGGATTTTAGCATCTGAATGTTTGGTTATGAGAATTGAAAAGGTTCTTCAGTTCTGAAATTTGTGGTTGCTGTGGAAAAGGTTTCGCAAATGATACTATAAACTTAGAAATAAGTCCCTGCCCATTTTAGTTTTAATCCCATATTTTCAGAATTCAAATTTGAACTCACAAGATTTAATTAGGAAAGTGGGAATTTGATGAATTGTGCATCTTTAGAAATGTTCTTTTGATTGCCTACATAGGCTGAGTAGTGTTGGCATTTATGCTTTGACATCATGTTAGAATTGTTGAGAATTAAGCTTGAATTTGACTGGTGATTCGACGAATAGTATATTGCAACTACTGATGGTTGCTGGTTACGTTCTGTCCTGGAGTCGATTGTCATTTTGGGTGCCTCTTTGATCTTGTTTTCAGCATAACTATGGGATTGAGAAATTGCATCATGCGCATTATCCAACTTGCTTTTAAACTGAGTTTATTTTGAAGAAATTTATTTTGTTCGTGTCTTGAAGGCTAAGGACACTGTTGGGCTGGCCTTGTGAAGTCTTTCTACATGGAATTCCCCACACATAACATGAGGAGTTGGCTGCTCAAGATGCAACTTACCCGGCCCGGTTGTACGCTTTCCTTTCACACTTTTATATCGTTTTGTTTTTCATTTGATTGGGTTGGATTGGTTGCTATGTGTTTCCTTTGTTTTTATGTTATGGGGGAAAGTTAATTTTTTAAAAAATAAAAGCAATTGAAAACAAATTTGTTTTGGATGTGAGAATGGCAAGTTCGGGGTAATCTTTAGTTTGGATACATTCTTGAATTGATGAGTGATTGATCATGGGTTGAATGGAAAAGCTACATGGCAGTTGTTTTGGCTTTAGATGAATCCTAAGTGGGTAGTCATGACCTAGTGAGGTTTTTGTGCCTATTCATATTCATTTCTTGTGTCTACCACCTATCTTTTCCTTACTTTAGAACTTGGTTCGCGTCTTGTTTGAGACCACATTTGCATTTGCTAGACATGGAAATGAGGAAGGCATTCATTTTGTTTATAGCCAGATCCAAGTAGCCTACCTTCATACATTACTACATTCATTGCTAACCACTTTGAGCCTTAAGTTATGCCTCCTTCCATTACCCATGGCCAAAAAAATTTTTGTGGATATTTCCTATCATGTTATTTATAGCTAGATCCAAATTGCCAACCTCGACGCATTGCCACATCTATCACCTAACCACTTTAAGCCTTAAATTATGTTTTCTTTCATTACAATAGTCAAAAAAAGAACTTGTAGATATTTCCCATCATTTTGCAGCATCCCTTGCCTAACCACTTTGTGCCTTAAATTATGCATATCTATGTTTTATGACATATTTATTTTGAATGGATTTGATTGATTGGGGAGTGCATATCCTGAATATTTGGATACATGCGTAAATCTCTCATATTCATTGTTGATTGTGATGGCTAAAATGATTATATTATGAAGGTTAGCCCTAGAAACAGGTAAGGCAAATGCTCTGGGATCATTTAGTCTTCAATTGGATTTTATGAATATCTCGCGAGAGAGACAACCTTGTTGGAAGGATCTTTGAGCCTATATTTCCAAAAATTGTGTGATTAAACCTCCTACGTTGGTAACTCTTCAGAACTTGTTCTAATTCTCTTTATGGCTACTTTACGCATGTGCGGTTCTTTAAAAGGATAGAGGCATTCATATTCTAAACCCCCTTTTATCCCAAACACAAGCCACAAATATCATTATCCCTTGCTACCCCTTTGAGCCTATCACTTTTCTTAAATTCCATTATCTTGTGGTAAGTTATTGTGCATGTAAATATATTTCTAAGCATTCTCACTTGTTACTTATTGGATTACATCTTGTGGTATTGTTGCTATTATTTAACCACCATGCGTGGGATGACAAATGAGAAAAATAGAAGTTGGCAAAAAGAGAGAGAGAAAGATAAAAGGGGAAAAAAATTGTGGCCCCCCTAAAAAGAAAAGGAAAGATGGGGGAGAAAAGAAAAAAATTCATCCCAAAAAATGGGAGAAAGGAGCCACAAAAAAGCAAAGAAAAAATATATAGCTCCTTAGATGGAAAAAAGGCAAGAAAAAGAAAACAAAATAAAGAAAGCAAAGAAAAGATGTAGAGAGAAAAAATGAAAAAGAGAAAAGCATCCCACCAAGCTCTCTTGATTAGCAACATTATCACTACTTCATATATTGTATGACAAAATTCTGGGCACTATTTATTTCTTTTGGCATGCATAATGCTTACCACCCCCATCATCCATTCCACGTGGCCTATCTCCAACATTACAAGCGGGAAAGACCTCTTGATTTTTGAATGCACATGTAAGTGGTGGTAATAATTAGAATTATTACAAGCCTATGGTAGAGCCTAACCTAGGTTGGTTTGAGAGAAAACCCCCTCTAAAGGTGAGATGAGCGAAACACTTACATGCTTGAGAGACTCTCTCGGTTATATTCTTCTTTCCTAATTGTGTTCATAATTTGATCTCTTAGCATTATTATTCTGTAACTTTTGCTAACCGGGAGGATGTATTTGTGTATTTGTTGAACCATCACATTTATGCTCGAATATGAATGATTTTCTGCATGTGGAAGATGTTTAAGGATAGTTTTTGCTTCAGAAAAAAGGGAAGAAATAGGAAAAAAGGAAACGAAAAAAAGAAAAGGAAAAGAAAGAAAGAAACAAGAGAGAGAGAGAGATTTATCAATGATCATTTACCTTTTATTATTTATTAATAATTTATCATTCATCTATTTAGTTTTGTTATTTTTATTGTTATATAGATTATTTTATATTTTATCATTTTTAATTATACCGATTAGATTAGTCGTTTATTTTTCTTTCTTTGATAATATATTTCTGTTTTCTATTTAATGTATTTAACCCTTTATTTGTTTATGATTTAAACTCATCATCCCGAATAATTTTTTATTCAAAAATAAAGTACGTATTATTTATTTTTTGATGAAACTATTTATAATGCATTTAGTATTTATTGTTAATAGTTTATCATTTTCACTTGTTTTGCTTAGTTATTTATTTTATTTTCAACTAACAATATTTATTTTTGTTTACTTATTTATTTATGTATCTTGTTTGTATAATCGAATTTTAATGTGTTTAATTTATTTATTTTATTATTTTTATAAATAAAATACAAATTTTTGGTGTTGTTTCTATTTATTTTTATCTTTTCATTTGAAATTTTTTATTTCTAAACAAAATACATATTATATATGCATTCAAATATTGTAATGTTTATTGATATTTTATCATTTACATGTTTACCCAGGGAAAAAAAAATTGTTTGCCTCTAAATTGTTTGATTTTTTGCTTATACATGTTTTTTTAAACATTGATTCACTAGAAGTTATCATTCTCACTATGTAATCCCCCTTTATTTTTGTTATTTATATTATTTATTTATGAATAATCATTCTTTAACTAGATCTTTCATTATTTATTAATAATTTATCATTCATTTGCTTTCTAGTTTTGTTATTATTTAAATAAACTACAATATTTTCTTGTTATTTATATTATTACATATGGATGGTTGTTTTGATTTTTTCACCTTTTCCTTTTGTGCTGAGGTTTTTCTTAGTTTTCTTACCCAGAGGATGTGTTGTATTTTGTTGAGGAACTCAATAAAGAAAATGAAGATGGGATTTCAATTTTATTTTATTTAAAGAATATATAGTCTTCTGTTGATTTGCTCCCTTGTTTTTTTTAATACTTACTAGTTATGCTCATTGTACTTTCTAAATGCACTGGACCAATTTCCATGAGAGACTTGAAGATCTAAAACATTATTATCCTGAACTTGATGAGGGTGAGTTAACATGTTAGTGGGTATCTTGCACTCTATATCGTAGAGGTCAATATCATATACATATTTAAAGAAGATATATCCTGGTGAGTCTTCTGCTGATTTGCTCCCTGGTTTTTTTTAATACTTACTAGTTATGCTCATTATACTTTCTAAATGTGCTTTAGATGAATGGACCAATTTCCATGAGAGACTTGAAGATCTAAAACACTATTATTCTAAACTTGATGAGGGTGAGGTAACACGTCAGTGGGCATCTTGTTGTGGGCAAACACTATCGTACAAGTCAATATCATAGCGGATATATAGTTTTCTTTGTTAGACGTGCGTGCAGACGCATATATATAATTTTATTTCATTTCTTTTTCTAGTGATGTACTACAAGCTCTGAACCTCCAATGCTTTCTAGAATATGCTGGAGAGACAATGGTTAGTTTCCTATTTTGTATGCTATGTTTTCAAATTCAAATCCAAGCCATGTGTTTATAAATGAAATAATATTGTTCTCTGTGCAGCTATCTTTGGTGGCTGGTGGCTACTGGAGGACTATAGATTTCAATGGAGATCAGAGAAACTCTTTGAATCATGCCCAAGCTCTGGCTGATTTAAGTTCACCTATATTGTTTCATGTCAGATCTATGGTTCTCAAAAGAAATCAACAAATCCTCAAGACAAAGGCTGCTATAATAATATTCTCAATCTTATGTTAAGGTGAGTCAACACTCAATATAATCATTGGAGAAATGTAAATAGTTACGTAATATATGAGATCCCTGGCATCCACAATAAAAATGCAAGTTACCATGCAGAGAAATCCAGCTCTTTGCGTAGCTTACATAGATGAAAACGAAGAGATGGTGGATAAGAAAACTCAGCAAGTTTATAACTCTGTTCTTGTCAAAGGACGGGACAAGTGTGATGAGGTATGGGCACAATAATTTAGCCTGATATTTTCTCGTGATTTCTGCTTTATGCAAGTTTTCTAAAAGAAGTTATGTGACAAGTCATCATGAAATGGAGAATGAAATTAAGTATCCATGGGCCCATCACTTTTCTGATAGAACTATGGATCCATCTTAGGAAATATATCGCATCAAAGCTTCCCGGTTCTCCCACAGCAATTGGTGAAGGGAAGCCTGAAAACCAAAATCATGCTATCATATTTACACGTGGAGAAGCTTTTGCAGACCATAGACACAAATCAGGTAGCTCTGTATAGATCATTTTCTATTCTTATTGTTTACATAAATTTATCTGAAGATTCAAAGTGAATTTGCAGGAAAGCAGAGCGAGAGACACTGTATCACTGTTAATTCTTTTTTGAAAGCGGGGATATCCATATGCTAGACATTGGAGGGTGAGTTGTTGTTCATTTTTCTTTGTATGTTGTCCACTTTGTTTCTCCCTTTTTTCTTATTTTAATGTTAGCAGTTTAACTGCATCAGCTTAACAAAGTTTATTTTCGACTGCTTCATTGTTTGTTTTTCTTATATAATCCCGATTTACAGTATAATCAAAGAACTTAATGGTGTAGGTCTAGTGGCATGCATAATGAAAATGACAGGAGAGATAAGGAGGAAGAAAAGAGGGTGGTAGATTTAGAAGAAAGGAGGGAGAACTGGTAGAACTCGTGTTGATAATACTTTATACCTAACTAGAGTTCAAAGGATAAATTTAAAAAAAAATGTAAAATGGTAGAGAAATATTGACAAAATATTTCAATCCTTATTTCCACTTAAAATTATACATTCCTAGAAAATTAATAAAACAAAACAAAACAATCATGATCTTACTTAAAATCTTTTCTTCTATACTCATCTATAATTCTGAACTTACCAGTAATTGATATCATGTATTTTTTTTTTTTTTTGGGATCTATTTTTATCCTCCACTACTCAATGGAGTTGGATAGTCATATGTTCTTTTATGATCATTAATGAGCATTAATTGTCAGGTGCGCGAACCACTTCCTTTGATTGTACATCATCTTCCTATTGCTGTGACCTTTGGTTTTATCATGGAAGATCTTTAGACTTGCTTTATCCGTGGGTCTTTGTAAGTACCTTCTATATTTCAGTTAAAATACTGATTTCCAGACTCTTAATGTTAAGAACTGGCATGAGTCTTCTCTATTATATCCTTATGGCCTAATGTTAAGTATGACTAGAATTGAACATTGGAGTGTTGTTTTGTCGCTAGTTACTGATGGTGAATAGCCCTTGTCAAATATGATTGTCAGAGAACATGAATTTTAAATGCGGGATAGTTTTGGATAAATTCACTTTCATCTTTTTTCTATTTGGAAGGCTGAAAAGATTGACTTTTATGTTGTGTGGTGTTGGTGCTGTAGCATAATAGGATGTGAATCAACTGCAAAGCTAAGGAGAGAGTTTCCCATGCGGACTTGCGGTATTTCATTCTATCTATTTAATAAGTTATTGATTATTGATTGTAGAGGAATGTTTTTGGTAATAGGAGAGCTATTATTTAATAACTGGTTTTGATGTATTGCCTACATGCTAAAGCGCTTTCAATCATACAACCTTTCCTCACTTAATTATTTATCGTTTAGAATATTTAACCAGTAGTTTCTTATTTATTTTTTATTATCTAATAATTAATAAGTTTGATAAATATGTATTATTTTTAATGCCTTAATATTCCTCTTCTCCTTTCCTCCCCTATTAATATTTGTTCTTCAATTTTATAAAATCTCTTGTATAAAGTTATTTTTGTGCTATTTCTGAATATTGTTGTGCTATTTAAATTATTTGACTTAAATGGGTTATTTTAGTCTTAAACTATTTAATGTCCTTATATAAATTTCATGTTTTCTTAATCTTCCTTTTTCTTCTCTATGTGACTATCTTTAAATTTGTTTGTTATGATTCTCTGTCTTCCTTTTTTCTTCCTTCTTCCACTTCTTGCATCATATGATGAGATTTGGAGCTAATTTTTTGTTTGCTCTTTGCTTTTTTTATTTGTTTGGTTGGTTTCTGTTATTAGGTGCTGGGAAGGGGCATTTTGGATTTTTCTTGTTTTTATTTTGATTTTTAATGATGTGTCTACGCATTGTTTTGCTTTTTATTTTAATAAAAAAATTGAAAAGTTTTGAGTTGAGGGAAATGAAAGAACTTTTTTTGGTGCAAGTTGCTAGTTTGAGGTGATGCTATGTTATTGATATGCCTAGGCTTGAAAAGACTTTATTTTTGCTTTGATGATGCTAGTTAAGTGGTAATTAGCTTAGATTGGATGCAATTTGATGATGATTCTTTGCCTGGTGAGGTATTCGTGCCTTGTTCATTTCTTGTGTGCAGCTATATGGTAGGGCAGCTGAGCAAATAAATTGAGTGAAAAAGAACTCCTATGTAGGTGAGCTAATACACTTTATATCCCATGTGTGTGTATCTTACTTGGATTCAATCTTGCTAAGCTTTGTGTCTAAAAATGGTTTCTTTGACACAAAATGGTTTCCCTATTTGTGATTGATGACTTGGATTGTATGCTTGGCTCCAAGTTTGAATTTCTTGAGGTCTTTGCAATCTGCGGCCCATTCAATTTGTCTCTCTTCTTATTCTTTCCCTTTTGTTTCTTGTCCATTCTTTCCATTACCCCTGTTTTATTTGTCACTTAAGACAACATTACATCCCAATAAAAGTCCTCATGATTTATGCCTGATAAGTGATTGTTAGGTGGAGATGTGAACTATGGTCAAGGTTATGGTAGTGAGAATAGGTAGGATGGAGAGCAAACACAAACCTACAAACCTACAGACACTTGATTGATGAGAGTAGACACTTTACCTAGTGAGGGAATCAAGGTTGCATTGCATCCCATTTAACTTTTTAACCATGGCACTAGTTGACTTGAGGTGAGTGACATGATTTGAGTGGCTGGGCATTGATGTATTTGGTGATCCTCTATGCTGTAACTTGTTCATCCTACTTTATTTTCTTGGGATTTTTACCTTCTTCCTTTTGATTTGCCTTCCACCTGCAACCTTCAAGTCTTAGAACTGCCTTGGTGTTCCCTGCTTTCCAATCTTCATTTGTGAATAGCATGCATGTTACCGACTACTTAGGTACGGTTCCTCTTACCAAGCCCCCTATTTTAATTTTCTCAAATTTTTCAAAGATCTGATTCAGATTTTTATTTTGGTCTGCCCCTTTTCCTCTCTCCTTGGAGGCCATATCTAAAGTCCTAATATGTTTTATTATTATTATTATTTATGAAGCTAAGGAGGAAATGAAACTGTTCTTCCGTTATGAAGGTGTAATTTCAAATCAAGAAGACATTGTTTTTGAACTGTAGCTTGTGTCACTTCTGTTTGCCTTGTGGCTCCTATATAGGAGAGAACATTTAGCTTTCATGTTGCCTGGAAGATGGGAGGTTTTGGGTCTTGGTGTGGTAATTTCCTTTTGGCGGCATTTTTCTTTTGATGATGCCATCCATTAGATTTCGAAGTCACTTTTGGGAGAAGGTTGCAGCTTGCTTATATTTGGGTTGAATGAGTTGAATATTTCATTCGTGTTTGTCATGCGCTCTAAATTTCTGGAACATATTCTTTTTTTTTTTTTAAACTTCCCGTTATGATTTGACGATTGTACAAATTAAGAAATATACTTTGGTGTAGATGTTAACTAAATTATATATTTTTCTGCCTGCTGACTTGACTTGTAGTTTCATACTTTCATCTGTAAACCTGACTGCATTTGTAGGTTGAAGATCTTGAATGAGAGTAAATAGGAGAGGAGTGGTGACAATTGAAAATGGAAAGAGCACTGAAAATAGTCTACAGACTGTCACTGACAGAAGAAAGATGACTGTGGAGTTCCATGTCTACAAGGTAGGACAAATATTTAAAATCCATGCAGCAATTTTATGGAATAATTAGACGGTGCAAACCACAAACCCAAAGAAAATGCTTAAAATATTGGACGATGCGGTGAAAGAGAAGTAATTGCAGAAGGCATTGAGTAAGATTCAACCAAGCAACATACACTATTAAATTGAAGTTGTCTTAGACCATGAATGATGATATTTTAATTTCTCCTTTTCACACACTTTTTCTTAGACCTTTCATTCTAAAGTATTGGGTTATTAGGTCTCGAGATGAGCATCTCAATTAAAAGTTGGTGTGTTGGACTTTTGCAAAGCTTGGTTGGGAAATGATATTATTTTAGCAGCGACCATTGGTCGACCATCTTTTTTTGAGGTAAGCTGAAAATATTTCCTCCCTCCATTTGTTTTTTCTTTAA
Source organism: Acacia confusa (assembly GCA_037074495.1). Classification (NCBI taxonomy): domain Eukaryota; kingdom Viridiplantae; phylum Streptophyta; class Magnoliopsida; order Fabales; family Fabaceae; genus Acacia; species Acacia confusa. The sequence continues at coordinate 25,786,372 of CM073514.1, forward strand.
TAGAGTAATCTCATTCTCTTATTATGTATATTAGCTAGGCTAGAACTTTCTAATATATTGGTGAAATAAGAGCACCTTTGTAGGCAATAGATTTCTATCTAATTGACTTGAATGAATGAATTTAATGCTGGATGGGACATATTCATATTTAAGTTATCAACTTTTCATTACCCGCTCCAATTTGTCAAAAACCCCACAAGTAGCACAAGTAATCTCTTCACCCCTTTCTTTTCTATGAAATGTTGGTTTGCCTAAATATATGGTATTTTTCTGAGTTCAAATGTTGTGCTTCCTTAATTTTTCAAGTTTTGATAAAGTTGTAAATTGTAGTCCCTTTATGCAATATCTCTATATGTCCGTCACTTTTTGAAAAATTTGCAGTTTTAGTCCCAATTTTAAAGGTTGCAAGAGAATTGAAGTGGGATTTGAAACAACTACTTTTCATTGAATCCTGAATTAATACTCCATTCTATGATGAAACCCCAACTCCTCAATCTGCTTAATATGGTTAACGGATCATTTTCCCCTTTTCTATAATTTATTTATGATTTAGAATTATTATTATAACCATTAATAATTATTGTATTCTTTTGCTTCTTCCTAATTTACCCTTCATTTTATACCATTTTAGTAGTTTTCTCTTTTGTATAATTGGCCTTATGGACTTCTGAGTGGTTTAAGTCTTAATATGTGTTTGTATTTTTTGAGTGGTGTAAGTCTTAATATGTTTTTATATTTAAATTATTTAAATACTATTGTCATATTTGTTTTTTAATATCCATCCTCCTCTTTTCGTTCTCTCTTTTTCCTTCTTTCACTATGATGAGATTTTCAAACTATTCCATTTGTTGTCTTTCACTTATTATTTGTTACTTTTTTTTTGGCCATCCATTATTTGTTACTATTTACTTATTAGTTATAATTACTTATTATTCAAAAAGATAATAATTAGTAAGATTTATGAATTGTTAATATATATTACAATTAATAAATTTTACTCTTCTACTTTTTCCATGACTCTCCTTATTTCTTTCTAATTTTAATTTTTATGCTAATTCGACATTCCTCGCATTATATTTATATATGTTTTCTCTTGTTTCTATAACGTGTTTGTGCTATTTATATTTAAATGTGCTATTTTGTTTGATGACAATTAATAATTATTTTCTACTTCCAAGACTTGGAGTTGCTTGATATGTTTCATTATTTATTAATTTTTTTGTCATATTTGAGTTAAATGTGCTATGTTATTTATATTTAAATTTGTATTTGATGATTCTAAATAAGTCCTTCTATTTAACTAGTTAAATTTTTCTTCTACTTTTTTCATGTCTCCACAACTCCATTCTTAGTTGTTTCTATTTGATTTATGATATTTCACTATTTCTCATGTTTCTCATTTGGTATTATATTATATTAATTTTTTTCTCTTTTTTCCATAATTTTGTATGATTCCAAATAATTCGTTCTATTTAACTAGTTAATATTTTCTTCTTTTTTCATGTCTCCCTTTGTTTCTATTTGATTTATGCTAATTCATTGTTCCTAATTTGGTATTATATTAATTGTTCTCTCTCTTTTTTTTCCCCATAATTTTATAATTCTAAAGGTTTGGGTATATATTATTGTTTAAAATATTTGTTTTGCAGTCATATTTCATGTTCGGTTTTTTTTTTTTTTTTACTTATTATTTTCTCTCCTCTTCTTATTTGATTTGTAGTTGATGATTATTAGTATTACCTATAAAAAAAAAAAGATTGCTCCTCATGCTCTTCCATTTATTTATTATTTTTTACTATTTATGGTATATAATATTTATTATTTATTATTTTATTTATTGTAATACTTATAATTTAATAATTGGTAATATCGGTAAAGTATGTAACGATAGTTATTTTGTTCTACTACCTTTTTTTTTTCCATGCGTCTCTTATTGCCATGCTAATTCACCAATCTTGAGTAATATATATATATATATATATATATATATTTTTTTTTTTTTTTTTTTTTTTTTTTTTTTTGTATAACGTTATAATTTATGAGTTTTCGAGTAATTTAAGTTTCCCAATATGTTTGTGCTATTTAAATTGTTTGAGTTAATATGTTTGTGGTATTTAAGTTATTTGATTTAGATGAGTTGTTTTGTCGCTATGTTTGACTTATTATTTGTTGTGTTAGTTAAATTTGTTTTCCCCCTTTTAAATGCCATCGCTGGATGCCTGTCCAGCCCTCACCCGAATTAGTTAAATTGTATTTATTTATTTATTATTAGTAAATTCTTTCCTATATATAACTCTCTTTTCATTTGTATTTGATTTTTTTATTGTCATGCTAATTCATCCTTCCTCATTTTGTATTATATTATGTTTTTTCCATAACTTGTGAAGTTTAATATGTTTGTGTTGTTTAAATTAATATGTTTGTGCTATTTAGATATTTTGTTGTCTTTTTGAGTTTTCTGTCATATTTGACTTAAATTATTGGTTACTATTATATTATTTACTATTTATTTATCGTTAATCATATTTATTATTTAATAATTGACAGATATTTATGATTTATAATTATTACCTATGACCAGTAATATTTATTTTCTTTTCTATTTCTTCCACCACTTGTAGTTGCTAATGTATATGTGAATTTTTATTTGATGATTTTAAATAATTCCTTAATTTAAGTCAATGTTTAATAAGTTATACTTGTTTCTATTTATTTATTATTTTTCATATTCAAAGTTAATTATCATCTAAATTTGTGGGTATATATTAGTTATATCTAAAATATTTAAATGGACTATTTATTGTAATATTTATTATTTAATTATTTTTACTATTAAATTCCTTACAATTTATTTATTGTTTATCGTATTTATTATTTAAATTTATTTATTATTTTATAATTGATAGATATTTTTGATTTATAATTATGACTACTTAATATTTATTTTATTATCCTATTTCTTGCGCCCCAGTTGCTAAATATATTTGTATTATTTAAATGGGCTATTTCTTATCCTATTTGTTGTAATATCTATTATTTGATTACTTGTCATATTTATGAATTATATAATTATTTGTTAAATGTGTTACATTAGTACTAACTTCCTCTTCGATTGCCTTAGATTTGCATTTGATTATTCTTCTTCCGTCTCTTGATGCTATTGACTTAGAAGTACTATTTTGTTATGTTTTTTTTATTCTTTTTCGGTTGTTGGCTTGTATTTGAGTAGTAGTCTTCCTTTTTTTTTCCCCTTTCTTTTCACTATTATGAGCTTTTTAAACAATTCCATCCTCAATCTTTTATTTATTTATTGCTACTCTTTAGTCATTATGTGTGTGTGTGTAATATTATTTTTACATGTAACAATAATTATTTTACTTATACTTTTATATTTATTTTCCTTAAATTTTCGTTTGTTTTTTGTTTGTCGGAATATTTCTTTGGCTTTCCTTATTTTTTTCCCCTCTTTTTTCATATCTAATCATGATTATTATTATAGTAATTGTTCTTTGTCTTTTCGCATGGAATTAAATTTATAACCAAATGAGTTTTGGAGTGATTTTTTAAATTATTTGACCTAAATGAGTTGTTTTACAATTTAAATAGACTTGTAGTGTTATATTTGTTTTCCATTCTTTTCCCCCCTTGATATTGTCTTGACTTTTCTTGTTTTCTTCTCTCTTTAAATGTGTGACGGATGATTCTTCTCTTCTCTTTCTTCCAAATCTTTACATTTTGATGAGGTTTTGACTTTATTTGTCAAGTTTAATATGTTCAATTTTTAATTTTAATTTAATAGTGAATTAATAATTATAATATAGTATTTAACAATTAATAATAGTAATAATAATAATAATATTTAATTATTTAGAACAATTAATGATTTACTTCTCTCTTTCTTTAAATTTGTCGGGATGCTTCTTCTCTTCTTTTTCTCATGTTTGACTTTTTTTGTAAGTTAACTTGGAAAAAGAATCAAAATTTCGAAAAAGAATTTTTTTTCTAAATATGACAAAAAAAAAAGCACAATGGATCATCCGAATTATTCTATTTCATTTATATTTAATATTTAATTAGTCTAATTTGTTACTAGTGAATTATTAATTCAGAATTAGCTATGTTAGTGATCATTATTTAGAACAATTAATGATTATTTTCATTTTCTACTTCTTCCGAGCAGCCTTCATACCGTACTATATTAATTATTTTTTGCCATGTACTAAGTTTATTGCTTCCTAACTTACAACCATATAAATTATTTGACTTTTTAAGCCATTTAATTAGACTTCTGCTTTCATATTTGTTTCCCTTAATTTTTTTTTCAAGATTTTCCATTTAATGTTAATATTTAAATAGTTAAATTTGTTACTAATTATTCATAGGGTACTATATTAATTATTTTTTGCCATAACTTACAACTATATAAATTATTTGACTTTTTAAGCCATTTAATTAGTCTTCTGCTTTCATATTTGTTTCCTTTCCCTGACTAAGAACTATCACTTATTCAATGAATAGATATAATAAAAAAATATAAATAAAACGTTTTTCCTTTCTTGTATTTGGAGTTACTATGCATGGAACAGATATATCATGGCAAATTCTTTAGAAAAAATTGTAAACAAGGATTTTTTTAGCAAGGTACAAAACACACCTTTCTTTTAGAAAAGAGGTGCTTTTAGATCTTCTTAAGCCGAAATGGCAAGCAATGGTGGGGGAGGAAAGGTTCCCTTTTTTAGGGTATTCTGGGGAATAGATCCAATGGAGATAGGGTGTCAATGACATTTGCCATAGGGTAGAATCAGTCGGGGGTTTGAAAGGTGGTGGTTTAGCCTGTGGCAAATGTCATTGACACCTTGTCTCCACTGGATCTATTCCCCAGAATACCCTAAAAAACGGGACCCCCCCTCCCCCCGCGCCATTTCGACTTAAGAAGATCTGAAAACACCTTTCTAAAAGAAAGGTGTGTTTCGTAGACTGATTCTATCATAAAGGCCAACGATAGACAATAACTACCCCCGAGCATACCTTACAACTCCCACAACTCTGTTTTCATAGTTTAGGTTGCTCCCATTTCGCTCATACTAATTTTATCAAGTTTCACTCCCTCAAGTTGATGAGCTACTTTTATCCTAACTATGTTGATCAAAAAATTATGTGTCAAAAAATTATGTTTCTCACAAATTTCAAATATTCCTAACTACGTTATTAAGATTAGTTAAAAACAATGTATGTGTCAAAAATATGAAAAATCAGAGAGTAGAGAATGTGCAAATGAAAGAGAATTAGTGGTGGATATGAGGTAATTAATATAAAGATGTATGTTTAATAGAGGTAGGAAAAGAAGTTTAAATTTTGAGATGAGAAAAGTTGTATATAAGAAAGACCAATCCCAAGAGAGAGAAAGTTGCTTATAAAAAATATCATAGGAGTGAAAGTACAACTTTAATAATTTATGATATTAAAGAATTAAAATTTGAACATATTAACATATTAAATATTGTTTTTCTTTTTGCAATCTTTGACTTTTCTTATTTTCCCTTCTTTATTTATGTCTTAATACACAATGGTATCTCATACTTTATGTAGGGAGTAATGATCTCATAAGTAACTTAATTGGTGCTACAAATTTATCAAATATCAACTCATTGACGTAGGAATATGTGATTTCCAATTATGACCAAACTACCCTAAGTTAAGTTGTGAATAATGAAAGTGAAATCGTTAATGTAAAATTTGATAATAACAAAGAGAAGAAAACAAGAAAAAGCCAACATAAAAAACAATAAGAAAAACAAATGTCAAAAAAGTTTACTTAAATTTTAATTAAACCCACATCTTTAGATGATATATGTTTTATTTAGGGAGTCATGGTCTCATAAGTAACTTAATTGGTGAATTTATCAAATCTCAAGTTCTTGACAGAGGAATATGTAATTTCCAAACTTCCCTAAGTTAAATTTTAAAAAATGAAAGTGAAGTCATTAATGTAAAATTTGATAATAAGAAAGAGGAGAAAATAAGAAAAAGCCAACAGAAAAAACAATAAAAAAACAAATATGTCAGAAAAGTCCAGTTTGGATGATAAATAAGAATATGATAAACAATAAGTAAATATTGAGTTAGGAATTATTATGAAGAAAAAAAGAAAATTATGACTGTAATAAACAATATTACAATACAGACAAATTTAACTAATTAAATGTTTTTTTAAAAAATCTCATTATGAAGAAAAAGGGAAAATCATAAATGTCAAATAATTTAAATAGCACAAACATGACAATACTATTAAATAGTTTAGACAAAACAAACATACTAAGTAACTTCAAATACTCTAAGAATGGTGAATTAGCATTAGAAACTACAAACATGGAAAAAGTAGAAGAACAATATAATGTTACATATAATGATAATTCATAAATATTACCAATAATTAAATAATAAATATAAATGAAAGAGAAGGAAAAGAGAGGGAAGAATAATAATAATCAAATAAGAAAAAGGGTTAAGGTGCAATTTCACCGGACTTTGGCTCAGGAACAATTTCGCCAATAAACTCTCTAGTGGATCAAAATCGCCAACAAACTTTTAAAAACGTAAAATCTGCACAACGCCGTTAACGTTTGTTTTCTGCCTTCATGAAAAATTACAGAATAGGACCCAGATGTTTATGAAACTATATTTAAACCTAAAAAAATTTAAAATTTTTATTTTAGTCCCTCCATGTAATTTATATGGAGGGACTAAAGTGAAAATTATAAAAATTTTATGGGCTAAAAGATAATTTTCAAAAACTTTGGGTTCTTTTCTGTAATTTTTGTGGGGCCATCCCTACCCCAAAATCCGCCCCTGGTTAAAGGCCTTTTTTTAAACCTTAGCTTGACCTGGCCCGTGGCCTATTAAGAATGCCTGTAATTTTAAAATTTTTTATAAACAACCTAACAAACCATACAAGACATACTAATAATAGGTTAGGCCTGTTCTGTTGTTATAGGCCTATTTTTTTGCCTGTATATGAGCCTGGCCTGACCTGTGGCCTGTTTTTTTTTTATTTAATTAAGCTAACAAACCACAGGCCGAAAACAAGCCTACTTTGAACAGGCTAAAATCATGCCAAAATTACATAAATTAATACTAATAATATAAATAACAGGCCACAAGCCGAAGACATACCTACTTTAAATAGGCTAAAAACAGAACAAAACTACATAAATTAATACTAATAATATAAACAGACTGGCCTGACAGGCCTAAAAAGCCTCTTATCAGGCAAGAGAAAACATGCCTCATAAGAGGTCTTGGCCTAGCCTTTTAGCCTAACAGGCCAAGCCTGAGCAGGCTTTTAACAAGCCAGGCCACAGGCCCTTGGCCTTTTTCCACCCCTAACCTCAAAACAAGTCTATTTCAAATAGGACGAAAACATAATTACTTTATACAGATCGAAAACAGACCTACATCTAACAGCCTGTTTGAAGTTGGTCTATATTCGGTTTGTTTAAAGTAGGTCTGTTTTCACTCTGTTTGAAGTATGCTTGTTTTAAGGTGAGGCCCGTGGTTTTTTAGGTTGCTTACAAAATTTTTAAAATTACAGGCCTCCTTAATAGGCCACAGGCCAGGCTAACACCGAAAAAAAAGGCATGTAACTAGCGGCGGATTTTGTGGGGTAGGGATGACCATGCAAAAATTACATAAAAGAACTCAAAGTTTTAGAAAATTATCTTGTTGCCCCAATTTTTTTTTAATTAGTACGTGGAGGGATTAAAATAAAAATTTTAAAATTTTTGCAGCTTAAATATAGTTTCATAAACATTTGGGTCCTATTTTGTAATTTTTGCATGAAGCCAGAAAACGGACTTTAACGGCACTGTGCAAATAGAAAGAAAATGAATAATAAAATAGATAGATAAAATGATAAATTAAAAAAATGACAAATGAGGAATTAGCATGACCATAAAAGCAATCAAATAGAAACAAATGAGAATATAGACATGGAAAAACAACACAACCAATCTAAACAACTTCAAATACTATGTTATGTAAAGTTATGGGAAGAGGAGACCAAATTAATGTAATGTAAGACGAGGAAGGATGAATTTCAAATAGAAAGAAAATGAATAATAAAATAGATAGATAAATATGATAAATTAAAAAAAACGACGAATGAGGAATTAGAATGACCATAAAAGCAATCAAATAGAAACAAATGATAAGATAGACATGGAAAAAGTAGGAAAACTTACATATAATGATAATTCATAAATATTACCAATTATTAAATAATAAACATTAAAATTAATAACTAATAAATATAAACGAAAGAGAAGGAAAAGAGGGAAGAATCATAATAATCAAATACAAATCAAAAAAGAAAGTGAAGAGAAAACAAGAAAAAGCCAACCAAAAAAAACAATAAGAAAAACAAATATGTCAAAAAATCCACTTAAATTTTAATATAAACCCACAACTTTAGATGATAAACAATAAGTAGATAGAAACAAATTTAACTAATTAAACTAAGGAATTATTCAAAAAATCTCATTATGAGGGAAAAAAAGGAAAATTATGATTGTGATAAACAATAAGTAAATAGAAACAAATTTAGCTAATTAAATATTCACATTAAACTAAGGAATTATTGAAGAAACCTCACTGTGAGGAAAAAAAAGGAAATCATCAAATGTATAATTTAACTAATTAAATATCAAATAATTTAAATAGAAGAAACATGACGCAAACATATTAAGCAACTTCAAATACTCTGAAGTTCATTAAGGTATGTAAAGTTATGGGAAGATGAGACCAAATTAATATAATGCAAAACAAGGAAGGATGAATTTCAAATAGAAAAAAAATGAATAATAAATAGATAGATAAATATGATAAATAAAAAAAATAAAGAATGGTGAATTAGCGTGACCATAAAGGCAATCAAATAGAAACTAGAGACATGGAAAATGTAGAAGAATAATATAATTATCATTACATATAATGATAATTCATAAATATTACTAAATAATAGATATTAAAATTAACAAATAATAAATATAAATGAAAGAGAAGGGAAAGAGAAGGGAAAATAATAACAAACAAATACAAATCAGATAAAAAAAAGAAGCCCACAAAAAAAAAACAATAAGAAAAACAAATGTCAGAAAAAGTCCACTTAAATTTTAATATGAATCCACAACTTTGTGATCAACAAAAAGTAAATAGAAATAAATTTAACTAATTAAATATTAACATTAAACTAAAGAATTATTTAAAAAATCTCATTATGAGGGAAAAAGGAAAATTAGCGAATGCATAATTTAACTAATTAAATATCAAATAATTTTAAAAAGAAAAAGAAGAGAAGAAGCATCACAACACAAATTTAAAGAAAGAGTTCTAAATACTAATTATTAATTCACTAGTATCAAATTAGACTAATTAATATTAAATTAAAATTAAAAAATTGAACATATTAAACTTAAAAAATAAAGTCAAAACCTCATCACAAGATTTGGAAGAAAGAGAAGAATCATCCATCACACATTTAAAGAGAGAAGAAAACGAGAAAAGTCAAGACAATATCAAGGGCTAAAAATAATGGAAAACAATATAACACTAGAAGTCTATTTAAATTGTAAAACAACCCATTTAGGTCAAATAATTTAACAAATCACTCAAAAGCTCATTTAGTTATAAAGTTAAGTCCATGCAAAAAGACAAAGAACAATTAGTATAATAATAATCATGATTAGATATGAAAAGAGGGGAAAAAATAAGGAAAGCCAAAGAAATATTCCGACAAACAAAAGAAAAATGAAAATTTAAGGAAAATAAATATAAAAGTAGAAGTAAAATAATTATTGTTACATGTAAAAATAATTCATATATATATATATATATATATATATATATATATATATATAATTAAATAAAAAATATTATAATAAATAATGAATAAAGACTAGCAATAAATAAATAAAAGGCTGAGAATGGAATTGTTTAAAAAGCTCATAACAGTGAAAGAAGGAGAAAAAGGAAGACTAATACTCAAATACAAGCCAACAACCGAAAAAGAATAAGAAAAACATAACAAAATCAAATACAAACAAAAAGAGTCATATATAGGAAAGAATTTACTAATAATAAATAAATAGATATAATTTAACTAATTCAGGTGAGGGCATTCAACGATGGGATTTAAAGGCAAAATAATAATAATAATAATAATAATAATAATAATAAATAACACAACAAATAATATAAATAAAATAACTTAAATACCACAAACATATTAACTCAAACAATTTAAATGGCACAAATATATCGAGCAACTTAAATTACTCAAAAATCCATAAATTATAAAATTATAGAAAAAAGAATATATATATATATATATATATATATATAGAAGAATGGTGAATTGAGACGCATGGCAAAAAAGGTAGAAGAATAACTATTGTTACATACTTTACAGATATTACTAATTATTAAACTATAAATATTACAATAAATAAATAAATAATAATATTATATACCATAAATAGTAACAAATATTAAATAAATGGAAGAGCATGAGGAGCAATCTTTTTTTTTTTTTTTTTTATAGGTAATACTAATAATCAGCAACTACAAATCAAATAAGAAGAGGAGAGAAAATAATAAAAGTTTACAAAAAAAACCGAACATGAAATATGACTGCAAAACAAATATTTTAAACATTAATATATACCCAAACCTTTAGAATTATAAAATTATGGGAAAAAAAGAGAGAAAACAATTAATATAATACCAAATTAGGAACAGTGAATTAGCATAAATCAAATAGAAACAAAGGGAGACATGAAAAAAGAAGAAAATATTAACTAATTAAATAGAACGAATTATTTGGAATCATAAAAATTTATGGAAAAAGGAGAAAACAATTAATATAATATAATATAATACCAAATGAGAAATATGAGAAATAGTGAAATATCATAAATCAAATAGAAACAACTAAGAATGGAGTTATAGAGACATGAAAAAAGTAGAAGAAAAATTTAACTAGTTAAATAGAAGGAATTATTTAGAATCATCAAATACAAATTTAAATATAAATAAAAAAATTAATAAATAATGAAATATATTAAGTAACTCCAAGTCTTGGAAATAGAAAATAAGTATTAATTGTCATCAAACAAATTAGCACATTTAAATATAAATATCACAAACACGTTATAGAAACAAGAGAAAACAAATAAAATACAATTCGATGAATGTTAAATTAGCATAAAAATAAAAATTAGAAAAAAATAAGGAGAGTCATGGAAAAAGTAGAAGAGTAAAATAATTATTAATTGTAATATATATTAAAAATTCATAATTATTATTATTAATTTCTTTTTTAATAATAAGTATTATAAATAATAAGTAAATAGTAACAAATAATGAATGGCAAAAAAAAAAAAAAAAGAAGTAACGAATAATAATTGAAAGAAAACAAATGAAATAGTTTGAAAATCTCATCATAGTGAAAGAAGGAAAAAGAGAGAAGGAAAAGAGGGGGATGAATATTAAAAACAAATATGACAATAGTATTTAAATAATTTAAATATAAAAACATATTAAGACTTACACCACTCCAAAAATACAAACACATATTAAGACTTAAACCACTCAGAAGTCCATAAGGCCAATTATACAAAAGAGAAAACTACTAAAATGATACAAAATGAAGGGTAAATTAGGAAGAAGCATAACAATACAATAATTATTAATGGTTAGAATAATAATTCTAAATCATAAATAAATTATAGAAAAGGGGAAAATGATCCGTTAACCATATTATGCAGATTGATGAGTTGGGGTTTCACCATAGAATGGAGTATAATTCAAGATTCAATGAAAAGTAGTTGTTTCAAATCCCACTTCAATTCTCTTGCAACCTTTAAAATTGGGACATCTAAATTGGGACTAAAAATGCAAGTTTTATTCAAAAAGTGACGGACATATAGAGATATTGCATAAAGGGACTGCAATTTACAACTTTATCAAAGATTGAAAAATAAGGAAGCACAACATTTGAACTCAAAGAAAAATACCATATATTTAGGCAAACCAACATTTCATAGAAAAGGGGTGAAGAGATTACTTGTGCTACTTGGAGCGGGTAATGAAAAGTTGATAACTTAAATATGAATATGTCCCATCCAGCATTAAATTCATTCATTCAAGTCAATTAGATAGAAATCTATTGCCTACAAAGGGGCTCTTATTTCACCAATATATTAGAAAGTTCTAGCCTAGCTAATATACATAATAAGAGAATGAGATTACTCTATTAAAGAAAAAAAGAGAGGAGATATTTTCAGCTTACCTCAAAAACAAATGGTCGTTGCTAAAATAGTATCATTTCCTAACCAAGCTGCTAAAATAGTATCATTTCCTAACCAAGCGTTGCAAAAGTCCAACACACCAACTTTCAATTAAGATGCTCATCTTGAGACCTAATAACCCAATACTTTAGAATGAAAGGTCTAAGAAAAAGTGCGTGAAAACGAGAAATTAAAATATCATCATTCATGGTCTAAGGCAACTTCAATTTAATAGTGTATGTTGTTTGGTTTAATGTTGCTCAATGCCTTCTACAACTACTTCTCTTTCACCGCATCGTCCAATATTTTAAGCATTTTCTTTGGGTTTGTGGTTTTTAATAGTGACTACAACAAAGAAGTTTGCACCGTCTAATTATTCCTTAAAATTGATGCATGGATTTTAAATATTTGTCCTACCTTGTAGACATGGAACTCCACAGTCATCTTTCTTTTGTCAGTGACAGTCTGTAGACTATTTTTAGTGCTCTTTCCATTTTCAATTGTCACCACTCCTCTCCTATTTACTCTCATTCAAGATCTTCAACCTACAAATGCAGTCAGGTTTACAGATGAATTCACAAAGTTTGAAACTACAAGTCAAGTCAGCAGGCAGAAAAATATATAATTTAGTCAACATCTACACCAAAGTATATTTCTTATTTTGTACAATCGTCAAATCATAACGGGAAGTTAAAAAAAAAAAAAAGAATATGTTACAGAAATTTAGAGCGCATGACAAACACCAATGAAATATTCCACTCATGCCAAATATAAGCAAGCTGCAACCTTCTCCCAAAAGTGACTTCGAAATCTAATGGATGGCATCATCAAAAGAAAAATGCCGCCAAAAGGAAATTACCACACCAAGACCCAAAACCTCCCATCTTCCAGGCAACATGAAAGCTAAATGTTCTCCCCTATATAGGAGCCACAAGGCAAACAGAAGTGACACAAGCTACAGTTCAAAAACAATTTCTTCTTGATTTGAAATTACACCTTTTACCGAAGAACAGTTTCATTTCCTCCTTAGCTTCATAAATAATAATAATAATAAAACATATTAGGACTTTAGAGATGGCCTCCAAGGAGAGAGGAAAAGGGGGAGACCAAAATAAAAATCTAAATCAGATCTTTGGAAAAAAATTTGAGAAAATTAAAATAGGGGGCTTGGTAAGAGGAACCGTACTTGAGTAGTCAGTAACATGCATGCTATTCACAAATGAAGATTGGAAAGCAAGGAACACCAAGGCAGTTCTAAGACTTGAAGGTTGCAGGTGGAAGGCAAATCAAAAGGAAGAAGGTAAAAATCCCAAGAAAATAAAGTAGGATGAACAAGTTACAGCATAGAGGATCACCAAATACATCAATGCCCAGCCACTCAAATCATGTCACTCACCTCAAGTCAACTAGTGCCATGGTTAAAAAGTTAGATGGGATGCAATGCAACCTTGATTCCCTCACTAGGTAAAGTGTTTACTCTCATCACTCAAGTGTCTGTAGGTTTGTGTTTGCTCTCCATCCTACCTATTCTCACTACCATAACCTTGACCATAGTTCACATCTCCACCTAACAATCACTTATCAAGCATAAATCATGAGGACTTTTATTGGGATGTAATGTTGTCTTAAGTGACAAATAAAACAGGGGTAATGGAAAGAATGGACAAGAAACAAAAGGGAAAGAATAAGAAGAGAGACAAATTGAATGGGCCGCAGGTTGCAAAGACCTCAAGAAATTCAAACTTGGAGCCAAGCATACAATCCAAGTCATCAATCACAAATAGAGAAACCATTTTGTGTCATAGAGAAACCATTTTTAGACACAAAGCTTAGCAAGATTGAATCCAAGATACACACACATGGGATATAAAGTGTATTAGCTCACCTACATAGGAGTTCTTTTCACTCAATTTATTTGCTCAGCTGCCCTACCATATAGTAAGAATTAGAGTAAGAGCTGCACACAAGAAATGAACAAGGCACAAATACCTCACCAGGCAAAGAATCATCATCAAATTGCATCCAATCTAAGCTAATTACCACTTAACTAGCATCATCAAAGCAAAATAAAGTCTTTTCAAGCCTAGGCATATCAATAACATAGCATCACCTCAAACTAGCAACTTGCACCAAAAAAAGTTCTTTCATTTCCCTCAACTTTTCAATTTTTTTATTAAAAAAAAATCAAAATAAAAACAAGAAAAATCCAAAATGCCCCTTCCCAGCACCTAATAACAGAAACCAACCAAACAAATAAAAAAAAACAAAGAGCAAACAAAAAATTAGCTCCAAAATCTCATCATATGATGCAAGAAGTGGAAGAAGGATGAAAGAAAAAAGGAAGACAGAGAATCATAACAAACAAATTTAAAGATAGTCACATAGAGAAGAAAAAGGAAGATTAAGAAAACATGAAATTTATATAAGGACATTAAATAGTTTAAGACTAAAATAACCCATTTAAGTCAAATAATTTAAATAGCACAATATTCAGAAATAGTACAAAAAAAACTTTATACAAGAGATTTTATAAAATTGAAGAACAAATATTAATAGGGGAGGAAAGGAGAAGAGGAATATTAAGGCATTAAAAATAATACATATTTATCAAACTTATTAATTATTAGATAATAAAAAATAAATAAGAAACTACTGGTTAAATATTCTAAACGATAAATAATTAAGTGAGGAAAGGTTGTATGATTGAAAGCGCTTTAGCATGTAGGCAATACATCAAAACCAGTTATTAAATAATAGCTCTCTTATTACCAAAAACATTCCTGTACAGTCAATAATCAATAACTTATTAAATAGATAGAATGAAATACCGCAAGTCCGCATGGGAAACTCTCTCCTTAGCTTTGCAGTTGATTCACATCCTATGCTACAGCACCAACACCACACAACATAAAAGTCAATTTTTTCAGCCTTCCAAATAGAAAAAAGATGAAAGTGAATTTATCCAAAACTATCCCGCATTTAAAATTCATGTTCTCTGACAATCATATTTGACAAGGGCTATTCACCATCAGTAACTAGCGACAAAACAACACTCCAATGTTCAATTCTAGTCATACTTAACCTTAGGCCATAAGGATATAATAGAGAAGACTCATGCCAGTTCTTAACATTAAGAGTCTGAAAATCAGTATTTTAACTGAAATATAGAAGGTACTTACAAAGACCCACGGATAAAGCAAGTCTAAAGATCTTCCATGATAAAACCAAAGGTCACAGCAATAGGAAGATGATGTACAATCAAAGGAAGTGGTTCACGCACCTGACAATTAATGCTCATTAATGATCATAAAAGAACATATGACAATCCAACTCCATTGAGTAGTGGAGGATAAAAATAGATCCAAAAAAAAAAAAAATATATGATATCAATTACTGGTAAGTTCAGAATTATAGATGAGTATAGAAGAAAGGATTTTAAGTAAGATCATGATTGTTTTGTTTTGTTTTATTAATTTTCTAGGAATGTATAATTTTAAGTGGAAATAAGGATTGAAATATTTTGTCAATATTTCTCTACCATTTTACATTTTTTTTTTAAATTTATCCTTTGAACTCTAGTTAGGTATAAAGTATTATCAACACGAGTTCTACCAGTTCTCCCTCCTTTCTTCTAAATCTACCACCCTCTTTTCTTCCTCCTTATCTCTCCTGTCATTTTCATTATGCATGCCACTAGACCTACACCATTAAGTTCTTTGATTATACTGTAAATCAGGATTATATAAGAAAAACAAACAATGAAGCTGATTCAGTTAAACTGCTAACATTAAAATAAGAAAAAAAGGAGAAACAACGTGGACAACATACAAAGAAAAATGAACTACAGCTTACCCTCCATTGTCTAGCATATGGATATCAATTCAAACAGCCCGTTTTCAAAAAAGAATAAACAGTGATACAGTGTCTCCCACTCTGCTTTCCTGCAAATTCACTTTGAATCTTCAGATAAATTTATGTAAACAATAAGAACAGAAAGTGATCTATACAGAGCTACCTGATTTGTGTCTATGGTCTGCAAAAGCTTCTCCACGTGTAAATATGATAGCATGATTTTGGTTTTCAGGCTTCCCTTCACCAATTGCTGTGGGAGAACCGGGAAGCTTTGATGCGATATATTTTCTAAGATGGATCCATAGTTCTATCAGAAAAGTGATGGGCCCATGGATACTTAATTTCATTCCCCATTTCATGATGACTTGTCACATAACTTCTTTTAGAAAACTTGCATAAAGCAGAAATCACGAGAAAATATCAGGCTAAATTATTGTGCCCATACCTCATCACACTTGTCCCGTCCTTTGACAAGAACAGAGTTATAAACTTGCTGAGTTTTCTTATCCACCATCTCTTCGTTTTCATCTATGTAAGCTACGCAAAGAGCTGGATTTCTCTGCATGGTAACTTGCATTTTTATTGTGGATGCCAGGGATCTCATATATTACGTAACTATTTACATTTCTCCAATGATTATATTGAGTGTTGACTCACCTTAACATAAGATTGAGAATATTATTATAGCAGCCTTTGTCTTGAGGATTTGTTGATTTCTTTTGAGAACCATAGATCTGACATGAAACAATATAGGTGTACTTAAATCAGCCAAAGCTTGGGCATGATTCAAAGAGTTTCTCTGATCTCCACTGAAATCTATAGTCCTCCAGTATCCACCAGCCACCAAAGATAGCTGCACAGAGAACAATATTATTTCATTTATAAACACATGGCTTGGATTTGAATTTGAAAACATAGCATACAAAATAGGAAACTAACCATTGTCTCTCCAGCATATTCTAGAAAGCATTGGAGGTTCAGAGCTTGTAGTACATCATTCCTCTGACTAGAAAAAGAAATGAAATAAAATTATATATATGCGTCTGCGCGCACGTCTAACAAAGAAAACTATATATCCAACAAAGAAAACTATATATCCGCTATGATATTGACCTGTACGATAGTGTTTGCCCACAGAAAGATGCCCACTGACGTGTTAACTCACCCTCATCAAGTTTAGAATAATAGTGTTTTAGATCTTCAAGTCTCTCATGGAAATTGGTCCATTCATCTAAAGCACATTTAGAAAGTATAATGAGCATAACTAGTAAGTATTAAAAAAAACCAGGGAGCAAATCAGCAGAAGACTCACCAGGATATATCTTCTTTAAATATGTATATGATATTGACCTCTACGATATAGTGTCTGTCCCCTGCAAGATACCCACTGACGTGTTAACTCACCCTCATCAAGTTCAGGATAATAATGTTTTAGATCTTCAAGTCTCTCATGGAAATTGGTCCAATGCATTTAGAAAGTACAATGAGCATAACTAGTAAGTATTAAAAAAAAACAAGGGAGCAAATCAACAAAAGACTATATATTCTTTAAATAAAATAAAATTGAAATCCCATCTTCATTTTCTTTATTGAGTTCCTCAACAGAATACAACACATCCTCTGGGTAAGAATACTAAGAAAAACCTCAGATAAGTTCCACAGCACAAAAGGAAAAGGTGAAAAAATCAAAACAACCATCCATATGTAATAATAAAAATAACAAGAAAATATTGTAGTTTATTTAAATAATAATAAAAGAAAGAAATTAAACACATTAAAATTCGATTATACATACATGATACATAAATAAATAAGTAAACTGAAATAAATGTGGTTAGTTAAAAAGAAAATAAATAACAACTAAGTAAAACAAGTGAAAATAAAAACTGCATGCATTATAAATAAATAATATAAATAATTTCATAAAAAAATAAATATGTACTTTATTTATCAATAAAGCATTCATGTGAAAATATAAATATAAATAACAAATCATAAAGGAGAAAAGGTTCAATACATTAAATAAAAAACATAAATATATGATCAATACACACACACGACTAATCTAATTAGTACAAGTGAGAATGATAAAATGTAAAATAATCTATCTAACAATAAAAAAATAACAAAATTAGAAAGCAAATGAATGAATGATAAATTATTAATAAATAATGAAAGATCTAGTTAAATAATGATTATTCATAAATAAATAATATAAATAACAAAAATAAAGGGGGATTACATAGTGAGAATCATAACTTCTAGTGAATCAATGTTTAAAAAAACATGTATAAGCAAAAAATCAAACAATTTAGAGGCAAACAAAAAAAAAATTTCTGGGTAAACATGTAAATGATAAAATATCAATAAACATTACAATATTTGAATGCATATATAATATGTATTTTGTTTAGAAATAAAAAATTTCAAATGAAAAGATAAAAATAAATATAAACAACAACAAAAATTTGTATTTTCTTTATAAAAATAATAAAAGAAATAAATTAAACACATTAAAATTCGATTATACAAACAAGATATAAATAAGTAAACAAAAATAAATATTGTTAGTTGAAAATAAAATAAATAACAACTAAGCAAAACAAGTGAAAATGATAAACTATTAACAATAAATACTAAATGCATTATAAATAGTTTCATCAAAAAATAAATAATACGTACTTTATTTTTGAATAAAAAATTATTCGGGATGATGAGTTTAAATCATAAACAAATAAAGGGTTAAATACATTAAATAGAAAACAGAAATATATTATCAAAGAAAGAAAAATAAACGACTAATCTAATCGGTATAATTAAAAATGATAAAATATAAAATAATCTATATAACAATAAAAATAACAAAACTAAATAGATGAATGATAAATTATTAATAAATAATAAAAGGTAAATGATCATTGATAAATCTCTCTCTCTCTCTTGTTTCTTTCTTTCTTTTCCTTTTCTTTTTTTCGTTTCCTTTTTTCCTATTTCTTCCCTTTTTTCTGAAGCAAAAACTATCCTTAAACATCTTCCACATGCAGAAAATCATTCATATTCGAGCATAAATGTGATGGTTCAACAAATACACAAATACATCCTCCCGGTTAGCAAAAGTTACAGAATAATAATGCTAAGAGATCAAATTATGAACACAATTAGGAAAGAAGAATATAACCGAGAGAGTCTCTCAAGCATGTAAGTGTTTCGCTCATCTCACCTTTAGAGGGGGTTTTCTCTCAAACCAACCTAGGTTAGGCTCTACCATAGGCTTGTAATAATTCTAATTATTACCACCACTTACATGTGCATTCAAAAATCAAGAGGTCTTTCCCGCTTGTAATGTTGGAGATAGGCCACGTGGAATGGATGATGGGGGTGGTAAGCATTATGCATGCCAAAAGAAATAAATAGTGCCCAGAATTTTGTCATACAATATATGAAGTAGTGATAATGTTGCTAATCAAGAGAGCTTGGTGGGATGCTTTTCTCTTTTTCATTTTTTCTCTCTACATCTTTTCTTTGCTTTCTTTATTTTGTTTTCTTTTTCTTGCCTTTTTTCCATCTAAGGAGCTATATATTTTTTCTTTGCTTTTTTGTGGCTCCTTTCTCCCATTTTTTGGGATGAATTTTTTTCTTTTCTCCCCCATCTTTCCTTTTCTTTTTAGGGGGGCCACAATTTTTTTCCCCTTTTATCTTTCTCTCTCTCTTTTTGCCAACTTCTATTTTTCTCATTTGTCATCCCACGCATGGTGGTTAAATAATAGCAACAATACCACAAGATGTAATCCAATAAGTAACAAGTGAGAATGCTTAGAAATATATTTACATGCACAATAACTTACCACAAGATAATGGAATTTAAGAAAAGTGATAGGCTCAAAGGGGTAGCAAGGGATAATGATATTTGTGGCTTGTGTTTGGGATAAAAGGGGGTTTAGAATATGAATGCTCTATCCTTTTAAAGAACCGCACATGCGTAAAGTAGCCATAAAGAGAATTAGAACAAGTTCTGAAGAGTTACCAACGTAGGAGGTTTAATCACACAATTTTTGGAAATATAGGCTCAAAGATCCTTCCAACAAGGTTGTCTCTCTCGCGAGATATTCACAAAATCCAATTGAAGACTAAATGATCCCAGAGCATTTGCCTTACCTGTTTCTAGGGCTAACCTTCATAATATAATCATTTTAGCCATCACAATCAACAATGAATATGAGAGATTTACGCATGTATCCAAATATTCAGGATATGCACTCCCCAATCAATCAAATCCATTCAAAATAAATATGTCATAAAACATAGATATGCATAATTTAAGGCACAAAGTGGTTAGGCAAGGGATGCTGCAAAATGATGGGAAATATCTACAAGTTCTTTTTTTGACTATTGTAATGAAAGAAAACATAATTTAAGGCTTAAAGTGGTTAGGTGATAGATGTGGCAATGCGTCGAGATTGGCAATTTGGATCTAGCTATAAATAACATGATAGGAAATATCCACAAAAATTTTTTTGGCCATGGGTAATGGAAGGAGGCATAACTTAGGGCTCAAAGTGGTTAGCAATGAATGTAGTAATGTATGAAGGTAGGCTACTTGGATCTGGCTATAAACAAAATGAATGCCTTTCTCATTTCCATGTCTAGCAAATGCAAATGTGGTCTCAAACAAGACGCGAACCAAGTTCTAAAGTAAGGAAAAGATAGGTGGTAGACACAAGAAATGAATATGAATAGGCACAAAAACCTCACTAGGTCATGACTACCCACTTAGGATTCATCTAAAGCCAAAACAACTGCCATGTAGCTTTTCCATTCAACCCACGATCAATCACTCATCAATTCAAGAATGTATCCAAACTAAAGATTACCCCGAACTTGCCATTCTCACATCCAAAACAAATTTGTTTTCAATTGCTTTTATTTTTTAAAAAATTAACTTTCCCCCATAACATAAAAACAAAGGAAACACATAGCAACCAATCCAACCCAATCAAATGAAAAACAAAACGATATAAAAGTGTGAAAGGAAAGCGTACAACCGGGCCGGGTAAGTTGCATCTTGAGCAGCCAACTCCTCATGTTATGTGTGGGGAATTCCATGTAGAAAGAATTCACAAGGCCAGCCCAACAGTGTCCTTAGCCTTCACAAGACACGAACAAAATAAATTTCTTCAAAATAAACTCAGTTTAAAAGCAAGTTGGATAATGCGCATGATGCAATTTCTCAATCCCACAGTTATGCTGAAAACAAGATCAAAGAGGCACCCAAAATGACAATCGACTCCAGGACAGAACGTAACCAGCAACCATCAGTAGTTGCAATATACTATTCGTCGAATCACCAGTCAAATTCAAGCTTAATTCTCAACAATTCTAACATGATGTCAAAGCATAAATGCCAACACTACTCAGCCTATGTAGGCAATCAAAAGAACATTTCTAAAGATGCACAATTCATCAAATTCCCACTTTCCTAATTAAATCTTGTGAGTTCAAATTTGAATTCTGAAAATATGGGATTAAAACTAAAATGGGCAGGGACTTATTTCTAAGTTTATAGTATCATTTGCGAAACCTTTTCCACAGCAACCACAAATTTCAGAACTGAAGAACCTTTTCAATTCTCATAACCAAACATTCAGATGCTAAAATCCCTTTCACTGATGTTATAAACTTAGAAACTAAGTCTCTGTAGAAAACTCAAGTTTTCAGAATTAAAATACAGTTCAGATATCATGAAAACCAAGCATATATCAACGAGTAACTAGGAAATTAAGACCTCATATGCTTTCATTACAGAGACTACTAAAGCAAGCAACATAATATGCTAATCCTCAACCCAACCATACAAGTTCAAGCCTAAATTCGTCATGCATCAACACTGAATTAAAACCATAGAGGCATCATATTACTACTGCCATCAAACTCAACTCTAATATAACCAAACCCAAGAAATTAATCTATTAAAACTATAGCAATTATATTACATTAATCGGTTCCCCTTTCCATCCTAAGATATCACTGGAATGCCTTCGAATCTTAATTTTTCTCATGAGAATTATAATATAATTTTATAAAATATTAAATCTCTTCCGACAAAAAAATATATTACATGTTCAGTTTTTTATCCAAAAAAGATGGAATAAACAGAAGAAAGGGAGAGAGACGATGAGGAGAGGCTGCAGATCTGTTTATTTCACTGCCATTCTAAAGCACAAAATTTACTTACGACAAAAACAGGGTGCAAAGAACCAATCAAAGCATCAGGCCTAGCCCCATTTTCCCCCATCGTACTAGCATCATGCAGAGTTAGAAAATGCATACTATTTACTGGAAAATAATTCCCATAAACATGAAAGAACACATACAATCTCATAAGCCAATAAGGCATTAAAGACACAATTGAATCCACATCCATCCATCAAATGCTTAAGCATAACGCTTGGACAGAAAACTAAAATAATAGAGAATCACCGTTCAGATAACTTTGAAGAAGGAAATATTTAGATCCCAATCTGTATCATGTTGCATCAAAACCTTATCGCGATTTTTTTACGCGTTTGGAGGGCCGCAATCTGTCCCTTCTTGAATCCTCTGGAGGTCTCAAGTCAATGAATGGCTGAAGTAAATCACATATAGTAAGAAATGTGTAAGCATAGCATATAAAACCAACTTAACAATTACAACTCATATCAAAGACTCATAGACAAGCCTTTTTGGAAGTTGATGGAAACCTTAAACATATTAGAGGAATTAAGCATGTCATAACCATGATGTAGTCCAAGTAAGATTTTCAATGAAATAGTCGAATAATATCTCCCCATGAATAAGTAAGAAGTAACATTGGTCAATTCAGATAACATTATGTAGGTTTGAACCAGCAAGCATCTTCATCAATCTCCTCTAGTCAAAAAGTCATATTTCCAGACTTCAACGTATTGGTGCATACAATATTACACCTTCAAAATTGGGGGAAAAGAATTTTTCTTTCACTAATTCACATTTCCAAATGTACGATCCTAAATGTTTTCGTCCTCATTTTGTCTTTGTACAATAAAGCTTCATTGTCACTGAATCATTCACTAGCTGTTTGATCTATGCTGATTTCCAATATCACACAGCTGTCACTCAAAATTAGCCCATCTAAAACATACAGACAAAACCAAATATCCTGCCATAAAATGGTGCGACATTCATTTGAAGACCAACACTAAGGTGAGGCAATCTATTAAAACTATGGCAATTATATTACATTAATCGGTTCCCCTTCCCATCCTAAGATATCACTGTCAACTTTAAGTTCTGAGCAATGTAATTTTCAGCTTCTCTCTATTGTTAACATCTCACTCCAAGTTTCCAGACTTTTGCCTCAAGTTCTATCCATAAGTAGATAACACATGTTGCAAAAAGGAATGAGAACTTGCCTCTCACTATAAACATGAAAGGGCTTTTGATAAATATAACATTTGCAATAGGTGATTCATCTCCCAAGTTAGTCCGGAAAAATATGTCAATGTGCCTATGTAATGTTCACATTTTATTAAATTCAGAAAGCCTTGGTCATGAAATAGCCTAAGTAAGCCAATTTAAAAACCAAATCTCTGTTGCCAGTTAAGTTTTACTACTGTGCGCCCCCCTCCTAATCCTTCAGGTTCTTCTCATTCCTATCAGACTATGCAGCTTGAGGGTTAAATGACATCAAAATAATAGCAATAAAGATAATGCTCACACTAACAAGCCTGTCACCAGACGAAAATGTCAAAAATGAAATAGCAATATATGTCAAAATGAGATACAAGTAACAAAATAACACGAAACTGAAAAACAGGAATTGCATCTAACCTCTTCCCGTTTGTTTTTTTAAGTTCCAATAGTTCTTGACAGTATGAAACGCATTCTGTGTGATACGCAGAAGCTAAATCTTTTATCAGGGCCTTCCTCTTGATGATACCAACCACTACAATGACAAAAGAAGGACGCATGAACCAACAAAAAAAAATTGTGAACCCTTCTAGAAAACAAATGATATTCTTTACTACCAAAGCAAATAATAACCACAAAACTCCTTTTCAGAGGCTACAAAATAAAAAGACACAATTTGAGGCATACTGCCCATGCCTCAATAAAGCAGCAGTATGCAATCTGCCCATATTATAATCTTTTAAGGCCTAAGGCCAGTGGCTATACTATGTCATTGACGAGAAACATGAAAATACAACTTATATTCAACAGTCAATTAGACAGTACACCCATTAGACAACTATAATATGCTTGTTTATCAATAACAAGTAGTGAGCGCCTTCCTAGTCCACAAATAGCCATATAGCCATAAAAGAAGACCCATACCATAACCGAATTCCCCCTTATCTCTCTTTCTATTATTATTTACTCCCCGCCCCCATTCAATTAAATTTCAGATACAAAACACAAAAAATTACCACTAGCGTCGGTTAGATTCCACCATCCTACAGATGCTAAACCAAGAAACAATGAGATCCTTCCTCAAAAAGACAAATTACCCCGTTTTGCCCATCAAATTCGTGCCAAAATAAGCTGCTGATGTATTACAGCACTGATTTCCTAATTACACAGCAGACAACTAAACCCTGCCCCGCCCAAGTCGAAACCCTAAAAGAAATATCAATATCCGCTGCCGTGACTAAATCCCTACAATTTGTGCAAACATGAAGGACCAGTTTTAAAAAATGGACCTTCACTATCATCAAGCAATTATTTTGCAATGTAGTTTAAGAAATTTATTCAAAAATAAAAATTAAAACACGAAAATCGAAGAGAAGAAGAGGTGAGATATGGTAAGGAGTACTTCGACTGGGATCAAACGGCGGAGGAGGAGGAGTTAGTGAGGGCAGCGGATCTGTTTCTGACACCGTAGAGGAAGACTGTAGGAGCGTCTTCGCCCATGTGTACTAACAGCACTTTCGGGCCTACGTTAATCTCAGAGCACCTCAAATTAGTTACTGTGGTTCTTCAAATCTTGTCCCCACTTTCCCGATTTCTCACAGCCACCCGCTCAAGCAAGTCCAGAGTGCAGAAGAAGCAGAGATAGAGGCGGAAGAAACTGAGTTCGAGTCCGAGAGGAACGTGTTTTTTTTGGTCAAATCGAGAGGAGCGTATGAGAGAAGAAAATACTCTTCATTTTACCGTTCTCATTTTTCTCTCTCCTGTCCCTCCACCCTTAAATCACGCATAGATGGTTTAGATTCATTCTCTCTCCTGTCTGCACCCTTAAATCACGCATAGATGGTTTCTTTTTGCTCTGATGGTTTAGATTCTGAGAAATCCTTGCCCACATCGTAAATATAGGGTCATAACCTGAAATTTAATTACTTATTCACATTTTTGTCAATTTCAAAACTTATTTGTTTAGAGGCCCCTAAAAATAAATTTTGTTGATAAAATTGCACCATAACCCTTAAAATTATTTAAGTTGTTATGTTTTAATTCTACATAGTTGACATGACATACTATTCTAGGAGTGTATGAGTATTTATCATAGATTTGATATTTTATAAAATTATTATTATTATAATATTTTAATATTTTATAAATTAAAATTTATTTAATTTTTTTCTACCTTGTAGTTATTTAACTGTATAAATCAAATTTTAAGAGTTTAAATTTATTTTTTTACATTTATAGAGATAATTTTATAAAATATTAAATCTAAACTATTTATTTTTTAAAATCTAATTGTATATATAAGATTACAAAAAGAAAATTGAGAGAGAGAGAGAGAGACTCAATCCAACAACATACAAGAGTAATGTTTGGTGGCAAAATAGTTTAGATTTTTTTTTTTTTTGTTGCCTGAGACCAAAATGTTTTGATTTATGGGTAAGGTCTAATAAGAAAAAACCTAGATATAAGTGTTATTTTTAAAAATTAATTTATAAATTCCTACCGTTTTCAAGATTTTTTAATGAGGTCCTTTTTTATCCTTTTTTTATCAGGTCATAATAGTTTTACAACCATGTAATTTTGTATTGTTAACATATTAATTTAATTTTTAATTTAGATCCTTTATAATTTTTTTAAATCAAGTTCTTATAGTTTCACTTAACTTTTAATTTGATATATGAGATATTATTATTTAGACTTTTTAATAATTAAGCCTTTTCTTTTGGATCTTAAAGTAGTTCCCCTATTTTCTTTTTCATTTTTATCATCCCCTCGAAACTTCACATGGACTATTTTTATAACAAAATTACAAAATAAGTTTTGGGATTGAAAAAGTTGTTTGAATGCTTATTATTTAAAATCATTAGTGAGAAAAAAATATATTATAACTTTCTTTAAAATAAATGTTCTTAAATAGTGAGTAGGCTTGAAAGTAGAGATGACAAACATATTGAGATTGAAAAGTCAAGAGTTCATATTTAAAAGGTGGGACCTCAAAGTGTCAAGCAATAAAAGAAGATAGATTTTTCCGCTTAATGTCTAATTTTATACTACGAAAAATAAGAAAAATATCAATGTTGTCGTTGTTTTTTTTTTTAACAACTTACTAGTTTTTTGGATTTCTCCACTACTATCCGGTGCTACTAGCCATCAATTAGTCAAACTTGCGACTTATTGTTTTTCTTTTACAAAACATTCATGTGATAATTAAATATCAAACATTTTTTATATTTTTCTTAAGAATAAAAAATTGTTTTAAAAAATAATAAATCAAACAAAGCCTTTTCTTAGTCATTTAATTCAATTCTCTTTTCTATCTTTCTAGTTTTTGATTTAAAAATTGGATCCATTTATGTAAAATAAATTTAGTTGAGCTGTGTTGAGAGAAGATTAAGAGTAGAAGAAGGACGGAAGAAGAGGGTACGTCGTTGCTACAAATTTGCAGCAAGGCGTGAGATGTTGGATTTGTATGACTTGTATTCATCTCCCATGCTCCTTGCAATGTTTTTTCAGTTTATGCTCTCTTAGGCCATGATATTAAAAAAACCAAAGTGATACATAAAGGAATTGAGTTAAGTGGGCTAGAGTTGGAAAAACAAGCATAACTCGTTAGGTTGGTTCTTTTAAGCCTTGAATTTGCTAAAGTCGAGCTTGAGATTTTTGCCTTAAAAGTTAAAACGGGCCTAAAAGGGCTAGCTTGTTAAGGCCAAAGGCCAACCTATTTAGGCCCATATTTTTTTAAAAAAATTACTTATATGATCTTAATAGTATTGATTTTTTATGTTTTGTTAATGAAGTTGAAAATATTTAGTTATTGTTATCTTTTTAAAACTAATTAAAATTTATAAGGATATTTTATATTAGAAACCCTAAAAATAAAATAACTTACAAAAGAAATTACTTATTTCATAAGCATTCTTACTAATTTTCTAGTAATTGTTTTGTTCATATTTTGTAACTTGTACTTTTCAAGCCTATATTCATAAAATATTTATTTTGTTAATTTTGTATTATAAGAAGTGTTTTTTTTTACTATGTTAAATCTTCTCATTTATTAAAACAAAATTACTTGTTTTACAAGAATACTTCATTTGGTTATGCTTGATGCATGATGTTTGCACTGTAATTTTGACAACATTTATATGTTAAATTAAAACTTTCATTATTGTAATTTTCTAATTTTATTGATTTGAAAAAAACTAAAAAAATAATTAAAGTTTGTTAAAATGATTTCTGGCCCAACAAGGCATGCCTTGGTCATTATGTTCAAGGGTCGAACTTTGAAAAATGACTGTTTTTTTAGTTGGGCCTAAACGGGCTGGCCATTTAAGCCATAGCTTGTGAAGGGCCAGCCTGACCCTTTTTACTAGAGTGTGGTGGCCTATCACGAAAGGATTTGTATGGCTTTTCCTAGAGTGTTGGATAAATTTAATCAGAGGAAAAGGAACGGTAAGTGGTGGCCTTTGTATGATTAAAAGCGGAGGGTTTTTAATCTTTTCTTGCATGGGGGGGTTATAATTTTGTGCACTTCTAGCTAGGGCCTAAAAATAAGTTGAATTAGACAGTGATAAGAAGATATTCTTTTAACCCAAATTTAGTGGGCCCTAAGGCTATAAGGCCTTGATAGTTTGTGTCATGGGTGAGCCATTTGCTTCAATCCAGATATAAAACCATGTTTACCGGGGGTGAAAAAATCAAGAGAAAATCACTGTCAAATCTCAAGGTACGGAATTAGCACAAAAAAGTCTCACACCAAATTCCCCTCACAGATTAATTGTTGAATTCCGTTTAAAAAAAAAAAGTCCAATTGTCAAAATGGTTTTCTAACAAACATGGTTAGTCATACATAAATACATACATGCAAGCTAATAAGATAAAAGTTACCCACCTCAAGCTTGAATCCTTAATTTTGTTCGGAGATGATGGGATCAGTAGAGGTGTCAAGGTATGTCTACAAAAGTTTATCATTGTCGTTAGTCACTTCTGGAGTCGTAAAGTATTTAACTACACAGATTATTTTTAAAGGATAAAAAGTGGATTAACCCCTAAAAATTCCCTTATCAATAACACCCTTTTTATTTATTACTTATTCCATTTCCTAATAATAATGACATTATTATTATTTTACTATTTATTATTATTTATTTACAATTAGTTTAATAAATATTACCACCATATAAGTTGTGCTTTAATGAAACACACACACACACACACGGAACCAACTATTGTGTGTGTGTATTCACACACACTATTCCAGTGCTGTATACATACATACATCAAGCTTTTAAGTTTTAATCCTATGCCTTATCTACACACAGTAAGACTTTCTTTTTGGTTTCATCTCCCATGCCTACTTATATATATAGAGGTAGGACTTAAACGCAGTTAATTCAGAAGCTAAGAAAATTTGAAAGAGAGGGAAGATCAGAGTTTCTATGAAATCTCTTATTATTGATTTCTAATGTTGGTTGTTTGTGGTGTATATAGGTTGTGAAACAACAATTATATACACAACTGAAACAATTGTGCGGACTTCAGACTATTTCAAATCCACAGACTTAAGAGTGTTTTGAATTCGAAAAGAAAACTTCATACATTAATAATGCTCCAGCATGCAAGTTGGCATCAACTTTTAATAAAGTAAAGCTAACACATACTTAAAGTAAAAATTGCTTTTACAAAAGTAAAGATTCTTCTATCGTACGTCTAATCTGTGTCTGCTATTTTGTCACTGTCATATCCCCATTGTGGTTTGTCGGCATCATCTCCACAGTAGGGATTAGTAATCCGAATCTTGCTAAGATGGTCTTTGTTCTTAGGGATCCATACATGATAGCAGGCACAATCGACAACCTGATCGAAGAACAAAAAACTGTATTTTTTAGCACGTTTCTTGCTTAGTTCTTCATAGAGGCGTGGATCTTTGAAATATCTACCGCACTGTGGTTTTGTGAATAAAAAGGGTATTATTGATAAGGAAATTTTTAGGGGTTAATCCACTACAAATAATGCATGTAGTTAGGTACTTTGTGATGCCAGAAGTAACTAACGATAATGATAAATATTTATAGGCATACCTTGACACCTCAATTGATCTTAGCACCTTCGAACGAAATTTAAGGATTTAAGTTTGAGATGGATAACTGTTATCTTATTAGCTTGTATGTATGTATTCATGTATTTTTTTTTGGTCAAGTGTATATATTCATGTATGACTAACCATGTTTGCTAGAATATTTGCATATGTGTATCCTAGTTATGGATTGGGGCTAGGTGTCCTAAAGGGATGCGGTCCTTCGCTAATAATTGTTGTTACGGTGTGACTTGTTTATGGTGAATTATTCTATGCTTAACATGTGTTATGTGGTTATTTATATTTTATACTTGCATATAAGATTAAATGTTACCCTGGGTTCATTCATTTGAACTCCAAACTGTATGAAAGAGACATGTAGTAGATCAAAATCAAGAGGGAAGACAAATCTATGAATAAAGGAACTTTTTGGAAAACTATGCAGTTGGACTTTAGTATATAGTTTATCATTTTTCTGTTATTTTGGATTACTGTATTAATGCTTCACTGTGGGATAGATTAGAATCGCAAAAAATTTATCCTCATGTTTTCAAACTAAGCTATTTTAATGTTTTATTCTGCAATTAATTCGTCCAAGTCATTTCAATGCATGTGCGCTAAAACTATGATAAATAAAGACTCACAGGGCAAGCGTCATCGATGATGGAAGAATCAAACTATCGTCTTGTGATATTAGGATGTGCCTTCTTAATCCTTGCGTTGAAGTTCAAAAAATGTCTCCTCCCACTCTGTTTTAGTACTTGTCAGCGTCCTCTCCTTCCCTCTGCATGTTGCCAATGATGAGGGTTTCAACCTTATATTTGAAGCTTTACTCTAGCATCCTCAAGTCCAGTTACTGACTTTTTTTTCTTTTGCCTTGTAATCAGGGTGGAAATAGGCTAGGCCTACTAGGGGTCCATGACCTAGCATATTTTAAATCTAATCTAACATATTTAGTAAATAGATCAGGCTCAGGTTTAGACATATTTAGGTAAACAGGACAGACCTATTTTCATAAGGCCTAGCCTATAGGCCTACAAGTTTGGCTTATTTAGTTTTTTTTTTTAAAAAAAAGGTATTATTATGCATAACTATATACAATTTAATCTAAATCAATTTTGTAAATTATTTATAAAATTAATAACTTATTCTTAACCCTAAGTTTTACATTTTATCATTTATAAATGAGCTTAAAATTTTCATTTATCAATTGATCACATTTACTTCTCTTCTATTTTATGGAACTAGCTTTCCTCCTTTACGCCTTATATCCACTACCCTCTTTTGCTTTGAAACGCTAACATTTTGGCACAAAGAACAAGATGTGCCTCTTTTTTTTTGAAAAAAATATTTCAAAATACTGAATGGTATTAAAAAGATACTTCAGGATATTGATTGGTACCCAAAAGATACCTTATGATCTTGAAAAATTATTTTAGAATCTTGAAAAAATATTTTAGGGTATTGACTTGTGCAAAAGATATTTTAGGATACTAACTGGTACTGAAAAAACTTCATGATCTTGAAAAATTATTTTAGGATCTTAAAAAAATATTTTAGGATACTTAGTGATACTGAAAAAATACTTCATGATGTTGAAAAATTATTTTAAGATCTTGAAAAAATATTTTAGGGCATTAATTAGTACTAAAAATATACTGCAGGATATTTTTGCAAGATCGTAAAATAATTTTTAAAGATCATGAGGTATTTTCTCAATATCCATCAATATCTTTTTAGTATCAATTAATACCTTGAAATATTTTTCAAGAAAAAAAAAGAGGTACAACTTGTGTTTTGTGCCAAAATGGTGTCAATTAATACCTTGAAATATTTTTCAAGAAAAAAAAAGAGGTACAACTTGTGTTTTGTGCCAAAATGGTGGCGTATCAAAGCAAAGAAGGGTAGTAGATATAAGGCGCAAAGGAGGAAAGCCAGTTCCTTTTTTTATCGCTCAAGATGACAATGTTAGCTTATTACATCTCCATTGATTTATGTCATTCGATGCAACAAAATTATTGTAGTAAGTTTATTTTAGTGGTGCCCAAATAAAAATGATCCGAATAGGAGGAATTTGTCTTATTTTCTGCAAGAAAAACAAAAGGTAAAATATAGTTTTATATGCCACTTGACATGCTTGGTTAATTTTAAAAATTATATCTCTTTAGTTAATAGATGATTAATTTTTCCCATTCATACTTGCTCAGACAATTGCTACCACTAAGTATTCTTTTCTTTCTCTTACTAACTTTTTTATTTCAAGGGTTAAGATGCAAAAATACACATTGTGTTTTTTTGAGGAGCAAAAATACACATGTGGTTACCACTTTTGTGCAAAAGTCACATCTCGCTGTTAAATCACTGTTCACTACCGTTAAATTACTGTTCACCTCATCTCTTTCTCTCTCATCACAGTGAATACTGACTTCACGGTGGGATGTGATTTTTACATCAAAATGGTAACCACATGTATATTTTTGCTCCTAAAAAAAACATGTGTGTATTTTTGCTCTTGAGGAAAAAGCTCATGTGTATTTTTGCACCTTAACCCTTATTTCAAATGAGAATGAATTCCTAAATAACATAGGTATTTAAATAACCTTGTGAATTATATATGAACTTAGATGTATAGGCTTTAAGTCCATTTAAAGGCATATATTTTAAATAGGTCTCCAAATAGGCTTCAGGCCTTTTGAAGGCTCGAGCTCAAGTCTAAAAAAACCTATATATAGGCTCAGGCTTTAGGATCTCCATCGTAGGTCCAGACCTACTTAGATAAAGCCTAACCTAGTTCATTTCCATCCCTTCATGTAACATACTTATTTTTTATTTTTAATATTTGATTATAATTAAAAAATTATTTATGATAAATGGATTTATTAAAAAAAATTCATGGGATAAAAATGTAAAAAAACAACAAAATATTTTATATTAATGTAATTTTTTAAAATAAATAAATAAATAAATAAAAAGGAAAAAAAGGAAATTAAAAAAGAAATATAATAAAGATAAAAATGTTTAGAGAAATAGATGGCTCTTTAGCCCAAAATGCAAGTGGGGATTCAAATAACAGTACCCGAACTGTGTCTTCTTTCACACAGTTGTCCGCATTTTTAGTGTGGAGCAATCCTACGAGATCATTTAAGTAATTAATATCACTTATTTTCAATAAAATTCTCTCATAAAAGTTGCTTCACCAATTTTTCTCTTTCTAATGATGATAATATTCTATTGATTAGAGAAAATTTTGAGGTTAGAGTTTTAAGAGAGTTTTAAGTTTTGACAATAGAAGACTATATGTAGAGAATAATTAATAGTTAATTTTAATTAGTTTACATTTATAATTTTTTAGTTTTATGATTTTGTAATTAATTTATTTTATAAACAGATCATAAATTATTTTCTTTATGACGTTGTTGAGGATTAAATTTAGTTTAAATAATATATTTGCGTTATTGAAGGTATTGTTGAGGGTTTAATCAATTTAGTTTGATTAGATTTTGAGCTATATGGAATTATGAGTTAGTATTTGGTATTTAAGTTAGGGTTTGATATGATTTTAATTATGTGGAGGTTTGAAGGGTTGTTTACTGATTGGGTTATGCTCATGTGAGCTAGAAAAGAGATTTAATGGGTCTAGAATGTCAATATTGATGGTTTTATGACTATAAGTATGTTGAAGGTGGAACTTTAATTTTATGAAATTGAGTGATTGATGGAGAAGAATGGTGTAAAGATTATCTAAGATTTTAATGAGTGATTCGAGTTTATGAGAAGTGATCTATGACCTTGGATTGTTGAGGTTAAGGATTGGTAAGGAAATTGGGACATTGAAGATAATGGTTGTAAAGGAAATTAGATTTTTGGGAGTTAAACTATATAACGTATTTATTTTATTGTTGTTTTTGGTTGATTGGTATCTACATTGATAATTCCTTGCAACTTATTTTGATTCCTTTTGGGCATACTTAACACTCTAAAATGAAGCAGAGAAATGTTAGTTTCATGTGTCCCATTGGTGCCAACATATGTACTTCAAAATTTTCGGTTTTGGGGAAATCGAGTATTTTAGGTAAAATTAATCATTTACACAAAATTCATCATTTATTTACACCAATTACATATACATCATTTAGAGAATTTATTAGAGAAAATTTGGGGATATTACAAATATATTACTAAGGAATGATGAATTAGCATGACAATAAAAAGAGTCAAATAAAAACAAATGAGAAGAGATACGTGGAAAAAAGGTTGAAAAAGAATAATTAAAGCTACATATAATGATAATTTATAAATATTACCAATTATTAAATTATAAGTATTACAATAAATAAATAATAAATATTATAAGCAATAAATAAATAGTAACAAATAATAAATAAATGAAAGTGAATGAGGAGGAGCAATTTTTTTTATAAATAAAATAATAATAATAATCAACAACAAATCAAATACGAGAAGAGACAATAAGGAAAAAAAAGAATTAAAGAATTAAATATGGCTGAAGAAGTCCATTTTAATTATTTTAAATATAACTAATATATACCCAAACCTGTAGATAATAAATACCTTTAAATGAGTATGATAAGCAATAAATAAATAGATATTAACTTTAAGCAACATAATTATTTTGAAACATCATCATGAGAAAATAAAATAAAATCATCGAATACAAATTCACATATAAACAAAGGGTTTTAGTTTTCTCATGTTGCATGAAAAACCTAAACTTTCTACACACACATAAAATGGTGGGACTCACACATACATATATGGATTAATATATGTATATGTGGGTCCCACCATTTCATGTGTGTGTGACATGATATATTTTTTTTCCTACAACATGAGAAACATTAATCACATAAACAAAATAGTCCATTTAACTCAAATAATTTAAATAACACAAACATATTTAGCAACTCCAAGTGGCGAAGAAAAGGAATAAGAAATAAATACTATTGGTTATTGGCAATAATAAATCAAACATAACAACAAAATAGCGTATCTATACCAAATACCACAAAAATGTTAACTCAAATAATTGAAGCACAAAGATATTAAGCAACTCAAATTACCCTAAGTCCTTTAAATTAAAAAGAGAAAAATTAATATATTACATAGGAATGGTGGATTAGCATGAAATAAAAACAAATGAGAAGAGACACATGGAAAAAAGAAGAAAAAATAAAATAATTATGATAACATATAATGATAAATAATAAATATTACCAATTATTAAATTATAAGTATTAAAATAAATAAATAAATATTATAATAAATAAATAAATAGTAACAAATAATAAATAAATGGAAGAGAAGGAGAAGGAAAAATGAGAAAAAAATTAATATATTAGTGAAGAATGGTGAATTAACATGATGATAAAAAGAATCAAATAATTATCATTACATAGAATGGTAATTTATAAATATTACTAGGTATTAAATTATAAGTATTACAATAGATAAAATAAACTATTAAATGAATAAATAGTAACAAATATAAATAAATGGAAGAGAAGGAGAAGGAGGGGGATGAGGAGCAATATTTTTTTTCAGTAGTAGTAGAAGCAGCAGCAGCAGCAGTAGCAGTAGCAGTAGTAGCAGTAGTAGTAGCAGTAGCAGCAGGAGCAGTAGCAGGAGTAGAGTAGGAGTAGTAGTAATAGTAGTAGCAGTAGCAGTAGCAGCAGGAGCAGGAGCAGCAGCAGCAGCAGCAGCAGTAGTAGTAGTACTAATAATAATAATAATAATCAACTACAAATCAAATAAGAAGAGAGGAGAAAATAAGAAAAAAAAAGAATAAGAAAATTAAATATGACTGCAGAAGTCCATTTCAGTATTTTTAATATAACTAATATATACCCTCACCTTCAGATAAAAATAACTTTAAATGAGTAAGAGAAGATTAACTTTAAACTATGGAATTATTTTGAAAACTTCATCATGAGGAAAAAGGAAAATCATCTATTACAAATTCACATATAAATAAAATAGTCCATTTAACTCAAATAATTTAAATAACGCAAACATACAGCAACTCCAATTGGTGAGGAAAAAGAATAAGAAATAAATATTATTGGTCATAGGCCGTAATAAGTCAAACATGACAACAAACTAGTGCATCTATATCAAATAAAACAAAAATATTAACTCAAATAA
The DNA here is from genome assembly GCA_037074495.1 of Acacia confusa. Taxonomy (NCBI): domain Eukaryota; kingdom Viridiplantae; phylum Streptophyta; class Magnoliopsida; order Fabales; family Fabaceae; genus Acacia; species Acacia confusa. The sequence goes on from CM073514.1 coordinate 25,822,225, forward strand.
TTTAAGCACAAAGATATTAAGCAACTTAAATTACTCGAAAGTCAGTTAGATTAAAAAGAAAAAATTAATATATTATTGAGGAATGGTGAATTAGCACAACAATAAAAGGAACCAAATGAAAACAAATGAGAAGACACACATGGAAAAAAGGTAGAAGAAAAAAAATCATTACATATAATGATAATTTATAAATAGTACCAATTATTAAATTATAAGAATTTCAATAAATAATATAATAATAAATAAATCCTAACAAATCATAAATATATGGAAGAGAAGGAGGAGGAGGATCAATATTTTTTTATAGGTAATAATAATAATAATAATAAACTACAAACCAAATAAGAAGAGAAGAGAAAATAAGACAATTAAATATGACAGCATAAGCTCATTTAACTATTTTAAATATATCTACTATATCCGTACACCTTTAGATGAAAAATAAAGACAATTAATAAATAAATAGATATTAACTTTAAACTAAGGAATTTTTTCAAAACCCCATCATGAGAAAAAAAAGGAAAATCATCGAATACAAATTAATATTAAACAAAATAGCTCATTTAACTAAAATAGTTTAAATAAGACAGATATATTCAGCAAGTGGCAAAGAAATAGAATAAGAAAATAAAAATATTAGTGGTCCTAGGTAATAACAAAGAAAACTTGACAATAAAATAGTGCATCTATACCAAATACCACAAAAATATTATCTCAAATAATTTAAGCACAAAGATATTGAGCAACTTAAATTACTTGAAAGTCCATTAAAGTAATAAGAGAAAAATTAATATATTAATTAGGAATGGTGAATTAGTATGGTGAATAAAAAGAATCAAATGAAATGAGACACATGGAAAAAAAGTAGAGGAATAAAATAATTATCGTTACATGTAATGATAATTTATAAATATTACCAATTATTAAATTATAAGTATTACAATGAATAAATAATAAATATTATAATAAATAATGAAATAGTAACAAATGATAAATAAATGAAAGAGAAGGAGGAAGGGGAGCAATATTTTTTTGATAGGTAATAATAATCAATGAATAAGAAAATTAAATATGGCTATAGAAGCCTATTTATATATTTTAAATATAACTAATATATATCCAAAGTTTTGGATTTGCTAGAGTCAAGCTTGAGATTTTTGCCTTAAAAGTTAAAACAGGCCTAAAAGGGCCAGCTTATTAAGGCCAAAGGCCAACCTATTTAGGCCCATTTTTTTATTAAAATCACTTATATGATCTTAATAGTATTGAATTTGCCAATGAGAGTTGGCACAGATGGTAAGGGATCCAAGACTAGGCCCTTGGGTCGTGAGTTCGATCCCTTCTACCGTCGCTAGGACTCTTTTGGTAAGCGATATCGTAAGTCTTCAGTAAGTGCTCATAGAGTCAGGGGCCGTGCTCTGACCTTGGTAGGGTACTAGTGTCCAACCCTTCTAAAACTTTTTCATGTATCAAAAAAAAAAGTATTGATTTTTTATGTTTTGTTAATGAAGTTGAAAATATTTAGTTGTTGTTATGATCTTAATTTGTGCTTTGTTTTAAAACGACTGTATTGTTGTTTCTAATGATTAGTTTGTTAAAAAAAACTATAAATTCACCACATTTAAGATGATATGTATAAAATTTAAGTGTGTATTCATTGAGCATTCATGACTCTACCAAATCTTCATTAAAAAGCTCTCTTGCTCTATTTTAGTAAACTTCAATGTTGTGTTATCTCTTTGTGAGAATAATTCTTCATATATATTTCACTTTATTATTTTCCTCGAAAGATCCTAAGGTATGGTATCCTTTGAGGCATTGAGTGTAGCAATTGTTGGAAATTATGTCATAGGGGCTAATCAATGTACTTTAAACATTATTGTTATTTAAAGTATTTCTCTATTTTGTTATCATATCATTTGCATGTTTATTATGATAATTGTATTCTTGGATGTATGTAACACCCCGGATTTCTAAAATTTAAATAATATAAATATTCCAATGGTTTTCATAATTAATAATAGAAATCCAAAATAATCATCATCTAGAAGGTGTCACCGCTGCACTTGTATGGAACAAGTGCAAGGCTTCTTATTTCAGGAAATAAGTTTAAACTTAAACAGAATGTTTATTTCGGAAAAAAAAATAAAATTAAAGAGAATAAATGAAAGTAGATAACTAAAGTTTATTGTCCATCATCCTCACTTCTCACTGCTAGTCCCAATTTTTGAAACCTGTTCACTGAAACTCTACTCCCCCGAAGGATCATCGCAGCCCAAGAATACACACATCAGCAAACGCTGGTAATCCTAATTAAATAAAGGTAAAATAAAATAAAACAGAAATAAATAAATAGGTAAATAATTTGATATGAATTGAAATAAAATAAATAAATAAATAAATCATAAAATAAAATAAATTAATTGTAAAATAAAATAAATTAATTCCAAAATAAATTAATTATAAAATAAAATAAATTAATTACAGAATAAAATTAAGTAATTGTAAAATAAATTAATTCCAACATAAAATAAAATAATTATAAAATAAAATAAATTAAATTAAATTAATTAATTACCAAATAAAATAAGATGAGGGCATCATAACTGTATATGTATAAATAAAAAGATGTCATTATTTTTAGAATTTTCTAGTGGGAAGAGAACCATGGTAGACCCGGGAAACCCTGCTAGTCTACCCTGTGACCCGGGAAACCCTGCCAGTCACAAATCATCAAAAGTGGCTATATCATAATTTCTTCCTACTGTGCACACCTCTTCCCAAAGTTGCTACTAGTGTCCCGGGAAACCCTGCCAGACACTACTTTGGGAAGAACGGATATATTGGTTCACATCAAAAAAATTTCTCGAAGGCATAAAGCCTTAAAAGTGTGTTCATCACTTTAGGAGGTACTGTCCTAAAGTTATCTTCCTACAATTAAATTATTTCAGTTACAAACAAAATGAATTTCTCATATTGATGGAAATTAAACTGAATATATATATACTACTGTTTGTCAATTAGGAAACCAGGGCAACACCATTTGAAGGCACCCACATTTATATATATTGGACACAAGGCAGATCGGTAACTTGCAACAACAAAAAAACCGAGGTAACCAGGGCAAAATATGTACAGTGTATTTATGAACCATGAAAACGACCAAAGAGTTTTGCAAAGGTTGATCACACAAAGCAAGGAGGGGAAGTTTATATATATAATGTTATATGTATATATATATTCATGCGCCTTTATGAGTTGACCAGGAAGGCAAAACGAAAAGAAACAATATTTATATATACATATAAAGAATCCATCTGCAATATAATTGTTGACAAAGCTATGCGCACAAGCATAAGGAAAAAGGGTGCCTCAAAAGACGTGCCATAACTTCATTATTTTAATTATTGATTAAAGAGCAGGAGACAATGACCCCCATTGGAAAAGAAGAACCCTAAAGTAAACAAAAAGGCAGTACGTCCGGAAGGAACAGGGAGTCACGCAAAATAATCGGTGCATATTGATCTACTCCCATTGTTTAGGCTTAGTCGCAAGGGAAGAAGAAAGTAAAATTTTTCTAGGGTTTAGGATTACCTAGCCTCCGTGTTTGCAGAGCTCCTAGGAGAGAATTTCTGCCGCAAAAATTTTTAGAGAGGGAACTGATTGGTGATGGCTAGGGTTAGATAACTAGTCCTAAGTTTATAGCTGAAATTAGGGTTTGCTATGGGTTGGTTTCTTAACTATTACTAGTTTAATAAATAATGGCAAATCACCTATTAAATTCTAATTTAAATTTTTATTTTTACCTATCCGTTTATCATTATTATTATGATATATATATATATATATATATATATATATATATATATATTTTAAATTTTAATATTAGTATTATTAGTATTTATTAGCATTATTATTATTATTATTAAAATAATAATAAATCTAGGCTATTACAATGTATCATGAAGATTGTCCTAAATGTCCCTGATCGGTAATTTATGCGAGAGCAAAGATGACATAAGACCAATAGGACTTTGATAAGGTATGGAGATATGAATTAAAGTTTTAGGTACTTGTAAAAGTACAGGGTGCTGGACCGACCCACTATGAGAAAGCTGCATGGATTAAATCATAAGTTTCTTTCATGTATAGTAACCACATCACAATGCCCTTTTACCTGAGATCATCATGGATTCCTACACGAGAGTCCTTGATATTTGACCTAGTCAAAGTCACCTTTGACCGGGTGATAATAAAGGCTTTGATCGGGATTAGTGTTTTTCATGCAGAGGAATGCGAATATATAGGATTTGTCCCTCACATTTGTAGAGAGATATTACTGGGGCCCTCGATGAGGAGTCTAAGAAATGTATGGTCATACTACGATGGAAAAGAGTTTCTGTAACATCCCAAAATTTGGCAATTTAAAACTTGTATATTATAAGTAAATTTAATAATAATTTTCTTTTATTTAGGAATTTTTCTAATAATTATTTAACACTTAATTCATTCCTATTTACTCATTAGAAACCCAATCAAAACTCTCAGCCCTTGCCCAAACCGTGAGAAGCATAGATCATTAGCAAAGAAACACCTTTCTCTCGGCAAACACGTGAACAAGGCAGAAACAGTACTCAACTCCTCCTGTTGTTGTTTCTAACGTATAGAGTAGGTAAAAATTGAATATGCAGTAAATAAAACAGTATAACAACAATCTGTGTTTAACAAAATATAACATACAGAGAGCATGTAACAAATTTGTATCATATGAAAAAGCTATAAACGAACTCACAAGACTGCCGAATATGGTTATGAACTATGCAGAAATCCAAGCCCAACTTTCGTTGTTTCTTTAAGACAATTTTGCTCCCTCTACGGATGCCATAGGTTTCTGAGCAATTGCCTCCTAGGATAAAGCGGATTGTTCGTCTCTAGAAAGATGGCTCTGTCTGTCTGAAGCCCAAGCGAATCCAACGAGTCTGCTTTCGGAACGCACAGAATGTTTATGCAGAAAGAGTGTATGCAGAGAAGAAAGAACGTAAAAAATTCTGTGACTAGGGGCCCCTATTTATAGACTCCGGAAAAACACAATCAGATGGACTCGTCTGTTGCGCGAACTAATACGTTGTGCGAAAAGACACACTAGAACGGAACGAACAGAGGCGACTTCGTCTGTTGCCAGCGAACTGGTGCATCTCACGAACAGACGCACCAAACGTAGCTAAACGGGTCGACGGGTCGTACGAACAAACGCGAACAGACGGGGTTAAACGAGTCGTACATAGCCACTGGAAAAAATCGGAGAGGCACAACGAAAATAAAAATAAAAGAATTATTTTATTCAAAAAATAATTTAATAAAAAATTATTATTTTATTTCACACGCGTGGACCGGACCGGGCGGGCGGCGCACGCAACCGATCGAGCCGAGCCAGCCGGACGGACGGCGGTAGCAGCGCACGCGCGTGTGGTGGACCAAGGGTTGCCTAAGTCCTCACCCCTCCACAAAAGTGGGTAGGCCCAAGGGCCTAACTAGTAGGAGACAAGTTGGGGCTTATATATCCTCCAACTTCCCTTCTTCTAACCAATATGGGACTTAGTACCACACACACAATCCTTCTTATTTTTCCTCTTCTTTTCCATCCTTCTTCTTATTCATAAACTATGGGATTTCTTCCTAAATTTCAACAATCCCCCACATGGATAAGAAGTAAGTCCATCATGACCAAATGCAAATGATCATGTATGCAAAGTGCGGTTCCTCTATGAGAAACAACTGCATCGAGAAAGGTAGGGGTTGCCTTTGAACCTTTTATAGTAATAACCTATCGGATATACTGGTCAATCAGTGAACGTGTTGTCTTGAACTGTCGACCTTTTAGTGTATACCAAGACAATAGGAGTCACACAGTTGCTCCTCTAGCATCGTTGGTTCTCATGTTGTGTCTATTTTGGCCCTGGACACCGTCTGGTTCTACGAGTGTTCTAGAGAATCGGCCGTTTTAAATTCTCATAGAAGCGGCCCACACTTCGTACTCACATAGGTGATTCCTTATGATGTAACTCAACATACATCATCTGAACACATCAGATTAAGAAACCATTACAAGCTTAAAAGCTTATCCTTATATATATGCACTGTCTTGTCTAGGAATGAGTATGAGTTTAAAACTCCACAGTGTTAACAGTCAATCATCACTTAGTTGTCTTCTTGAACCTAGTTCGTGGGATCTCCACTCTTCTAGGTAAAGTTACCACAATAATTAACAATGGATCGGCCTTAAACCCATTCCTTTGGACAATTTTCTAACTAACTTTCTAGGAATCCCTTTAGTCAATGGATCCGCTATATTCTCTTTTGATTTCACATAATCAATTGAGATGATTCCATTTGAAAGTAGTTGTCTAACGGTATCATGTCTACGAAGTATATGTCTAAATTTGCCGTTGTACATGACATTCTTGGCCCTACCAATAGCTGCTTGACTATCACAGTGTATGCACACTGCTGGTACCGGTTTTGACCAATTTGGAATGTCCTCAAGAAAATTACGAAGTCATTCAGCTTCTTTACCAGCTTTATCTAATGCAATGAATTCTGCTTCCATAGTTGATCTTGCAATGTAAGTTTGTTTGAATGACTTCCAAGACACAGCACCACCACCAAGGGTGAATACATATTCACTTGTGGATCTTGTGTCATTAGAGCTGGTGATCTAATTTGCATAACAATACCCTTCTAGCACTGCAGGGTACTTCTCATAATGCAAAGCAAAGTTTTGAGTTTGCTTTAAGTAACCCAAAACTCTTGTCATAGCTCTCCAATGAAGCTCATTTGGATTACTGGTGAAGTGACTTAACATGCTTACTGCATAAGCAATATCAGGTCTAGTGCAATTCATAACATACATAAGACTGCCTAGCACTTGAGCATACTCCTTTTGCTTTTCAGCTTCGCCAGTATTTCTCAACAGTCGAAGACTAGAATCTATAGGGTTCGACATAGGAGTTATGTTTAAACTCTTGAATTTCTCAAGAATTTTAGCAATATAGTGTGCTTGCGATAAAGCTAACCCATCAGGAGTTCTATGAATTTTAACTCCTAAAATAACATCTGCGAGACCCATATCTTTCATGTCAAACTTAGTGGTAAGCAATCGCTTAGTAGCTTTAATCATTTGATTATTACTACCTGTTATCAACATGTCATTTACATAAAGACATACTATGACAAACCCATTTTTAGTATTTTGAACGTAGACACAATTGTCACATTCATTAATACTAAAGCCATTTGATAACATAACTTCATCAAATTTCGCATGCCATTGTTTTGGGGCTTGTTTAAGTTCATAAAGGGACTTTATTAAGTGACAAACTTTCTGTTCTTGTCCTGAGACAACAAATCCCTCAGGTTGTTCAAGATAAATCTCTTCCTCTAATTCACCATTTAAGAAAGTTGTCTTTACATCCATTTGATGCAACTCTAACCCATTCAATGCTGCTAATGCGATCAACATTCGAATTGATGTAATTCTTGTAACAAGTGAATAGGTATCAAAGTAGTCTAGGCCTTTTACTACTAGCCTAGCTTTGTACTTATCAATAGTGTCATCTGTTTTCATCTTCTTTTTAAAGATCCACGTAGTTTCTAATGGCTTATTGCCAGGAGGAAGGTCAACCAATTCCCAAGTGTGGTTTGACAGAATAGAATCAACTTCACTATTGATAGCCTCTTCCCAGAATGGTGCTTTAGGAGAACCCATAGCCTCTCTATAAGTTCGAGGCTCATTTTCTAACAGATAAGTAAGAAAATCAGACCCAAAGGATGTTGAAGTCCTTTGCCTGGTACTACGTCTTAGTTCCTCCTTTCCAAGATTATCATTAGTCACAGTATCCTGAGATATCACTGTGTTGTTATTATCATTATTTATATTATACGGAAATACATTTTCAAAGAATGTAGCGTTCCTTGACTCAATAATCGTATTCACATGGATATCTGATACATCAGACTTATAAACCAAAAAACGATATGCACTACTATTATGTGCATAGCTAATAAACACACAGTCTACTATCTTAGGTCCGATTCTTAACCTTTTAGGTTTAGGAATCTCAACCTTTGCCAAGCACACCCACACTTTCAAATATTTCAAGGATTCTTATTCCATGCCAAACATAGACTAGTTGGTGGACAACTCCTCCGGATTCTAGTTGCTTTCGTTTATGGATGCCTATTCTGGTTACAACCAAATGGTCATGCATCCTGAGGACCAGGAGAAAACAACTTTTATCACCGACAAAGCAAACTATTGTTATAACGTCATGCCCTTCGGGCTAAAAAACGCTGGAGCCACTTATCAAAGGATGATGAATCAAGTATTTGAAGCACAGCTCGGTGAAACGTAGAAGTTTACATCGACGATATGATTGTTAAATCAATCACGTGAAATGCGCATTCGGGGTACCCACGGGAAAGTTTCTCAGTTTCCTTTTGACTAATAGAGGGATTGAGGCCAACCCGGATAAATGCCAGGCCGTCCTCAACATGACTTCCCCAAGAAACAAGAAAGAAGTACAACAGTTGACAGGCAGACTGGCCGCATTAACAAGATTTTTGCTGAAGTTGGCAGAAAACGCGCTCCCATTATTCAAGTTATTGAAGAAAGAGGCACAACACGGAGAATGGAGCTCAGAGTGTGAAGCCGCATTTGATAAAATCAAAATGTGTCTGTCATCACCTCCAGTGCTGTCAAAACCCGAACCCGGAGAAGATTTGATATTATACTTATCAGTGGCTCCAGAAGCGGTAAGTGTCGCGCTGGTGAGGGAAGAATTGACAGAACAAAAGCCGGTTTACTTCACAAGCCGAGCTTTGCAAAGTTCAAAGCTGAGTTATCAAAGGTTGGAAAAGATAGTATTCACGCTCCTCACTGCTGCGAGAAGGCTACGACCTTACTTTCAAGGGCATCAAATAATTGTCTGAACAAGTCAGCTGATACGCCAAGTATTGCACAAACCGGATTTGGCAGGACGAATGATTAGTTGGGCTATTGAGCTATTTGAATTCGACATTGTGTACGAAGGTTGGCACGCGATTAAATCTCAGGCCCTGGCCGACTTCATTGCAGAACCGGTACCGACTGAGATGATCCCGGAGGCTTGTCTCAATATTTGAAAGGTGTTCGTCGACGGTTCCTCAAATGCCAAAGGAAGTGGAGCAGGGGTCATAATAGAAAGCCCGGAAGGAATTTCCATGGAACACTCCTTACAGCTACATTTCAAAACCTCTAACAACCAGGCCGAATACGAAGCAGTGTTGGCCGGACTATCTCAGGCAAAGGATAATAGAGCCAAAAGGATTCACTTGTCCACTGATTCTCAGTTAGTCGCAGCCCAAATCAACAGGTCATATGCAGCTAAGGGTCCCCTGTTGATTAAATACCTTGGAAAAGTCAAGGAGGCGATGGTCGATTTCGACGAAGTCATGGTCACCCACATCCTTAGAGGAGAAAATGCGAGGGCAGACATCCTATCGAAATTAGCAAGCACCAAGACCCGGGAAATCATCGCACCGTAATATAGCAAAGTTTGATCGAGCCTACTTGCATTATGGTCATTGCAGCGGCAGAAGATTGGCGAAAGCCTATCTTAAATTACCTGGAGAAAGGGGTCATCCCGGAAGATCCGATGGAGGCAAAACAAATCACAAGAATCGCACTAATGTACACAGTGATTGACGACCAGTTGTATCGAAGAGGCCTTCATTCGCCAATGATGAGGTGCCTAAACCCGGCCGAGGCCGAGTATGTGTTATCAGAGGTTCATGAAGGAATCAATGGGCAACACATGGGAGCTAAGGCGCTAGTCCGAAAAGTTCTCCGGGCTGGATTTTATTGGCTTACAATTGTGGCCGTCTCTAAAGAGCACGTAAGAAAATGCGAAAGTTGCCAAAAACATGTTCGGATAATTTGGCCACCCCCAGCTGAACTTAAAACCATAACAGCCCCGTGTCCATTTTTTAAATAGGGCATGGATTTGCTAGGACCATTCAAGCCAGCTCCGGGACAAGTGAAGTGGTTGATTGTAGCGGTTGACTACTTCACAAAGTGGATCGAGGCCGAGCCCCTCTCAACTATCTCGGCGGATCGCGTACAAAATTTTTTTGAAAGAAACATTGTTGCAAGATTCGGAATCCCAGCCGAGATCGTCACTGACAATGGAACTCAATTCATTGACCGAGGTTTCCAGAGGCTAATGTCCAAACTCAAAGTCAAGCACCATTTCATCTCGGTAGAACACCCACAATCCAATGGACAAGTCGAGGCAGCAAACAAAATTATTGTCGATGGGCTTAAGAAGTGGATGACAAATGCAGAAAATAACTGGGTCAAGCAATTGTATCCAGTACTATGGGGATACCAAACTAGTGTCCAAACCTCAACCAAAGAAACACCTTTCAGATTAACCTACGGCTGTAAGGCCATGATCTTGGTCGAAATTGGGCAAACATCATGGAGGAAGGCAAAAGTCATGAAGGAAGGAGAACACAATAACAGTGAATAGTTAGCTGTGGAATTGGACCTCCTCGACGAAGTCAGAATCACAACACATTGCCGAGATCTTGCAACAAAGCAGCTAGTTGCGACTAAGTATAATGGCAAAGTTAGGCCACGAGAATTTAGCAAAGGTAATCTGGTACTTCGCAAAGCGGATATCGGAAATAAGAATGCTCGGGATGGGAAACTTGCAGCAAATTGGGAAGGTCCTTACCGCATTTCAGACAAAATGGGACCCGAAACCTATGTCCTTGAGGCATTAGATGGCACACTCATCAAACAAACTTGAAATGAAGACAAGCTAAGGATCTACTACAGTTAAAGACCGAGATCTACTCGGAACCCGGATGTAGCGGATGTCAGCGGTGGCCGAGAACCGTTTTTTTTAGGGATTATTTTGCTTTCACGAATTATTTTCCATTTATTTTAATTTTCTTTTGTAATTGCAACTAGTTCAATCAAATAAAGAGGGCGGCTTACTTCATGGGCCGACCTGATGATTGTTTATGAAGTTCAACACAAAATAGTTGAGTAGTAGCAACTTAATAAATAAAGCCAGGGTTTCGCGAGCCCGACTACCATGAGATTTGTTAACAAATTCTTATGAAGGTTACGATGCATTGGAACAGTACTCTGGGGTGACGTTGACATTGCCATAAAAGATCCTGATCAGGTCGAAATGTTTAGGTTCTTCTTTTTAATTAAGACCCGAACATGTGGCGATTGGCTTCCATCTCAGAGGAGTACTTTACAAGTTAAAGTGTTTAGGTGATTGCACAAAGTCATCTGTTTATGTAAAATGCCCGATTACTAGTAAACGAGCCCGTTTATGAACGTTGGTGGAATATCTTGCAGACTCTGCGCAATATATCTTGACTTTGGCCAAGTTATATAAAAAGAACCGAGCTTCGTGTCCGGATTACGTTTCTCTTTACTCATTAACGAGTGAATTAAACACGAGTTTGGTTTAAAGGATGAAAATAAAAACTGACAAGTTAAACAGGACATGCATGCAAAAATTCACGGATAAACCGGGATTGTCATTACAAATTTTTGGGCCTCAGGCCCGGATCATGCAAAAGCTTGAAACAAAACTAAACCTACAAACTGCTAAACAAAGCTTATAAAGTAAATACTCCTATAGCAGCATCACGGCTGGGCTTGGGCAGGCACGGAGGGGTCTGGCACATTTGAGGACGGGGCATCTTCCTCCTCAGCAGTTTGAGCTCTGTCACCCTCTGTGTGATGCTCGGACTCCTCGGTCGGAGAAGACGACACGGGTACAAATTGTCTGTCCACTACCGAAGCTCTAAAATCCACAACGTCAAGGTTCATTGTGATATCAGGATTCAGAGCTCGGACTTGGGCCAGGCATACCTTGAAAGCCTCGACAGCCGTCTCTACAACCATAACTTCTAGCTTCTCCACCTCAGAAGTAGACGCCGCTAATTCGGCCTTAGATGCGTCAAGGTTGAAGTAAGCGAGGTTTAAGTCCTTCACCACGCCCGCATATTGACCCTGCAGAGAGCGCAGAGAGGCGTTCAACGTGTCCTCCCGGGCTTGACAATCACTAAGCTCGGTGGAGATCAGATCCTTATCAGCAAGAGCCTTCGATAAGTCCTCCATCGCCTTTATCTGCACCTCCTCGACTTTCAGTCGCGCCTCCTCAGCTTTCGCCTGCCGAGCTACAGCATCTTTCCTCTCTGTACGAGCCTTGGTAAGCTCGGCAATAGACTTGGTATACTTATGCTTCAGGGCAGCATAAGCATCAAGCACGCCAGCCGTTTCCATCAGGTGATCCTGTAAAGCCTGCAGATGATCAAGGTCGACGTCGGCGAAAGCATCAGCGCTGAAATATTTGCTGGGGGGCTTCACAGTGTGCTTGAGCTCGTTAGAGACCCCATCAATCCATACCTCGCCTTGCGCATGAAGACGTGATTTGCGAGAAGGAGGAGGAGGAGGAATGTCTATTGAAGGATCGACTTCGGGAACAGAGGTTGGACCACCATCAATACCCGAAGTCGATGAGGTGCTGGTCGATTTCGACCTCTTGCGTGGAACAAGATTTGTAAAGGCTGGGGGGAAGCAGCTCTTTTTTTCAGCGCAATTGTCGTCTTTGGTGGACGAGCCGCCGCCATTTTCTTTTGGGAAGGGGACCCCCTTCTTCTTGGCCTTGGCACGGAGCTTCTCGGCCAATTATTGGAAGGAGGCTTTCCCCATTTCAGGCCCTACAAAGAAAGTAATGAACATCAGTAAAAGCAACAAAGTATAATGTAGTAAAAGAAATGATAAAGTGCTAAAAGCCCTACTCGGGGGATATAACTCCTCCATCGATTGTTGGATGAAGATCCTAACATCAATAACATCCTTCTCAGCCACGTGATCAACTATGCCGGATATGGCCTCTACCTCAACCGGGTCCAAATCCCCTTCAACTGGTTGGAAAAATCTGGAGTCATACTCATAATGAGCTTTGGACCAGTATAAAGGGAAGGTCAACTCCACCGATTTAGAGTCGATGTCCTGTAAGAACCACGGTTTATGACCAGGCTCGGCTGTGACTTTGAAGAATGAGGATTTGAAACCTTTCCAAGGATCAGTGGCCACAAAGAAAAGTTTTCTTTCCGGCTTCCCGCGGAAAGAAACCCATCCTTTTTTCTCTACAGGCTCGCCGGGTTGGCGAGCCAGTTGGATATTAAAAAAAATAAAGAAAGACACGGGTTGAGGGAACATAATTTAAAAATTTACACAATCGCTCAAAAGCAATAATAAAGCCCCAGGAGTTTGGATGAATTTGTGTTGGAGCCAAGTAAAGAAGGTTTAGGAGCTGTATCTGGAACTCGTTGAAAGGAAAGCGTAGGCCAAGCTTAGTCACGAAGTCTTTGTAAAAGAAGAAGAAACAACGCTCATTCCCTTCCCAGACGGTGCACACCGGTTCGTCGGGATGGGGAGGAGAAATGGAGCAATGACTTCGAGTCCCTAATGGAAGCTCGGTAATTTCGCTGGCAGTTATAAAGGATCGCTGGGATAGCACTGAGTTCGCTACCCAGTCATATTTTTCTAATAAGTAATAAGGAGGGCGCACGGAGGCTAACTCCATAGACCCGGACTCCTTAGCAGGTTCAGGTGAAATCGACATACTACCTTGAAAAGGAGAAATAGAAATAAATTAGAAATAAAGAAGATGATACCTGAAGGTGGTAAAGCAGGACGGACAGGAACGGCTTGAACATCCTGAGGATGAATATGCCGACATCGTGAAGCTATTTCATTAGCTTCCTATGCATAGCCAACTATCACGGATTCAGACACTAGCCAGGAACACTCCTCGCATGGGCCAAGAGGTCGGGAAAAGGAAATGGAGGGTTCAGCCCGCCGAGTTAAGGAGGAAGCGGGCATAGGAGGACTTTCTATCCTACCCACTCCCAAGGGCGACTCTAAAGAAGAAGCTCTAGCAGGGGCAATCCTCTGACCTGGACCTACGGGTTCTATAGATTGGGAACGACCTCTAGTTCTACCCCTGACTCGTCCTGACCGACCTGGTTGGCCCCTACTTTCACCACCATAGCCCCGGGGCACATTCTCTAATTTTTGCTCCTCGGATAAGGGTTTCCCATACAACCACCAGGCCGTTCTAGGAGGAAGACGTTTCACAAACTCCTCCTCCTCGGGGGCTAGGTTGCTGGGATTAGGAGGAGAAGAAGATTCTCCCAAAACCATGAGTGTCAAAGGAAAGGGAAAAGGAGGCAATTTAGGATGAAGCAAAAGAAGAAATCAATACTAACAAGAAGAAGGATCAAAGCAACCAGAAAACGCAGGACAATCAAGAACAATTCGGTGAAAGTCGTAAACAAGCAACAAATGAGAACCCAGAAAGGAGGAAAACTTGAAAGAACTTACGGGAACCTACCCATGAAATCAAGAAAGAAAGAAGGAACAATCACAGAAACCAAATAGGAAACAAGGAAATACCTGATTTCAGATAAGTTAGAGGAAGAGGAAATGCACGAGCCACAACAGTGGAAGATCTTTGGAACAGATAAGAATATGGAAGTTCTCTCTCGCACAACAGAGACAACTCTTAACACTTTCAAAGTGTAGAAAGAGGGAAAATAAACGCTATATATACCAATGGAGGGGAGACGGTTGAACATCCAAAGAGTCCAACCGCCGAAGGCCCACAAGGCCGTATGAAGACAATGACGTGGCCATAAAAAGGCGTGCACATTTAATGCCTGTATTGAATGCGCATGAATGCCAAGGATAATGGAGCAGTTACCGTGGCTACCAAGCCGGCTTGCTGAGGCCAGCTGGCAATAGGCAATAATAGCACCTACTAGCTCGGGAACTTGCAATGCATCAAGATCAATAACGAAACCCGTTGCGAAACCCGAATTAAAGATAAGGTCAGCCAAAATCAAGACGGACTCCAATCATGAAGACCAAGGCCGACCTCCCTGTGCTTCTTCAAACTGGGGGCAACTGTCTCCCGCCTAGATAAACCGGGGTAAAAACCCACACAGATAGGGTAACACGAGACCGGAAATGTCCGACCTCGGTAGGGAAAGAATTTGAAGCAAACATAGGTAGAGTGCGGCCTAAGATCAAAAATTAAGGATTGAGCGGATCGGACTAACGCACAAACCACGCCCTAGCAAGTACATCCCGGCAGCTCAAAGCCCTGAGCTACTGGGCTGGGGGCAATTGTTACGGAAATACTTAAATGGGCTAGGCCCAATAGTTGAAAGAGCCCAAGAGTAAGGCTCCACTCATAATTATAACCACCCCTTGAATCAAGCAGTAGTTAATCAAGCACATTGATCGAGATCTAAACTGCTTGACGGATAGAGAGATATTATCTAAAGAATATCTTAATATCTTTGAAGTAATAAGATAACCAAGTCCATAAAAATAGGGCCCCAAGTAAGTCTATAAATAGGTCATAAACCCCATTAAGGTACACACGTAACCCTAGCTCTTCAATTCACACAGAGCACACACCCCCACTCCCTCTAGCTATCATAAGCCTGTCGTCTACAATTGAACTATGTGGACTTTGATCCCTAATTGTGGTACGTAGGACCCTGGGATTTCACCCCAGGCCAAGTCCAATATCTCTTGTGTTCTACCCCAGAACAATATGTATATTTGAATAAACAAAAGCATGATGAGGGTGTAATATGTGTATGAGATAAAGCAACGTAAAAGAAGAAAAGAAAGAAAGAAGCACTTATATATATATATATATATATATATATATATATATATATATATATATATATATTCTTGGAAAATTAGGAGGAAAACATTAATGTAATATCAATAATAATAATAGTATTAAGAAAATAATAATAATAATGAATAATAGTTTTATTTATTAAAGGGAAATAAAGAATATATTAAAGATAAATTATTTATTTAATATAAGTGTTAACTACTTCTTGTAAAGAAACATTCTGGGTGTTTACATTTATTAACCCAGGGTTTTAAACTTTATGTATGAATTAATGCTATATTTTGGAAAGCCATGATAAATTCCATAATTCATGATAAATAATGATTATTAAATAATTGTTCAAATTGATGTTTGTGGATTTCAAATTGATAAAACAAATGAATATTATTATTATTTCTTTGAGGGAAATAAATAATAATATATTGAAGTCAGGCTATTTATTGAAGAATGATCTTAATAAATATTTATAAAGAGTATTTTGTATGTTGGTATTTATTTAACTCAAGGTCTTAAATTCTGTGTATGTTGAAATATTATGTTTTGGAAAAGCTATGATGAATACAATAATCTATAATAATTAGTAATTTTTAAACTCCTGATTCAGGAATAGTATAGGTGATGTTAGTATTTATTAAAGTCTGATTTAAAATGTTAGCATTGAGCTTGTTATTGGGGAATTTAAAGTAATAAATAACAATGGAAATAACTAATGGAAGGATTATTATTATAATCGGTATATTTTTAATATTATGAAATTAGAGTTATAGTTTTGAATAGGTGGAATTTATTTCTAAGGGTTATTAATGGTTATTAAATTTATTTTGGTAGATTGAATTATGGAGTGAGTTGAGCTTCTGATTTGAGAGTCGTGTAAATTAATTAGCTTAGACGAGAGGTAATCACTTTCCATTTATTATGTTATTAATAGTTGCTTATGAGTATTTTTTGAACTGAGTATGAATATTTTAAATAGAAACTGCCTTGTGGAATTTTATGAGTTGAAATACATACATTTATATGATTTGAGAACTGATTTATGATATTATGGCTATTGTGAATATTTTGGAAATTTCCCTATTGAATTATTATGATAATTTTGGGATGGGAAGAATTGGGAGAGAATGGAAAAGTTATTTATACCACGTGGTGATGCCTCCATCGTGCACGATGGTTGGCTTATTTTTATCCCACTAGAGTGATGGGAACTTGCCCACCAGAGTGATGGGCTTACGACGCCTCACTGGGGTAAAGTGGGGAAAAGACCTATGGTCTGGGGCAGGTGCTCTGAGGATTTTGGCCGGTCCTCATCACTTGACCAGTGAGCTTTTAGAGTAACCAGTAACATGGGTGTAACTCAGCCCATGGGTCTAGTTGGGGGGAAATAAGGCGGTTCGGTTGGATTGATTGGGAGGGAATTGAGTTGAAAGAGAATTGTGATATTTTATGATGTTTCAGTCATGATATGAGATTTTGTAATATCAATATTTTTGAGATATATTTTAATATTTGGTTATATAAATTGTTCCACTTGGTAAGGAGGGTATATGGGTGTTCACGTGAATCCGAGACGGCGACGAAACTTTGATTCTTTGGAGCTTAAGTTAGTCCAATGCGTGTATTGGCCATAAAGGGCCCAAACAAATGAATCTCGCCATAATTTTGAGGCATTATGAAATCATCATCAAAATTAAGGAGGGTATATGGGTGTTCACGTGAATCTGAGACGGTGCCGAAACTTTCATTCTTTGGAGCTCAAGTTAGCCTAATGCACATATGTGGCCGTAAAGAGCTAAATTGATGAATCTCGCCAGAATTTTAGTCCTTCTGGAATCCTAATGATAAATAATGAGGGTATGTGTGTTTTCAATCAAATCCGAGACGTTGACGAAACCTTCATTCTTTGGAGCTTAAGTTAGCCCAAAGCACGTGTGTGGTCGTAAATGGCCTACTTAGATGAATCTGGTGACAATTTTAGGAATTCTAGAATCCTCATGATAAATAAGGAGGGTGTGTGGGTTTTCACCCAAATCTGAGACGTTGACGAAACCTTTGTTCTTTCACCCTCAAGTTAGGCCACATCGCGTATGTGGCTTTACCGTACTTTCATTCTACGGAGCTCAAGTTAGCCTAAATCACGCCAAACGAACGAATCTCGTGACAATTTTAGGCATTATGAAATCCTCATCAAAATTAAGGAGGGTATGTGGGTGTTCACATGAATCCCAGAGGGTGATGAAACTTTCATTCTTTAGAGCTTAAGTTAGCCCAAAGAGCGTATGTGTCAGTAAAGGGCCCAAACAAATGAATCTCATCAAAACTTTGGCCATTCTGAAATCCTCATCAAAATTAAGGAGGGTATATGGGTGTTCACGTGAATCCGAGACGGCGACAAAACTTTCATGGTATTGACTAGTACTCAAAATATACTTCAGGACATTTTTTCAAGATCTTAAAATAATTTTTCAAAATCATGAAGTATTTTTTCAATACCAGTCAGTATCTTAAAATATCTTTTTAATACCTATCGTTATCTTGAAAAGACAAAAAAAATAAAAAATAAAAAAAGACCTGCTTTAGCTCCAAAACAGTAGAGTTTCAAAGAATAGGTGGGTAGCGGATGTTCCCATCGAACCAAGGCCAGGTCCGTTTGCATTGAAGTCAGATATGCACCATGTGATGTTATCCATTGTACTAATTCCTACCTAAGGAAGCTCATGATCATAATGAAGATACAATTGCCAGTGTCAATTTAAGATAATTAATATTGGCTATAATTTTTTTTAAAATGAAAAACTTATACGTGTATTATTAGACTCCCATTTTAAATTATTTAATTATTAGGGAAAAGTTTATATTTGATCCCTTAACTATATGAGATTTAATTTTTATTCTTTAATTTTAGAAAGAGTAATTACCATTTTTGTCATGGAAATTTAATCTAAGGAGCATTGGTCACCCGAAAGTTTTTTTTTGTCTCATTTTTTCCCCATAAGTTTAAAACTCATAGCAATCTTTCCTTTCTGTTAAACTTGATTGTTAAATTGTTGCTCTAATTTGTAAGCTTTCAAGGTAAAAAGTGCTCATAAAAAAAAAACTTCTGGGGCAAAATTGTTTCGTTTTGTCAACTTCCGAGGCAAAAATGGGACAAAAAAAACTTCCAGGTGAGGTGACCAGTGCTCCTTAAGCTAAACTTCCATGACAAAATTGGTATTTATCCCTTTTAGAAATGATCTTTTGAATTTTATAATCTAATCACTATAAGCATCAAATAATAATTTTTTTGTTGTTCTAGTCATTTTTATCTTAAAAGATAAATTTATTTTGTAAGAAATTATGAATATTTTGTTAACATTTAAAATTTTAGTGTTGGCATTTTTGTTTGTTAACGAACTAATAATGTTAGGGTTAGAGGAGTAAGAGGAGAAAAAAGACACTATATAAAAGATCAAAATGATGATTTATGTAAAGTTAAAGGACGAAAAGTACACTTTTGCCTAATATTAATAATTTATTTATGACAAACTTATTTAAGGCTAAATTACATAAAATATTTTCTAGAAACAGAAATATATACAAAAAATCTCATTATCCATCAAAACTTGACAAAACGTTCATAAACTTTCAAGTCTCTATAGATAAACTCAAATTTTCAATTTATATTTCTTAAATATTATATATATATATATATATATATATATATATATATATATATATAAGAGGAAAGATAAGATTAGTAATGAACTAATATGAGGAAGGGTTGGAGTGGCACCTATCGTAGAAAATTGGTAGAAAATCGTTTGAGGTGGTATGGATACGTGCAAAGAAGGTCATTGGATGCGCATGAGGAGCATAGTGTTAGTTATAGGAATTACTCAAAAGGGGGTGAATTGGGTGCTTTATAAAATTAAAATAAATTTGAGCATTAATTAAATTAGGAAATAATGGTTAGAGAGATATCACTAAAGAGTGCAATACAGATTTATACTGATTTAACCTTAACTTTGTGGTCCATGTCCAATCCCCAAAGCTTGTTAAGTGAAAACAAACCTCATAAGAGGCCTTTGTCTGGCCTTTTAGCCTGACAGGCCAGGCCTGACAAGACTTTTAACAGGCTAGGCCATAGGCCCCTGGCCTTTTTCCACCCCTAGTTAAACACTAACTATCGTCATTGAACATTCAAGGATAAGTCGCTTTCATATCGATGTTGCCAATCTTCATACAACATGTCTTTAGTTAGTAGTTGACTAAAGAAGTGTCATTATTGCTTTTGCTTGAATGGGTGTCTGCAATAGTGATCTTTCATCCTGCTCTGATTTCCATTCCATGTGAAAGCTTTGTTTTTTGTGACATAGTTAATGCTCTGACACGTTTTTGCTTTATGACGATTTGCACGATATCCTTTCATTAACAATCTAAAACTCACTTAGAAGAAATCATTAATAGCATTATAGATCATAGTGAATAGTATTCAAACTAAATTAGATGTTTATCATATGTATTAGAATTTACAAATATGAAGAAGACGAATTATCTGAAAACCTGTGATAGGCTTGCTTGAGTAAAACATAAATATGCTCAAGCAATATTCAAATTTATTCATTGAGTACCATGCTCAAACAAGTACCTTAATGTGCTTGGGTAACCTTTGTGAGGAACAACAGATAATAGTTTAGAATGCATGTGCTTGAGTGAAGATTTTTCTTTGCTCAAGTACCATGCTTGAGTAAGGGTTAGACTCAAGTAAGCTGTTGTAAGACAAACTGATGGAGGTTAAGACTAGCGTGCTCGAGTAGCCTTTTACTTGTGCTTGAGCATAATGCTCGAGTAAGAGCTAGATCATGCTTGAGTAAGCTACAGTAAACCAGAGGTATTAGTCAAGAAGGAAAGTATGCTCAAGTAGCCATTTACCTACGCTCAAGCAATACACTCAAGTAACGTGTTGGCTTTGCTTGAGTAAATGCTCTGCTCGAGTAAACTTCTTTTTGCGCTTAAGTAAGGTTCTCACACTTGCTCGAGTAATGGCTTGAAAATACTTAGAGAAAAGATTACAATTAGCATGCTCGAGTAAGGTTATATGGCATGCTTGGGTAACAAGTGTGCTCGAGTAGTTACTTACTTGCTCGAGCAAGCTTGTGCTTGAGTAACTTATACTTGCTTGAGTAAATACCTAAAAACTCTGCATCTTACTAAATTAAATCGTTTTTCCTTTTTCAATGTTGTTATCATCAAATATATAAACCGAGAACTGACATGCAGATCAGTTTGTTAAGAGGGACAGAGGAAGATTGAAGAAAATGCTCACTGAGATTATTGAGCAAGATCTCTTAGTTAACAATTTATCATGATATTTTGTTTTAGACCAAGGTCAATGGCATCATTGATCCATGTAACTAACCTCACTTCGTGGGATATAAGGCTTTGTTGGTATTTATAAATAATAAAAAATGGGAGTTATCTGCATAGAATTATGGGTTAAGGGGCAATTTTGACTTGAAAGTGTAAAAAATGGAGCAATTTTACCCTAGGTGTTATCTTAGTTAATTTTGACTATTAGATGACCAAATATGCTGAGCTGATAGTTCATATGTCATCTACGCCATTCTTGTTAAGGTGCATTTGCCTAGAAAATTTTAAATCTAACATTGAAAAAAAATGAAGTAGATGATGGCACATGGAATTTCATGGAAAATTTGCACTTAACAAAAATGACATGGGACTTTCAACTTAGTATATTTAACTAACTAACGCTCGAAATTAACCGGGATAATAGTTGGGGAATTTTTTTTTTCTTACACTTCTAAGGAAAAATTGGCCCCCAAAAAACTTCTAGGATGAAATTGCCCCTTAACCCTATAATAATTTAGTGGTAAAAATTTAGAAAATTTATTTTAAAATTTTAAAACTAGGAAAATTATTTTCATATTAAATTTTGTATAATTTTACCTTTTCTTAAATAGCATAGCAAGGCTTGGACAATATTCATTCATTTTGCCGAATAGGATGTTGTAGTACTATTTTATTTCTTTCTATTTTTTTTTTTTGGGAAAATTAATCTTTTGCTCAACTTTGATTCGCTTGTGACTCATTTCTTTATTTTTATACTATTTATACTATTGTCTTTATCATTTCCTACTTATTCTAAGTCATTCTATGGGGAAAGAATGAGTAGTAAAATCCCCTCTATCCTTTGATTACGTTGAGCTGAGTTGGAGGTAATTTTGTTACCCATTCTTACCACATAGAATGACTTAGAATGAGATGGAGATGAGGAGGAGGGCGACATCGAGTTGTATGTGAAGCTGGAGGTGATTTCTTACTTGTTCTTACCACATACTACTCACCTATATTCTTTGATAAGTCGAGTTAGAGATGATTTTGTTATTAGTTCTTACCACATAAAATGACTTGGAGTGAGATGGAGATGATGACGAGGAGGAGGAGAGGAGAACGACGAGGATTAAATGGATCGCATGATGCCTTTGTAATCTATCAAAAACCAAATCTTTCAATAAATCATTAACTATAAAAGATTTCGCTAAAGCTTGTTGAGTGTTCGCCTCTCGATGACAAGGATTACAGTATAAAAAGTGATAAATTAAAGGATTGGACCATATGCGGGTTGAAAGTTAAGGAGGTGAGAGACTGATTTATGAGTCAAGAAGTGAAAGACCAATGGATTAATTTTTCCTTTTTTTTCGTGATAAATAAAATCATAAATTTGGTATAAAAAATAGCAGACATAAAAAGGAATTTTCTAGCAGTCCCGAAAAAGTTCACCGAATTTTGGTCTTCACTCTACTTTATAGGACTGAATGTTGTCGTCTCTTTTCTTCCGTCCCAAATTCGTGGCAGCAGCTCCAATGTGCCCGATATAGTTATTCCCCTCGTCCCCTCTATATTCTTCACCTTTTGTCAATGGCTTCTCTTCTACCATTTCAAGACCTCAATTGCTTCCCTAACCCTCATACTGCCATCAGTAACGCCACTGATCCCATCAATGTCGGACCCACTCTCTCCTCCAAAACGGGCATTCCAACATTGGTGCCTAAGCCGGAGCCTTTGGACGATTTGTTCGAATCCCAAGAGCTAGAGCAAACCCAAGAAACCGTCATTTCAACTTCTAACCCTAAGAATGCATCGTCTAATTCGAAACCTGCTTGTGCTGAAATCCCACAAGGCGTTCCGATTGAAGACCATGTGTATTCAGAGTTCAATCGAATTTCTCAAATGTTTTGGGCAGCATTTCCTGACAATGTACAGAAATCCGGAGATGCCAACGTTTCAAATGCTGATTCGAGGGCTATTGTTCCTGTACCAAAGGAGAACACGCAGGTTTCATCGGTGGTGGTTGCTACTCGGAAGCGAAGCTCCCACCGCGTGAAGGAGCTGGTAAGGGTTGGCGGTTTTACCATTGCGGACGAAAGGCAACATCGTGCCACAGTCAGAAGGACTAGGATGGTATACGATTCGTTGCGCATTTTGACTTCAATAGAGGAGAAGAAAAGTAGTGATGATTCAGCTAAACGTAAGCGACCTCGAGGTGATACGCGTGCTGCCACCTTGTTGAGATACCGTGGGATGTGGCTTAATCGAGATAAACGGATAGTGGGTGCTATTCCAGGCGTTAATGTTGGTGATTTGTTCCTTTTTAGGATGGAACTGTTAGTAGTTGGTTTGCACTGTCAAACTCAAGCTGGAATTGATTATCTTCCTGCAAGCATGAGTCCAAATAGGGAGCCAATAGCAACTAGTGTTATTGTATCAGGCGGGTATGAGGATGATATGGATGATGGTGACGTTATAATTTACACAGGACATGGAGGGCAAGATGCTAAACATTCAAAGCAAGTAGCTCATCAAAAGTTAGAAGGAGGAAATCTTGCATTGGAGAGAAGCATGCGGTACGGGGTTGAAGTACGGGTTATTCGAGGGATTAAGCACGAGGGAAGTGCTTCAAGTTCAAACAAGGTTTATGTATATGATGGCTTGTATCAAATCGCTGATTGCTGGTTCGAATTGGGTAAGTCTGGTTTTGGAGTTTACAAGTATAAGCTTTTGAGAATAGATGGGCAAGAAAAATTGGGTAGTGCAATTCTTAAACATGCTAGGCTTCTTAAGGTTGATCCACTCCTATCTGATTCTTTGTGTTGCCTGAGTCTTGATATTTCGCTCAACAAAGAGAGTGTTCCTGTTCGTCTCTTCAATGATATTGATGCTGATGATAATCCTCTTCGTTTTGAGTATCTTCCGAGGACTAGTTTTCCTCATTTTGTATTTCATCAGAGTGGAAGTGCTACTGGTTGTGAGTGTGTGCAAGGTTGTTCTGATGACTGTTTTTGTGCTATGAAAAATGGAGATGGATTTCCTTATAATAGAGGTGGGATTCTATTGAGAGGGAAGCCCGTAATTTTTGAATGTGGTCCATTCTGCCGTTGTCCTCCTCATTGTCAAAATCGTGTGACTCAAAAAGGGATGAAAGTTAGATTGGAAGTATTTAGGTCTAGGGAAACAGGTTGGGGAATTAGGTCCCTGGATGTTATTCATGCTGGTGCCTTTATCTGTGAATATACAGGGGTCGTAGTGACAAAGGGGCAAGCACAAATTTTGACTATGAATGGTGATGCAATGATATATCCAAGTCGGTTTCCTGATAGGTGGGCAGAATGGGGGGATTTATCTCAGATATACTCAAATTATGTGCGTCCATCCTATCCATCAATTCCTCCATTAGATTTTGCCTTGGATGTTTCAACAATGAGGAACATTGCTTGCTATATCAGGCACAGTTTAACTCCGAATGTGTTTGTTCAGTTTGTGCTCTATGATCACAATAACTTGATGTTTCCTCACCTTATGCTTTTTGCAATGGAGACCATCCCTCCATTGAGGGAGCTCACTTTGGATTATGGAGTCGTTGATGATTGTACAGGCAAGCTCTTAATATGTAATTAGATGATAGTGAAAGGAGCATACAGCTTACAGTATGGTGAGGCTGAATTTTGGGTATGTTTCAATGAGGTAAATCTGAATTTCATCATTTCACTTGATGCTTTTCTCTTACTTATTCCTTGGAATCCATCAGAATCTTTAAGGATTATAACATCCAGGTGTACTTCCAATAACTGGAGGTTTATAATTCAACATAGATTCTTAACCTAGAATGTTTTGGTATTTTAGTATTATTAACCTTATCTTAGTGTGGTCATTGGCGTCTGAAATTCATTGTTTGAGTTTGATTTCTTTGCAATATCATGTTGGGCGGAAGTATAGAGAAGAAGGAGGTAAACGATTTTAGGGAATAATTAGTTGCCATGGTTTGTCGTTGGAGGCTTATATTGGGCTTGAGAAGGCTGTCATGCTTGTTGCTTGGAAATTTTCTCACTCTTATATCTCTTTCGTTATTTTTCTGCCTTCTATTTCCTTTTCTACTATCATATAATGTTATTCATAATCAGGTCATAGTGTCCTTGTTAAATTTGTTGACTCTTCTGAGGAATTGAATGATTCATGTATTCGGTTTCTTAGCTTAATGTTCTATTGGAAACCATAAGGGTTGGTATGTTCTTAGTTTAATGACAAAGGGCTTTCAGACATACGACTCTCCTTCTAGTCTTATTTGTAATCCCAATGTTGAACCTTTTTCTTATCCAGGTCATTTTGCAAGTCTTAATCAACTGTAAACCAAATTTCTTAGAGCATAAATCATAAAAGCATCTATGTTTAAAGCTTTTAACCCCTATATTTGCTTCGTCAAATGCTTTGTCTCACAATGATAATATAGTCTTAGTCTGCTTGCATTATATGGCCGCTGCTGTTGTTGTGTGTGGGTGGAGAGTATTGTTTTGGTGAGGAGAGATCCTGATCCCTGGAAAACCAGGCCAAGTGTCTGCTTGTTGCCCAACCCCCCTCTCCTACCATAAACATTTCCCCATAAACTGGCTGGCCTGCCATCATCATTATTAGACAATTCCTGGATTTCTTCTGAACCTTATGAGTTTATTACAAGGTTGTTGAATGGTAATACGAATCGTGAATCGTTTGATTGCTTTTTTGAATTGTGAATCATATTGAATCATAAGATTAAGAAATAAATGAAAAATGATGTAAAAATGTATAATCACTATAATATCATATTAATCCAATTTTTTTTTTTTAAAAAAAATCCAAATATCAAAATACTTAAGTAATCAAATTTAAAACCGATAATTCTCCTACTCATCAATGATCAAGACTAATAATCACTACCAGCATCTAGCTCTGACATATCTAATCCTTCATCCTCTTCATCAGAAAAATCATTTGACTCATCTCTCATATGGTCAGGTGCAACTTATAAAGATATTTAATAATATTTTAATATATTTCAAATGGAAATTCTTGTAGATGAAGATTGAAGAGTTTTAAAATAATAAACATACTCTCTGTTGTCCGTCCCGATTTCAGCTCTATGCTTCTCTGCAACTTCTTCTTCAAGGCGTCTTCTTTGTAAGTTACCCCAGCTTCTGCTGCAATTGCTGTACACTCTCTCTTCTTTAAAACTCATCTCCTTCTCGCTTTCTTTTTTCTTTTTGTTCTTTTCTGAAGCAATGATCGCAAGTTATCATTAAACTCCCACGACTCTTGGTTTTCTAAGTGTCATGGGTTTAAAAATTGGAATCGCAAATGACTCTTGGTTTTCTTTAGAAAACCAGGAGCTGTGGGATTAAAAACTTGAATCGAAAATTTTGCATCAATTTACGATTTGGTTTCGAATCGTGCGATTTCACGATTCAATATTGCGATTCATATAAAAAATGATTAAGTGACACAGCTTGTATCGATTTTTCCTTGGATCATATTAGATCGTGCGATCTGTATCGCGTATCATGCGATACTAACAACCATGGTTTATTATGGGTTCCCATAGAATGTTGATGTGTGCCATCATGCATAAAGGGTAGATTGTCAGTGTTTGATGTTCTGGTGCTTTGTGGTGGTACCCTACCCAGATCTACTTTTGGTTTGTGTGGATCTGGTTGTCATCCTCAAGATTTTAAATGTGTTACGGATATATGTGGTATTTGTAGTTAAAGTTAACTAAACTGATTGAACTAAACAGCATTGATTAAATGTGCGCATGAAAAGGGTTTTAAATTTGTTTTCCAAATATCAAAATCAATTTGATTGGTTTGATTTTTGCAATTGATCAAGTGAAAATTGAACCAAACTGAATCGATGTATTGTTGCTGAAAAGGTAATTTAACCAACAACAATTGGTTCAAATGGTTTGGCATTTGTTTACTTGAGTTAAGATCATGGGTTCAGGTCGTGGAATGGTGAAACTTGCTGTTAGGAGAGCTTTATACACCCAATGGGGTCTGATTCAGTTTAGTTTGTATAAGTTGGGATTCAATACGACTTCTAAAATCTGGTTTGTATATTTAATATAAGACATAGTATGTTGATACACTTAAAATTTTTAATGTGTCTGTTGATGCTTTCTCATTAAGCTCTATTTTAAAAGTACTATTTGGGAATAGACATGACCATTTGACTTGGAAGGCTTATAGGATATTTTTCTAGTGTAGACGTTAACTATTGTTATGCTTAAGCTTATATATAAATGTCCGATTCATGGTTACTATTCACCTACAGTAACATGAACTCATAATCACTTAAAACTACTTGATATATAGTATGTTTAATGTTATATTGGAGGTGATAGCAGCATTATTAATATATATATATATATAATTTTAAAAAAAGAAATTTGCAAAAACATTAAATTTCTAACAAGTCTTTGTGTATTTCAAAATCAACTTCATTAGTTTGATTTAGCTTTGGTCTAAAATTGAACTGTACTTTCGCATATTTCTTATCATAACTAAGTGTGAAAATTCTCTGGTTGAGATATTTGTACATATATGTAATACGTCTACCAGTAGTGTCAAGCTTCTTGCCTTGGTCCATCATGTTGTGTACCAACTTCAAATTTCAAAGCTTTTTACTATTATTTCTTCTCCTACACCTATCTGTGAAATAATACTAGACCGTAATTACTCATTGTTACAATGTTTGCTATGGAAAACTTGAGATAACCTCCTTTGAAACTCTTAAATTTATTTGAACCTTTGTAAAATGCATGGGGACTTGCTCTCTTTTATGCCTAGCAATAAATCTGAAACTTTTTAGACTTATATGGGGAATGTGTTCTTAAAGATTGCCTGTAATGTTGACTAGCTTATTTAATTTTTAATTACCTCCCTGATTTTCCTTCTTCAGCTTTGTTTTCACTGTTTAATTTTCAGTTTGATTAATGATGATATTCAGACATGCTGAATTGAGGCAATATTCTTTTGCAGGATGACTTCTTGAAGGTTCCAGACGCACCAATCTAAGTAGAACTGTTGACTTGTCTATTTTGCTGGTTCTGCTGGACCAGACTTTTTCTTTTTTGGTTAAAAAGCAGCACATGGAGTTCAAGGTTCAGATCCCCTGAAGCTTGAGATCTATAAAGTTGCCTAAGATGAAGGATTACAGACCGTCAGATTGCTGAAAGAGTCAAGATGAGGCCACGGGGCCGTGATTGGGACCAACCAAAACACTGGCTTTATCCTGACCTTTCCAATGATCTGTGATGCACTTAATCTTTCACTTCATGCAACTCTACAGATCCCCTACCGGGCTTTCAATGCATGTAGTTTCGTATCTGGTTACTAAAACTTTTAAACTTTATATAATTTACAATATAGTTCGGCTGTATGTACCCCTTCGATTTTTTTTGTTCGGTGTTTTTTTGTGTGTTTTTTTCTTTTTGGGGTATAGTATCTATCGTTAGTCTCTAGATTAGATTGGATCCCTAGATTTAGTTAATAAATGCAAGGGATTCAAATTGTCAAGTCCAAACTTGTACAGGACTAACATGGTATAGTAGGTGTGAATGATCAATGATGAAATTCAGGTTTCTAATGTGTGGTGGAGCTATTGCAGCACCATATAATGCACCCAAATGCATGAGCATCTAAAGGAGTTCCTCATATCCATGTGATAATCAATCCTTCAAAATGAGTTATTCAGATCCACAATCCGAATAAAGTAAATAAACAACTTAGATCCTCTATTGTCTATCAAGAAAGAGCAATTACATATTCCAAGTCAATTCACATGCGACAAGATATTAGCAATATTTCCTAATTGTGGCAATAAAATAAAATAAATAGTAATCGCTAGCTACTTCTTAGGGTAGCCACATCATCATATGTTTTTTCAATTGCTCCTACCTGAGCTTTCACTTGAAAAAAATGTGAGAAGTAACAAGATGAGACCATTGTCTTAATAATACTATCATTACTTAGTGGCACCACTTGGGGGTGCCAGGTAGAACTAACAAACAAACATGTCAAGTAGATATATTAGATAGATAGGCTAGCAGATATAATAAGCAAGAAAGAAAACAAATAAACTAGTTAAGAGCATGATTATATCCATTCATATTCTCCAAGAATATTTACTCACAACAAAACATACTGTTTCACAAAATGTCATTATGCATGATTACTCTTTATCTTTCATTAACACATAATCATCCTTATATGCTCCTTATTTCCTCCGATTGACCCCACGGGCTAAGTACTTTCCATATTACTGAGTTACTCTTACAAGCTCTTCACAAATGAGATGCAGACCAGTCAAAGTACTATAGAGCACACAAGGGACCATGGGTTCCTCCAGTAGAGTTACCGCCCACAATAATACTACCTAGAAGCCTATGGAATGTTGTATCAGGGAATATTAACCTGTAAAATAGATGTCAGCTAGTGGTGCACAATAATCAAATTAGCGACTTGCTATGTTGTATTCAATTTTTATCAGTCACAACCCATTAACTAGCTCTGCCAAAATATCACATTATTCTCAAGGAGCTTTTATTTTCTCACGCTTATATAGACCAGTTCTTAACATAGAATCAACATACTCTAACACAAGCATACATCCTTTATCCAATTCATCAACAACATATGAATAATACATAATCTTGCTGCATCACATACCTAACACATATATTCGTCAAGTTCATATTTAGAAACACATCGCACCAAGATTTCAATTGGCTATACAAGGCCCACTCACGGGGCATGAATCACAAAGATACGAAAAATATTTTGGTTTATGCATCCATACATACAGTTGTCTCTAATGATTTCACAAATCAATATATCCGTGCTATGATTCATATAAAAGTCTCACAGGGCGTTATTAGTCATAAAATAGCAAGGTTCATACCATTTCTACTTATTCTAGGCTTGTGGAGTTTTTTTTAAGAAAAACTCACAATTAGCACCGGTAAGTAAGATAAATAGGACCGCGTTACTTGGTATTCTGTAAGTTCTAACAAAGAAAAATCCTCATCCCAAAGCTCAGAGTAACGAGATACTTAATTAATGCAAAGTCTTTTTAGCAACATTATAAGTTTATAATTTCTCCTCCATTGAGTTGCTCATAATTTCCTACGAGTTGGAAATGTTATATTGGAACTATATTATATTTGAGAATTGGGATAATGGGAGCGTTGGACAAGCCTTGTATAACGTTTTTATGATCTCAATTTGGGATTTTAATCTTTGAAACCTCTTTAAAACTCCTAAATCTATGACAATCCTATTTTTCAAATAACATATTCAATGCGTGATAAATTACTCTTATTCAAGGCATCAAATCAGAGATCCCACTGTTGGTTTTTCCAAACAAGAAGTCCCGAAGAAGCTCACAAATCTTCATGAATATCCAAAGGTGGGCTTAGTCAGAAACATTGACTCTTTCCTCTGGGGTCTGTTCACATTTGAGAAATTCATTTGTCTTACCGACTTTGTATCTCATAACCCATGATAGTAATTTTTAATCCAACTGTTGAAACTGATGTCAATCCAACAATTAGCAAAAACACATGACATTTTGATTGCTCCAATTGTATGCAAAAATATAAAAGTTGCACCTTGGGTCTACCTCACTACTCCTCTATATAGGCTCTAGGAACACATTATTCTCCTTATTTAGTCGATGTGGGACTTCTTAGTCTCTTTTATTTCATTATTTATTTACTTGTGCACATATAATTAAAATTAAATACTCTCATTTAACCTATACTAACTTTATGATTTTATCTTTTCAAAAAAAAATTTAAAAATAATAATTGATTAATATATTTTTATTGGACTTCATTTAACTTTTGCTGCTTCTCAGGTGTTTTTCTAGACGTCTTCATGGTCTCTTTGACATCTTTTAGAGGATAGAAAACAGGATTGATTTGACTCATTTCTCAAGAAACTACTAGTAGTTCATTTCTTGCGCCATGAATATTATTGATACTGTTCTATTTGTGGAACACAGATGTCTAGCCCCAATGGACTAGTGTTTGTTTGTATAGGATCAGGTGAAATCCCTCAGGTATCGAATAATGTAAATACCCAAGAGAAGGAGACTACTCAATGATATTTATGGAAGAAATATCATAGAGCATCTCTAAGATCACTGTGCTACACAAATATGGCAATAGCCAAAGGGAATGTGGTGTGTGCACAGTGGGACTGAATGTAGAATGAATCGAGAGAGCATACCTATTGGGTAACCTCCCTATTTATAGAGATTACCTTTAGGGTTTTTCCTATTGCACTGTGTGTCATGCCTCATGCAACGTGTGACTCCACGTCCTGATTGTGCTCGCCCATGTTCTGGTCATGCCTACTCCACTACCTGTACTATCTTAGATTATAGGCATGGTTATGGGTGATTAGCATTTTACCTGATCATGGAAGGGCTTATTCATAAGGCCTCCTTATTGGGCCACAACATTCTCCAAGCCCAATACATAGAACCATAACAGTTGCCTCCTAGCCCGGTAGTTCAGGTTTTTGAGCTGCCCGGGTGCTTTGATGGCTCACCAAGAGGTTTTAAGCTCAAGATGGGACCAAAGTTGCTCAGACTAAGTTTTATTCTGACTAGATGTTGCACTGTTGCGTTTGCTTATATTTGCTTCCGAGCTTAAAAAATCTCCTTGAGTGATGCGATGATTTCGTTATGCCCACATACGCACAGTCCGGGTTAACAGGTTTGGCCCTTCCCGAATTAAGTTTCTCTTGAGGTCTTTCGTCCGAGTAATATCCCGGAATTTGTTGTCACGAAATGCTATATCAATCCAGGACACATTTGCACAACGGTTTAAAGTTTCTGAAAATTTTGTCATCAAAGATTCTGGGCTTTTGAAGCTGTTTTAGGGCTGTCATTCTCGTATCCGAGTCCTACCCCCCACCCGGGATCACAAAATGAGGAAATTATAAGGTTCTTTGATACTCTAGGGGTCTTGTGCTTTAGTTACTTTGATCTCGGATTGGTTAGGGTGAAGTCGGTCCTTCCTTGATGCCAATTGTGCATTTTGAAAGTTAGGATAAGTTTTTAGAACCCAAATAGATGACGATTTTACTTCTGCCTCAGATTTCCTGGTATCATAACCTAAGTGCCAGTTGGCCATTTCCAACTGCTCGCAAACCAAAGCGTTGTGCCTCGACGCGTGCATCCCTGAGGCGCATTAAATGCGTACCTCTTTTTTCGCGCGTCATCCTCACTTTATGTGCCTGTTATGTTTTTGCCCCCAACTTTTCAAATTCGTGCATTTTGATAGTTAAGCTTATATATACTTGTTCCCCCCATTTGCAATACCTTTGCTCTGAAGCTTTATTCGTTCTCCAGAAATCTTCATCTCTCAAAGCTATTCTTATCTACAACTTTACTCTCGTCTTCTTGCATCTTTATCAACCCTCCATCACTTCAGGTATTTTCTCACAAACCTTATTCTGGTTTTGTCGTCTTAACCTTTGCATTATTCTTCCCTTCATTGTTTGAGCTTCTGGGTAACCTTTTTCAAAAAACTTGAGTTTTCTAGGTTGGTGTTCTTCATTTATTTTGGCTATTGTGTAACAACGCATGACAGTTCCTTTTTCCTTTACTTGCTTTGGATGGCGATGATGACCGAAAAACTAAGAATTCCACACTGAATTCTCATGTGTTGAAAAATGTTGGCCTGATCCATCCTGAGGCTTTTTGAATCTGTCTTCATTTCTTAATTTAATTCTTGCTAGATGGCAATGATGACCAATGTAGGAATGTCTTTTGACCTTGAATGACTGACGGACAATTGGACTGAGCCATCCTAATGTTTTTCTTTTAAAATCTTTCTTTTTCTAGAACTCCATGAACATAGGCCCTCCTTCATTTTTTAGATTGATGGGAAATCAGTTACCAAGGAGGTGTACGAAATTCTTCAAAAGTTGCCTTCGGGAGCCCTGTATTGGCTTTAGGGGATTGACCACAGTGAAGAGCAAAAGCAAGCAATTTTGCTTCGTACACAGAGGAGTAGTGGGAGTAAGGAGAAAAATCAAACACCTTGCCCTACTCCCTGCCCGATTAATGTCTACATCCCAACCCTAAACCAAGATGAAGCAAATCGTATCCCGAGTGCACCCATCCCTCCTTCACCGAACCCCTCATATCTTGGTTCGAGATCTCAGCCAAAAGACGTTGTCTATACATGCAATGAGTGCCTTTTCATAGCTTGTGACTTTTCATCTTGGGGTTTTGAAAGGGAAGCACGGTCAGCTTTAGCCTCTTGCTAACATAAGCAAATTTTGGGGCCGCTATCCTACTTTAGTGCCTATGGACGTAACCATGTTTTTCATTCATCTTCTCCTGGTTTCTATAAGCAAGGTATACCCCAAGTTTCTAATATTTTCATTTTTGCTTTATTATATGTATACAATGAGAACCTCTGCCTTTCAACGTTCTGGTAAAGCTGTGGCCGAGAAGGCAGGTTGTGAGGAATCGCCTCTCGACCTAGAATTATGGGTTGCAAACAGCGTTCTTGACGCACATTTTCCATGTCGGCTGTCGAGGTGGCGTAGCTGCTTGTTAAAAGTGGAGATGGATATACCATCAGCCTTCCTTCTCCCTATGAGTTGGTTTGCACTCAATGAGAAGAGGAGGTCCTCCCCACATTTCTTTTACCTCTACTGGGATATTGTCACCTGACTTGGTGTTCGCTTCCCATTCACTGAGTTTCAAATAGGACCTCTTACCTTCATCTTGCACCTACTAACTCCATCCCAATAGTTGGGCTTTTGCGACCACTTTCGAGCGTTTTTTCAAATCCAAGAAATTAGCCTGCACAATTCAGCTTTTCTTTCACTTCTTTACCGTTCTCCAGTCCAGTGTAAGTAAAAGTCAATCCCATAAGAAAGGCCACACTTAATTTTGAGATGATGGTAAACTGCGCAAATACTTTAACGTTTTCACCGATTCGTTCAAAGGTTTTAAGACAAGCCTTTTTAAAGTCTAGGTCGAAGCCGAACAGCTACCTTGGTTTCTTAAGACCATGGAAGCTGGGAAAGTTGAAACGGCATTCCCACTGTATTGATCTAACGACCATCATAAGTTTATTGCCGCCTCTTACCCCTTCTCGGAGAGGCATTTTTCTGACAACGAGTCTCTCGCCATCTCTTTCATCATCTCTCATGTCGATGCCCATGGTTCAATCAAGTCGGCTGACTATATTCCCCGGGTCGACACTCGCGTTGTCCAATCCAAGCATATACGAGTCTTTATTTGCTATATCTTTCTGCATTTTTTGTTGCCTTGGTATTTATATTTTTATCCTTGCCATTTCTGAGCAGTGTTCTTGTTTGCAGCTCAAAAGATGGGGAGGAGGCCATGATATTTGAACATCGAAGCCTTTGGCGAGGAAACCATTATGGCCCTGATGACCAATCCGAAATGCTGATCCCACGGCGGGCATAAGTGACATGGGAGCCTCCTTGAAGAGGCCAAGGAAAACCAAGAGCAGCTCGATTTACAAACGCATAGAAATCTCCATTCCTTCGTGGGCCGAGGTTGCTGCTTCCCCAGATACCCCCCTCTCCACAGTAGACTTCAGCTTCTACTCCTCCAACCTCTCCTACTCCTTCCCGAATAGCCAACTCCAAGTTCTGGGAGGGTGGAATAAAAGCATTAATCGCACTGGGTTTTGTCCTCCTGTAGCCTACTTTGAGTCGACTCTGTTGACCGAAGCTGATGTCTAAGAGTTAAAGGACATAGAAGATTCCATCGCCAAGGCCGTTGGGTTGGTGCTTGTAGTTTTTCTAAAACAAAAGGGCTCCAAATCTCATAAGCAACTGGAGAAGTCCAAGGCAGACCTCAACCATGCTTCAAAAGAGTCTGCTCGGGCCAAGGCTGAGTTGGTAGATTTGAAGAAAGAGAAGCAAGAACTTGATGGGGAGCTCGCTCAAATGAAAGGGAAGCTCAAGGCCGCCAAGGCGTCCCTTTCTGATGCCACTCAAAATCATCTTCATGATTTGAAGATGATAGAGGAGCTGAAGGCCATGAAGGGCGAGTTAGATGCCAGATCAAAAGAGACTGAAGCCAAGCTGAGAGCGGAGGTCTTGAAATTGAAGAGAGGAGTCGAGGAGTCCTTCGACAATGCTTTGGAGAAAGTTTAGCGCTTTAATCCCGATATTACTTTAGACCTCTTGGGGGTGCATTGCCGAGCTTATATTGATGATAATGGGAATTTTGTTCCCTCGTCTTCGATTGCATCCCAAGCTTCGGCACCCCAGCTTGCTGATGATCAGGAGGGAATGAATGATGAGGATGAAGAAGCCGACACCCCTGAGCCCACGAGAGATGCTGAGGCCCCTACTCCTTCAACAAATTGAAGAGCTAAGAAGTCGATTTCATTTGTATTTTACCTCTTTTTGCTTTGCTGCCGGATGTGGCTATTTTGTACTTCAGTTTTAATGAAAGAGAATTTTCCTTTGCTGTACTCTGAGAGCTTTTCTATTTCCTGCATTTGTTAAATTCTCATTGAAATAGTTTGTTGTGAATTTAAACTTTAAAGTCTAAAATTCTTATTGAATGGCCAGGCCACGACAAAAAATATTGTCGCTGGATCCGCATTTATGTTCACCTGGTAATAAAACCGGGTTCAATGTTTGTAAAAATTATCTTTAATTTCTACGCAACATTCCGATTTTACATAATCAAAATTCAATCCGAGATAAAGACGACTTGCACGTGTTTAAAATTGGACCGTGATCCGTTCTGTAAACATTTCAATTTGATTAGAGTTAGTATGACAGGTCACTTTGTTATCCCATAAAATAAGTTTTGATGCATCTTGGTCTCAGTAGACCCTTGGGGATGTTTTTTACTTTTGAAGCGAGTCTTTCGATCTTGGCTTCAATTAGTGTGGAGCTTGAAGTTGATTTTAATAAACCAAACACTCAAATATTGAAAACTATTCTCATATCGAGAATTCATTCATCTATAGATTTTGGCGACATGGTCATCTTACAAAGTTCAATAAAAGGATTTTTACATAGGCTTGGTGACATAGTTGTCTTTTGTATGGAAATAGGTCTAGTTGTAGTACACTTTCAGCTTATCCGCATTCCATGTTCGCTTGACTAGCTTCTTTCCCAGGGTCTCTATTCGGTAGGCTCCTCTGTCGAGCTCTTCCTTAATCCGGTAAGGTCCTTCCCAATTTGCCTCCAGTTTTCCATCTTTAGCATTTTTGTTTCCTATGTCGGCCTGCCAGAGTACTAGATCTCCTTTCTAAAAGGACCTGGGCCTTACTTTCTTGTTGAATCTGGCTGTGATGAGCTATTTCATAGCTAGATCACGACAATGTGCTGCAATCCTTACTTCATTGATCACGTCCAGCTTGAGTGCCATGGCTTCATTATTACTTGTCTCCCCATCTGCCGAGGTTGTGGTTCTTTTCCAA
Source organism: Acacia confusa (assembly GCA_037074495.1). Lineage (NCBI taxonomy): Eukaryota > Viridiplantae > Streptophyta > Magnoliopsida > Fabales > Fabaceae > Acacia > Acacia confusa. The sequence goes on from CM073514.1 coordinate 25,858,828, forward strand.
GAGGATTGGGCTATCTCCATCAGGATCATTGCTTTACACCCGTAGGTTATTCCGAATAGAGTTTCCCCGGAGGAGAATTGAACAATAGTCTGATATCCCCATAGTACAATTGTTTTTGTGTCCTCCATCCGCTTCTTTAACCCATCCAGGATTACCTTGTTAGCCGACTCTGCTTGTCCATTGGATTGCGGGTGTTCGACCGAAGCAAAACAATGTTTAATCTAGAAAGCCGATAATCCCTTGTCAATAAATTGGGTTCCATTATCCGTAACCACTTCTACTAGAATTCCGAATCGGGAAATGACATTTCTTTCAAAGAATCTTTGAACTTGAGCCGAGGAGATCGTAGCCAAGGGCTCAGCTTCTATCCATTTTGTGAAGTAGTCGACTGCTACTACCAACCACTTTAATTATCCTGGAGCCGCCTTGAACAGCCCTAGCAAATCCATCCCCTATTTGTAAAAAGCCCAGGGAGCCGAGATAGACTTCAACTCTGTTGGAGAGGACCATATGATTTTCTCATGCTTTTGACAACTGTTGCACTTCCGAATATGTTCTTTTAAGTTTGCTATCAATGTGGGCCAATAGTACCCTGCTCGGAGTGCTTTTCTTGATAGAGCCTTGTTGCCCATATGCTATCCATTAATTCCCTAATGCACCTCGAACAAGACATACTCAGCCTCTTCCGGGTTTAGGCACTTGAGCATTGGTGAATGAAAGAAATCCTTTGTGGAATAATTGATCTTCAACTATCATGTACATTGTGACATCTCGGATCAATTTCTTGGCATCGAAAGTATCATCAGGTAATATCCCTCTTTCCAAGTAGTCAACGATCGACTTTCTCCAATCGTCTGCCACTGAGATCATCATTATGCAACTTGGTTTGGGCAGACTCTGTTGAACCACGATTTTGTGATTGCCGAGGTTCTTAATGCTCACTAGTTTTGATAAGATGTCTGCCTGAGTATTTTCCCCTCTGGGAATGTTGGTGACGATTACCTCGTCAAAGTCTGTCATGGCTTCTTTGACTTTGCTCAAGTATTTCACTATCAACAGGCCCTTAACTTGGTATGTTTCCTCTATTTGGGCGGCCGCTAGTTGGGAGTCAGTCGAGACATGAACTCTCTTCACTCTGACTTCCTTGGCATGTGTAAGCCCAGCTAATAGCGCTTCATATTCGGCTTGAATGTTCGAGGTCTTGAAGGTAAGCTGCAAAGAGTGCTCCATTGAGACTTCTTCCGGGCTTTCCATAATGGTCCCAACCCTGCTCCCTTTATCATTCGAGGAGCTGTCAACAAATACTTTCCATACTGGCAAGCTTCCAACATTTTCTTGACTGCCCAGGGTTAGCTCCATTACGAAGTTCGCAAGGGCTTGTGACTTGATTGTCTGCCGAGTTTCATAAGAGATTCGAATTCCGATAACTCTATCGCCCAACTAGTCATCCTTCCGCTAAATCCAGCTAGTGCGATACCTAGCGAATCGGTTGGCTTGTTCTTACCATGATCGGGTGTCCCTGAAAGTATTGGCGGAGCCTTCTTGCTGCGGTGAGTAGAGCGTATGCCATTTTTTCAAGTCTTTGATATCTTAGCTCGAAGGCCTGTAGAGCTCGGTTGACAAAATAAACTAGGATTTGCCCATCTTTAACTTCCCTAATCAACGCGGAGCTTATAGCCTTTCCCCCTACCGAAAAGGTATAAAATTAGGGTTTCCACCAGGTTTGGCTTAAATAAGACAGGGGTGTAGCCAAATACTGTTTTATTTTTGCAAAAGTAGCTTTGCATTCCAGGTTCCACTCAATTTGGGCTTTCTTCTTTAGGAGCTTAAAGAATAGAAGAGCATTTTGGGCTGATATGGGTAGTAGGAACCTCGTCAAGGCGGCCAACCGGCCTGTGAATTGCTAGACCTCCTTCTTAGTTTTTGGAGCCTTCATGTTTAACACGGCTTGACATTTACCAGGGTTTGCCTCTATTCCTTTGCTAGTCAACATGAATCCAAGAAACTTCCCAGCCGGCACCCTAAATGCACATTTGGTCGGATTCAATTGGATTCGAAAAGCTCTCAGCTTACCAAACATCTACTGCATATCTCGAATGTTGGCCGGGTGAGCAATTGATTTAACGATCATATCGTCAATGTAAACCTCGATGTTTTTGGCCAATTGATCCTCAAACTGATAAGTCGCCCCGGTGTTCTTCAATCTGAAAGGCATAACATTGTAACAGAAGTTGGCATTCTCAGTTATCAATGCCGTCTTTTCCTAGTCTTTGACATGCATTGCAATTTGGTTGTATCTGGAGTATGAGTCCATAAAGGACAATAGTTGGAAACCAGATGCGTTATCTACAAGTTGGTCTATACTCGGCATTGGGTATGCATCCTTTGGGCAAACCTTGCTAAGGTCTGTATAATCTGTGTACACCTTCCACTTTCCATTTGGCTTTTTTTACCAACACTGTGTTAGATAGCCAAGTAGTGTATTGAACTTCTCGTATGAAGCTGGCTTTTAGAAGTTCTTTTACATGGTTTTTTAGGGCTTGTATTCTTTCTGAACCAAGCTTTCTTTTCTTTTGAGCCATTGGGGTTGAACCCGGATAGATAGCCAGTTTATGGTAGTAGAACTTGGGGTCAATTCTCGAGAGCTCATACGCTTTCCAAGAAAACACGTCCTAATTTGACTTTAGAAATTCGATTAAGCTGGCTTTGACATCAGGCTCTAAAGCTTTGCCAATTTTAGTAATCTGTCCCGGTTCCATGCCCAAGACGAGGTCCTTTAATTCTCCACTAGGGTCTGGTCTTGATGCTTCCGCATCCTTATGCATATCCAGCCTTACCATGTTCACTGACTTGGTAGATCGACCGGCTCGGTCATCATTAGAGTTTTTACCCTCACTACCATGTTGGGACGGCCGGGATGATGATCCCTCTTTGCTCCCTTTGACCATCGCGAAGTAGCAATGTCGTGATTCGTGCTGGTCTCCTTTAACCATCACGACTTTGTTCTTGGTGCTTACCATCCTGACCTTTTGATGTTTAATTGAAGCAAGCATGTCCCAATTATGGATGGTGGGCTTTCCAAGGATTATATTGTAACTGGATGGGAAATCGGCCATGATGAACATGACCTGCTTGGAATTGAATGCTTCTTTTGTTCCCAAGGTCAATTTCAAGTCTATGTAGCCTTTAGGTTGAGTGTATTGACTGTTGAACCCAGCGAGGGTGGTCCTGCATGGCTTTAAGTGCTTTGGGTTGAGGTTCATTTTCTTAAATGCCTCCCAAAGGATAATATCGCATGCACTTCTGGCATCAATGAAGATTTTCCTTATGAGGCATTTTTCCATAGTCCCCGAGATGACCAACCCGTCATGATGCTCGGGAACTACGTCCTTTAAGTCTTCTCTAGTGAAACTCAGTGGAGGGGGTTTGGGCTTACTCAAATTTTCTTTAAATTTGGGCTGATCTCAGATGGACAAGACTTCCTTTAGGTATTTTCTTCTCTGGTTCTTCATGTCTCCTCCCCCTCCAAATCCGCCACTTATGATGTTGCATTCGAATTCCGACTCTAGGAATTCATCGCCGCAAGCTTTCGGCTTCTTGACGCCTTGTTCCTTTCGCTTTTTCTTGAGTGCCAAACTAGGTCCTTCCTATTGGCGGTTATTAAACTTACGCCCTTGAGTCTTGATTACATACTATCGCAACTTGCCTTCTTAGACGAATTTCTTGATGGCATCCCTGAAGTCCAACACTGATCGGTGGTGTGCCCCGGCTGATCATGGAATTTGCAGAAACAGGATTGATGAAGTGTTGCTTTACTGCTCATGGCTGGGGTCTGTCGACTTTGCGCATCCCGGTTAAGGCAACTTCTTCCCACACTTGGGATCTTAACACATCAGTAGCATGTATTTCTCATAACTTCCTTCCAACTTGCCGCCTCGTATTTTGTTTTCCGAGTTCCTCCCACAGAATTCTTGTTTTTGGTTCCCGGGCTACTGTTTCTTAATCTGGGGCGATTCATTCCACTTCTCTTTCTCGACTACATTGGCAATTTGAAGTTGCTCTAGTTCTAGGTATTTCTTTGCTCGAGAGTTGAAGTCCTCCGACATTTTGGCCTCATCCTTGATCATTGCCTCTAAGAACCGGGATTCAGAATCCAACCTGAATATCAACAAGTGGACATGCACACTTTCCTCCAACTCATGCACTTGTAATGCGGCATCTTTGAATCGATCCAAGTACTTATGCAGAGTCTTCCTAGACCTTCTGCTGGATCTTATTCAAGGTGTATATGGATTTGGTTGCTTCTTGCTGGTTGTGAAATTTGATAGAAACTTCTCGGCCACGTCTTCAAAACTCTTGATTGACTTCAATAGCAAGGTGTGGAACCATCTCTGGGTGGCTTCTCGTAACGTTCCAATGAAAAGTCAAGATATAATTGGATCCCGGTACCCTCTTACAAACATATCCATGTCGAAAGTATTAAGATGAGCTTGTGGGACCTGTGTACCATCATACTTTGTGAGCTCGGTTGAGTCAAAATCTTTGGGGTATGGGGCATTATCAATTTCATCGGAGAAAGGACTGATGTTATCCATCCCATTGTCATATATCCTCCTGTATTTCCCCATTGCCCTTGATTTCGAGGGAAGCATGCCTTTAGCTTGGTTAGAGAAACTAGTATCTCGGTTGGGAGTGTCTTCAACATGGTTAGGCTTAGACTGCTAGTCATTCATATAAGTGCGCTTAGGGTCTCGCATCCAGTCATTTTGTGCCTGGCTTCGGGCTTGGTTCCCTGGATTCTGGCCTTGATCCACCGAGCTGTTTTCAATGTGATTGACCTAAGGTCCTTGATTCGCCTCTTGAGCTGAGTGTGAGACATTACCCTGGTCCATACCATTGGTATCCTGGCTACTTCCACCCATAATATTTTCTATTTGCTTCATCCTTTCCTCGAACAAATGTGTTCGCTGTGCCTCCTCCTGCCGTAGGATAGCATTTTGGCGTTCCATGTGTAATATCCCGAATTCTGGACCCTAAGAAATGAGAATAAGCTTAAAGTAGGTGAACGACTAAGACCAGTTCAGGAAGAGTCCCAAGAATGTCGAGGGTTAGGAAGCCTCTCTAGAACTAAGTAACTCGACAATAAGGGTCAGTGGACCTAGTAGGTTCAAGCCGTGGAATTAAAGTATGTCCTCAGGTATAGGACAATTAGTTGGGCAAAAGTATGTCGGTTTAAGTGAGTATGCAGCATTTTCAAGGCAATCAAGTATGCCCCGCATTTTTTTAGAGAACAACGGTATTTGTGAAGACCCGAGTAAAACTCAGGCAGGATCTTGAGTCAGCACTGATAAAGTAACTTTAATAAAGTAAGGTCATAATGACTAATGATGACATACTTTTGTGTTGGCCAAATAGAATGGTGACACATGTCCCTTCATGATTACAAAAGACAAAGGTAATGATGTTAGTAGGACACATGGCATTTTATGATTGTATATTTGACTTTTTGGCACCACAAAGTACAAGGTAATTATGAGACATTATGTAACACCCCCGAATTTCTAGCGGTTTATAATAACATAAAATTTCCATGATTTTTATAAATAATAACTAAAAATTCAAAATACCCAAATTCAGGGAATGTTATCGCCGCACTTGTATGGGACAAGTACAAGGCTTCTTATTACATGAAATAAATCTAAACCTAATCAGAATATTCATTTTTTAAAAAAAATAAAAGAAAATAAAAGAAAAGGAAGTAAATAATTAGAATTTATTGTTCATCTTCCTCACTTCTCACTGCTAGCCCCAATCTTTGAAACCTATATTATTGAAATTCTGCTTCCCCGAAGGATCATCGCAGCCAAAGAATACAAACATCAACAAACGCTGGTAATTCTAATTAAGTGAAGATAATATAAAATAAAATAAAATAATTAAGTAGATAAATAAAATAAATTGCAATATGATAAAATAATTATACAATAAAATGAAATAATTCCAAAATAAAACAAAATAAAAGTATCATATATATATATATATATATATATATATATATATATATATATATATATATATATATAATTTAAAGGTATCATTGTTTATAAAATTGCATCAAACATTAATCATTATCTTTTTGCATTTGTTTAGACCCGGAAACCCTGCTAGTCTGTTTAGTGGGAAGAGAACCATGGTAGACCCGGGAAGTCCTACCAGCCTACCTGTGACCTGGGAAACCCTACCAGTCACAAATCATCAAAATTGGCCATATCATAATTTCTTTCTAGTGTGCACACCTCTTCCTAAAGTTGCTACTAGTGTCCCGGGAAACCCTGTAGACACCACTTTAGGAAGAACGGATATATCGGTTCATATCAAATAAATTCTCGAAGGCATAAAGGCTTAAAAGAGTGTTCATCACTTTAGGAGGTACCATCCCAAAGCTATCTTCCCACTGTTAAATTATTTTAAGCAAACTCATAATAAAATTCCTAAATTATTTATATCCACCATAGTACTCAAATTGAGTTTATTAATAAAGTAAGATTGACATGTGCAAGATTTTTATTTTTATTTTTTATTTTAAAACCCTTTTTTTTGTTGTGAATACCTATTCTAGAGGTGACTTATGTATGTGCGCAAGATTTTGTCACACTTTTCTTGTAGTTGGAATTCATTCTCCAATATCTTGGAATAAATTTAGGAATATTAACAAATCATTATCCAATATATCTTGGAATAAATATAGGAATATTAACAAAAATCAAAAAGTCTCATGAATTAGTCAAACAAGAATGACGTTTGGACCTTTCTTGATAATACTAATACCTTATGCATAAAATGAGGCAGCAAGGACTTAAGAATCAGAATACCAAATGGACATCGATTTCTATGGGGAAACAATACAATCCTAATTATATTTGAAAACCCCCAACAAATGGGGCACGAAATTTGTAAACTCGAGAGGCGTCTAATATTGTGCAAGTGCAATCATTGAGCAACAATATATATATCCATAACCTAAATAATCAATCCTAAAAAAAAAGCCAAGAACATAATTGCAATACATAATTAATCTTCAGAAACCCAAGAGAACGTTACTGCAAAATCGGAGAGAATAAATAATAGAGATAGTGAAATAAGAATTAACCAGTGGGAAGAGTTTCCCAAAGAATTATGATATTTAGCAACGGATTTATATTGTTCTAGGGATTAAGATTACAATCAGTCAATATCAATCAATTTCAATCAACGTTCTAACACTACCAACAGTTAATTCTTAGGGATTAGGATTACCTGGTCTCTGTGTTTGCTAAGCTTCTAGAAGAGAAGTTCTGCCGTAAAGAATTTTCAGAGAGGGAGCTAATGAGTGATGACCAGGGTTAGATGACTAGACCTAGGTTTATAGTTGAAATTAGGGTTTGCTATGCGTTGGGCTCTGTGGGTTGGGCTTTGAGCTATTGTTAATTAAAAAGATAATAAATCATTTATTATATCCTAATTTTTTTAAAATTTTTTTACTATATTATAAATTTTAATTTTAATATTAATCTCAATATTATTATTATTATTATTATTATTATTATTATTAGCAATAATAATAATAATAATCTGGGGTATTATACATTAAAATATACATTTCTCGTTACCCAAGAATAAAGAAAAACGTGCAGCCACATCAGGGGATAGGAAAAGCTGATTTAAACACATATAAGAACCCAATTACAAGGTAAACATTAACCTGTTACACCCCTACCAGCCTCGCCCTTTCGGGTGGCGGATTAGAGGGATTCCTTTTTCTTTTTACCTTTTCACTGCTACTTATCCCTTTTATCATGTATCATACTAAACGCAACAGAGCATGTACCGATTTGGACAATACTGGCAAAAGTATAATAAACCAAAAGGTAAACAAGTCCCCATATGGTTAAGGGTACAGTTATCCAGAATAAAATATTAAACAATAAATAATATGATATTCTCATCCAGATTGAATACAACTTTAAGCCTCCTTAGAGCGTCTTCATTTCTTTGTATCAACTCCCAGCCCTTGCCTTTTAAACTCCTAATCATCTCCACTTGAAGCACCTGTATCCTTAAACTAGTCTGGAGTTCAAAGTTGAAACTCAGAGTAACTGTTAAATTCATATACAATATGTATGCAATGCATGTAATGCAAATCATAACAGGGAAAATAATTCTGCCTCAGACACAGTATATTGGCATGTACTCCCTCTGGTTCTTATTATAAGGCACCAACTATCTTTTCTCACAAATTAAGAAAATGGAAGTTAAGTCATTAATGAGCCTAAAATTAATAAAAGTTTCCAACTTTATCCCTACTTTAGTGAGATAGATTTTAAAAAGTTTGTTAAAGTAAGGCATAATAGGAAAAAGTAATAAATAAGTTAGTTAAATCTAGTTAGTGCCTTATAAAAAGGACCAAAAATTTTAGGTAGTTGGTGCCTTATAATAAGAACCAGAGGGAGTACTACCTCTGCAGGACCGCCTGGTCAAGACAAGCCCTCGGATCCAGCGCACTACTGGGCCTCAGTAGCTAGGGCAGCCGACCCTAACTACCAATCCCAAGAGGCCTCATTGGACACTTATAAACACATAATCATATAGGCTCCACCTACCCCATATAACCTGGGTCTCAGTAGCTACCTAAGGACATGAAGTCCAATAGGTACTACTTACCCTACATGCCAAGGGCCTCTATAGCTCGACATACTCTGGACTTCAGTGGTAACCTAAGAACACACAATCACATAGGTACCACAGTTTATTCCCTTACCTCATGATAAAAAAACACATGAGAAAGTAACATAGAGTATGCAAGTTTACAATTACTACTTGTCACTTCTCGAAAGTGCTGAACTCTTCCCTTAGTATCGGAGATGAGCCCTACCCATAATAATACCCTAGATACAGCTAAAAACCATGCTTTCAATCACACATATAAACTTTACTTCTAGTTTTATAAAATTCGCATAGCACCAGAATTTCTAGAGTTTCTGCCCCAACTTTGCTGGTTTTTAATAAATTCTATAAAAATCGTATTGACATGAAATCAATTGCCTTAGAACCCTTGGGATGTATATTTTACAGTAAAAATAATTTCCAAGTCCAACTGGGTTCGAATCCGTTTCTGGTTTCCAATGCTTGGCCACTGGTCCAAGAGAAAAATCCTATTTTTAGGTCTTTTTCATTCTTAAATATCTCTCGGTTGGAACATTAAAATAGAACAAATCCTCATATCAAAATCATGCCCAGGATGTCTAAGTTTACCATGTAAAATTTCAAATCATTTTAAGTTCATTTACTATGTGAAAACCACCAATTTGTCTTCTTTGCCCATAAAACACCAGAATCAGCAGTTTTACGTTGTTTGAAGACTTAAGCTTTTCGGGTTTGGAAAAAGGTGATCCCACTTGTCCCCACACAAAAAAAAAAAATGTTCTGGAATCAATGAGAACCTCAAAAATATGTAAATCCCACTGAAACTACCACGAAAACACCATAGGGCAGAAATAAGAATCTTTAGGTTGATGGTTAGGGACTTACCTTAAATTTTCGGTTGCGGGTGCCTTTCTCTTCACTTGGATCAAGACTTTCAGCTAGACCCTCTTCTTCCTCACCTTGAGCTTGTCCTTGGTGTGGGGAAAATGAAGGAGGAAGTGCTCTATTTATCGACTCCAATGGTGAAGACTTTTACCCAACTTTGGTTATTACCTGTTGGACGAAAGGATGTCTTGGATTTAAATATTATTTCTTGGCACAATTCTCAAAGCTTCTAGACAACTCTTTTGGGCAGATGGGAGACGCATTCCAAGGCCAAAAATGAGATTACAAAATTGCCCTTGGTTGTGGTCTCTGAAATTGCTAGTTGTAGGTTTTTGGCCCAAGGGTAAAATGGTCATTTCACGCTCTCTTTCCTAGGCCGTGGGACCCACAAAATCTGCCCTTGGATTTTTGTCATAAATTCCATTTAATAGTCATAATTACATGTCACTTCATTGTCATGTCAATTTCAAAGATGTGGTCCAGATTAAACTGGATTATTTTATCTTTCTATTTCTTCATTATTACATAATGTGACCTTTTCTTTTCCCCCAAGTCACTCTCTCTCTCCTCTGGGCCCACCAATTTCGTCCTCCCTCTATGTCCAAGGGTTTGGGCCCAACTTCGGTAAACCCTAACCAGTTCGCTTAGCTCCTTTTTGCCGGTTACACCTTTCCTCGTAACTCATGCCACACAATTGAACTTGTGTGGGTCCGGATCATCAGTCTCTTCTCCCTGACCATAGGTGGACAAAATATAGTACCTTGGGGAAGAGACTGATGATCCGGACCCACACAAGTCTAATTGTGTGACACGAATTATGAGGAAAAGTGTAACCGGCAAAAGGTAGTTGAGCGGGACTAGCTAGGGGTTTTCGGAGTTGGGCCTAGGCTCAGATACAAGAAGGGGATGAAAATTAGGAGGGCTAGGAGAGAAAATACAAAGTCACATCACTTATCAAGAAAGTACAAGTCACATCAAGTAATTATGGTGAGAGAGAAAGAATAAAATAATTCGGTTTAATCTGGACCACATCTTTTAAAATTGACATGACAATGAAAGACATGTAATTATGACTTTTTCAAGAGCATTAATGGCATATCCAAGGGCAAATTTTGTGGGCCCAACTATCTTGGAAAAATAAGTCAAAGAATTATATTTTAATTTGTGACATCCTTTCGACCGGTGGATAATAACAAGACTCGGATAAAAGCCCTAACCCTTGGAGTCTATTTCAAGGACACTTCCTTAACTACTTTTGGTTGTGCCTAAGGACGTGCTCAAGAATAAGAGGAGAGTAGTGAAAATGGAAGAAATCACCAAGAGGAGGGATGAATTGGGGATTTTAAAAAGTTCTTTTCGAAGCACTCTAGTTTTTAGATCGAAAACAGAGTATAACAGAGCAAGGGAAGAAAAGCTAGACACAAAAAGATTTATACTGGTTCGGTCCTAACCTTGACTTACGTCCAGTCCCCAGATACCTTTTGGGTTTTTCAACTATCTCAATATTCTTTAATAACAATAATGTAACTCTCAATCAATCCTAATCACCTAGGACTTGCTCCCCCTTACACTTTGTAACTAAATATCCCAACTCACAGGTTCCACAACCTTGAGTTCTTTCAAACAAGTAATTGAATGATTTTCAAAAACAAACTCTCAAAAAGAGCAGATATAAATAAACACCGAAGTTCAAATACTATAGAATGCTCAATAAAGTGTCAATGCAATCAGTTGTAATTTTGTGTTGTTGCTATGAGTCTTCTTGGGTATTTATAGTTTAATCAGAGGAACTAGCCAATGCATTTTCTTCTCTTTGATTCTTCAATGTTCAGCTTCATCTCTGGAATATGACAGTTGCATATATTTCTCTATTTCTTCAATTCTTAGCTGGAATCCTGGATTTAGTTGTTGCAGATGGTCTTCCAGAATTCTTGTCATTGCATAAACTATATCTGACCATTGGAGAGTGATCTGAACGATCTATAACGACTTGAACTGAACCATTGGGATAGAGGAGAAATTTCAGGCTTGTTCTTGGTTCTTCATTAATTGCATTTAACCCAGATTTGATTTCTCCTTGATCATTGTTGAATTCATCTGAAACTAATGAGTATATCGATCAAGTGTATATATATGGTGATTCGCAACTTAAAATCTTAGTAAATTAATTCATAAGTTTGAATCAGAAAGATAGAAGATGTTGTCTGTAAAACACGGATCCGTTAGGCTCGAGTTTGCTTTAGCCAATCACATTTGAAATTCTTTCAATCAAAGATAGGCTTGAATCTACATAATCATGCTCAAGTTTATATTTGGAAAAAAAAACTTTTTGAATGCTCTCTGTAAGGGACAAATTCGAGTTTAACTTCACAGGCTCAAGTTTGTTCATATGAAAAAAATTGTTGGAGAGCTTTCTATAAGACTTAAGCTTGAGTTAAGGAAAACGTGCTCGAGGTTAACAATATATAAAATGGCGACATGCTCTCTGTAAGGCATAGGCTCAAGTTTATCATGACATGCTTGAGTTTGCCAAAGTTCAAAACACTTGTCTTGCTTCCTGTTAAGTATAAACTTGAGTTTAACAAATCCAAGCTTGAGTTTAACTTACATTACAGGGATTAAATAAATTTTAACAAGCTTCTACCTTATTTGAACTTTAGCAACAAAGAACAACTTATTAGTTTACAATTGTCAGTTATCATCAAAACATATAGAGAACTAACAAGTAGGGCAGCAAGGTTTTGGTTCAAGGAAGAGGAGAAGGCCATACGCAACCGAAATTCTGAGGTAAGTTCCCTAACCAATAACTTGTAAGCTCTTATTTCTGACCTATGGTGATTTCATATAGATCCAGTAGGATTTCCATGTTGTTGAGGTTCTCAATGGGTCCAGAGGGTGTTTTTGTGTGGGAACATGTAAGATTATCTTTTTCTAAACTCTCAAAGACTAAGTCTCTAATATACGAAAATCTACCAATTCTTTCAGTTTCTGGGCAGCGAAGACAAATCCATTGTTTTAACATAGCAAATGAACTTCAAATGCTTTGAGATTTTACATGGTAAAAGTATACATCCTGGGCATGATTTTGATATGAGGTTTTGTGTCATTTTAATGCTCCAATCGAGATCTATTTAAGAATGAAAATGGCTTTAAAACAAGATTTTTCTCTTGGACTAGTGGCCAAAGGTTGGGAACCAGAAAAGGATTCTAACCTAGTTTTCCTTGGGAATTATTGTTCCTATAAAATAGAAATCCTAAGGGTTCTAAGGCCATTGATTTTACGTCAATACGATTTTTGTAGAATTTATTGAAAATCTGTGAAGTTGGGTTAGACATTATGAAAATTCTGGTGCTATACGAATTTTATAAAATTAGAAGTAAAGTTTGAATATGTGATTGAAAGCATGGTGTTTGGATGTATCTAGGGTATTATTACGTGTAGGACGCATCTCCGATATTAAGGGAAGAGTTCACCGCTTTCAAGAAGTGTCAAGTAGTAACTGTAAACTTGCATACTCTATGTTACTCTCACATGTGTGTGTTTTATCATGAGGTAAGGGATTGGACTATGGCACCTATGTGACTGTGTGTTCTTAGGTTACCACTAAAGTCCATTTGTTCATGGGATGTTGTTCTTGTTGAGGTAGTCAATGAGTGTTTCTTATGTCAACCATATTGGTCACGGGGATCAAAGTTTACAGTCCCCACAGTCGACGCTAATGTTCCGTTTGTAGAACACAGATGTCTAGCCCTAATAGACTAGTGTTTGTTTATATAGGATTAGGTGAAATCCCTCAGGTATCGAATAATGTAAATACCCAAGAGAAGGAAATTACTCAGTGGTATTTATGGAGGAAATGTCACAGAGTATCTCTAAGATCACTGTGCTACACAGATATGGTGATAGCCAAATGGAGTAGGGTGTGTGCATAGTGGGACTGAATGTAGAATGAATCGAGAGAGCATACTTGTTGGGCAACCTCCCTATTTATAGAGATTACCTTTAGGGCCCATTTGATACAGGGAAGATTTAATGAGGGAAAGGAATAGAAAGGAAGATTGAGATGAAACTTACAAAATTGAGCTATTTGGTAGATATGGGAAGAGAACTTAAGTTGAGGGAAAATGAATTAGTTGGTATGAAGAATTGGGTGTTGGTTAAGTGGGAAGGTAAGGTGAAATTCCTTAAATGCCTCTCGGACGTTCGAACGAAAAAAGTTACGTTCGAACGTAATAGGCATCCAATCGCCTACGTTCGAATGTAAAATCTAACAGTGGCTTGAGGTTTACATCAACAATTTTATACCCTTATAGATAGAAAACCAGACCACCAAGCCCAATGTGAAGCTTCTGCCAAGATGAATGTATGAAGCAAACAAATGGAAGAAATGAACAAAACAACCGGAAAACAAAACAACAGCACCAGACGAAAATAGAAAAAATAAACGAAACAAACATAAAACATAACAGCAACCTGTACTATCCTAGATTATAGGCATGGTTATGGGGTGATTAGCGTTTTACTTGACTGTGGAAGGGCTTATTCATATTAGGCTACAACATTCTCCAAGCCCAATACATAGGACCATAATAAATACTAATTTCATATGTAAATCTTATAACAACGTTATTTAAAAATTATAAATAATTTGATTTACTTTTAAAATTTGCAATATTAAAAATCTGCGAAGTCTCAAATATTGAAGTATCCATGAAAACTTGATTTTTGTTTTTGCTACGAACTGCTGTAGTTAGTTAGGTTTTTGTGTATGCATGTTTTCGTCATATTAAATAAAATTGATATTTTTTTCATTTTATAAAAAAAATTTGATATTTGTGCAGTGAATATCGATGTTAATATAAATATAAAATCTTTCACAATGCACATTATTTCAAAATTATAAATAGTATAACTCAGTTATCAAACTAGTTTACACAAAATTGTTAAGTTCATCTCAAATTTAGGTATGAATATGTGTGTCTGATTCATTTTGCCCAAACATGTGAAGTTGCTCATTTGGGGTGCGGATAGAGCTGGGAATTAGGGCAGGGCCCGACCCTCTAGGGTTGGCCCGTGAAGGGCCAGTGCCTAATAGGGCCGGCCCTCCAGGGCCCGGAGTAAGAAAAACACTTATTTTCCAAAGCCTGGCCCGAGAGCACCAGGGTTAGAGCCGGCCCGCAGGGCCCGAAAATTGTCATCCCAAATTTTAACTATTTTTCCTCCACTTTTTTTTTTAAAAAATACAATTAGTAAATTACAACACGAATTATTCAATAAATAAGCACAATCACTAATTCATAATCAAAAGCAAATTATGTTCACAAATAATTCACATAAATCATAAAAAACATATCACTAAGTGACACTAGTACGATGATTATTATTGTCGTCATCTTCATCACTATCATCGATTTTAACGACATTTGATTGTTCTTCACTTTGAGTAGTAGCCTCTAGCTCATGAATAAGAATATCATGAAATTCTTCTCCCGCATCATGAACACATCCATAATCTTTATTTGAAACAAATAATAAATCAAATCATAAAATTAGAGTATAGTTATTTTGTATTTGTAGTTAAATGGATAAATAACTTTATAACAAATACAAAAAATATAAAAATTAATAAATTTAAAAAGGAAAAAAAGAAAAAGCTACAGTGAAAAGGGCCTGCAGGGCATACCCGAGGCCCTCCAGGGCCAGCCCGTTTAAGCCCGAGGCCCGTTAGAGCCGGCCCTCCAGGACTAATTTCATATAACTCGTCCATTTTTTCAAGCCCGGCCTTTAAAGGGCCAAGGATTAAACGGGCCCGCCCAACAGGCCTGGTTCGTTTTCCCGACTCTAAGCGACTCTAGGTGCGGATGAATTATCCATGGGTGACGTAGATGATAAGTATGATTTGAATTCAAAACTGAAAAGGTTTAAATTGGGGTTGGTGGTGAATGGCGTTTTTTCTACATGAGTAATATATGTTTTTTCACATGAGAGTAATATTAAAGGTTCTTTAATTGTAAATTCATCGGCACAGGGAAATTCACCAAAAAAAAAAAGGTTCTTTATTTTGTAAATTAAACAAATAGGGAAATATAAGACCAAATAGTAAAGGGAGAAAGAAATATAATAATCACATAGAAATGAACTTCATAAATTAAAGTCCTAACAAACTATTTTGAAATTAAGTACTTTGTTTGAATGACCTAATTGCCCTAACGTATAAAAAAAACTCCCTCCATTAATTAAGACCCACCAGCAGAGCTCTACTCAGCGGAGAGAGCTTTAAATACACGAGGACAATAAGATAATTTCACAAAAAACTTAATTTCAAAATAATTCTTAAGGACTTCGCAAGAATTATCATATTTTGATGGTCCTTATGTATCTTTCTCCCAATAATAAAACTCAAAATTTTGTCTTCAAATTACATTATGGTCAGGAATCAACTCACTAACTTACAATAATCTTAGGCCCGGAATAAAGTTACTTTTTCTATTAGTAAATAAACAGGGACAGAAAATGATGTTTACATTGTGATTATACGATCTATTATATGGTCTATTCGTATTTTTTTTTTAACAAAACTACAGTAATCATATAATACACCCGAAAATGAGGTGAACCATTGAAAAAGGAAACAGCTCAGTCCAGAACGGGGCTATGATAATAGCTGAGCAATGTTCTATCACACGTCAAGCTGAGGAGGAAGCTGTTCCATTTTTATCCAGTTGTCTTTGTCTGGCCCTCTCCATCTTCCTTTTCCTCCATTCCTCCAGAGCTATAAAAGACAGACATGAGACCAAAACAAAAATCAAACCCAAATCTGATAACTAAGTTCTGTATAGCTTTAGGTATCCCTGCAGCATTCAATTGGACCAACAAACATATATGTTCTGCAGAAAGTTTTAGGATACTAATTGTATATTGTAAAATAAATTTTTAATTCTTCTCTTCTTTTATTATATATAAACACATTATGCAAAGTTCAGGGTGTCCGTAAACACAATTTTAGGTTGGATTCCCCCACCTTTGACTGGATGAAACAGTGAGGCGAGAAAGAGATGAGTTCCAGGTGGACCCCACCTCTCTCTCTCCTACAGCCTCTTACCATCACTGAGGAGATCCAGGCCTTGTGGCAGGACAGACCACCAGACTGAAGAAGACAAGACATGGGCAAAAACAGGGGATATGAGGCCGTAAAGCAGTAATGCTGGGAAAAGGTTCTGTATAATCTTCGTGCTAGGAAGAAATGAACAAAGTGGGAACTGAAAATCAACAATGTTAGAAACAAAAATCCTCTTGTGCTCAGAGATGAACCGTTTCTTAAATATGGCTCCTGATAGAAAGGAGATCCTCTCATAAGTTTTATTTCTCTTTATACCTCATCATTTCATCTAGACTGTTGATTGGGAAGAGGAGAAAAACTTCAAAGTAGTATTGTAACATTTTAGATTGATTGGACAGACATAATTTATAGATTAGGAGAGATAATGAGAAAATTATGATGAAAAAAACCTAACCCCTCCTAGGATAATCAAAGTTCTATAGAACACCCCCCCCCCCCAAAAAAAAAAAAAAGTCTTAGCATAATGAAAGAACTGATCCATGGCAGAACTACCAGAATATAGTATGGGACGATGGTGAAAAATGAGCGATGTGCACTTTGTGTTCGCACTCATCTGTGTGTATAGGGTGAAAGACAGTCTCACCTTTCAAACTGGCAGCATCATTGAGGGAACGAAAATCCTTCAACCTTTTTGAAAGATCAACTGCAGCAGTCTGCCTAGTGTCTTTCTGCTGAACTTTTTCTGGTCCCCTGTATGCTTCCTGCTCAATCTCCTTCACCTGCATTGAAAATGATTCATACAAGTACAAAATTTCTTCCAAGTTATAAATTTTAACATGTTTCCGTAATCTTTTGACATCACAGATGTCAGTTCTCATCCTGCTCCTTCAGCAAAAGAAGACAACAGGATAACAAATGCTGGAGCAATTACACATTTTGTCATGATCCACCCAAGAGTTTCCCTATTGAGTAAACAAAAGAGGCTAAATTTGTAACTAGTTTTCAGTTCCAGTACTTCATGGCTATAGTCTTTTTCCATGTCATATATAACTTTTAAGTCAAAACAAACACTTGCTTTATGATATTAGGAAAGTGTGACATTGAGATATTGCTCAATGCTCATCTAATTGTGCATTTGCATGATTGGAGATTCAACACATCAACAATCATAATTTACGTTTATTTCAAAGCAGCTCCGTAACTAAAGTTCTTAATCTATTTCCCCTCTGATCAGAATATACCAAGAGAAAAATTACTTGCTTTGAACATTTTTGGTGATGCATTGGTACAGCAATATATTTACATTGCATGCCATCTTAAAACATTTGTCTTTTCAAGCTTACATCTATATGCGATCAAATGACATCATAATCATTTCTAACATGTGGGACTTAATTTGAAACCCAGAAGTATATTAGAAAATCAATTTTAAGGCATTACAACTTATATCGTATTTAAATAAAGACTGCAACCGAGAAAGGATACTGGTTGGACATTAATTGCACTGCAAGAAGAGTACAATGATAAAGCTTACTAACTAGCTTGAAAATTGACACTTGTATCGGAAATGAATACAAACACACGAAATTCATTGCATCACACCACACCAAAATCTTCAAAATAAACAATCATTCTCTAGAAAAAAGGAAAATATTTCCCTCAGTATCATTTGGCCATTTCTTAGTTATAATCAAGAAAAAAAAGAATATAGTGAATGACAACAACTTCAAACTCACTCTTTTGATTAGCTCTAACGGTACCATGGCAAGACGAATGTCTTCAGATTGCTTGATATAACTTAGTTGATCTGAAATTCAACATATCACGCAGTCAAATTCAGCAACCATTTTAGTATGAGAACACCAATCTGCCAGAGGCATGCCAAAAGTAGAACCAGTTTGCAGATGTAGTATGCTATGTATTTTAGTACAAAGTTCAAAACAATAATATTAATCACTTATCTTATATCAATGTAGCTTCTAAGTTTGATATCAAGACTCCTAGGAAATATTTATAAGTCAAGCAGAAGGCTGGAAATCCTATCAAGCCCTATGCAGTGTAAAGATTAGAGCCTCAGTTGCTTTGTGCGACCAAAGTTTCAGATGGATTAAAAAACAAACAAACCTGAAATCAGAAGTTGACAGGATTTAAAGTTTTCTAAATTCAGAAGACCTCCTGATTAATCATTTGAGGATTTTGGAGATGTCAAGTAAATAAGGCAGTCTTGTATTTTTGTTTGCAGCAACAGAAAAAGAAATGAACATGCAACCTCAGTGAATCGCACCTAGCAGTATATTGATACATCCTTATGATCGCATAACGTCTTTAATTTAATCATTTGAAATTGATTTAAACATTTATTGGTTTCAAGAAACAAACAAACATTGTCTGTTATATAACAAAACATAAACGCTGGTTGAGTTATTCAGGCACCAGCCGTATATGACAAAAAATAAACGCTGGTTGTGTTATTCAGGCACCAGCCGCAAGTTTAGCTGATTGCGAATGGTACCAAAACACAAATTTCGCCCGAAATTTTTTATATTCTGACCGTAGCATTAGCATATATGATAGCCAACCCAACCCAAACTCAAGGATCTAACAACAATTAAATACAAAGACATCCAACAATCAAATCAAAGTAGTTCCAGTCACCCAAGAAGAAGAGAAATTAAAAGTCTATAACCATAATCCACCAAATAGATTGGCGAAATTATAGGGAAAAGCTTATTTACATAAATAAAATCCTCTTC
This sequence comes from Acacia confusa, assembly GCA_037074495.1. Taxonomy (NCBI): domain Eukaryota; kingdom Viridiplantae; phylum Streptophyta; class Magnoliopsida; order Fabales; family Fabaceae; genus Acacia; species Acacia confusa. The sequence goes on from CM073514.1 coordinate 25,878,209, forward strand.
AATCCTAACCTAAACCGAATCCCATAATATCATCATAATCCTCTTCAATCTTCTTCAAAGACGGCTAAGCAATGATCAGTTAAAAGAAAATCGAATAGCTCAGACAAAAAGAGTGAAGAGGAGCAACCTGAATTGGACTGTGTGCTGGAGGGTTTATTTCGGGTGTAGGTGGAAGCGATAAAGCCTTGAATCAAGAAAAGGGCAACAACTACGTTAAAGAAACACACGAGTATAGTTGCGTTCCTGAAGGAAAACCTCATTCTCCACCATTGCTGAACCTCCATGTTGTTCGCGTCAATGTAGAGACGGTGGAAAGGATTCTCATCAAGAATCAAGAATTTCATATATTCACGCCGTGATGTGAGTGGGGCCCAAGAGGCGACTCCCGGTCGGGGAGCGGCTTCTCTACTTTTCCAATTCTCTCCGCTGTCATCAACTGTTTTCCCTCATCCAATCAAAGCCTTCCATAAGTAGCTGAAGAGAAAAGAAACAGGCAAGTATATTTGAAATGGGGCCATTCTTGTTACATAATTAATTTGATTTTTTTTAAGAAATAATTTTCTAATCCTTAATTATTATTTTGGGAAAATCTTAAAAAAATATCATTTGAATTTGAAAATCTCAAATAGATGATTTCCCAACAAAATGAGTTGTCAATTACTTTATTGTTCTTGTTAATCTCATTACTATTATTGCCAATGGATTTTTGAAGTTCAAGTAGTATTTTTCTATCATTTTTCATATTAGTTCTTGTCAACTATTACTAAGTATATATAATGTTAGCCACAACTATGATGCATATAAGTTGCCTCGTGTGTATTCATCCTTAATTATAGAGAAAATCCTAAATTAATATAAATAAAATTGACAAAAGACTAATAGATGCTGCCAATATATTAAATCTCACATCTTGAATATTGATATTATCATTGTATTTTGAAAATTTCTCTTTCTTTCTTCTATTATCTTGATGATGCTCTATAATTCAACTTGGACTAATCATTTGCAAGTTTCTCTTTGTTTCTTCTCTTCTCTTGATCATTCTCCATAATTAAATTTGGACTAATCTACATTAAATATAACAGTTAATCAATGTATATGATATAAACTTTTTACTTATAATATTCATATTTGACATGATTAAAACTAATCATATCCAATACTATGAAATAACCAAATTAGGACAAAACAATCCTATTTTCCCATAACAATCCCATTTAAATAAAAAAATTTAAATCTTACATTCGAGGCACTATGACCATCCTTTTCTTGTACCTATAAAAGGTTAGAAAAACAAATGCAAGCAATTTTTCAAATAATAAAATTGAATCGAATTCAATAATAGTACCACGTGTTTATGGTGACGAGCATGGCTCTGATACCACTTGTTAGTTAATTTAGGTTGTTGAATGAATTTTCTTTCAAAAAGCTCTTGAGGTTAAAAAACAAAAATTTTGTTTTTCAATGCGGAACGTATAACTTCTTATGGTACTCATGAGTTACTTAAGGTGTATAATTTAACTAATGAGTTATCATATGAGAACCTGTAACTATTTACGGTACTCCTATGTTATAATCCATAACTTTTTATAATACTCATAAAAACCCGTAACTCTTCATAGTGCTCATGAGATATAATCAGTAACTCTTTACAGTAGTACTAATGAGGACCCATAACCCTTTATGATGCTCATGAGATATAATTATTTGGATTTGATTAAGATCTACTCGTTAAAACAACTATTTGGGATTAGGATTACCTTAGATCACTCGAAGACTTCAATGTTTTTTATGTCCTCTAATGTTGATCCACTTGGCTATTTCCTTATCACAGTGAGAACTCTTTCTCCTTGACTCTTCCCACTCCTTGGATGCTTGCTAAGTGATGGCAAGGTTGAAGATTCAAATTCTTGGGTTTTCTCTTTCTCAATACGATAATGGTATCTTGAAGTTAGATGGAGGATGAGATGAACAAGATTGGATCTTGCCTTTCTTAGATTGAAACTTGGATGCTGCCGATCTTTCTTGGATGACTCATACACATTAGTCTATGCCAAGACTACACAACCGACCTCAAAAACATCCAAAAATCTTGGTGCCCTAATTCAACCACTTAAATAAGGTTAAATCCTAATTAGAGTAATTGGAAGAAATGCTCATTCTAAGATTTAATCCGAAAAAAACAAAATAGTGGATTTTATCCATATCTTGAAATATATGTTGAATTCAAAATTCAAGATAGTAGATCTTATTCTTATCTTGGATTATATCTTGAATTCAAATTCAAGATAATGGATCTTATTCTTATCTTGAAATATATCTTTAATTTAAAATTTTAGATAATGGAATAATGGATCTTATTCTCATCTTTAAATATATATTGAATTCAAAATTCAAGATAATGGATCATATACATATCTTTAAATCATATATTGAATTTTGAATTCAAGATTACTTTTTATCCAATTTTTAATCATTGTTTATCCAATTTTTATTAGATGTTTCTCCAAACTTTATTAGATATATTTATTCATGTGTGTGTGTGTGTTTGTGTACCATAGATAATTCAGAATTATCCTTTATAACCTAACCTCTTGAATTTGAAATTCAAACTTAAAATCAAAATTCAAATTCAAATTGGCCAAAGACTTTGTTTGATCTCTTAACACATATGAGCTTTTTTGTGGAAAAACTGATTTCCCACTAAGGCCTCAAATATGGCGCTATTTTACTATTACACTTGGAGTCCTACTCCAACCCAATTACACCTCCATTTTTCACACAACCCAATAACAATTATTGGTCTAAGCTTGCTAATTTTAAACAATCATAAATAACCTTTGTGTGTGACCCATCAGGGGCAATCAGTCACTGCCATAAATAAACTTGGACCAGTTAAATTCCTTTAATGACCTTGAAACAAATCAAGTTGATTAAGTGTTCTATCTTTCTAATTCGAATATCGTGCAGGCATCATCTCTCCTATGTCATTCACATTTAGTCAAGAGCAAAGATAGAGTATTATCTATTTTGATTGTCTAAATGTAGCTAATTCACATAATTTGGAATATTATTCTATTTACACCATAACGGTCATGACACTACATGATAACTTGCTATGCACGTAGACTTTCGAGTCAATTAGAAGCTATCCAAGCTCTACTGGTCTTGTGAATGACTAATCCCTTGTAAGGAATTGTGAGTCATTTCGGCATGTCCATCTATACTCACGTATTCGTGTTACACCCAAGAGTACATTATTATTCCCATGCTCAAGGGAATAGAGTTGTACAGTCACAGTATAACTATAGGACATAGTGTTCGATGACATTCTCAAGTTTAGGATGATTTACATTACCAAATGATTAAAGATTTTACATATCCAATGATACTCTCTACAATGAATCTTTGTGGAGTCTTTCAATGGCTCATTTAGTGCTATCTGTTCGTTCTCCAACAGATCCACCATGACATTAGTTAAGGCATCACAATGCCTGTATTCCATAAGGTCTTTACCTTATCTCTCTATACAAGTAAATAAAGTTGTACTAGTTTTATGACATCACCTATACCATTTCTTAGTGATTCAAGACCAGGAACAAGTTTTAGGCAATAGACATGGGGTGTCCTCAAATCCTCATGATCAAGATCCCTACCATAGATCATTGACTGAACACTTGTTCTATTCCTGGGGCTTTTTATCTTTAAACACATATTGACCTTAATAAATGCTAGACACAATGATAAAGATAAAATATGCTTATTTATATTAACCATGAAATACTATAATAAAAAAGATGTTCATCTGTCATAACATATTGTCTCTTGGACACCTAAATACTAACAGTTGGAGATATATTGCAGCGAAACAAAAACGATCAAGCCTTGAATCTATCCAACAACTCCTATATGTCTCCAACGGAAAGCTTCATATTTCTAATGGATAGTTTGAACACTCAATGGAAAGCTTGAACCTTTACAATGGTTATTTAACAGAGATAAATTACAGACAAAACAGAGAGGAAGCACATGAAAACCTTGCTGAACCCAAGAGGGGGGGATGAATTGGGTGAAGATAAAAAATCTTAAAATCTTTGAAAATCTTTTCACAATTTGTTAAAATCAGTTTGTATGATATTAAAGAGTTATAAAACTATAAATAATTATTCAAACATGTATGCTGGAAATAAAGAGTTTATGGAAGAGAATTACAAACAGAGATTTATACTGGTTCGGTCCAATCCTTGATCTACGTCTAGTCCTCAAGCTCCACTTGAGATTTCCATTATCTTCTTGTTTAACCATGCACAAGAGAAAAGCCTTTACAACCTCACAAGTTTAGCCAGGCACTTGTGCAGCCTTCACAATCTCTCACAGAGACTTTCCCTTACAACTCGAAGGGATATAGTCAACTTTCCCACTCAAGGTCACCCAACTTTGAGTATCTCTCAGAGAAATATGATTTACAATAATTCTTCTCTCAAAGAAGTGATTATGATAAACACTGAAGTGCATTACAAATGATTTCACTCTCTATATGATAAGCTAAGAAAGCATTGAGAAACAGAGAGTAGTGGGATTCAGAATTTGAGCATTATGACAGTGCAATCTTTTTCCACCCCCATCTTGCATTTTGAATGTGGCTTCATTTATAGATGAAGATGATCTGAATGTTGGAGAATATAGCCGTTATGAATAGAGACGTTGAGAGTGTAGCAGATGGAAAAACTATCCGTGAGAAGCTTTTTGGACTTGACAACTCAGCATATTGATCTTCATGTAATCTTTCCTTTGATCATCTGAAATATATCCACAATGATATAAATGATGTTAAGAAGTATTACAAATAATTTGGGTAAGGATTTGGATGATCTAAATCAGATTTAGGATTTTCACAATGGTGATTTTTCAGATTTGAAGGTGAATACTACAGTATTTCTTGCATACTGCGGTATTGAGGCTGTCGGGCAACTTCACATTCGTCTTTGTCTGTTCGATACTCGAGTATTAACTTACATACTTGAGTATTGAAGATCCTCTAATATTCATTGCTCTCTGTCTGAGCTATACTCGAGTATTCACTTTTAAACTCGAGTATTCAAGTTATTCTTGACTTTGGTTGCTCTTTGACTTGATAAAGCTTCAATTTTGGCAAACCAATTATCCCCATATAGCTCTTTAAGTCTTCTTCAAAATGCAAAAAGAATCAGATCCAAACTCATTGTGATTTGTCCGTTAAAGACCCGATGAAAGAAGATTGTTCTTTACCAGCGTTTTTGCAACGTCTTGATCAGTTAGTCAACTTATGAAAACCATATCTTTTGGTATGATCTTCATTTTTGTTGAATCAAGTATTGATGGAAAGCCTTATGAGTTTTCTTTCATATACCACCAATTTCAACTCATTCCAATTTGTAGATTGTGAGTTATATTCAAAACATTAAAGCTTGGTCTGATGTGTGGCGTGAATATTTGATCCAACTTTGGAAATTCAATGCTCTCTCATATGATCTTCTTTGAGCATGAAACTTTGTCAAAATGATGCATTGGATGTCTAGTTTCATACTAATTGGTTTCACCTCAATCCAATGTCTGGTTTAGGAGATATCATCGAATTACCAGACCTCGCCCAAAGCTGAACATGAAACAGAGGTGAACAGAGTTGCTGTAAGTGCTAAATACTCGAGTATTGTCGGGTCCAAATGCGCGAGAGAAGCTGAAAACACCTAATACTCGAGTATATATGTTCCATACTTGAGTATTGACTCCTATACTCGAATTTTGACTTCCAAACTTGAGTTTTCCAAACTCCAGTTTTCTCATCCAGATGCAAATTTCTGCAGTAAGCTTGTATACTCGAGTTTTGACCATCATACTTGAGTTTTCTTATCCATAATTAGATTTTTGCTGACTTTAACTCTGAATTGACCCCTTTCAACTTCCATTTGATCATGGACACTTCTATCATCAATCTTGGAATATAAATAATGATATCTTCATCAAGTTTTCCTTTTTCCACTTTCATCTTAATCAATATTTCCTCTTCTTCATTTTCTTCTTTTTGAAATCTCCTCTCTCATGATCATTCTCCATAATGCAACTCTTTCTTTCTTTCAATCTTCTTGAGCATTTTCCACGTTTATATTTGAACTGATCTTGAATATTGATTATCAACTTCTTCTATCTTTCATCTCTCCTCTTCTTCTTGACTATCCCCAAACTCCTTTGATAGCTTCTTGCTTCTTAGTAGATTCTTCTTTCTATCTTCTCATTTCTTTGACCATTCTCCATAAATTATTTCTTCTTCCATTGAACATTCTTCATAAATAAATTTGAACTGATCTTGATTGAAGATGTTCCATTTAATAAATTCTTTCTTCTTCAATTTCTCCTTGATCTTCTTCTTTTTCTTCTTTGCTGATTCTTCTTTTTGATCATTCTTCATGAATGACCTTTACATCTTTAACTCTACATTAAATTCAAGAATTAATCAATGAAGGAGATAAATATAGTATACAAACTTTTTGCTCTTTTCTAATGGTATCTATATAAGTCATCATCGAAACTAATTATATCTAACAACATAAACACTCTAGTAGCTACTTCCATTAGTCATGTTGCAAGAGACATAACGAAATAATTTACTCAATGGTCATATGACCTCCATCAACTATAAATAAAGACACATTTAAAATTGAAGAGATCAATGAATGAATCGACGAATCCAATGATGATAGCTTACAACTTCACAGTCAAAACGCTAATACTCTAACTCCAACATTTATCTGATAAACTCTTTGTTCTCAATGTTTATATAGTTAACATAGAAAGTGAGATGATTTGTAATGTACTTTAACACCTTATACACTTCTGAGAGATAAGATTGATTGTAATCCTTCATCTCAAAGGTTGTATCCTTGCGGTATGTAAGGGGAAGTATCTTAATGAGGGATTTGTAAAAGACTGCACAAGTGCCCGGCTAAACTTGTGGGATTATAGAGGTTTTCAAGTACCTAGTTAAAATTTAAGGAAGATAGTGGATATGAAATCTCAAAAGGAGCCTGGGGACTAAACGTTGGTCATTGTAGATTGAGTCGAACTAGGATAAAGCACAGTTTGCATATTATCTTCCCTAATCTTTTATATTTCTAGTATATATCGTGATTGAATTTATGACTAATGACTATTATACATATTGCTTTTAGTAAGTTGCACAAATATTATCAAAATTTCTAAGTTTTTATCATACACCCAATTCACTCCTTCTTGGGTGGCTCCTAGTTCTAACAATATGTATAAAGCCATCAACTGTGAGAGAATCCCATTCTCTATTAGATAATCCTGAAACTTCTAACTCAGATATTTGTCACCTTGATCAGATCAAAGCATCTTCATCATCTTACCAAGTTGTTTCTCCATTTCACTCATAAACTCCTTGAACTTTTTAAAGGCCTCAAATTTATGTCTTATTAGATACACATATCTAAATCTAAACTTATCACTAGTAAAGGTGATGAAGTTGGAGTATCATGTTATAGCCTGAGTAGACATAGGCCCACAAACATAAGAATGAATGAGTTCCAACAACTCATTGGCTAGGTGACTTAAAAGCTTCTCAAGCCTGGTTTTTCCATCTTACCAGCCAAACAAGATTCACAATGCTTATAGCATTCGAAATCTATGGAATCTAGGTAACCATCATGATGGAGTCTAGACAATCTTGTCTCATTAATGTGTTCTAACCTATGGTGCCAAAGATAGGATAAATTATCTAACCTCAGCATCTTAACTTGAATGCTAAGAAGTTCACTATTCAAATCTAAAGGTAGATGAAGAGGTGGAATCTCATAAGGCTGAGTCTCTAGAGTAATAGTCTCTAAAGGCATCTTAGGAGTAGGGATACTCAAACATCTTCAAAAGAATTCAATCTCTACTCATCATACCTTAGCATCCTACCAGTTTCAATCATCATCTTGGTCTTAGCCTTTTGCTACTCAATTAGAACCTTGAAGTTATGATTAACCAACTCACACAGTTACCTCATCTTATAATTAACATAAATGAGCAACTCAACAATGTTGGGGGCAATCTTTGTGTGAAATCTTTGAAGCTCCTATCTCAAAATCTTTAGATAGATGGACCAAAGAATGAAGGACTTGAGGATCTTGCTAATTAAGACTATTCCTCATCAATCCTTGAAGTCTAAACCTACACTCTTTGCCTCTACCTCATAGAGCTCTTCCTTAGAACATATCTCATCGGCTCCAAATCACAATAGAAATGTCTTACTACTTTAGAACAGTAAGCAAGGTGAATGAACAATCAAGGCTCATTATGTCTAGACTTGTTCCTAGGCTTTAGCTCCTACAAATTGAACTCAAGCAAAAGTCACCAAGAGAGCTTGTTCTTCCTTGTATGTGATGTTGCTTTGAATGTTGCCCCAAATAAATTTTTCAAGATTAAGCATTAATGCGTGTTTCCTCAAATTTGATAATTTCTCCTTGTAGTGTGTTGAGAAAATGTAATAGATTTTCCTATGACAAATTTTAATCTTTCTTGCAAACAAAATGATTTTTGCAATCAAGCATCAAATGAATCCTTTCAATAAGATATTTTTAAATTAACATAAAGAAATGAAAACATAAAAGTAATTGATCATCAAAACTAATCAATTGACAGTAAATGCAAATGAGTATGCTAAAAAAAATTTCTTCGAAAATAGGATATTAACTTTTAAGATATAATGCATATGTGAATGTGATGCTACCCCTTAATGAATGCATGATTATAAATATTTATAAGGAATAAAGTTAAGAGCACTCCCTGAATTGGAAAAAAAAAATATTGGAATATTTGTAGATAAATTGTGCGTGAGAGTCAAAATACTTGGAATAGTATTGCTTTTTTTTTTTTTTAATCAAGGTTTGTTAATCTTTCAAATGGCCCTGATTTTAAAGAAAATCATTTTATCAAAGTTAAGGAATTTTGATGAAAATGTTAGAGAAGAATCAAAACTATTTTTCTAATGTAGGGAAACAAGTATGAGAATGATCATTGTCAGAGGATTCGGAGTTGAAGCATGAGGGAATTTCAAGAGAGATCAAGGTAGTGATGTTCTGACCCTAATTTTCTAGTTTTGTAAAAATGAACAGACATAGGTTCACTTGAGTTATGCTATGACTCACTTGAGTGCTTATGACTACTCGAGTTTCTCTTTTGTCACTCAAGTGTCATGCATTCAAGCTTAGGGATTTACGAACTTTACCTCACTCGAGTGAGTCTTGCAATCACTCGAGTTATATACCTTGTCTCACAATCCAAATACGTTTAAGTCATGTCCTTATTCTTCATGGAATTATGCTTGATCACCATTAGGTTACCCTCCAGTGCTAAAGATCACTAAGGTGATCTTGTAACTTCGCCTTCTTCCTTCTGCTATCACTAGCTAGTTAGTCAATAGTAGAGCATATAACTTAAGTGTAAGAGGTCACTTGAGTGATGAGTCTTTATTTTGGTCATCACCTTGTGTCACTCGAGTAAGTCTAGGCAGTGATCCCATCTCTATTTTCCCCATTTTTCATCACTAAAACACAGAATCTTGCAAAATATGTTAGTATTTAGGTATCCTAGAGAAAATCTATGACACAGGAACACATTTTTTACATTGTAGTATTTTATGGTTTATATAAATGAGCATATTTTATTGGCTAATAATTGTTATTGGAATTTTTCAATACTAAAGGTTTAATTGGGTTGGAGTAGGACTCCAAGCACAAGAGCAAAATGGCGCCATATTTGAGCCCTTAGAGGGAAATCAGTTTCTCCACTAAAAGGCCCAAATGTGTAAGAAGTCCCAATAGGGTCTCTAGCTAATTTGAATATATAATTTCAATATTGATTTTAAAATAGTAATTTGAATTCAAGTTATAAATTCAAAAGGTTAGGTGATAAAAGATAATTCTGAATTATCCAATAAAGATTAGATAAATATCCAACAAATATCAAATAAGACCCAATAAAGATTCAATAAAGATTGGATAAAGATTTAATAAAGATTGTGTTAGTTCTCTATGGATTTTGATGGTAACAATCAATTGTAAAACCAAGATTGAAGTATTATCTCAAGAAAGTAAAAACTTGCTAGTTGAGGCAACACTCGAGTATCAGTGGCAATACTTGAGTAATGGTCTTTCAAAGAAAAGCTCAATGTTAATGACTAAAGGAAATACTGCAGTATCCCAGAGGATACTCGAGTATTGGACCTTACATAGAGCATCGCAAGTTTTCCATCAGAGCATACTCGAGTAATGGTTTGAATACTCGAGTATAGGCCAAAGAGACTCTTCAGTATGTTTCAAAAGAAATAAAAACTCTAGTTTGGAAAACTCCAGTTTCGAAAACTCAAGTTTTGGAATATGAAAAGTCCAGTTTTCAGCTTGGCTCCAAAATTCAAATGTCTTCATTTTTAAATGAAAACTCGAGTATGACATTAATATACTCGAATATTGGGTCAAGCAAATATGATTAAAAATTTATTTCACTTTCAAACTCCAGTTTGGGAAACTCCATTTTTGAAAACTTCGGTTTCACACTGGCTAATGTTCTCTCTGAAATTCAAAATTGAAGCACATACTGGAGTATGGTTTCACAAACTCGAGTATCGAGTTATACAGAGAGCATCGATGATTTCCAAGGGTTGCATACTCCGGTATAAATTGAATGCTCTAGTTTTGATGTTTTGGAAATATTTTCATCAAGAGAGCAAAACTCGAGTATGGGTTGTATACTCGAGTATTGGCTAAAGTTCAACTGAAGCTTTAAAGCTCAGATCACAAGTTTCATCTCTGGAAGAAGGATATTCGAGTATAGACGCAAAAACTCAATTATAGACTTAATTCCATAGTGACATATTCGAGTATTGATGCACAAACTCGAATATGCGTCACATCAGTTGAAAATTCAAATTTTTGAAATCTGCATAATGTTTGTTGATTGATCTGAATACTTTCTAATATTTATTATCAACATCATTAAATATGTTTAATGTGTTTGCTAGTGGATTTCAGCCATTCGGAGATGATTTAAGTTTCAGGAGCTGACTTTACTAAAGCAAAAGAATTATCAGAGCATTAAATGCAAGGTCACCTAACTTGCTATATTTGGATTTACCAAGCCTTGCACGATGCAAAAAGGATAAAGAGACTTTCACCTAATCAAGGGACTGACATTTCAACGGATATAAACGTTTAAAAGTCAACGTTTATCCTTCCAACACAAAGAATGAACAAAGGGTAGAGAGAAAAGAGACCAAGGTGCTTCTAACAGTCAAAAAACTTCTCCAACAGTCACATGAATGCTTGCAACGATTATTAAACATACTCTAAGTATAAATAGAACAGCATTCAATTCTCTTCAATAACTATTGAGCTGAAAATTGAAAAGCATTAAATATGTTCATTTATTCTTGTGCTTTCTGTACAAAGTATTTGTTGATACTAACTGAGCTTCAGTGTACATTTTATCTACTCTTTTAAGAGAGTTTATTATCTGTATTTCATTTATTGTAAGTAATTTTAAGTCAGGGGATTTGAAGATTTGGGAGTCATTGATTACAACTTGTAAAGGGGAGTAAGTTCTAGTGAGAGATTTGCTTTAGAGTTACAGAGGGTGTAATCAAGTGACATAGTGAAATACTCAGAGTGCTTGAGGACTGGACGTAGGCCATAGACTTGGGTCGAACCAGTATAATCTTGTGTCTATCTTTTCTTTCATATACTCTGTTTTGCTTTGCATTAATATCTTTAAACAGAACCAGTGAAAGAATTTCAAAAATCCCCAATTCACCCTCCTCTTGGTGATTTAGCTCCACTTTTAGATTGGATAAGGATTGGGTTTCTTGGAAAGTGCCATTCTTGGATTGGGCCTTTCTAGTTGGATTTGCCTTTCTAGTAAGCACTAAAATTAGGGTTAAAACCTAATTTTGGCTACCAATTTTTGTGTACATTTTTGGTAATAAAAGGCATAACTCTTGAAGGGTTTAAGGAGGACAAAAAAAAAAGCACAACTTTTGCACATGCATGACACCAATACAAGAAAGATAAATCCTCCGATTTTGCCCCACACCTAACCTAAAGAAACCTCACCTTCCTGATAAAAGAAACTCCCAAGAATTTGAGTCATCAACTTTCCCATCACCTAGCAAGCATACAAGGAAAATGATGAATCCATGAGAAGGAATTGTCAAGGAAATCAGAAGAGAGTTATGTGGATCAATATTAAAGAACATCAAAGACTTTGAAGTCTTCGAGTGAAATAAGGTAATCCTAAACCCTTTATGTGTTTTAACAAGTAAGTCCTAAATTATAATTCATGAGCACCGTAAGGTATTACAGGTAGCATAATTGTAATACCAATCTATCCAAACATTCCAATGAGTACCGTAAAGAGTTATGGATAATAACCCATAAGCATCGTAAAGTGTTACAGGTTTACATATATTAACTCTTAGTTAAGTTAGACACCTCAAGTGACTCATGAGTACCGCAAGGAGTCACATGTTCACATATATTAAATCATTGGGTCATAACTCATGTTCCCATAAAAGTTTATGGGTTCTCATAAGACTAACAAATTTTAGGAAGGCATGTCTAATAAACTCATAACACCATAAAGAGTTATGAGTTCCTCAATATCATGAGAATCATCTTAGGCGCAACTCATGAGTACTGTAAGGATTTATGGGTTCTCATGAGTATCATAAAGGGTTATGGATTAATGAAAAATGATAATAACTAAATGGTCTAAGAAGTTAAGGTTAATAACTCATGAGGACCATAAGGAGTTACGAGTTTTTACAATGGTTAACAAAAATTTGTTTTTCAACCTTATGAGCTAAGTCATGCAATAGAAATTAACCGACAAAACATATATGTTTTTGGGTACCCAACTTCTCTTAGGTCTATACAATATTAGACATAATAACTCTTATGTATGGTCCTACATAATTAAACCATATTATATTTGACCAAAGAGTATATTAAACTTACAAGGACAAGAATTAAAATGTTATCCAATTAATTCATGTTGTTGAATATAAAGAATAACAAATAAAAGATACCAAGAATGTTGTTTTGCAATAACAATTTGTAAATACACTTTATGTAGAAAATTTCATTGATAAGAATTTATTTCATGTATGAATGAGATCAAGTTTGTAAGAAATGATAATGAAATATGCAAATTATTTCAAACATCAAATGTTATGTTTTAATAATCATAAAAAAAAAAATCTTCATGCACTAAGAATATAATCAAATCATAAGAATTGAACGCAATAAAACAATCAATGACTTTATGCATAAAAGAGATATTTTCTTTTAAAGTATTCATGTATGCATAAAGAACTAAGCTATTAAATAGTATAATTTTTTTGGGATATATTTCAAAAACAAGATACAATGTGAAGACAGAATATAACTACAAGGGGGTGAATTGAGTGATTTCAAAAACTTCGGTGATTAAGACAAATTAAAGAAATGACAGAGCAAGGATAGAAGAATATTGACACAGAAGGATTATATTGGTTCGGTCTAAACTCTTGACATATATCTAGTCCCAGATTCTAGGTATTTCACTATCACTTTCAATCGACTACAAACTTTGTAACTTGAGTAATCTTCTCTCTAGGATTCACTCCCCCTTACAAGTTGTGATCAACACACTTATATTCAAGGTCCATCTACATTGAGATTTCTCACAGAAATAATTATCAAATGATAACTCTTTATAGAGTGGATAAAGAATCACTAAAGACAAGAAAACCCAAAGATATTACATAGTATTTAATGAAACAGTAATAAATTTACTTTTAAGTAAATGTTTGGATTTCAGTAGTTGATTTGTGTTGAATTCTTCTTCTTATATTTGGTGGCAGCAATTAATGACCATTGAGAAGCTTCAATAAATCCTTTGTGAGTAATAAATATAGCCGTTAGGCATTGAGCTTGTCCGTTACTCATAGGTATGATTCTGTAGAATAATCATCGTCATTCTGTTGTTTGACATTTTCTTTGTTCTACCAGTTCAGTTGCACAGATTATTATAGAAATTGATTAGGAATACCTTCTAGGTTGCTTAGAGAATAGTTGTCGTGTTGGTCTTTTGTTTCTACAAGTGTATTCAATGCTTATGACATAATCAATGTTTTTTGAGATTTCTAGGTTAATCATCCACATAATCATTTAAAACTCATTAATACACTAGTTAAATATAGTTAGGAATAATAATGAGTGATGATAATAAGATATGAAATCACAATCAATGATTTTAACTTTTATGCAGACGGTGATTTACAGAAGCATAGAGGGAAACTTGAGTTAATCATTAAATGACTTGAGTTAATGACTCGAGTCAATCTTCCAATACTCAAGGGAAGATGATTTTCCTTTGAAAACAAAGCTTGTTTAAAATAGGAGTTGTACAGAAGGAGTCACTTCACAAAGTATGACTCAAGTATATAGACATTGACTTGAGTAAGTAACTCGAGTTCATTCTCAGACTCGAATGAAATGATTGGAGTCATGAGTTTTTCACTCAAAATATCATTCACAATGGATGACTTGAGGCTAACAAATATTGACTTAAGTCATTCACTCGAGTCACATCTTTTACACTTGACTCTTAAGATATGTTTCTTAAATAGTGTCTTCGAAATGTATTTGAAAAATGAGTTCTAGAGCAGACACTCGAGTCTTAGAAATGTGACTTTAACAAGTAACTCGAGTAAATAAAACTAACTTGAGTCTAAACTCTTGATAGCTGAAAAAGACATTTGAACGTGGGATTTAAGATTTGAATAAAATAAGTTTGAGTCGTCACAGAGATAGCTTGAGTCATACACAGCTAACATAGACAACTAACATTCTTCCATTTTTTATGATGACTACACATGTAAAGTTTTTAACACATTACTTTGAGAGTTGTAAACGATAAAAATATAATTGAAGATACTCAAGGAAAAATAAGGCATATGCATGTGATTCTAAAGTATTCAAAATACATGTAATTCATAAACAACATAAATTACATTCAATGAAATACATATAAAACAAAATATCAAATGAACTACATAGTGTCTACTCTCTACTTCTTTCCCCCTTTGTCATTAGGTAAAAAGGAAGGATCAATAGGAGGCAGAAAAGAGACTCGGATAGCAGGTAAGGCAGTGTTAAGAAGAGGGATAAATGAGGTGGTAGTGAAGAAAGAAGTGAAGGAAGGAGAGGAAGGTTTGGCTGTATGGTGCTGAAATGGAGAATCAGAGTCAAAGGAATGTTGGATGGCAGTAATAGTGGAAGGTAAGACAAGAATGGTGACAGCTGTAAGAGCTAAGTAAGTAGTAGAGCTCTCAACAATGGGAGTGGTGAATGTGAAGTAGGAGAAGTAGGAGGTGAAGAAGGTTTAGAAGGTGATAGAGAGGGAGTAAAAGTAGGGTTAGATGATGGAGGTGTGGGAGGAGAAGCAGAGCATTGTCAGAAGGACCAGTTTGATTAGTAGCAGCAACAGAAGTTTGATTAAAAGCTTGTTCAGTTTAGAATCAATGATATTTAGCATCCCTAAGATGCTTTCAAACATAGCTCCATGATCTTCCAATGTGCCCTCTATGTTCTCAATCTTCTCTGCCATATCCTCAATTTTTGTAGCTTGAGCTTCTTGAACTTCTACCAGCTTATTATGACTCTCACAAACCTCAGAGACTAGTTTGCCAACTTCAGTCTCAATCTTCTCAGTGAGCTTATAGTAATGGGCAATCATGGAAGTCTGAAGGCATGATAGAGCATCAATTACAACCTTATTGAGAATAGTCTGCAATGTTGCTCCAAACATAGATAGAGGAGGTTGTGAGAATGAAGATTGGACACCAAATACTAGAAATAGGTGAAGATTGAACCTCATTGGCTTTGGATCTAGTAGGGGCTCTAGACTGACCTAACCCTACTTTGAATGAAATCCTCATGTGGTTTAAATGAAATTGGCTGAATAATTGAGGAATCATAGGTTTCTCACCCAACTCAAGATACCATATCGTGTGATGAAAGAGAATGAGTCACACAAGATTAGGGAAAGGAATAGTGGCTGACTTTTTGGAAGAAAAGCTAAACTTTTTAATTTCATCAAATATCCATTGACTAATATTATAGTGTATCTTAGCAACGATGGAAGCAAAAAAGAGAGTAGTCTCTCTTTACAAAGTGTATGAAATTTTTGCCTTATTGAGCCAAATTCATGGAATAGATATGACAAATGGCTCTGTGAATAGGTGACATCTCGATAGGAGCAAAGGTCAGTAACCCTAATTGTTTACCTTGCTTGAGGATTTTGAACATTTCCTCATTAGAAAAATCTATTTCAGCCATAGGAGGAGGATCAATGATCTCTAAGAGAGTGTTTACAAGATTTGGAGTGATAAATACTCTTTTCCCCTTGACCACAGTGGATAGTCTCTCCTCTATCAATTCATCATTTTCATCTACCAAATTGGTAATACTCATATAGAAGTAGAATGCCTTGACAACAAAGGACCAATAGGGAGATTTTAAAGAAATTAGATACTCAAATGAAATAAGCCAGGGAGACAAATCAAGACTACATTCCTCCCTAAGCTGGCCAATGTCTACATAGATTGTGGGACAAAACCCACGAGAGCTACAATGCTCTTTGAATGACTTTAAATCAATTTCAAGGTATGAGATTTGATTACAACTAAAACCATGGGAGGAATCGGATTTCTAGTTATTGCAAGGAAGGATGGAATAGGAGTTCTAGAGGATTAATTTCAATAAGGAGAGGGTCCAAATACCTAAGATAATTGTCCATGAGCAGGTGTAGACACAGGGCCTTTCCTTGGCTTTTTGGGCATGACAATCTCAGGTAATTTCCCTTTCAACTTTCCAATAGCCTCTATCTTTGATTGAGCCTTAATAGGAAGCTCAAAAGGTTCCTTGATCACAACACCTTTCAAAGCCTTAGCTTATTCAGTTGCTACCTTCGATCTAGATTTTTTTTGGAGGCCGCTTTTTTCTCCTAGGTCGTTTTGATAGAGGAGGAGACAGAGAAGGTGTTGCTTCATAATCAGAATTGGATGAGGAAAGCTTGACTGGGATTCTTGTATTCTATTGTGAAGATTGCCTCGAGTTAGGGTTAGAGTAAAGAGGTTTTGTTCGAGGGAGAAAATAGTTGGCTCGAGGGTTGCCAGAAAGTGAGGAGTAAATAACTAGTAGCTATTTATATAAAAGTGCATGAGTTGAGTTATTACATAATGACTCGAGTTACTTGCTCGAGTTATTGCATAATGACTCAAGTAATCATTAAGAGGGTCGCTTACCTAGACTTCAAGTATGTGTTAATAACACTTGAAAATATCCTTTACTCGAGTCTCTAAAGAACATACTCGACTTCTTCATTCTTTGGTTGAGTCACATGTTACTTTTAGTAATGCGAGCTCTTTGACCTTTGGTAACTTGAGTTAACTATGTCTTGACTCGAGTCAATAACTTGCGTTTAACTTGCTTGCCCTTTGACCTTATTTGACTTGAGTCTTTCAGTTGTCCACTCAAGTCACTTACTGGAGTTAACTTTTTTACACGTCTAGTGAAAGAGATGCTTATAAAGTTTAGATAAGAGTCAAATACTTGAATTTTGACTAACTAGAGTCATGTAACTTGTACTCGAGTCATTGACTTAAGTTATCATTCTCTAACTCGAGTTAACATGAATTTTGCACAAATGTTAAACATGTCAACCATAGTTTGTGTAAGACAAAAATTCCACAAACTCGAGTGTAATTATCTTGACTTGAGTTACCTGCTTGAGTTAGGAAATATCAACTCAAGTAAACCAAAGAATTTAACAATTGTGTATAAGTATAAAAACACAAACAAGAAGTAATACTCGAGTTAAGAATTGTCAACTCAAGTTACCTACTCATGTTTTCACTTAACCACTTAAAGTGTTATTGATTTCCTTTGAATTTTTCAGAGAATTCACAATATGACTCAAGTGAGCTATCCGAGACTCAAGTTACTTCAACTCTAATAGTTTTTGTTTCATTTCTTCTTCCCAGAGGTCTTACAAAAACAATGTCTAGACACTCCAAAACTTAAATTAGTGATTATATATATCATCAAAACATAAACAAAATAGGCAAAAAGAAATAACCTACAGCTTATTATGGTTTACCATTCCCAATTCTCTTCTGATAAACATAAATTGCTCATTGGCTAAAGGCTTGGTAAAAATATCAACAAGCTGCAAATGAATGGGGATGAATTGCACCTTGACATCCCTTTTTTGTAATGATCTCTGATGAAGTGATGTCTAACGTTAATATGCTTGGTTCTTGTATGTTGAACTAGATTCTTCATCAAGCTTGTTGTAGTGGTGTTGTGATAGAGGATTGAGATTTCTTTGAGATGGATTCCCAAGTCATGAAGTTGCTACTTAAGCCACAATACTTGAGCACAAGAACTTGATGCAGCAATGTACTCAGCTTCAATCGAAGATAATGAGACAATGGATTGCTTCTTGCTAAACCAAGAGACATGTGATAATCCAAGGAACTTACATTAGCCACTTGTAGTTTTTTTCGTCTGTCCTATAACTAACATGATTTGAGTATGAGTATGCCACTAGATGTTTTGATTGATCTTTGGAAAACTATAGTCCAAGATCCTTAGTGTTGGCAAGGTATCCGAAGATTCTCTTCACATGTTTAGCATGAGATTCCTTTGGAGCATATTGATACCTTGCACATGTTCCTACACTAAATTGGACATCTGGTTAACTAACAGTCAAGTATAGCAATGATCTGATCATTCCTCTATACTTGGTTATATTGAATTCTTTGCCCTTTTCATTAACATACAGAGAAGTTGTGGAACTCATTGAGTATAAGCTCCATTGCATTGGTCCATCCTATAATTCTTTAGGAAATTTCTAAGATATTGGGTTTGAGAGATGAAGATTTCATTCTTCCATTTTTTTTATTTGAAGTCAAAGGAAATAATTCAGTTCTCCCAACATGGACATATTAAATTCTCCCTGTATTATCTTAAAGAAATCTTCATACAAAGCATCATTATTAGCACCAAATATAATATCATCGACATATATTTGAACAACTAATAAATCATTCCTCTTATTGCTTTTAATGAAGAGAGTTGTGTCTACTTTGTCTCTGACAAAATTCTTGATCAAGAAGGAATTTGCTTAATCTCTCATACCAAACTATAGGAGCTAACTTAAGACCATATAAGGCTTTCTTAAGAGGAAACACATGATCAAGATGAGAAGTATCTTCAAATGTAGGAGGTTGTTCAACATAAACTTCATATTGGATAAGACCATTTAGAAAAGCATTTTTCACATCCATTTGATATAATTTGAATCCCTTCATGCAAGTAAAGACTACAAGAACTCATATTACTTCTAATCTAGCCCTAAAGCATAATTTTTTAAAGAGGTATGCGTTATTTCATCTAAGACAACTTCCTATCTCCATCCCTTCCTAGTGAAACCCCTAACCCTCTTCACTTCTCTTCAATCTATTACATCGGTTTAGTGCTTGTTTGGATCCTTTTATTTTGGGCTTATCTTCTCCTTATAAGTAAAAGTTAGGTCAAACAAGATTTTACAAAAGCTCTTATAATAAAAAGAGTTTTTTTTTTACATGAAGAAAAAAGCCAAAAATCAAAAGCTCTCCTATGGGAGCTTTTTTTTTTATAAGCTCTTTTTCTTAGGAGAACCCTAATCTCCACGCATCATTGCTGTGATTCCTCTGTTTGCCTTTTGCGACTCCTCATCGTCTTCCACGCATTGTCTCATCGCTCTATTTGTAGTCTCAAGTCGCAAATTGCCTCACTGGGGAGAATGCTGAAAAGAGAACAAGAGACAAAAGATTCTGGGGAGACATAGTGATTCAGAAAAGACAAAATGTGTCTGACATTTTTTGTTTCTGAATTTTTCACAAACTTCTGGAAATCTGGGTTTTTTGTTGTTGCAACTGTTACCTTTGGGAGTTTCTTTTGACAATTGGTGAATCGTCCTTTTTTTAATCATTTTGGTGAAAGGAGGTTTTCTAATATTGTTTTTATCTCCTCAATACTTGATGGTGTCGTTAGTCCCATGGCTTCTCTGTTTTTCAACAAAATCAAATGCGGTGATATTCTGACCTTTGTAGCTGAGGGCGTTAGTTGATGGTTGTATCATGATTTAGTACGGGTTTCCATACAATCAGTTAGAGTAAATTATTAGCGATAGTGAATCTAATTACAAATAATAGGATCAGGAGAATAGAGAAAGAGTTTTGGCAATGAAAATGTCTTCGCAATATTTTAAGTTACTATCCAACGGGGCATAACGCCTGTGATGGAATTTTCGATTAAACTTTTGAAGCTCTGCACTCTGAGCATGTTTTCATAAACAATTTCTTTTCTGCTTTATCAATATACATGAGCTTGAACGTTGCCCTCCAAATATTTATTCGGCTTTTCTGTTAAATTCAGGTCCAGGATATAGAATTTTTATTTTCTATTGCAAGAAACTATTGTTCATGTTGTTGAATATTCTTTTAAGTCTGTGATGCTTATGTTATTTTCCAAAAAACAATATGAATCTGATTCTTGAGCATTATTTGCAAGTCTTGACTCTTTACTTGATTCATTTAAATAATCTCCTGAACCAAAGCCTTAAATCAACTTTTCTGTTTCAGTGAACTCCAAAAGCATGATGTATTTCTTGTCTTTTATAATGTGTTTGGGGTTTCTTCCTTGTATATTTCTACTGTTATAATCATATGATAAAGCATTCTGAGAAATGTTTTACATTTATTTCTCCTTTTCTATTGAACGGAGTATCAACATGTCTATTTTGGTAACAGGAGAAAGAAAAACAATCAACTCAGAGTTATGGCTGGACCCCTGGTTTCCTTACCTCGTGTTGGAAGTCTTGTTTATTTTCCTCAAGGACATAGTGAGCAAGTATGGTGCTTATGTCTTGATTTTAGAGTCTGATTATTCTTCATTTTGATGTCCCAAGTCTGATGGAGATTATTTTGCCCACTATGACTTTCAGGTTCCAGCATCCATGCAAAAGGAGGCTGATTTTATACCCCGTTATCCTAACCTTCCATCCAAGTTAATTTGCATGCTTCACAATGTTGCACTACATGTATGTGGATTGGGCCTTCACTGTTGCGCAATATTAAAACCTTGTAGAGAAAAATTTTATAATTTTGCAGAAAGAAATTATATATATACTTTTATGTGAGATGTATTTTCCTCAAGTACAAAACTAATTTGTAAGGTTCTCTAGGAAATTTTTGGATCAACCATAGTTATCTCTTTATAAATCATTACTGTCATACAAACTGCTTTCAATAAGTTGTGAAAAGATTTTCAAAGTTATCCAAAGTCTTATTAGATACCCAATTCACCCCCCTCTTGGGTGACAGTCAAGTCTTACACAAATGACAGTGACTGGAGTCACACAATGATGACTCGAGTTATCTTTGTAAAGTTGCAAAGCAAGGACAATTTTAACTGAGAAATTATCTTTTGCTTTGTTCAATAAATATCTTTTTAATTTACAATTATTAGTTATTATCAAAGCATATAGAGAACTAACAATACTTGTAAATTAAAGAGAAAAGGTTTTTGATAGAAATGAAGCATAGATAAAAACCTATAGACAATCATACAAGCATATGTGAAAACAAAAATGAGTACATAAGTATATTACTCATTGAAGTTCAAGTCATGGAAAATACAAAATGAGTACATAAGTGAAAACAAAAATACATAGAGTGCAACATAAAAAAAATTGATTGCCACTGCTTCATTTCTTCAATGAGTTAGATTTCTCTTTCTCTCCCCCTTTGTCATCAGGCCAAATGGGGAGGATCAAAAGGATAGGGAAGCTCGAAGAGCTTGAAGAATGGGTAAGGGAGAATACAGACTGAGAGATGAGGAAGGTGGATCAGTGGGAGATGGGATAAGTACAGTGGAGGGAGCAAGCGAAGATGAAGGTGGTGAAATGGAAGAAGCAAATGATTTCTCATCAAAGAGATCAACAGTATCTCTGGATGGAGAAAGTTTGACTGTGGAAGTCTGAGATGGAGGTATGGGTATGGTAGGAAGTGCAGATGGCATGGTAGGAGTGGTAAAGGTAAGTGGTGTGGAGAAAGGGATGGTAGGTGAGAGATGAGGTGAAGGCTGGATGGGAGAATGAGGAGGAGAGTGGATTACCCCTGAGGGACCAGCAACTTATTGAGACTAAAGAAACTTGGAGATCTTGGTATCTAGATACATGTATAGGGAGTGCATGCTCTCAAAGCAAGCATCAAGATCTTCAAAATGTCCAGCCACATTCTCCACTTTCTCATCCAACGCATCTAGCTTCTCATCTTGATCTTCTTGGACCTCAACCAGTTTCTTATGGCTTGAAGTCACCTTGTCCACCAAATTACCAACTTCTAACTCTATTTTTTCTGTCACCTCATAATATTGTGCATTTAGAATGGTTTGTAGAGTTCCAAAGCTCTCAGCCATAACCTTCTCCATAATGCTCTTTATGGAAGCATGTAGGCTAGAGGATGGAGGCTCTGACTGGGTCTCAATAGGAGATGAGGGAGCCTCAGTAGGCTTGGACACAGAAACTCTAGATTTTGAAGGGGCCCTAGATAGCCCTGACCCTTCTTGGAAAGATATTTTCATGAAATTAAGTTGAACTTGACCAAGAAGAGGAGGATGGACTGGTTTTTCATAAAGGTCAAGATACCAAATTTTATTGGCATAGAGAAGAAGAGAGACTAGGTTTGGAAATGTGATTGGTGAAGATGAAGAAGATTCAAACCTAAACTTCTTCAGAAAAAAAATCCCTACATTGAAAGGCACATTTTCTATCAAAGATGCAAAAAGTCCATAGTTCTATGATTAAAGTGTATGTAATTTCTGTTTTTTTGTACAAGGTTTCAAGAATAAATGTACTAGATGGCCTTATACAAAGGTGGCATACAGACAGGAAAAAAATACAAGGCTTTGACAGGCTCTCCTGATCTAAGAATTTTGAAAAAATTTCGGCATTATATCTAATCTCAGGCACAAGGGGTGGATTTTCAATCATTAATAGAGAATTTAGAATTTCAGCAGAAACAACAATTTGTTTACCTCTAACTAAAGTAAGACATTTATCTTCTACAATATTGCCATCATTGTCTAATACAATGGCCATAGACATATTGAAGTAAAATTGTCTTACTAAATTTTGACTAGCCAAAAGATTTTGAAGGGCTATAGCCAAAGAGACAAGTCAAGATTGCACTCCTCCTTGAGTTTAGCCAAATCCACATACAATGTAGGACAAAAGCTACGGGACCCAAACTCCTTAAAATTTTTGAGTTCAGACTCAGAAAATGGAGTTGGGTTGTACAGAAAGTCTAAATTAAGCGGAGGCTTAAGCAAATCAGGAATTGCAAAAACTTTGGTTTGTCCAGTTACCTTAGGTCCAGAGGCACTTTGTCTAGTTAACCCTCCAAAGTCTGAAGTTGAAATAGTCTGCTTTTGTCGCTTGGTTGGAACAACAATTGGTTCTTTGTCTCGCCTCTTTGCAGCTTTAGGATTTATCTTCTTCTTGATTGGAACCTTAGGGGGTTCCTATATCCCCAGCTTCCTGGGTTTGGAGGGTGTCTCGACAGATGGCTTGAATTTTTGGACAGGCTTTATTTGCCTTCTAAGTCACATTGAGGCAAGACTTAGTTGTGAGATGATCTTGCAACTCCTAAGATGATCAATGGACTCTTGGCTCAAAAATTTACTACTCCGATCAGATCGAAGTGCTTTAATTATTTTGTCAAGTTGATTTTGCACTTCATTTTAGAATGTTTTGAACATTTCAAAAGATTCCAACTTATGTTTCATTAGATAGATATATCCATACCTACTAAAATCATCTATAAATGTAATGAAGTACTTGTAACCTCCTCTAGTAGATATATTTATTGGTCCACAAACATTAGTATGTATGAGGCCCATAAATCAGTGGCTCTTTCATTGTGCCTAGTAAAAGGTGCCTTTATCATTTTTTCTAATAAACAAGACTTATGTATCAAATGATCCAAAATCAAATGAGTTAAGAAATTCATCTTGATGGAGTTTTGAAATATGTTTCTCATTTATATGGCCTAGACGACAATGACATAGGTAGGTCAGATTCAAATCATTTGACTTAATCCTTTTGGTAGTTATGTCAGAGATATGTCCATTATTAGGATGTTTTAGATTCAACAAATAATAACCAACATGTAAATCACTATCAACATAACAAATGTCATTACGATAATTTACTATTCCTAGTAATGGAAGTAGTTATACTTCCATTAACCAAAATAAGAAGGTGAAACAATGTTACTACTCAAACCAAGAACATAAAAATAATTGTTCAAAATTAACAAAAGCCTATATTGGGCAAAAGTAATTCATAAGTGCCTACAGTTAAAGCTGCAACTCTTACTCGGTTTCCAACTCGCAGGTCAACTTCATCCTTTTTCAATTTTCTACCATCCTTGAGACCCTACACATTAATGCAAATGTGAGAATCACATGTAGTACCTAGTACCCATGTAGTGGAAGTAGAATAGTGAATGTCTATGACATAGATAACTGAAACAATAACCCCACTATCTTTTTTCTTTTTCAGATCTTCAAGGTAGAGTTTGCAATTCCTCATCTAATGACCAGGTTCATTGCAGAAGAAGCATACCCTATCCTTCAAAGGCTTTGTCTTCTTAGCTACAAGCTTAGTTTTGGGCCCGTTTGACTCATTGGTTTTATCAGTTGAATCATTACCCTTTCTTTTGCCTTGCCTTTCTTTTTCATACCCTTTCTTTCTGAACCATCAAAATAGAACTGGGCTTCTTCTTAGTCATCTGCTCAGTTGTTTTGAGCATCCCATGCAATTCAAAATTGATTTCTCCATGTTGTTCATGTTGTAGTTCATGACAAACTAGTCATAACTTTCTGGGAGTGAGTCCAATATCATATCTATAGCTAACGCCTGACTTATGGGAAATACAAGCCTTTTAAGGTGATCAATGTAGCCTTTCATTTTCTAGACATGAGGACTAACTGATGCTCCTTCAGCCATCTTGCAGGAATGTAAGGCTTTTGTAGTCTCATACCTCTCTTTGCCTTGCCTATTTTGGGATGTCCTTGAGATGTACAATAATCTCAAGAGCCTCCATATGATCCTGATTTTTTTGAGTTTTGGAACTATGGTACCAAGCATCAAGCATCCTACATCTACAAAGTCATTCAAATGTTTCGTGTAAGCATTCTAAGCTCTTCGAGCATTGGTTGCACACTCGTCAGGAATGGGTTGATCCAGGACATAAACCTTTCTTTCCTGCTTGAGAACAATTCTCAAGTTCCTGAACTAGTCAATAAAGTTTGTCCCATTCAGTTTGTCCTTCTCAAGAATTGATCATGGTGATAGTGTTGCGGTGTTACTAGTCGACATGATTCTACAATTAAAATATGCAAAGTTAGTAATCTCCCACTGAATTAACAACCCTCAATATAATTAGTGGCATTACAATAAAAAAGGTTTACTATTACCTTAAAAAACGTTCTTATTTAAAAAAAGGAAGTTAAAAGTAAAACTAGTGATATTCTTCTAATTATTTTGTTAAATTATATGTATTTGGCGACTTAAACAAATATTTAGGTTGTCTAAATTCAGTTAAGGCGTCTTGAAAAAAGTTAAGAACGCCTATAATTTAGCGCTAAAAATTAATTTTTAGCGCGATGGGTGCAATTTGGGGAATTCTTTTAAGTGCTAGGACATATTTATTTTTCTTTTGATTTAAGGCATCTTGATTAATCAGTTGGACGTCTTAATATAAATATTTGACGTCTTGGTAAAGCACCAAGACATCTTAATTTACTTTTTGGCGCCCTAAATGTAATTCAGGGCGCCAAAAAGCTTCTTTAGGCGCCCTAAATATAATTCAAGGCGCTAAAAAGCTTGTGAAAAAAAATTGTTTTGAATTTGTTTTTTTTATTTAAGGCGTCTTGGTGCTTCACCAAGACACGTTAATTTACTTTTTGGCGCCTTAAATACTAATTCAGGGCGCCAAAAATCAAAATTTATTTTCAACTTTTTTTTTGATTTAAAGCGTCTTGGTAATTTACCAAGACGCCTTAATATACTTTTTGGCACCCAAAATGCTTATTTAGGGCGCCAAAAAGCTTCTTTCTTTATTAATTTATTTCCCTCAGCTCCCAACCCCTAGTTGCATGCACATAAAGTAATCAATTTCCCTCAGCTTCCCTCAGCTCTGTGCTCACATTCGCGACACAGCTCCTTCCGCCTGCTCAATCAACATCTATCATTTCCCATAAACCCTAGCAACACATGTTACTCAGCTCGATCTCCTTCATCCGTAGCTGTGTTTAGGATTTCGTGGATGTTTAGAATTTGATGTCTCAACTTCAGTCCTCGGTTTCTTTAAAAAAAACAAGAGATTTTTTTTACTTCTCCTTAAGACATAATATATAAGAAGAAAGATTAAAAAAACACATAATTATTTACAAAATGCAGATATAGGTAATTGAATGGTAGAGAAAGTGCATAATACCATACAGTGATATCAAACCATTCTTGTGAGATTTTTTTTCCTCCTCAATTCAATTAGCTTAAAAATTGGTAAATGAAATCAATTTGATTTTAATGCAAGGACATAAATAGATATTAGTTAGATTAATCAACTTTCCCTTATATTTATTGGATAGAGTTTGAGGGATTCATGTGTATTATTCAAGGTTTATGAATGGCAATCACGCCACTGACTCGAGTTTGTCAGTGGACTTAAACATGTTTTATCTTTCCAAAAGACAAAATCGAGTTTGTCACTTAATGACTCGAGTTTGCCATTGTTTCAAAATGTGTTTCAAAACTCAAATCGCGATGGTCATTCCTTGAATGAACAAAACCCCAATTTGACTTTCTAAACTTTGGTTTGGCTCCTAAGCTAAACTTTCAAACCGCGGTATATTTGAACAAACTTGAGTTTGCATCGCATAGCTTGAAACTTTGATTTCTAGAATCTCCGATATGATCTAATTTGATTTATATGTTTCATGATTTCGCTTTATATTATTTCCTGTTACACTTGATCGATTTGCTCATGAGTTTTAGATGAATTTAGCAAGGATCAAGGTGAAACCAAATTTGGGTTAAATACAATTAATGAATAAACAAGAACAAGTTTGAAGTTTCTCCTCTATCCCAATGGCTCAGCTCAGACCATTACAGATTGTCTAGATCACTCTCCAATGGTTAAATGAAGTGTATAGAATGGCAAGAATGTTAGGGAATCATCTGCAACAACTCTATTCTAGATTTCTAGCTAAGTATTGAAGAAATAAAGAAAAATATGCAACTATCATATTCCAAATGGCAAGCTAAATATTGAAGATTTAGAGAGAAGAAAATGCAACGGCTAGTTTCTTTCGTTGACTATAAATACCCAGGAAGACTCAAAGATCAAACACAACAAACAATTACAACTAATTACATTCTTATTTGCTTTTTTTGTATTTGGACTTCGGTGTTTATTCATATATGCTCTTTAAGAGAGTTTGTTTTTTAAAATCATTTGATTATTCATTTGAGAGAACTCAAGGTCGTGGAACTTGTGAGTTGGGTTATTTGATTACAAAGTGTAAGAGAGAGCAAGTCCTAAGTGTTAGGATTGCTTGAGAGTTACATTTTTGTAATCAAAGCTTATTGAGATAGTTGAAAATCCGAGAAGGTATCTTGAGAGTTACATTTTCCTTCTTTACTGCGATTCTTCTTCTTTCCTTCTTGCTGAGTATTGAGTTCCTAGTTTCTGGGTAGTGTCCTTAGGCTATCTTCTTTTAACTCTTGGGTTGGAACACCTGTTCCTGTGTTATTGTTCACTCCTTCTTTACCTTTCAATGGACAAAAGCCCAGATATCCCCTTGGATATGTATGGGAGGCCCATTCCTGAAGAGGATAGGGAAGTTGTAAAAAGGATTTATGATCAGATGACCTATTGGCTATGTGGGCTATTCACCGTTCTGAGGAGTCTGTAAAAGCATATGCGCTCAAAGCCTCTAGTAGTGGGAGTAGGAAAGTTGTTCGTAGATCTATTCCTCTTTCATCTGTGAAAGCAATGCTAATATCAGCATCTAAGCCTCCTCTTTTTTCGACTTATCACCTAAAATCAACTCCCCAAATTTCCTCCTTGCCCCAACATCGTCCATACGATGACTGCTATCATGAGTATATCACATACACTTGCCCAACTTGGTTGTGACAGAGAAGTTGAGATGGTGCTGACGAACTGCACCCATAGCCTAAAAGCTCCTTTGGTCTATACCTCTCTTATGCCGACCTCCCCCATTCGAGGTCACACACCTTATGATGCTTGTTATCATAAAAGCGTTGATCTAGCCAAACTTGATCGAGACTTAGAGGCTGACATGGTGTTAGCCACTTGCCAACATAATTTTGCTCTGACCAACGCAGATGCTCTCGAGTCGAGTCAACCCGGCGTGAATCCTATTACTTTGCACTGAGGTAGATTTCCTCTGACTCCTATCTCTTTTCTTTGTATATAGGTATAGATGGCATCCACATCGCGCCTTAGTGAGCAATCGACTACTGAAGAGTCGGGGTTTACTGAAGTTGTTCATAGCCTAGGACATTATGTTATGAGCAATGAGGTCATGTGAATTCGGAGTAATATGACTGCGGGAGAATTTAAGGGGCCTAAATTTGCTGATGGTGAAGGGTATACCATGCGCCTACCTTTAAATTGTGAATCTGTGCATCTTGGAAGGTTGGGGATTCCGAGCCTCATTTCTCCTTTATGTACCGAGATATACTTACCCGCCTAGGTGTAACTTTTCCCCTTTTCGACTTCATAATTCGACTACTTAGCCATTTGCGCGTTGCTCCGACACAATTGCATCCCAATGGTTGGGCCTATGCCATAGCCTTTGAATCTATTTGCAAAGAGCAAAAAATAATGTTTATAGTACCCTTGTTTTTTCATTTCTTTTCGCTCATGAATGCGTATAAAACCAAGGAAAAACCACTAGAGTTTACATGGACCACCCTTATGGGTGTCCGTTGTAGAAAACTTTTTACTCCTTACACTGAGTCCTTCAAATCCTTTAAGTTGGCTTTCTTCAAAGTCAAGGCCATTCCTAAACAACAACCCTGGTTCCTTCAAGTGAATGACTTTGGTGAGCTTGAGGAAAAATTCCCCCTTTATTGGGCCAACTAGCACCGTGACTTGTCTCCCTACCCCTTCAACCCTAAAGAGAGCAGTTTTAACTCGAATGAAAAAGAAGCTATAAAGTTCTTGCTTGATCTCGACAAAACATTGGGGCCGTTTGATGTTGGCATATATTTATCGGTTCCTTTAACTAGGAAAAAGAAATTTGCAGCAAGTATGCATAGTATTGTAATTGCATGTGTTTCTTTTGTCCTTGCTTATAAGCTTACTGACCTTGTTTTTGTTTTGCAGAACCAGCAATGGCCACATTGCCGCCATATATTAATAGGTTGGTGCGAAAGGCAGCTGCCCAAGATGCTAGTCCTGCTGGCAAAAGAAAAGCTCCTGACTCTGGCAAAAGTTCTAAAGCAGCTCCCCCATCCAAGAAGTTCAATGCCGCGCAAGTAGATGCGGCACCCCAGACTTCTGACACGCCTGCATCGTCCCAAGCTGACCCAACTTGCAAGCTTGCCACCTCTTCCTCATTGAAGGCGGCCCAAACTAACCCCCAAACCCTGGTGGCTCCTACCCCGGTAAAGTACCTATTGCAGTCTTACTAGTATTCGGCCCTCGGCAAGTTGGTTCAAGCCTGAGCCTATGTCTGCAGCGGAGGAGTGCATGCTAGTCGAAATTGAACAGAAAGTGATGCGTGTTGCTGGGCTACCCCAAGCCGTAGGCTTCTTTAAGACCAAATGGGCGAAGGCAAAGGCAAAACTGAAGACCGCTGCAGCTGAGCAAGAACTAGCAGTGACGACGGTGGTGGAGACAGGGTGAGGTCAGCGGAAGATGCCAAGCAGGCAAAGGAGAAAGCTGAGGAGGTTGCCGCTATCTTGGACAAGAATCTGAAGGCGGCCAGGTTGGAAGTCCTGGAGGAGAAGGAGAAGCACCAACAAGATGCCCACAAACTATCTCAGACTTCAACCTTGGTGCAAGACCTTGAAAAGTAGCTTGTCGTGGCCACTGCTGACATAGCCGACCTGAAGAGCGGCGTCGATGAGGCCTTCGCTAATGCCTTCAAGCAAGTGGCATTTTTGAATCCAACCATAACGCTCAATCTTGAAGGTGCCTGCTTTGATGCAGTTGTGAGGGAAGGGTACCTTGTCTCTATTGATGCTCTCGCTATGCCAGCTGCTGATGGATCGCCTGGGGCCGAAGAAACTGTTAGAGAACATTAGGATGGGGAACGAGGCGGAAGTGTTGAACTGCAGCCACCTATTGTGCCAAGCTCCGAGGCACCGACATTATAATTGGAAGGTTTTTTCTTTGTCCAGGTGATCAATAATAACAATTAAGGTCCGGGACTTTTTTTCCAGAAGCATTATAGTTGTAACTCACGTGTTTCTACTACTTTCTAAGGCAAAGACATAAAAGTATCAATTGAATGAATTGGCAGTATCCACTATGTGGTTTTTGTGGCCTGAATTTATTCATAAAATAATGCATATGGACATCCCCAGAAGAAATCACATCATGTGTCTTAAAAAAATGGGGCAATATGATTAACATATCATTATAGATGAAATTTTCTGACAAACCTGTAAATCTCCACATGCTTTTCTTCTTCACTCCAGTTTCTACAATTTTTTCCTTGAGGGCATACAAACACATTCATCACTTGAATATATACATCCTATAGTTTGTTCATTCCAGCTTCAAACTTTCATCTTTTTTTAAGAATTTCTGTTAATGAAAAGTGAATAAAAAGGATATGATGGTAAGAAAAGTGAAAGAGACTGAGTTTTCAAAACACTAGCTGTGGTTAGCAGTTATGTTGATGAGCCAAAATGGCAATCAGGTTAGGACTTTGTTTTTTCATGTCTTTATATCCTACGATAAATCATGAATGCATTTTAGTTTTTAGATTTGCTTTTCATCTGCACCCAACAGTTCTTTTGTTACCCCATATAACAGAGAATAAAATTGAGTAACTCCTCTTCAAACTAGAGGCAGTTGAATTGTTAGAGCTCTTGACAGTGTGGAATTTGGATTGCAAAAATTTGATCATACGGCACTGTGTGTGTGTGTACATATATACTCACACACATATATATGTATGTCTCTCGTGTATGTATATATTGGGGCTGGAAACAACACATTAATAAGGGTGCCTATGGATCAATAAAAGGTCAACACATTAAGCACAAAATGACAAAGTAAAATAGTTCTAATCATTCAAAATTAAAATCACTAATAAGTAAAAAGTTCAAGTTGGAAATTCACAAGTCTTGAATTCTAATCACAACAAAATTAAGAAGGATTTGGATTTTTGCAAGTCCTTATAGTATGACCAGCTTCATGGCATCTTGCACAGTGATAAATTTTCTTGTTCTAGAACTATGATTCACGTCTTCTAATTCTTGGCCTTCCAGGGGGTCTATTGGTCTGAGGTGGTCTAAAGAAGGTTTGACCTAATATATTTTCCATCTTGCAATCATTAACATTTGGCATGTCAATTGTCACAATTGGAGTCATGCATTGACTATAAATTTTTTCCTGAGATGTAATTTTATAGCATTTATCATCATAACCATATACATTTCCATGGGTAAGCTTGATTGCTACACAAGCATGTGCTCATGAAATTCCTGACATTTGCCATTCTACACAACTACATTCATGTAAGCCAAGATCAACCTCTAGGTCTCCATAAGCAGTATGGGCACAAACCTTATTCCCTCCGTAGTGTACTGGATTCATTTGTTCAATTTTCCCTACATTTTCCCTTACTTTTGACTCTATTTTTGGACCTATACGATTTCTCCACTTACTCATTGCCATAACTGAGGCATACATTTTCTTGGCCACATTCTCTTGATGTTCATGAATCAATTGGGCAATATTATGCCTTCTCTCATTTACCATCCACGTATTGAATGATTCAGCAAGATTTGTTGTTATATTATTCCATCGTTTAAATGGAAATTGACTCCCTATGATTCATAAGCCATTCAAATAAATGCGTAGAGAATTCTCTCATACCTTCCATAGCATCAATGAACTCATTTTCAAGCCTTGCATATGCGATATTATCAAGAAACTTGAGTGCTTCATCCTTGCTCTGGGAACTTGTCCTTCTATTTCCTTTGTTTATTTTCATCAATTCTGCATTAAGGTTTTCCTTCACGTCCCGATAGCAAAATTCATGCCTCTCACAACCTAATATTGCTTGCACAGCTCCTATTATAGCATTGTGACAATAAAAAACTATTGTAATATTGATTGACCTATTATCTGTTTAATTATGGATAAGAACCATGTCCAATCCTCCAATGTCTCCCCCTTCACAATAGCAATTGCAAACGACAACAACTCATTGTCTGCATCATATGCGAAGGCTGACATTAAGGTGCCCTTATATGGTCCACTTAAGAAAGTCCCATCTATGTACAATACATGTCTTGCCCCAACTAAGAACCCATTTACGCAACAACCATATGCTATAAAAACATGCTCAAATGTGTTATTCTTAGAAGCTACAAATTCAACAACTATTGTTGGATCAATTTCCTTCAAGTGCTTTTAACTTAGCAACGTATGCCTATTTATACATCAAATTCACACCATAGTCTCTTTGCAATGTCTTTCTAATTTCACCAAGGTGCTTGTCTATGTGGGACCTCACCTTCTCAATAATAATAGATGATGTAAGAGTTGCCTTACCACTGTGGTTCACTTGAAGATTATCCTGTGCATGATGAACGTGCTCATTTTTTAAGTATGTCACACGAAGGAAAGGAATGGTCGTCCCCATTGCATTTGCTGATATCTTCCAAGGACACCCTTCAATCTTACATTTCACAGACATCCTTTCCTTATTGTTCCTTAAAAATGTGTACTCAAAATTGTGAGCTATACTATACTTATACGGAGCTTGCTTGAAAGCATTAGCATTTGTAAAGGCTTGCCATACTCTCGACACCTTTCCTTTCCATTTCAATGAGTTCAACTCAGGCACAAGTGTAAGTGTACTTTTTACTCCACATGGTAGGCTGCTAGGCCCTACACCACCTTCATAAGTTAGGTAGTCGAGACCATTTTCATAAAACACATTCAAATTCATTGTCCAAATTGCTTGGAGCTTGAGAGCTTTGTTCCGAGCGACCAACGATTGTCTCAATGCTGCATTACATATCCACAACTTCTATTAATAACAATACTAAAACAAATGACAACATTTTTTAAAAAAATCACTTACATTTGTGGATTATCAATTGTTTCCTGTAGATTGTCATTCCCTTTACATGCTATATACACATGTCCACTTCTTTCATTATAGTGAAAAAGGTTTGCAAGTTCAGCATCATCAACAAGATCTACTAGAGTCTTCTCATCAAATATTACCATGTATTTTATCTCACTACTATAAGAATTAATGCCAATCTATGATGATATCATTACTCTCAATTCTTCAAGTGTCATTCTTTGTTCTATAGTTTTTATCCTTACATTACCCCCCATTATATTGAAATCTCCCTCAACATTCTTCTCAAATTGTCCACCTACATGAACAAAACACAATAGTGCTTGTTTCAGATGTTGATCTTGTAGAAGTCATTTTTTGTGCCAACCTACATTAAACAAGACAATTTTCATTATCATGTATATTATTTGCTATCATCATCACTTTATAAAATACACATAACTAAGCTTCCTTTCAAAATTGAAACCAACACAATTGTTAGGCATATTCAATTTGTGGCTGGTAGATGCATATTTACATATTCCAGTGCACCAAATTTGCATTTTCCAGCATTTACCATGTATTTGTGAAATTTAAAATTGGCATCGGGTGCAAATTTTCCATTGCTCACTTGTGGAAATCTAACATTGATGTAGGGTGCTACTGAAGATGGATTTATTATTAGCAAAACAACAGGTGAGTTGCTGAATGACATAATCGTGCTTAGCGCTGAAAAACCAGTCAAATATCATCAAAATTGACAAAATAAATAAATAATCCAAACTGACGAATATCATCGAAGCAATGGTTGCGGCATCATGTTTGTGGAATCCAAAATTGCACAATAAATAATCCTTAGTTGATGGGAGGGGGTGTTTCTCTGATCTTTCTAATCACGAATGACTAGCTAACTTATAAATATTGAAACGCAAGTTGATCTAAATACATATATATTGACTACAAGAGATTAAGGAATGGAGATTAAACACTAGAACCAACTAACCGCGCGTGTAGCCTTCTTTTCATATTTTTTTATTGTGTCGAGGCCTCCAATAAATTTTCTGTTTCTAGGATTCTTATGTAATGCTTAAACAATATTGTTTTGTCTCCAATTTTATTTTTTTTTAATAACTGAAGGACATAGAGGAAATTTGGCCCAATTTTTTAAATTCCTAATTGCGTCACACAACCTAATTAATAATTTGTTAATTTTAATAGCCCAAATTAGAATTTGAGTAATTCAAGCGTCTTTTTATGGGATTCTCTCTATTGATTATTGATTGATGCTTCTGAGTATTTTACTATTGCGGAAAATTTACAAGCAATATATGTGTGTAAATGGCTAAATTATATGCAACTCTTCTTACCTCTATCTCATGTAAATAGAAAATATCCCCATCCTTAAAAATTTACAATAAACCTCAAACTCTTGCATTTATATAGATAAATCCCCATACATCATTAGTTTTATTCATTATTTATTTACACATAACTTTAAGTTTTAAGGGGTTTTATACAATTGGTTTGTGGGAATGTGGTTTGACAATGGGGAACTTCAATACCTCTAAATAATCAACGTGTGATTGCATATGGATGGCTCGAAGACAAGACTACCGGTAAGTGTCTAATTATTTATTATTTATAACCCAAAGGCTAACACATACGCACCCCAAATACGAAAACTATGTAATGAAGATTACGGGGCTAGGGGTGACCTCCTAAATTTATAGAATAGAACCTAAATTTTTAAGAAATTACCTTTCTGCCTATAAAACTTTCATAATTTTCACTTTAGTCTAAAGTTATGTGGAGGGACTGACATGAAAATCTTAAAATATTTATGGGATTAAAATATAGTTCCATACAAATTTGGGTCCTATTCTATAATTTTAACCCCTAATTGCAATTCCGACTCCACCCGTGAAAGAGGGAGACCATCCCATACTTATCTTGTATGATAATTATGCAATTAATATTTATTTTCTAATGCATATTATTATTATTATTATTATATTGTTCTAATCTCATCCTATCATGTAACCGAACAGGATGTTAGACTTCGGAATCAAGGTAGAGGCGGCTAGTGATGGACCACAAGATGTTCTGTAAAAGTGAAACCTTTTCTTCTCCTTCGAAGATAACGCACCGTTTAATCGAACTTCGAGATTCTAGGACCCTTCTAGAGAGAGATTTTTTTATCAGATCCAATTTCAAGTGAGGAGCAGCACCTTTAATTTACTTATGGAGAAACAGACACAATAAACTCGACAAGTGTCCTAACACCTGTACAAGGGGGAACACACGCAAAGCACTATCACTTGACACGTATCTTCAAAACCACCTTCACCACCTCTATATATCGGCTTAACACAATCCTCTACTTCAGAGTACTCAACTAGCCACCTAGAGATCTCTCGTGAAGCAATAACAAAGTTTGTACGTAATCGATCGGTGTAATAATAACTACTTTCAGATATTTCAGAAGTGGGCCTGAAGAAGCTTGAAGGAGGAAAAGAAATAAGAATGGCTACAGTGGGAAAAAACATAGCAGCTCCATTACTGTTTCTGAACTTGGTCATGTACTTCATTGTGCTTGGCTTCTCTAGTTGGTGCCTCAACAGGTTCATCAATGGACAAACCTACCACCCAAGTAAGTCTTCTCTCTGTATGGTGGGTGTGTGTATAGCTACTAATGAACATGATGCATGGTGGTTTGGTTGATTTGTTTAAGGTTTTGGAGGAAACGGTGCTACGATGTTCTTCTTGACGTTTGCGTTGCTGGCTTCTGTGTTGGGGATTGTTTCAAAGTTTATAGGAGGAAACCATTTGAGGACGTGGAGGAATGATAGCTTAGCAGGAGCTGGAGCTTCATCTATCATAGCTTGGGCTGTTACTGTCATAGCCTTTGGGTAATTAATTAAACATCAACTTTATTTATATATAAGTATATACATAATGAATCTGATCTGTTATTTGTTATATCCATACAAAAGGATTTTTTACAAATTATTATAATAATAATATTAATACATTTAGTATCAGTGATATAATTAACAGCATATAACAGTGAATCATGTAATTGATATAAATAAAATAATTCTCACTAGTTTTGTCCCCATTAATTAATTCTGGAGGAAATGTCGTGAGAAGGTTCTATATTAAAGAATGGCCGAAAAAAGCTCAAATAAGTTATTTTCTTACAGGTTTTCATTTGAAAATAGATACATAGAGATTGATTCAGTTAAACAAAGAAGTTGACTTTAATATTATATTAAGATTAAGATTTGAATTTGTATGGTTTTTATTAGAATATCTCCTATATTGAATAATTAGACATTCAATTAAAGGGATATAAAAGTTTGAGGTATGTTCTATCAACTTGCTAAAGTCATTTTCATCTTGACCGAAAGACAACGTCAACCTCGACATATATATACAATTCAACACTTTTTAAGTGTGTGAAAGTGCAGGTTGGCGTGTAAGCAGATTAACATAGGAGGGCACAGAGGGTGGAGATTGAGGGTAGTGGAGGCCTTCATTATAATCCTCACATTCACACAGCTTCTTTACTCCATTCTCATCCATGCCGGACTCTACAGTAGCAAGTACGGTCCCGGCTACCGTGACACTGACAACTATGGCGGCATCGGAGGAGGCGCTGGCGGAGACCACATGCATAAGGGTACAAATGTTCCAGTTTCTGGGAATCGTGTCTGATGAAATAATAGTTCTTTTGTATTCCTTTTGTAACATGTTAACGATGAATCAGGTTCTTCCCAGTTTGTGTCCGTTGATGGGACTAGATAGAACTGTCTCCTTATCAGTTCCACCCTTTTTTTTATTTTTTTATTTTTTGCTTTTGTTTTTCGTTTTGGGGTTGTTGAAATGGCGGTGGTGATGATATGCCTTTAATGGGTTTTATTGTATCAATTTTGTAGCCAAGGCATTTTGTCTTTGTATATGTAATGGGAAGAAAATTGGTTTGTATTTTGTCTTCCCTTTGTTCTCCCTGGGATTTTAGCTCTAACAAAAATATAAATAAAAAAAAAAAGAAAAGAAAAAAAAAGGAGAATATTGTTTGTATGATTCAATTTTTCTTATAAAAAACAAATTAATGCAAATATCTAACATGATCATTTTTATAATGTTTAAAGAATAATCACAATTCTTTGGTGAAAAAAAGAATTATCACATTTCCAAGACATGTTCTTATATTCAATTATTTATGAAAAGAGTCGATGATGCATTAAAATTTTGAACAATGCATCAAGGCTTGAAATTTAACTCTCTGATACATTAGACGGATGCGATGTGGCTAGAGGAAGAAAATAAAAATAAAAATGAAAAATAAGAAAATAAATAAAATTAGATGAGAAAAGACTAAAAATAAAAAATAAACAAAATTAGGTGAGGAGGTGGAGAGTGAATTCGACCATCCATTTGGATACGGTAATGTTATTTAAACTTGCATGAAAAAGAAATGGAAACAATCCTCCACGCTCGAAAATTAGAAAATCTAAAAAATTTCTAATCTATCCTTAAAATTTTCATTATTTGCACTTTTATCTAAATTGACCAATAAATCAAATTATGTCTAATATATCTAAATTAACTCCTAATTATCGTTAAAATCATAAATAAATGTGATATAAACATTTGGGTTAAGGTGCAAAAATACACATAACCTTTTCTCCAGGAGGGTCCACCACCATAACCTTTTTTTAGTGAAAAAGTACCCATGACGTTACATTTTGCATGCAAAAATATCACGTTCCGTTAGTTGACTGACTTTCACCGTTAACTTAGACAGAAATGAACAGTAACTCGGATGAAATTACCATTTTGCCTTTAGTTTTAAGCTGAAACTACCATTTTGCCCCTAGTTAAATTTTTTTTTTAAAAAAAACACTAAAATAAACCCTCCTCCACGGGTGGGCCCCACCACCAGCAACACCACCACCGGTTGCCGCCCTCCTAATCGCCGGCGGTCGCCGCGGCCACCTCCGACCACCGGTGTTGGCAACGTTTTTTTTTAAACTAAGGTTTTTTCTACAAAAAAACTAAGGGGAGGCCGGTGGACCCTACCACTGGAGGTGGACGCCCTCCCTATTGCCGTCTGCCGACGGTGGCAAATTTTTTTTTATTTTTAAAACTAAGGTTTTTTCTAAAAAAAAAAACTAAGGTTTTTTTTACAAAAAACTAAGGGAAGACCGATGGGCCCCACCACCGGCGGCGGACGCCCTCCCCTCTGCCGGCCGTTGTCGATGGCCACCTCCGGCGACTTTTTTTTTAATAAAAAAACTAAGGTTTTTCTTAAAAAAAAAAACTAAGGTTTTTTTTTAGAAAAAACCTTTGTTTTAAAAAAAAAAAACCGGTGGCGGCTAGAAGTAGGTAGGACGACGGCTGCCGGTGGTGGGGCCCACCGGCCTCCTCTCAGTTTTTTGTAGGAAAAACCTTAGTTTTTTTATGGTAGAAAAAACCTTAGTTTTTTTTTTAAAAAAAAGTTTCCGCGGGTGGTGGTGTGGCCGGTGGTGGGGCCCACTGATGGAGGAGACTTTATTTTAGTGTTTTTTTTTAAAAAAGAAAATTAAACTAGGGACAAAATGGTAATTTCAGCTTAAAACTAAGGGCAAAATGGTAATTTCACCTGAGTTACTGTTCATTTATGTCCAAGTTAATGGTTAACGTCAATTAATTAACGGCCCATGGTATTTTTGCACCCAAAATGTAACGTCATGGGTACTTTTGCACCAAAAAAAAGGTTATGGTGCTAAGCGCTCCTGAGGGAAAAGGTTATGTGTGTTTTTGCACCTTAACCCTAAACATTTTAAAATCAGCATGTATCAAGCATATGGAGTGAAAGCTATTCAAAAATCACTTGAATTGATTCAATGTATGATATCTATTCATGGTCACTTGTTGCATGCATTATTTAATATAGTATGTGATTGTGACACTTTTGAAGCTGAATATGCATAAGTTGCCTTATGACTTGATTGTGTCTACTCCATTGGGAGTCAAGTCCAAGACGATATGTTTGTCTAAATTGTATTGTAAATGTGGATGGGCGTGAAACGATTGTTGACCTAATTTGTTTGCCCCTATGAGAAATGGATGTGATATTGGGCGTAAACTGGCTAATAGCTAATAATGTGATTATGGATTTTGGGAATAGAAGGATCGTCTACCCAAAATCTCATAAAAGCTTTCATAATGAGGTAAGTCTTAATTTTCTTTTGGCCGCTGAAGGTGAGAGATGTGTTAAGCAGGGTTGTCAAGGGTATATGGTATTCTTTTTAGTAAAGGCAGAACCAAAACTTTTATTGGGCAAGATACTAGTAGTGAATGAATTTCTTGATGTATTCCCTGATGACATCACTGGATTACCACCAAAGAGAGAGGTGGAATTTGCTATTGAGTTGATGGTTGGTATTGGACCGATTTCTAAAACACCCTATAGGATGGCACCCAATGAGATAGTAGAACTAAAAAAGCAAATTGAAGAGTTGCTTAAGAAGGGATTTATCAGACCTAGTGTTTCACCTTAGGGAGCTACAGTCTTGTTTGTAAAGAAGAAAGATGGAAGCTTGCAACTCTATATTGATTACAAGAAGTTGAACAAGGTGACAGTTAAGAATAAATTTCCACTTCCAAGGATTGATGATCTTTCAGATCAGTTGTCTAGTTCCTATGTGTTTTCAAAGATCGATTTACGATTGGGATACCATCACTTACTAGTTAAGGCACAGGATATTCTGAAGATTGCTTTCAAGACCAAATATGGGCACTATGAATTCTTAGTGATGTTATTTGGTTTGACGAATGCGCCTGCAATTTTCATGGGTAACACGAATCGTGTTTTTCGACCATACTTTTGTTGTAGTATTTATTGATGACATACTGATTTACTCAAAAAGTGAAGTAGAACATGAAGATCATCTGCGACTGGTATTAAATACTTTGAGAAAAAAGTAAATCTATGCTAAGTTTAGTAAATGTGAATTCTTACTTTCAAAAATCAAGTTTCTGGGCCATGTCATTTCTAGAGATAGGGTTTTAGTGGACTATAGTAAAGTGGGAGTAGTGCTAGATTGGAAAAGGCCAAAATCTGTAGCTGAGATTTGCAATTTTTGGGTCTTATGAGGTATTACTGCCGCTTTATACAAAATTTTTATGGATTGTGTCCTTGTTGCCAAAGCCCAGCAGGAAGAACCAATCATTCGTGTGGGGTGGCAGTGTGGATAGAGCTTTCGAGTGTTGAAGGAAAGGCTCACGACAGCTCTCGTGTTAATTATCCCAAATCCAAGCGAA
Source organism: Acacia confusa (assembly GCA_037074495.1). Lineage (NCBI taxonomy): Eukaryota > Viridiplantae > Streptophyta > Magnoliopsida > Fabales > Fabaceae > Acacia > Acacia confusa. The sequence continues at coordinate 25,919,056 of CM073514.1, forward strand.
CACTATGTGGTCTATAATGATGCTAGTTTACAGGGATTAGATGTGTCCTGATGCAACAAAGTAGAGTCATAGCCTATACCTATCGTCAGCTGAAGCCTTATGAATTGAATTATCCTACACATGATTTTGAGCTTGTAGCAATTGTGTTTGCTTTGGAAATACGACAACATTATCTGTATGGTGCTATTGTTGAACTGTATTGTGACCACAAAAGTCTCAGGTACTTATTTGTCTAGAAAGAACTTAATTTGAGACAGTATAGATGGATAAAGTTGCTCAAAGATTACAATCTGGAGATCAAATATCATCTAGGTAAAACAAATGTTGTCGCATATGCATTGAGTAGAAAGTTTGTGCAGGTGACATCCATGATGATAGTAGAACAAAAATTATTAGAAAATTTCATAGATCTAAATCTATCAAACCAAATTTTTCCAAATAATGGTATCTCTATTGCTACTATCCTTGTTGGTCTTGAGGAGAATGATTTGAGAGTAGAAATTGAAGAAGCTCAAATGTGGGATGAACAAGCAAAGTCCATTCGAGAAATAATTTCTCGTGGTGAATCCTCGGATTATGATTTTGTCAACGAGTAGACTAGTTAGATACAAAAAGCGAATTTATGTATAGCCAAAGGATGATTTGAGACCGAAGATACTGGATGAGGCTCATAAGAGTAAGTACACTATTCATCTACGAGCAATTAAAATGTATCAAAATTTGAAATTAGAATTATGGTGGCTTAGAGAATAAAGGAAGATGTGACTCGATATGTAGTAAGATGCCTAACTAGCCGGAAAGTTAAAATTAAGCATCAACAACAGGGGGACTCATACAGGGATTAAAAATTCTTGAATGGAAATGGGAGGAAGTAACCGTGGATGTAGTGATAGGTCTACCCAGAAGCTATCAAAAATTCTTGATAGGTCACTAAATCAGCTCATTTTATCCTTATTAATTATTCTCTTGAGAAATTGGCAAAGATTTATATAAAGGAGAAAATACGACTCCATCATACACCAAGAAGCACTATTTCTGATAGAGATCCTTGATTTACTTCTCGATTTGCAAGCATTACATGAGGCAATAGGGACTAAGTTAAGATTTAGAATAGCTTACCATCCCCAGACTAACGGTTAGTTAGAAAGAACTATCCAAAAACTTGAGGATATGTTGCGAGCATGTGTCTTGGATTTTAAAGGAAATTGGGATTGTTACTTGCCTTTGGTTGAATTTACTTACAATAACAGTTATCATTTTAGTAAACAGATGGCTCCTTATGAAGAATAGAAGAACATGTAGATCACCTCTGTATTGGACATAATTATCTAAAAGGAAGCTATTTTGACTAGAATTAGTATATGAGACTTCCTAACAAATTAAGCTAATTAGGAAGAGGCTCCTTGCAGCACAAAGCAGACAAAAGAGTTATGCATATAGGAGGAGGACACCTCTAGAATTTGATGTGGTGATCATGTGTTCCAAAAAATATCTCCTGTTACCGGAGTAGGAAGAGCCATCAAACGAAGGAATTTCAATCCTCGATATATAGGTCCTTTTGAGATATTGGTAAAGAGCGGACTAGTAGCTTATCAATTGGCTTTGCCTCCAAATGTCAGTAAACTTCATGATGTTTTCCATGTTTCTCAGTTGAAGAAATATCAATTGGAGCTGTAGCATATATTGGAATATTAAGATGTTGATGTCCAAGATAATCATACCTATATAGTAGAGCCAGAACGAATAATTGATTATCAAGAAAAGCAGCTTCGATGAAAGAGTATTCCTTCTGTTAAAGTAGTTTGGAAAGGATTATCTCCTAGAGAAGCGACGTGGGAAACAGTCAAAGACATGAAGATGTGTTATCCTAAGTTTATGTCTCAGACTATGATCAATGTATAGCAAATTTTGGGGACGAAATTTTTTTTACTGGGGGAGAAATGTAACATCCATACTTGCATGCATACTAATGTACAATGTACAAAGTATGTACTAATGAGTGTTAATGGAATATATGAATTGTTGTAAGGTTCTTGGTTAAAGTTAGTTGCCTTCTTTTTATAGAACATTATAATTTGATTAATTAGCTGAAATGATATAACATATAAGTGATTATTAATGGTGTTATGAGACAATGTGAAAGTCACAATAACAATGACATATTTTGGCCTAGAGAATGCAAGAGGAGGATGAGGAATTGTTTCAATAGACTAGGGCCAATAAATGATAAATTGACTTGCTAAAATGAACAAGTGACTAAAGGATATTAAAGGACAAATGGGAGTTCTTAGTAAGGCTAAATTTTCGGCCAAGTAGGAGAACAAAAAGGGATAAGAATGAAACATTGAAGTTGGATACATAAAGTCAACTTAATTAATACCTTAATGTAACATGCTTGTATAGGGATTTAGAAGCAACATTCCTATCGCTTGACTTGCAAATTTCGGCCAAGATAATAGGAATAAGAGACAAGAAGATTTCTCCATGTCAAGGGATGCATGAAAGTCAAGAAGTTGACAAGGAAAAATACTATTTTACTTTGAAATTAATTAGGATAAGCTTACACATCAACGATGAAATAAGATGGCTGGATGTGCAAGAGTCAAAAGAGTAATTAAAAGGCACAAAATCTTCCTCCATAAGCATGATATTTCAGCCAAGCAAGCGGAGGAAAGAAGAAGCCAACAATTTTGCATATGCTTTAATCAACAGTAAACTAAACTAAGCCTAAGGTGTCAACACAAAGGGGACTTGAGTTGACTCTTGCAGGAAGATATTTGGATACTTAATTGAAGCCTTTTGAAGACAAATTACTTCTCTAAGAAACCTCATAATTTGGCCAAGAAGAAGCCAAGGGAGAACATGCACAAAAATCACTTGTTAATACCAAAAGTCAAAATTGATTCCCTAGTTTAATAAGTGTCAACATAGGAATTAAAGTTGACCTTAAGAAAAACATATGAACAAACTAAATTGGAGGCAATTGAAAGTAAAAACTTTTCTCCTATAATCCACAATTTTTGGCCAACCAAGGACAAGAGAAAGGGAGAATGATTCAAGCATTTATGAAGTAATAAGGAGAAATCAAAAAGCCTAGACTTCATGACCAATAAGAAAAGATCTAGGAATAAGACCTAAGTCTAAGTAAAAGGACACATGAAACAAGAAAACTTTTGTGCTAAGACAAGGGAGCATTTTGGCCAAAAATGAATGAGATAAGAAGAGTTGAGAAAAATCTAGAGAAATTGAGAGAACAAAAGTCAAATTAAAGGTCAAAGCAAGAGTCAATAGAAAATAACTTTGCAAGATATTTTTTCATGCCCATTAGCTATTATTTAAAGACCCTCTTGGCTTCATTTTTGCAGTCCAAGTCAAACATACCAAGAGGGAAGAGGAGAGAAAACAAAGCTCACAAACAAGAAAGAAGAGGAAGGCATACCAAGTTGGGAATCAAGGTGAGTTAGGTAAGATTATGTCAGCCTAGCCTTTTATCTTCATGAATATCTTCAAGTTCTTATGAACAACTTTTGCATGGTGTTTTTGTACTCAAGGCCAAAAATCATAGAGAGGTTCAAGGAAGAAGAGATTCAAGAAAAACCAAGTAAGTCACTTATCTTGCTTATTTGTGAGTTTGTAAATTGGAATATAGGATTCATTTTAAGATAATTGGTGATTATGGAAAATTGGTATTCCTAAGCTAAGGTTCTACCTTAACTAATAAAATGGATTATCAAGTGATTAAAGTCAAGATAATGGTCTTGAAAGGGAGATTAAGCAAGAACATGAATAAATATGAAGTTAAAATGAAAATCAATATCGTTGCTCATGAGTTGTGATTTTTGTATGGTTTGCTTGCTTTCTCTTGAATAGAGGTGAGACTATCTTGGGCCTACTTAATAGGAAATCAAAAGACTATTTTACAAGAGATTTCAAAATTGCCAACTCTGGAATTTTTAGAGGCAGTCATCTTAAGAAGTGATTTTAAATTGTTAAGTAGCGTTCAATAACCATAAAATTTTACAGGCATAAAGTAGACATCCTAATCTTTAAGTTGATAGGTAATTTGTAATTTTTAGAGGTGTCTACAAAAATATATGAATTTTTGAAAATAATCCTAGAAACTGGACTTTGTCTTTTGACCAGAGGATGGTATTTTGATAGAGTAAATTCATAAAGTTTTTCTATGGACCTAGAAATTATTTTTAGCCAAAAATAGACATATTAATGGTTCAATAGTCATTGGAATCACCTCAATCGAATTTTTCTAGAATTAGTTATGAATTTTTGAAATTGAACTAACAATTCTAGAATTCTCTGGTAGTTGCTCGAAATTCATGAAAATAAGATAGAGTTTGCATAATTGATAAAATTTGTATTATTGTATTGTTTGGAGCGTTGTTAAGTACATCAAGACACTATTCTGGCATCTAAGAAATATTTTACACATTGATTAGCTGCCAGGTAGTAAATGTTTACTTATATACTTTGTGTGGCTTTTATATGTATTGTTTTCCATGATTGTGGACCTGTGTCTCATGAAGGGGATATGTGTTTGAGCTGTAGGGCCTAGTGGATTTCAGTTGTTGCGAGTTTGAGGCTTGACTACTGTGATTTTCTTAGTGCTGTGGATTCAAGACTTGGCTTTTGAGCAGTCTTGTGTTTATTAGGACTTGGTTCTTCCAAAGTTAACATTGCATATGTGGTATGCTGTTTATGTTACTGCATATGATGTGTATTGAATGCATGTGGTATGTATTGCCTGAAAGTGTTGGCTATCATCCAAGAGGAGGGTGAATTGGGTGAATGATAAAAACTTTTTATCTTTGAAAATCTTTTCACGACTTACTGAAAGTAGTTTGTATAACAATAATGATTTATAAAGTGATATACAATCATTCAAACATATATGCTAAAAAAATATAGGAGATTAAGAAAGAGACTATGCAAACTGAGATTTAAACTAGTTCGGTCCAATCCTTGACCTACGTTAAGTCCTCTAACTCCACTTGAGATTTTCAATCCACTATTACAATAACATATACAATTAGACACTAGGTTCTCAGATGATCCTCTCTTAGGACTCACTCCCCCTTACTAATTGTAAATGTACACCCACACTTCAGGTTCCACAACCTTTAAGATTTGATAATAAATTTATAAGTGATAATTTCTCCTACAAAGCAAATAAATTATGAACATTGAAGCACAATGCAAATCATTTTACTCTCTATGATGAGCTATATGAGCATTGAGAACAGAGAATGTATAAGATAAATGTTGGATTCAGAATATCAGCATTTTGATAGTGCAAGCTCTCATCATTATTATCTCTGTCTTGAATATGTCTCCACTTATAGACAATTGATATTTGTCTGTTGAAGCATTAGTCCATTGTAGAATATTACCATTGCAAATTTTAGTCTGTTGGAGAAATAGTCATTGAAGCTTCTGACATAACTATCTGGTTTTGGTAAGCTATTGTTAATCCTTCATATTGTTACACCCCTACTGGCCTCACCCTTTCGGGTGGCAGGTTAGAGGGATTCCTTTTTCTTATTACCTTTTTACTGCTACTTGTTCCTTTTATCATGTATCAGAGTAAACGCAACAGAGCATGTACTGATTTGGACAAATACAATATATTGGTAAAAGTATAAAAATCCAAAAGGTAAACAAGTCCCCCAAGGGTTAAGGGTTCAGTCATCCTAAATAAAATATTAAACAATAGTTAATATTATACTCTTATAAAAAATAAATACAGCTTAAAGCCTCCTTGGAGCATCTTCATTTCTTCGTCTCAACCCCCGACCTTTGCCTTTTAAACTCCTGATCATCTCCACCTAAAGCACCTGTATCCTTAAACCATTTTGGAGTTCAAGATTGAACCCCAAAGTAACTGTTAAACTGATATACAATATGTATGCAATGCATGTAATGCAAATCATAACAGGGAAAATAATTCTACCTCAGGCATAGTAGTCTGGCATGTACTACCTCCGTAGGACCGCCTGATTAAGACAAGCCCCCGGATTCAACGGGCAAAGGGCCTCAGTAGTTAGAGGGCTAACCCCAACCACCTACCCTAGGGCCTCAGTGGATACCTATAAAACACATAGTCATATAGGCTCCACCTACTCCACATAACCTGGGTCTCAATAGCTAACTACGGACACACTGTCTAATAGATACTACCTACCCTACATGCCAGGCCCTTGTAGCCCAACATACTCTAGATTTCAGTGGTCACCTAAGAACACACAGTCACATAGGTACCACAGTCCAATCCCTTACCTCATGATAAAAACATACATGTGAAAGTAACATTGAGTATGCAAGTTTACAACTACTACCTGGCACGCCTTGCAATATAGAGGACTCTTCTCTTAACATTAAAGATGCTTCCCACACGTTCTATTTCCCTAAATACAACAAAACATTAAGCTTTCAACCACTTATACACCCTTTACTTTTATTTCCAGAAATTTTTCCTACATCAGATTCTTCAGAATCACTATCCCAACCTCACCGATTTTTAATAAATTATAGAAAAATCTCATCGACATGAAATAAGTGGCCATGGAACCCTTAGGATTTCTATTTTATAGGAAAAATAGTTACCAAAGCCATCTGGAATCTATTCATTCTTAGATTCTCAAAACTTAGCCACTGGTCTAAGATAGAATCCATGTTTTTAGGTGATTTTCAACTTGATAGAACTCTCGGTTGGAACATCAAAATAACTCAAAATCTTAAACCAAAATCATCCTCATGATATCTAATTTTACCATGTAAAATTTCAGAGCAAAATAAATCCATTTACTATTTTAAAACCACTGATTAACACGCACTGCCCAGAAATTGTAAAAGTTGGCAAATTTTCGTATATTAAGTACATAAACTTTGTCAAGTTTGGAAGAAGGTGATCTTATATATCCCCACACAAAAACACCCTTTGGACCCATTGAGAACCTTAAAAATATGGAAATCCCACTACCTTCCCACGAAAACACCATAGGGCAAAGATAAGAGTTTAAAGTTGTCGGTTAGCAACTTACCTTGAATCTTCGGTTGCGTATAGCCTTCACTTTCTCCTTGAACCAGAACCTTGCTGCCTCATTCTCCTCTTCTCCTTGAACATGTCTTAGGCAGCCAAAAATGAACAAGGAGAGGTCCTTAAATAGATCCCCATGGTTTATGCTATTATCCAGGACTCGCTATTACCCAATGGTCAAAAGAATGCTTCAGATTTTTATATTATTTGTTGGCACAATTATCAAAGCTTCTATAGAACTCTTTTGGGAAAATGGGAAATGCATTCCAAGGCAAAAATGAGATTCCAAAGTTTCCCCTGGTTGTGGTCTCTGAAATTGCTAATTGCAGGTTTTAGGTTGAGGGGTAAAACAGTCATTTCGCACTCTCTTTCTTCAATGCTGTGGGTCCCACGAAACCTGCCCTTGGATTTGTGTCATAAATGCCATTTATTAGTCATATTTACATGTCATTCACTTGTCATGTTAATTTCAAAAGATGTGGTCCAGATTAAACTGGATTATTTTATTCTTTCTTTCTCATCATAATTACTTGATGTGACCCTTTTCTCTCTTCATAATTACATGATGTGACCTTTTTTCCCCCAAGTCACTCTCTCTCTCCTTTGGTCCCACCAATTTTGTCCTCCCTCTGTGTCCATGGGTCTGGCTCGACTCCGGTAAACCCTAACTCGTGCCACATAATTGGGCTTATGTGGGTCTGGATCATCAGTCTCTTCTCCCTTACCATAATTGGATGAAATATAGTACCTTGGGCATCAAGAAATCCTTATTTTAGTATCCTGGTCAAATCCCCTTTGTTGGTTAACGTTTCCCCTAGCCTTTGACCATGTAATTGGGCTCTTATATGCATTTAAATCAGTTTTTCCTATCCTCTGATGTGGTTTGCATGTTTTTCTTTATTATTGGGGAACAAAAAATATATATTTTAATATCTCATAATAACCTCATACTTTGTGGTGCCAAAAAGTCAAATATCCAATCTTAAAATGCTATGTGTCCCACTAGCATCATTATCTTTTTCTTTTGTAATCATAAAGGGACATGTGTCACCATTCTATTTGGCCAACACAAAAGTATGTCATCATTAGTAATTATGACCTTACTTTTTATTAAAGTTACTTTATCGGTGCTGACTCGAGATCCTGCTTGAGTTTCACTTGAGTTTTCTTCATGAATACCGATGGTTCCTTAAAAACACAGGGCACACCTGACTGCCCTGAAAATGCTGCATACTCACTTATACCGACATACTTTTTCTTAGATAATTGTCTTACACTTTAGATATAGTTAGGTGGCATCTTTCTCAACTGGATTTACATCGTATGGGTCCTTGTTGCCCCTTTACCTTAGCACTTTACTTCCACGGCTTGAACATACTAGGTCCACTGACCCATATAGCCAAGTTACTTAGTCCAAGAGAGGCTTCCTAACCTTTGACATTCTTTGGACTCTTCCCCAACCGGGCTTAGTCATCTGCCTACTTTAGGCTTATTCTCAATGCTTAGAGTCTAGAATTTGAGGTGTTACACATATAACCATCTTAAACTTATACACAAATGATATAAGTAATGTTAAGAAGAGCATAAGTCCTTTTGGAATTCATCTGAATGTTCTTGATGAGATTCTAAGATTTCATATACGGAGACTTTTCAAACCGAGGATAATTGGCTCGAGTCAATTTAAATCTTGAAACTACACGAGCGAATAAATCAAGCTAGCTACCTCGAGTCAATATTATCCTTAGCTCGAGTTTAGGTACACACTCGATGCACATTTTAAGACTCGAGTTTGCATGTCAAATTTGCTCTTCATCAGGTTGCTCTAGTGTGACTTGGCTTGAGTTGAGAGTTTAGGGTCTTCATCGTTTAAAAAACATTGAAAATGTTTTCTTCATACTGACTCGAGGCAGCAAAATACAAAGCTTGAGTTCTGCCTTAGGCTTGAGTCAACAAGAAACATGGCTTGAGAAAGAATTGAATGATCATTTAGGCACATAGAATAAATATGAATTGAGGTATATAATTAAGGCTCAGGTCAACCTCTAGACTCGAGGCAGATAATTAGGCTCGAGTTAAATACACTTCCCAAACTGCTTAACTCTCGGTCTTGCCTAAACTTGAGTTTGCACTTACTGACTTGAGGTAAGAGCTCATAAAAATTGGTTGCTTCCAAATTGTATGAAATACTTGTTGAGTCTAGATTCATATGGAATTAGTTTCACTTCATTTGGTTGTGTATAATATGAGCTAAATCCAGAAAATTGAGCCTATGCTGAAATGGTTTCATAATTTCAAGAGTCAACTTTCGAAGGCCATCTCCCTAGTCTGAACTTCATTTTGGTTGGTTCAACTCTTGATGGAACTCATTTTGAGTCTTCTTTCATATGCCACCAATTTCAACTCATTCTGATGTGTGGTTTTACACTCAAAACACTGAAGCTTGGTTTGCTGCATGACGTGAATTACAGTTCTAACTTCCAAAATTCCAGTCCCTCATCTTAACTTATTTGGGCTTGAAACTTTGTCAAAATAACGCGTTAGATGTCTAGTTTAATACAAAATTGGATTCACCTTAATTTGATCTTTGGTTTGGGAGATATCATTAAATTACCAGACCTTACCTAGGCTTAACGCGAAATAGAGGTGAACAGAGTTGCTAAAAATCACTATTGACTCGAGCTAATTAGTGGCTAGCTCGAGTTGGCTCGAGTCAAGACCCTAACTCGAGTTTATGATTTACTGGCTCGAGCTTTGGCTTACTGGAACCCGAGTTTGACTTCTTGGCTCGAGTTTTGATTTCCTGGAGCTTGATTTTGCTTTTTTTTAACTTCGATTTGAGTCATTCCAACTTCCATTTTATCGTGGAGACTTCTAGAATCAATCTATGAACTTGTATAATGATTTTCTTATTCCATTCAACAAGTTTTTCTTTCTTTCTTCTCTTTCTCTCGATCATTCTCCATAATTCAACTCTTTCTTTTTTCTCTTATTTTGTTCTTTGTCATTTGACTCCACATCTTCTTTGATTCAATTTCTTTCTTTAATTTAATACGTCTTTATTGATCTCTTTCTTTATCATTCTTCATAAAGGAACTTTACATCTTTGATTCTATTTAAGAATTAGTCAATGTATGAGAGAAATATAGTATACAAACTTTTCACTTTTGATATCGATAAGTATATTTGACATCATCAAAATTAAGCATAACTAACATTGTCATTGTACTTTTCCTAATTATGGATACTTGCATGCATTGCATACATATTGTAAATGAGTTTAACAGTTACTCTGGAATTCATTTAGATCCCAAATTATCTTAAAGATACAAGTGATTCAGCTTAAACTAATAAGGAGATTGGAGGTAAGGGCATGGAGCTGCATGGTGAAGAAATAGGGAATGCCTACAGACTTTTGTATATTTTATTTATGGGATGACTGTATATTTTTACTTATTGTCCAGTATTTATTTTGGATAACTGTACACTAACCCTTCAAGGATTATATTTTGTTTAGTGTCTTTACTTTTACCAGTATTATGTTATCGTTCAAACCAATCATATTATGTGCTACGTAACACTCTGATACATGTTAATAAGTAATCATTATTTAAGATAAAGTAACAATATGGAGAGAACCCTCTATCCGCCACCCAAGAGGGCGAGACTAGTAGGGGTGTACTAAATACTACTCCAACACTCTTAATGAGAGTCTACAAAATCGTACACATAAATTTCTTACTCAAAAGTGTTCTATATCTACTCTAGTACTACATCAAAGTCTTAAACTACCCTCTATAACTTTGAAAATATTTTTGTATCTTTATAAAGGAAATACATGTGAAAGTAGTGAATTATAAATTCATAGTCATTTATTCAAAACATATGTGTCAGAATCATAAGAGAAAAGGGAAGAGAATATGACAACTGTGATTTATACTGATGCAACCCAATCCTTGATCACTTACATCCAATCCCCAAGCTCCAATTGAGATTTTCAATTTTACTATCTTCTTGTTTAATCTGGGAACAAGAGAAGCCTCTAGAATGCCACAAGTATACGGGCACTTATGAAGCCGTTCACAAATCTCTTACCGATATAGTCCCCCTTACACACTGTAAGGATACAACTTTATGATGAAGGATCACAAATCTTCTCTCTCAAAAGTGAATAAGATGAACATTGAAGTACATTAAACATAATCTCACTCATGATAAATTGTATGATCACTGAGAAAATAGAGTGCAAATGAGATAAGCATCATAGTGATGGCATTTTGACAATGAAGGTGCAAGCTCTAGTCTTTTTGTGTCTAAATGCTTTTCAATTTATAGTTTATGTAGCTTTAATGACCGTTGGAATGTTGAAGTATCTGTTAGGAACATTTGTATTCTCATTTTAATTTTATCACTTAATAGAAATATGACTATTAGAGATTATGACACAAATTTGCTTTTCGAACTTTCAGCTCTTATTCATGAAAATTTTAGTGATGGCATTTTAATGATTATTAAATGCAATATAATCAAGGTTTGAATGAATTTGCAAAATGACTGAAAAATCCAAGATGACGATTAGGAAAATCTATGAACAATATCACTCGAGTGCTTGAAATATAACTCACGTGATCTTTTGCTATTTGGAATATGTTTCAACATGACTTGATTATTTTTTGGATCACTTTCACCTATTTGCAAGGGATCTTAGATCACTCGAGTGATTCGTAGGATCACTCAAGTGATCTTATGTTAAGGTCACACACTCTTTGTTCATCTAAAAGTGTCTCACTGAAACTTCACATCATTACACAAGTGATTACCAATTTACTTAAGTGATCTTGAACATATCACTCGAGTGCTTAAAACCATCACTTAGGTGATTAGCTTCAACTCTCAGTACCTGTGTGAATCACTCAAAAAAGTCTTGCAAGTATAACGCAAATTCACTGGAGTAGCAGAAGCTGTCACTCAAATGCTAAACTTCCAACTCGCATAAATGGTGTGAGTCACTTGCAAATATCCTGCCAATTAACATTATTAATTGATTGATCACTTATCCACTCGAGTGGAAAGTTCTAACTTCCATAGATCAATGCGAGTGACTTTCAAAATGTAGGTACTTTGGCAGCAACTTCCAGTTGGCATAAGTTTTTTAATATAACTCCAAATTTGGAAAATAACTTATCAACACTCCAAGAGATTTCAGAAAGGAGGCTAAAACAATAGACGCAAATTCAAAGACAAGGATCAGATCATCTCGAATGAATGTGAGAAGCTAGACCATATCAAATTAGAATGTCTTTAGCTAAAGGCAAGGAAAAGGAGAAGAAGTTATTCTTATCTTACAAAAACCTATGAAAAAGTTCACTAAAGGTAGTGAAACACTTAATGTGATTTTAAAAGCTCAAAGATTTACAAATGACAGATCAGACATAGGCTATATTCCTATTCGAAACAAAAGAAAAGGGGAAAAATTGGTGAAAAATCATATTTGAAATATTTTCAAAAGTTTGTTCGTTCCTCAAATCCTTTTGTACACTGTAACTATTGCAACCGAAAGGGGCATAATAACTTCTTCAAGTTTTCATAGAAAACAAAGAAAGGATAAACCTGTTGCAACTATCAGTAGGTACCTAATGGAACTTATGTACTCCCTAAGGCCCAAACTAACCCAAAAGGACTTAAAAAAAGATGGGTACCTAAGACTTGACCTATATTGATTTGCAGGTATGTCTAAGAGCATTAAAAACCAATAAATGGTACATTGATAGTGGATGCTCCAAACACATAATAGGAGAACAATCCAAGTTTACGACAATGAGATCAAAAGATAGTTGCAAAGTATCGAAGGAAATAAATCTGGAAAGATTTCTCGTAGAGTGAGATTGGAGAAAAGGAAGGACCTCAGATCAAAGATGTTTACTACGTGGAAGGTATTTCTCACAACCTCTTTAGTGTCAGCCAAAGTAGAGACAAGAACAATTGGATTATGTTTGATTCAGAGGAGTGTCTCATTGTCAACAATGATGATCTTTTGATTGACAAAGGTAATCTTAAAGTTTTATTTAAGGCTCCTAGAGAAGGTAATTGCTATACCTTAGGTATACCTAAAATTAAGTCTGAAAATTTTTTTGTTAGCAACTTGAATGAAAGTTGGTTGTGGCATAAGCATTTGGCTTATGAGAACATGTTTCAATTGGACAAGTTGGTAAGAAAAGATTTAGTTCTCGGTTTACCGAAATTTCATTTTAAAAATGATATGATTTGTGAAGCTTGTCAAAGGAGCAAACAAACTAAGTCTTCTTTCAAAACCAAAGACAAAATATGGCCAATCAACCTTTTCAACTAGTTCATATGGATTTAGTAGGACCTGTAAGAGTAAAGAGCCTTAGTGGCAATTTATACACTCTAGTCATTGTCAATGATTTTTCAAGATTTACATGGATAATCTTTTTATTTTCTAAAGATGAAACATTTGATCAGTTTATCGTATTTGCCAAGAAAATGCAAAACAAGAAAGGTTTGTGCATTGCAGGTATTTGGACAAACCATGAGTAGCTTAGTTTTATGAACTTAAAGCAAACTGTGGATTGCATTTATAAACTGTGGTTTATGTCAAATAGAGAACACTCAAAGATTTTCAAGCTAAAGCAAACTCGAGTTTGTATTAGTAAACTCAAGTTTGTCTTAGACAGAGACACTTCAATATTTTGCTCCTAGCTAACGGCCATATAAAGTTTTCAATTTCTTGACAAAACTCGAGTTTAAGTTTACAAAACTTAAACTCGAGTTTGAATCAAGCTGAAAGCTTTCAACGATTTTATATTTTACTCAATTTGAGGAAACTCCAGTTTGAATTTAACAAACTCCAATTTTCTCTTGGTGGAGAGTTTTCAAAGTTTCCCATTTTTAAAGAAAACTCAAGTTGAGTTTTGGAAACTCAAGTTTATGCCAAGTTGAGAGCTACGCTCTATTTTTTGAATTTGAAAACTCTATTTTTAAGCTTTGTGGACTTAACTTATTTTGAGATCAAAAGTCCAAAGTTTGAGTTAGTCACTAAATAACTCGAGTTTGCCACTGTTTTTAAAATGTGTTTCAAACTCAAATCACGATGGTCATTCCTTGAATGAACCAAACTCCAGTTTGTTTTAACAAACTCGAGTTTACATCACACAAATTGAAACTCTAAATTCTGGAATTATGCGAAATGATCCTATTTAATTTATATGCTTCATGATTTCACTTTATATTATTCCTTGTTCTACTTGATCCATTGGCTCATGAGTTTTAGATGAATTTAGCAAGGATCAAGGTGAAATCAAATCTGGGTTAAATACAATTAATGAAGAACCAAGAATAAGCCTGAATTTTTTCCTCTATCCCAATGGTTCGGCTCAAATTATTATAGATTGTTCATCACACTCCAACGGTTAAATGAAGTTTATGGAATGGCAAAAATGCTGGAAGATCATTTGCAACAACTCTGTTTCAGATTTCTAGTTGTCATACACAATTAGCACAACATGCTATGTCTCAAATCAAGCTTATCTCTGAAAGAAACTCAACAAGACTCTATATGAACTCTACAAAGGAAAGAAGCCAAACCTAGCTATTTTGCACTGCAAATGTTTTATCTTCACCAATGGTAACGAAACTTAGGAAAGTTTGATCCAAAGTTCAACAAAGGTATATTTCTGGGCTATTCTAATAGAAGTAAGGCTTATAAAGTTTCCAATAATCGTACTCGTATTAGGGAAGAATCTATTTATGTTGTGTTCTATAAGACTAAGCCTAATAAATCTTTAAATGATGATGAATCTATCTATCAAATTCAACCCATTTCAAAAAGTCCTTCTTATCCTGAAAATACTGAAAATGATTTTGAAACTATAAATGCTTGCAAAAACTTTGATCAATTTCAACTTAGAGCTTGGAGATACTATAAGAGTCATCATCTGGATCAAGTAATAGGTGATATGAATGAAGGTGTGAGAATCAGAAAAGTACTTAAAATGAAGTTACTTTCTCTGCTTGTATTACTGAGATTGAACCTCTAAGATTGACCAAGCCCTCTCATAAATGATTGAATTATGGCAATGCAAGAGGAGTTATATCAATTTGAAAGAAATTAATGTGAGATTGGTACCGAGGCCTAAAGACCATCCGGTTATTGGCACTAAGTGAGTATTCAAGAACAAACGAGATGAATCCACAATCATTGCATAAACAAGGCAAGATTGGTTGCCAAAGGCTATAATCAAGAAGAAGGAATTCATTATGACGAAACATATGCTTCAATGGCTAGATTCAAAGCTTTACGAGTACTCTTAACCTATGCCTATATCAAACGATTCAAGCTTTATCAAATGGATGTGTAAAATGCTTTTCTAAATGGTTTCATTTAGGAAAAATTTTATGTTGAACAACATTCTGGTTTTGAAAGTTTATGTTTGAAATTGAAAAAGGCTTTATATGGTTTGAAACAGGTTCCTAGAGCTTGGTATGTGAGATTAAGTTTCTTCTTTATCAACGATTTTTCATACGCAAAGTAGACACAACTAAAGATGGAATATCACCTATAGGGGGTGAATAGGTGTAACACCCCTACTGATGTAGCTAATGCACTTGTAATTAGTACTGAATTAACGAGAGGTTTTATCTTTAATTATTATTGTTATTTAGTTATCGTAAATAAATTTAATTGGATAAATAATTTAAAATAAGAGGGGCAAGGGTATAATGGTCAATTTCAAATTTCCGCAATAAGGAATTTCGCCTATCATGAGAAAATTAGGTGATTTAAGTCATGTTCATGTTAGATCTGTAAGGTGGACTCCATAGGCGATTGATTGGTTGAGTTAGGACCAGTGAGGACCAGTTAGGGTTCTTTTTGGATTGAATGAACAAGTGTGGGGCCACTTTGGGGAGATGGAAGGGTGCTACATGTAAATGTCTATTCAGGGGAGAATATCTAGAAAAGTTGTAGAAACGTACAAAAAGGAGCACTGTTGTACCCGGCAGGGCCCGGTTGGTCAGGAACTGGACTAAAAAAGTGAATGGAAATGACATAATTAAAGGGGGGCAGATGTGTGGGCCCCATTAGACACCACATGGCTCTCTTTCATTGAAGAAAAACGTTGCTTGGTGGCCAAGAAAGGTAAAGTCAAAGTAAAAGTCAATTGCAGGTCACACGATTAAAGAAAAAGGGTAAAATGTGAATAAACGGGTAAAATTCAATGGGAACAGATCTAAGGGACCCACATGATGTCCCATATGTGCCCCAGGACAGGTAAAAAGTCCCGGGCCATAGTCGGCAATTATCCAAAAGTTCTGGGGCGAAATTATAATTTTCGAAAGTTTTGGGCCAAAACGGGTAATTTTCCTGAAAATTTGAAAATATCCCAGATATTTTTGGGAGCTGTTCTGAGCCACTTTGACAGCCCAAAAACCTCTGGAATTTCTTGGGGGATAAGTCAAAAAAATATCTGTCCAAAATTACCCCCTGTTAGTCAGAAATTACACTGGATCAATTTTAAAGCTACTGGATCAATTTTAACTTTTATTTAAAAGTGTTTCACCCTCATTTTTCACCCTTGTGGGGTGAAAATTCCAAAGAACCATGGGAGGGCAGTCAGCCCCCATAGCTAGGTTTGAAGCTGAAGCTCCTAAGTTCCTTCATCACCTCTCCGATTCTAAGGTAACTGAAAATCTTTGTCTTCTTGAGTTCTTCTTATGGTATTTTCGTGAAAATGGTAGAAGCATGGTGTTAGGGTTGGTTTTCTATATTTTTGAGGTTTCCAATGGCTCTGGAATGTGATTTTGTGTAGGCTATTGGTTTAATTTCAGTTTCTGAAATCAAAACACCGAAAAACCTTAAAAGGAAGGTTGCTGTCAGTTTTGGAAAATCTGGGCAGCGAACCTCTGGTAAAATTTTTGACTGGGTGAATGAATTTGTTTTGATCTGGAATTTTTCAGGTGAAAATTAGATATATGGGGCATGAGTCTACATATATAATAATAAAAATTTGGATAAGATTTGCTTTTTGAAATAATTGGTTGAAAACAGATAACGAAACAGTGGCGCGAATCTGGATCAGAGAGCAGAAAAGTGGTATCACGCCCAAATACCTGCAATTTTGAACTCTGGGAATATTTTTCATAAAACTCAGACATGCTAATGGTTCAGATGGCGCTAGTTTCACTCAAAAATTATTTTTATGGAATTTATGAAAATTGGTGAATTTGGGACAGAAACACTGAATTTCGGGAAAATCTGCTTGTAGCTCAGTTTTAAGCAAATAATGTAAGGGTATTTTTGGAAAGTACTCAAATAAATTATTTTTATGATATTTAGGGTCAAGCAACCTGTTGGGAGACTTGTGGGACTCTTAAAAGTATAATACAATATTTTTACCATCAGGTAGTAGTAACCTCTTTACTGCAGCACTTTTATGTGTTTGATGTATGTTTGTTTGTCATACTTGTTTTTGTATATGTTTTGCCAAATATGCATACAGAACATGTTTGTGATTGTGTTCCAAGCGTTGAGGATGCCTGCCGAAGTCGCACACGTGAGTGTGGCAGCTGTACAAACTCGTGTGTGCTTGTTGAGGTCACACATGTGAGTGTGGCAGCATACAGACTGGGTTGTGATTCCGGTAAATCCGGGGCCTGCCTTGGTAAGGCGGCTCGACGGTGCGAAGACGTATATGTTATGTATGTTTTTTGTTTGCATATATGGTATGTTTGGCATGTTTTTTGTATCTATATAGTTGCACACACATACATACCACACATATTGTGCATGAGTATTGATGGTTACTCTAGGACCCGTACGCAGACTCTAGAAGGTGTTAGTGACACAGGGGGACATGTTTGAGTAGTGAAGACCTTTTTACAGAGGTGAGGGTACAAAGTTGATAAAGGATAGGGGATGCCCTATCGCATTTTTGTATTTTACTTTCTGGGATGACTGTATTTATATTTTGGTATTTACTGTTGGATGACTGTACCCTAACCCTCCAGGGACTTTACTTTCTGTTGCGTTTACTTTTACCAGTACAGTAGTTGTCCAAACCAATCCAGTGCTTTGTTGTGCGTGCTCTGACTAATTATTAAATGGACTTAATAACGAAGGAAAGGCAAATTATAAAAGGAATCCCTCCAACCCGCCACTCGAAAGGGCGAGGCCGGTGGGGGTGTAACAATTGGTGTTCTCAAAAATTCTTTTCATAAGTTGTGTTAAAGCAATAACGAGACAGAGGGCGAAAGAAATGGACACAAAGCAATTTATCTTGGTTCGATCTAATCGTTTGACCTACGTCCAGTCCCCAAGTACACCTTGGGATTTCCAATAACTCTTCAAGATACAATTACAAATCAGGATGATCCTTTCACTCTCGGACTCATTCTCCCTAACTTGTTGCAATCATACACCCATGACTTAAGGTTCCACAACTTTAAGTTTCAAACAGAAAATGATAAAATTGTTTGTACAACTCCTCACGAGTATGATTAATAAACATTGAAGTACAGTAAATATCCGAAGATATTAAGTGCAATAAATGAAACTACTAATCGCAATAACTCAAATGAATGCGCAGACTTTCGGTCAGTTGGTGAATTCAATGCTTCTCATATTTATAGGCATCACCATTAATGACCGTTAAAGAAGCTTGAATACTATCCGTTGAGACTCTTCAAAAATTAGCCATTAGACAGAGGTCGTTAAATGGTCTTCATCATCATTAAAGTTGTAGAGATTAATTCGGTGCTTTGACATCCTTTATTCTCATTTGATTTGTCTGTTAACACACGCAACAAGAATGATAATAAATGCTTTTGATTTTCTCAGAGGAATGGTTGCCAAGATTGTATTTCATTATGGTAGAAGCATTTAATATTTTCTGACACAAAGTTGCTTTATCCTAACTTTAATTTAATCCTTCGATTAAATCTCTAAAACTCGTTGAGCAGATTTATTAAACATGATTGAGAAATAGTAATCATAGAATCTGTTAGTAGAGATGAAATCATAATTAAAGATTAGATCTTCAAAGACAATGATTACTCAAATTAGTCTCAGTTCAAAAATTAAGATACTTGAGGCATCAAAGGAATTACCTCGAGGCATGTTAATAATAATAGACAGATTATAGAAGAAACATAAGATGACTCGAGGTAATAGATTGGGTGACTCGAAGTGGTGCCTTGAGACACTTGATTGGTTCACTCGAGGAAAAGGAATAAAGTCAGTGATTTTAGTTGAGTTAGCATGTATGACTTGAGGCAACAAGTTTGGTACCTCGAGGCATTGCCTGGAGGTAGTGAGTTCAATCACTCGAGGCACAACAAATCCTTTCTTATTTTTATCTATTAAAACTAGGTTGCCTCGAGGTTAAAAAAAACTAACTCTAGGTAAGATCTGTTTAGAGATGTACCTTGGAGGGAGTCCAAAACTGACTTGAGGTAACTACTTTGAATCAAAATCACTCAAGGCAAATTTGCTTAAGCAAAACATGTGTAAATGAGATAACTCGAGGTAATTCATAATAGCTTCCAAATGTACTACATTATGTTGATGATATTATTTTTTGTGCTTATAACCAATCTCCGTGTGAAGAGTTTTCAAAGAATACTTTCTTGGTCTACAAAATTAAGCAACAAAAGAATGGTATATTCATTTCCCAGACCAAGTATTTAAGAGATATTTTGGAAAAGTATGGAATAGATCAATGTAATGGTGCTGGCACTCTAATGAGCTCAACCACTCTTCTATATGCTAATGAAAAAGGCAAGGATTTCAACATAACCAAGTATAGAGGAATGATTGGATCATTGTTATACTTGATAGCAAGTAGGCCTGACAAACTTAGTGTGGGAATGTATGCAAGATATTAGTTTGCTCCAAAGGAATCATATGCTTAGCATGTGAAGAGAATCTTCAAATATCTTTCAGACAATAAGGAACTTAGATTATGGTTTCCGAAAGGTCAATCAAAGTACTTAGTGGCTTATTCAAACTCAGATCATGTTGGTTACCAGATAGACAAAAAGAGCACAAATGGCCAATGTGTGTTCCTTGGAGGGTTACTTGTCTCCTGGTTCAACAAGAAGCAAACAACTATATATCTATCATTGATCGAAGCTTAATATATTGATGCATCAAGCTGTTGTGATCAAGTATTGTGGCTAAAGCAACAGCTTCAAGACCAGGGAATCCATCTGAAAAAAATCCCAATCCTCTGTAACAACACTAGTACGATAAGCTTAGTCAAGAATCCTATTCAACATATTGATGTCAGATATCACTTCGTTAGAGAACATGTGTAGAAGAAGAATGTCAAGGTGATGTTCTTTCTCACATAAATGCAACTTACTGATATTTTCATCAAGCCCTTGGCCAAATAGGAATTTATGTTTATCATTTAAGCTTTAAATGAATTATCATTACTAACTTAAGTATTGGAGTATCTAGAATTTTGTTTTGTAGAGTGCTATATTACTTCGTCTCAAAACAAAGTTTAACAGAGGATAGTGATGCTCGAGTAATTGAAGGTTTTACTCGAGCAATGGTATGTTAATTCCCTGTGGTGTACTGCAAATTTTGGAAAAGTACCGAGTAATGGCTAACATACTCAAGTAATGTCGTGTTTTAATGTAACTCCTGAATTTTGGACCCTAAGAATTGAGAAAAAGCCTAAAGTAGGCGGATGACTAAGCCTAGTTCGGGAAGAGTGCCAAGAATGTCGAGGGTTAGGAAGCCTCTCTAGGACTAAGTAACTCGACTATACGGGTCAATGGACCTAGTATGTTAAAGCTGTGGAATTAAAGTGCTAATGGAAAAGGGGCACAGAAAACTTATACAATGTAACTCTAGTTGGAAAAGATGCCGCGTAACTATGTCCTAAGGTATATGACAATTAGTTAGGCAAAAATATGTCGGTATAAGTTAGTATACAACATTTTTAGGGTAGTCAAGTATGCCTAGCGTTTTTGAGAAAACATTGGTATGTGACATCATTTGTCAGATCTCGGTATTCATGAAGAAATCTCATGTAAAACTCAGGCAGGATCTTGAGCACGCACCGATAAAGTAACTTTAACAAAGTAAAGACATGATGATTAATGATAACATACTTTTGTGTTGGCCAAATAAATATGATGGTGACATATGTCCCTTCATGATTACAAAAAGTCAAAGGTAACAATGCCAGTAGGACACGTGGCGTTTTGGGGTTGGATGTTTGACTTTTTGGCACCACAGTATGAGGTAATTATGAGATATTAAAATATACATTTCTTGCTATCCAAGAATAAAGAAAAATAGGCAGCCACATCAAGGATAGAAACAGCTTATTTAAACACATAAAAGCCCAATTACAAGGTTAAAGGCTTAGGGAAAAGTTGACCAATAAAGGGGAACCATCGGGACCAGTTAAGGTTTCTTGGGATGGACCCACCTGGCTACCCTAAAATGGTGCCATTTATGCCTATGTGGGGTCATAATTACATGTCATTTGTTTTGTCACATCAGATTCAAACGAGTGTAGATTAATTCTTATTATTTTACTTCCTCTCTCCTCATAATGACCATTTTACCCTCAAGGCACTATTTTAACCACCAAGTAAAAGCTTTCACCTAGTAAATTCAAAAACTATCATTAAGGGCATCCAAGGAATCTGATTTTGTGGATCTAGATGGTGCCACACATCTGCCCAAGAAGTCTCCATAATTACTTGGAGCGAAAGCCAAATAATTTTGTAAAAAACCTGAAGCATTCTTCTGACCATTGGACAATAGCAAGCCTTAGATAATAGCCCTAACTAAGAGAGTTTATTTAAAGACGTCCCATGCCCATTTTTGGTTGCCTAGGACGTGCTCAAAGAGGGAGAGGAGAGTAGGCGGCAAGGTTTTGGTTCAAGGAGAGGTGGAAGTCATACGCAACCGAAGATAAAGGTAAGCCCCTAACCAACAACTTGGTGAGTCTTGTTTTAAGTTTCTACCCTATTGTGTTGAACATGGGGATGCAGTGGGAGTTTGATATTTTTAATGTTTTCAATGGGTCCAAAATGTGATTCTGTGTGGGAATAAGTCAAGGCTACCTATTTCATACCCGGAAAGCCCTAAGTCTTGAAGTTACACAAATATGCCAAAAACTATGTTTTCTTGCTCCCTAAGGCATTGAATTTTGACCACCTGTGGTCAGTGGGAAGAGACTGATAATCTGGGCCCACATAAGTCCAATTATGTGGCACGAGTTATGAGGAAGGGTGTAATCGGCAAAAAATAGTTGTGTGGGACCGATTCAGGGTTTTCAAACACAGGCCCAGGCCCAAATGCCAGGAGAGGGCGAAAATTAGTAGGCCTAGAAGAGAGAGAAAAGTGACTTGGAGAGAAAGTACATGGTCACATCACTTTGAGAGAAAGTACAAGGTCATATAAAATAATAATGAAGAGAGAGGAAATAAAACAATCAAGAATTAATTTTGACCACACAATTTCAATCTGACATGACAATTGAATGACAAGTAATTATGGCCCTACAAGAGCATTAATGACACAAGCTTGGGCAGATTTGGTGGATCCCACTGACTTGGAGGAAGAGCAATACAAATGACCATTTTACCCCTAAAGTGTTATTTTAATTATGGGATAGAAACCTACACTTAGTAACTCCAAAAACCAACACCAAGGGCATTTTGGTAATCTAATTTTTGGCCCTAGAAAGGCACACCTATCTGCTAAGAATTCTCTAGAATCAAGTCAAAAAATTATATTTAAATATGAGACATCGTTTGGACCATTGAGGTAATAACCAAAATTGGACAAAAGCCCTAACCCTTGGAGTCTATATAAAGACACTTCCTCCCCTCATTCCCACCTGCCCAAGGACATGCTCAAAGTGTGAGAGGATGTAAATGGAAGAAATCACCAAGAGGGGGGGTGAATTGGGGATTTTAAAAAATTCTTTTCGAAACACCCAAGTTTTTAGATCGAAAACAAAGTATAACAAAGCAAGGGAAAAAAAGCTAGATACAGTAAGATTTATATTGGTCCGTTCCTAACCTTGACCTATGTCCAGTCCCCAGATGCCTTTTGGATTTTTCAGCTATCTCAATATTCTTTTATTACAACAATGTAACTCTCGAGCAATCCTAATGGCATAAGACTTGCTCCCCCTTAACTTTATAATTAAATAACTCAACTCACAGGTTCCACAACCTTTAGTTCTCTCAAACAAGTAATCGAATGATTTTCAAAAACAAACTCTCAAATAGAGCAGATATGAATGAACACTGAAGTGCAAATACTGTAGTATGCACAATAAAGAGTCAAATTAAAAATGTAATCAGTTGTAATTGTGTGTGTGTGTTGTTGCTATGAGTCTTCCTGGGTATTTATAGTTTAACTAGAGGAACTAGCCGTTGCATTTTCTTCTGTTTAATTCTTCAATGTTCAGCTTCATAAATGGAATGTGATAATTACATATATTTCTCTATTTCTTCAATTCTTAGTTGAAATCCTGGATTTAGTTGTTACAGATGGTCTTCCAGAATTCTTGTCATTCCATAAACTTTTTTTGCCCGTTGGAGAGTGATCTAAACAATCTATAACGGACTGAGCTGAACCATTGGGATAGAGGAGAAATTTCAGGCTTGTTCCTGTTGAATTCATATGAAACTAATGAGCATATCGATCAAGCATATATATCTGATGATTCGGAACTTAAAATGTGAGTAAATTAATTCATAAGTTTGAATGAGATAGATAGAAGACATCGTCTGTAAAACAGTGATCCGTTAGGCTCAAGTCTAAACTATGTAGGCTCGAATTTATTCATTGACACCTTAGAGAAAATATATAAGCTTTAGTTCATGCCTTCTATTTTCAGTAATCATCGGCATGACCTTCTAAAACCATTTTGGAATAACGCACAAGTTTGACTCTATAAGTGGCAGGCTAGTGTTTGAAATTGTTTGAAATGAATATAAGCTTTAGTCTAGAGAAGTAAGCTTGAGTTTGAAAAATGTAAGCTCGAGTCTAATCGTGTTGCAAACTTTGACAGCTCTCTGTCTGAGCCAAACTCGAGTTTGTAAGTTTTAGGCTTGAGTTTGCTTCAGCCAAACACATTTGAAATTCTTTCAATCAGAGATAGGCTTGAGTCTACATAGATTTGCTCGAGTTTATATTGCAACAAATCTTTGAATTCTCTCTGTAAGGCACAGACTTGAGTTTAACATGATAGGCTCGAGTTTAACTAAGATCAAATAACTTGATTTTCTCTCTGTCTCACGTAAACTTGAGTTTAACATGGCCAGCTTGAGTTTGCACCAGTTCAGATGTTCAAGCTTGTTCTCTGTCTCGAGTAGACTCGAGTTTATGATGTTAGGCTTGTGTTTATCTTAGTTCAAAAATGAGATTTGCTTTCAGTTAACCATAAACTTGAGTTTAACAAATCTAAGCTTGAGTTTAGCTTAACCAACAAAGATTAAATCAATTTTAACAAGTTTCAACCTTGTTTTAGTCAAAACAAACTTCTTTTGAGTTGTCAATTGTTACTTATCATCAAAGTACATAGAGAACTATCAAAGGAGAGTGTCCAGCTGAAGTCTAGGTCCGAGAAGTGAAAGAGGTCATACGCAACCAAAATTCCAAGTCTCACCGACAAACTACTTGTTCTTGTTTCTCCCCTAAAGTGTTTTCGTGGAGTTACAGTTGGATTTTGGTATTTTTGAGGTCTCTATTGAGACCAAAACTTGTTTTTGTATGGAGACAAGTGGGATCTCCTTTTTCCAAATCAGAAAAGTTTAAGTCTTTAAAATATGTAAATCTACCGATTTAGAAGTTTTTTGGGCAGTGTATACTAAGTAATGGTTTTGCAGTAGTAAATGAAGTTGAAATGCTTTTCAATTTTACATGGTGAAAGTAGACATCCTGAGGATGATTTTGATAAGATTTTGTGTCATTCTGATTTTCCAACCGAGAGTTCTTTTAAGTTGAAAATGACCTAAAAACAAGAATTTTGTCTTAGACTAGTGACCAAATTTTTTGGGAATCAGAGAAGGATGAAAACCCATATGACTTTGATAATTATTTTTTCCTATGCAGTAGACATCCAAATAGTTCAATGTCCATTGATTTCATGTTAATACGATTTTTCTAGAATTTATTAAAAATTAGCGAAGTTGGGTCATAAATTCTGGAAATCCGGTGTTAAGCGAAATTATGGAAGCTTAAAGTAAAAGTTGTATATGTGATTGAAAGCTCATGTGGATCATATCTTCAACACCTAGGGGAGAGTTGCCAATCTCAAGGAGTGCAAAGTAGTAACTGTTTACTTGCATACTTTATGTTGCTTTAGCATGTATGTTTATCATGATGTAGGAGATCGGGTTGTAGGACCTATTGGACTGCGTGTCATTGGGTTCTGTTGCAGTACCTATATCGGGTTGTAGGCCTATGAGATTGTATGTCCTTAGGGTTTTCCTACAGTATCGAGGTATGAGGGTAGACGGTGTCTGTCGAACTGTATGTCCTTAGGTGACTATTGAGGCCCTGAGGTAGGTGGCTAAGGTCTGCAGCCCTAGCTATTGAGGCAACTTAGCGCGCTGGTTCCGAGGGCTGCGTCTTGCCTAGGTAGTCCTATGAAGATGCTACATGCTAGTTTATTGTGCCAGAGGTAGGTTCATTTGTTTTTACTTCCTGATTGTGATTTGCATTGTGTACATATTGTATATGAGTCTAACAGTTACTCTGGGGTTCAATTTTGAACTCCACACTGGTTTAAGGATACAGGTGCTTTAAGTGGAGTTGATCAGGAGTTGAAAAGTTAAGGGTATGAAGTATTGATATGAAAATATGAAGACGCTTTAAGGAGGCTTAAAGTTGTATTTATTTCGGATAAGAGTATAATATTAATTACTGTTTACTATTTTATTTGGGATAACTGTAAACTTAACCCTACAGGGACTTATTTACTTTTTGGTTTATTGTACTTTTGCTAGTATATTGTATTTGTCCAAACCGGTAACATGTTCTATTGCGTTCACTTTGATACATGATAAAAGGAATAAGTAGCAGTCGAAAGGTTAAGTAAAAGGAATCCCTCTAATCCGCCACCGAAAGGGCGAGACCGGTAAGGGTGTAACATCACTTCCTTTAAGTGAATTCCTCAAGTGTTTTCGTAACATAAGAGTTTTTCTTTATATGATCAGGACATTTTTTGCAAACTGAGTTTTCACAAATTAGAGATAACCCTTTAGCTTGTTGTTCAATCAATTTGATTTTCCTCTTTGAGGGTATAAGTTCTTTTGTAATCTTTTAAAACTCATAATCTAACTCATTGTATTCAAAAAGTAATTCATCATAGGTGGGTTCAGAATCATACACCTCTTCATTGTTTTTAGGTTACTCTTCTTTTTCTGCAACTAAGCATACATTCACAACATCTTCTTCCTCACTTCTTTTATCTGAGGAACTATCTTCTCATATAGCATATATGTATGCCTTTTTCTTGAAGTAATTAAACTTTTTCTTCTCCTTTTCCTTGCCTTTCAACTAAGGACATTTAGATTTGATGTGGCCTGGCTTCTCACATTTATATTAGATGATATGTTCTTTGTCCTTAAACTATCGTCTATTGCTGTGGCTTCCCTTTTAAAATTAATTTATGAAACCTTGATCCTTCTTGTAGCACTTCTTGAACCTATGAATGAACATACTGAGCTCTTTGTCTTCTTCTTTGGGTTCCTTCTCTTTCACAGTATTTAGAGCAACACCTTTGCCTCTATTGTTGATTTCGTGTAAGCCCTTCTTGAATTTGAGCTTGCCTTTGTATTCAGATAAACTTCCAAATAGAGCAGCCACTAAAGTCATTGACTCTTTACAGGCTTCTTCGGTTGTTGTGACTTTGGCTTCCCAATCTTTTGTCAGGATGTTTAGAATTTTCCTGACTTGAGAGTTTTGCTCCTACATCTTGCCTAAAGCAAATAGTAGATTAATCATATAGGTAAAGCGAAGTTAGAACTCTCCAATGGATTCTCCGATTTTCACTCAAATAAGATCGTACTTAGTCATCAACGTGTTTATTCAATTCTCTTTGATGCCAAAATTTCCTTCATATAATGTTTTCAACATTTCTTTCGTTGTTGACAGATTACATATTCGAAAGTACTCCTTTTGATTAAGAGCACTTGCAGCATCAAAACAACTATACTGTTAAGTGTTACCTGTCTTCTGTCATTTTCATCAAATTCATATTCAACCTTTGGCACATTAATTTCTCCTTCTCTCCTTGGAGGGACATAATCACCATTCTCTATCACTTGCCTATTGCTAGGACAAACACTTTGAACTTTGTTTTCCAAAATGAATATTGTTAATCGCTGAAACCAGGTGGTCAGTTGATAGAGGCTCCATCTGACAACATTCCTTCCATAATTCTCTTTAGATTTTAAGCTCATTTAGAGAAAACCTTGCTCTGATACCAAATAAAAGTGGAATATCACCTAGAGGGGGTGAATAGTGGATTTCAAATTCTTTTCACAAATTAGCTAGAGAATGATAAAACAAAGAAAGAGATAGAAAGAATGAAGACAGAGGAATTATAATGGTTCGGTCCAATTCTTTGACCTATGTCTAGTCCTTAGATAATCTGGGATTTTCACTAACTCTCAATCTTAAATACATTACATACTCTGTTCTTGAAGTAATACTTTAACACTAGGATTTACTCCCTCTTACAGGTTGTAATCATACACTAACACTCAAGGTCTCTCTACCTTGAGATTAAACCAATAAATTGATAATCAAATAAGTGTTTAACAACTCCTCACTGAGTATATGAAAAATAATCACTAAAAGTACAAGAATATCCGAAAAATATTAAATAAAGTGAATGAAACACTTGATTGCAATAATGTCAAATTGAATGCGCAAAGTTTCAGTGGTTGGCAAATTGAATGCTTAGAGCTTCTTATACCAACTTCCATTAATGACTATTGAGAAGCTTTTAAGATAGTTGTTATGAGATATTCATATTTCCGTTAGACTCGGAAAAACCTTCCATTAGACACAGTAGATAGTTAATTGAATTTTGTGGTTAAGTCACTTTCGGCTCATCGTTCTTAGCAAACATCCCTTTTACAGGTTGTAATCATACACTCACACTCAAGGTCTCTCTACCTTGAGATTAAACCAATAAATTGATAATCAAATAAGTGTTTAACAACTCCTCACTGAGTATATGAAAAATAATCACTAAAAGTACAAGAATATCCGAAAAATATTAAATAAAGTGAATGAAACACTTGATTGCAATAATGTCAAATTGAATGCGCAAAGTTTCAGTGGTTGGCGAATTGAATGCTTAGAGCTTCTTATACCAACTTCCATTAATGACTATTGAGAAGCTTTTAAGATAGTTGTTATGAGATATTCATATTTCCGTTAGACTCGGAAAAACCTTCCATTAGACACAGTAGATAGTTAATTGAATTTTGTGGTTAAGTCACTTTCGGCTCATCGTTCTTAGCAAACATCCCTTTGGTCTGGATTGTGGTTGACTTAAAGAGTTGGTAATATCTTTTCGCCGGAATGAGCACCTACCATAGTAATATCATTTAGACTATTATGATTTTTATTCCGTGTGTAGCTCTATTTTTTGCAAATATTTAATGCTCTAATACACCATGTTGCTTTTTGGTTAATCAATGTTTAAACATTTGTTAATGATTTGAAATCCACTCAGAAAGAAGTTAGTAATAGTGCAAATAAGTTTGGGGAATATTTAAATAGAAACAAATGCTAACAAAAAATATTTAAATTTACGATTATTACAACGAAAATATGAAAGGTAATTGATGAATATTACTCGAGTAGCCAAACTCTCTTACTCGAGTATTATACTTGAGTAACCCATCCATGTGCTCGAGTAGCATTGAAACAGGAACATGTCAAAGGCTTTACAACGATAATACTCGAGTATTATATATACCATACTCGAGTATGTTCATTTTTGTGCTCGAGTATCCCTTTTCTTAGGAGAATTACACAAAGTGAAACCAGTTACCCATTTATACTTGAGTATAGTCTTACTCATACTCGAGTACATGTGAAACAATGCTCGGGTAAGTTCCTTATAGAGAGCAGTTATAACATTCAAGCATTTAAACTCGAGTAGATGCTTACCCGTACTCGAGTATCACTTGATACACGAGTACCATACTTAATGATGACTTCATTTGCTGTCATTGTGGTATCTTCTACTTGGTAGAATAAACTTCATGCTTGAGTACTTTACTTGAGTAAGCAAGGGAGCTTGCTCGAGTATGTTGTCTGATCTTTTCTAAACTTTACTAATTCTTTTGATATGATACTTGAGTAGCACTGATCCTATAATCGTATAACAGCCTAAGAACACTTGAACACACTATTATTTTTAGCATGCTCGAGTAAGAAAAACGGCCTACTCAAGTACAATAGGTAATATTTACTGATTCAAAACCTTAACCTTTTTCAATTCAAAAAGTAATCACTTCCATGTTTTTGTTATCATCAAAACTTTGAGAACTAACACCCTCATGTCCATTGCTTTTCAAATCATCCTCTATTACAGAGTAATAGATGGACATTTTCAAATCATCCTTGTATATTAGATTTAAACTTACATGCCTTTTAGGAGCCTAAACAAGTTTATTTCTCACATTAGAATTTCTCATAATATAACATGTATGAGAAATGTGACCTAATATACCACAATAATTGCACATTATAGACTGATACTTATGATGGACAACTTTGCAAATGTTGTGATGGTCGAGTAGACACCAAATCAAATGACACATATTTGTAAATTCTTTCTACAAGATTTTCCAGCATGATTGGGAACATTTTTGCTTTTCACAATAGAATCATAGTTGGTTGAAAAACAAATTTATGCAATTCTTCAACATGGTTTTTTTTAAACACACAAGAAGAATTGGAACTTTTCACCTAATAACATCTTGAGCTCCATATAATGATTCATCATAATCATCTATGAGCTCTTCTTGAGAATCCTCTTTCTCTTGTTTTTTTATGTTGACTGGATTATGGAAGTATTCTATGATTTCTCCTTCTTCATTTTCAACTTCCAGCTGTTCATCATCATTTATAGATGTGCAATTTATAATTTCTGATGAACTATCAACACTTTGTGCAATTTATAATTTCTGATGAACTATCAACACTTTCCAACTTGTACGCATTGATAAAAATGTCTTCAGCATTGGTAAAATTTTATTTTCTCGAAATCCTTTTCTGTCAAAGCACTATATAAAATTTTGCATTTCTCTAATGTTCAACAAAAACATTTTATTTTCCTTTTCAATTGAACACTTTCTTGGTTTGAAATCAAAAGCATTGGTAAAAACATTCCACAAGTCAAAATCGGATGCTTTAATAAAACAAGTCATTCTTACTTTAATAAAATCAGATGCTTTAATACACCCCGTTAAGTCCTTTAAACAAGAGCGTCACTCTAATACCAAATGTAAGAACCAGCTGAATCCAAGAGGGGGTGAATTAGGTGTATGATTTAAACCTTGGAACTTTAAAAATCTTTTCACGTCTTCTAAATCAATAGTCAGATATTCAAACAAACATATATTGGAAATATAAGAGATAAGGGAAGAGAATATGCAAACTATGATTTATACTGCTTTAGCCAAATCCTTGACCTACGTCCAATCCCCTAGCTCCACTTTAGATTTTTAATCAACAATTGTCTTCTTTAATACAAACATAAGAAAAGCCTTTACAATCCCACAAGTTCACCCAAGCACTTGCGAAGCCAAATCTCTCACTGAGATACTCCTCTTTTCAAATAGAAGAACTCGAGTTGATAACTAAGAAACTAGAGTTACAAATTCGAGTTCTGTTTCAGACTTCCAAAAGGCTAAAGTTTTTGAAAATGGTTTCGAGGAAGAACTTGAGTTGATAAGATAAGAACTCGAGTTGAGGCTTATGATTGAAATCGGAAAACGTTTTGACTTACAAACAACTTAAGTTGTTTACCAAAAACTCTAGTTGTTAAGATTTCACTGAGAACTCGAGTCTTTTTGGAAAAGAGAACTTGAGTTGTTATTCCACATGTCAAAGATTTTTTCTTTTTTTCTTTTGCACAAACACATGTCAAAGATATTGATCTTTGAAAAATGGTGGAATGGTATAATCGAAGCCTTATGAAAGTAAACAACACCCAAAATCAGCCATTGAAAACTCTTAAGACAATTAAGTCCTTTAAACAAGAACCTCACTCTAATACCAAATGTTAGAACCAGCTGAACCCAAGAGAGGGTGAATTGGGTGTATGATTAAAACCTTGGAACTTTAAAAATCTTTTCATGTCTTTTAAATCAACAGTTAGATATTCAAATAAACATATATTGAAAATATAAGAGATAAGGGAAGATAATATGCAAACTATGATTTATACTGCTTAAGCCAAATCCTTGACCAACGTCCAATCCCCAAGCTCCACTTTATATTTTCAATCCACTATTCTCTTGTTTAATCCGGACAGAAGAAATGTCTCTATAATCTCACAAGTTCACCCAGAGACATGTAAAGCCAAATTTCTCACTGAGATACTCCCCTTTACAAACTTTAAGGATACAATTGGTTTTTCACTCAAGATCACTCATTCTTGAGTAACTCTTAGATAAGAGGATTAACAACCAATCTTCTCTTTTAGAAGTGAATAAGATAAACACTGAAGTATGCTACAAATAATCTCACTCTCTATAGTAAATTATATGATTAGTGGGGGAGTAACTGATATAGACTTCATAGTATTGGCATTTTGACAATGAAGTTCTAATCTCATGTCTCATCTTCTATCTTGAATGCTTGTCCTATAATAGTTGAAGAAAAAAAGCATTCAACCATTGAGCAATTCTTCCCAGTTAGAATATGATCGTTGGATGTCAGTTGGAAGTAGCTATTAGACTTGCTTTAGTTTTTCGTTAAGCAGATGCAGTGATTCAACATTTTTAGTTTCCTTCACATGACATACTTTTGGCATAAGTTACATTCTGAGTGCTCAAGCAATAAGCTTTATGTAACATCTCTAATTTCATGAACAACCTACAAAGCATGAATTAATGAATTATTGAAAATTTCTTAGTTATACTTAAATTGTTTTCTTTATAGAATTTTCCAATTTAATTAAATAGCTAAAATGACATGTTATGTACAAAGTTTTGGTGAATTTGTACCAAGGTTAAAATGACTATAAATGTACCTTAATTTTCTGCCAAGTCAAGGAATAGGAGGATGAGGGCCAATGTTTGTAAGTCGACTTGTCAACTTAAGCAATTACCTTCAATACATTAGAGGACAAATTGTTGGACCATTACTAGGGCCAATATTTTGGCCAAGAGAGACAAAAGGGGAATGAAAATGATATTTAGAAAACATAACATCTATAGTTTGAAAGTGAAATATCACCTAGAGGGGGTGAATAGGTGATTTAAAAATTCTTTTTCGGATTTACATGAGGAATAACAATAATAGATATTGAGACAAACAAAATGAACTATCATGTGGTTCTGTCCAACTCTGACCTAGGTCCAGTTCCAAGACACTTTAGGGTTTTCACTAACTAACAATTACAAATACAATTACACACTTTGTACTTGAGATGGCCCTTTCACATTAGGACTAACTCACCCTTACAAGTTGTAATCATACACCCACACTCAATGTTCCTCAACCTTGCGATTAAACAGACAATCAAATAAGTTTTTGAGACTCCTCACTGAGTAGATGAATAATAATCACTAAAGTATTAGAATATCATAAGATATTAAATGGAGTGAATACAACAATTGATTGCAATAATGTCAAATTGAATGCCCAGAGTTTCGGTAGTTAGAAAATTTAATGCTCCGAGCATTTGTACCAGCTTCCATATATGAGCGTTGACGACTCTTAAGATAGTTGTTAAGAGATATTCATACTTCCGGTAGACTCGAAAAATATTCTATTAGATTGAATTCTCCCAGTTTACTTACTTTCGGCTCATCGTTATTAGCAAACTTTCTTTGGTCTGGATAGAGGTTGATTTAAGAAGTTGGTAATATTTTTTCACTGGAATTGATACTTACGATATGGATTATTTGGGCTGCTCTGATGTTTATTCCGTGTTCAGCTCTATTTCTCTGCTATGCAATAAATATCTCTAGTACAAATATTATTTTATGATGCTTTTCTAGGATTCTTACATTTAATCATCTGAAATCCACTAACAAATATGTTAAAAGCACCTTAAGAATAGGTTTTAGTGATAGAATGAAGTAATCGTAGAAGGATTTGAATGTTTGAATTTTCACAGACGATCATCCTCATTTAGTTACAGAAGAACTCAAGTTGATAACTAAGAAACTAGAGTTACAAACTACAACTTTACAAGACTCTAAAAGTGGAGCTAAAACACCAAAAGGGGGTGAATTAGGGATTTTCGAAATTCTTTCGTTGGTTCTCTTTTATGGTGACAATACAAAACAAACAGAGTGTAGGGAGGAGAAACTGAACACAAAGGATTATACTGGTTCGGCCCAACTCTTTGGCCTACGTCTAGTCCTCAGGCACCATGAGTATTTGATTATGTCTCTTGATTACACACTCTGTAACACTGAAGCAATTCTCTCACTTGAACTTGCTTCCCCTTACAAGTTGTAATCAAAGACTCCCAAATCTCCAAGTCCCCCGACTTGAGATTCTTTTCAATAAATGAATACAGGTAATAAACTCTCTTAAAATAGTAGATAAGATGAACACTGAAGCTTAGATAGTATCAACCGATACTCTGTACAGAAAGCCTAAGAATAAATGAACAAATTTAATGCTCTTTTGACTTTCAGCTTAATAGTTGTTGAAGAGCACTGAATGCTGCTCTATTTATACTTAGAGAATGTGTAAAGACCGTTGCAGGCATTCATATGATCGTTGGAGAAGATTTCTAACTGTTACAAGCTTCTTGGTCTCTTCTCTCTCTTCATTTTATTCATTTTTGTGATGGAAGAATAAGTGCTGAGTCTCTTGAGTTTATAGCCGTTGGAATGTCAGGGTTTTGAGTAGGTGAATGTATCTTTATCATTTTTCTATAGTACAGAGCTTATTAGACAAAAATATAGCAGATAGGTGGCTCCTCAATTAATGCTTTGACAGTTCTTTTGCTTTAGTTAAGTCAGCACTGAAAATCTGCTTAAGCCATCTATAATCTAGCTGAAATACACTAGCAAACACATTAAACATATCTGATAATGTTGATGGTTAATCTCTAAAAGCATTTAGATCAAATAACAAACACATTAAAGTATGCACTTAAGACCATACTTTAACACTCGAGTGTAGTCTTCCATAAACAAAACTCGCAATCTTTGCTTTGGAGCTTCAGTTGAGCTTAAGCCAATACTCAAGTATTAAACCAATACTCGAGTTTTTTACTCTTAAAAGAATTTTGCCCAAAACATCAAAACCGGAGTATTCATGAAATACCGCAGTATTGAAAACCCAAAAACTTAAGTTTCTCTCTGTATGACTCGATACTCGAGTATTCAACACCATACTCGAGTATGGGTTTCTGTTTTGAAACTCAGAGAGAACATTAGCCAGTATGAAACTAGAGTTTCCAAAACTGGAGTTTTCCAAACTGATGTTTGTATGTGTAATAAATGTTTAAATCATTTTTTGTTTGGCCCAATACTCGAGTATGTGAATGTCATACTCGAGTTTTCATTTAAAAGTGAAAACATTTGAATTTGGAGCCAAGATGAAAACTAGACTTTTCATATTCCAAAACTTGAATTTTCCAAACTGAAGTTTGCATTTCTTTTGTAAAACACTGAAGAGTCTCTTTGGCCTATACTCAAGTATGCTCTGATGGAAAACTTGCAATGTTCTCTGTAAAGGTCCAATACTCGAGTATCCACTAGGATACTGCGGTATTGTCCTATTCATTCGCATTGAGCTTTTCTTTGAAAATTCCAATTCTCGCATATTGCTATTGATACTCGAGTATTGTCTCAATCAGCAAGTTTTTACTTTCTTGAGATAACTCTTCAATCTTGGTTTCACAATTGGTTCTTATCATCAAAACCTATAGAGAACTAACAAACTCGAGTTCTATTTCAGACTTCCAAAAGGCTTTCAATTTTTGAAAATGGTTTCAAGGAAGAACTTGAGTTGATAAGACAAGAACTCGAGTTAAGGCTAATTATGATTGAAATCAAAAAACATTTTGACTTACAAACAACTCGAGTTGTCGGAAACTCAACTGGAGTTATTAACTTGAGTTTTTTAACAAGAAATCTAGTTGTTAATGTTTCACTGAGAACGCAAGTCTTTTTGGCAGAGAGAACTCGAGTTGTTATTCCTTAAACTTGAGTCTTGAACTTGAGTTATTTATCATGAAAACTCTAGTTCTTCAAAGCTTTTTGTTCAAAAAGAGAATAAGGCAGAGAGAACTCAAGTTGTTTGATAAGAACTCGAGTTGTGATGGTATGAACTCAAGTTGATTCAGAAGGAGTAGCCGTTGAGGTTCATTTCAAAAGATAGAACTTACGTTGATTTTTGAGAACTTGAGTTGATAAGCTTGCTAACTCAAGTAGCTTTAAAGAAAGAGTTTGAGAACTCAGGTTGTTTTGACAAGAACTTGAGTTTTCTTGAGTCATTAAATTGACAAGTGTTTGTTATTATCAAAACACAAACAGAGAACCAACAAAGTTCACATGATAAGGACCTAAGTGACATAGACTTGTAAGGAAATTAGGAAGCAGCATTCTTGTCCTCTTTGACATGAATATTTGGGCCAACATGAGAAAATGTGAGGCAAGAATAATTCCTTTAGAAAAAGAGGTATTTTGAAAGTCAAATAATAAATATGGAATAGTGACTTTGACTTAGGAACATGTCAACCAAGCTTACATCATCAAGATAATAAGATGGCTTGCTCAACAAGAGAAAAGAAGTAATTAGGGAGACACAAAATCTTCTCCTAAAAGCTCCATAAAATTTCAGCCAAGAAGGGCTTGTAAGACAAAGATGAGTCTTCCCAAATTCTTAGCCAAAATACAAGTGCTATTAGCTTGAAAATCAAATGTCATAAAAGGAAATTAAATCAATTTTTGAAGAGAAATAATATGACCTTTGGTTAATGCTTTTAGAGAACAAAATTAGCTTCCCCAATAAGCCAAGAAATTGGCCAAGAGGGAGAAGTACAGAAATCACATGTTAGAAGCAAAAATTAAAAAGCAAAGTCCTTAGTTTGGCAAGTGTCAACTTGGGAATTAAAGTTGACCAAAGGGAGACAATTTGTACAAGCTAATTAAGGCTCACTGAAAGTCAAATTTCTTCTCCTCCAAGCCATAAGATTTCGGCCAAAACAAAAGACAAGGAGAAAAGGATGTGACTTGCAAGGAAAGATAACATAAAAAGGAGTCAACAAGCCTAAGGAAAATTTGACCAATTGAAAAAGGAATAAAAGGCAATAATTAAAGGTGAAATTTTGTGACATTTGAAGACAAATATATTTTCCTTTTTGCAGCCCCAAATTCGTCCAAGATATGGACAAGGAAAGCAAGACAAAGACAAGTAATAATAATAGGAATCAAAGTCAAAAAGGCTTGAGTTTATAACCAATAAGAAAGAACCAGGCATAAGACAACAAGAGCAATTGAGCACAAGACAAACCAATATTATGCATAGAAGGGGGCATATTTCGGCCAAAAAGAAGAAGTTAAGGAAACTCAAGAAAAATCCAGAGAAAGAGAAAGGAAAATAATTCAAAATAAGAACCAATAGGAATTAATTAAGTTGTATGGAGCTTTTTGCAAGGTTGTAATTTATTATTTAAAGACTTCCAAGTCTTCATTTTTGGCTGCCATTTCGTGCTCTAAGAGAATGAGAGGAACGGAAAAGAGCTTACAAACTCAAGGTGAAGCCTAAGGTAAGCAAGTTCTAAGATTATGCTAGAATAGGCTGCTATCTTCTTTAATCTTCATAAATGGCTGTAAGATCTTATTAAAATATTCTTGTATGGCTCTCACATGCTGAAGGTTGTAACATATAGTAAAAGCAAGGAGAAGGAAGTTCAAGATAAACCAAGTTCTATAGCAAAGTACGTCACTAAACTAAGCTTGTTTGTGACTTTGTGCCTGATTTCTTGGATTCTTTTCATGATAATGGATTATGGTATTTTTAAGAGGAGGCTCTGCCCTAAACACTAAATTGAATTATCAAGAGGTTAAAGTTAAGATTGTGACTTTATAAAGAAAAGTAACCAAGACCTAAGCAAGATATGAAAGTAAAATGGAAATTGTTGTTGTTGAATGCTTAGTGTGATTTTCAACCAACTCTGTATATTTGAATTTGTGATGTGATTTTGTTGCTTTTGATTATTCCAAAAGGTCTGGAATGAAAATTTGTATGGGAACAAATAAGGAAAATAATTTTAAAACTCAAAAGATAAGTTAACATGAGATTAGTAAATCTACTAGCTTTAAGATTTTCTAGGTAAACATGTTTAAGAAATGAATTTAAAATAGTAAATCAAGTCCAATGACCGTAAAATTTTTCATACTCAAAGTAGACATCTTAAGCTTTAATCTGATATATAATTTGTAATTTTTCAAGATTTCTACTAAGAGATACAAATTTTTGAAAATAGACCAGAAATTTAGACTTTGCCTCTAACCAAAGGGTGATATTTTAAAACAGTAAAATCGTACGTATTTTGGTGGCATCTGGAAATATTTTTAGTCAAAACTAGACATGTTAAGAGTTAAATGGCCACTAGAATCACATTAATTGGATGTTTCTAGAATTAGTTATGAATTTTGAAGCTAGGACATTGTTTCTGGAATTTTTGGAGTATGGTTGAATTTCATGAAATTAAAGAAAAGATTTTACATAAGTGAATAAATGGACTATATTTGCTTTTTTTGGGGCTGGCATATATCTGTGTTCGCATTTGTTTACCAAGGGAAATTTCATATTTAGTGATAAGCTATTAGGTAGTAACTGTTTACTTATATATTTTGTATGGCTTTTGTATGTTTGTTGGCCATGATTGTGTCCTTGGGTCGCTATAAAGCTGATAATGCATTCAGTGTAGATTGGGGTTGAAGCCCGACTATAGTTATTGTTTTTCCCATCTTTGGAATTGGGCTTACTTTGGTAGGCTGTCTAGTGTGTGTATAAGGACTGGGTCCTTACACAATAAACATGTGCATGTGTGATATGCTTTTGATATGTTATTGCGTGTAATACTGAATGCATGTGGTATGTGTTACTGTTTTGATATGGTTTTTCTAATTATGGCTACATACATGCATTGCATACACACTGTATATGAGTTTGACAATAACTCTGGGATTCAATTAGGATCCTAGATTAATCTATAGACACAGGTGCATAGGTTGCTAAGATGAGAGAGAGCTCGGAAGGGATTCCATAGCTCACCCCTTTCTTTAAAGAACTGATTTCAGAGTAACTGGCACTAGACTTGAAATTGAGAATCCATTGGAAGTAGCATCAGAGGTAATCAATAAGCTAAGCAGGCATTAAAGACAAACAGGCTTTGGGACTTGGTGATTACCATAACTGAAGTGAAGATTTGGGAAGGGATTTCACCTTAATGTCAGGATTGGAAGTAGAATATGAGAACTGGGAGGTGCAAGTGTTCTTGCTGCTTCAAAGTCTACGACGTAAAGGTCTGGAGTTGGAATGCTTCCTGCTTTCAGGCCAAGAAAGGCATCTTAGTGTTTTTCTATCGATAAGGTATGAAAGAGCTTGCTTGTAAGAGTCTGGCGAGTTATTGGTTGAGTTGATTAGGAGTAAAGGTAAAGGCATGGAGTAGGAGGATGAAGAAATAGGGAATGTCCTATCCCCTTTTGTACTTTATATTTATGTTAGATGACTATATATTTTTATCTACTGCCTAATATTTTAGATCATAGTTCATACTTTTACTAGTATAAAATAGTTGTCCAAACTGATCACTCTGCTACGAACCACTATGATAGATGTTAACAAGTAATAATTAACTAAGGTAAAGTAATAAATAAGAGGTAGTTGATAGGGCAACACTTTATAGCCTATAACTCCACAAGTATACGGGCCACACCAAGTAATAAAGAGCAAGTAAGATATCGTTCCCACGAGGACTTAGTTTCCACAACTTTAATTAGGCATTGATTTTACACCATTTGAAATTGAATTGAATTAAATGAAAACAAATTAAAACCAACTAACTACCATAACTATCAAATGGGCAACCCAGAGTCACTAATACCTTATTACCTTCATAAACTTTGTTTTCACTAATTTAATTAGCCTTAATATCAATTTTATTAATCTCAAGTATAAATAGCTATAACTATCTGTCGGTCCACTTACAACCCTCTCTCAAGTATAATTCATTATGTCTAACAAAATTACTCAAGAGGCAACAAAACTCAGACACACTCTTCAGCAATTATATGGGGCTATTATGTATATGTCTATCCTAATCACAAATTAAATCGCAATATAATCACATATTATTTAATCTCAGAGCCTAATTGAAATCCCCTTTGTCAAGGTTCTCAAAATCATATTTAATGATGGCCAATCACTAAATAGATAAAACTAAACAAGATTAAATAACCAAAATTAATATTAATTATAACTAAACAATGAAAACTCAGTTTAATCCACCTATAAGTTCATAGTTACTCTAGGTTGCTAACCAAAATCAGCCACACATGACTTTAAACAAAATCCACCTCAGCAAATATGCATTCAGAGTTCAGATTCAAAGCACAGAAATTCCAGATTCAACACAACAATAAATTCTAGATTCAAGACTATAAAGAAAATCAAAGGGAAATGGAATAAAAACAATATTGAAATATCTTTCCCTCTGGTTTCCCTAAGAACAAAACACCGATGTTATCGAGACTCTCTCTGGCTCTCCTCGTAGCTGCAACGGTGAAGCTCGCCGGTGGCCTTGGTAGTGATGATGCCGCCAACAAGAGAGGATGAAGAAGGTTGAAGGTCTGTGCCTCCTCTGCTTATCGCCTCTGCTTCTTTTGTTTTTTTTCTTTCCATTTCCAATCGTCCTGTAGCATCTCTGCTTCTTCTGTCTCCTTTTTTCTCCAGCGTTTTTAGGTTTCTTCAACCGTGAATCATTTAATTCAATTCAATGTGGTTCCCCGCACAATTGACCATTCTCCAATTCATTTTCATTCTTCACTTCAGCCCAATCACGCGTCTCTCTCCAATCCCTTTTCATTCTTCAATTCACATTCGGCCCAATTCCATTTAATTAAAAGTCCAATTCAATTCAAAAGTCTTCAGCCCGTAACAATCCTAGTGCTTGCAAAAACAAAAGACATTAAATAATAATGATAATAATGATAATAATAATAAAACTAAAAGTTTTTTTCTTTTTTAAAAAATTCTAATTACTATTATTTATTTCCTAAACTCAAACTTTTATTTTAAATTGAAATCCCACAAATAATGTGTCTAATTTGATTTCTCTTAAAATCTAAAGAAAATCTCTTTAATTTAGTATTAATGACTTCCTAAATATATCAAATTATATCTCAAATCTATTAAAGTTAGGAAGTCATCAGTAGTCCCTCAGAGAATATCAATAAAATGGCCTTGCTCAAGTAAACATATTCTCTGCTCGAGTAACCTCTGAGAAACGCATAATGTTTACTTATGGAAACACACATACTCATGCATAATATTTCCTTGCTCGAGTAACGTACTCAAGTAAGATAAATTCATGCTCGAGTAAACAACCTGAAAGGCAAATGGATTAGTTCACAAAGCATATTTGCTCGAGTAGACTTTTTGCTTGCTTGAGTAACATGCTTGAGTAAGTCTTCAACGTGCTCAAGCAAAACATGTCCATGCTCAAGTTAGACGAACACCTTACTCGAGTATGAAGTGTGATCAAGCAATTACTTGCTCGAGCAACCTTTTGCTCGAGTAAATTCATGTGTTTGAGTACACGCTTCATTCATCACAAATTCATGCTCGACATATTGGAAAGTCCTAGAGCTCCAGACAAGTATACTTCAAGTGTCCTTCATGATCATATTATCACCAGAGTATCAAGCATTTCTTCATACTCGATTGATGATCAAGTTTTTATTTCCAAAATGCAACAACATTGGCAAAACGATGGTCAAATTCCAGTAAACGTAATTTTTTTTCATATAGTTCTAAATTTAACAAACCACCTACAACTAAAAAGCTCTTTAAGTCTTCTTTCTAATGTAAAAAGAATCAAACGCAAACTCATTGTATGTTGAGTGTTGTGATCAGATTAAAACAAGCTATCCAAAACCGGCATTTTTGAAACATCCTAAACTGACTTTGAACTTCAAAAATCATATCTCTTTTATTGGATTTTTTTTCCATTGTATTGATGTTTTTAAAAAGGTATTTTAGTCTAGTTTTATATGCCACAGGTTCCATATTATTTGGATGTATAATTTGTGAGATACACCCAAGTTACTGAAGTTGGGTATGTTGTGTGACATTAATTGATGTGGCAACTTCTAAAATTCATATTTCTTTCATCCAAACTCATTTTGGCTTGATTTTGTGTCAAAAAGATGCACTCGGAGTCTAGTTTAAAAAAATTGGTTTCACCTCAATCGGATCTTTGGTTTGGGAGATACATCGAATAATTGAGCATCGCCCAAGTGAAACAGAGAAGAACAAAGTGGCTGGAACACTGGATTATTCAAGCAATATCAGGCTTTTCTCAAGTAGGCTAAAAATGATGCTCGAGCATGGACTGTTCATGCACTAGTATTATAGCAAAATGGTATTATTCATCATGAAGCTTGAACTAACTTATTTTAACTTTGAATTTAGCCATTCCAATTCCATTTGATCATAGAGACTTCCAGATTCACATATAAGAACTTGAATATTGATATTCCCATTATATTGTACAAGTTCTACTTTCTTCAATCTCATTTATGGATCATTCTCCATAATTCAACTTTAACTAACTTAATTAAATATAACAGTTAGTCAATGTAGGAGATAAATATATTATGTAAAATTTTTGCTCTTAATATTATTAGGTAAGTATATTTGACATTATTAAAACTAATCATATCCAACAGATTCAAGACAAGGAAAAAGTTTTAGGCAATAGACATGTTGTGTTCTTGAGTTCTCCTGTTCACGATCCCTATCATAGATCCTCGAGTGAACACATGTTCTATTCCTAGCACTTTTATCTTTAAATACATATTTAGCCGTAATAAATACAAGATATAAATATGATAAAGATAAAATGTGCACATTATTTATCTTTAAATGCATATTTAACCTTAATAAATGCAAGATATAGTTTGAATAGGACGCCTTAAAAAGACGTCCTATATTAACTATAGGATGCCTTTAAAAAAGGCGTCCTATTTTATATCTATAGGACACCTTAATTATTATTTTTTTAAAAAAAACAAAACACCATATCTGGAAACACAGGGCACTTGAGCTTCTTCCAGCAACGCAGAAGCTCCTCCATATCCTTCAAGTCCTTCATCTTCCCTTTTTCCACTATCATCTCC
This sequence comes from Acacia confusa, assembly GCA_037074495.1. Taxonomy (NCBI): domain Eukaryota; kingdom Viridiplantae; phylum Streptophyta; class Magnoliopsida; order Fabales; family Fabaceae; genus Acacia; species Acacia confusa. Next base: position 25,961,738 of record CM073514.1, read on the forward strand.
ACTAGATGCTTGTCGAACCTTGCTTCTTCAACTTCAATATCACCAACTTCTCTCATTCTCTACATTAGGGAGCAAAACACTGAGAAGAATGAAGGAGAAGGAGAAGGAGAAAACATTGCTTTTGAAGGGTTGAAGAAGAAGGAGAGGAGGAGCTTGTGACGATAATGATGAAGACTCTCAACCTCACTCTCTCGGTTTCTCTCCTTCTCTCACTGAAACTCTCAGCCTCTTATTCTCACTCTCACAACCCAAACTTTCTGCGGAAGCAAGGAGAATGAGCACCTTAAATAAGAATTTAAGCTTATAGGGCGTCCTGTTTTTAAATATAGGACGCCCAAAAGTTTCAAAAAAAGGACTTTAGGTGTCCTATATTTAAATATAGGACGCCTAAAAATTTTAAACATACCGCCAAATTTTTTCCAATAAATAATAAGCGATAAATATAGGACTTTAGGTGTCCTATATTTAAATATAGAACGCCTAAAAATTTTAAATATACCGCCAAATTTTTTTCAAAAAATTCTCTAGGCGCCAATAAATAATAAGGGCCAAAAAATAAATAAAGGTGTCCTATTTTTAAATATAGGACGCCCAAAAGTTTTTTAAAAAAGACTTTAGGTGTCCTATATTTAAATATAGGACGCCCAAAAGTTTCTAAAAAAGGACTTTAGGTGTCCTATATTTAAATATAGGACGCCTAAAGTTTCCACCTATACTTTTTACTTCTTTTTTTAAAATAAGGACGTCTTTTGGGAAACAGTTTTCCCACAAAACCTTTTGCCTAGTAATTTCTGTTGACTTACAGAAGGTTAAAGAAGAATGCAACATTGATCTTTCACCATGGCTCAAACCTTTTGAGACTTTACTGTCCATTCAAGCCTCCTACAGTCCATCCATTGTCAAAACTTTCTATTTCCGGATGAGAACTGACAATATCCTAGATGAAGATGACAATCTTCTAGAGGAAAGGTTTACTACCAAACTCAGAGGCAAGAAGATCACCATATCTGCCAAGTACCTGAATGCTCTTCTGCAGATTTCCAAACCTCCTCCAGCCACTCTGGATAAGTACAATACCCTCATCACAACAATAGAGACTCAGATTGGACGGATGGTTAAAAAGGTTACTACAAGCCATGATTCGCTGGTCGAAGTGCAAGATGCTCAAGTTGAGCAATTGAAGACTTTGCATGAGAAAGTGGATAAACTTTCAAAGCTTATCCAAGGCAAGAAGGAACCTGATCCCATCCCTCAACCTTCACCTCACACCTCCTCATCCTCATTCTCCACAAAAGGCCTTCCTGTTCATGACTCTCCTTCCTCTCACCACTTCCCTCTATCTCCTCACATCTCATCACATATTCCCATTTTACCTTCTCCTACGCATCCTTTTTCACCACCTAGGCCAAATCCTCCAATCCTTGACATTATTCCATATGTCTCTCCTGTTCCTCTTACAGTCCACCTCCACCTCCTCCCAATGTCTCTCTCCTCAAAACAGCCTTGCCTATCAAACCCATCACTACTGTCCCTGCCTCTGATCCATCCCTTGCTGATGATGCCAAAGGGGGGGAGAAGGAAAGTGAAGAGTGAAGAAGTTATTTCGATTTTGAGCTTTCAAGTTATTGTGTGTTTTTAAAGTATTTTGAACTTTTAGTTTGTTTAAGTTGTTTTGATTCTCTGTAGTTTGCACATTCTGAATTAATACAATGATCTTCCTAAATATCTTGAGCAATATGTAACAAATTATGAATTTCTATGTTTCTAATCCTTGCTCAAATAAATTCTATTTATCTTGCTCAATCTCTGTTTTGAAAATCTCAAAATCTCTGTCTAATTAGTTTACAAGTGTTGTTATCAACAAAAAGGGGGAGAATGTTAGTTCTCTATGTGTTTTTTATGATAACTGACAATTGTAAACTAAAAAGGATTTTATTGTTGCTAAAGTTCAAACGTGTTTAAAGATCATAAAAAATGATTTAAATCCTATAATATAAGTTAAACTCGAGTTTAGGTTTGATAGACTCAAGTTTATACTTAACAAAAAAGCAAATTAGCATTTTGAACATAAGCAAACTCGAGCCTATCCTGATAGACTCGAGCCTATGCGTGACAGAGGACATGTTTTAAGCTTTTCAACAAAAGCAAACTCGAGCCTAACTTAATAGACTCGAGCCTGCTCGTGACAGAGACAAATTTCATCTTTTATAACTAATACAGACTCGAGCCTATTATGTTACACTCGAGCCTGTGGCTTACAGAGAGCTCTTCAAACCATTTTTCCTGATAACAGACTCGAGCCTAAGTTTTTAAACTCGAGCCTGTCCCTTCCAGAGAGCAATCAAAGTTTTTCACAAACATAGGCTCAAACATAAGTTCATTGACTCGAGCCTATTTCAGTTTGAAAAAGATTTGCAAAGCATTTTGCTGAAACAAACTCGAGCCTGTCACTAATAGACTCAAGCCTGGTTCAGGCAGAGAACTATTCAAGTGACAGAGCCCGATTTTACTCTAGCCTAAGTTTTCAGACTCGAGCCTATGCCCTTGTACTTAAACTTTAGCACGTTGTAAATAGCTCTAGACTCGAGTCTGTCACTAATAGACTCGAGCCTATGCGCTACCTCAAAATATTTTCAAAAATTAATCACGATAAACTCTGTTATACAAAGGGCAGACTCGAGCCTACCCATATTATGCTTGAGTGTTCATGAACAGACTCGAGCCTATTAGTCATAAACTCGAGCCTAACAGATTTCTGTTTTAAATGTCGCGCTTTTCACCTCTCTGATTCAATCTTATGCATTGTTTTACACTTAAATGGAATTACGAATCATTATACATATGTTTGATAAGTTTGCTCATGAGTTTCAGATTCCATTAACACATTTCAAGCTATAGATTCTCATTTCCGTCGAGACATTCAAACGCTGAATATTTTACTCAAGAAATCAGCTTTACAGCTAAGTACCCACTGAACTATCAACAGAACCTTATTATCAGACAAAGAGAATATTTAGATACTATGGCAGACAATCAGACGTGGGCAAGCAATGGGGAGGAGCCTAATGTCTCAATCTGAACTCTCCCAACGTCTCTTTCCAGCAGAAGCTTCAACAATCTTCATTCTTCAGTTTTATATAATAGAAAGCTTCAGCAACTGGATGACACACACAGAGAACACAGAAAACGAAATACCAAAAGACTCTAAGCTTTCTTCTTGTATTCATTTCATTAGTCTTATTCACTCACATTGAGCTTCAATATTTATTTCATCTTACTCTTAAAGATAGTCTTTGTGAAATTCGAAACAACAAATGGCCAATGTGTGTTCCTTGGAGGGTTACTTGTCTCCTGGTTCAACAAGAAGCAAACAACTATATATCTATCATTGATCGAAGCTTAATATATTGATGCATCAAGCTGTTGTGATCAAGTATTGTGGCTAAAGCAACAGCTTCAAGACCAGGGAATCCATCTGAAAAAAATCCCAATCCTCTGTAACAACACTAGTACGATAAGCTTAGTCAAGAATCCTATTCAACATATTGATGTCAGATATCACTTCGTTAGAGAACATGTGTAGAAGAAGAATGTCAAGGTGATGTTCTTTCTCACATAAATGCAACTTACTGATATTTTCATCAAGCCCTTGGCCAAATAGGAATTTATGTTTATCATTTAAGCTTTAAATGAATTATCATTACTAACTTAAGTATTGGAGTATCTAGAATTTTGTTTTGTAGAGTGCTATATTACTTCGTCTCAAAACAAAGTTTAACAGAGGATAGTGATGCTCGAGTAATTGAAGGTTTTACTCGAGCAATGGTATGTTAATTCCCTGTGGTGTACTGCAAATTTTGGAAAAGTACCGAGTAATGGCTAACATACTCAAGTAATGTCGTGTTTTAATGTAACTCCTGAATTTTGGACCCTAAGAATTGAGAAAAAGCCTAAAGTAGGCGGATGACTAAGCCTAGTTCGGGAAGAGTGCCAAGAATGTCGAGGGTTAGGAAGCCTCTCTAGGACTAAGTAACTCGACTATACGGGTCAATGGACCTAGTATGTTAAAGCTGTGGAATTAAAGTGCTAATGGAAAAGGGGCACAGAAAACTTATACAATGTAACTCTAGTTGGAAAAGATGCCGCGTAACTATGTCCTAAGGTATATGACAATTAGTTAGGCAAAAATATGTCGGTATAAGTTAGTATACAACATTTTTAGGGTAGTCAAGTATGCCTAGCGTTTTTGAGAAAACATTGGTATGTGACATCATTTGTCAGATCTCGGTATTCATGAAGAAATCTCATGTAAAACTCAGGCAGGATCTTGAGCACGCACCGATAAAGTAACTTTAACAAAGTAAAGACATGATGATTAATGATAACATACTTTTGTGTTGGCCAAATAAATATGATGGTGACATATGTCCCTTCATGATTACAAAAAGTCAAAGGTAACAATGCCAGTAGGACACGTGGCGTTTTGGGGTTGGATGTTTGACTTTTTGGCACCACAGTATGAGGTAATTATGAGATATTAAAATATACATTTCTTGCTATCCAAGAATAAAGAAAAATAGGCAGCCACATCAAGGATAGAAACAGCTTATTTAAACACATAAAAGCCCAATTACAAGGTTAAAGGCTTAGGGAAAAGTTGACCAATAAAGGGGAACCATCGGGACCAGTTAAGGTTTCTTGGGATGGACCCACCTGGCTACCCTAAAATGGTGCCATTTATGCCTATGTGGGGTCATAATTACATGTCATTTGTTTTGTCACATCAGATTCAAACGAGTGTAGATTAATTCTTATTATTTTACTTCCTCTCTCCTCATAATGACCATTTTACCCTCAAGGCACTATTTTAACCACCAAGTAAAAGCTTTCACCTAGTAAATTCAAAAACTATCATTAAGGGCATCCAAGGAATCTGATTTTGTGGATCTAGATGGTGCCACACATCTGCCCAAGAAGTCTCCATAATTACTTGGAGCGAAAGCCAAATAATTTTGTAAAAAACCTGAAGCATTCTTCTGACCATTGGACAATAGCAAGCCTTAGATAATAGCCCTAACTAAGAGAGTTTATTTAAAGACGTCCCATGCCCATTTTTGGTTGCCTAGGACGTGCTCAAAGAGGGAGAGGAGAGTAGGCGGCAAGGTTTTGGTTCAAGGAGAGGTGGAAGTCATACGCAACCGAAGATAAAGGTAAGCCCCTAACCAACAACTTGGTGAGTCTTGTTTTAAGTTTCTACCCTATTGTGTTGAACATGGGGATGCAGTGGGAGTTTGATATTTTTAATGTTTTCAATGGGTCCAAAATGTGATTCTGTGTGGGAATAAGTCAAGGCTACCTATTTCATACCCGGAAAGCCCTAAGTCTTGAAGTTACACAAATATGCCAAAAACTATGTTTTCTTGCTCCCTAAGGCATTGAATTTTGACCACCTGTGGTCAGTGGGAAGAGACTGATAATCTGGGCCCACATAAGTCCAATTATGTGGCACGAGTTATGAGGAAGGGTGTAATCGGCAAAAAATAGTTGTGTGGGACCGATTCAGGGTTTTCAAACACAGGCCCAGGCCCAAATGCCAGGAGAGGGCGAAAATTAGTAGGCCTAGAAGAGAGAGAAAAGTGACTTGGAGAGAAAGTACATGGTCACATCACTTTGAGAGAAAGTACAAGGTCATATAAAATAATAATGAAGAGAGAGGAAATAAAACAATCAAGAATTAATTTTGACCACACAATTTCAATCTGACATGACAATTGAATGACAAGTAATTATGGCCCTACAAGAGCATTAATGACACAAGCTTGGGCAGATTTGGTGGATCCCATTGACTTGGAGGAAGAGCAATACAAATGACCATTTTACCCCTAAAGTGTTATTTTAATTATGGGATAGAAACCTACACTTAGTAACTCCAAAAACCAACACCAAGGGCATTTTGGTAATCTAATTTTTGGCCCTAGAAAGGCACACCTATCTGCTAAGAATTCTCTAGAATCAAGTCAAAAAATTATATTTAAATATGAGACATCGTTTGGACCATTGAGGTAATAACCAAAATTGGACAAAAGCCCTAACCCTTGGAGTCTATATAAAGACACTTCCTCCCCTCATTCCCACCTGCCCAAGGACATGCTCAAAGTGTGAGAGGATGTAAATGGAAGAAATCACCAAGAGGGGGGGTGAATTGGGGATTTTAAAAAATTCTTTTCGAAACACCCAAGTTTTTAGATCGAAAACAAAGTATAACAAAGCAAGGGAAAAAAAGCTAGATACAGTAAGATTTATATTGGTCCGTTCCTAACCTTGACCTATGTCCAGTCCCCAGATGCCTTTTGGATTTTTCAGCTATCTCAATATTCTTTTATTACAACAATGTAACTCTCGAGCAATCCTAATGGCATAAGACTTGCTCCCCCTTAACTTTATAATTAAATAACTCAACTCACAGGTTCCACAACCTTTAGTTCTCTCAAACAAGTAATCGAATGATTTTCAAAAACAAACTCTCAAATAGAGCAGATATGAATGAACACTGAAGTGCAAATACTGTAGTATGCACAATAAAGAGTCAAATTAAAAATGTAATCAGTTGTAATTGTGTGTGTGTGTTGTTGCTATGAGTCTTCCTGGGTATTTATAGTTTAACTAGAGGAACTAGCCGTTGCATTTTCTTCTGTTTAATTCTTCAATGTTCAGCTTCATAAATGGAATGTGATAATTACATATATTTCTCTATTTCTTCAATTCTTAGTTGAAATCCTGGATTTAGTTGTTACAGATGGTCTTCCAGAATTCTTGTCATTCCATAAACTTTTTTTGCCCGTTGGAGAGTGATCTAAACAATCTATAACGGACTGAGCTGAACCATTGGGATAGAGGAGAAATTTCAGGCTTGTTCCTGTTGAATTCATATGAAACTAATGAGCATATCGATCAAGCATATATATCTGATGATTCGGAACTTAAAATGTGAGTAAATTAATTCATAAGTTTGAATGAGATAGATAGAAGACATCGTCTGTAAAACAGTGATCCGTTAGGCTCAAGTCTAAACTATGTAGGCTCGAATTTATTCATTGACACCTTAGAGAAAATATATAAGCTTTAGTTCATGCCTTCTATTTTCAGTAATCATCGGCATGACCTTCTAAAACCATTTTGGAATAACGCACAAGTTTGACTCTATAAGTGGCAGGCTAGTGTTTGAAATTGTTTGAAATGAATATAAGCTTTAGTCTAGAGAAGTAAGCTTGAGTTTGAAAAATGTAAGCTCGAGTCTAATCGTGTTGCAAACTTTGACAGCTCTCTGTCTGAGCCAAACTCGAGTTTGTAAGTTTTAGGCTTGAGTTTGCTTCAGCCAAACACATTTGAAATTCTTTCAATCAGAGATAGGCTTGAGTCTACATAGATTTGCTCGAGTTTATATTGCAACAAATCTTTGAATTCTCTCTGTAAGGCACAGACTTGAGTTTAACATGATAGGCTCGAGTTTAACTAAGATCAAATAACTTGATTTTCTCTCTGTCTCACGTAAACTTGAGTTTAACATGGCCAGCTTGAGTTTGCACCAGTTCAGATGTTCAAGCTTGTTCTCTGTCTCGAGTAGACTCGAGTTTATGATGTTAGGCTTGTGTTTATCTTAGTTCAAAAATGAGATTTGCTTTCAGTTAACCATAAACTTGAGTTTAACAAATCTAAGCTTGAGTTTAGCTTAACCAACAAAGATTAAATCAATTTTAACAAGTTTCAACCTTGTTTTAGTCAAAACAAACTTCTTTTGAGTTGTCAATTGTTACTTATCATCAAAGTACATAGAGAACTATCAAAGGAGAGTGTCCAGCTGAAGTCTAGGTCCGAGAAGTGAAAGAGGTCATACGCAACCAAAATTCCAAGTCTCACCGACAAACTACTTGTTCTTGTTTCTCCCCTAAAGTGTTTTCGTGGAGTTACAGTTGGATTTTGGTATTTTTGAGGTCTCTATTGAGACCAAAACTTGTTTTTGTATGGAGACAAGTGGGATCTCCTTTTTCCAAATCAGAAAAGTTTAAGTCTTTAAAATATGTAAATCTACCGATTTAGAAGTTTTTTGGGCAGTGTATACTAAGTAATGGTTTTGCAGTAGTAAATGAAGTTGAAATGCTTTTCAATTTTACATGGTGAAAGTAGACATCCTGAGGATGATTTTGATAAGATTTTGTGTCATTCTGATTTTCCAACCGAGAGTTCTTTTAAGTTGAAAATGACCTAAAAACAAGAATTTTGTCTTAGACTAGTGACCAAATTTTTTGGGAATCAGAGAAGGATGAAAACCCATATGACTTTGATAATTATTTTTTCCTATGCAGTAGACATCCAAATAGTTCAATGTCCATTGATTTCATGTTAATACGATTTTTCTAGAATTTATTAAAAATTAGCGAAGTTGGGTCATAAATTCTGGAAATCCGGTGTTAAGCGAAATTATGGAAGCTTAAAGTAAAAGTTGTATATGTGATTGAAAGCTCATGTGGATCATATCTTCAACACCTAGGGGAGAGTTGCCAATCTCAAGGAGTGCAAAGTAGTAACTGTTTACTTGCATACTTTATGTTGCTTTAGCATGTATGTTTATCATGATGTAGGAGATCGGGTTGTAGGACCTATTGGACTGCGTGTCATTGGGTTCTGTTGCAGTACCTATATCGGGTTGTAGGCCTATGAGATTGTATGTCCTTAGGGTTTTCCTACAGTATCGAGGTATGAGGGTAGACGGTGTCTGTCGAACTGTATGTCCTTAGGTGACTATTGAGGCCCTGAGGTAGGTGGCTAAGGTCTGCAGCCCTAGCTATTGAGGCAACTTAGCGCGCTGGTTCCGAGGGCTGCGTCTTGCCTAGGTAGTCCTATGAAGATGCTACATGCTAGTTTATTGTGCCAGAGGTAGGTTCATTTGTTTTTACTTCCTGATTGTGATTTGCATTGTGTACATATTGTATATGAGTCTAACAGTTACTCTGGGGTTCAATTTTGAACTCCACACTGGTTTAAGGATACAGGTGCTTTAAGTGGAGTTGATCAGGAGTTGAAAAGTTAAGGGTATGAAGTATTGATATGAAAATATGAAGACGCTTTAAGGAGGCTTAAAGTTGTATTTATTTCGGATAAGAGTATAATATTAATTACTGTTTACTATTTTATTTGGGATAACTGTAAACTTAACCCTACAGGGACTTATTTACTTTTTGGTTTATTGTACTTTTGCTAGTATATTGTATTTGTCCAAACCGGTAACATGTTCTATTGCGTTCACTTTGATACATGATAAAAGGAATAAGTAGCAGTCGAAAGGTTAAGTAAAAGGAATCCCTCTAATCCGCCACCGAAAGGGCGAGACCGGTAAGGGTGTAACATCACTTCCTTTAAGTGAATTCCTCAAGTGTTTTCGTAACATAAGAGTTTTTCTTTATATGATCAGGACATTTTTTGCAAACTGAGTTTTCACAAATTAGAGATAACCCTTTAGCTTGTTGTTCAATCAATTTGATTTTCCTCTTTGAGGGTATAAGTTCTTTTGTAATCTTTTAAAACTCATAATCTAACTCATTGTATTCAAAAAGTAATTCATCATAGGTGGGTTCAGAATCATACACCTCTTCATTGTTTTTAGGTTACTCTTCTTTTTCTGCAACTAAGCATACATTCACAACATCTTCTTCCTCACTTCTTTTATCTGAGGAACTATCTTCTCATATAGCATATATGTATGCCTTTTTCTTGAAGTAATTAAACTTTTTCTTCTCCTTTTCCTTGCCTTTCAACTAAGGACATTTAGATTTGATGTGGCCTGGCTTCTCACATTTATATTAGATGATATGTTCTTTGTCCTTAAACTATCGTCTATTGCTGTGGCTTCCCTTTTAAAATTAATTTATGAAACCTTGATCCTTCTTGTAGCACTTCTTGAACCTATGAATGAACATACTGAGCTCTTTGTCTTCTTCTTTGGGTTCCTTCTCTTTCACAGTATTTAGAGCAACACCTTTGCCTCTATTGTTGATTTCGTGTAAGCCCTTCTTGAATTTGAGCTTGCCTTTGTATTCAGATAAACTTCCAAATAGAGCAGCCACTAAAGTCATTGACTCTTTACAGGCTTCTTCGGTTGTTGTGACTTTGGCTTCCCAATCTTTTGTCAGGATGTTTAGAATTTTCCTGACTTGAGAGTTTTGCTCCTACATCTTGCCTAAAGCAAATAGTAGATTAATCATATAGGTAAAGCGAAGTTAGAACTCTCCAATGGATTCTCCGATTTTCACTCAAATAAGATCGTACTTAGTCATCAACGTGTTTATTCAATTCTCTTTGATGCCAAAATTTCCTTCATATAATGTTTTCAACATTTCTTTCGTTGTTGACAGATTACATATTCGAAAGTACTCCTTTTGATTAAGAGCACTTGCAGCATCAAAACAACTATACTGTTAAGTGTTACCTGTCTTCTGTCATTTTCATCAAATTCATATTCAACCTTTGGCACATTAATTTCTCCTTCTCTCCTTGGAGGGACATAATCACCATTCTCTATCACTTGCCTATTGCTAGGACAAACACTTTGAACTTTGTTTTCCAAAATGAATATTGTTAATCGCTGAAACCAGGTGGTCAGTTGATAGAGGCTCCATCTGACAACATTCCTTCCATAATTCTCTTTAGATTTTAAGCTCATTTAGAGAAAACCTTGCTCTGATACCAAATAAAAGTGGAATATCACCTAGAGGGGGTGAATAGTGGATTTCAAATTCTTTTCACAAATTAGCTAGAGAATGATAAAACAAAGAAAGAGATAGAAAGAATGAAGACAGAGGAATTATAATGGTTCGGTCCAATTCTTTGACCTATGTCTAGTCCTTAGATAATCTGGGATTTTCACTAACTCTCAATCTTAAATACATTACATACTCTGTTCTTGAAGTAATACTTTAACACTAGGATTTACTCCCTCTTATAGGTTGTAATCATACACTAACACTCAAGGTCTCTCTACCTTGAGATTAAACCAATAAATTGATAATCAAATAAGTGTTTAACAACTCCTCACTGAGTATATGAAAAATAATCACTAAAAGTACAAGAATATCCGAAAAATATTAAATAAAGTGAATGAAACACTTGATTGCAATAATGTCAAATTGAATGCGCAAAGTTTCAGTGGTTGGCAAATTGAATGCTTAGAGCTTCTTATACCAACTTCCATTAATGACTATTGAGAAGCTTTTAAGATAGTTGTTATGAGATATTCATATTTCCGTTAGACTCGGAAAAACCTTCCATTAGACACAGTAGATAGTTAATTGAATTTTGTGGTTAAGTCACTTTCGGCTCATCGTTCTTAGCAAACATCCCTTTTACAGGTTGTAATCATACACTCACACTCAAGGTCTCTCTACCTTGAGATTAAACCAATAAATTGATAATCAAATAAGTGTTTAACAACTCCTCACTGAGTATATGAAAAATAATCACTAAAAGTACAAGAATATCCGAAAAATATTAAATAAAGTGAATGAAACACTTGATTGCAATAATGTCAAATTGAATGCGCAAAGTTTCAGTGGTTGGCGAATTGAATGCTTAGAGCTTCTTATACCAACTTCCATTAATGACTATTGAGAAGCTTTTAAGATAGTTGTTATGAGATATTCATATTTCCGTTAGACTCGGAAAAACCTTCCATTAGACACAGTAGATAGTTAATTGAATTTTGTGGTTAAGTCACTTTCGGCTCATCGTTCTTAGCAAACATCCCTTTGGTCTGGATTGTGGTTGACTTAAAGAGTTGGTAATATCTTTTCGCCGGAATGAGCACCTACCATAGTAATATCATTTAGACTATTATGATTTTTATTCCGTGTGTAGCTCTATTTTTTGCAAATATTTAATGCTCTAATACACCATGTTGCTTTTTGGTTAATCAATGTTTAAACATTTGTTAATGATTTGAAATCCACTCAGAAAGAAGTTAGTAATAGTGCAAATAAGTTTGGGGAATATTTAAATAGAAACAAATGCTAACAAAAAATATTTAAATTTACGATTATTACAACGAAAATATGAAAGGTAATTGATGAATATTACTCGAGTAGCCAAACTCTCTTACTCGAGTATTATACTTGAGTAACCCATCCATGTGCTCGAGTAGCATTGAAACAGGAACATGTCAAAGGCTTTACAACGATAATACTCGAGTATTATATATACCATACTCGAGTATGTTCATTTTTGTGCTCGAGTATCCCTTTTCTTAGGAGAATTACACAAAGTGAAACCAGTTACCCATTTATACTTGAGTATAGTCTTACTCATACTCGAGTACATGTGAAACAATGCTCGGGTAAGTTCCTTATAGAGAGCAGTTATAACATTCAAGCATTTAAACTCGAGTAGATGCTTACCCGTACTCGAGTATCACTTGATACACGAGTACCATACTTAATGATGACTTCATTTGCTGTCATTGTGGTATCTTCTACTTGGTAGAATAAACTTCATGCTTGAGTACTTTACTTGAGTAAGCAAGGGAGCTTGCTCGAGTATGTTGTCTGATCTTTTCTAAACTTTACTAATTCTTTTGATATGATACTTGAGTAGCACTGATCCTATAATCGTATAACAGCCTAAGAACACTTGAACACACTATTATTTTTAGCATGCTCGAGTAAGAAAAACGGCCTACTCAAGTACAATAGGTAATATTTACTGATTCAAAACCTTAACCTTTTTCAATTCAAAAAGTAATCACTTCCATGTTTTTGTTATCATCAAAACTTTGAGAACTAACACCCTCATGTCCATTGCTTTTCAAATCATCCTCTATTACAGAGTAATAGATGGACATTTTCAAATCATCCTTGTATATTAGATTTAAACTTACATGCCTTTTAGGAGCCTAAACAAGTTTATTTCTCACATTAGAATTTTTCATAATATAACATGTATGAGAAATGTGACCTAATATACCACAATAATTGCACATTATAGACTGATACTTATGATGGACAACTTTGCAAATGTTGTGATGGTCGAGTAGACACCAAATCAAATGACACATATTTGTAAATTCTTTCTACAAGATTTTCCAGCATGATTGGGAACATTTTTGCTTTTCACAATAGAATCATAGTTGGTTGAAAAACAAATTTATGCAATTCTTCAACATGGTTTTTTTTAAACACACAAGAAGAATTGGAACTTTTCACCTAATAACATCTTGAGCTCCATATAATGATTCATCATAATCATCTATGAGCTCTTCTTGAGAATCCTCTTTCTCTTGTTTTTTTATGTTGACTGGATTATGGAAGTATTCTATGATTTCTCCTTCTTCATTTTCAACTTCCAGCTGTTCATCATCATTTATAGATGTGCAATTTATAATTTCTGATGAACTATCAACACTTTGTGCAATTTATAATTTCTGATGAACTATCAACACTTTCCAACTTGTACGCATTGATAAAAATGTCTTCAGCATTGGTAAAATTTTATTTTCTCGAAATCCTTTTCTGTCAAAGCACTATATAAAATTTTGCATTTCTCTAATGTTCAACAAAAACATTTTATTTTCCTTTTCAATTGAACACTTTCTTGGTTTGAAATCAAAAGCATTGGTAAAAACATTCCACAAGTCAAAATCGGATGCTTTAATAAAACAAGTCATTCTTACTTTAATAAAATCAGATGCTTTAATACACCCCGTTAAGTCCTTTAAACAAGAGCGTCACTCTAATACCAAATGTAAGAACCAGCTGAATCCAAGAGGGGGTGAATTAGGTGTATGATTTAAACCTTGGAACTTTAAAAATCTTTTCACGTCTTCTAAATCAATAGTCAGATATTCAAACAAACATATATTGGAAATATAAGAGATAAGGGAAGAGAATATGCAAACTATGATTTATACTGCTTTAGCCAAATCCTTGACCTACGTCCAATCCCCTAGCTCCACTTTAGATTTTTAATCAACAATTGTCTTCTTTAATACAAACATAAGAAAAGCCTTTACAATCCCACAAGTTCACCCAAGCACTTGCGAAGCCAAATCTCTCACTGAGATACTCCTCTTTTCAAATAGAAGAACTCGAGTTGATAACTAAGAAACTAGAGTTACAAATTCGAGTTCTGTTTCAGACTTCCAAAAGGCTAAAGTTTTTGAAAATGGTTTCGAGGAAGAACTTGAGTTGATAAGATAAGAACTCGAGTTGAGGCTTATGATTGAAATCGGAAAACGTTTTGACTTACAAACAACTTAAGTTGTTTACCAAAAACTCTAGTTGTTAAGATTTCACTGAGAACTCGAGTCTTTTTGGAAAAGAGAACTTGAGTTGTTATTCCACATGTCAAAGATTTTTTCTTTTTTTCTTTTGCACAAACACATGTCAAAGATATTGATCTTTGAAAAATGGTGGAATGGTATAATCGAAGCCTTATGAAAGTAAACAACACCCAAAATCAGCCATTGAAAACTCTTAAGACAATTAAGTCCTTTAAACAAGAACCTCACTCTAATACCAAATGTTAGAACCAGCTGAACCCAAGAGAGGGTGAATTGGGTGTATGATTAAAACCTTGGAACTTTAAAAATCTTTTCATGTCTTTTAAATCAACAGTTAGATATTCAAATAAACATATATTGAAAATATAAGAGATAAGGGAAGATAATATGCAAACTATGATTTATACTGCTTAAGCCAAATCCTTGACCAACGTCCAATCCCCAAGCTCCACTTTATATTTTCAATCCACTATTCTCTTGTTTAATCCGGACAGAAGAAATGTCTCTATAATCTCACAAGTTCACCCAGAGACATGTAAAGCCAAATTTCTCACTGAGATACTCCCCTTTACAAACTTTAAGGATACAATTGGTTTTTCACTCAAGATCACTCATTCTTGAGTAACTCTTAGATAAGAGGATTAACAACCAATCTTCTCTTTTAGAAGTAAATAAGATAAACACTGAAGTATGCTACAAATAATCTCACTCTCTATAGTAAATTATATGATTAGTGGGGGAGTAACTGATATAGACTTCATAGTATTGGCATTTTGACAATGAAGTTCTAATCTCATGTCTCATCTTCTATCTTGAATGCTTGTCCTATAATAGTTGAAGAAAAAAAGCATTCAACCATTGAGCAATTCTTCCCAGTTAGAATATGATCGTTGGATGTCAGTTGGAAGTAGCTATTAGACTTGCTTTAGTTTTTCGTTAAGCAGATGCAGTGATTCAACATTTTTAGTTTCCTTCACATGACATACTTTTGGCATAAGTTACATTCTGAGTGCTCAAGCAATAAGCTTTATGTAACATCTCTAATTTCATGAACAACCTACAAAGCATGAATTAATGAATTATTGAAAATTTCTTAGTTATACTTAAATTGTTTTCTTTATAGAATTTTCCAATTTAATTAAATAGCTAAAATGACATGTTATGTACAAAGTTTTGGTGAATTTGTACCAAGGTTAAAATGACTATAAATGTACCTTAATTTTCTGCCAAGTCAAGGAATAGGAGGATGAGGGCCAATGTTTGTAAGTCGACTTGTCAACTTAAGCAATTACCTTCAATACATTAGAGGACAAATTGTTGGACCATTACTAGGGCCAATATTTTGGCCAAGAGAGACAAAAGGGGAATGAAAATGATATTTAGAAAACATAACATCTATAGTTTGAAAGTGAAATATCACCTAGAGGGGGTGAATAGGTGATTTAAAAATTCTTTTTCGGATTTACATGAGGAATAACAATAATAGATATTGAGACAAACAAAATGAACTATCATGTGGTTCTGTCCAACTCTGACCTAGGTCCAGTTCCAAGACACTTTAGGGTTTTCACTAACTAACAATTACAAATACAATTACACACTTTGTACTTGAGATGGCCCTTTCACATTAGGACTAACTCACCCTTACAAGTTGTAATCATACACCCACACTCAATGTTCCTCAACCTTGCGATTAAACAGACAATCAAATAAGTTTTTGAGACTCCTCACTGAGTAGATGAATAATAATCACTAAAGTATTAGAATATCATAAGATATTAAATGGAGTGAATACAACAATTGATTGCAATAATGTCAAATTGAATGCCCAGAGTTTCGGTAGTTAGAAAATTTAATGCTCCGAGCATTTGTACCAGCTTCCATATATGAGCGTTGACGACTCTTAAGATAGTTGTTAAGAGATATTCATACTTCCGGTAGACTCGAAAAATATTCTATTAGATTGAATTCTCCCAGTTTACTTACTTTCGGCTCATCGTTATTAGCAAACTTTCTTTGGTCTGGATAGAGGTTGATTTAAGAAGTTGGTAATATTTTTTCACTGGAATTGATACTTACGATATGGATTATTTGGGCTGCTCTGATGTTTATTCCGTGTTCAGCTCTATTTCTCTGCTATGCAATAAATATCTCTAGTACAAATATTATTTTATGATGCTTTTCTAGGATTCTTACATTTAATCATCTGAAATCCACTAACAAATATGTTAAAAGCACCTTAAGAATAGGTTTTAGTGATAGAATGAAGTAATCGTAGAAGGATTTGAATGTTTGAATTTTCACAGACGATCATCCTCATTTAGTTACAGAAGAACTCAAGTTGATAACTAAGAAACTAGAGTTACAAACTACAACTTTACAAGACTCTAAAAGTGGAGCTAAAACACCAAAAGGGGGTGAATTAGGGATTTTCGAAATTCTTTCGTTGGTTCTCTTTTATGGTGACAATACAAAACAAACAGAGTGTAGGGAGGAGAAACTGAACACAAAGGATTATACTGGTTCGGCCCAACTCTTTGGCCTACGTCTAGTCCTCAGGCACCATGAGTATTTGATTATGTCTCTTGATTACACACTCTGTAACACTGAAGCAATTCTCTCACTTGAACTTGCTTCCCCTTACAAGTTGTAATCAAAGACTCCCAAATCTCCAAGTCCCCCGACTTGAGATTCTTTTCAATAAATGAATACAGGTAATAAACTCTCTTAAAATAGTAGATAAGATGAACACTGAAGCTTAGATAGTATCAACCGATACTCTGTACAGAAAGCCTAAGAATAAATGAACAAATTTAATGCTCTTTTGACTTTCAGCTTAATAGTTGTTGAAGAGCACTGAATGCTGCTCTATTTATACTTAGAGAATGTGTAAAGACCGTTGCAGGCATTCATATGATCGTTGGAGAAGATTTCTAACTGTTACAAGCTTCTTGGTCTCTTCTCTCTCTTCATTTTATTCATTTTTGTGATGGAAGAATAAGTGCTGAGTCTCTTGAGTTTATAGCCGTTGGAATGTCAGGGTTTTGAGTAGGTGAATGTATCTTTATCATTTTTCTATAGTACAGAGCTTATTAGACAAAAATATAGCAGATAGGTGGCTCCTCAATTAATGCTTTGACAGTTCTTTTGCTTTAGTTAAGTCAGCACTGAAAATCTGCTTAAGCCATCTATAATCTAGCTGAAATACACTAGCAAACACATTAAACATATCTGATAATGTTGATGGTTAATCTCTAAAAGCATTTAGATCAAATAACAAACACATTAAAGTATGCACTTAAGACCATACTTTAACACTCGAGTGTAGTCTTCCATAAACAAAACTCGCAATCTTTGCTTTGGAGCTTCAGTTGAGCTTAAGCCAATACTCAAGTATTAAACCAATACTCGAGTTTTTTACTCTTAAAAGAATTTTGCCCAAAACATCAAAACCGGAGTATTCATGAAATACCGCAGTATTGAAAACCCAAAAACTTAAGTTTCTCTCTGTATGACTCGATACTCGAGTATTCAACACCATACTCGAGTATGGGTTTCTGTTTTGAAACTCAGAGAGAACATTAGCCAGTATGAAACTAGAGTTTCCAAAACTGGAGTTTTCCAAACTGATGTTTGTATGTGTAATAAATGTTTAAATCATTTTTTGTTTGGCCCAATACTCGAGTATGTGAATGTCATACTCGAGTTTTCATTTAAAAGTGAAAACATTTGAATTTGGAGCCAAGATGAAAACTAGACTTTTCATATTCCAAAACTTGAATTTTCCAAACTGAAGTTTGCATTTCTTTTGTAAAACACTGAAGAGTCTCTTTGGCCTATACTCAAGTATGCTCTGATGGAAAACTTGCAATGTTCTCTGTAAAGGTCCAATACTCGAGTATCCACTAGGATACTGCGGTATTGTCCTATTCATTCGCATTGAGCTTTTCTTTGAAAATTCCAATTCTCGCATATTGCTATTGATACTCGAGTATTGTCTCAATCAGCAAGTTTTTACTTTCTTGAGATAACTCTTCAATCTTGGTTTCACAATTGGTTCTTATCATCAAAACCTATAGAGAACTAACAAACTCGAGTTCTATTTCAGACTTCCAAAAGGCTTTCAATTTTTGAAAATGGTTTCAAGGAAGAACTTGAGTTGATAAGACAAGAACTCGAGTTAAGGCTAATTATGATTGAAATCAAAAAACATTTTGACTTACAAACAACTCGAGTTGTCGGAAACTCAACTGGAGTTATTAACTTGAGTTTTTTAACAAGAAATCTAGTTGTTAATGTTTCACTGAGAACGCAAGTCTTTTTGGCAGAGAGAACTCGAGTTGTTATTCCTTAAACTTGAGTCTTGAACTTGAGTTATTTATCATGAAAACTCTAGTTCTTCAAAGCTTTTTGTTCAAAAAGAGAATAAGGCAGAGAGAACTCAAGTTGTTTGATAAGAACTCGAGTTGTGATGGTATGAACTCAAGTTGATTCAGAAGGAGTAGCCGTTGAGGTTCATTTCAAAAGATAGAACTTACGTTGATTTTTGAGAACTTGAGTTGATAAGCTTGCTAACTCAAGTAGCTTTAAAGAAAGAGTTTGAGAACTCAGGTTGTTTTGACAAGAACTTGAGTTTTCTTGAGTCATTAAATTGACAAGTGTTTGTTATTATCAAAACACAAACAGAGAACCAACAAAGTTCACATGATAAGGACCTAAGTGACATAGACTTGTAAGGAAATTAGGAAGCAGCATTCTTGTCCTCTTTGACATGAATATTTGGGCCAACATGAGAAAATGTGAGGCAAGAATAATTCCTTTAGAAAAAGAGGTATTTTGAAAGTCAAATAATAAATATGGAATAGTGACTTTGACTTAGGAACATGTCAACCAAGCTTACATCATCAAGATAATAAGATGGCTTGCTCAACAAGAGAAAAGAAGTAATTAGGGAGACACAAAATCTTCTCCTAAAAGCTCCATAAAATTTCAGCCAAGAAGGGCTTGTAAGACAAAGATGAGTCTTCCCAAATTCTTAGCCAAAATACAAGTGCTATTAGCTTGAAAATCAAATGTCATAAAAGGAAATTAAATCAATTTTTGAAGAGAAATAATATGACCTTTGGTTAATGCTTTTAGAGAACAAAATTAGCTTCCCCAATAAGCCAAGAAATTGGCCAAGAGGGAGAAGTACAGAAATCACATGTTAGAAGCAAAAATTAAAAAGCAAAGTCCTTAGTTTGGCAAGTGTCAACTTGGGAATTAAAGTTGACCAAAGGGAGACAATTTGTACAAGCTAATTAAGGCTCACTGAAAGTCAAATTTCTTCTCCTCCAAGCCATAAGATTTCGGCCAAAACAAAAGACAAGGAGAAAAGGATGTGACTTGCAAGGAAAGATAACATAAAAAGGAGTCAACAAGCCTAAGGAAAATTTGACCAATTGAAAAAGGAATAAAAGGCAATAATTAAAGGTGAAATTTTGTGACATTTGAAGACAAATATATTTTCCTTTTTGCAGCCCCAAATTCGTCCAAGATATGGACAAGGAAAGCAAGACAAAGACAAGTAATAATAATAGGAATCAAAGTCAAAAAGGCTTGAGTTTATAACCAATAAGAAAGAACCAGGCATAAGACAACAAGAGCAATTGAGCACAAGACAAACCAATATTATGCATAGAAGGGGGCATATTTCGGCCAAAAAGAAGAAGTTAAGGAAACTCAAGAAAAATCCAGAGAAAGAGAAAGGAAAATAATTCAAAATAAGAACCAATAGGAATTAATTAAGTTGTATGGAGCTTTTTGCAAGGTTGTAATTTATTATTTAAAGACTTCCAAGTCTTCATTTTTGGCTGCCATTTCGTGCTCTAAGAGAATGAGAGGAACGGAAAAGAGCTTACAAACTCAAGGTGAAGCCTAAGGTAAGCAAGTTCTAAGATTATGCTAGAATAGGCTGCTATCTTCTTTAATCTTCATAAATGGCTGTAAGATCTTATTAAAATATTCTTGTATGGCTCTCACATGCTGAAGGTTGTAACATATAGTAAAAGCAAGGAGAAGGAAGTTCAAGATAAACCAAGTTCTATAGCAAAGTACGTCACTAAACTAAGCTTGTTTGTGACTTTGTGCCTGATTTCTTGGATTCTTTTCATGATAATGGATTATGGTATTTTTAAGAGGAGGCTCTGCCCTAAACACTAAATTGAATTATCAAGAGGTTAAAGTTAAGATTGTGACTTTATAAAGAAAAGTAACCAAGACCTAAGCAAGATATGAAAGTAAAATGGAAATTGTTGTTGTTGAATGCTTAGTGTGATTTTCAACCAACTCTGTATATTTGAATTTGTGATGTGATTTTGTTGCTTTTGATTATTCCAAAAGGTCTGGGATGAAAATTTGTATGGGAACAAATAAGGAAAATAATTTTAAAACTCAAAAGATAAGTTAACATGAGATTAGTAAATCTACTAGCTTTAAGATTTTCTAGGTAAACATGTTTAAGAAATGAATTTAAAATAGTAAATCAAGTCCAATGACCGTAAAATTTTTCATACTCAAAGTAGACATCTTAAGCTTTAATCTGATATATAATTTGTAATTTTTCAAGATTTCTACTAAGAGATACAAATTTTTGAAAATAGACCAGAAATTTAGACTTTGCCTCTAACCAAAGGGTGATATTTTAAAACAGTAAAATCGTACGTATTTTGGTGGCATCTGGAAATATTTTTAGTCAAAACTAGACATGTTAAGAGTTAAATGGCCACTAGAATCACATTAATTGGATGTTTCTAGAATTAGTTATGAATTTTGAAGCTAGGACATTGTTTCTGGAATTTTTGGAGTATGGTTGAATTTCATGAAATTAAAGAAAAGATTTTACATAAGTGAATAAATGGACTATATTTGCTTTTTTTGGGGCTGGCATATATCTGTGTTCGCATTTGTTTACCAAGGGAAATTTCATATTTAGTGATAAGCTATTAGGTAGTAACTGTTTACTTATATATTTTGTATGGCTTTTGTATGTTTGTTGGCCATGATTGTGTCCTTGGGTCGCTATAAAGCTGATAATGCATTCAGTGTAGATTGGGGTTGAAGCCCGACTATAGTTATTGTTTTTCCCATCTTTGGAATTGGGCTTACTTTGGTAGGCTGTCTAGTGTGTGTATAAGGACTGGGTCCTTACACAATAAACATGTGCATGTGTGATATGCTTTTGATATGTTATTGCGTGTAATACTGAATGCATGTGGTATGTGTTACTGTTTTGATATGGTTTTTCTAATTATGGCTACATACATGCATTGCATACACACTGTATATGAGTTTGACAATAACTCTGGGATTCAATTAGGATCCTAGATTAATCTATAGACACAGGTGCATAGGTTGCTAAGATGAGAGAGAGCTCGGAAGGGATTCCATAGCTCACCCCTTTCTTTAAAGAACTGATTTCAGAGTAACTGGCACTAGACTTGAAATTGAGAATCCATTGGAAGTAGCATCAGAGGTAATCAATAAGCTAAGCAGGCATTAAAGACAAACAGGCTTTGGGACTTGGTGATTACCATAACTGAAGTGAAGATTTGGGAAGGGATTTCACCTTAATGTCAGGATTGGAAGTAGAATATGAGAACTGGGAGGTGCAAGTGTTCTTGCTGCTTCAAAGTCTACGACGTAAAGGTCTGGAGTTGGAATGCTTCCTGCTTTCAGGCCAAGAAAGGCATCTTAGTGTTTTTCTATCGATAAGGTATGAAAGAGCTTGCTTGTAAGAGTCTGGCGAGTTATTGGTTGAGTTGATTAGGAGTAAAGGTAAAGGCATGGAGTAGGAGGATGAAGAAATAGGGAATGTCCTATCCCCTTTTGTACTTTATATTTATGTTAGATGACTATATATTTTTATCTACTGCCTAATATTTTAGATCATAGTTCATACTTTTACTAGTATAAAATAGTTGTCCAAACTGATCACTCTGCTACGAACCACTATGATAGATGTTAACAAGTAATAATTAACTAAGGTAAAGTAATAAATAAGAGGTAGTTGATAGGGCAACACTTTATAGCCTATAACTCCACAAGTATACGGGCCACACCAAGTAATAAAGAGCAAGTAAGATATCGTTCCCACGAGGACTTAGTTTCCACAACTTTAATTAGGCATTGATTTTACACCATTTGAAATTGAATTGAATTAAATGAAAACAAATTAAAACCAACTAACTACCATAACTATCAAATGGGCAACCCAGAGTCACTAATACCTTATTACCTTCATAAACTTTGTTTTCACTAATTTAATTAGCCTTAATATCAATTTTATTAATCTCAAGTATAAATAGCTATAACTATCTGTCGGTCCACTTACAACCCTCTCTCAAGTATAATTCATTATGTCTAACAAAATTACTCAAGAGGCAACAAAACTCAGACACACTCTTCAGCAATTATATGGGGCTATTATGTATATGTCTATCCTAATCACAAATTAAATCGCAATATAATCACATATTATTTAATCTCAGAGCCTAATTGAAATCCCCTTTGTCAAGGTTCTCAAAATCATATTTAATGATGGCCAATCACTAAATAGATAAAACTAAACAAGATTAAATAACCAAAATTAATATTAATTATAACTAAACAATGAAAACTCAGTTTAATCCACCTATAAGTTCATAGTTACTCTAGGTTGCTAACCAAAATCAGCCACACATGACTTTAAACAAAATCCACCTCAGCAAATATGCATTCAGAGTTCAGATTCAAAGCACAGAAATTCCAGATTCAACACAACAATAAATTCTAGATTCAAGACTATAAAGAAAATCAAAGGGAAATGGAATAAAAACAATATTGAAATATCTTTCCCTCTGGTTTCCCTAAGAACAAAACACCGATGTTATCGAGACTCTCTCTGGCTCTCCTCGTAGCTGCAACGGTGAAGCTCGCCGGTGGCCTTGGTAGTGATGATGCCGCCAACAAGAGAGGATGAAGAAGGTTGAAGGTCTGTGCCTCCTCTGCTTATCGCCTCTGCTTCTTTTGTTTTTTTTCTTTCCATTTCCAATCGTCCTGTAGCATCTCTGCTTCTTCTGTCTCCTTTTTTCTCCAGCGTTTTTAGGTTTCTTCAACCGTGAATCATTTAATTCAATTCAATGTGGTTCCCCGCACAATTGACCATTCTCCAATTCATTTTCATTCTTCACTTCAGCCCAATCACGCGTCTCTCTCCAATCCCTTTTCATTCTTCAATTCACATTCGGCCCAATTCCATTTAATTAAAAGTCCAATTCAATTCAAAAGTCTTCAGCCCGTAACAATCCTAGTGCTTGCAAAAACAAAAGACATTAAATAATAATGATAATAATGATAATAATAATAAAACTAAAAGTTTTTTTCTTTTTTAAAAAATTCTAATTACTATTATTTATTTCCTAAACTCAAACTTTTATTTTAAATTGAAATCCCACAAATAATGTGTCTAATTTGATTTCTCTTAAAATCTAAAGAAAATCTCTTTAATTTAGTATTAATGACTTCCTAAATATATCAAATTATATCTCAAATCTATTAAAGTTAGGAAGTCATCAGTAGTCCCTCAGAGAATATCAATAAAATGGCCTTGCTCAAGTAAACATATTCTCTGCTCGAGTAACCTCTGAGAAACGCATAATGTTTACTTATGGAAACACACATACTCATGCATAATATTTCCTTGCTCGAGTAACGTACTCAAGTAAGATAAATTCATGCTCGAGTAAACAACCTGAAAGGCAAATGGATTAGTTCACAAAGCATATTTGCTCGAGTAGACTTTTTGCTTGCTTGAGTAACATGCTTGAGTAAGTCTTCAACGTGCTCAAGCAAAACATGTCCATGCTCAAGTTAGACGAACACCTTACTCGAGTATGAAGTGTGATCAAGCAATTACTTGCTCGAGCAACCTTTTGCTCGAGTAAATTCATGTGTTTGAGTACACGCTTCATTCATCACAAATTCATGCTCGACATATTGGAAAGTCCTAGAGCTCCAGACAAGTATACTTCAAGTGTCCTTCATGATCATATTATCACCAGAGTATCAAGCATTTCTTCATACTCGATTGATGATCAAGTTTTTATTTCCAAAATGCAACAACATTGGCAAAACGATGGTCAAATTCCAGTAAACGTAATTTTTTTTCATATAGTTCTAAATTTAACAAACCACCTACAACTAAAAAGCTCTTTAAGTCTTCTTTCTAATGTAAAAAGAATCAAACGCAAACTCATTGTATGTTGAGTGTTGTGATCAGATTAAAACAAGCTATCCAAAACCGGCATTTTTGAAACATCCTAAACTGACTTTGAACTTCAAAAATCATATCTCTTTTATTGGATTTTTTTTCCATTGTATTGATGTTTTTAAAAAGGTATTTTAGTCTAGTTTTATATGCCACAGGTTCCATATTATTTGGATGTATAATTTGTGAGATACACCCAAGTTACTGAAGTTGGGTATGTTGTGTGACATTAATTGATGTGGCAACTTCTAAAATTCATATTTCTTTCATCCAAACTCATTTTGGCTTGATTTTGTGTCAAAAAGATGCACTCGGAGTCTAGTTTAAAAAAATTGGTTTCACCTCAATCGGATCTTTGGTTTGGGAGATACATCGAATAATTGAGCATCGCCCAAGTGAAACAGAGAAGAACAAAGTGGCTGGAACACTGGATTATTCAAGCAATATCAGGCTTTTCTCAAGTAGGCTAAAAATGATGCTCGAGCATGGACTGTTCATGCACTAGTATTATAGCAAAATGGTATTATTCATCATGAAGCTTGAACTAACTTATTTTAACTTTGAATTTAGCCATTCCAATTCCATTTGATCATAGAGACTTCCAGATTCACATATAAGAACTTGAATATTGATATTCCCATTATATTGTACAAGTTCTACTTTCTTCAATCTCATTTATGGATCATTCTCCATAATTCAACTTTAACTAACTTAATTAAATATAACAGTTAGTCAATGTAGGAGATAAATATATTATGTAAAATTTTTGCTCTTAATATTATTAGGTAAGTATATTTGACATTATTAAAACTAATCATATCCAACAGATTCAAGACAAGGAAAAAGTTTTAGGCAATAGACATGTTGTGTTCTTGAGTTCTCCTGTTCACGATCCCTATCATAGATCCTCGAGTGAACACATGTTCTATTCCTAGCACTTTTATCTTTAAATACATATTTAGCCGTAATAAATACAAGATATAAATATGATAAAGATAAAATGTGCACATTATTTATCTTTAAATGCATATTTAACCTTAATAAATGCAAGATATAGTTTGAATAGGACGCCTTAAAAAGACGTCCTATATTAACTATAGGATGCCTTTAAAAAAGGCGTCCTATTTTATATCTATAGGACACCTTAATTATTATTTTTTTAAAAAAAACAAAACACCATATCTGGAAACACAGGGCACTTGAGCTTCTTCCAGCAACGCAGAAGCTCCTCCATATCCTTCAAGTCCTTCATCTTCCCTTTTTCCACTATCATCTCCACTAGATGCTTGTCGAACCTTGCTTCTTCAACTTCAATATCACCAACTTCTCTCATTCTCTACATTAGGGAGCAAAACACTGAGAAGAATGAAGGAGAAGGAGAAGGAGAAAACATTGCTTTTGAAGGGTTGAAGAAGAAGGAGAGGAGGAGCTTGTGACGATAATGATGAAGACTCTCAACCTCACTCTCTCGGTTTCTCTCCTTCTCTCACTGAAACTCTCAGCCTCTTATTCTCACTCTCACAACCCAAACTTTCTGCGGAAGCAAGGAGAATGAGCACCTTAAATAAGAATTTAAGCTTATAGGGCGTCCTGTTTTTAAATATAGGACGCCCAAAAGTTTCAAAAAAAGGACTTTAGGTGTCCTATATTTAAATATAGGACGCCTAAAAATTTTAAACATACCGCCAAATTTTTTCCAATAAATAATAAGCGATAAATATAGGACTTTAGGTGTCCTATATTTAAATATAGAACGCCTAAAAATTTTAAATATACCGCCAAATTTTTTTCAAAAAATTCTCTAGGCGCCAATAAATAATAAGGGCCAAAAAATAAATAAAGGTGTCCTATTTTTAAATATAGGACGCCCAAAAGTTTTTTAAAAAAGACTTTAGGTGTCCTATATTTAAATATAGGACGCCCAAAAGTTTCTAAAAAAGGACTTTAGGTGTCCTATATTTAAATATAGGACGCCTAAAGTTTCCACCTATACTTTTTACTTCTTTTTTTAAAATAAGGACGTCTTTTGGGAAACAGTTTTCCCACAAAACCTTTTGCCTAGTAATTTCTGTTGACTTACAGAAGGTTAAAGAAGAATGCAACATTGATCTTTCACCATGGCTCAAACCTTTTGAGACTTTACTGTCCATTCAAGCCTCCTACAGTCCATCCATTGTCAAAACTTTCTATTTCCGGATGAGAACTGACAATATCCTAGATGAAGATGACAATCTTCTAGAGGAAAGGTTTACTACCAAACTCAGAGGCAAGAAGATCACCATATCTGCCAAGTACCTGAATGCTCTTCTGCAGATTTCCAAACCTCCTCCAGCCACTCTGGATAAGTACAATACCCTCATCACAACAATAGAGACTCAGATTGGACGGATGGTTAAAAAGGTTACTACAAGCCATGATTCGCTGGTCGAAGTGCAAGATGCTCAAGTTGAGCAATTGAAGACTTTGCATGAGAAAGTGGATAAACTTTCAAAGCTTATCCAAGGCAAGAAGGAACCTGATCCCATCCCTCAACCTTCACCTCACACCTCCTCATCCTCATTCTCCACAAAAGGCCTTCCTGTTCATGACTCTCCTTCCTCTCACCACTTCCCTCTATCTCCTCACATCTCATCACATATTCCCATTTTACCTTCTCCTACGCATCCTTTTTCACCACCTAGGCCAAATCCTCCAATCCTTGACATTATTCCATATGTCTCTCCTGTTCCTCTTACAGTCCACCTCCACCTCCTCCCAATGTCTCTCTCCTCAAAACAGCCTTGCCTATCAAACCCATCACTACTGTCCCTGCCTCTGATCCATCCCTTGCTGATGATGCCAAAGGGGGGGAGAAGGAAAGTGAAGAGTGAAGAAGTTATTTCGATTTTGAGCTTTCAAGTTATTGTGTGTTTTTAAAGTATTTTGAACTTTTAGTTTGTTTAAGTTGTTTTGATTCTCTGTAGTTTGCACATTCTGAATTAATACAATATCTTCCTAAATATCTTGAGCAATATGTAACAAATTATGAATTTCTATGTTTCTAATCCTTGCTCAAATAAATTCTATTTATCTTGCTCAATCTCTGTTTTGAAAATCTCAAAATCTCTGTCTAATTAGTTTACAAGTGTTGTTATCAACAAAAAGGGGGAGAATGTTAGTTCTCTATGTGTTTTTTATGATAACTGACAATTGTAAACTAAAAAGGATTTTATTGTTGCTAAAGTTCAAACGTGTTTAAAGATCATAAAAAATGATTTAAATCCTATAATATAAGTTAAACTCGAGTTTAGGTTTGATAGACTCAAGTTTATACTTAACAAAAAAGCAAATTAGCATTTTGAACATAAGCAAACTCGAGCCTATCCTGATAGACTCGAGCCTATGCGTGACAGAGGACATGTTTTAAGCTTTTCAACAAAAGCAAACTCGAGCCTAACTTAATAGACTCGAGCCTGCTCGTGACAGAGACAAATTTCATCTTTTATAACTAATACAGACTCGAGCCTATTATGTTACACTCGAGCCTGTGGCTTACAGAGAGCTCTTCAAACCATTTTTCCTGATAACAGACTCGAGCCTAAGTTTTTAAACTCGAGCCTGTCCCTTCCAGAGAGCAATCAAAGTTTTTCACAAACATAGGCTCAAACATAAGTTCATTGACTCGAGCCTATTTCAGTTTGAAAAAGATTTGCAAAGCATTTTGCTGAAACAAACTCGAGCCTGTCACTAATAGACTCAAGCCTGGTTCAGGCAGAGAACTATTCAAGTGACAGAGCCCGATTTTACTCTAGCCTAAGTTTTCAGACTCGAGCCTATGCCCTTGTACTTAAACTTTAGCACGTTGTAAATAGCTCTAGACTCGAGTCTGTCACTAATAGACTCGAGCCTATGCGCTACCTCAAAATATTTTCAAAAATTAATCACGATAAACTCTGTTATACAAAGGGCAGACTCGAGCCTACCCATATTATGCTTGAGTGTTCATGAACAGACTCGAGCCTATTAGTCATAAACTCGAGCCTAACAGATTTCTGTTTTAAATGTCGCGCTTTTCACCTCTCTGATTCAATCTTATGCATTGTTTTACACTTAAATGGAATTACGAATCATTATACATATGTTTGATAAGTTTGCTCATGAGTTTCAGATTCCATTAACACATTTCAAGCTATAGATTCTCATTTCCGTCGAGACATTCAAACGCTGAATATTTTACTCAAGAAATCAGCTTTACAGCTAAGTACCCACTGAACTATCAACAGAACCTTATTATCAGACAAAGAGAATATTTAGATACTATGGCAGACAATCAGACGTGGGCAAGCAATGGGGAGGAGCCTAATGTCTCAATCTGAACTCTCCCAACGTCTCTTTCCAGCAGAAGCTTCAACAATCTTCATTCTTCAGTTTTATATAATAGAAAGCTTCAGCAACTGGATGACACACACAGAGAACACAAAAAACGAAATACCAAAAGACTCTAAGCTTTCTTCTTGTATTCATTTCATTAGTCTTATTCACTCACATTGAGCTTCAATATTTATTTCATCTTACTCTTAAAGATAGTCTTTGTGAAATTCGAAACAAACTTGTTGTGTAAACTCAAGGAAGTGGGACCTTGAGTGTGGGATCATATTACAACTTGTAAGGGGGAGTGAGTCCTATTGTGAGAGGATCATCCTAAGTTACAAAGTGTGTAATTGATCAAAGAGATAGTGAGAAATCCTAGAGAGTCTGGGGACTGGACGTAGGTCAAGAGTTAAAACCGAACCAATATAAATCATCTGTATCAAGCTTCCTCTTCCCTCTCTCAGTTTCATTCAGTTCTGTTTAGTTTTTCGAAAGCAATCGAAAAGTTTTTTTTTTGAAATCCCCAATTCACCCCCTCTTGGTGATTTCCTTCCTCTACAACTTATACATATGTGTGTGTATTATAATATATAATATATATTTATTATATTGATATATTATATTTATAAATATATAATAATATAAATATAATATATTGTGTGTGTGTGTGTGTGTGTGTGTGTTGTAATTCATAATATCGAACAAAATTTGTAATAAAGTTTACAAGTTTATTTGTCAGGGTAAAAACATGTCAGACTGACATGTTTTCACCCTCACGCATAAACTTGTAAATTTCATTAATGAACTTGTTATTTTCATTATAAACAAGACTTTCGACCTATGTGTTGCACGATAATGTTAGTATTTAACACTTTTTTTCAGAAATAAATATATATCATAATGAGTAATAACGTCATTTCATTAAAACAAATAGATGATAGAAAGATCAAAGTTGTTGTATACAAATAACTACTTTATTGCTATGAATTGAAGACAATGTTTTGGAAAACTTCTCTATAGACAACATTTGTTGTAGTACAAGTGCATTTATTGAATTCATTCAATATAAGCATTTTTAAACCAGCGAAACTTTTAACCTAGATAGTGCAACATAAAGTTGTCCATGTGAAAACACTAAACTTGGTAGATAAAGACCTACATTTGCCATTGATTGACCTTGGCTTTTGTTTATCATCATTGCAAATGAAATTATGATGGGGAATTGCCTTCTTGTCATGGTGAAAGGCAATTTATTTTCATATGGATTCATATCCATTCTATGTATCAGAATATCTTCACCAACGCTTGTGTCATTCAATGCCTTCGCCTTACTGATGTTCTTCCCAAGTTGTTTGATTTGAAGCCTTGTACCATTGCACAATTCTGCTGCTTGATCAATGTTCCTTATTAACATAATGGGTATACCAACCTTCAATACCAATTTATGATGGGGTATCCCAGAGCATTTAATTGTATTTAGATATTCTGTGTCATATAAGTCATCAAAACTTTCATTAGCATTATCAATGCCATTTATAGAGTCTAAACTAAAATCTCGACTACGTCTCCTGGCAAAAGAGAACAAATGTACTCATTCAATGTGTCGACATTATCTGTGGTTGGGGTAAGTATTAACCTATTGTTTAGGTAATCTTCTTCGAACAAACGCTCTATTAAGTTTGGGTATGTAGATT
The DNA here is from genome assembly GCA_037074495.1 of Acacia confusa. NCBI lineage: Eukaryota > Viridiplantae > Streptophyta > Magnoliopsida > Fabales > Fabaceae > Acacia > Acacia confusa. The sequence goes on from CM073514.1 coordinate 25,992,390, forward strand.
CAACGATGCACCTAATCGGATTACAATCATCATAAAGAATCAACTTTGTGGGTACTGTGATATCCACAATACCATCATTTGGTAATCCAATCTCCCCATCACCTACAAGCAACAACCATTCAGAAAATGATTTAATTTTTTCGTTCTCTTCTGGATCGTTAGAGGACTATAGCCTCATATTCTTTTTAACTGCAGTAATTTGCATTCATTCAATAGATAGCGTTGATAGATGCATCTACAATCTCGGCTCTTCCAGATTTTGGTATGACAGGAAGTATTTGTCTGAAATCACCACCATGACAACACATTTCCCACCAAATATGCAATTGGTCTTCATTAAGTCCCTCAACGTTCTATAAACAGCCTCGAAACAATGTCACTTGACCATTGGCTCTTCATCCCAAATAATTAGGTTAGCAGCTTTGATCAAGTTTGCAGTTGGTGATTGATGAGTAATTGAAAACATAGAGTCTTCATTGACGTCAATACGTATTCAAAACCTTGAATGCGCTGTTCTACCCGACGGTAATAGAGTTGCTGCTATTCCACTGAACATTACATTAAGGATGATACCCCCATTTCCTCGTATGGTTGCTGTCAGTGCATTCTAGATAAACGTTTTACCAGTTCCACCAAAACCATGCAAAAAGAAGAACCCACCGTTTTTTGAAGAAACAACATCCATGATCTCATCAAACACTTCTTTTTGCTCATCAGTCATCAATCGCTGCAATTTGTTTGAATCCTCGATCTCTTTTTTCTTGTCATAGTTTAACTCCTAAAGAATTAGCTGGTTCGATATGTCAATGATATTGTCTTCAGCTAGTTTAGGCAGTGATGGATTGTCATCTAGGCATCTTCCGTTGCATATCAAGAGTTGTTGAATGATAGTTAGCCCTACAGCTTCTTTATTCGAAGACAAAATATGCAAATCTTTGTGAGCAAATAAATTGTATTAAAGCAATTTATTGAATACAAGACATTACAAAAATATTAAGTACATGAAAAATAGACATCTATTGCAATTCGTCAATGTGTTGATAGTTGCATTTTAATATTTATACTATCAATATTCGATTATTCATGATCAAGCACTGGTAACATTATTTGAAATGAAATATTGTATACATTAACTAAATGTTATGATATACAATGTAATTGTAAACATAAATTTCTAATATGTATATAGTGATGTACTTGAAAAACGTTGGTCATCATGACTAATATATAACAATTCTTCACAAATAATCTATTTGGTTTGTTCCCAAACAACAGCAGGTTGTGATAAGCAATGGCTTAACAACATGCTTGTGAAAAATTGACGTAGGTAATTTCCGGATGCCCATAATGATGCCTCTTTAATTGCATCAATGTACTCATTGTCATCATTTAACAATCCAAATGCATAACATGCTTCCCTGAATGTTGGATAAACTACATTGTTTACAGTTCTTATATTTGTAAAATTCTTTGCTCCTCGAACCCTTGTTAGCAACAAACGAAGATAATATAGTTCTCCTTGAGCTGGTGTACAATGACCCATCCTTCTAACTGAAAAGCCACGCTCACGAAGTTTCCATAACCTTTTTTCTTTAACAAACATGAAGTGGTTAGGGAATTGAGAATAGTTAAGTGTTCTTGCAAATGGATCCTCTTTATTTTTTTCAAACCAAGCAAGGAACATTGATTCTTTAACCTTAGGGTTGTTCACAAGCCTAGACATTGTATCCCTTTGAGTGTAGTAACCGATTGTTGATGAGGAAGATGAAAACTTAGCCTTTCCACAGGTGGCTGTCTATGATGCCTCACAAGAAGACACGTACCTACAATTTAGGCAGTGAGAGATTTCATCAAATGAATGTTTAGATCCTGAACTATCATTGTTGTTATATATACCAGCGATAATACGATCATTCCCTTTACTTACGTATTTGAATAGGTACTTTATGGCACATGATTGATTTGTCTTTTCAACATTCAAGTGGCCACAAAATAATTTCAACAACCTGGCATTATATGGGACCACGAATCGATTATCAAGTTGAACACCCTTTCTCATCACAGACGTCCATCATCTCTCCTTCGATAGGTTGGATATGCATTTTCATCCAACATTGTACAAGGATTATATCTTTTAGGGAAGTACTTTGAATACTTACCCTCTTTCATGCAAGGGGCACTTCTTGAGGACCTATGACATGGACCATGAATCATATAGCTTCCAACTAAGTCATATAGTTCAGGGTAGATATCTTTATCTGGTATCTCTGCCAATATTAATTGGTCAACATCGAACGGTGTTCTCATTTTGTCTGCCTCAAATAACCATAATATGATATGTGCACGCGGTAGCCCTCTTTTTTGAAATTCAATAGCCATACTTCTGCATTTGTATAATTAACTTTGTTAAGTATGATGATTACAAATTAAATATGTTAGAAATGATGCTATCAATATCTACGTCCTAATAGGATTACAATTTACCGAATTTAAATACTATGTGTCCAATATAATATCAATATAAAGCAATATAAGAGGTAATATTCAAAGATAGTTGCCTGCATCTATTGTCTATCAAATACATGTCATAATTGGAATAATTTAAACAAATTTCTTTATTTAGTTGAATTAATAAGAAAAGTGTACCTGCTTTAATTGATCCGAATATCTTCTCATCCTTCAAAGTTCTCATTAATTTGAGTAGCTTGATGTGGAAAATCCTGCTTAATACTTCTTGTCTGTCGTATGGTTTCAATCCATGGTCAAAGTGACGAGTAATCTCAGGTCACATTAGGTTGCATGTGAATGTTATAAAAATATCTGGATATCCAGACCAAGCACAAATGGCCATAGCATCTTGATAGTTCTGAATCATGTATCGCGCCCCACCAATGAAAGAAGATGGTAAAATAACTCGTCATCCTGTTGAAAAAGGGTCTATCTCTCCTCTTGTGACTGCATCTAATAGTCCATTGTACAAGTCAACCCTTAATTCCTTTTTAATGATTTCTAATATAGTCAAGTCTATCACTTTCAACCATTGAGTATCCATCGACAATGAATTGTTGCAATAATTTTTGTCCATGCAAGATGATTGACATTTCAGACTTTCTCCTCAATAAATGGAATGCCAAGTATTCTCTAGGTGTTCGTTTCTTCTTCTTCTTGGTTGTTGCTAGCTATTCATGTGAATGTACATTTGTTGAGTCATATCCATTGTCTCCATACAGAAAAAGCAAAGGATATTGCAGTGGTAAATACGTCATAAGTAATTCATCAATCCTTTGTAATTCCCCACTTTGTCATTTTACAATGATGTCCCTTCTGGTGTATGAATTGTCGAAATCACCTATAATAAGAGCCACAAGCTCAGATGTTGTTGGCATATTATATTGCTTAGAGACACAACTTGAGTTGGTATTCCTGATCAGCCTAATGCAAACATCAATAATAACATTTTTTGTAATGATTTTTGTAGCTCTCCTGTATTGTCTTACTACATAGTTGTGCTTATCCAGACATTCCTTCAATTTTCTAACGATTGTATCATCCAAATTTTTAGAACGAAGATGACGGCTGGATGGACAAAAAAACAATTTTAAACATTTGTTTGACATTATATCATCCATAATAATTAATAATGTACAGTGGACAAAGGGATTTCATATGACTAACCTGACAGTGGAAATACGGTTGGAAATTTCATTTTTTTGTGTCATAAATATAAAGTTGAGAACAAACCAGAGGATTTCCTTGAAGAGGCAATAAGCTCCCGATCAAATGGTGATTTTGACCTGATAAGACAAACGAAAAAGGGCCAACTCTGCTAGAGTTTATTGAATGGTTGATTTTGCCACCCATTGAGGTGAAACAAAACATGTTGTAGGAACGTATATTCTTCAGGAAGGTTTTTGAAGATGATGATTGTTTATTGAAAAAGAGTTCTTGAAGCTTTTTAAGAAAGGCACAACAATTTTCCCATTACAATAGCAAAGTCCAAATTGCAAATTTTCATTTTTCTTCAAACCTTTCAATCTTTTTGCAAACCACATTTCAACACCATAGAATTGACATTCATGAGTAGCATCTCCATCATCTAAATAATTAGAATGAAAGGGGCTAGTGATAATGTTGTCGACCAATACATCAGTAGGTGGATTATCATGGTGATCTATAGTAACTGTGGAGCTTGCTACAACATATAGAAAGCAAACCTTTCCAAATAAAAGGGAAGATCATAAAGTAGAAGATAACCTGCCTTAAGAAATACCTGATTGATACTTACTTCCATATATTGGTTGATCTAGCCTACTACATAAATCAGTTGCTACTTGACGGATGTTATTCAATGATCTCTTCCCACGTTTTTTCTGGTTCACCGAATGTGATGTTGAGGTATTAGAAGCAGAGAATGTAGCATTGCTGTTGTACGTTACGATACTGTCATGGGATTTTGTAAAATTGTATTTACTCGGGGTGTTAGTGATATCAAACAAAACAAATTGATTGTGTTCCTGTTGAGTTGACAATGGATTCTCACTGATTGCACCACCGACCCTCATCGTTAGCAGGTTAAGATAGTAATTAGTGGCGGCAATACAATTGCAAAAAATATTGCTTCCTCCACTTTCTTTACATATCAGTTTACCTACATAACCAATTGGTTTGATAGTGATTACATGCAGAACATCAAAAAAGTGAAGAAAAATTTATGTAAATTCAACTGATTATAAAAATTGATATGTAAGACTAACCTCTTCCTTCATTGTCAATATTTTTTAACAGATCACACTGCTTCTTATTCATACTTTGTATCATTTCTGTACATATCTGTTTACATAGATAACCTGTTGTTTTGAAATTCATTACACAAATAACATCGAAATAGTAAAAGTAAAATGTATGAAATACAAATGATCATAAACAGCAATATATACGACTTACTTGCTCCATGCTTCTCATTATTTTTGTTGAGGTGACACTGATTATTGTTCATGCTTTGCATCATTTCTGTACATATATCTGTTTGGCTACATAACCAGTTGGTTTGTTACTCATTAGTTTTTGAACATCAATGAAGTAAAAGTGAAATGCATGTAAATAAAAGTTGTTCTAAACAACTATATATAAGAATTACCTCTTCCTTCATTCTCATTATTTTTCAAAACGTTCGACCGTTTATTGCTCATACTTGGTATCATTTCTGCACATATCCGTTTAACAACATAACCAGTTGGTTTACTATACTGAATACATAGTGAATATCAATGAATTGGTTAACATTAAATATATCGAAATACAAAAGACTATAAACAGAAAAATAGAAGTGGTACCTCGTCCTTTGTCCTCATTATTATCTTTTAAAACGTCAAATCGCTTCTTCCTCATACTTGGTAAATCGGTCTCACAAAGACGATAATTTGTGGATGGAGAACATTCATAATTTAAAGTGTACCATTATATATATGTAATATTAGATGATATAGAAGACTCAATATGCATAGTGAATACCGTCTCCCATCTAAATGAACCGACGGACTGAATTTATTTCATTTTAAATGGACGGACATATTTCATATATATGTACATAATGGCATGGATCACCAAGTGAGCTATCTTGAGATAGACAAATTCTGAACGGACATTAAAGATGAGGGAGGAAGAAATAAATTATGACAGTTGTGACAATTGATACACATTGCTTATTGGAATTTGTGGCTTGAAAAATAAAATAGTCAAGATCATTAATAGCTTATCATAATTAGTTCAACTGCTTCGTCATTTATTTCAAATAGTTGTGTTTAGTAATCAGTAAGATTTGGTTTTGAACAATTAAACATGGGGATGATGCAATATATAGAGTCAAAATTATGTTACCGAATTTGTTAAATATTAATAACTTTTAATTAATTAATTATGATGTGTAGTCATTTATTTGAATTAGATGTGTTGCGTAGTCAGTAAGAATAGTTTCAGAACTTTTAAACACGGGGAATGATATATTATAGAGTCAAAGGTATGTTGCAGAAAAAATAAAATACACTTTAGCATAATGGAGATTAATATCATATACAATAACGAATAGGAATAACAATCACAATAAATGTTGAGATAATATTTGTACTACGAAAATGAACATTAAATGATAAGTTAAGTAATTTTTTTGTATAGTGACTATTAGTTTAACCTATTTAATATGCGCTAGCTTTCATTGTTAATGTTAAAGAATGAAAAAAAAAAAAACATTTGTACGAATGATGTACGATTGGAAGGAAAAAGGATTCAAATAGTTAATTATTTATGGTATACGAAAATAATTTGAAGTGCTCTATACCACATTTCACGATATATTTCTCATCCTTATAATTTAAAATGATATACCAAATTTAACGATAGCATTCTCATCCTGATCAAGAGGTTGAAGTATTAAAATCTTTTAATGAGAATTGTATCATTTAAAAAGAACCACAAAATACATAAAAACATAATAAAATCTGTCCATAAATGATATTCAATCATAAAGAAATCTTCAGATAAACATAAGAATATCACTTCTCCTTCTTTATGTTTTTAATAGGTTTCGTGGAGTTAAATTTTGGGGTGCACAACTCAGCAAGGCCAAGGTCTTCACACATGATTGGCAGATCATTTGAAAGTGTCTTCCTCTTTATGTTACAATCGGTTGGTGTGGTGAGTTGCGACAATGTATTATCATCATCTTCAATGACATTATCATGTGATTCAGTGCGGATAGTGTCCCTAGAGGCGGTTGATTCCTACAGCCAAGCACAAAAATCAATATCATCAACACAAATACATAACTTTAATGATATGCTGTGTAGAACATTACACCTCTATAATGATTGGTGTTTGTTCCTACAAGTGTGAACATAATGTTCAGTAAATAAAATGAAATTGAATGAGAAAGTGAGAATGAATAACTTTCCATAGATTATCACCACAAAACTGTGTGGCACCAATGCTACTTGTTCGATGTTTTATGTTGTGGCTCTTAACTTTAAGTTTTACAATGACAACCTTCCCAGAAATTTCATCCAGCTCTTTAGGAATAGTAGAGTTTCTACCCTCCTAAATGAAAGAAAACATTTATATTGTACTATATCGATATAATGTAATGTTACAAATGTAATATAGTAAGAGTGTGAGGACCTTCTGCATATCCTCTTTGATCTTTGATGTAGATTTACCCAATAAATTCAGTTGCATGGCGATCAAAGAATATGATTGAACATTTGCCGGTATTGTCATACACTTTGTAGTGTATCTTATATTTATCAAATTAAATTTGAATGCATGTAAAAGCCATCGTTATAATATAAATACAAATAATATGAAAACAATATTTATTAATATAAATGCACCAACGAATTAGGTAATTCACAATGCAAGTTGTGTAATTGGAAATTGTAACGGCTTTAATGCACACTGTGATTTATTACAAAAACTGAGAAATGATAGATGACGGTAATACTTATCATTATACAGATGAAAACCGCACTATGGAACAACATATAGATGATAGGCTAATAGATATACGGAATAAGATAACCATCATTCACAAACTAATACATATTTAACGCTTGACAGACACATGTCTGGGCAAAAGATATCATGTTCAAGATCCAAACGTAGTAGATAATTTTTACAAGCCACCCAAAAAAGAGAACAATTATAGTTTAAAGTGTAGGTCATACTGATGTAATAAAAAGAAAAAAAAAAAGCAGATCAAAACAATTGATCATTCACTGGCCAAGGATAATGTTCTTCACCTGAGCAACTTCAGGATAATCTGGATCCACAAAAACATGAGTAGCACCGAGTATAGTGGCAAGTTCAACACCTACAATTATATAAAAAAAAAAAAAAAAATTATTACTATGATTTTCATATAATACATAATAACTTTTACTTTTTATACAATAATTGCACATCAACCTCTTTCCATTTTCCTCATGATCTGAACATACTGGACAATAATAAACACTCCCGCCTTGTCATGCAAATTTTCCAACAGTGGAAGTGCTCTCTCAAGAGCATCACCTTGCAAGACACACCTAATGAGAAATTTTTTGCTCTAATATGGTGAAAGTAGAAATGAGATAATGCCAATAGTTTAGGAAGTGTTGTTCATATTAAAACTACTATTTCTTTTGGATAAAAAAAAACAAACATTGAAATCATTCACTACTATATTTACCGTGTCTTCGAGGTCCAAGATCATTGACATGAAGTATACACCCCTACACCTGTAATTAGATGACATCTGATATGATCAAAGTATGCCACAAACATTTGCGCCATTGAATCAATGGAAAAAATTAAACTTAATTCTTGTACACAACTTATGAAGAATGTTAAAAAACATCGTTAGAAAACAGTGCCATGATATCTTTACCAATGAAGAGATTATTAGCATGATGCCCCCACCAATTAGTGTCATCGGCAAGATTAAGGATGAAACAACGACCTAGTATTGAGAAATGAAATGCAAGAGCAATGGTGAAGTAGTTTGTTATGATAATGTGAAAATGTTGACATACTCCTTCTATGTTCGGCAATTGGATCTTTGGTGACCAGCTGCAGTGGTCGTCCAACGAGGGTTATTTTTCTTTTTCTTTTTTTAATATATTTAAATACCAAGGACAAAAAGGTAAATTTACCAACAGTTTAAAATCTCAATTTGATCCCGATCACTTTTAATTCATTTACAAATGTTAATAGACATATGGAGGTTTTGAAATTTCATTTAGTATTTAAATGGAATTTTCCCTTTGTGAATGACTTGAATAATAATTTCTATGTAAATCTTAGGTAATGTTGTGATAACTTTTTCAAAATAAAAACATTAGTAGAATGTTTTTTTTTTTTTTGGTTAACAAAGGAGCTAATCAACACTGATCAACGAGAACTGGACAGACTCGTGTGTGTCCTAGCCCATCAGCATCTTCTGCAAAGATAGCCAAATCCTGCTCCCACTGAATCTTCCTTCCTCGAACCATCACTATTTAGAGTAACTGACTATGGCGGAGGTTTATTCCAGGAGACCGATCTCACTTGCTGTACTAGTCAATTACTCTGTGCCTCGCTAAAAAGAGCCAAGACTTGCTCAGATAGATGTGTGAGGGATCTTATTTCCCAAGCAAGGCTAGCTAGTTGAACATTTGTATTCTAAAAGATTGACTTATTGCGGGACTCCCAAAGCTTCTAGCATCTTAAGCCAAATAGACAAGCCCAATTGGAGGTACCGTTGAGACATGGACTGTTCTGGGAAAGATTCTATAAAAGCCAAGTCCTAAAATTTATATGAAAAAAAACTTCTCATCTGGGAGGGTGGCGCAAGGTGGTGCCATACTACTTGAGCATACTTGCATTTCCTTAAAACATGGTCCATATCCTCTGCTATATCTCCACATCTTGAACAGATGTCCGACTCCACCATATGGCACCTACTTCTTTCTGCATTGGTCAACAGGCAACAACGAGTAGCTATCTAGAGGAACGCTCAAATACGTTGGGCTCCCTTCCAAAGTCTACTTGGTTCATGCCCTTCTCCATTACTTAAGAAGATCATAAGCCAAAGATACTGAGAACTTCCCATATGCTGATAAATCCCAAAAACAGCGACTCTCACCATCATCCCTCAAAGGGGCTTTGCATCCTAATATAAGCGACAACACATGGCTTAGGAGGTCATGCCTAAACATATTCCAATTACAAGTCTTATTGGCCATCGTGAACAAACTTATTGGTAGCTGATCTTCCTCATATGTAACATCACAAAATGCCAGGAACTTCAGCGGTCCCACCTCTGGAACCCAATTATCCAACCAGAATCAAGTTTTAGAGCCATTGCCAATATCCCACCTAGTTCAAGTAATAACTTCGACCCACACACTCTTCTGATGCCTCCATAAATAGGAGCTATTATGGGACTAACGGGTCCTAATTGCTCATCCCAACCATATTTCCTACATAAAACTTGAACCCATAATAAGTTAGGGCGTGATAACATACTTTCATAAAGAAGGCCCTATTTTGTACTTCTGAAGCTTTGAAGCCACCTCCACCAACTTTCAATGCAAGGCACATAGCCGACCATTTAACCAGGGTAGGTCTACGTACCATATCTGTACTTCCCCACACGAAGAAGCTCTTGATGTGACGTTCAATCTAATGGCATAAGCTTGTAGGCAATTTTGTTTTTTCCATGGCATATGTTGAAATGGTAGACAGTATAACCTTAGCTAGTGTTATACGCCCTGCAAGTGATAGTGTCTTTGCTGACCAACCCGAGAGCTTGCTTCGAACTTTGTCTTCCAAGTACTCATAAGTTCCTTTTAGAACACGCTTATGAAGTAAAGGGACTCCAAGATACTTACCCAAGTCATCTGTTTGTCTAAAGGCCATACCTTCACTGATGCTCTTTTGAGTATTAGATGGAGTATTCCTGGAAAAGTAGATGGCAGTCTTCGAGTTACTAACCTTATAGCCTGAGCTTGTGTAGAAGTCATCAAGAGTGTGTTTGATAAGTAAGGCTTGGGAGACATGCATAGCTAAACAAGACTAAGTCGTCAGCAAAAAATAAATGAGAGAGAGATGGACCTCCTCTACCCATCCGAATTGGCTTCCACTGCTTCTCTACCACTTTTTTGGTAATAATCTGAGACAAATGCTCCATACATAATACAAAAATATAAGGAGATAGAGGATCACATTGCCTGATGCCACGAGAGGGGGTGAATTTATCTGAATAAAACCCATTCCATATAACCCTCATACTACATGTGGAAACACATCATGACTACCCGAACAAATTTCTAGGAGAGCCCAGCATCATACAGTGTTTCTTCTATAAAGTCTCATCGCAACCAGTCATAGGCTTTCTCCAAGTCCACTTTAATTGCCATCCAACTTGTCGTTCCACGTTTAGTACACATGGAGTGTATTACTTCTTGAGCCATAATCACATTATCGGATATTTGTCTCCCGGCCACAAAGCTAGCTTGATTAGTTAAAACTAATCCAGGCAACCACTGCTTAAGACGATTAGCTAAAACATTGGTAATAATTTTGTATAGGGCTGTGCAGAGGCTTATTGGTCTGAAGTCCTTGATGTATTATGGGGCTTGAGTCTTTGGGACAAGGGTGATGAGTGTCTCATTCAACTTGGGATCAAAGGAACCTTCTTCAAGTAGACCAATAACCATGTGAAAGTTGAGGGACCTACTATTTTCCACTAATTTTGGGGGAAAAAAAACTACATGCAAACCATCAATCCCTGGAGCCTTTAAGGGTTTCATTTGGAACAGTGATGAATGGACTTCACCAAGAGAGACACAACCGTTAAGAGATCCATACAAAGAGTCATTCGGGCTAGGAAAAAGACCTCTGCCTTGGTAGGGTGGGGCACTATCATTTTCATTGCTATACAAACATTTAAAGAAGAGGAAAGCCCACTTGCGGAGAGTCTCCATTTCATGACACCACTCCCCATCATCACCCTTTTAATGCTGATAATGTTTTCTTACGGCTTTGTTGGATCGACTTCACATGGAAATAAGCCGTATTTCGATCTCCAAACTTGAGCGATTCACACCTAGTTCTTTGTGCCCATGTCAATGCTTCATGTTCACAGATTAGCTCAAATTCTTTTTTAAGTGAAACTTCCAATTTAGCAAATCTAGTAGAGGGTCGAGACTCCTGAGCTTTCTGGATGCCACTTAGCCTCGCCATCAGTTTTCATTTACGGTGGTTAATGCTACCAAAAATGTCTTTATTCCATTTCTTCACAGAGACTATAACTTTTTCAACAATAGAGGTAATTGGCGTAGAGCTGGACCAGTTTTCCTTAACAACGTTGTTGAAAGAGTCTGATGAAGCCCATGCTGCAAGGTATCTGAAAGGGGCAGGCTGATGCATGGGACTAGCTTCGTTGCATACCTGGATATACAATGGTCTGTGATCTGAATTTAGCTTAGGTAGATGCATTACCAAAGACGAACTGGACTTAGACAGCCAAGTGTTGTTTCCTAGTGCACGATCTAAACGCAGCAGTAGAGTACCACAGCGCCATGTGAACTTTGGTCTTGAGAAACCAAGGTCCGAGATGCCGTTATTGAGTAAAAAAGAATTAAAAAGATCACATCCTCGGGAACATAGTGCAGAACCACCAGATCGGTCTCCCTCACTAAGGATGGCGTTGACATCACCTACAAAGAGCCAGGGAGCAATAATAGACGGCGCAACCTCTGATAGTGCCTGCCATAGATCTTTCCTCACAATGGTTTTTGGGCTTCCATAGACAGCTGTAAAACGTAAAGAGATGGCCCCACCTTGAGTAAATATTCTCCAGTGGATGAACTGTGGGTGGCAAATATCAACAGAGACGAATAAGTCATCCTTCCATGGAAGCCAGATTCCACTCTGTAAGAGTGTTTAAAATCTGAGCGCTTAATGAATCTTTCTACCTTAGAACCAGAGATACGGGGCTCAATCAGGACGACATAGTAGGTCTGTATTCCTTCATAAAGAACTCAAAAGTGCTATAAAAACTTCGACTTGCTTCCCCTTTGTAGTTCCACAAGAATATCTCTAAAACCATAAAACAGAAACAATTAGATAGTATACCCAACCCTGATGGGCCATCGTCCTCATCATGCAGCTACAATTTTTTGTGCTGAACACAAGAGAGGGGCTCCTTTAACTTTGGTGGTGTCTCAAGCTCTGCACGTAAGATTTCTAACGCATCTCGTGATATATGCTTGCCTTGAGGCTTCTTTCGGACTTTTATATTCTTTGAGATACTTGATTGTAATTTAACTCCAAGCAACTTTGGGTTCGTGGTGAGTGGTAGCAAAAAAGAATTCTCCTTCCCTTTGCTCACATGTTTTTGGTCTTGCATTGTCGGGACCATTTGCTTAGATTGGCTATTTGAAAGTTGCGGCCCCAAGTTCTCTAAAGCTTAACGACAGCGCTGCACTTCCACCACTTTGTGGTTATTTTTATTTAAAGGTGTCTCATGTTCAATGATTTTGAATGTGGAGGCCTTTTGAGGAGAGTGGCTGGACCGATCACTACCATTAACTTGATTATGATATGAAAGAGCTCTCTCGGATGGGTTCATATCTGTATTAGATACAGACTTCACATTGGGTTGTTCAATACTAGGCCCAAGAGATACATGACTTGGATTGTTTGACTGTGGTTTATCAGAAAGACCTGCCCTTGCCTCCTTTTTGCGATATTCCTAGGCTGGATGGGCTTGCTCACGTTTCACATAACCAGATCTCTACTTATGGGTCATATACGACTCGTTGACCTCCTTCTTTCCATCACCAATCAAATAGTTCAAATCAGGATCCAAAAAACTAGCGTTAGTTACTTGCATGGAATTAGCCACCAAATCTTTGTTTTCAAACAGGACGTTATAATGAGATCCCCCCTTAATAGTCGATCCCACCATCTTCTCGTTTTTCCTGGAGTATTTCACCTGCATACATAAACCAAATTGCGACTGCGGCGGTTTCAGCGATCCTTCCATCGTCATCTCGTGGCCAGTCATCTCTAGATGAACTTTAGTAGAGTCTGGACTTGGAGCGCCTGTCTCCTGTGGTTTAGTCTCGCTGCCAAATTTATTCTTCGCCTTGCACAGCTCCTTACTGTGGCCATACTTACTACACTTGAAACAAATAAGCGATAGCCCCTCATACTCAATGCCATAAGTCTTCCCACCCACCTTAATCCAGGGTACCAATGGGTTTCGCAGATCCATGAGAACGGTAATGTGAGCATACTTACCCCTACCCCTCGTTTCTATCATGTAGTTTATTTTAAAGACCTCTCCAAACAAAGAACCAATGGCTCTAAGCATGCTCTTATGATAATATCGGAAGGAGAGACCCGGCATCCAAACCTAAGCCACTACTGAAGAGACATTTGTGGAAGTAAAATCAAAGTCCAAAGGGCAGGGTTGCACTATTAGATATGCACCAAAGATCATCGAGGGACCCCCTGTGAGGGCCTTAACATAGTCTTCTTCCCGATCAAAGGTTGCCAGGTAAAAGCTTCCTTCCATATCAACTAGCTGGTAGGTTCCTTTGGGTTGCCATAAATTCCTGGTTCTGGATAATAGGTTTTGATAAGTGACCTAGGAGTTTAATGATCAGTGTACACTCCATACCTTTAACTAATTCAACACGGATTTCATTCCATAACTCAATGGAGGGAACACTGCCTCCCCTGTCAATGTGGAAGTTGTTGTAGAAAATCATTCAAATTGGAATTTTCACAAGGGAAAGAATCTGTGTAATCAATATGCATAATATATAAACATATAATACTTCTACACAAGAAGGAAAAATAGTAAAACTCACAAGACTGCTGAATATGATAATGAACAATGGAGAAATCCGGGCCCAACTTTCGTTGTGTCCTTAAGACAATTTTGCTCCCTCAATATGGATGTCGAAGGTTTCTGAGCAATTGTCTCCCAGAATAGAGTGGATTATTCGTCTCCAGAAAGATGCTCTGTCTATCTGAAGCCCAAACGAATCCAACAAGTCTGCTTTCAGAATGCACAGAATGTATATGCAATATACAGAAAAAGTGTATGTAAAAAAAACGTTATTTTATTCTGTGACTAGGGCGCTCTATTTATAGAATTTGAAAAAACACGATCAGATGGACTTGTCTCTTGTTGATGAAATGACACGACCATAGCGAATTGACGTGACCGGTGGTGAGGAACCAGTGGGACTTCTTATTCATAACTCATAGGATTTAGATATAAAAATCCAACAATCCCCCACATGAATAAGAAGTTAGTCCATCATGACCAAATGCAAATGATCATGTATGCAAAGTGCACTTCCTCTATGAGAAACAACTGCATCGAGAAAGGTAGGGGTTGCCTTTGAACCTTCTTTAGTAAAAACCTATCTGATATACTAGTCAATTAGTGAACGTGCTATCTTGAACTGTCGACCTTTTAGTGTATACCAAGACAATAGGAGTGACACAGTTGCTCCTCTAGCATCGTTAGTTCTCATGCTGTGTCCATTTTGGCCATGGACACCGCTTAGTTTTGCAAGTGTTCTAAAGAATCAACCACTTTAAATTCTCATAGAAACGGTCCACACTTCACACTCACATAGGTGATTCCTTGTGATGTAAGTCAACATACATCATCTGAACACATCAAATTAAGAAACCATTAAAAGCTTAAAAGCTTACCCTTATATATATGCACTGTCTTGTCTAGGAATGAGTATGAGTTTAAAACTCCACAGTGTTAACAGTCGATTGTGACTTAGTTGTCTCTTTGAACCTAGTTCGTGGGATCTTCACTCTTTTAGGTAGAGTTACCGCGACAATCAACTATGGATTGGCCTTAAACCCATTCCTTTGGACAAATTTCTAACTAACTCTCTAGGAATCTCTTTAGTCAATGGATCCGCTATATTCTCTTTTGATTTCACATAATCAATTGAGATGATTCCATTTGAGAGTAGTTGTTTAACGGTATCATGTCTACCATGTATATGTCTAGACTTGTCGTTGTACATGACATTCTTGGCCCTACCAATAGCTGTTTGACTATCACAGTGTATACACACTATTAGTACCAGCTTTGGCCAACTGGGAATGTTCTCAAGAAAATTATGAAGCCACTCAGCTTCTTCACCAGATTTAACTAAAGCAATAAATTTTGCTTCCATAGTTGATCTTCCAATGTATATGTTTGAATGACTTCCAAGACATAACACCATCACCAAGGGTGAATACATATCCACTTGTGGATATTATGTCATTAAAGCTGGTTATCCAATTTTCATCACAATACCCTCCTAATATTGCAGGGTACTTCTTATAACGCAAAGCAAAGTTTTGAGTTTGCTTTAAGTAACCCAAAACCCTTATCATAGCTCTCCAATGAAGCTCATTTGGATTACTTGTAAAGCAACTCAACATACTTACCGTGTAAGCAATATCAGGTCCGGTGCAGTTCATAACATACATGAGACTGCTTAGCACTCGAGCATACTCCTTTTTCTTTTCCAGCTTCACCAATATTTTTCAACAGTCGAAGACTAGAATCTATAGGGTTCGACACAGGAGCTATGTTTAAACTATTGAATTTCTCAAGAATTTTAGCAATATAGTGTGCTTGTGATAACACCAACCTATTCAATGCTACTAATGCGATTAACATTTGAATGAATGTAATTCTTGTAACAGGTGAATAGGTATCAAGTAGTCTAGGCCTTCACATTGTATTAGCCTTTTACTACCAACCTAGCTTTTTATTTATCGATAGTGCCATCTGCTTTTATCTTCCTTTTTTTGAAAACCCACTTAGTTCCTAGAGGTTTATTACCAATAGGAAGACCAACCAATTCTAGGTGTGGTTTGACAAAATGAATTCAACTTCACTATTGATAGCCTCTTCCCAAAAATGATGCTTTAAGAGAACCCATAGCCTTTCCATATTTTTTCGAGACTCTTTTTCCAAAAGATAAGTCAGAAAATCAAGGTCAAAGGATGTTAAAGTCCATTGCCTAGTACTATGTCTAGATTCCTCCTCTCCAAGATTATCATTAGTCATAGTATTCCGAGATATCACAAAGTTGTTATTATCATTATTTTTGTTGTACGGAAATACGTTTTCAAAGAACGTAGCGTTCCTGGACTCCATAACCGTATTTACATTGATATCTGATACATCAAACATATAAACTAGAAAACAATATGCACCACTATTAAGTGTATAGCCAATAAACATAGAATCTATTGTCTTGGGTCCAATTTTCAACCTTTTCAGTTTAAGAATCTCAACCTTAGCAAGAACCCCCACACTTTCAAATATTTCAAGAAATGTTTCTTTCCTTTCCATATTTCGTATGGTATGCTTTGTTACTCTTATAAGGCACTCTTTAATGATAAAATTAGCCATTAAAATGGCTTCTCCCGCAAATTCTATGAACCCTGGACATAATCAACATCATTCAATATTTCTTTCAATGTTTAATTTTTCACCAATAAACAACATTCAACCATAATGATGCAATAAAGATTTCATATAATTTGGTGGTGATGCATACTCCAAATTGAAATATTTATTATCTTTGAATGTCTAAATAAAACTACCAATATTTACGTTTAATAATTATAAAAACAAATAATCAACCTTTGAGTTGATTCATAACAAACTTCAATTCACCCATAAAATAAACATAACTTCATAGCATCAAGGTAATGGGTAATTACCATAATATTTGGAATTAAAACAATTCATAAAGAATTGATCACTTTGGTGACTAACAAATTCACCATACTTAATTCTAAAATTTAAATATTTAACTTCATAGAATTGCTATTCACAACATGTTAAAATAATAGTCACAAAATCATCAATAATTATAAAATTAAGGCTATAATACATTTCTACGTACCAATACATGAAATTAGCTTTGTTTATCATATCAATTGGCCACGTAAGTGCAAAACTAGTGGGAGTCTTTCCATGCTATTGCAACGGTGACTAATTAAATAACCACTAAATCAAGGCTTAGCCTTTAAATTACTTTCCAAGACACCAACCGTATGAATTAATTTTATCGGATTCTACCACCAATAATCCACATTA
This sequence comes from Acacia confusa, assembly GCA_037074495.1. Classification (NCBI taxonomy): domain Eukaryota; kingdom Viridiplantae; phylum Streptophyta; class Magnoliopsida; order Fabales; family Fabaceae; genus Acacia; species Acacia confusa. The sequence continues at coordinate 26,010,055 of CM073514.1, forward strand.
AATTAAATATTTCATGATATCATGCATTCTTATTATACCAAGAAAATAATAATATTATGAAAAATTAAAGCACATTTATCTCTACACTAGATAAATGATTAAATTTCCATATCAATGTCATATGTTTGTCACAAAAAATATTTAATAATTCACAAAATTTGCTTTCAATAGCAAATAACAAATTAATTAAATTTTCATTTAATTAATCATAGCACATGACAATTTCATAACTTTTTATTTATTGATCATGGTAACAAATCCATCCTGATAAATTCAATATAACGGCTAAGATATTCACAAATATCATCAGATTTATTAAAACAAGATATTGTTTCAATTTCAAACTATTATCATGTTAAATACAACAAATCCCCACTATTATTTAGCCATATTAATTTAAAAATATTTACAAGATTTTAGGAGATTATCAAACAAATTAATATCTCCATTGATAATAAAGCTTTAAACGGGAAAAGTTCCCCTTCCATCCTAAAATTTAGGACTTTTAATAAAGCTCATCATTTTATTGTTAAATATATTTAATTTCTGCAACTAGAAGTCAAATAATAAAATACAACGCATGAACAAAAGAATGATCTCATATCATATCAAAATTTTATCTCCAATAACTAATGTAACTTAAAATATTAATTAATAAAACCAATAATATCTTCCGATGAAAACATTATCTTCACTTTATTAATTTAATCTCTTAAAATAAGGAGAGATAATAGAAGATTTATTAACTATTCTATCAATTAAAATTAATATATTTACTAATACTCTTAAATTGATATACGGATAAAGTAGATTCAAATCATAGATCCCAACCAAAAAGAAGTCGGCCAAAATATGAACCCCCACACAAATGTTCCTTTTTTATCAAATTTGGCCGAAACATAAACAAAAAGGCGCCAATAGCTCAGTGGATAAGCACATCCTTCCAATATTGAAGGTTACAAGTTCAATCCTTTAGCATCATTTCTTTCGTTTTTTTTTACCAAAAAAGTTTTAAAAACGCTGCACAAAATGCTCTTAGGAGGTTTTGAACTCGGGACATACAGGTGCCACACACGGAAGCAGATTATCTTAGAAGTTTTTTTCTCAGAATCTCTCAGTATCTAATCACAACCGTTGGATGGAGCAGATTATTTTGAACATCTCTTTATCTCTCTCCCCCAACAGTTGTGATCAGATATTGAGAGATTCTGAGAAAAAAAGCTACTGAGACAATCCAGGTCCTGCCACACACTGAAGCCTAGCGCTATGCCAGTTGAGCTATGCATTCACTTGGTGTTCTGTTAATCAAATAATAATTAAATAGATTATTTCACTTAACAATGAGGGAACTGTTTGCTAAGATGAAACGGTGCGTTTACTCTTCCTTCAACCTCCAGCCGGGTTGCACTAGAGCCTTTCGGATTTATGGGTCGGGTCCTTCAAACCCGACTCTTCTTTCCTTTATAGTCGACGTTCCAGACGTCGGTTTTTCGCATTCTTGGTGTCTATCTCTTAATCTATGCGATGAGACCTATTTTGTGGCCTTAAAATTATGTTTTCTCATTACCCAATTTCAAAAACATAGACGGCCAAACACGGATCTCGTTCGCGGACACCATTATGGACTAATATTCAAAATGTTCAACACAATTCTATTTTCACATATGATCGAAAATCAAATATATCAAAAAGGCAGAGACTTTTATAATGGAATGCTCTCTTTCATTGTATGGTTTTAAACTTTTATATGCTATATCTTCATTCACATATAAGGATCATACAAACAGCCAAAACTCAAGAAATAAAATATACAATGTTTTGTTGTAGAACAAAATATTTTGGATATTTCGGACTTGACCTAGGATTAAATCCCAGGGGCCTACGTACCCATAAATGAGATGACCTAGGATTAAATCTCAGGGGCCTACGTACCCATGAATGAGATCAAAGTCAAATGAGATGACCTAGGATTACGTACCCATAAATGAGATGACCTAGAATTAAATCCCAGGGGCCTACGTACCCATGAATGAGATCAAAGTCCGTTCGATGCATACAAATAAGGAGTGGGGGTGTGTGCTCTCTGTGTACTGAATGCTAAAAGCTAGAGTTAGAGTGTGTGTACCTTATTAGGGTTTGTACCCTATTTATAGGTTTACCTGAGCCCTAAATTGGTGGACTTTTGTTATCTTATCTTTTAAAGATATAAAATATCTTTATTGATAAGATCCTTGATCCGTGGGTAGTTGTGATCTTGATAAGGATATTGATATATTATTTCTAATCTTCTTGATTTGGATAGATTATTGTAATTATCCATAAGTTGTTGCTTGTTGGGCCATCCTCATAATGGGCCCATAATTTAGATCCGTAACAGTTGCCCCCCAGCCCGGTAGTTCAAGTCTCTGGGCTGTCGGGATATACTGATTGTCTTGCTTGCTTTTGTAGCAATTTTTTCCGGATAATTATCCGGTTTATATTCCTACATTTAACAATATGTAAGTAAATCATAATCAATGGAAAATACTTACTATTTTGCGCAAATCATTCAGTTTGCTTCTTTCTTGTCGAACTCGAATGCTTGTCTGAGCTTGATTTCTTTTCTGGCTTGCATTAATTCCAACTGTTGTAATCATGCTTTTCCATTAACAATTGGTTTGCATTGTTGTCTACTCTGTTGCCCCCTAGCCTGGTAATTCAGGCCTCTAAGCTGCCAGTATGTGGTTGTTGGAATTTCTTTCATGCTTACCTGAGATTCCGGGTTCACATACTCTAACACCGAGATTCTGGCTTTATACACTTCAATCCTAAGATTCCAGGTTTATATACTTTAATCTCGAGATTCCGGGTTTATGATTTTTCAAGCCTGAGATTCCAGGTTTATATTCTTTAATCCCGAGATTCTAGGTTTATATTCTTCAAGCTCGAGATTCCGGGTTTATATTCATCAACCCCGAGATTCCGGGTTGATATTATTTAACCCCGAGATTTTGGGTTGCGTTGACTATTTAATCTAGATCTCATGTTTGAGTTGTTAAGCTTCTTTTCGAGTTTTGATGGACTTCGGATTTACTTGAGTTTTAATTGAATTGCCCCCAGATGTGAAGTCCAGGTCAATTCTGTGTCAAATATCCGGGTTTCTAGTTTTGCTTGTCTTTTATTTTTTTCCTCGTTCTTACTTGCCTTGATATCGGTTATTGATAACATGTTCTTTCAATAACGACGTTAACAAAAAAACCAAGATAACATTTAGAAATTCATGTACACCACAAGGGCTTTCATTTCCTCTTCTCATATCATCATGACAATTTAAATGTTGTCCACTTTTTGCCCCCAGCCTAGTAGTCCAATTTTCTGGGCTACCGGGATGCATTGATTTTTTTAATTCGGATCTCATGTCCGAATTTTATTTTCATTTCAACAATAAGTTGATTAGATGAACTCAATCATATGTTCAGAGTTCTATTCAATGACTGGGCCAGAGTCAAGATATGCAGAATCTGCTAGATATTCCACCGATCTTAATAAACTGGCGTGCTTATTAATAATCAGGCATTTTCAATATATAGACGATTTTAAATGATCATCTTAGTACTTTGACTTGTAATCAAAGCCGTAATCTGAGGTGATAGCCAATCATCACATGCTCGGGATTTAATTACTTGAATAAAATCCTAAACATTTCGACCTGATCAGGATCAGCATGACGATGACAAACCACCCTGGAATGTCGTTCCAATGCATCGTAACATTTACAAGACTTGTTCACAAATCTTGTAAGAGCCGAGTTCGTGTCGCCCTGGCTTTTTAAGCTTTACTAGTTTATCCGGGGCCCATTTATGGAGCGCGGATTTAACGATATAATTTTCAGTTTATCCGAGGTCCATTTAAGGAGTATGGATTTAACTGTATAAATTTCAGTTTATCCGAGGTCCATTTAAAGAGTACGGAATGAACTGTATAATTTTCTTTCAGTTTTACTGAATTCCAAACTGATCATGGAAACATGTTTTAACTGTTCTTTCAGTTTTACCGGGTTCCAATTGATCATGGAACCATGGATCTAACTGTAAAACACTGAGATTTCATGTTTATAATTTTTGAAAACGAGTTTGTTTACCCAAAATTTAGTCATTCAAATAGGCTTGGCGGTATTGCCGTCGCAATATGATTTATGAAAACGGGTTTGCTTGCCCGAATTCAATCATTTAAATAGACTTGACGGCATTACCGTCGCAAAATGATTCCAATAAAGGAATTTAAAATTTTACACGGAACCCGGATTTTAACTAGATTTGATTTAGCCGAGGTCCACCTTCTAAAATTTACACTGAGTCCGGATTTTAACCATATTCGGTTAATCCAAGATCGGCCTTCAACAATTTTTGTGGAGCTCAAATTTTTAACTAGATTCAATTAATCCAAGCAACAACTTCAACTATTGGAGGAAGTCCACTTAAGGGGCTAGGGTGTCCCATCAAGAGTTTTCTTCATAGAGAAATAAATCAATATAAAATGTAAAACCTGTGGTAATCACGTGTTGACGAAGGATGCTCATCATGGATGAGTACGATGTCAATCTTGGAATCATTCGATCAGAGAGAAATCATCCCCCAGCTCATCACCTCGTGAAAATAAATCCATATTCATCATTTGTTTCTGATTGGGCCAATGGATGTTCATCCGATACATTTCCTGCTGGTGGATACAACTGGTGTCTCGTTCTGCATCCACTTGGGAAGTCCGTAGAGTTTTCTCCATAGAGAGGGAGGTAAACACCAATACTTCAAATTACACATTGACTCTAAAAACTGTGCCAATGTCAATATTTATTAGGCGGTTGAACAGCCTTCTTAGGCTTTCTCTGTTTAATCTTCACCTTCACATTGATGCCATTATCAATGATAGACTGAAGAACAATCTGAAGCTTTCCCTCCAGCCTCTCTCCTTTTTTTGGCGTGTAAATTATATAATGAATATCATCAGCTAATGCTCTGAGCTAGTAATGCCCCCATAGCAGCACAAGTGTTTCTGTTCTTAGTGGAAGTAAAATCAAACTTCATATCCTTTGAAATAGAATGAGCCGCAGCAACAACCTTGCTAGTTACCCTACAAGCACGAACAAAGGTTTTTGATATGAATATATCCAAGCAAAATGGCTCGTGATATGGACATGTAAGCTGGTTAAAAGTAAGAATCCTCTGCTTCTTGTTCTCCACAGAAGCAACATTAGCTTCACGAAGCTGAGGCATATTATTAATAACACTTTTAGTGCTTTTGACTTCTTGAACTCTAGAAGTTTTAGGACTTTGGCTAGCTTTCTTATCCTTCTTAGGATCTTCCTTTTTATCATCTCCTTTCTTTAACTGTTACGGATGAAGAAGAGCTGAATTGTTCACGTTATTCTAGAAAAGATCCTCTTGCAGCTTTGGGAGGCTATGTATCCCAAGTCATAATACAGCTCAGCAAGAAAAAGATGACATTTAGTAGTTCTTTCCTTTCCCCAATGCCTTGTTAATTTCTCCAACTCATTTGTCACAGTTGAGTCCGATGATGCAACACCGTTGTCTAAAACTTCACTGGATGAGCCGATTGTGGCTCCGGCATTCTTAGCTACCGCCATAATAAATACCAAACAGAAAAGAGCTGATCTTTTTGGCCTCTTAAAAATTGTCTGAGATCTGTCTTTATCTACCAAAATCACATTAACGAAAGATCAAATCGATCTTGATATCGTCTAATTCCAGCAGCTTAAAAGCCCAAAAAGAAACGATTATTATGGATAAATTATGAAGAGTCTGGTGAATATTAGAAAGCAAGCCTAGTGTCACTGATTTCACTAAAGCAGAGAGATTTTGAGGAGAAAACCTAAATGAAACTCCCTTTGTGTATATGTTTGAGAAGTCATTTGAGAAGAATTCTTTGCTTCTTCAACCCATTGCAGCGACAACGTCGTTATGGCGTTCAACTGCTCGACTCCAGAAAGAAGAAAGCCCAGTCGCGCCCACTCTACTCATTGCTCTGTTGAAGATAATTGCCTTATTCTCAGTCGGCAACGGCTGCTCCAGTCCAGTTCAGATAGCGTTGAGTTCTTTCTCCTTCTCAATCCCGATTAGGAAGAAGGTGGCCAAATCTCTCAGATCTGATCATGAAAATTTTGATTCTTGCATCGTGAAATATCCATTCTTGCGATCCCTATTCTCAGCGATTTTATTTTTCCGTTCGCCCCTCAAAGTGTCGCTGCCTCCTTTTTCTTTTCTTTTTTTTTTTTGGATGCAATTGTTGCTGGTGATTTTCAGGCAACTACCCTGATTGCAGCTTCTTCTGGTATCGACCATTGGTCACGGGATTCGAAGATAAATTGCAATTCTTGGTTTTTCTGGGGTTTATTCACCTGCTGACGTGCCTGTTCAATGGTATCTGAGTTGCTTTTTGTATTGACCATGGGGATCAAAATTTATCATCCCACGGACGGCGCTAATGTTCTGTTGTAAAACAAAATATTTCGGATATTTCGGACTTGACCTAAGATTAAATCTCAGGGCCTACGTACCCATAAATAAGATGATCTAGGATTACATTCCCATAAATGAGATGACCTAGGATTAAATCCCAGGGGCCTACGTACCCATAAATGAAATCAAAGTCAAATGAGATGACCCAAGATACGTACCCATAAATGAGATGACCTAGGATTAAATCTCAGGGGCCTACGTACCCATGAATGGGATCAAAGTCCACGTAGTTCGATGCATACAAATAAGGAGTGAGGGTGTGTGCTTTGTGTGTACTGAATGCTAAAAGCTAGAGTTAGAGTGAGTGTACTTTAGTAGGGTTTGTACCCTATTTATAGGTTTACCTGAGCCCTAAATTGGTGAACTTTTGTTATCTTATCATTTAAAGATATAAAATAACTTTATTGATAAGATCCTTGATTCGTGGGTAGTTGTAATATTGATAAGGATATTGATATATTATTTCTAATCTTCTTAATTTGAATAGATTATTGTGATTATCCATAAGCATAAGTTGTTGCTTGTTGGGTCATCCTCATAATGAGCCCATAATTTGGATCCGTAACATACAACATATGCCAGAAACAAATTCAAACCTCAAACATATACATATGTATCAGGGAAAATAAAATTATAACCAGAGCACTTCTACCTTACATATATGATATATGTGTGCCATGAGAAAAGCATAATAATTCACAGATTGATTTTTCAAATCAAGAATCTGTAACATCCCAAATTTCTGGGATTCTAATATTGGAGTATTATATGGAATTGAAATATGAAATTTGGACTAAAATAATTATGAGGATAATTATTTGAAATTAAGGTCTAATTTTCCTTAATTTATTTGAGAAGAAAATAAATTTAAGGAAAATAATAAATAATAAGGGACTTATTTCCATAAATGACAATAATAGATAAATTGCAAATGAAGAAATGAGATTAAAAAAAATATATAAAACAAATATAAAAAAAAAATAATGGGCCACGGTTTGGCCCAAGGAAGAAAAAAAAAATATAATACTCCAAAACTTTCCATTGTACAAAACGCATGGTAGCATTAGTATATCAATTTTATTTGGTTTTCTATTTCCAGCAACTCGGCACACATGATAAAAAACAAATAGGTTCCATATTTTCAGCACCATAACCGACAGCAAAAACGGAAGACAGAACACAAATTGGTTTCAAATCATTATAGCCGGATGATCCATCTTCACTGACCCAACATAAAGCCCGATAATATCAGCCTATACTCAAACCGAACCAGTGTTTAACAAAGTCATTTAACAACTACAGTAAATATCATCAATAGATGATCAACACCTAATACTTCCAGCTATCCGTCCCTGATCATGCATGTAATAACTAATGAGAAGTATATAAACCATCTCAGTTTTTTTCGGATTGTTTCTTCATCATCAGAAATGTGCATATCAAGAGCAAGAGAGTGAGGCCGAGAGAAAGTTTTGAGAATTTCTTTCCTCTGTTCTTCGGTCCGAGAAGCAGAGAGTGTGAACATTGGATCATCACCTTCAAAAACTTGGAAACGAAGGTGATTCTTCTTACTCCTACTGCTTTAACCTTTCCATAATATTTTAGAATAGCTTAAAGACCAGAAGTAATCTGAAATAAAAGCAACAAAAACTGAAACAGAAAATGAAATGAAAAACAGGGGGTTATTTCGGTTAAGTAGAAATTGAGTTTTCATGCATGTAGGATCATGGGTACGGTGGGAAATGATCTTCCTTAGCTGTTAATGGGTTTGCTTCTGTTTTTTTTATATACCTTGTTGCTGCATGATCTTCATTTCTTTCTTTCGGTTGGAATTTTTCTGTATCAGTCGTCGGATTCATGCTGTCATGGTCTTCTTTTGCTGCTGCATGCATTCATCCTTGTTACTTTTGGGTTCTGTCTCAATTTGCTGTCATAAGATTCTGTTTTTGCAAAATAAAAGCATAGATATATGTTTATGTGTGTATCGTGTTCTGCATGAAGAAAAGGATTCCTATTTCTGTATGTGTGCATCGGGTTTTTCTTTGGGAAGTTGATGTTTCATGTTTGGCTTCTATGTTTAAATAGATAAATAATGGATTCATTTTGCTGTTAAGTACTGAAGGAAAGAGAAATAAGTTACTATGTGCATTTTTCTTTTCCCTTGCTGACATGAAAACGTGTATGTGTGTTTTGCTGCATGAAATCATAAGTTCTTGCTGTAACCTCCTAGCGTCGAAATTCTATTTGTTGTGTTTGTTTTTGTTGCATGTTTTCTTTTCTTTCTTTCGGCTGGCTGTGTGTATGTTTATATTAAAAAGGGAAAGGAAATTTATTTGGCTTTCACACTTATGAAGTAGTTTCCATGTATATAATTTTATTTAAGTGTAGGATTAAATGAAAAATAAATTCATAAGGCTAATTGCAAGCAAATTAATAATTAGGAAACAAATGATGATTTAATTAGTATAATTAAGATTTTAGGGAAACCATGAGAAATGTTAAGATAATTAATTGTCTTCTTAATTGAAGATAGACCCTTATTATTAGGGTCATAATAATAATAAATCATGTTATTATTTAATAGTTGGGAAGCTTATTATTATCATTATTAATTAATGATAATAATGATAAATAATCAATTATTATTATTAGAGAATAGTTAAGGGATTAATTATTATTAACCCTTTAAACTAATTCATATAATTAGTTTATTCGCGATTCAAATAAGTTTCTGACAGCGATGATAAACATGTTTAGGCAGACCTTGATAATCTGATCCCAACGAATTCAATACAAAGAAAAGGGATTCACGGTTGAGGTGGGTAACTCTTATCTTATAATCATGTATGTTAATGTTATGCATTTATTAGCTGATCATGTATGCTGGTTGAATTACTTGTTTATATTTTCCTAATTGGCCATGGAAATTGAGGCTGAGGTCTCATGGGGCTGCGGTCCTAGACAAGAGCTGCGGTTCTTGGCCGTTAACTGCGGTTACGGTTATGTGTAATTTCTTCCATGCTTTAAAACATGTGCTATTATGTCATATTTATTTTCATACATGTGCATGAGATTAACTGTTACCCTGGGGTCCATTCACTTGGATTCCAGACCATGTGAAAGAATACAGGAACTAGTTCGGGATCAGAAGGCATGGAGCAGCTGTAGGGGTTACAGCAGTTGAAGTTTCCTGGAAGAGTTAGGATTAATTAGTCTATTTATCATCCGTCTATTCTGGATTATTATATTCATATCCCTCCATGGGATAAATGCCGAATCGCGAAAAACTAGTGCATATTTTCATACTATTGTAATTTCAAAAACTTCGATTTACAAAAATTAAGTCGTCCAAATCACCTCGATTCTTGTATTCCGCACTAACTCTGATTAAATAAAGGCCTAAAAAGGCCAGGCGTGACAGAATCCATCCATAATCATATATGAAAACATGAATTACATAGACTCAATAAAAAATATTCTACCAACGTATGATATCAGTATTATAATTTTTATCTTTGAAAATAATCTTATCTAATTCCAATTTCAAAATCATAAACTAATATACTTAAAATTGTCTTAAGATTGTTGTAGAAAATCATTCAAATTGGAATTTTCACAAAGAAAAGAATCTGTGTAATCAATATGCATAATATATAAACATATAATACTTCTACACAAGAAAGAAAAATAGTAAAACTCACAAGACTGCCGAATATGCTAATGAACAATGGAGAAATCCGAGTCTAATTTTCGTTGTGTCCTTAAGACAACTTTGCTCCTTCAATATAGATGCCGAAGGTCTCTAAGCAATTGTCTTCTAGGATAGAGCGGATTATTCGTCTCCAGAAAGATGGTTCTATCTGTCTGAAGCCCAATCGAATCCAACAAGTCTGCTTTCAGAACGCACATAATGTATATACAGTATACAGAAAAAGTGTATGCATAAAAAACGTTATTTTATTTTGTGACTAGGGCGCCCTATTTATATACTTTGAAAAGACACGATCAGGACTTGTCTCTTGTTGGTAAACTGACACGACCATGACGAACCAATGGAACTTCCTATTCATAACTCATAAGATTTAGATGTAAAAATCCAACAGAAGTCATTCTCTGTGAGAGCATCCTCGCCAAGAATTCGGCCCCCCTCATGTTACAGTCCAGATTTAACAGTTTGTTTCGATAGGAGTCACCCCCTTCAGCAATTTTCTACCATGTCCACTTCAACACCAGGTCCGTTCTCGTCTCCACCAGCACCTCACCCGAACGGATAAGAACCTTCTTGGTCGACCTGAGTCTATCCTCTGACGGCAGGAGGGAATTTTCCTTCATGCGCTCCATCTCCACATTAGTAGAATTTTGATACAATTAAAAATATGTAAATGATTCTAATAAATACGTATTAACTGATTTCAGTCGAGCTCGTTGAAATTGCAAACCGTTAACATTAACAGCGTTTTCTAATTGTTGAAATTTTAAAAAAGGTATGAAACTTGTTCTAATAAATCTCTCTGTTTTCTTTACAATCTCACAAAAACCAATCGTTGACATTCATATTCAAAGCTTATATACCATGTAATCAATGTTCAATGACGACCAATGGGGTTTTACCGGAAGGATTGCATTTACAAAACAATATTTTTGGCCAATTTTGAAAATTAATGGTTGACTTCTATAAATAAAAATTGCTTTCATTTTCTAACCGAAAACTAAAAATAAAATCACACAAAATCCCATAAACTTTGAACCATATAGAAATATTCCCTTAACTTTTTTTTTTTTATACCTGAACTCCCTTCTCATTTAAAGATTAATAATAAACCACCTTATACTTTCATGTTTAACCCCCAAACATCAATTATATATTTCTTTAAATGTTATTTCTGTGTAAATATAACCCCACAAACATTGAGTTACATGCATTTATAACTCACTTAAACGTTAGATTTTGTACAAATAAGTAATGAATATAATAATGAATAATAATTGTTCAAAAAAAAAGTAATGAATCATAAATAATTGGGGAGTTATTTAAGTAAATGTATAGTTTTTTTTTTTTTTTTTGGGTGGGGGGGTCTATTATAAAGTTTCAAAAATGAGGAATGTTCATTTACAATATATAGAAATTCAAGGGAATTGGGTGTGTATGTATATATACATATATATATGTATATATATATACACACACACATATATATATATATATATGAATTGGGTGTGTGTGTGTGTGTATGTGTGTATATATAGATATATATTAAAAAAAATGTCTTTCGTCATTTCCTTACCAACAAACGCATTTTTTTATTACGGCGACACTAATTGTTACGTCGAGGTGTATTTGACTCATTAATTAGTGAATTCTTAAAACTACAATAAGCTCATCATTGTCTCCTTTTTAAAATTCTTTAACCCAAAAAAAAAGTATTAATAATTAAATTATAACCTTTTCCAAATACAGAATTAAGATGAAAAAGTCAAAATGCCTCTATTATATATTTTTTTTATAAAAATTTGTTTCTTGTACGCAAACTACGCATAATCTTTTCATATTTATTTTCATTTCTTTCCTATCATCAAAAACATATTTGAATCTATATATAATATATACTATTCTTGTCCTATTATAAGTAAGGGAGCGAATATTATTTTTTTAAATCTTATTTATAGGTCTCATCATTTAATTTTTCATACGATCTTACATGTTTACTTTTATTTATTATTGTGTATTATTATGCTCTCATGTGACAAAGTGTATATTAAATAAGGAATAAAATTGAAAAGTTGTTAAGTTTTAAGATAGAGTTAATGATATTTAACATTTTTCATAATTCTAGTGAATTATATTGAAAGTAACTTATAAATAATATCATGTGCGCACGCGCGTATATAAACTAGTAAAAAATTATGTCGAGATATTGTGGGCAGAATAATGAATAACAAGGTTGGATAATGAACCCATATTTAGTTTCTATGTGAGGTCATACTTTCGGCATTGCATATGTGGCCCAAAAAGAAAAATCGGCGTCGCCCAGTTTTTATCAAGAAAATTAAAATAAATCTGAAATATTGGGGGCTAATTAAGAAGTTTATTTTGATTATAAATTTAAAGCCCTAATTCACTCCATCTTCTAAATTTACTCTCCCATCTCTATATATATATAAGAGTCTTTCAACTAAATCATGAGATTCTAAAAAATAATTAAAAGTAGTTAAATGTAATAATTATATAGGAAATTTAATTTTTTTTTCATAAATGCCCCTATTTCTAAATAGGGGAGGGAGAGGGAGGCAGGGAGGGAGGGAGAGGGGGAGAGAGAGAGAGAGAGTATTAATGAGACAATAATGAAAGAGAATGTATATAGTATAATAATTAATTGAGGGTGAAATGAGAAAAAAATATATTGATTATTAAGATAAACTCAAAATGGATTTTATATTTAGGGACAAGCCCTTTTTTTTTAAAAAAAAAAACAGCTCTTATATTTAGGTATGCATGGAGTAATTTTTTTCTAAACTAATTCAGTTGATTACAAATATCAAAGAGTTACAATAAAAATGGTTCTAATGCATTAAAGAGGGTGTGTTGCAGGAAACCAACATATCCTCTTCTGCCTATAAAATCCCAAGTCACTTTCTAAAAGAATTTTGTAATTTTCAATATAATTCCATCTAAAAAATGTTTGTGCAATATTAAGTGCTTTATTCTAACACAATTCTTTTCCGTTTTAATGAGGAGATAGAAGGCATATATTTTTTTATGTTTAGGAAGATTTAGAGACAAGCTAAAGGCGGCCCCCGGAGGTGGCTGCCGGTCGCCGATGGCGGACGGAGGTGTGGAGGGCGACAGCCGATGGTGGTGTAGCTAGTGGTGGTGTAGCCGGTGGTGGGACCCACCGGCAGGAAGGGTTTATTTTAATGTTTTTTTAAAAAAAATTTAAAACTTGGGGCAAAATGATAATTTCAGCTTAAAAGTAAGGGCAAAATGGTAATTTCATCTACGTTACTATTCATCTCTGTCCAAGTTAACGGTTAACGTCAGTCAACTATTGTTTGTGGTATTTTTAAGCCTAAAACGTAACGTCGTGTGTATTTTTTATCTAGAAAAAAGGTCGTGGTGTTGGGCGATCCCTAGGGCAAAGGTCGTGTGTAAAATTGACCCTTCACCCCACTATTTATCGTAAAACTTGAAATAACTCATTGTAACTTTGAATTGAGCCGTTATAATTTCCATTTGATTGTAGAGTCTTATAGTATCACATCTAAGAACTTGAATATTGATATTACCATTATATATTGCAATTTCTTCTTTTTTTTAATCTCTTTTCTTGATCATTCTTCACATTTCAACTTAAACTCATCTACAGTAAACATAGAAGATAGTCAATGTAGGATATAGATATATAATACAAACTTTACATTTAATATCGACATCTATATTTGACATAATCAAAACTAATTATATATAACACTGCTTCTTTTCCTTCAAAGTAGAATCACCTAAATCCAAAAGCAGAACAAAAATTAGGGCACAAATAGAACAAAACCTCAATAAATATAAAGTATAAGAAATTAAGGGTGGAAGTGGAAAAGGGAAAAAGATGCGCATAACGGGAAGAGTGCTGATTTCAAAGATAGAAATTGGCAAGAGGAAGAGTATAGGCGAGACACTGGAGGAGGCTATTGAGGTAGCAATGGTTACCGTGGTTCCTGAGGCCCACAAGGTGATCAGTCTTGCGCTTCTTATATGTTCTTGAGTCAAATCCAAATGAGGATTGGAACGATTTCCATTTATTGAAAAAGGTGAGCCCTGCATCTTTTAAAAAGTTTCATATTTTAGACTACTTATTATTAAAAATTGGTTTTGAAAGTAATAAATATATTATTTTTTAGTTTGCATCTTTTAGACCGGTTATTGTTAACAACCGGTCTTAATAGTTTTGTCTTTTAAACCAGTTAAACAAAACAAATAGTCTTAAAAGTAATCACCATTTTTTTAACTTTTTAGATCGGTTGTTGTTAACAACCGATCTTAAAAGCTTTATCTTTTAAACTAGTTAAAAAAAAAAAAGTGTTTTACAAGTAATCAATATTTTTTTTATTTTAAATTTTTTAAACCGGTTCTTTGAGGTCAAAATAATATCTTTTAGATCTTATATTAAAAAAATCAATCTAAAAAGTTCTATATATTTATAAAACTGTCATTGGTCATACCAGGGGCGGAATTAGGGGAGACTAGGGGTGGCCCTACCCCCTGAAATTATAGAAAAACCCCTAAAATTTTAGGAAATTATCTTTGCCTCATAATAATTTCATAAATTTCACTTTAGGGACTAAAATAAAATATTGCAATTTTATGGGGTTAAAATATAGTTTCATTCTATAATTTTCACCTTCCAAATTGCAATTTCTAACTTCACCTTGGATCATACCTTTTAGACCTATTTTTCTATGTGGTGGTCTTGAGACTCTTTTTTCATAGTAGTGGATATTCTTCAAGGACAACAAGTAAAAATTGGTTAGTGCGGAACCTTGATTTTTAGCCCAAACGAAATATAGAACCAATTCTCCATAAAAGCCTAATTCTTATGAAACAGGAAGAAGATGCCCTCCTCTTAAATTTCCCGATCCAAAGAGTCTACTTAACCCTTTTCACCAATCATATGTTAAAGGTGTATTTTTCCCATCTCAATTGTCTTGTAGTTAACATATTGTTCATTGTTCAAATAAAAAAATATTATTATTAATTGATTTTAACATATTACCCTATATATCTTTGAAAATAAAAAGCTCCTGCTCCTTACTTCCTCCATCTTTTTTATGGGAGCGCCAAGGTTGCCGTCTCACGCGAGTTGAGGTTGTCGGTAGAAGAACATGTGAATTATGTATCTCTAAGACTTAAAAAGTTAAAATAAGTTATAGCTTTAGGTAAGCGTCTATTATTAGAATATTCAGGCTACTCAATTAGACCTGTAATTAAAATCGAGTTAATAGTTTTTGGGTCATTTTAATCATGATGAATCGGATTAACCCAATTATGATTAAAACAATATAATTTAATTATAACATAAAAAAATATTCACATATAATTCTGAAAAGAGTAAAATTCAAATAAAATAGACATTAATCAGCTAGTAGATGAAATATTTATATATAAATCACACATATATAATCCAATAAAATATAGTAACTAAAACACAATCTGATAGATAATAAATTTTTTTTTTTTGTTTTAAACTCAAAACGATTACATTGTTTAGTAAGTGGAGGGGGAAAAAAGAGTGAAGGTATAAAAATGTACATGTTTTTTACTCTGAGGAGCGTCCAACACTAAGTGCTTTTTCTAAGTGCAAAAGTGAATATATGGTTACAAATTAGGTGCAAAAATACCATTTGATTATTAAGTTTGACTTTGACCGCTGACTGAACGATGACGTGGCTTTCAAAGGTATAGATTTACACATGTGGTTTGGCTAAAAAAGCGCTTGATTAAAGGAAAATTATTATTTCTCTAAGTATAGTTTTGGATAGTTTGATTCGGTTGAATTTATTTATTTTTTTGGGTATGTTGTAAAAATGTACATGTATTTTATTCTAAGGAGCGTTTAATATTAAGTTCTTTTTTTAGGTGCAAAAGTGACTTTGTGGTTACAAATTAAGTGCAAAAATACTATTTGACCTTTAAGTTTGATTTTTTTTTTTTGCGCTAACTGGACGATGACACGGCTTTCAAATGTGCAAAAATATATATATCGTTTGGCCAAAAGAGCGCTCAACACTAAGTTATTTTTTAAAAAATTTAATAATTTTATTTCAATTAAAGGAAAAATTATTATTTCTCTAGATATTATTTCTGAGAGGCCAAATTTTTTCTCCTGATTTATCATTTGGAGAAGGAAGATTTATTTGATGGGTAAAAACGGTAAAATTTTTATTTCCATAATTTATTTTTAATTTTTTAAATGATTATTAAATTTTCTGATTAATAATTGATAAATGAGTATTGATAAAGAGTGCTCTAATAATTTTATTTCAATTAAAGAAAAATTATTATTTCTCTAGATATAATTTCTGAGAGGCCAAATTTTTTCTTCTAATTTATCATTTTGAGAAGAGGATTTATTCAATGGGTAAAAACAGTAAAATTTTTATTTCCATAATTTATTTTTAATTTTTAAATCATTATTAAATTTTCTGATTTATAATTGATAAATGAGTATTTATACCTTTAAAATTTGCTATTATAAATAATATATTTACTTAAAAATAATTTTAATTTTTTGAAAAATAAATAGTTTAAGAAATAATTCATTTATTCTAAAAAAAATAACTCATTTACTTTGAAAAAGGTGCGAACGTTTATATTGCATATTTCTTAATGCAATAAAAATTAAATAATATTTTTCAGTTTTGTTTGAAAAATTATTTAAATAATTTCTAGTTAAATTTGTTAGGAAAAAAAAGTTTAAATTATTTTTAAGTAAATATATTATTTATAATTTCAAATCCATAAATATTTATTTACTAATTATTATTTAGAAAATTTAATAAGGATTTTTTTAAAAATAAAATTTCCCCCCTTTTTATCCATTGAATAAATAATCCTTCCCAAAATGATAAATTAAAAAAATACTTTGGCCTCCCAAGAATTATACCTAGAGAAATAATAATTTTCCTTTAATTAAAATAAGATTATTAAATGTAAAAAAATAACTTAGTATTGAACGCTTTTTTGACCAAACAACATGTGTATTTTTGCATCTTTGAAAGCTGTGTTATCATTCAATCAACCAAAAAAAAAAACTTAACGGTCAAATGGTATTTTTGCATCTAATTTGTAACCATATAGTCACTTTTACACCTAAAAAAGGAACTTAATGTTAGACCTCTTTAGGATAAAACACATGTGCGTGTCTATACCTTAACCCAAAAAAATAAATAAATTCAACCGAATCAATCTATCCAAAACTATTGATCGGTTCAGTCAAGGATTAGCTCACCAATTTACTAATCTAACCGGTGGACCTCGGTTGCACCTTAACACCATAAGAATACCGTGAAGAACCTAATGTACAAAAATATTTCATTTGTCATTGATACTTATAGAGAGATTAGTATGTAGTATCTATGTAGTCGAAGGAAGTTGGCATAGATGGTAAGAGATTTGTTTAAATCCTAAATGAATGTGTGTTCAATCCCCGCTGCCGTCATTGGGACTCCTTCGGTAGGCGATCTCATAAGTCCCTATTAAGTGCTCAAAAAGTCCGGGGCTATGCCCTGATCTTAGTGGGGGACTGATATCGAACTTTTCCAAAACTTTTTTCAGTATAAAAAAAAAAAAAAGTAATATCTATATATCTATCCCCCAGAACGTCTATACTCCTTGTGCCTGGGGAGCAAAAAAAAAAAAAAAAAAAAAAAAAAATATATATATATATATATATATTTATTATGATTATAAAAAGAAGCACGTATTACATAGGATTAGTGAATTGGATAGTATATAGCAGTAAGTACTTGGCCATGTAATTTTTTTATAACAATAGGAAAAAAAACCACCACTCTTAGCCACCTTTATTTTGTTATCTTGACATTTTGAATTACGCATAATGTGTTTAATTATTAAAACGCGTACTATATATTTAAAAAACGATGATATGCACATCACACAACATAATAAAATATACTCCATTATAAAATAATATAATGCGGACAAGAGTACTTGAACTTTTTAATATGAACCTCTGTTATTAAAAAGTGCGTTAAATAATTAAAAAAAAAAATTGGGGGGGGGGGGTGGTGGAGAGATATATCCAAAACAAAACTTAGTTTTTGATCAAAGTCAAAGTTAGCGATAAAGCTAAAAGTGTAAAGATGAGAACCATGGAAATTTTATCTTAAAGAAATGAAAAACAAGCCAAATGATCATAGCTGATCTCATATGCCACACAATTTTCATATTAAAAATACCCATTCGATCTTTTTTAACAAAATAAAACATTTAAATTACCTCAACTAAAAAGTTGATTAAATGTAATATACATGTAAAAATGAAATTTATTTTTAAAACGGTTCTTGTTTATTGACAAAGTGAGAGACAAAGCGATTAACCAATAATTAGTACAATAATACTAACCCATAATTACCAACATAGAGTTGGTTTCGCGGTGTAAGAACTAGTGCAGAAATCAGTTTTTAAATCTAGTATAAATTGTTTTTTAGATCGGTTCTGAATTCAGTCTCAATACAGCTAGTTTAAAAGTCTGTTACATTTTAACCAGTCTTAAAATTCACTTTGCAGACTAGTTACTCAAATATTAGGTATAAGCAGTTAGACTTTGAAGACCGGTTTTAAAAATATAAGGTTTAAAAAGTCATACTTTTTAATGATCTTGATGAACATGACAAACTTTAAATAGATAAAGTAAACATCATATAGTAAACCTTACAAGATGCTAAAGTCTCACTAGTGCAAAAAAGTGTTTTAAAACCACCTCATTTACAGCGGATTATCAACGCCCCGGTCTTAAAGAAATGACTCTTGGTAATTTTGTAAATATAAATAACTTCTTTGACCGCATCAATTTTTAAGATCGTCTCATTTACAATGGAGTTTCGATGCACCGGTTTTAAAGATATGACCGGTGGCAATTTTTTAAATATAAAGAACTTCTTTTAACGTATCAATTCTTAAATATAATATTCAGGCCGCTTAAAAAAACCAACCGCTCTTAAAAATGTTTTAAAAAAATTAAAATATAGATTATATTATAAAGAAAACTCGTACATCCTCGACTTATATTTTCTGTGGTAAAGAATAATAAGTAAATCTTTAAATATAATCGTATAAAACTCTTAAGACCGAACATATATAAATGACGGTCTTAAAGGTGATACTTTTAAGAGCAGATGTAACTTATACCCAGTACTAGAATAATGAAAAATTTAAAATAATAGTTTGTTACTTTTAAGAGCGGACATAAATAACGGATGGTCTTAAATGTTAACCTTTAAGACTGTTGTTTTAGTAAGTCTGGTCTTAAAAATGGAAACATCTACTTCTTCCCCCGAAACCTTACTTACGATTTACGTCTATCTGTCTGAGCTCTGAAACCCCTGTTCTCTTTACGAAACCCCACTTCCTATTGCATTACATCTATTCCTCACCAACCACCACCATCCTCTGTTACTCCTCACTTTCTCAGGCGTTACTCCTTCACATCACTATTCCCAACCTCTCTTCCTTTCTCAAAAATGAACGAAGAAAACCATTTTCTTCCTGTACAACCAACACCAGTTACAGATGTTACTGGTGTGAGCCATAACGAACCCTCTTCATCTCAAAATGAGCCTCGTGACCACCTTGCACGTCGTGGTAGAAGTGGCACACGAATGAGCAACGTAGCTATAAAATAGAATGCTAGGTCAAAGATCGAGATTCAGTTTGATGACAGGTTGGAACCTTTCAGTCTGAATAAAAACGAATATAATAGTTTTGTCGGCTATATGGCACGCTGCAAGGTTAGCATCTTGATAGATGAGTAGAAAAATATTAACCGTCGCACAGTGAAGGATCCTCTTTGGGACATTATCCGGCTTTCATACACTGTCCCTAACTCTGAGAAGTTGAAAACCATGACATTGTCTTATTATGCTGATCGGTGGAGGAAATTTAAGACCTTTCTAGCCAACACCTATATTTTTACTGAGGTTTAACTTGATCATAATCCTTGGGACAAGTACACATTTATTGATCAACAAATTTGGGATCAATTTGTTCAGCTTCGACCACTTCTGATGCTTTAGTGAGTTCATATTTAGTTTTGTTTGCCCTTTTTGTTTGCTTATTAACTTGTGCGGATATGTGAATGTTATTGTGTTTGTCTAATTCTGTTAGTTATATAGTTTAATGTGTGAGTAGAAGTATATATTTTCATCCTTTGTCCTGCATCAGAGGAATATATCTTAGTTATATGCATGTCTGATATGTTAACCGTTATTATATACTTAGCTAGTTTTGTTGTAGTAGGTAGTGGTTAAACATTGCTGTTAGTAAGTCAGTTGTTAATTCTATACAATTCTACATCTTCCTTAAATAAAATGTTGAAACTTGATAAAGTGAATTCAACTAGTGTTTGAGGTTCAAATGAAGCAAAAGTTCTATAATTTCTGTTACTGAGATGGCTTGAATTCATAATTAATAGTTGTTTTCAATTTTGATTCACAGAGAAGAAGGAAACAAGCACAGGAGATAGGGAGAAAGAATGATTGGAAGAAGAAGCTGAATCCAATCCTTCTGCTATAGTTGATCAGCAGGCATCTCTAATACGTCGCGAGGATTTGTGGTTGTATATTCGGCAACCAAAAAAAGACGCTTACATGAGTGAAAAAACTCATATAGTTGTTGAAAGAATTGTAAGTATCATTATTGTTATTTTTTAGTTACTAAACATGTTTCATTACTAAGCTTCTCGTTATCTGTATCTTACAGGAAGATCTTAAAAAGAAAGAAGCAGGGGATCTTTTGTGTCGGGCGGGAGGAATGATGTTCTGACCGTTGCGATTGGAAAACCGAATCACTCGGGGCGAATAAGGGGGATCGGAGGACGGGTTGGCCTAAAAGAATACTTTGGTAAATTCAAATGCCTTAAGCAAAGTATAGTTACCCGAGAGGAGATAGACCAAACGATAACCAAATTAAATCAAGAGGCAGCGATCAAAGAGGCTGCATTGAAAGAATTGTTTGAATTCCAGATGAGGCAAATGAAGGAGAAAATGAATCAAACAAAGATGCTTATTAGCTCTCAGCCAGAGACCAGTGTTCCCTTCACACATACACCTGCACCTATGCAGCAGAGCACTAAAGGGAGCTGTATTGTTGGATAGTCAGAGCAACTTTGTGACCTATATGTGGCAGAACCAATTAGACAAATTAATTGCTAAAGGGAGTGTCCACAACTTATAATCAACTGTCCACCACAAACAAATGGCTGATGATGAAGTCAGAGTGTCAATTGAAGAGCCAATCATTGATGCACCTCTCCCTCTCCCAACCGATCAGTTGAAGCGTGTGAGTGATGTCAAGAGAATCTTCATCTCTTGGCCAATGAAGCTTGTAAATGTCTCTACTCCTCCTGATGCTTCATCCCCTCCTCCAGTTCCATCCCCTCCTAAAGCTGCATCTCCTACTGCTGAGTTGGAGGCCAAGGATAAAATATCCCAAATGGTATCTAAAGGAGATTTTACATTACAATTGTGAGATATCAATGAAGTAGTAGGGATTGCTCATCTTCAACCGGTTTTCTTTGACATTGTTGATATACAGTCCCTACTACTTCCTGGACAGGAGGTTACATCAGCAGTTGTTCAAATGTTTTTGAAGTAAGTATCTTCTTTTATGAGCATATAATTTAAATGCATCATTTAGACACACATATATATATACTAATTCCCTTATCAATGTCATTATTGTAGGTTCATGCATCAAGATTTGGACCAACAGGGCATAATCAATAATTTTGAATTCTTGTGCCCAGTATATGCAAGCATAACCTCCAAGGAAGAAAGATAGAAGTACATATTAAAGAGCTTGTGTGAAGTGAGAAGGAAGGTGTACTTGTTTCCATATCACCATAGGTATATATCAAAATCAATCTCTTGTTGCAATTCACTTAATTCTACATAATATATCACTGAGTACTTTACTATTGTGAATTTTTAGCAACCATTGGCAGTTGGTCGTCATGTGCATGGACACACATACGGTGTTATTCTTATGCTCCACTCACGGCCAACCAGGGGCTTTGTTGCAGCAAATCATCAACGAGTAAGCATGTCATTTTGATTCTCTTGTCTGAAATCTCTTATGTGAATTTTCAGCGAATATTTTTTATAAATTTGTGATTTTGATGATAGTGCTATGAGGACCTTCCAAATCCAGGTCAAAAAAAAAGTGAGGGAATGATCTCAAAGATCCTAAATGGCTCACACCAAATGTTAGTACATATTTGGACACTAGCACACTGCCTTGTGAAGTTGGTCAATAAGCTATATATGCTAAATCTTATACATATTTCTTGTTCTTTTTAGAGTCATCGACAACCAATCAGATCCAACTTATGTGACTTATACATAATGAAACACATGTATGATATTATCGCTCAATTAAGTAATAAACTCACTGCAAAGGTAAATGTATTTGATGTTACATATTATGACTGAATTCAGTTTCTAGCTTAATGTCACATATGAAATAGGCACGCGAATTAATTCAGTTTCTTTCTTTGATGTTATAGAGGTTTGCCTCTGATACTTCCTTTTTTGATGATGAGGTGGACCACATATGCAGTGTGTTTTGTCAACATGTTATTGACCTCTTAAAGTAAATACAACAATCACCTTCATTTGTAAATATATGCTTGTAGAGCAACAATTGTAATTACAGTACTACATTAATTTGTAAATTCATTCTGTAAATGAATAATTTTACAATTTGTATAATTCAATATATAATAAATTTGTTTATTTTTTTGAACAATTTTCTTAGCCTATATAATTTTGGTTTTCTGAATGTATTGGATGATGGATATTGCTTGAGATTTGAGTTTTGGAGAGTTCTAAATAGCAGTAAGAGATTCTGAAAAGTATTCGCGACTTTAAGACCGCATATTTATTAAAGAATGCTCCTAAAGGTCTTTGTTTTTTTTAAAAAAATAAGCCTTGATTTTTAGGACCATATGTTTGATACATCTCTAGTCTTAAAAGTCTTAAAAAAAGTAACGACACTTTTAGGAATGCATATTTATTAAAGAGACGGTCCTAAAAGTCTTTATTTTTTTTTAAAAAAATAATCCTAGATTTTAGGAACGTATGTTTGATACATCTCCAGTCTTAAAAGTCTTATAAATATGGCGACGCTACTTTTAGGAACGCATATTTAATAAAGAGACGCTCTTAAAAGTCTTTGTTTTTTTTTTTAAAAAAATAAGACTAGATTTTAGGACCATATGTTTGTTATATCGCCGGTCTTAAAAGTTTCATAAAAAGATGGCAACACTTTAGGATCACTTATTTATATAATGTCCGGTCCTCAAAGTCTTCAATAATTCTAAATTAAATATGACTAGATATTTAGGACTGTCTATTTATTAAATTTCCGGTCTTAATATTCCTTTAAATAGAAATGATAACTCATTTTTAAGACAAATCATTAGGGTTCAAGAACACTCGAGTTTCTGGTGTTCTGCTCAAGCTCAGGACCCTCATTGTCGTCAGTTTTACCTCTCTAGAAGCTGAAGAGCGTTGTCGGAAAAGATGTAAGATAATGGAAATTTTCAACTCTCGGTGTGGTAAAATTGACGTTCTTCAAACAATAAGGAGCTGGGTCAACTATTCAATCAAATGATATTGAGCATGTTTCTCATCTCTTATTGAGAAACAAGCGGGCTTTTTCTTTGCGCAACGGTGGTCCAACCTTAAAAAGAGTTGTCATTGTCTTTGTTTTTATTCTTAAAAGGTAAAAATTGTCTTTTTTTTTTGTATGTTGTTAACTGTATTTTGTGAACTTTTATAATTAATCACATTTCAGTTATGATTTTGTTTGTTTCCTTTTTGTCTGAAACAAAATCGAGATAACAAAAGGATACGAATAGACAATCAAATATGGAAAAGAAATTTATTTATCATTTTTTTCCTGCTCGCTGTGGGGCAGGAATGGTACAAACAAAAAAACATAAAAAAATCAAAATATTTATTCCCCCCATCGTTGTCGAAGGGGAGGGAGGGATTGGAGGAGAGGTCGGAGACGTCGTCGTCAGAAAGATTGTACTCGACGTCATTGGCGTTGAGTAACATGTTCAGCTTGTTGTTGACGTCATGGTAGACCTAAAACATTTGGCCTATGCGTCGGTCTATATGAGCAACGCGGGTTAGGAGGTGCTGCATCATCATCACTGTTTCGCGTTGCTCCCTTGACAACAACTTTTTGGTTCCTTAGCTTAACGTCTAAAGACCAAGCTGTACGAGTTGTTTCGGCTATATAACTGTATGATTTTCCTGCTTATCGTTTTGGGTTTTTCATGGGTTGAACAAAATCGATGAAATGTTCTTTTGGGACCTACCCAACTGATCAACAAGTGTTTTTAGGTTACTCTTACTATCATACCAAGGTTCAAGCGGTTGTTTGCTAATGAAAATGATGCAAAAAATTTGAGGTGCCATGCAGATGAGAGGATTTCTGATGAAAAGATTTGACATCCTTCCGATTCTTCTCAATGGAGGAAAATCGATCAATTATTTCTGACCTGCAGCGAAGAACCTAGGAACTTTTGGCTTGCCCTTAGCACGAATGGCATGAATCCATATGGAAGCCTTAGCGGCATACATAGTTCCTAGCCTGTACTCCTGATTATTTACAACTTGTATGGATTTGTGTATAGATCATTCAATTTATCCATAATTGTTCATAGCTTGTAGCTTAAAGTATAACCTTTTATGTGCTTGATTGGTTGGTATGGATTTGTGTATAACCTTTAAGCTTGTAGCTTAAAGTATATGATCAGTAAGAACAGAATAGGGAAAAAATTCAGGAAAATTTAGACCGATAAAACAAAAATGTCAGTTAAAAGTTCAACTTTTAAGATGAATGTACTCGGATATACTTAAATACGCGGTCTTAAAGGTCAGGTGACATATTTGATATTAGCGCGGTATTAAAATTTGGTCTTACAACACCAATGGTTTAATACGTCTGGTCTAAAAAGTTAATCTTTAAGACTGGACATATTAATCATCTAGTATTGAAAGTGAGTCTTTTAAAACCATGTATAATTAATCGTCGGTCCAACAAGCCGCTATTTTTTAGAGCGCATTTATTTTAGTCGGTCTTAAAAATTAGACCTTTTAAGAGCGGCTAAAGTTTTGTCCGGTCTTAAATATTGAGCTTTCAGACGAACAAAAAATATAATATAATATGTACCCGTGTCCCCATTATTGTAACATATAATATGCTAACAACAAAGCCAAAATTAGAAGGGAGATGTTTTTACAGAAATCCGGCCGTATAAAATCTAATTTATTCAGGTTTTTATTATTTAAGAGTGAAAGATTTTAAGCTTCGTTAATCATTATTGAAGCCATCAGTGGTTTTGACTAGAGAGAATGGCAAACAAATTAAATTGCAATAAATTAAATTTAGAGATAGAAAAATGGCATGCGACAAGCGTGTAAGGGCATCATTGTATCATTGAAAGAAAAAAACTTAGGCAAAGTGAGAAATGTACTTACCGGAGTAGCTTTTTGAGAGAGAAATGCGAAGTAACAATGAGGTCACATAACAGAAACTGGCGAAAAAGGATCAAGGAGCAAAGGATGAGTCGATAAAAGTGACAGAGCTTTAAGTTATCACAACAAGAAGAGAGGTTGAGAGAGCAAAATTCAATTTTAGGTGCGACGAAAAGAGGATTATGAGCGAGTTTTAATTCAGGGCTAATCTTTTAGATTAGTTATACTCAAAATATGGTCTTAAAAATTCACCTTTTAGACCGGTTACTTGTAAAAACAGATCTTAAAAGTAATAAATAGTTTTTTATTCTATATTTCAAGTACATCCAAGGGATAAAGTCATCATAATAAACATGCAAATGATATCATAACAAAATGGAGAAATACTTTAAATAACAATAATGTTTAAAGTACAATGATTAGTCTTTGCAACAGAAAACTCTCACTTGCACTAGG
The DNA here is from genome assembly GCA_037074495.1 of Acacia confusa. Classification (NCBI taxonomy): domain Eukaryota; kingdom Viridiplantae; phylum Streptophyta; class Magnoliopsida; order Fabales; family Fabaceae; genus Acacia; species Acacia confusa. The sequence continues at coordinate 26,036,304 of CM073514.1, forward strand.
CGCAATCATTAATTACTCTAATTCCGATTGTCCTAACATGACGGTCATATTTTGCTTGTACAAGCGGCTTAGTAAGAGGATCAGCAACATTGTTTTCTCCTAATACTTTGCATATCTTTATGTCACCTCTATCATTGATTTCTCTGATAAGATGAAAGCGCTTGAGTATATACTTGGTCCTTTGATGTGACCTAGGCTCATTGGCCTGCACAATAGCCCCGCTGTTGTCACAGTATAGGTCTATTGGATTTGAGATGGTAGGAACCACCTTTAGTTCAGTAATGAACTTTCTGATCGAAATGGCTCCCTTAGCTGCATCCAATATTGCTAAATACTCAGTTTCCGTTGTAGAATCTACTACAGTGCTCTGCTTAGAGCTCTTCTAGCATACTGCATCACCATTCAAAAGGAACACATATCCAGATTGCAATCTTAGATCATCTTGGTCAGTTTGGAAACTTGCATCTGTGTAACCAGTCACGCAGAGCTCATCACCCAATCCTCATATACCAAGAATAAGTCATTTGTCCTTCTTAAGTACTTTAGGATATTCTTGAAAGCAGTCCAATGATCCTCACCGAGATCTTGTTGATATCTGCTGGTCATACTTAAGGCAAATGAGACATTCGGTCAAGTATATAACATGACATACATGATAGATCCAATGGCAAAGACATATGAAATCTTACTCATTTGATCTCTTTGATCAAGTGTACTAGGACACTGATCTTTACTGAGATGGATGCCATAAGACATGAGCATGTAACCCTTTTTGAATCATGCATACTGAATCTATGCAATATCTTGTCTATGTATCTGCTCTGACTTAGGCCTATTAGCCTCTTGGATCTATCTCTATAGATCCTGATCCCTAGAATGTAAGTGGCTTCGCCTAAATCTTTCATTGAAAAAAACTTTCCTAACCAAGATTTGACACTCTGTAAGGTAGGGATGTCATTCCCAATGAGTAGGATGTCATCTACATAAAGCACCAAAAATACAACTGTGCTCCCACAAACCTTCTTGTAAACACAAGGTTCATCAATGTTTTGAATAAATCCAAACTCTTTGACTATTTCATCAAAACGATTCCTTTGCTCAGAAACATCATTCCATTGTGGCGTTCCTGGAGAAGTTAATTGTGAGATGATCTCGCAACTCCTAAGATGGTCAATGAACTCTTGGCTCAAATTTTCATCACCCCAATCAGATCAAAGTGCTTTAATTGTTTTGCCAAGTTGGTTTTGCACTTCATTTTGGAATGGTTTGAACATTTCAAAAAATTCAGACTTATGTTTCATTGGATATATATACCCATACCTACTAAAATCATCTATGAATGTAATGAAATATATATAACCTCATCTGGCAGATGTTTTCATTAGTCCACACACATCAGTATGTATAAGGCTCAACAAATCAGTGGCCCTCTCACTATGCCCAGTAAAAGGTGCCTTTGTCATCTTTCCCAATAAACAAGACTCACATGTATCAAATGATTCAAAATCAAATGAGTTAAGAAATCCATCTTGATGGAGTTTTGAAATGCGTTTCTCATTTATATGGTAGTAAGTAGGTCAGATTCAAATCCATTGACTTGATCCTTTTGGTAGATACATTATAGATATGTCCATTATTAGAATATTCTAAATTTAGTGAATAATGACCAAAATGCAAATCACCATTAGCATAAAAAAAATGTCATTATGATAAATAGAACATTTACCATTTCCAGTAATGGAAGCAAAACCTTCCTCATCCAAATAAGAAAGAGAAACAATGTTGCTACTCAAAGTAGGAACATAAAAGCAATTGTTCAAAATTAACAAAAGCCCACTGGGCAAAACTAATTCATAAGTGCCTATGGCTAAAGCAGCAAACCCATGTAGAGGAAGTAGAAAAATAAATATCTATAACATAAATACTTGAAGAGATAGCCCTACCATCCTTCTTGTTCTTTTTTAAATCTTCAAGGTAGAGTTTGTAGTTCCTCTTCCAATGACCAGTTCCTCTTTGAAGGCTTTACCTTCTTGGCTGCAGGCTTAGTTTTAGGCTTATTTGACTTTTTGGTCTTACCAATTAAGCCAATACCCTTTCCTTGCCCTTGTCTTTTTCTTTCATACCCTTTCTTTCGTGTTTGAGAACAGTTCTCAAGTTTCTAAACCAATTAAGAAAATTGGTCCTATTTAGTTTGTCCTTCTCAAAGACTAATCGTAGTGATAATATAGCGGTATTACTAGTCAACATGATTCTTCAATTAAAATATGCAAAGTTGGTTAGTAATCTCTCACTGAATTAATAACCCTCCATATTATTAGTGGGCTTAATCCATATTTGGCTCAAATTTAAGTCCACTTTGGCAGGACGCTTAAAATCAAGTTATTTAGGTAGGCAACCTCTTTACCAATTACATCATATGTAACTCTTAGATCTTTATGGGATTCAATCATCATATGACTAGGCATGTTTAATCTCATCTAATGCCTTGAGATCCAAAACCGTTTTGATAATCTCAATTAAGTCAAGACAATAATGAATGTTGAGTATCACCATTACTCACTCTTGTCTCACTAAGATAACTCAAGTGCATCCACTTTGGTGGAACATACAAATAAGCGATCTAGGCTTAGACAAGTATTTATTGATTGATGGCATTATGACTTAATATTTCATTTAGAGGATTTAATCTAATTTAATTCTATTTATGTGAATGCAATGATAGTTATATCTCATACAAACAACACATAATACGCAAAATAAACATGCCATGATCTAATAAAAAATATAATTAAAACGTGACACAACATGGCTCACCTAACCTAAAATCCTCTCAAGCCAAATGAGGGGACTTCTCTAAATAAGAAAAGAAAAATTACATCAAGAGAAACCTCGTTTATACATACGAGGGGAGTGAGATGAAAAGAAAATGTACATTAAGAATATTTAGAGAGGCATGGCTCGCAGGCTATTTTAAATATTACAACCATTGTAAAGACTAAAGTCATGTTGTTCACCATACCCAAACAATTTGAAAGTAAATCACAACAAGTAATAATTATCTATGATGCCATTATAACATATTTAAATATATTTTATAAAGGCATTGTAAGGCATGTGATTATACAACGTTAAATCCAATTTAACATTATAATATAAATATAACGTAGAACAAAAGCCCATTTATTTTTGTGACAATTCCCATGCAATAATAGAAACAAAAACATATTCCATTAGGAACAATAAAAATGCACAATTAAATAAAAGCCAAAAACATTGTAATAAAAGTTGTAAAAGGAAGCCTATAATAAAAATAATTGGCTTGAATTCTCTTATGTGTGTAATCAAATTACTTACAATCTAAGGGTATTTATAACCCAAATGGGCCACATTAAATATTCAAAATCAATCTTATTAATTTTGAAATTGAATTGGTAATTAAATTTGTCTAACTTATTGAATTCAATTTATTTATTTAATGTGAATTAAAAGCCAGCTGATTTGATTTATCTTCATAAATCATCTAAGATTAAATCATTGATTTATATTCATAAATCAAATATGGAAGTTTTTTAATGATTAGCCCATAGGGCATAATTTCCAACACAACCTTCTCTCGATCTTCTACATTGACTTTTGAGAAATCACAGACTGAAGCACTTCTGCTATTTACTTTACTATGGCCTAGGAACCTTCAAGTTTACTACACCACATACCAAAAAAAAAACACAATTACTTCTCAATCTCACAAGATGGTATCCAACAATTTACTCATTCAACTCTATCAGTGATAGTAAATTTACCATTTCTTAAGCTAACTCAAGAAACCATTAACAAGGGGTTGAACATCAAGCATTGCAATACTTGATTCCAGCTGAAATATATATAAAAAAAAAAGTTCATAACAACTCTAGGTTCTAAGAAAAATCAGCCACACAAATTCCAAATCGATCCTATTAGAGTATAGACTAATCCAAAATCCATCAAAGTCTAGAATGAAAGAAATGGAAATCGATTAAAGCACTATTACTATCTGTTCTGTTTGTAGAACACAAGTGTGCAGCCTCAAAGGACTGATATATTGATATAGGATCAAGTAGCTTTCTCCTAGGTATCCATTGATGAGATATCTAAGAGGATAAGAGATCACAGAGCACATACATGAGGGCTTTCACCCAATGGAGTAGGGTGTGTGTTCTATGTATGTTGAATAGTAAAGAGGCAAGGAGTAGAAGATGTGTACCTTAGGGTTTTAGGTCCTATTTATAGAGGTACCTTAGGGTTAGGGTTTGGGTAGTTGGGCCTCATGTGCCTCCAAGCCCAAGTGCTTTACCTCCACATCTAAGCTATATTCCTATTCCGTAACAGTTACCCCCCAGTCTGGTAGTTCAGGTCTCTGAGCTGCCGGGATGTATTGATTGTCTTGCTTGCTTTGTAGCAATTTTCCCAGGATAATTACCCGGTTTATGTTCCTACATTTAACAATATGTAAGTAAATCACAATCAATGAAAAATGCTTACTATCGCGCTTTTTCAATATTTGTCGGAATTTGATTTCCGTTCTTGTTTGCATTAATTCCAGCTATTGAAAATCATGCTTTCCCATTAACAATTGGTTTGCTTTATTGTCTACTCTGTTGCCCCCCAGCCTAGTAATTCAGGCCTTTAAGCTACCAATATGTGGTTGTTGGAATTTCTTTCATGCTTACCCGAGATTTCGGGTTCACATACTCTAACACCGAGATTCCAGGTTTATATACTTTGATCCCAAGATTCCGGGTTTATATACTTTGATCCCGAGATTCTGGATTTATATACTTTGATCCCGAGATTCTGGGTTTATATACTTTGATCATGAGATTCTAGGTTTATATACTTTGATCTCGAGATTCTGGGTTAATATTCTTTAATCCCGAGATTCCGGGTTTATATTCTTCAACCCCGAGATTCTAGGTTCATAATTTATGAAGACAAGTTTGTTCATCTTTCCTTTTTTCCTCGTTCTTACTTGCCTTGATCTTAGTGATTAATGACTTGTTTTTTGAATAAAAATATTCAAAAGACCGAGATAGCATTATTTGCCTTTATCTCTGTTATTGAAAAACCGAGATAGCATTATTTGCCTTCATCTTAGTTATTGAAAACATGTTTTTTTATTAACACTATTCAAACTACCAAGATAGCCTTTGAGAATTCACATACGCCACAAGGGCTTTCGTTTCCTCATTTCATATCATCATGACAACTTAAATGTTGTCCACTTTCTGCCCCCTAGCCTAGTAGTCCAATTTTTTGGGCTACTGAGGTGTATTGATTTTTAAATCGGATCTCATGTCCGAATTTTATTTTCATTTTAACAATAAGTTGATAATATGAACTCAAACATATATTTAAAGTTCTATTCAATGACTTGGCTGGAGTCAAAAATATTTGCGCAGTTGCTGATATTCGTCCGGTATTAAAACCAGGGAAGATATTTGTGCAAATTTTATTTAATCTGTCACATTACATTCTGGTATTCCAGAATTCAATCTGGAGTAAAGGCAATCTGTCACATGTTCAAGCTCAGCTTTTAACCGACATTTTAAACATTTCGACCTGATTAGGGTTAGCATACCAGTTCATTTTATTACCCCAGAATACAAAATTGTGATGCATCATACTTTATCCAAGGTCCAATTAAGGAGTACGAATTTAACTGTTCATTCATATGAACATTGACCTGATTCATGAAAACGGGTTTGTGTACCTTGGTTTCACGCATGTAAATAAGCTTGATAGTATTAATGTCGCAATATGATTTATGAAGACGGGTTTGCTAACCCGAGTTCCATCATTTACATAGGCTTGGCGGCATTACCATCACAATATGATTTATGAAAAAGGGTTCCATGACCCAGTATTCTTTATTCACAAGGGTTAGGCGGCATTGCCGCCATAACCGGCTCCACAGGAGCTTTCATAGACTCGCGACGATGTCGCTTCATATATTGCCATAGCAATTGGCTCCATCGGACGCACATATATTGCTGTACCAAATTCCTCCGGACGCACAAAGCCTTCAAGTTGTGTCATGTAAAGATCCTCAAGGAGCTTTCCGTTAAGGAATGTTGTTTTGACGTCCATCTTCCATATCTCATAGTCATAATATGATGCAATGGTAAGAAGGATTCTGATTGATTTGGTCATTGCAACTGGGGAGAAGGTTTCATCATAGTCCACACCATGAGTTTGAGTGAATCCTTTTGCAACCAGTCGTGCTTTGAAGACACTTACTTTGCCATCCATGTCAGTTTTCTCCTTAAAAACCCACTTATATCCAATGATTTTTACACTTTCAGGTGGATCGACTAAGGTCGATACTTTATTGTCGTACATGGATTGCATTTCAGACTTCATGGCATCTAGCCATCTTTCGAAGTTTGACCCATTATGGCTTCTCGATAGGTAGTTGGTTCATTCTGCTCAATGAGCAAAATATCACGACTTTCGATAATCAGAAATTCATATCTCTGAGGCCGTTGCCATGTTCTATCGGATCTTTCGTGGACCTTGTGTTACTTTAGTAGGCTCAACAACTTGTTGTAAGTCTTCTCCGTTTTCCATCTGTGGTTCTTTGTCGTCTTGCGGCTCTCAAACTTTTCGAGGTACACCTTACTCCCACTAGTCCTTTTAGAGATAAACACTTTTTCCAAAAGGATATCATTCCGAATAACAAACACTTTGTGATCCGTGGGATTGTAGATATAGTATCCCTTAGTTTCCTTATAATACCCCCACAAAAGGCATTTTGAGGATTTGAATGATAATTTATTAGAGGCTTGTTGTTTAACATAAACCTCACATCCTCAGATCTTAAGAAATGACAAAATGGGTTTCTTCCCAATCCATATCTCATATGGTATCTTTTCAACTGTCTTTGACGAAACACGATTTAGTGTGAAGCTGTTTCTAGGGTATGGCCCCAAGAAGAAGGTGGAAGATCTGTTTGACTCATCGTAGATCAAACCATATCTAATAGAGTTCGATTCCTCCGTTCAGAAACACCATTCAATTTTCTATTGTCCTTGAGATCCTGCACATTTATACAAATGCGAGAATCACTGCAGTATCTAATACCCATGTTAAGGATGTAGAGAAGTTAGTATCTATGAAATGGATACCTGAAGCGATAGCCCCTCTATCCTTCTTGTTCTTTTCTAGATCTTCAAGGTGGAGTTTGCAGTTCCTCTTCCAATGACTGATTTCATTACAGAAGAAGCAGACCCCATCCTTCGAAGGTTTTGTCTTCTTGGCTGCAAGTTTAAGCTCGGGCCTATTTAACTCATTGGTCTTACCAGTTGAGCTTTTACCCTTTCTTTTGCCCTTGTATTTCTTAAGAGGAACAATCATCTCAAAGACCTCCACATGTTCCAAATCTCCATCGAAGTCTGGAACTATAGTGGTAAGCATCAGGCATCTTGCATCCATAGAGTCATCTAGATGCTTTGTGTAAGCATTTTTATGAGCTCTTGGAGCTTTAGCTGCTGGCTTGTCAAGAATGGGTTGATCGATGAGATGTTCCTTTTTTTTCGTGTTCGGGATCAATGCTTAAGTTCCCAAACAAGTCCAAAATTTTGTCTCATCGAGTTTGTCCTTCTTAAGGATAGATGGCATTGATGGTGTGGCAGTATTGCTAGACGATATGATTCTACAACTAATATATGCAAAGTTTAAGTAGTCACTTCCCATTGAATTAATAATCCTCATTATAATTAGTGGGCTAAGATCCATATTTGGCTTAAATTTAAGTCCGCTTTGGCAGGACACTTAAAATCAAGTTATTTAGGTAGACAACTCGTTTGCCAATTACATCACATGTAACTCTTAGATCTTTATGGGATTCAATCATCATATGATTGGCACGTTCAATCCCATCTAATGCCTTGAGATCCAAAACCATTTTGATAATCTCAATTAAGTTAAGACAATAATGAATATTGAGTATCACCATTACTTCCTCTTGTCTCACCAAGATAACTCACATACATCTACTTTGGTAAATCATACAAATGAGTGATCTAGGTTTTGACAAGTATTCATTTATTGATGGCATTATGACTTAAGAGTTTATTTAGAGGGTATTATCTAATATGCTAATTAATCCTATTAATTCAACTTATATGAATGCAATCACTATTGTATCTCATATAATCTCTAAATTAATCAAAAGTAATCTAATTAAATCATAATTAAAACTCTAAATTAATTATGAATGATCTAATCAAAACATAATTAAAACTCTAAATTAATTATTAGTGATCTAATCAAAACATAATTAAAACTCTAAATTAATTATGATGATCTAATCAAATCATAATTAAAACTCTAAATTAATTATGATGATCTAATCAAAACATAATTAAAATTCTAAATTAATTATGAGTGATCTAATCAAAACATAATTAAAACTTTAAATTAAAACTGTGACACAACATGGCTCATCTAACCTTAAATCTTCTCAAGCCAATGAGATGACTTCTCTAAATAATAAAAGAAAATACATAAGGAGAAACCTCGTTTTACATACGAGGGGAGTGAGATGAGAAGAGAATATACATAAAAAATATTCAGAGAGAGGCATGACTCGCAGACCATATTTAAATTTACAACAATTCTAAAACCTAGAGCTATGTTGTTCACCATACCCAAACAACACATTGAAAGGTAAATTAGAACTTATTTTAATTCATGATTAAAATTTTCTAATTTATATTATATTATTATTATTATTATTATTATTATTATATATATATATATATATATATATATATATATATATATATCATGATTTAAATTCTCGCGCTACGAATAGCTAGTCACGACTTTCTAATTCATCCTTTTTATAATACGACTAGATTAATATCTATTATAGAGTTTCTAAAATCTTAATAAGTCGTATTAAAATATTCAAAATTTAATACAATTAATTTTGAAATTTGAATATGAATTAAAATAATATATATTAATTAAATATATCTAACAGATCTAATTTAATATATTTATTTAATTCGAATTATAAGCTTACAGATTTAATTTATCTTAGATTAAATCCGAGCATAATGTTCATTCATTCCGAATGTTTCAGAATACGACCTATGCGCGAATGTGATCGATGATTCAACGTGATCATCCATCATTCTGAACAATTCAGAAACGACCGCAATAACAGACTAGCTATTCGTAGAAACCCTAACACAAACTATCACTTTATATGCTTACGGGATTCAATTTAAACACATATATCACATATACATGCATATAGAAAACCCAATTTAAAAGCTCAGTTGACTTGGCTTTGATACCACAGTTGGGGTCCGTACACAGCAGAATTTAAAAAAAAAAACTTTACGAATCCCGAAGAGGATTGCTCAACCGTGTTTAAATCAAGGTTCATTATAAGAAACCGTACCTTTCAAAAGTTCGTGTGCGTCTCGTTCCATTTGAACTGGTGGGCTATCTTCTCGATTAGCAGAAGTCGACTCTTCGAATTGTCTTCCTCTACTGATATCCACACCGAACAACTTTTCAACACGAATGTTAGCGTGCTAGCGCCTTCTTACTTTTTTTGCGTCTTATGCGTTTTCTATTCTCTAGGGTTCTCTTTTGCGGCTATTCTCTCTCTTATTTTAATACAAATAGATCAATATCTATTTATAGGGTTTCTAAAACCCTAATTGGACCATATTAAAATATTCAAGATTAATCTCAAATCATCTCGAATTTAAATTTTAGATTTAAATAGCATTAATTAAATATATCTAATAAATCTAATCTAATCTATTTATTTAATATAAAATTAAAAGTCTATAGATTTAATTTATCTTTATAACTTAAATCTGATAAAAGATATATATCTATTTAATTAAAAATGAGATAATATATCTCAATTTAAATTAAATCAGATATATGATATATTTAATTTGAAAATTAAATCAGAGATACAATAATATTCAAGATTAATCTCAATTAATCTTGAATTCGAATTTTAGATTTAAATAACATTAATTAAATCTATCTAATAGATCTAATCTAATCTATTTATTTAATCTAAAATTAAAAGTCTACAGATTTAATTTATTTTTTATAAATTAAATCTAAGAAAAGATATATATCTAACTAATTAGATATATAATTGATTTATCTTCATAAATCAAATATAAAATACGATATCTCAATTAGTTTTAGTTATATAATGATTAGCCCTAAGACATAATTTCCAACAAAACCTTCCCCATCACCGGCTAAAACTAAAGCATGGTTCCATCCAAGAGTAGCTTTGGCAATCTCCAAGAAAGAATTAGGTGTGTAGATATTGCAGCATTATGATCCCCATTTGCAGCAATCTCAATGATTTCCTTATCTTCAAGTTCACTAATAACTTTGAGCAAGATAAGGGAATGACGCATGCCGCAAGCTGCCTTGTAGTTGAGAAAAGTAGTAAATCTCAAACTTCATAAAATTAACAGGTGTCGGCTTCTTCAATCCGGTACAACTGGTGCTGCAGCTTCTAGACACACCTCTCACTTGATCTTTCAACCTTTTGACTTGACAATATATAAACAGCACAACAGAGCATAAAACAATTTGCTTAAAGATTTATACTGCTTACTTTCAGCCATTGATTCACTCGCTCTGCGCAGTTTCATTCCTTGCAGTGGATATATCTCGGCCTAGGGCCGATATTAACCACATATCTCGGCGCCCATGAATCCATTCTGGTGAGACCAAGCTCGGCTGGATGTATCTCGACATTGATATATCTCAGCTTCTATTTCATTTACTGTGCATGGGACATACAGGAAAACATTCTGTGGAGTTTGGCATCACAGACATGACTGTAATGATGACTGGGAGATGGGACGGCGTGCCCTTCTTCATCAACCCGCGATTGCTGGCTCGGTATATTATAATTATGATCTATGCTTTGAGATACGGATCATTTAGAACTTGTCTCGGACCATAGAGCCGATATCAAAGTTCAGCAAAGCATTCAAAGAATTTTGATGACGGATCATGGGCTGGCATGCTTATCATCAGGATCTTTACTAAGGAACTTGAAAAAGCTGACTTTGACGGAATGCTTCACAGGTTTAGGCGCAAGTCTTCTGCAAAAGATTCATTCGATCTAAAAATCCTGAATGGCGGATAACCACGAACTCCCTTGGTCCGTCAGCAGAAATGATTCCTTGTCGCTGGCCTCTTCCTGATCCTCAAAACAGAGCTTCGGCGACTTCACTGGTATCTCGGCATGGATACATCCCTGCACCTCATCTCGGTCTTGTGTCAGCATCTCGGAACTCTGAATCTCGGCATCTTGACTTCTTGGAATCTCGGCACCCTGGCACCCCGTCCCACGCTCTACATGCAGGAAAGTTTTGGACTCTTGGCGACCAGGCATCCCAGCAACTCGGCAACCCATGCTGGGAAGTTGGAATCTGTGCATCTCGAAGTCTTGGCATCTCGGCAAATCCACTGCTTCGTGGATATAACCTGATTGACCAAGGAGAGTCACTCCACATTTACTCCCAACTCCAGTCGCATTCCCAATCTCAGCATTTGATCACGCCTCATAACCTTGGCATGGCCCAACCGTAGAAGCGAATAAAGGTGGATGAAAATGACTACTGGGCGACTTTAGGATCATAATCTCAGCATGCAGTCAACGCTAGATGATAATCCCGGCATCGATACCTTTAATCTCAGCTATAACCGATAGACACACATCTCAGCACCAACGACGTGGTACTGATCTCGGCATACTTCTCATCGGGATCTCATGTCGGAATATCAGCCCGTAACTGGACCAAAGACATCAGAGAAATCAAACTTAACTTGGTTCATATTGATTCTGCCCCTAGTATGCGTGTGTGCGTTGCCACTGCTTTGTGAGAACTTCTGCAGGCAAAGTAACTGTTATGGAAATGTTAAAAATGGGTTGGGCTCGATGATTAAAGAGCCCAAACAAAGGGCTCTAATTATAACCTTAACCACCTCCTTGAATTAATGAGCAGTTTATCAAAAACATCTGTCAAGATCATAACCACCCAAACAATAAAGAGACATTATTTAAAAGGATATCTTAATATCTTTTAAATAACAAGATAACAGAGCTCATTAATAGAGGCTCAAGTAAGTCTATAAATAGGGTACAAACCCTCATAAGGTACACACGCTCTAACCTAGCTTTTAGCATTCAGTACACATAGAGCACACACCCCACTCCCTCCGGCTATAATAAGCCTATCGTTTACCTTCGAACTACGTGGATTTTGATCCCAATCTGTGGTACGTAGGCCCCTGGGATTTCATCCCGGGCCAAGTCCAAACACTCCTGTGTTCTACACTACTGATAGCAACTTTTTTAAAAAAGAATGAGGAGCAACCCTCCATGAGTGTTTTTGCAGCTCCAAAGGCTCCAGAACTTTGTTGGATGTCGTCGTAAAAACCACACTTTGAATCGCAGGGTTTTTAAGTATAAGAATCGAATGAAAGAGGTCTGAAGTTTTCTGCCTCTTGCAATGATGTTGTATTCAGGCTGAATACTTTTTTAGAAAGCTTTTTCAATCTCGCTTGTAGGAAGCTCTTTGTTGAATTTTGTTACTAGTAGGAATCGAAATTTACTGAATCCCCACAGTCGGTGCCAATATTCTGTTTGTAGAATATAAGTGTGCAGCCTCAAAGGACTGATATATTGATATAGGATCAAGTAGCTTTCTCCTAGGTATCCATGGATAAGATACCTAGGAGGATAAGAGATCACAGAGAATAGAGTGAGGTGTATGCTCTGTGTATGTGAATAGTAAAGAGGCAAGGGGTAGAAGATGTGTACCTTAGAGTTTTAGGTCTTATTTATAGAGATACCTTAAGGTTAGGGTTTGAACATGGACGTCATGTGCCTCCAAGCCTAAGTGCTTTACCTCCACATCTAAGTCATATTCCTATTCCGTAACACTATCTCTTCCCTTTTAGACCAGCTCAATATCAAACAAGAGAGAAAAGATTGAATCATGGCTTCAACAACGTGCTATTTCCTCTGGCTCTAGTCTCACCATCAAGCTTAATGAAAGAGGGAAAAAGAAAAAAGTAGCTCACTCCAAATCTAGTCACTGGCGGTCACTCTTCCTGCTCCAAGAAGACAACCCACTGCACGAGTTCCAATAGACATCCTCTTCCCTCTCTGATTGATTCTCATTGCGATGAGGAAGATGATGAACAACTTCTCTACCAAGCCACTCCTCCCCCTTAGATCTGGTTTTTCTTTCTCCCAGGAAGACGATGAACTCTCTGCTTCAACTTTATTCCCTCCCTAGTCCTCTTGCTCACCCGTGGTCTCTCTCCCTTTTCTCTTGACGAGATGAAGAAAGTGTCACAAAATTCAATTTCAGCCCGACCAAAAGGATTCTAACGAAAATCTTTTAAACCAATTATAATCAAAATGAAGTCTTAAAAATTAACATTTTTGACTGGTTATTTTATAAAATGGTCTTAAAAGTAATAAACATATAATTTTTTTATTCTCCAACTCTTAGATGGATATAAGAAAAATTAGGTCTAAAAAGTTTAATCTTTTAAATAGTTATTTATCAAAGTTTATCTTAAAAGTAATAGACTTATTAATTTTTTCTTTTTAGACCGGTTATTAGAAAAATCGGTCTAAATAATATATTTTATACCTTATATTAAAGGAATTAGTGTAAAAAAATTCTTTATATTTACGAAAATGTCATCAATCATGTTTTTTAGACCAGCTCCTCTATAACCAATTTAAATATGGCTGAATAAAATCAATTTTATGTAGTAATGCCCCCAACTACCCCAAAAGAAAAAGGGGTGGGGGGGGGGGAATGTACCCCAAACTGCATTTTAAACTTCTTATTGACGAAAGGAAAATACAAATGGATGCAATTATAATTCATAATAATACATTATTGAACTAAAATATATTCAATATGGAACACCATTTTTAAAATGAAAAATGGGTGCAACTATAAGAACTTCTTTTGTTTTTTGGCCAATAGCAATTATAAAATTTGTTGGCGCTTAGCTCAGCTTTAGTTATTATATAATGTATAATATACATTATTGATATAAAATACAAAAAAAATATAGAAAGACATTTTTTGAAAAAGATATAATTATTGCAGCTCTTTTTGACCAAATAATTGTTGCAGCTTGGAGTATCATATGTATAATGTACAGATTTCACTCTTATTTAATTTGAGAAATTCTTCGCGAAAACTTAAAAGTCAAAAAAGTATTTTTTTAAAAAAATAATTGGAATAGCGAAATATTGAATTTAAGTTAATAAGTAAGATAATTATAATATTTTAAAAATAATTTTAGATTTAGAAATATTTAATCGTAATTTTATGAAGTCAGAATCCTTTATATAGAATTTTTCAAGTTCTCTGGGGCCACAATCAAAGTTGCTGTTACGTACGCAATCAAATATTCAAACATTGAAAAGTCAAAAGTTTGCGTCCGCTCCCCCTCCCACAACCAATCAATATTTCTCCGTTCCATATTGCGTTATCATACCATCACTTCACACGCCTACGGCCAACTAGATTTTTTATATAGAATTTTATGAAATTTTCCTCGTTTCATTTAACACCGTATTAACTTTTAACTCACATAAATAAAATTTTGTAAAAGTTATAAATTAAAACTATCGAACCAAACAATAAGGGCGTAATTAATCTATACAAAAAATAAACTTCATGGACCAAATTTAAAATTGAGATAAACTATTTAGGGAATAAAGGACCCTGGGATTTAATTTCCCCATATGTAATTCTCATAATATTCAACTTTACAACACAGTTTTAATTAAAATTATTATTACTATTTTTAAAAGGGAAAATTATAATAAATGACCTAAGATAAATAATCTTTATTAAGAAGAACAAAAATATTAATTATTTTGAAGGACCATAAATTAAAGTATTAAAATAAAGACTAAATTGCCCTTATATTATCTCTAAATCCTCTTATATTATCTCTCCTCATACAAAGCATATCTTACTATGCAATTCGCGTATTCTTTTGATTTTGAACCTACCTTATTAATTTTCATTTATTTTATTGAAAGTCTTTAATTTATATCAAACTCAATCCTATTATTCCTTTTTTGAGGAAGATGACAATGGGCGTGGTCATGGCTTCTCATTAAAACTGAAGCCACACTCCTCCATCCCAAATTGATTGCCTTGATAGAATTTCTCATTGGCTTAATTGAGTGAAAGACACCTACAAATGGAAGCCTAATGTGTTGTTTGATAGAGGTTTTTTTTTTTTTTTCTTGGCGATTCATTCAATGTCCACTTGAATCAAATATGCACATGTAACTGGTCGTTTGAAGGGAGTTTGTATTTCACAAAATGACTTGCGCTGTTTACATGACTTTTAGTCTATTTGATACTTCCCATATGTGCTCATTTGTTTGATACTTTGAAGTTTGAATGAAACTTCCATTTCCATTAAAGAAAACTAGAAGTAAAGAAATATAATTAGAAGATGTGATAATGAAGAGGGAAAAGCGAGAAAGAATACTCAAAGAGACGATGTGAGGCCTAGGGAGACGCGCTCGAATTTGTGGCAGCAACCACTTCATGTAATCTTCATTATAACAACACCACACTGCTGGACATTAGAGGCAATCACTAGTTCAACAAAGATATATATGCAGCGAACATTAGCGTTTTCCTCAAAAAAGGAAATAGCATGATGAAGTTTGATATAAATTAAAGACTTCCAATAAAATAAATGAAAATCAACTAGGGAGGTTCAGAATCATAGTGAGATTTACTTCGTATGAGGAGAGATTGGATACAAGATGATCGAGAGATAACAAAAATAATTTAGTTATTTTCTTTTCATATTTTAATTTCTGGTTCTTCAAAATAATAATTATTTTTTATGGTCCATCTTAATAAATATCATTTATCCTCGGTCCTTTAGTATAATTTCCCCTTTTTAAAACTACCATTTTTCTATCCATAAATGCTTAAATTAAAAACGTCAAATTATTTTAATCAAAAGAAAATCAAATTATAGCTTAATAAATATGAATATTAACTTAAAAAGCATAATGTATTGTTAAGGCTAATTTGTATAAGAATGAAATTTTGGTAAAAATTAAAGTTCATATCCTCTTACTGTATCTCAGAAAAAAAAGTCTATATATGCACGATATATCAAAATTCAAACAAATAACCCAAAAATTGAAAAAAAAAAAAACATTCAGACATAAAATTCACTCTACAAATGTATTATGTTTTATTAGAATGCTTTTTTTTTTTGGGACAAATATTAGAATGCATTAATATCATATTCTTTTCATCTCTCTTTTACAAACTTGAATCAAAGGACATTTTTCGAATCCAATGTCTTTGATTCCATTTTGGAATCTAAAATAATACTGGATACCATAATTAAGTGGTTTCACACCCACAGCCCACCAAAGTTGTCTTCCTTTATACATTAATGCCTATTACATCATCTTCCCGTCTATATATATTTAAAACAGAGACCTTCCTCGCTGCTTCTCTCCAAGTTGCTTCTCTCTCTCCCCTCCCCTTTTTCTCTGTGATTCTTTTCTCGCCATAGCTCTGACTTAGATTCACTCAACATATGGCTTTGCAAGAATGCCCGGCAGCACAACTAGCCCAATTATTTGGCGGCAACACAACAAATGCCGCGGCCGCTGCCAGCTTCATCTGTGACAGATTCACCGCCGTCACCAACAAGTTCTCCGACACCACCTTCGCCGTGGACAGCACCTACCTCCTCAACTCTGCTTACCTCGTTTTTGCTATGCAACTTGGATTCGCCATGCTCTGTGCCGGATCCGTTCGTGCCAAGAACAGTATGAACATCATGCTTACCAATGTCCTTGATGCCGCCACCGGTGGTATCTTCTACTATCTCTTCGGTTTTGCTTTCGCCTTTGGAGCTCCCTCCAATGGTTTCATCGGCCGCCACTTTTTTGGTCTTAAAGACATCCCAGACACAAGCTTTGACTACAGCTACTTCCTTTATCAGTGGGCTTTTGCCATTGCCGCCGCCGGGATCACCAGCGGCTCTATCGCGGAGAGAACACAGTTTGTGGCCTATCTCATCTACTCATCTTTCTTAACAGGCTTTGTTTATCCCGTCGTGTCTCACTGGTTCTGGTCGAGTGACGGTTGGGCCAGTGCGACCAACTCATCCAACTTACTTTTTGGTACTGGAGTGATAGACTTCGCCGGCTCCGGTGTGGTTCACCTCGTCGGTGGTATTGCTGGTTTATGGGGTGCTCTCATCGAAGGTCCCAGAATTGGCAGATTCGATCACACAGGTCGACCCATAGCTCTTCGTGGACACAGTGCCACTCTCGTCGTTCTCGGAACTTTCTTGCTCTGGTATGGATGGTATGGATTCAATCCAGGTTCGTTCACAAAGATTCTCAGCGCTTACGAATCAGGAAGTTATTACGGCCAGTGGAGTGCGGTGGGCCGAACTGCCGTGACAACCACATTAGCTGGTTGCTCCGCTGCTTTAACTACACTCTTTGGCAAGCGGATTCTCTCCGGCCACTGGAACGTGACGGACGTCTGCAACGGTTTGCTTGGTGGGTTCGCTGCCATCACTGCTGGGTGCTCCGTCGTGGAGCCATGGGCTGCGATTATTTGTGGGGTCGTGGCGGCTGCGGTTTTGATCGGTTGCAACAAGCTGGCAGAGAAGATGAAGTACGATGATCCGCTGGAGGCGGCGCAACTGCACGGCGGCTGTGGCGCGTGGGGGATAATCTTTACGGCGTTATTTGCAAAGCGGGAGTATGTGGATCAAGTGTACCCGGGTAAAGCGGGTCGGCCACACGGGTTGTTCATGGGTGGTGGAGGGAGGCTATTGGGTGCTCACGTGATCCAGATTCTGGTGATAGTCGGGTGGGTCAGCGCCACCATGGGTACACTGTTCTTCATTCTTCATAAGCTCAAACTATTACGGATCTCGCCGGAGGACGAAATGGCGGGTATGGATCTGACCCGACATGGAGGATTTGCGTACGTGTACGAAGATGAATCACATAAACATGGGATTCAGTTGAAGAAAATCGAACCCAACGCTACTACTCCGACTCACCCAACGGAACTGTAATTGCGACTTTTCTTCAAATGTTTTATTCTCTCTCTCTTTTCAAATTACTGTATGTTTGAACTAGGACTGTGTTTTACTGAAACTAGTATGAAGAGAGGCACCATCAACCTATTTAATTTAGGGCGTTTAGATTGGATCTGGGTCTAAATTTAATATTTTTAAAATGTACTTACTTTGTTGTGTACGATAGGTAATTAGAGATTTTATGTCAAACTTGGTGGTGTTGTAATATATTATTGATAAACGTGAATATTTGGAAAAGATCTGATTTGACTTTTATAGCTATGATAATTCAAACTGTGTTGAATTTTCAAAGCTTGGAATTAGGAGTGTTAGATTTTTCTCAACTAGAGTGTGTAGAGTGTGATCAGGGGCACAACCAGGATAATAATTTGGGGCTAAAATTATAAAATAGAACTCAAATGTTGATGAGTTATATTTCAGCCCCACAAATATTTTAATATTTTTATTTTAGTCTCTCCGTAACATTGAGGGACTAAAATAAAAATCATGAAATTTTTATATAACTAAAAAAGAATTTCTATAAATTTTGAGTTATTTTCTATAATTTTAGGGTCCAGGGGTCACCCCTAACCCCCCTTTGTCCGCCCCTGTGTGTAATGTGTCACTGTGTCTGTTTATATAAATTGAATGACAAAAATAGCAATATTCTAACAGACTGTTATAAAACTAATAAGAATAAGAGAAGAGATTATAGAGAGAGAAAGTAGAGAGAGAAATTCTCATTTCAACTGTAACAATGAATAGTTACAGAAGACCTCTATTTATAGAAGGAAAATGGGTCTTTAGTGTAATTTACACCTCAGGGTCATTTGGTGTAGTTTTCTCCTAAAACATAAACTGTACACTCACGGATTTCCTTCCCGTGGATGTGTGTATAATTGTGTGTGGGTCCCACCAAATAGTAAATCACTATGCATGGTACTATGCGTGGGTCCCATGTCATCTTGTAGTATTTGGAGACCGGGAGTCAATGGACATCCACATAATAAGTATATTCATAACACTCCCCCTTGGATGTCCATTTATGAATGTGTCTCGTTAAAAACTTTAACTAGGAAAAACCCAGTGGGATAAAAACCTAGCCAAAGAAAAGAGTACATCATTCATTGATACACTATCTAGTGCTGCCTCATTAAAAACCTTTCTAGGAAAACCCAGTGGGACAAAACCTAGATAAGGGAAAAAGAGTACAGCGTGTATCGTCTCACCCTCTTGATTACATCAGACTTGCTCCCCCTGATGACCATATTGCTTCAATATCATTCTGAGCATATCATCCTTTCTATCATCAAGTATTCTGTTATTCGTTGTGGAATAATAGAAACGCCCGATCTGATTGTTCATTGTATACCTGCAAGATCTAAATCTTTCAAGTAAAATCAAAATAATCTTTTCATAAATATACATGTGCATATAGAACTTTAATAAATGTTTATTCAGATAATGATGCTATATGCACTATATGAATTTATTTAATTGATTATTCTCGAGAATTTGATGCTCCCAGCATCTTGAGTCCTTCTGAGACATATGTGTTTCTGGCGTCTTACGTCCTTCAAGGACATGTGTTTTGGGCACACATTAATATATTGTGGCTCATGATCCTCATTATTATTCATTACAACATATGCTATCATATCAACATAAATGTCGTCAATGTTAACTTTATTTTTCGGTCCCATCGGATTTCATTCATAATTTATTGAGATCTCATTATATTCACATATATTAGGTACCTAGGTCTCTCTTGGACCACAATACACTTTTCTTGTAATATCTCTTCTGGAGATAACATCTCATCAAAAGATAACTCTTCTGGAGCTTTACTTAATTATCCTCGACTTGATCATCTATATTTTATAGCTCCTTTTCTCTTTCGAGGATTTTTATCTTTATAACCGATGGACCAGCAACGCTTCAGGCGTGCTTTATAACAATTCATATAGGAGCATTTGCAGTTGGGACATGTGACTTTGTCACTTTAGGTCAGTAAATGCTTTTAGCATTTGATTAGCTAAAATCTGCAAATGAATTATCTTTTAAACTTTTAGTGCACATTTCTTTGTATGAGGACCAATATGAGCCAATGATAATTCATTTCACTTTATCTTTACCCAATCTGCTTATTTTTCTCCCCCTCATCAAATCATCAATTTTCTTTGTATATCCATCTATGTGCATTGTAATAGATAAATAATCATTACACATTTAAAACATTTCAAGATGGAATTAATCTGGCTCCTGACCAAAAGCCAATTATACGGGGAGAATTCTGTTGGCTTATATAATTGCTGCAAATATACACAACATATAAATTTTGTTCTCATAATCATTGATCTATCCATTCATGGATACTTTAATACATTATTTCTGGATCATTCAATCTGGAAATTGCGCGCATAATATATTGCAAACTTCTGGTTGCAAACATCACTGCAAACTTTGCAAATTTATAATCTCATATGTAAACTTTCAATTTGATATATTTCCAGAGATCCATTTCCAATAATTAATTCTATCTGAGAATATGCAGCACATAATATATGACTCGGATGATCAAACAAGTCATGCCAACATTTCATATGATTTATCATCAAACCTAATATTCATTTTGGGGGAATCAACATAGAAACATTCACAAAGAATTATCACATAAATATTCACACTTGATATATATCATTATCATTCTCCCCCTCAAGTGTGAGACCTTAAAAATTAATTTATGGAATTTCCATACAATATTCCATGATAATAGCATATATGATATCTATTTCATTAAAATTCCACATATTTCTAAATGCATTATCAATGCATAATTTTGTTACTTTTGGTAACAAAATTTCCATTTTCCAGAATCAACAAATATATATTAAATACAAAATCATCAGGTGTATCTTTGCAGATTTACGAGCGCAATACTGTGTAATCACAGGCACATCACTGTGGAATCACAGGCGCGACAACTCAGATTGTCATATACATATAAAGTCAAAAAGATTCCAGGCTCGTGCTTTATAGGGAGCAAATCTGAGGCACATCACTGTGGAATCACAGGCGCGACAACTCAGATTGTCGTATACATATAAAGTCAAAAAGATTCCAGGCTCGTGCTTTATAGGGAGCAAATCTGTAGAGATTTAACAGGACTACGCAAATCTGCAGAGATTCAATAG
Source organism: Acacia confusa (assembly GCA_037074495.1). Lineage (NCBI taxonomy): Eukaryota > Viridiplantae > Streptophyta > Magnoliopsida > Fabales > Fabaceae > Acacia > Acacia confusa. The sequence continues at coordinate 26,057,678 of CM073514.1, forward strand.
GATTTAATTCAACTATAAATAGAGGAAGGCAAACGAACATGCCTCACAAACACTCAAGCATCTGATAATATCAACTACCAGATACTCACACATATTTCTCTAAATTCTATTGCCATGGCAGGACCAAGCAATTTTATCCCAGTTTCTGATACATCCGAAACAGCATTACTTGATGCTTTATTGTATGATGATCAGCATAACATGTCATTTACTTCTTTGTTATCTCCTAATCCCTTTGAAATGTTTATTCCTCCTTCTACTATTCCTCCTTCTGCTTCAAATGTACCTATTTCTCCCCCTAGAACAAGTGTTCTTCCTCAATCTACAAGGATTGAAGGTACAACTGAAGCAGGTTCATCAAGGAGGCCTGTTAAGAGGTGTAGAACTATGGCAGAACTAATGGAATCTACCAATCCAGTTCAGCCAATAGTGTCGGCAGTTAATCAACCAGCATTCACTAGCCAGCAAACTATCATCAGTTTGCCAGCAACAACCAGCCCGACAACAACAATCAGCCTGCCAACAACCACTAGCCAGCCAGCAACAATTAGCCAGCCAACAGCTACAAGCCAATTAACAACTACTAGCTTATTGGAATGTAGTTGCTGTCATGTTTTACGGGAAATTATTCATACCAACGGACTTCAGTACCATAAACTTGAAGTTCACGGAAGAAGAACAGGTATGATTACCCATGCTGTTTTATTTGAAAAAGTACAGGATAAATCTTATAATACTGACAGGCTTCCAATGTTTGATTTCACAAAGAAAAATTTTGAAGAAATCAAACAATTTCTGACACAGTATTGTATAGATTTACAAGCATCAGGATATATCTTGATGCGTGATCCTGTATTAGCCTATCATGAGGTTCTCTGTGTTGGTTCAGAATGGGCTATAAATCCAAATGACCTCCATGGAAGTTCATTTCAAACCAATATTGAACACTCATTAGGCAAAGGAAAACAACCTGCAGTAAGTATACCCTATGATACTTCATCCCTTAACCAGGGTGAATTATATAGGTTATCTATGGAGCAAAGAGAAAGAATAAAGAAAACAACGCTCCATGATTTAAGAAATTATTTTCACTTAACCCTTGATGAAGCGAGTAAACAATTAAATATGTCTACTCACACCATACAAAAAATCTATCAAAAAGGAGGGTTAACTGAGTGGCCACACAAGAAGCTCAAGAAACTTATGACGCAAATCTCGATATTACGAAGAGCTTTGCCTCATCTGGATCCCATTTCAAGAAAAGCAAAAGAAGAAGATGTTAAATATCTTCAGAATGAGATGATTAAGGTTTGTAATGATGTTGAGCCACTCGCTATTAAACTTTGTTGAAATAATATTTCCTTTTGTTTAATTATTTTGTTTATGAATATTCCTCTCCCGTATTCACAAAAATTGTTATAATCATATAAATCACAAAACAACCATAATAATATATTTGCTTCATTCACTTCTGGGAATGAAGTTGGATAAAAATTCATGATCCATAATTCACAGATTTGTTTGATCATGGCAAGAAATTAATCCACAATATTTCTTGACTTAATCACAATTTTGCTACTGCAATAGCAAATTGGATATATTTATTTATAATATCAATCATGATTATACAATCCCTTGTCTCATAATTTAAGGGAGTATTAAATGTCAAATATATAATTTTGAGGCCTTTATACAATTGATGGCATACAAAATTATGGATCAAGCCATGTTTCATAATTTGTCTCTTGGCTTCAGGCTAACTTGCCTTTTAGCATCAGGCTAATTTATGCCTCCTCATGTTCTTAGGCCAATTTATGCATTCTCATATCTCAATGGCATATTGATCTCATATGGCCTTTAACAATTTATCATCAGGATAAATATATAAAAATAAAGCAGTAAATAATAAAACAGATGGAACCCACTAATATACTTGTATATAATAGTGTCGTTGCCATAAATAATAAAAAGGGTAGGGGGAGTGGGGAGAAAAATAAATTGTAAATAAATAAATAAAAATAAAAGGGAAAGGGGATATAATGCAGTAAATAAATAAAATAAATGACTGGAAATAAACGTGCTAAATAAATAAAAAGAAGATGAAATAGGAATGGTAGTAAACTCACAGCGAGACCTATCTCATCCAAAGGTAAGAAAGAGGATGCATATGCATATGCAAATATATATATATAATATATAGAAAGCAGTAAATAAAATAAATAAATGGTGCCCACTATACTAGTGTTACAACCATGAAAAATAAAGCAGTAAATAATAAAATAAATGGTGCCCACTATACTAGTGTTGCCACCATGAAAGATAAATAAAGCAGTAAAGAATTAAAATAAAATAAATGGGGCCCACAAAATGTCACCACCATAAAAGATAAATAAACGCTAAATCAAATAAATAAATAGAGCCCACTAATAGATACTAGTGTGCCTCCATGAAGAATAAATAAATGTAAAATAAAATAAATAAATAGAGCCCACTAATAGATAGTGTTGCCGCCATAAAGGATAAAAAATAATAATAATAAATAACATAAAAGTAAATGTTAGTAACAATAAAAATAAATACACACAGGTAAATGTTAGTCACAATAATAAAATCTCAAATAAAAAAAAAATTAAAAAGAAAGATTAAATCTAGACTTCCAATCTGGAGTCAAATTAATAATAATAATAATAAAAATTATATAAGATATAAATAAGAAAATTGAAAAACCCAATTACTTTATATTATCGACATTAGTTAGATTACTACATTAGTTAAATTTATTCACTTGATGTTTTATGATTAGTTTCACGTGAGTTGTCTTTAGATTATTTTATAATATATTTATATATTATAATATAATAATATAAAAACATATGGCCCCATTAGAAAATATTTCAAACCAAACCGTGAATGTGTGAACTATGTCTCCAAAATGTTGTCCTGTACGCCATGTGAAGGAAAACATGTAGACCCTGCAACAATAATGTAAAGCAACTCTTCCTCCTAAATAATTGTTGTCTCAAAGATTAAACTGTAATGTTGTCCTGTACGCCATGTGAAGGAAAACATGTAGACCCCGCAACAATAATGTAAAACAACTCTTCCTGGGAAACCATAGGTGGGAAGACGAAGGAACCACTTGCTTTAGTTTTAGGAGAGAACTAATTAAACTGAAGGAGGAGGAAAGAGTCTCAGATCTGGAGAGTTGTTCGGAAAATAGGGTTCGTGTGTGGCTGAGAATGAAAAAGATAAACAGCAGAAGAAGAAGGTAGAAATGCGATCGTGCTGATAACGTGTTATAAAACTAATAAGAATAAGAGAAGAGATTATAGAGAGAGAAAGTAGAGAGAGAAATTCTCATTTCAACTGTAACAATGAATAGTTACAGAAGACCTCTATTTATAGAAGGAAAATGGGTCTTTAGTGTAATTTACACCTCAGGGTCATTTGGTGTAGTTTTCTCCTAAAACATAAACTGTACACTCACGGATTTCCTTCCCGTGGATGTGTGTATAATTGTGTGTGGGTCCCACCAAATAGTAAATCACTATGCATGGTACTATGCGTGGGTCCCATGTCATCTTGTAGTATTTGGAGACCGGGAGTCAATGGACATCCACATAATAAGTATATTCATAACACAGACATAAATATAGTGAGAGAGATGTGGGGCAAAATGTGCCCATGTGGGCATTTGTGGGATGGATTTCAGAGCATAGTAGACAAAATTTGGAATGAATTTCTCTTCTCGTCCTGCACTTGTCCCTTAGGAACAAGCACTTGTGGAGATTTGGATGGTCCAGATGTCTACATAAGTTCTGGACCGTCCATTTTTTTCATTTTTTATAATATTTTTTAAAAAAAATCAAGGATTTTTTCTTTTTCAGTCTAGTAAGTATCTTGAAATATTTTTTTAGTACTAGCCAATAGTTTGAAATATTTTTTCAAGATCATAAAATATTTTTCAGTCGCAGTAAGTACCCTGAAGTATGTTTTTTAGTACCATTTAGTACCCTGAAATATTGTTTTAAGATCTTAAAACAATATTTTAACTTACCGACTGGTACTAAAAAGATACTTTATAATACTGGATGATACTAAAAAGAATCAGTTAGTACCTTGAAGTATCTTTTTAATATAACTTGGTATTCTGAAATATTTTTTTAAGATTATGAAAAATTATTTCAATGTTGTAATACCCCATAGTATTAATAATAATAATAATAATATTGATATTAATATTGTTCTGTTGTAGAACAAAATAATTGGGACTTGACCTAGGATTCAATACTACTCTTGAGAAGGATCAAAGTCCACATAGTTCGATATACAAATAAGCATTTAGCCAGAGGGAGTGGGGGTGTGTGCTCTGTGTATGCCGAATAGTAAAAAGACAGAGCTTAGAATGTGTGTACCTTATTAGGTTAATTTCCTATTTATAGGGATTACCTTAGGGTTAGGGTTTGAACTGTTGGGCCTCTTGTGCCTCTAAGCCCAAATGATGTGATGTCATGCTTATGTCATATGGGTTGCCTCTTGTTGGGCCATCCTCATAATGGGCCCATAATTTGGATCCATAACAGTTGCCCCTTGCCCGGTAGTTCAGGTCTCTGAGCTGCCGGGATGTACCGATTGTTTTGCTTGTTTTTGTAGCAATTTTTTTCAGGATAATTATCTGGTTTATATTCCTGCATTTAACAATATGTAGGTAAATCACAATCAATGGAAAATACTTATTGTTTGCGTATTACGAATACTTGTCAAAATTTGATTTCCGTTCTAGTTTACATTAATTCCGATTATTGATAATCATGCTTTTTCATTAATTCCTCGTTGTCCACTCTGTTGCCCCCAACCTGGTAGTTCAGGTCTATGAGCTGTCGGGATGCATTAATTTTCTAACCCGGACCAGGTGTTCATGATTGTTGGGATTTCTTGCATGCTGACCCGAGATTCCGGGTTCAAATGCTTTAGCCTTAAGATTCCAAGTTCATATATAATCTAACACCGAGATTCCGGGTTAATATTCTTCAACCCAAGATTCTGGGTAAATATTCTTTAAGCCCGAGATTCCGGGTTTATATACTTTAAACCCGAGATTCCGGGTTAATATTCTTCAACCTGAGATTCCAGGTTTATGATTTTTGAAGACGGGTTTGTTTATCCTTCATTATTTCCTCGTTCTTTTTGCCTTGATCTTGGTTATTGATAACGTGTTTTTTTCGATAACAGCATCCAAAAAACCAAGATAGCATAATTTGCCTTGATCTTGGTTATTGATAACATGCTTCTTGATTAACACTATTCAAAAAACCAAGATGGCATTTGAGAATTTATGTACACCACGAGGGCTTTCATTTCCTCTTCTCATATCATCATGGCAACTTTATAGTTGTCCACCTTTTGTTGCCCCTAGCCCGATAGTTCAGGTCTCTGGGCTACCGAGGTGCATTGATTTTTTTTTTAACCCAGAACTTCATGTCCAGGTTGTATCTTGATTTCAACAGTAAGTTGATTATATGAACTCAAACATATGTTCAGAGTTCTATTCAATGACTGGGCCAGAGTCAAGATATATTGCGCAGAATCCGCTAGATATTCTACCAACCTTAATAAATGGGCATGCTTATTAATAGTCGGGAATTTTCAATAAACATATGACTTTACGTAGCCACCTAAATTCTTTAACTTTGTAAAGTAGTAATCCGAGATGGTAGCCAATTGTCACATGTTCGGGACTAATTATTTAAAATAAGAGCCTAAACATTTTGACCTGATCAAGGTCGGCATGACAATAACACCATCATCCCAGAATGTCATTCTGATGCATCGTAACATTTACAAAACTTGTTTACAGATCTTGTAAGAGCCGGGTTGGGTTCGCATCGCCCTGGCTTTTTAAGTTTTACTAGTTTATCCGGGGTCCATTTATGGAGCGTGGATTTAACTATATAATTTTCAGTTTATCCAGGGTCCATTTAAGGAGCACAGATTTAACTGTCCAATTTTTAGTTTATCCGGGGTCCAATTAAAGAGCACGGATTTAACTGTATAATTTTCAGTTTATCCAGGGTCCAACTAAGAAGCACAAATTTAATTGTATAACTTTTCAGTTTATCCGGGTCCAATTAAAGAGCAGGGATTTAACTGTATAACTTTCAGTTTATCCGGGGTTCATTTAAGGAGCACGGATTTAACTATTCTTCAAACTCAGTTTTACTAGGTTCCAAATTGATCATGGAAGCATGGATTTAACTGTATAACATTGAGATTTCGGAATTATGATTTTTGAAAACGGGTTTGTCTACCCCGAATTCAATCATATAAGTAAACTTTGGCATGATTCATGAAAACAGGTTTGTGCACCTCGGATTCATGCATGTAAATAGACTTGGTA